>OZ007586.1:369103399-370442149 GCA_963931845.1 Maratus michaelseni
CGCCGCCAGAGGGCGCTTTTTAATGAATACATTTAGCATACATTTACGATAAGTTACAAATTTTATTGCAACAAAACATGTGGAACAAAACTTTTTTCGAGACATGTTTTTAACATTTCAAAGAACACACTGCGGCCAACTGTGGAACATGCTATCTTACGATTGCAGATGGTAGCTGAAAATGATGGCCGTCATTTGGAACATGTTTTGTTGCAATAAAATACGTAAACTATCGTAAATGTATGCTAAATGTGTAATCCATTAAAAACGCCATCTGGTGGCGAAATTTTGAACTATTTTTTTTCGCTTAAACAAATTCTCATTCCTTTATTATGTCCTTCACAAAAGTTCACAACTTTCTGACCAACAGTTTCGTCTGTAGACAACTTTAAAGTAGGGTCGTTTAATTATGGACACATGTATATTTATAATTTCTTTTAAAGTAGGATATTTTCGTTTACAATTCATTTGTAAAATCACTCTATAAAATAATGCATAGGCATAAGATTAAAAAATCGTCCTTCTCTTTTCATTTGAGCCATGTGCTTATCCACAGCATTTTGCAGTAATTAGGAAAGAGATAAAATATGAATTATAAAACTTGGTAAACGATAATCGTACAGTTAGAAATCAAGAAATCAAAAGTAAAAATTGAAATACAATTCCGAACATATTTTGATGCATCTTATCTTTTAACCAATTTAACTAAACTGGATATTAATTTTATGTTCAACATAAAATGAAAATCTTTCTTTTCGTTGGTAGATTTCAAAGTGGGGAATTATGGCTAATCTAATCGCACGGTTAATCTGCCTTTTAACACTTCCAAAATAGTTGAAAAGTGTTTATGAATTCGGTTTGTCTGTCTGTCTGTCCGTGCTCTACCTCTCGTAAATATACTCTTATTGTCATGAAATTTTTATACATTATTGAATTTTACTATAGAATATTCGGAATTGAAAATGAAGTGTGTAGCATTAATAGTTCCTTTACAGGGACACACAAAATAATTCCATTACATTATGGTCTATGGAGTAAAATCATTTGCAATTTATTGATGTTACAATATTTCAAACATAATAAAATTAATATACACTAATGAGGTGGACTACAGCATGCTTTTACCGAAGTATACAATTAGTAGCATTTATAGTTCGATTACAGCACGTACAAAATAATTCCTTTACATTATGATCTACGGGAAAAAATCGTTTTCAGTGCATTTTAAACATGTTATGATACTTTAAACATAATGAAATTTAAAAGGATCACTAAGGTTCAATACAACTTATTTTCTATAGATTATGGAGTGCGTAGGATTTATCGTTCATATACAGAGACGCACAAGAGAGTTCGGTTAAAGGACTGACTATGATCGGTAATTTCTAGAAGTGGTCTTTCTGCTGTGATATGCAATTTTATGTAATTTTTCGTGAGTTAAGTGTTGTTTACAAATTCTGTAGACCATATACAGGGCCGCACGAAAGACTTCAAATATGGGCTGCAATTGCTGAAAATGGATTTTTACGGAGTTATGTATTTTTTTAAATGCTTATTTAGATATTTCATTTCATCGCATGAACAAATTAAATTTCTTAATAATATTCTGTTAGTATTGGAGAGTGTTTCATAATCTATGCCGGATGCAT
Source organism: Maratus michaelseni (assembly GCA_963931845.1). NCBI lineage: Eukaryota > Metazoa > Arthropoda > Arachnida > Araneae > Salticidae > Maratus > Maratus michaelseni. The sequence goes on from OZ007586.1 coordinate 369,105,049, forward strand.
GATTGTTTGTTTTTGTTTAACGCTTTCCAACATGGTTGAATTTTTTTTTTTACATGTATATTAAAGTATAAACACTACGTCTGATTACTTCATTTTACAATATTATAAAAACACACGTTTTATCAGACAATTAAATACACTAAACCAACATGAGTGAAAAATTGACCTGGGCCAGGACTCGAACCTGGGACCCGCACGGTACGCTGAAGCACGGGAAAGTCCCAGGTTCGAGTCCTGGCCCAGGTCAATTTTTCACTCATGTTGGTTTAATGTATTTAATTGTCTGATAAAATGTGTGTTCTTATAATATTGTAAAATAGTTGAAAAGCGTTTATGAATTCGGTTTGTCTGTCTGTCCATGCTCTAACTCGCGTAAATGTACTCCGATTCCAATGCAATTGATATATGTTATTGTGGCTTAGTATGGCATGTTCGGTATTGAAAATGAAGTGAGTAGCATTTATAGTTCCTTTACAGGGACACTCAAAAGAACTCCGCTTCATTACGGTCTATGGTGAAAATTCGTTTGCGGTGTATTTTTATGATGTTACCCTATTTCACACATATTTAAATTAATATATACATCACTGAGAGATACTTCAAGATATTTGCTATAGAATATGGCGGGCATTGTTAATATACAAGGACACACAAAAGAATTCGATTTCAGTACTGTCAAGTAATAATAATTTCTGGCAGTGCGTTTTCAGTTGTGCTACGCGTTTTTAAATTTAAGTAAAATTCTGCCTATTACTTGGTGTGTATAAATTATATAGATCATATACAGGGAAGCACAAAAGATATGTAGTACATTTCCGTTTATTGACGGAAATTGCTGAAGGATATTTTCAACTGGGCTATGCATTTCCTAACTGAACTAAATTTTAGCATACTATGTAATATATATACAAATATATAGATCACTTACAAGGTTGAAAAAAAGACTATGACTGGAAATTGCTGAATTTGGGTTTTCAAATGTGTTATGAGTTTTCTAAATTGTTTGCTCAGACATCATCTTTCACCTTATTAAACGTTTCGTTAAACGTTAAGTTTTGTTAATGTATTCTGGAAGTGTTATAAAGTGTTTCATAATCTATGCTCGACGCATGATTTGTCTTACTTTTTTAAAATTTGCTCTGGACAATCAATTGACAATTGTGGTAAGTCTGCCACTAATTACTTTGTATTTTTGTAGCAAACAATTGCTCATTGTTAAGGATTCCCTAAAAAAATGCATGTTTGAAGTAACAAAATGTACCTAAATTGAGTTGTAGTTTTCAAACAAATATCTCTAAAATGTATATTTTTTTCTCCTGCTCGATGATGTAAAAATTTAAATTTTGCAATATCTAGAAGTGATGTGACGTATAAGCGATAAAAATAGTAAGTGGTTTTTGGCAGACGCTCAAAAGTTGTCTCTCAAAAAAACAAAACAAAATAAAAACGTTTGATGGTGTTAAAAGACGAAAACTTAATTGAAATTATCGTTGAAATCCCTATTGTAAAGTTTTTAGGACTAAACTCTAAATTTATAAATAAAATTAAATAAGGAAAAAGCTGGCAGTTGTGAAATAGCACTAACCCTCTTTTTTTTGTCAGAATGTTAACGTGATAATTGAATGGAATGATAGATGTTTTTATTTTTATATTTATTTAAAAATTGTTAGATACACATGTTAGATAACTAGCTTCTAAAATTATGTTTCCAAGCTGTGGTCTTTGAACTCCTTTCAGAATCATTAAAAACTTTTTCAGGGAGTAAAAAGTATTTGGTTAATATTATTTAGCAAATTGCTCTGATTAGATCTATAATAAAAGTCATATTGAAAGGATGAAAATAGATCATATAATCATACTTCCCAATAATCCCGTTTTTAGTGGGAGACTCCCGATGAAATAAATATATTTGAACCAGAAATTTTATTTCATGAAGGAAATCAAGTAGATTTCGACTCACTACCACGTAGAATAAAAGGCACATTTAATTAAATAAATTTTCTGCTTCAAAGTATGGTTTTTTTAATTTAAAAACTGGAAAGTTAGCAAGTATGTATAATGAATTTTAGATAGACCCCAAAAAATTCTTGTGTATTGTCACTAAACACTAATGGAATTTACGAGTATAAAGACTAGTCGTAAAAATATTCATATAACTTTAGAGAAAATGCAAGATATATACGAGCATAAGCGTAAAAAATAAGGCAGACAAAGAATCTTACATTGTTTTATTCATTTATTTATTAGACGAATATTTTGAAGTGGAAGTCGTTTTTTTTTCTTTTAATTTGACGGTCGATCCCCCGAAACTTTGGGAAATTTGTTTCGATGGAAGTTTCAGGTATGTTCCTTAAAGCAATTTTCTTTTATGTTCTCTTTGATTGCTTTAACAAATCATTGTTTTCTTTTCTATTGCGTTAGAGGAAAGAAATATTTTCTGTTATGAAAAATCACCAATGAAATAAATGGGATTTAAGATTTATTTATAAAACCTTAATGAACCTACGATTTTTTTTTGTTAAAATAACAAAGGAAAATTCAAAAATTAAATATTATCCCAAGTAGTACATTTTTATACCATTAAAATTATATTACTTTTACAATAAAAAATGTTGTTTTTACAGAATTGCTTCTAAAATATTTATAAGACATTTATAAAATATTTGTCCTTATGAAAAATAAATGTAATCGAAAAATTTTCTTTTTATGCATGGCTTAATGATGTTGCGAAAAAAAATAGATTCGTAAATATACAAGAAAATTACATGGGGTAAGAGTTATAAGAAATTCAACACAACGTATAATTATTTAATTTTATGAAATTGAAGCAATTAAAATTCAATAATTAAATATTATTTCAAGAAATATATTTTATACTAGTAATGTGTACTATAAATATATTTATTATGTATTGTATCGAATTATATATAACTCTTATTCATCATACTTTTCTAATAATTTCACGAGCAACTTTTTAATGTATTACATGAAAATATACTTACAAAGACAGATATTTTATAACACTTTAGAAGCCCTCCTGTAAAAATAATACATATATTTAATGGTGTAAAATGTATTTTGGAGATGATATTTCATTCTTGAATTTGATTGTTCCAATTTAATAAAATAAAATTATTGTATAATGTATCGAATTTTATATAACTCTTATTCACCCTACTTTACTTGTAGTTTAACATCCTTATGGGAAATAAACTGAATCGAAATATTTTCGTATTAAATTTATGTAGGCTAAGGATAATAATTAACAAGTTCATTCATAGTTACATTTAATAGTATTGTTAATTTTAAATTCACCAATTTGTTATTCAAATCAAACTTTTATACTTTATATTAAATTATTTAAAGATAAGATAATAAGAAATATTGAAAAAATTTTCGAACTATCATTTTAGAAATATTTTTCTTGAAGTTGAAAAGAAATAGTATATCCCGGCTATCAAGTGAATTTTATGCTGAAATACTTAGGATAAAACTGTTATTTATCTGCATTTGGGGCATCGTTGGATATTCCCTTCTGATCGTTTTCAGGATAATATTTTGCAAGTTTTTCTATACAAAAACTTTCAATTCGTAAAGCTGAAAGAGGGAAAAATATAGCTCTGTCGCTTCGAACTTCTAAATTACCAAACAGTATTATACATAAAGAAGAAATAATTATATTTAGAGTCACAATCAAATTCTTGTTTGCTTAACTCCTTCTAGTGAAAAGTCTCAAATACGCTCTTTTTAATTTTTCGGTACCACTCTTTATGAAGAGAAAGTTTTGTATTAGTTGATCGTCGAATTTCTGTGATTAAATGAGGTGAAATTTTCTGTTAAAAAATACTTGTGTTCAAATTCAACGTTTAGCATATTAAACGGCACGCATACGTGCCACTTGTCGCGCAGGGGTTAAGGAAATAATGTGTATATTTTGGATATTTTAAACTGCATAATTCGTTGAAAGTTTTACCTGCTAGCACCTATATATATTTGTTTGTATGTATGCGCGTGTATATACAGGATGATTTTAAAAATATTAAATAAACTTTTAGAGGTGGTAGTGGATACAACAATAAACATTTTTTGTATTAGAAACTAGAGTCATAAATCATTTATTCAGTCATAAATGTCATAATTGTCTCAATCGAATCCGAAATTGGACTTTTGCTCATAACTTTAACAATAGTAATGAAGATGTTTTAACTTTGAAATAGACTGCCCTTTGTGTAAAATGCAAGGATATCACGAGAAATTGTAGAACTGGCTACCATCCTTATCCAAATAAATGCTTAACGTAATTGTCAATTTATACCTATCAAGATTCTGTACACTTCCAGCACTTTTCGTGGTATCATTGTATTCCGCACTAAGCAAGACAAGTCTGTTGAAAATTATTTTCAAATATATTTTTTGTAGCTAAATTATGAACACATACACACTTACATATATATACGTATAGTCGAAGATAAAATATTCATTTTCATAATATGCATAACGAAATATATCACCAAATGAAAACGTTCATTACTATTTTTTAATATAACGTATATTGTAATAATAAATAATAACAACAAAATAGTAATAAAATAAATATTACAAATACCATTTTTCTTTTGTTTTCTTCGTTTCTAATAAATGAAGGTTTTTATACTATTTATTCTTTTTTTTTTTTTAAATGAACTATTCGTTTGTAAGGATTATTAGTACGCAATAAGGCAACTTTCTTTTTCAATTGAAAACTAAGACTATTAATGTATTTAAAATTTTAATGCATGTGGAGATGAAAATGCTTTTGATATTGCTTTAGAATGTTGCGAGTTTGTATTAGAGAACAACCCTAAGGCGTCAACCACTAATTATGTCACGCAACTTTCAGGTTTTCTTTACCCCTCACTCCCTCTAGGCCAGAGGTTGCAGCCAAGTAACATTCTCCCCCTTATTGTGTGACGTCATATTTTTCGCAATTATTAATTTAAAGTTAATTTTATGCAAAAAAATGTTATATTTGATCGATTACCTAATGGTATAAACATTATATAACCGTTAAAATCTTGTGTACTTTTACTTCAATCTTTGCAGTTCAAAGAAAAATTAAAACTACACATAAAACTACTTGAAAAAACATAAATCTTTAAATTAACTTTATTATTCTACTTGATATAATAAATTTATAAATTTATAAATAATAACTTGATAAATAAAGCAACCTAATTGTTTTCATATTTTAAATGTGACGTCACAACGTGTTAACTCACCGCATCTTCACTGGCTGTGTTCACAGACGAAGATCAGGTGGCGTGCAGGCGAAGGAGACTAAAATATGGAGTGGGTCTACACTGTGAATGTATGCATAGTGAAATTGAAGGGCCTGCGTTCGAAACATTGATTTTAGTAATTTGCGTATTTTAATGATATCTTGTTAAAGTTTAGATGTGAACTTGGTGGCCGAAGGGTTAGAGTACTGCGCTTGACTCTGGAGATTGCGGGTTCGATTCCCGTACCTTTCTGTTTGATTTTTCTAATTTTTTATTTAAAAATGTTTTATCAACCGTTCTGTATTTTTCATGATAAATGGGATACATTTCATAAAAGTAAAATTTGACATTAATAACAATTACTTATTTAAATACGACAAATTCAGCTATTTTGCGATTAAAAATTTTACATTACAGTGCCTTTTAATATTTAAACATTATTATTTTTTTTCTTTTAGAAAATGTAAAATAACTAATGAAAAAATAAAATGAAAATATCAGTTTGCACGAATTTCACCCGGTTTTTTATAATAAGTACTTCAACAGTGAATGTTTATTACGAATAGAATGCAAAGCATATTTTACAATGTAAAATCAAGGTGAAAAATATTGTAAAAATAAAATGTAAAAGGTAAACATTATTTAAACTAGAAATATCAGTACCTATTTTTGTAAAGGTGTGTAAAATACATATGGTTTACCATCTAGTTTCGTAAATGAATAAAATATAGTTAGAATGATTATAAATTTTCTACTGAACGTATAAGTATTTTGCATATACTAACATGGTTTTGACAATTGAATGGCATTTGTTTCTCCTGTTTCCTGATGTTTATTGAAATATAATAAATAATGCAATTTACATCAAAAAATTAATTTCAAGAAAAATATATTTTTAGAAATTAATAATTTTGCTAATTATATATTTATGTTTCACCAATGTTGTTATCGAAAAAGATATTTTAATGAAATGTTTAAAAGCTTTTTTATGACATTTTAACAAAGAATTTATTTTACTATTACAAATAAAGAAATAAATCTGTTAACATGTTGATATCACGATCTTGATTTATTAACAGAGTATTCTATTTATCTCAAAAATATAAATCATTTAATTTAATAAAAATAGAAAAAAAAATTCTGAAATAAACGGCGAGCATGGATTTTGTATCCATATTGTCCAGGTTCATCTGTGTAGGACAACCCAAACGACTGTAAAGTACATAATTTTTTTTTTGAGAATTTACATTATCTTTATTCAAACCACCACTATGTTTCAGGAAATCAGTGATCCGAACGTCCTCTTCTTCTTAGTTATAGATGCACTGGTTATAGAAAATTAAACTTTATTTTATTATATGCATTGTTTTGTACAATACATATATTTATGTAACTGCTGTCAACTAAACTAATATATTAGTTTTAGTAGGCGCTGTAGTTTTAGTGACATATAAGTTGACAGCAGTTATATAAATATACGAAGTATAGATGTATATATATATATATATATAAATGGTTAATTTTTGCAATAAGTTTATATATATATATATATATATATATATATATCATACTTCGGTATTCTATTACTTTTATGTTGGATCATTAGAAAATATGAAGGTTTAAAAAATCATTTTAGAATGGGAAAAAGTTGAAAAATTCTAGATATCCGATAACCTCTACCAAACCAAGTAAAACATAAACACAAAAAGCTCAATCACGTGATCAAACCAACCACAGATTTTTTTCTGGGTCGATCGAGTGCAGCGCGAGCGAAAATTTTGCTTGTTATGAATGATGACTGGGCTGAATCAGATCACATATGATACTTTCATGAATGTTTTGGATTTTGTCTGAGTAAATATAGGCATGTGTTCCTATTACAAGAGCCATTGTTTTGGAAAGATAGGGATATGTAGTTGTTGTGTTTACCTGTTTTGAACTATAAAAGCATGAAATAATTAAATTATTACAAAATACTTGCTCCGATAAGACCTACTCCATATTCAAATCTCCTCCGCCCGCACGCCGCCTGATCTTCGTTTCTGAACAGAGCCATAGTGTTACACTTTGTGGCCTCTTCCGCTCTGTTGATGTGTGACATAATAAAAAGATTACCTCTAAATAGATCTGTGATTTGAAGCTTCATAATGAGGCCATTTCTCATACAGGGTGTCCAAAAAATGGACTGAATGTTTGAAACTTTCAATAACAGTCGGTGAGAGCTATTGAAATTATTCTTGCAGAAGAGTATTGTGTGAAGTTATATTTTGTTTTACTATACGTGTTCTCGTTTTAGATTTGAATATCCCCGATAAATGGCACTGCAATATCTCAAACTGGAATACTGCTGAAATTAGCCTTGCAATTTCGGAATGCAAACCATGTTTTTGGTATTTCAAAAGCTAAACAGAACGAAGGTTAAAAACAGACTGCTATCTATCGGTTATATTTGGGAAACAAACAAACGTAGTAAAGAAACTCCTGACTTCACACATTAATTTTCTGGAAGAATAACTTCAAAAATAGCTGTCACTATTTTTCTTTTTTAAGTTTTAACCCACTCGCTCACGAATTATGAAATTTTTTTAAAAGAAAAATCACTCTGTGTATTGGTACACTTAAAATGAAATTCTAAATTGTGTGGAAAAAGAATAATTTACTTAGCGTGATTCTATGAACCCTTTATACCCCGACGATACTTTCAAGTACCTACCACAAAAGAAAACTTGTTATAAAATCCATTTAATACATTGATTTCCAGTAGAACAATTTAGGATCAGTTATAGTTCCGAACCTATAGTTCTTCCCATGTTCCGAAAGCATTATTCGTCATACAAAGCAAAATTATTTTTAATTGGATAATTTATTTTCCAATTCTAACTGTTCAGCTTTCCTGATCTTAAAAGACATAGAGTGGGAAGTTTCAGTTCTGAATAAATCTTGTGCTGTCATATCTTATCAAAACTTAAAACAAATTTGAAGCCACACATGAAATCTGAAATCTCTAGAGATGTCAATCAAGGTAAAAGTTAGTCGTGAGAAGTTTTCAAACCACTGTTTTTCTGACTTAAGTTAGGAACCTTATGTGAGGCTTAGGTGTGCGAGAGAGTTAAAAAAATTCAGTCAACTTTAGGAGACCCTGTAAGTACCAAGATCATAAAATTTAACATAATTGAAAACATGATTGAAAGTGAAAACATGATTGAAAGTGAAAACATGATTCAAAGTGAGAACATGATTCAAAGTGAGAACATGATTGAAAAAAAAAGAAAAAGGAATGCTTAAAACGGTCATATGTTATCAAAACTTAAAACAAATTTGAAGCCACACATGAATTCTGAAATCTCTAGAGACGTCAATTAAAGTAAAAGTTAGTCGTGAGAAGTTTTCAAATCACTGTTTTTATTACTTAAATTAGGAGCCTTATGCGAGGCTTAGGTGAGCAAGAGGGTTAAAAACATTGAGTCAACTTTAAGAGATCCTGTAAGTACCAAGATCTTAAAATTTAACATGATTGAAAAAAAAGAAAACGAAATGTTTAAATCATTGTACTGAAATTATGGCAACTTAAAAAAATGCTTAAAACATTGCACTAAAATTATGGCAAACTTTGAAAAAACGCAAAGATTTACAAAAATATTACCCTGTTTGATATTTTCTATCTTGCTATTTCAATATTGAAGCATCTTCTCTTATTACATCTACTAATTATATATCCAAATAGAAAAAAGTATTTGTGTACTTTTAACTGATTATGAAATATAACTTTTGTCAGAAAAATACGCCATTCGTTATGGGAAAAGAAAAAATAATTTGCAATTATTTTTAATGAGAAAAAAAAAGAGTAATAATAATTTCTTCCAAAATTAATGGGAAGATTTATATCTTCAAGTTCTTTTTTTTTTCAAAAATAATCAGGCTATATATTTTGCCAAGAGCATATAAATAAAAAGAAATGCTATTGAACTATAATAAATCATTTTACGAAAATTAATTTAAAAAATATTTGAAGTATTATGCGTTTTTAAAAAATTGCTTTCATTTGATATGTTTAGTTGTATTCTTATAATCCAACAAAAATTATGCAATAAACAAAAAGACAAGTCTAATGAAATTTGTAACAACTAAAAGTGAAAAGGTGTTTATAAAAGGGATGTCTTATCATTGAATTTTCTCGTTAGTTAAAATATACAAAAATGAAGTTGCTATATTTTAAAAATAGAAACCAAAATTTTACTGAAAACAAATTGCGTCACTTTAATCTGCGGGAAACAGTTAAATAAACTTAGTTTTTAATCGCCTAATAAAGATTTAATTTTGAATGTTACTCCATTCTGCAGAAACTAAAATGAACGAAAACAGCAAAGATAAAAGTTACATATATTATCTCATTATCGATCGGAAATTATCTCTAAAAGTTCTATTATGTAAGAGATAAGGCGTCGTTTGTACAAAAGAGTAAGAAACTATGCCATTCGAAATGTACTAAAATAATCGAAGTATCCTATCAAAAAGAGATCGCGAACAAAATATGAAATAATGAATGAAATAATAGATGAAATAATGTTTTAGTTTTAATACATTTCTTTAATATAAATGAAAAGGGGGGAAAGCAACTGAAATATTATTGAAATTAATCTCTATGAAACCAAGCCTTTAAAAGTTTCTAAAAGCTCAAATGTTTGTATTATACTAATGGCGCTTTGATTAATAATATAGATTATAAAATAAAGTCTATTTAAAGTTAAATACGATAGATAAAATATAATAATTTATCTAGCTCTCGCACACTCGTGTTTAACAGTTTTTCAAAATTATTGGTATATACAGAACTTGTATTTCACATCCCCCCACTGGGAGGGGGGGAAACAACTGGGGATACTTAAAATGGCATTATATTCCTTTTCCAGAAAAAAGTTGACATTTTTACGGATTGAAAAAATATTTTTTTTTTCGCTGAAAATCTATCAAGTAAGATTTGCTTATTGGACAATTGCATATAATTATGAGAAAAAAGCAATACAAATATCATTGTAATAGTTAACACTGATGGTAATAGTTAAGAGCTAATCTCAAAAAGATCTGATAAAATTCAGTAGTGAAATATTATACAACTTTAAATCATAAAGAAAGAAATCACTGCTTAGATGATAAATTGAAGATAATTAAAAATTGTTTAAAGAAAACCAAGTTTCATGAAATATTTGTATGCAGTAATATTTTGTTTTTTTATTTCCGACATCATAAACCACGAATAAACACACATAATCATTAAACTTACGAAAGTTCTTAGAAATGTCACATATTGACTGCAAAATAAGAATTTTATAATACGTTGTCTTTAGGGCTGGATTATTTATCAATATATCGGTCAAATATTGATATTTTTTAATTATCGCAATACCGATATCTAAGCTCTGATTCTGACGATATATCCCTATAACGATAGCTAAGCTCTGACTCTACCCAATATCCCAATAACATTTTTTTCCCGCAGCGCGACTTCGAAATCCTAGAAAAAGCACCGAATATTACAGTACTAATATCGGAATAATCGTTTCCTCTCATGCATTTATTCGCTGCCCGTTTCATTCAAAGCCGAATATCCCTTCTAATGATTATCGCTCTTTCGTCGTTATTCCAATATATCCCGATACATTCTATGCTTTACTTTTTATTCAAACAAACCGCATTTTCCCCTGTGCATTCATTACTGAATAATACTGTTATCGTCTGTGTTACAATACCGTCGCTGCAATTGGTCTAAACATATTGCAATATGTCACACATATTGATCTGCCCTAACCAATAAAGAAACGCTAAAATATATACGCGTTATTGCGGAGTCGATAATATTACCAGAGCTTAATAGCTGGGAAGCTCGGTTTGCAAGCAACCAATCTGAGTGCACTAAAGGGAAAACTGAGCTGCGCCGCCAGCCGCCTGAGGGGTGCCCGTCAGCACGTCAACCATCGCACCCATGTCCTGAGGGACATATAACGCGCACGACCGGGAGAGTCAGTCCTCCCATATGCGCTACGACCGGTCGGAGCACCGCCACCTGCGCATCACTGCGATTGAACCCATGAGGTGACAACAGAGGTCGTTACGATACGCCGTGGATCCCATATTCAGAGAATACCACCACGAAGACACCTGATGAATCGCAAGAGGACACCCGACGACTTCGTCACCGGAACCCCATGAGAGGAACCGGGTCCTAAGCCATACGCTGAGTTCCCCCGACGACCTTTGCTTTCCCGTAGCGTCCGATCGTCGAGAAAAGTTTCGCATTTCGCCACGTTGGTGAAGAGAAGCCTCCCCGTTCTTTCACTGCGATTGGTTCTTTTGAGCGGAGCTTACTAGCTACTAACGTCTAGTATTGCGAACGCGGAATATCGGCCAATGTTTATTCCTATTATCCTCGTTTTATCGATAGACAGAGCATGAATCGGAGTGAATTTAATATATGCTCTCTTGATATTTCAGCTGAAAATGAAGTAAAAAAATACATTTTAATTAGTATAAAACTATTGTGAAATGTGATTTGAATATTTATATTTCAAAAAAGATTTCAATGTTGTATTTATGTATAGTAAATAGATAGGAAGGTATAAATACAGTGAAAATTTTTTAACTTTTTCTATTAAGAATACATCGATACCTTAGAGAAAGATTGAAAAACAACATTTCTGCAACATCTGTAATCGGTTGAAAGCTATTTAATTACAAATATATTAGTATGACATGTGGCATTAAAACAATTTCAGTTGTTGATGTTGCTTTTTATTTATTTTAATCATGTTAAAATCAGCAATGTCCTAAATTTAAGAACATTTTATTTTAGTTTCTTTTTTAAAATATTCTCAGTTATACACGAGGATATTAAATAGTTAAAATAGTGCATAAAATAAGAAGAATAGGGAAAATACTATTTTTAAAGAAAAACACCATTCAAGCAAAAGTATAATCCCAAATAAGATATTGAACAATGTGTACTTTTCTTGAAATATTTCTGTTTTGTATAAATATGAAACTATAATATTTAAAGGATTCTGTGTGAGCAAATAGGTATAGAGAATTCATTCGTTGCTTTCTACACCTGTTTGTACTTAAATTGCTGCTACCATACTATTTATCTGTGGAAATTAACAATTTTTCTGTTCCCACACACTTTAAGATAGTTATCGCGGTATATCACCAATATAAATATTAATTCGTTGATATATTGCGATATTAAATTTCTGATATCATCTAGCCCTAGTCGTTTTTAATAAAACATCTATGAGTATGATAATTATGAAAAAATGAGTTATAGTGACTAAAATGCGCAATATTTCAGGATTCTAAGTTATATTTCTTCCACAAGATCCCTTTTTCGACGAAATAGCGTCGGTTTACATTCATTAAAGTGTTTTTTTCAGGGATTAAAAATCATGATTGAAGATAATGATAATAATTTTATAATATTTTTCTGGTAATGATAAGCTCTTTATGTGGACTGTTAGGTGGCATTACAAATGCTATCACAAACTTTGATACGTTGTATTCTAAATTACGAATATATTGCATCAAACTAGACAAGTTTTACCGCAAGTAAATAGGTTTACAATTAATATTCATATATAACAGTATGCCTGTAAACGAGACAATTCAGACACAGAGTTAGCAAGAAATAAGTTACCCCTTCAAGTGGCTCTGGATTTCATTCTACTTCTCGGATTGAGACAAAATTAAAATTACAGACAATACAAATTACGCGCTTGTCATTTATCAAATAAAAACCTTTAGTACAAAACTTTGCCAAAAGATGTCGCTGTAACTCTCAAAGAAATGTGTGATAGCCTTATACATTTTAAGGTCCAATATGACTTTTACATAAAACTTGCCAACCTTCCGCTTTTTTAAAATAAATAATAAAAATGAAACACTTTGGACCAAAAGATTTATTTAACTAAATATGTCTTGCCTCTCTGTAGTATTCATTTGAAATCTACTTGATATCATTCATTAAATAAATTCATGGTTCAAAGTATGTTTCTAATTTTTTAAAAATGGGAGATGGGCAAGTATGCATGTTGTTTATGTTTAATATGCTACAATAAATTCTCAATATGCACCCTTCATTGTCAACAGCGTGCTATAATGATAAATTCATATTTCCGTATTTATACTAGCTCTAAAAGAAGGCATTTGTCCCTATGTTCGAGATATTCAGCTAGACATATACTGCACTTAGCGATCGCAAATATAGTCGCAAATATAGCGATTACAGCGGATTCTTCAAAATGAAAAAAGAATAGCTGTCAACTTTTATACTTTTTTGTTGCCACAAAAATTTATTAGAAATATGTCTTTTTTAATCGTAGATTTCGGCGATTAAATAAGGCAACATTTATTATTAAATTTTAGTGATAAGAAAAATGCGTAAAATTTCGCAGCTATGAAGAAGGCCATATTGAGCATTTATTGTAGCATATTAAACATTTATCTGAAGGAATATAAGAGATTAAAATGTATAAGCCTAATGTACATTTTTTTTAGTACTACAGCGCTACTTTTGTTAAATATTTGTACTAAGAATTTTCACTTGATAAATGACAAGATAAATGACAAGATTTGAATTATATGTAGCTTTGATTTCGTTTCAATCGGAGCAGTGAAGCGTGCTCCAGAGCTCTTTGAAGTGGGTAACTTATTTCTTGCTATCCCTGTATTTGCAGATTTTCAAGCAAAGAAGTATCAATTTTTTTTAAATTAATGAATTAGAAAAATCATATCACTGACAGATTATTTCGGCAAAATGTATAGAAAACGAGAATTAGATTAAAAGAAATCTGCATGCTACGTATGCTGAGATTCTGAAGTTTTCAATACCGCCAACCGGGATGATTTTGTCCCACCCCGCGGACAAAGACAAAACGTGTAATAAATACAATTTGTTACAATAAAACTAATTAGTAATGCCAAATTCTGATAGACTGCAGCAGTAGCTTAAACATAAATTATTTAATTCATCATTTTACAAATTGATTTTGGCATTACTTCCTTTGTTGTTTTCTTTTCGTTTTCACGCGTGATTTTATTGGGGGGAATTTGTGATTATAAAAGTTATTTATACTTGATGCTGTAAAGTGGTAAATGCATTTGTCATTTCTAAATATGTTTTTTTTACTAATCAATAAAATTTATGTATACTAATTTGATATTTGATATTTTAGATTTTACATTGACTTTACTCACAGCCGGTATTTTGATTCCAAATTGGGGTGAGATTGTCGCGAGACAAAGTCACCAAAACTTTTTTTATTTATTATATTTAAGTTTTCTGAAAATATAAACATAACAGAAAACAACGTTGTACTAGTATATATATATATATATATATATATATATATATATATATATATATATATATATATATATATATATGTGTGTATATATATATATGTGTATATATATATATGTGTATATATATATATATATATATATATTATATATGTGTGTGTGTGTGTGTACATGTGCAAGTGTAATAATGCCTCGTAAGTATAAATTTCCTGTTGGTAGTCGTAATTATAAAAATTATATTGATGAAATGCTTCACAGAAAGTGTGGTAGATGCTGTTCTTTAACATGTATTAAGCCAAAGAATAGCCGCTCAAAAATATTCTGTTCTAATAAATACTTTTAAAGATTAATTTAAACGGGTCTTAAAATTTAACACCCCAAGACCTATTTCTTCTGAAAAAAATGTTTTTTTTTTCAGTGCCTAAATGAATGTATCTAAAATTTTGTTTTCTATAAAAACATTCATCTTACCATGTCTTAATTGTTAACTGTTTTTACATGTTTTGCATGGTGGTCATTTTTTAATAAAATTTCATTTTTCTGTTCATTTTCATACAAAATTTGTGTTTTTTTAATGATGAAATGGCATATTC
Source organism: Maratus michaelseni (assembly GCA_963931845.1). Taxonomy (NCBI): domain Eukaryota; kingdom Metazoa; phylum Arthropoda; class Arachnida; order Araneae; family Salticidae; genus Maratus; species Maratus michaelseni. The sequence continues at coordinate 369,120,248 of OZ007586.1, forward strand.
TTTTATTATGTTTTATTTCTCTATCGTATTAGTAAAAACTACATTGTTTTACAAGTTTTTTAAGGCTTATGATGTTTTAGTTATTAGACAAATTCACTCCACGACTTTGTCCAAATTTAAAAAAAATAATAATTAAAAAATATATATTCTTTAAAAATACTAAATATGAATTTTAAAATTTACAATTGATATCTTGGAACTAGAAAAAATAATTAGAAATTGTTTAAATAAAAATTTCCATAGTTTTTGGATGTTTAAAGACAACAAGAGGCAAAAAGTGAGACAAATTTCATGCCGGTTGGCGGTACTGTGAAGTTTTTCGTGAATTTTCAAAGATTCTGAAAAGTAGTTAATCTTTATTTCTATTAAATTAATCTTCAGTTGTTTATTTAGTAAGCATAAATAACAAAAATAACTAAATATCTAATAAATTTAGTATACTTTAATCTTGTTTAATGCAGTTAGCGCCACCTGTTCTCAACATTAATCAATAACCTGGACCAACGGGTGTTATTCTTGCATGCTACATTATTCAACAAGATGATTTTATTTATTCGTTTTTTATTCCCCACATTAAAAATGGATGCATTTAATGATGGTATTGTTTCTTATGGATACGTTTATATGTACAGTACGCTGATTGATAAATATAAATATTATGTATATTTTTTCGAGAAATAATTTGACGTTATTATGTAAGAGTAACAACCATAGATGGTGTTATAGACATCTAAAAAACGTTACTGTTCTGCGACCTTCGTTAAATAGGTTAAACTTAATTTTCAAGTGTAGAGTCGAGAAAAATTGTAGTATTTGATAGGCTCTTTTTATTTTGGAAGCTAACAAAGGTGGAAAGAAGACGTTTAAATGACCCAACTTTCGATAAAAACTTACCTGACTTTTTTTTTATAATCTCTGAAAGGCAACACTGGTTTACATGGTTTATATACTTTCGCCGAAATGTGTATTTTTTGATAGATTCTAGTGCAGTGAGTACAGGAAAATTGTTGTAAAAAATCTGTCGCGTCTAAGTTAAAAAATATTTATTAAATACTTTAAAAAAATAATACAATGAAATATAAAAAGAAAAAAAAAAGAAATGATTGATTTTACTCTTTTTTTTTTTATAATTTTCTTGATCTGTTTCTCTTAAAATAGACCAGCAGTAGTCCCCTGACATACTTTTGTCCCAAAAACCTTTGTGTTTGTCTTCAAAAAGTTTAAGTTCTTGGTGAAAACACCCGCCCTGCTCGTCACTCACGGCGCCCAAGTTTTCAGGAAAAAAATCCAGGTGTGAATGGAGAAAATGTATCTTCAGAGACATGTTCACACCCATTGCATGATAAATTTGATTAAATGATTTTTAAATGATTTTTTTAATAAAACAGCAACATTTTTTTCATAATTTTCATCTTTATGATTTCCTAAGAATCCATAGACGACCGTTTTAAATGAATCCCAAGCATTTTTTTCATTAGTAGATAAAAGTTTTTTAAACTCCTTATTTTGCATCAGTTTACGTATCTGTGCCCTGTAGACCGATAAAAATTCCCTCTTTTAATTTTGCGTCTGAAGTACTTGGAAACATTTTGTGTAAATATTTAAAAGCAGCACTGTTTTTATCCATGGCTTTGGCGAAATTTTTTACTAAGCCCAATTTAATATGTAATGGGCGCAAAACTATATTTTGCGGATCCACTAAAGATGTATATTTCATATTCGTTTTTCATGGAGTAAATTCATTTCGGACAGGCTAATATTTTTTGATGTAATGATGCTCTTTAGCTCGAATATCCTACAGACACAAAAAACATGAATATTTGGTATACCCGCCCTGTAAGCCCAGTAACATACTAACTACTTTTAAATCGCCACATATTTTCCAGTTGTGCTGTTCATATTGTATAATTTTCATTAAAATATACATTGTTTGATAGGTTTCTTTACTGTTTACGGCATGGCCAATTGGTAAAGATGGTTTTATATTACCATTATGAAGTAATACAGCTTTCAAGCTATATTTAGATGAATCGATAAATAAACGCCATTCATTTGGATCATAATTTTGATTCATCGCATTAAAAAGTCAGGAAATATCATGGCAAAAACAAAAATCATACTTTTTGGTTAAATAACTGCTGAAAATTTGATTTCGATTACGGTAATAAGTTACTTGGGTATTTGGTGTCACCACTGTATTTGGTGTCACTGGTATTTGTGGTTCCACTATTGTAGACGAGAGGCAAGAATCTCTGCTTTAGATCTAGATAGTTGTATATCTCGCACAAGGTCGTTCACTCAATTTGGTTTATTAAATGTGGCGTTTTATCCTCTTTGATTACGAACTCGTCATCATTTTCATCCTCCATAAGCAGATCGTCACTATTTTGGCAACTCGCACTTGACATACCTAGACATACGGGATGTGGCAGAGTTTCCGAATGTGATATCGGTTTTGAGACTGATGGAATGTCCGGATATTGAATTTTATGTTTATTTTTTGAATTAAAGCCTGCAGTTTTTGTCAATCAAAAATAACAGTCATTTTCGTGATTTGAAGGTTCTCTCCACAGCATTGGTGATCTAAATTGAAGATACTTTTTTTTTCTCCCGAAGCCCAGCATAGAAGAGTAAGCCTACAGCTTTCACAAAAAGCATGTAGGACCCACTTTTTATCTTGATTACTCATTGAGAATCCAAAATAATGCAAATATGCTGTATTAAGACACTCCGATAACGGTCTTCCCTTTTTTGTGAATATAAATTGTCCACAAACGTAACAAAAACGATCAGAATTAAATTTATACACTCTATTAGACATGTTATCAAAAACAAAACCTCTTTAGTTCACAAAAACACAAGAAAACAGAATATAGAATGCAAGTTGACAGTGCGTGTAAGGTTGAATGTGACGTGATAGATATATTATGGAATTAAAAATGTGAATATTGAAAAATGTAAAAATTTAAAAAATGTGACGTGATAGATTTTTTTCAAATACCGCCTTTCAGTAGTAAGAGGTAGTATAATAAGAAAATAGGTGTTTCATCAAAAGTACATAAGAAATGTTTAAATTTGTAAACCAGTGATAATCTTTAGGTTTGAGTAACATTGCCTCCTGTCGAATACATAAAATTACATAAATGCATAAAATGTATTTAATTTTCTGAAACTTAGATGAATATTGAAGGAATTATAATTTAATAGTTATTGACATATATAGTTTTTAAATATCTACTTAATGAATTACATGCATATAATGCATGATATTTTAATCACTCTTGCGTTTGTAAAACAAAGCTAAGCCATTAATCGTAGGTTATATCCATTATTTAAAAGTTATATTTTTGCACCGGGATTTCTTAATACGGCATGACTCAACCATAATTGCTTACATATAATGTCGCCGGATTTATATATATATAAACGATCTCCCTTCCTATTTCTATGTTTTACAACAAACATCAAATGTGAAATAAAACTCGTATTGATAGAATTCAGATGGTCAAAGTTTCAAAAGAAAATTTTGAAGCGATTATAAAATATACAAGATGAAGAAGTAGAGTTATATGCATATAAATGGTGCAGAAAGTCTTTCCTTTATTGAAATAATGTGGAAGAAAATGTATTTTTAGATATTCAAATGTACAGCTTTTTCAAAAATTATCAACTAATAAATATTATTAATATTACTTTAATAATTGCTTTCAGAAGGACATGATCAGAAGATTATTTTAATCATTTTGTGATTTTGTTTTCATACTACTTTCTTTAATGTACTAATAATCCTCTCACTTAAATGTTTCAAAGAACATCTAAAAGGGACTGAATTATCTAGTTCATGATTCTCAGATACTCAATTTCAATGAGTCCCTTTAGAATAGCAGCAGAAAATTTTCTTTACGAAAAAGAAAATTTAGCTTTTAAAACACCAAAAAAAGAAGCATATAAAAAGATTAATGTTGAAATAAAACACTGTGGGGCAATTCTTGTTTTTCTTTAACATTTAAAGATAACTATTTCATTATCAAGTGCACACTAATATACACCCAGAAAAAGGAATTGATTAAAACAACAAAACATGTTTTGTTGAGTACATTTTGGTTGTTTTAGCAAAATTCAAATAAAATTGAACCATTTTACTTGAATTAACAAAACATTTTTGACTGACGATACAAAATTCTTTTTGGAATTGCAAAAAAGAAAAAAAAATTGTTGATTCAAACAAAATTTCCATTGACCTATATTTAAACAAAAAGTTTTGTTGGGTCAACCAAATTTTTGTTGATTCAACAAAACTTTTTTCTGGGTGTACATGTTCATATTTTAATATATAAGTACTAATATACGTTGTCTGCTAATATTCCTCTGTGGTAAATATATTTTTTTGTTATTTTACATTGTTTGCATCATGTTGTTGTCTTTTAAAAACTATAATTAACGGAATGAAAGGCAAAATGTTCAGTTACTGTGTTCTCCAGATGTGGGTATTCGTTAAAAACCCAAAATTTCATTATTTGTATAACTATCCTTACTCGCAATAAAATAGTTTCTTCATATTGTGACTACATCTCAACGAATGAATCTTTCATTTTATTTTTAAAGGAAGAATTTAAAAAAAAATGTAATTATTCTCAATAAATTCTTTGTTTATTATATCTTCTGATAAAAGATTTTTGAAATCTTTATTTATGATATTGTTGGTAACATTATCGTATTTCCCAGACATTGAGTGATATATGACTTCTAAATTTGTATTAGAGTAGCCATCGAATTAAGCGTCAACCAAATATTCTCCTCAAGGATAGATTTCTGTAATAAGAATTTGTTTGACTAACTATATTGCACATAACTCTGTCGCCAAAAAAATCTTAGTTATTTAGTTTATAACGGTAATATTTTCTCCAAAATTTATCTTATCTGAATAAAGATTTAATAGAGATAAAATTTGACAGCGGCAAGTTCTCTGTAAACATACTAAAATTCAAATGAAGATAAATCTCTAAAACACTCTTTAATTTACTTTGCATTATTCATATAATTCATTCATATTCAAATTTTCACACATTTTCTATTCTCATTCTTATTCCTAGATATAAGAGCTGAAATTTTACAGACGATTTGTTTTTGTACAATAAATTAGATTCTAAATTAAATAATATTTCTGTTTTCTAAGGTTTACCATGTTCTCTTCTGTGAAATATAAATACGAATTTTAAAGAAAACCTTCATCGAAAATTTACGAGAAACCATAAAATTTGACTGCAAACTTGCATAAAAGGAATATCACTTTGTTTAATGTAAAATAAGAATGCGCAAAAAGAATGAGATGATTTTAAGAAATATTGATTGAAACGACAAATGAATATAACCCTGTCTTGCAATACCGTTGTTTACACTTAAATATAATAGTATTTTTAAGTGTAAACACAACTATTTCATAGATTTTTCGGTTGTTTCTGTTTTTTTAAATATTAATTGTTTCAGAAATGTTATGTTTTTAATGGTATGTTTTGAGATATTCAAAAATATCTGTAGTGAGAGATATAAATATATTTCTATCCTAACTAAACGTATTTTGTATTTATGGGTATTTTTCAAAGATTTTTCGGTTATATATATTATAAAGGACAAACGAGTCCGTGAGTAACGCAAAACGTCATTTTGCGAATGACAACACTTGACGATAAAATTTCGGTTTTGCGACTTTTGCTACTGAAACTTTTTAAATTTCTAATCATCGTACATTTTCAATTTTTACCCCGGTATTTAGGGGAAAAAACCTACTTACAAATTCAGTTTATTTGAAAACTGTATCGCAATTAACTTATTTATTATTGCATTTAATTTAAATTTCAAGCATGATTTAAAGAAACGTCTATCTCTATCGCTTGCAGACGATTACAAAATATAGGGCAAGTCAAAATGAATATAGCGATTACAAACGGCTATAACTATTTAATGGAAAAGAATTTATAGATAAGATTAACACAGAATGTAGACGGAACTTCAAAATTTTGTATACATGCGTCATAGATGTTCTATGTGACTTCCCTTAGTCACACGGACAACATCTAGGCGGTAGTCCATTTCACGCCATACATTCTGAAGCATTTGTTCAGTCACCGACGCATGCACATTACAAATGCGTACTTTAAGTTCTTCAATTGTTTTGGGCATGGAAGGCACATACTTTTCCCTTTTCACATAACCCCATAGATCGGTCGAAGTGGAGATGCTGACGATGTCTTCTGCTCTTGGCGACCGAGATCTCCAGATTTGACACCCTGCGATTTTTTTCTATAGGGTTATGTGAAAGACATGCCGAAAACAATTGAAGAACTCAAAGTACGCATTTGTAATGCGCTTGCGTCGGTGACTGAACAAATACTTCAGAATGTATGGCGTGAAATGGACTACCGCCTAGATGTTGTCCGTGTGACCAAGGGAAGTCACATAGAACATCTTTGACGTATGTATACAAATTTTTGAAGTTCCGTCTACATTCTGGGTTAATCTTATCGATAAAATATTTTCCGTTAAATAATTATAGCCATTTGTAATAGCTATATTCATTTTGACTTACCCTGTATTAATCCGTTTGTACTTTAAACAATATAAAAAGTTCAGCATTTGTTTCCAGCTAATATTCAATAACGAAATTAAAACTTTATTAAGCAATAAATAAAATAGTATAAATTAAACACAAATTTAATAGACATGTAATTGAAATAAGCGCTTAAAACCGCTGAAATTATCAGAATATAAAAAACTGCTATAGATAACGAAATTTTTAGAGATTTCTTCGGCTATGGCACGAGGCCAATATGAAATTACCGCTTTTAATAAATTTTAAAATCTTATTTAAATATTCATATAAAAATGTTCTTTGGTGTTGTTAGGAGGGGGGGGGGATCTACAAAAAATATTAAATGTAAAAAATCTATTAGAGTTTTCAAAAAAAAAAAAGGCTTTTACATATATTCTCTATTAGGGAAGCCTGGGTTGAATGCTCTAGTTACGATAATGTTTTAAGTTTTTTCTTACTATTTTGCCACTTAAATTACATTTTCAAAGTACCTGTTCTACCTGTAGTGAATAAAATATTTGTAAAATAAAAATATTTATTTTTATTCTTGCCACGTATTTCCCCAAGAAGAAACAATGAACATAAGGTTACGGAGGTTACATGTGAGCAATGCCCATTTCATCTAATTAACATCAGCTAAAAGTGTTTTAAAAATGCAAATAATTTATATTAATCTTATCAACTATTGACAAATTTAAAGGAATTTTAATTTGACGTTGATTAGATGAAATGGGCGTTGTTCACACGTGCCCCATTTTCCCCTACTCAAATACTCTTATTAATTTTTTTTACTCAAGGTAATTGAGTAACTTCCATCATGATACGCATTTTATTTTCAAAATGCGAATTTGTTATCAAATTCAGTTAAATTATCAACTTCTTGTTGAAACCCTTTTCTGTTACTCATTTACAATAAATTAATTTGTTTTATTTATCAAAAAGGTTGAAACGCACTTTTATTTTTTACCTTTTGGAAATAAGTAGGCAAAGAAAATTCCAAAGGTTTAAAAACTGTAGGAAATTATATTATATTAATGAAGTAGCCTTGCCATTATTTTTCAAAAGTTACACTTTTTAAATTTTTATGCGATATGTTTAATTAATAAACAATCATTGAGAATGAGGACCATATTAACATATAAAAACACAAATATGCTATGTCCATTTTCTTGTGAATCTGAGATTTTGGCAAAACAGGATTCTTTATCAAAAATAGAGCCAAGAACACAAACGCCTCAAGTCCAGTTTGTAATAACAAAATGTAACAACAATAAAAAACGAAAAACTGTGCTATGTCTAAGTATACTCAGATTTATACTAAAAATCTAACTGGAAGATATAGTTAGGAAATAGTGGTATTCGAATTTAAAAAAAATAGTCGCCTGTGGAAACCCTTGTCCATCAGAAATTGAGCATGTTGTTCTCTAAGTGTATACGTGCGGTAGGCAAAATCTTAACCAAAATTAATTTTATGCATTATTAAATGCAGCAAATACTGGTAAGTTGGTTGTTACTGACTTGAAATTCATGGTGACCATAGCTACATGCAAACAGATAACACCCATGCAATCATTGGAAAGATAAGAAAACATTATAATTTTTATTTGCCGAAATTATCTAAAAATATTAAAACATAGGCAATTTAGAGTATTTATAAAACAAGACACAGGAAACAAAAAGAGAAACGAAAAACACGAAGTAATTAAAATTGAAGTAAAGATAAAAATGCTTGCAATCAATTATGAAATTGCAGCGCTATGTACAATTTGTACTTAAATATTCTTCCTACACAGATGTCCTATGTCCAAACTTTTTAATCATCATTATTTCTGATATGTAATATTGAGATCAAATAAATATATTTAAACCAAACATTTTACTTAATAAAATGTAAGATAGTTTTTGGTGAGACTTATTTGACATCATATGTAAAGTAAAATTTCTGGTTCGAAACATATTTTTTTGATTAGTGAAATATAGGCTGGGAAATACGGTAAGCAATTTTGCAGGTATAAATGACTCTAAACGTCTGGATCTGGTTATAAAAACACGGCTGCAATGTTGAAATGTATATAATGAGCCCTAAAAAAGGATTATTACCTTTAGTTTTCGAGCTATGCAAGATACAAAATTATTTTATGATTTTCCACGAATTAGCAAAATTGAGCGTAACGCATCTGCGCTGTTAAATGTCAATATATCAAATTAGAAATTTAAATCTGTAAGATATTCCAAGAAAAATGAAACACGGGAGATAATACATATTCAATTGACTTTAAACGAAAGATAATTCATGCTTGTAGGGACGAAAAATTCCGAAATATTTAGAGAGGCATTATTAGAAGAGCTCGTTGGGGATAAGAGGAAACGCTTTAATTCTTTGGGAACTGTATTTTTAGAATTATGTTTAAAGGACGTAAAACTACATTTGCCTCTTTAGAATATCTCTGCGTGTGTGATTCATTATTTAGACAAAGTGTACAGTGTTAAAGTAGTTTTCAAAATATGTTTCCGTTGTTAGAATTAGATTATTCTCCTTTAACTCTAGTTCCATTTACACCCTAGAGTAAATATTAGCTTACCATAAAATTCTTATGGAGTATGTTTAAGTAACAATGAAAAATTATTTGTAAAGTATTTTATATGTAAGAATACAATTTCTGTGGAACGTTATTACTATAAAAGCGGAATATATATCGGAAATGCTAATTAGTCCTATATCATTTATAACGGATTAGTTTATCATCTTTTATTATATCTGAGATCGTGAGCTAATAACGGAATGAAAGGGGTCAGGTAATACTTAATTATTATCTGCAGATCAAAGAAACCGAATGTCACGCAAAGGGAGACATCAGACATCAATGATTTCAACGAAAACCCTGTTGTCATGTCTGGTCACGATTACATAAGGAGAAGTTCTGAATGTGTTTATAGATGTGGTGGGTCAAAGAACTGAGTTATTTTCTATGAAAGATAAACAAATTTGTTGGCAAACTTTTATGAATGATGATGGAAGTTATTTCCTGTATTTATATACATAGTTTTATTCTGTAGAAATATCGCTTCAAATCTGGAAACAGAAAGCACGAGATAGACGGCATGCGTCATATATTTTTATCTTGTCCCCACGCACGTTATTTATATTCATTCAGGGACAGTTTTCAGAATATATGGATACAAGACACATTTTTGGGGCCTTCGAATTTAAAACGGGTTTGAAATTAAAAAACGGGTCTTTAAGTCTCGTTCGGGGACCTCCTATAACAATACGCGCAAGCGTGAGCCCGTGTGCAAATCTTTTTAGACCCCTGGCCTGCCCTAAATGCAATATTTATTAATTAATTAATTTGTTACTTTTAGTAGCTGGTTATTCGGGACATTGTCTAATAACGGGCTATATGAGCTATAAGATATTAAGGTACGTTTGTACGTACCATGTTCTAGAGTTTCCCAGTGTCTCTAGATGTAAAAAATTCATGCAACCCAAGAAATGATACTTGCTTCGCCGTATCTACCATAAGTTGCGTTAAATGCTTAAAATTAACCAATCAAAGCGCGACGCTGACACACATATAGATAAACACATATAACGGTCGAATTAAAAACATTTTTCGTTTTCAAAATCAGTGAGTTACAATACGTTTATTTACTTTGTTTTACATCTCAATTGAAAGATTGTTGCCGATATAAACTTAAATAAAACCTAATTTATTTCCTGTTTCTTATAGATGGAGTGTGATGTTAGATTAAATTACTTTGTTACAACTCGTATGATTTATTTACCAATTAGAATAATTGTGTTAAAATGATGAAGAGTTAGATTAAATAGTTTATAGAGCTCAATAATTTTATACCCAACTGCTAATAGACACAGCCATCTACAACACTTTTCCGTTCTAACTCCTGCAGATTATTTTTAGATGAAGATTATTTTTAAATGCTGATATGGCTTCTACAGATTAAAATAAACTATTCTTGTGTTTTCTTTAAAAAAAAGTAACATTTAAACACAACAAAAAAATTAAATCTCGCTGTTTTCATTTACAAACCTGTCTTGTTTATAAAATTGTTACGACCAAAAAAAAAAAAACTTTTCTATTAAAAATCACAGAACACATGCTTAATTTTTTCTCACATCACAAAATAGAGAAGTAAGAAGTCTGATTTATTTCATTTTTGAAACAGTAATTTCTTTTTATCTCTTACATATGGAGCAGAAATGGAAAAACGTCATGTTAAAGTCCAGCAAAATTTTCTTTGTGTCTCAATGATTTTAATACTAAATTAACTAATTCTCCCCGTAACGCATTTTTGTCCCAAGTAGTGCAATAAATAGATTCCGAATATCTACGTTTATGATTAATTGCAAAAGTAATCAATTTAGCCCTGGATGAAATTATGAGAAAACAATTTGAATTGAAAATAAATATTAAAAAATAATTTTTACAAAAATGTGAAACCAACCATTTGATTGTGTGTGATGTATTTCATGCCAAAGATAATTTTTCCTGATGATTAAAGAAATAGTAATAAAGAAACTTTTCACAGTTGTACGTTTAAAGAAGACTCTTTAGGAATTTAAATTTACGCATAATTTTCTGCTTCTTCAATACATAATTGTAATACATACACTGGCTCACATTTGTTTTTGGACGCTTGTGTTTTTGAAACTTACTTATAAAAGACATCATCTACTTAATTTTTTTTGTATAAACTTCCTTTTCTCTATAATAAAACCTACATATTGTAATGAAAATAAATTAAAAGCATTTTTTTCAAAAAATTAATTTACCGAGAAAGTGTTAAAAACGATCTCACATTAGTAATGGGACACTCGAAAGATTTACTGAATTTTTTGATAGATGATATTTTTTGTTATTTATTTTCATTATAAATGGAAATATATGTCAAATATTATCGTCTGCACTTTGAAATTACTACTACGTCATGTAAATTTGTTTAAATTTCTATATTTGAGGTGAACATGGCCGGGCTCTACAAAGTTGCAACAAATTCTATTAGTAATTTAATCATAGAACATTTTAAAGATGGTAAAATCATCAGAACTATCGCAACACTTCTTAAAGTAAGTCATTCAACTGTTTTTGCTATTATAAAACGATGAAAACTACGCATAACTGTTGACAAAGCATTAAAATCAGGAGCTTCTCATAAGCTAACTCCCAGGAATCGAAGGTTTATCATACATAAAATCAAGAAAAATCCAAGAAGTAGTGCAGTAAAACTTACATCAGAATTAGCAACAGATTTGCAATAAAAGTAAACCCTGAATCTGTTAGACGTGTTATCAGATCATATGGATACAACAGCAGAGTTTCCAGAAGAAAATTTTTCGTTAATGAAAGAGTAGAAAGTTACATCTGGATTTTGAAAAATCCATGGTAGACAAAGACGTATCATTTTGGGAAGCATCATGTTTGTGGATGAATCAAAATTTAGCATATTTTGGTCTGATAGGCTAATAACTTTGTGGAGAAAGCGGAACGAAGAGCTCAATCCGAAAAATCTATTGCCATTTGTCAAACATGGAGGTGGAGGCATAATGATTTGAGGATGTTTTGCTGCTTCTGGTTTGGGAAATTTAGTTTTAATTGAAAATAATATGGACCAATATAAGCGTATAAATATCCTGAAAAAAAAAACTTGAAAATATCCGTCCAAAAATTTGGAATTCAAAACGCATTCAAGTTGTATCATGATAATGATCCCAAACATAATGTTCGCTTATGGGTGCTCTACAACTGTCCCAAAGTTATCAAGACTCCACCATATTCTCCAGATTTAAATCCAATTGCAAATGTGTGGCATGAATTGGATAAAAGGGCAAGAAAATATGATATTTCTAAGGAAGAACAACTTAAAACAGTATTAACAGAGAAATGAAACAAAATTGAGCATTCTTACACACACACAAAAAAACTAGTTGCATCCATACCAAAACGTATTAAAAGTGCAATTTCAGCTATAGGATACTCAACAAAGTATTAAAACGTTTGATTATTTGCATATTTTTGTTTATATTTGTTGAATGTTCAAAGTATCCAATTACTTATGTGAGATTGTCTTTACACTTTTTCGGTAAATTAATTTTTTGAAAAAAAAGTTTTGAATTTATTTTTATTACAATATGTAGGTTTTATTATAGAGAAAAGAAAGTTGATATGAAAATTTTTTAAGTAGATCCTTTAATATTTAGATGATGTTTTTTTATAAGTAAGTTTCAAAAACACAAGTGCTCGAAAACAAATGTGAGCCACTGTAATTGTGAGTATGTTGTTCGAAGAATATTATATGCAAATAGTTTAAATTATTTAAAATAAATAATCAAAATTATGTTAAAATAAAGTTTTAAAATTATTTTATGGAAATAATAATAAGATATTTCTCGATAAAATGCGAAAAAATCAATTATGAACAGTATTTTGATGTCAACTTTGATTAGTTGAAATTCTTTGAAATTTAACATGTCCAGTGTAACTTACAATTTAACATCTTCAATACGGGCCGGGACGTCATTTAACGTCATTTAAATTTTTAATACCAGAAATTCCATATTAATAGTTTTTGCCTTTTTTAATCCAAGAATTATACGATTAGACAAGGCAAAATTTGCTGCTAATATATTCTGGTACTTAAAAATAAAAACCATACGCACACTATAGAGCGTATACGTGATAACCGTCCTGAAGGGGTTAAGAAAATTTAGAAATTTTATGTGAAACTGAAGTTGTGTGTATATTTTAATCTAACGTTACTATTATTATGTAATTTATTGGGCTGAGCAGAATCTTTATTGATCTTCCTTAATCATAATTAATGCTCATGAACCATCATCATAGTATTATTTAGTATGTTCAAAATAAATTAATTGAGCATTACTAGTCAATAGTATGTTAGTTTTTTTTTATAGTGAAGTGAGTCACTGCAACCTCAAAAATTCTGTTTCTACAATTCTGCAGCAGTGAGAACTTTAACTCTAAAACATATAAAAATAATTTCACCTTTGAACTGAAAATTGTTCAATTGAATTAAATTACCATATGGATTTAAACAATCGATGTTAACGAAATTTCTTAAGGCAAAGAATAGGCAAGAATATACTAAAGAAATACCAAACATTAATTTTTATTTCGTTAATTTAGTCTCATAATATTTATTAAAGTTTTAGAAAATCTCAATAGCAAACAAATATCGAAAAATGCACTTTCCTTTAAATTAAAGGTTTTCAGCCTTTTTACCTGCAATTTGTTTGCCACCGCTATTTCCGTATTGATATTTTGCCCTATTTAATCGCAAAGTTTCTATCATTAATATAATGTAAATAATTCTGTTCTAAAATAGTAGCAGCTCTGTGGCTCGAGGGCAAGAATTGATACCCACTTTAAATATTATCAAACTTTCTTCAAAAGTTTCCATAGCCAATTAAATAAAAATAAAAAAATTCTTTAAGTTATACTAATTTAAATATACTGATGACGAAGCTTTTATACTTAGCTCTTAATAATCTTTTAAGAAAAAGGCATATCGATAGACAACTTCAATGTACTATGAACTTACTCATTAGGCAAACCAATAGAATGCTTGGGTTTTGGCTATTTTAAATATGTTAAGGTTCGCAAACATGACCTGATTAAGATAAAATAGATTAAGATAAAACCCGATGGACATACGTACTATTCAAGGAATGTTAAATTATATGAGAAACATCAATAAGTTTATTCCTAATTAACTGCTAAAAATAAAACTTGTGCGAGTTTTTAGTCTGTTCTTGAGAAAGGGAAAAGAGAAATGCCAGTTATTCTAACAAGTATCTTCAATATTCAGTGGCATACTTCATAGTTCATTAAGTTTTAAAAGAATCAACAAGCGGGTGCATTTTATTAAGATATCCAGCCTTATTAAATAAGATTTTCTGACAGTAAAATTGAGTTATTTGGTAAATGAAGGAAATATGAATAATATTTTAATACATTTGATTTGTAATTTATCAAATAAAATATAAAGTTTTTAAATTTTGACTTTTAAAGTAAAAGTATAATGATAAAGTAATTTTATCATTAAAGGTATGCAATTTTTTCATTATACTTTTTTAATCGTACTGACATGTAGTTTGTAATACTTTTCATATGAAGTATTCCACCCTATTCATCTGAAAGTTTACTCATGTTAAACAAAAACTGATTTCTTTATATTTTCAAGTCTTTTAATTGCGATAAAAATTAGAAAAGGTTAGTAATTAATTGGAGAAAGTCTGGTAATAAATGCTTTGATTTTTAAAAGATTAGTAGTAAGTAATATTAAATATATATATATCACCTAACTAGATAATTTTGTATAAAAAAATATTTTTCAAGAATTTATCATATTTCTTTTCACAAAATTGACCATTTATACGAACATCTATGAAAAATTTTCCATCAATAAGTGATTCCAAAAATTTATTCTTAAATACATTTTGAATTTTAGTCGATATAATATAAATAATAGATAAAAAATATAAAATTTAGTTTTATGTTAGCCTTATAGTTTTCATTTAATATGAGATTAATTAGTTTCTTCTATGAGACTATCTTAACATTACATTATTGAGTTATTACGTGTTTCAGGAAATGCATTAACAAGAATTTTTAATTGAAATCGATTATATTTAACCCTTTATATCCTGAATTAATTTTCCAGCTACTTTTTAATTGTATTTTTGCATCATTTGATAAGTTTTGGTGCAGAATAAACATAGGAAAAAGGAAAATAATTTGTATAGTATTTTAGTGGTTAATTATGCAACTGTAACCACCATAAATTTTTTACCCTATGATATAAAATAAAATAGTAAATTTCAAATAGTAAACTTCAAATAAAATATAGGAAATGTTCACCTGTAGAGTATAGAAAACAATAGAAAATAATAGTACTAAATACTAAAATTACTCAAATGAAGAACAACATGCATGTCAATTCTATTGCAAAATGGATTTCGAATGTAGCGTGGCAAATGTAAAATCCCTACAATGCAAAGAAAGGGGATATGTGCTTGAATTTGCCATCTCCTGCCTGCTGTCAGAAATACACTCTTTGTGCCATTGTGAATACCGTTAGGAAAAACGGTCATATTACGAATATATAGGTGTTTTATTAACCCCTTGGGGACGAGCGACACGAATACGTGACGCATAAGATGCTCAGAATCCTCGATATTCCCACCAGTTATTTTTGTTAAGTTTTCCTTATCTAATCATAGTATTTTTGCGATTCAATTAGGTGAAAATTTCTCATTTGAAAAACCGGTGGTAACAGATTAAAAATTCTGTAAAAGACGCTCGTCGCGAAGGGATTAAAGTGGTACTTATAAGTACCGTCAGGATAAAAAGAGTTAAGCAGGGCTGCCACTGGCGACTATTTTTATATTCTATTCACACCACTATTTAAAAAAAATAAATTTTGTAGTATATTTCCCTTGGACATTTTGTCAAAGTGTAAGTAAAAAAAAATTGTTTTGAGAGAGTGGTGCGAGATAGAATTAAAAAATAGTCGCCAGTTGCAGCCCTGTTTTAGGCTATATAATGGGTTACATTATATATATATATATATATATATATATATATATACACCGAGTGCGCCAAAAATTTAGTTAAAATTTGAAATAATCATTAAAAAGGAACAAATGATGCCAAAAATTGCGGTTTGCGCGAATGGGATTAGAGGGAATCGGATTTTTTTAATAACAAAAGGTATGGTACAAAAAATTACCGATACATGGCGCTGGCATGCATAATATGAATCAGGCGTCAAGGAGGGCCTTCCACTTCGTGGAGTCCTCCAAACGACCCGTTTCTTAGAAACGTCTGACAAGCTTTAGTATACCGTGGAACGACCCTTTTCTCGTCTTAAGTCTTTCTGCCATGCGGAATTTTTGCAATGCGCTTGTTGCTGATTGCCCGTTCTTGTAACAGAGCTTAACCAACAACGCTTGATCTGGTAAAGACTAACTACTGGCATCGAATGAAGAATTTTGTGCATCGAAGTGTTTTTCTTTTGACAGCTTGATTTGCATAAATCTGCTTCATATTATTCATGCCAGCGCCATCTATAGGTAATTTTTTTAACCACAGCTTTTTTTAATATTAAAAAAATCCAATCTCCCGCTAATCCCATTCGTGCAAACCGCAATTTTTTACCATCTTTATTACTTTTTAATGACTTTTTAAAATTTTAACGAATTTACGGCGCACCCGGTATAATGACGACCACCGGCGCCCAAAATATTTTTGGCGACTATGTTTTCGGTACCTCATTTTTTTAAATTTTAATATTTTGGTGGAAATATTGGCAGAAAAAATAAGTATTATGGTAGTAACCATGTCAGAAAAAGTGTTTGTAAAAAGTATCTAAGTCTTATTTAAGGTAAAGTGCCTTAAAGCTGACACTTTAAGGATATTCTTCAGTGTTTTGGCTAAGTAATGTTTTTCAAAGTAACTAAAAAATATTTTAGCTAAGAACAATTGTTTTTCTTGTGATATGCATGCGTATAGCATATTTTATTAATTCAAACTTTACAATATGTATTTCTTTTTTTTTTTTTCATTTATATAAGTTTGATAAGTTTTGTTGAAAAGCTTAGTGTATATTTCAAAATTATGTTTTTAAGTGAATTGCAGAGTGAAGGCATGTCTAGGTATACCATCACTATGTTTATGATTATTCTTTCTCAATCAGTTCATAAAAAATCTTTTGAGGTGTATGAAAATTCATGATTAAATTAAAAAAATAGAAAAAAAACTGACAACGGTTCGGTGTCTGTGTGTGTTTGAGGGGGGGAGGGGGGGGAGTTTTTTTTTTTTTTTTTTGCTACTAGATATTTTTGTTGGCTTGCAAAATTTGTACAATTTATAGAGCCCTGTATATATATAGATATAAATTCAGTATGTTTAGAATATATATGTATTCACAATTTATTCGCTAATAAATAGCATGTTCGCATTTTCCTGTCAAATTTAACTGACTTTAAATAATTGCTGAAACCAGACTAAGCTTTGAGTGGAAGAAAGGTTTAGGAGAGAGTTTAAAAACTGATCCCCCTACGCCACTTTACAATCCCTAGAATTAGAAATAAGTTTCAGGCCGATAGAATCATTTGAAATATTCACAAGCAAAGTTTGGGAAGACCGCGGTGATCAATAAACCCGCAAGTGTGGAGAGGCTGGTATATTTGTTTCTCAAACATTTGGCGAAGAAGGTTTTTAAAAATCAAATATCCATAGTATTTTAAAGCGCCAACATTGGAAAAGTTACATGCCAAGATTAGTCCATGCTCTGAATGAAGATAATCCGGAACGTTATAATCCGTAACGGTATAATCACTTATTTTATGTGTACATTTTTTGAAACACCCTGTATATGTGTGTATGCAAATACTTTCACTACATCTTGTATATAATGATTGTTATTTTAATATAGTCTGATCGTTTATTGTTCCATTTTCACAAGAGATTGAACATTTTGCATTAATATATTAATGATTTCCTACTATTTCAAAATTAAATCTCTTATGTTTTTTCACTAATATTATGCGATATGTCCCTTGTGAAATTTAGCAAAATATTTAGCCTCAATTCTGAGTTTTTTTTATAGTTCAATGAATCTTCATTTTTTTTTAGCCTTTTACATGCATTTTACTGCTATGTTTTAATTTGTGTGGTGTACTTATGTATGAATACATTTGTTTGAATCTTGAACGTTAGCGATTGTAATGTTGATGGTAAGGTGAACACATGAATAATGTTTTATACAGTCATAGTATTAAAGTAAATTTATTATTTTTATTTATATATATATTTTTTTGTTAATTGGTTTTAATCGCTTGCGCGGTCAGACTGTACTTGATTAAATTCATTTATTGGTGTGATTGATATGGCATATAAAATATTTTATATTAAAATTAATTTATGTAGAATTTTTAAATTTTATTTTATAATTAATAAATATAGAGAAAATTGCAAAATTCTCTCTATTTAGAAATCAGCATCAAAGAAAAAAGTGTTCAAAAAACAAATATTAATATGGCGTATGACTATCTTTACCCCCATGAAAACAAGACATCAATTTCGTATGATATGAACTAAATTATCTCAGTCCCTACATTTTTATTTTAAAGTTATAAAAAATGTCATTTTGCAACTTAAGTGATTTACATTCAACAGTGGGTCGTCCAATAGCATCTTAAATGTACTCAATCTCACTTAGTTCCGTTAAGTATTCAGGTCAATCCATTCGATTGATTCCTTCAATACGTAGTTTCCTTTCAACACTCACAGTAAGCATCAACCTACATAAATATAAAATAATTTCCGACAGCACTGCGAAAATTTCTCATATAGGAAAACATTGAAGTATCTGGATCTGGCCAATCACACGGTTTCTTTCTAAGACAAGTTGAGTACGTAATTATGACATCCTGTGTAAAAGAGCAAAGCAACTATTATATCATTACTTCACTACGTATATACTGGCCAACTTCGAGATTATTTCTGTCGTCATAAGCAGTGAGACATTTATACCGAATATAAGAATCAGACTGCTGTATCTGAGAAGAGAACTGTAGCTTCATGTTCAACAGTCCAATTGCAGTGATCCAATCGCCACTGATAACGTTGTGCATCATGATTGACTTGAGACTTGCATCGAACTGAATCAAACTTTTTCTTGAGGCAGATGATCATCGTACCCTGATTATAGAGAAGTTGGACTAGTGCTCCCTGAGTAGACTTTATTTTGAAGACATGCACGGGTGTGTCTCCTGGTGTGATGACGTGCAGTGTTATTTCTAATAATAATACGATGTCTTTTAATTCTCACGCGTATAAGTCTTAGCAGAGTAGCAATTTATTGATAACTCACTGCCATTGTATTATCCCTTTATGGATCGTCACTCTACGACCATTTTACAAGAAGATAATATGTTTGTCTGCATACGGATAGCATGTGTCTAGAATGTATCCTTGCTGTTTGAAATCTTCTTAGTCCAGCAAGCTCCCTAGATCTTTGCCCAAGTGGGCAAGCTTTGTATACTAAGCCGTGAAAAAAGTTCAAATTTTAGCCTATAAATAAATATTTCTTTACCGACTCAAAATATTGACGCCTGAAATTTCAAAATATAGACCGTTTTTCACGTTTTATCAGTTTAAGAGAATAAAGAGTAAATGACTGTTATTCAGATTTTTATATTATCTTCAGCGTTCTTACGGGTTGATGCAAAAGTTGAATCTCCAACTATAATAAAGAAGCAAGTTTGTGTGTTTGTGTGTGTGTGTGTGTGTTTCTCGGTTGTGTTCTGAAGAGACCGCTGCACACAGAACTACAAAATTTGGTGGAAAGGTATCTCTATGCATGTAGTTTGGCACCTCGAAGCCATATTTTGGAATTTATGAATAGATTTTTTTAAATTAAAATTTTTATGCGATTTTTAGTGTTTTTTCACGTTTTGCTGCGATTTTTCCACATTCGTGTTCGGAATCCGATTCCAATCTTTTAGCCCAATATAGTAAATTTGATTCTCTTTTCAATAAAGTTTATGCAAAATTCGTACAGCGATTTTTGAATTTTTGGCGATTTTTTTCCTTCGACATAAAGAAATTTTTCCAGAATGCTTGATTGTTTCGGTGATTGCGCTTCCATTTCAGCTTCAGATACGCTCAGAATGTGCATTTTTTTTCTCTTTTTAGCTTGGTGAAAGTTGATAATTATTTACAGATAAAAAATCATGAATTTAAAAATGCGATTGTTAGTATTTTTTGACGTTTCGCTGCGATTTACTCACATTAGTAACCGGAATACGGCACCAATCTTTTAGCCCACTATAGTAAATGTTATCCTCTTTTCAATAAAGTTTATGCGAAATTCGTACAGCAATTTTTGATTTTTTGGCGAATTATTTCCTTCGACACTAAGTAATTTTGCCTAGAATACTTGATTGGTTCGGTGGTTGCTTCCATTTCTGCCACAGATACGCTCAGAATCGTCATTTTTTTACTCTTTTTAGCTTGGAGAAAGTTTATAATTCTTTACAGATAAAAATCATAATTTTAAAAGGAAAGGACGGACTATTTATTATCCCGATTTTTTTAATTAGATTTTTTTCTTTTAATTTCCTTTTTTAAACATTTTTTTCCTGTTTTGCAGCGTTTTTTGTTTCAAATGACGTCACAAATCACCCACTACAAGTCAAACACCATTGGAGGTCATTTGTGATTGGAAGCTGATAGAATTGTAGACACAGAAGAAGTCAACCGGGCAATTGTGATTGGCAGATGAAAAGGTCATTAGCTAATTTCAATTCGAACAGCGAGTTGTGAATTTTTGCGATTTGTTTTATGCGATTTTTAGAGTTTTTTCATGTATACATCTTTTAATGTATTTGATTTCAGAAATTAACAACAATAACTTACTGTGTTTGTATGTAAAAAAAAATCATTTTGTTTCTGTTTCAAAAGTTAATGATAATTCCTAATTTTTTAACGCCTTTGGTTTAATTCTGTGTGTGTGTTGGGGGGGGGGAGGTGAGTGTTCGGTTGTAGTTTAAATATCGCGTTAATGCTCTAATCGAAATTCCCTCCTTCCCCATGCCTCCAAAATCAGAACTATTTAATTATTAGTCCGATTCAAACGAAACCTTTTCTCAGGTCCCCAGGTAAACTTCGGTATCATTTTTTCAGCCCTTGGTTACCACTATTTCTGAATATTAATGACCAGGAGGGGTATTTTCTCGGATTCATTGGGCCCAATTTTAATGAGAATTAGTTCATTCAACTTAACACGAACTAATTAAGATATAGATAACTAATTAAGATACAGATTTGGCGCCAACTGGACGTAGAAAATGGAACTAAAAGATTTTGCAGCGTCTGAGCAACACGCCTGCTATACGATGTCGTAGGCAACAGGGACACGGGCTGCAGTTTCGATCGTAAAGTTTTATTTAGAACTAAGTGCACCCCCTAGCTGTGGGAAGTGAAATAAAACAATTTGGATTTAAAGTTTGTCCGATTCAAACAAAGGGCCTGATTTCAACGACAATTGATTCATTCAACTTAACATGAACTAATTAAGATATAGATAACTAATTAAGACATATATTTGGCGCCTCATGGCGGGGGAAAGCGGAACTAACAGATTTTCTGAGCGTGCACAGAACGCCTTCTATACTTTGAAATAAGCAGCAGGGACACGTGCCGGAGTTCCGTTCGGAAAGAGGTTTGTTTAGAACAGAGTGCACCCCCTAGCGATAGACATTGTAACTAAAATAGTTTGAATTTCATCTTGGTCCGATTCAAACGAAATCTTTTTTGACATTCTTCCGAGGTCTTCCAGGTACTAAATAAACTTCGGTATCATTTTTTCAGCCCTTGGATACCACCATTTGTGAATATTAATATCCAAGGGGGTGATTTATTTTCTCGGGTTCTATGGAAACGATTTCAGCGGGAATCGGTTCATTCAACTTAACATGAACTAATTAAGATATAGCTAATTATTTAAGACATAGCTTTGGAAAGCGGAACTAACAGATTTTTCGGGCGTGCGCACCTTCTATACGGTTCCATAAGCAGTAGGAACAAGTGCCGGAGTTTCCTTCGGAAAAAGATTTATTTAAAACAGAATGCTCCCCCTGGTGGTAGAAAATGGAACTAAAACATTTTGCAGCGCATGCCTAGCACGCCTGCTATACACGGTATCGTAGGCAGCGGGAACACGTGTCGGATAATTTGTTTAGAACAAAATGCATCCCCTGACGGTGGACGTAAAAGATTTTCCTGCGCGTGCTCCAAAAATAGTTATTTTTATTGAAACTGCAAAAGAAAGTTACCGATTTGATAATCCCAGACAACGAGAAAGTTTCATTTTCATTCCTTTTCGAGTATTAAGAAAAGTATTGGATTATTTGAATCGCAACTCACAATTTATTTTTCTGATTCCAAAAATGCAAATTTTGTGAAAATCAGACGGTAACATTTTTTTTTTTTAATTTTGACCAAAAACTGACCCGTTTTGAATCAAATGATCCAGACATTTGAGGAGGTGGTATTAAATTTACTTCCGCTTCGGGTCCATCTCTCTATTTAATTTCTGAAAGACAAAAAGTTTCCAGTGGAAGGGTTTCGTGCAGCGATTTTTAGAGTGATTTCGCGTTTCGTATTATTTTTTTAACGGGACCGGGCAACGCCGGGCGGATCTGCTAGAAAAAGAATAATATAGTTTCAATAACGTCAGAAAATGTTGTCAGAATAGGTATTTTAAATCGATTTTAGAGAAGGAGGGGCCAAGAAATATCATGAAAAAGACGTCATAAAGTAGCAATAGCATTAAAATAAAGTCAATGTCTCATTTATAGGAAAATAAAACACGTTGTTTAAGTCGCCACTGAATGAGAATAGCCGAAATTGTCAGAGGTATTGTAATGGAAATGATTCTATAATTGCGTCAGATTTATTCACGTTGTCGAACAAGATTATGAAAATCTGAACACATAATTATAGAAATTTTATTGGATATTTTTTTATACGATTGTACACCGAAAAATATGGTTATTTAACATAGAAATCACACATTTTTCTGTACCACAAGAAAGTTTTTATGACGTAATATTTCTCATTTTTAAAATCAATGAATTTTGTATCACTTAAATGTACAGAATAAATTTTGAGATTCCAAATGTAAAATTTTCATCCAGTTGGATTCATAGTTTTAAGTTAAAAAAGACAAAGCAAATACTTCAACGTTATAGTATTTCTCCTTCACTGATACTTTCTACTAGAAAAGTATAAGTGATCAGATCTTTAAATGTAAGGAATTTTATTATTCAAGGGCTTATGAAAATATTGACGTACAAAATGTGAAATTTTATTAACTGCATTAGTTTAACTTTCAATCAGGAGTTTGATTAAATTGAAATACATTTCCTAAGTAAAGTGAATCTTTCCGTGTCTGTAAAATATTTACCATTTAGTGATTCAAATATATATAGTTATAATATATATAGTTATTCAAATATTCATTCAAAATTAAATAATATGACCCAGATTGCATTATCAATATATCACTGTACTGAATTTTAAATAAAATGTAGTATATTTAAACTTTGTATAAATATGTAATTTTATGATTACAAATGTTTTTATTTTAATGATTATTATAAAATTTAATAATTATTGATTTATATAGCGAGGCCTAATGTTATTGAGCGATTTAAAAATTTCATACCATTTGAAATAACTAATTATTTTCTTTTCACTTAAATTTAAAATTTAGACACTTTAAAATTTTACTATGTTCTACTCGAGGTTTCACAAAATGTAGCAGTTGCAAAATTTTATATTCAAAATCAACGCTTAATTATTGTGCTAAATGTTCTATGGTGTAAATATTTGTACGAGGTAAATAAGCTACAGAAAATGCTTTTTGTCGAAAACGTGTAATGATATTGCATACTATCAACTTTATAGGATAATTTCTCATATTAAAATATCTGCTAAATGTTCTTTGAGTTGCAGTTATTGAGTGTTGATTTCGAAAAATAATCATACACTTTTTGTTCAACCGAATATTTCTGCTTTGTAAAACATTTTAAATCAAAAAGGAAAAGAAAAGAGGAGTCTTTTAAAAATTTATAAACTTTTAGTATCACCAATTAACTATCGAGTCACTTTGTAAAATAGCTTTCCCCCTTACTTATTGTGTAATTCTGGCATCAGCAACCCTTGGTATCAGCAACGTAAATTCGAGCAGAGGACTTTCCAGACAAGAAAGGTTTGAAATGACGAAATTTGCTTTAAAGTTTGATCGTGAATTGGGAAGCCTTTAATTAATTTAGACCAGGGGGGGCCAACCTGTTTGGGAAGAGTGCCACTATCTGAAGAAAAAAAAATATGCGTGCCACTTCCAATTTTTCCAACATACTTAAAATATCAAAAGGTGATATCATGTTATTTATAAGCTGATTATGTGATTTTTACGCCAATACCACATTTTTTCCCTGCAAGTCTGAGTAATGGAGATTTAAAAAATAATATAAATAAAACAAACATATAAACTTAGGTTTTTATTGTTAATAAACATTTTTAAAGGTTCTGCCAGATTATGTATTAAATAAATATGAATAACTTGAAACATTTAATTCTAAATAATTATTAAACAAATAGTCAGTCCTTACTTAATGTGGCTTTTGAATTTTTAGCTTTTTTACTAAGTCATCTATATTAGGATTAAGTTTTGAAGACGCTAACAAAATTAGGTTTTTTAGGTGCATATCAGTTAATCTTGAACGATATTTTGATTTTATTATGTTCATAATAGAAAACATTTGTTCACAAACATATGTTGATCCAAACCTACAGCAATATCTGACAGCCAAATCATGTAAATTTGGAAAATTACTTGCCGGTACAAATTTCCAATATTCAATATAATTTGGATCACTTGCAGCTGAAATAAGTTCCTTATATTTGCTTTTCAGTATAGCATGGTTCTGTAGGTCAATACTTTCGATTTGGATTTCAGGTGGGTAATAATTAATTTCTTGCAGAGAAATTTAAAAGGGATTTGTGAATAGATCCACATTTTTTTTATCAGCTTGAAAATCCTCAAACCTAGCACTGAATGAATCCTGCAAAATAGATATTAAATTTTTAAACCTCTGATAGTTCGGAGAATTATTGACTTTAGTAGCTAGTTCTTTCATTAATGTGAAATGTGTTAATCTTTTTTCTCCAAAATCAAGATGAAAAAGCAAAAGTTTGTTTACAAAAGAAGATATATGACCAACTAGAGTAGGAAAAATACAATCTTTTCCCTGTAACCTTAAATTTAAATTATTTAAATGTTCCATAATATCAGTAAGAAAAGCTAAATCCCATAGCCAATCTGCATTCTTGAGTAGCAAGCACTCACTGGGTAATTCATTGTTTTCATCCAGATAATTTAAAACGCACTCCTTCAACTTCCAAAATCTTGTGAGTGCACTTCCTTTGGAGAGCCAGCGAACACTACAGTGAAGGAATAACTCGCCTTCCTCTTCCGTTTCTTCCGGGAAAAGCTCACGAAATCGTCGTCTATTTAGAGCTCGAGTTCGTATTTTGTTGATACAGCGCACTACAGGATCGACAACAGAAGACAGGTTTAAGTCCTTGGCACAAAGAGCTTCTTGATGAATAATACAGTGATACTTAAAAACTTTTCTTGCCAAATAATTTTCAAGCAATGTAACAAAACCTTTTATCCTGCCAGTCATGCAACGTGCTCCATATGTGCAAACACTATCTAATTTTGTCCACTCTACTTTGTTAACTTCAATTACATTTTTAAGTTCTTTAAAAATTTCCTCACCTGTAGTAAAAACTAATTGGCGCAAATCAAGAAGTTCTTCCACAGTATCAAAATTATCGTTCGCGTAACGCACAAATATGCTTAACTGCGCACTGTCTCTGATGTCGCAGCTTTCATCCAAAGTTAATGAAAAGTATTTGCAATATTGCAGTCCAGAGACAATCTGTGTACCAACATCCTGGCCCATGTCATCTATACGACGCATGACGGTATTTCTAGACAAGGCTATTTTATCAACCATATTTTTGAGCTTTTTATCGCCGACATTTTGGGCAAATATTATAAGGCTATTTTTTATTATCTCCTCTCCGTCAGAATAGTTTTTTTTCTTGCGGGCTAACAACAGAGAAAGTTCATAAGAAGCCCTCACCATACTTTCTATTTCGTCATTTCTCTTCTTGAACAATGATTGTTGGTCAGCTAAAATTTTCCTTTTTTTGTTGATAAATTCCAATCGCAAGTGTGATCCGACAGGATATTTACTATTAAAATCACTATGTAGTTGTGTGAAATGCCGCTCCAGATTAAATTTTTTCGGCACTGCTACACAAGTTCCACATATCAAACAAACAGGCTTGGAAGTATTTTGATTCGTAAACAAAAATTGTTCTTCCCAGACAGTTCTAAAATCACGAATTGCAATATCGTCTTCATATTTTCTTTTCGATGTCGAAGATTTACTCATAGACATAATGAAAAAATAAAAAGTTTTAAAACAACTATGCCCGAGGCTAGAATTTAAAAACAATTTAAAAAAAAAAAACTTAACACTTTGCTTAGCAGTTCTACTAGCTTCCCGCTGAAGTACTGTTGCCAATTTCTGCATGAGGAAAAATTCATTCTTCCGTTTGCCGTTTGCTGATCAAAAGTGCGGGAAAAGAAATACCGTGAATTCAGACGAAACGGGGGATTTGTGGAGTAGAGTGCCTATATATTTTTAGATTAAATTCACTGCAGCGCTGTTAATGTTTTTTTATTGGTGATTTCAGGCGCTTATTAGATTAATGTAGTGACTTCTTTTAAGTTTATTGCGAAAATTAACTTTGTACAGTTAATAAAGAAATTTCTATCTGGATTTCTGCCTATTATTTTTATTTTTAAAAAAATTCAATAAGTCTTCGCGTGCCACTGTTAAAACTCCGCCGTGCACACGTGCCGCGTGTTGGCCATCCCTGATTTAGACTATTACTATTTTTGCATTTATTTATTTATGTTTTATAGAAATGAAAAAAAAATGTTAAATTGTAAAAACAATAACGAAAGTTTTAATACTGTACGACAAAATTAATCTTGCAAAAATAGTTTTATCACAATTTTGAAGTCCAGGGTCAATATTTTTTAGTCGTCATTTCGTCTTTATACTTTTTACGTTGTCTTTCGGTTATACCTGAAAAACACATACAAATTTATTTTAAATTTATACCGGAAAATTTACATTTTCAGGAAATTCGAATTACTTATTATATATTTTTTTAATGTTTTACAGTTTTTTTTGCTTTAAGTATAATCGAAAAACAACGTATAATATTCAGTATAAAGAAGAAATGAAGGCTCAACAATATGAAACCTGGACTTCAAAGTTGTGGTAAAGCTATTTTTGCAAAATTAATTTTGTCGTACATTATTAAAACTTTTGTTATTGTTTTTAACAATTTAACAAATATATTTTTTTTTTCATTTCTATAAAAAATATTTTTGTTTTTACGTATCATTTTTAGAATGTTTGAACCTTTAAATATGTCGAACAGTTAATCTTATAGGAAAAATCATAAAATTACGATCAAACGTGTCATAAACGTTAAGCTGCGCAGACCGGCGATATACTTTTAGGACAACTTTAAACTGAATTACCTCCAAACATTGTTTTCAGCGAATTTGCCACAATAACTTTTTTTTTTTGTTTGAAGGAAATTAAATTGTCTACAAATTACACGTGAAAACAAATAACTTTTTTTTCAAGTTAAAACAAAAAATTGATACATTTTTATGGATTTTGAATTCTTATTAAATTGTTTTAATTTCTTTTACAATTTTTTTGTTTCAGGTTTAACTAAGAAACAACGTAATAAGGAGTATAGAGAAGAAACGATGACTCAAAAATATAGAATATGGACTTTACAATCGTGGTAGAACTAGTTTTGAAAGATTAATTTTGTCGTACAGAATTAAAACTTTTGTTATTGTTTTTTACAATTTAACAAATATTTTTATTTCAATAAAACATAAATAAATAAATGCAAAATGAAGTAAGAGTCTAAATTAATTACAAGCTTCCTAATCAAGGACCCGCTTTCATTCTATTTTCGTCGTTTGAAACTTTACTGGCCTCCTTAACCGGGGCCTCCGAGATCACGCTGTGTGCTTTTTTTACCAGGCCTGCCAGAAAGAGCGATTCACATGCGTGACGTCACAAACGTGATCCATCGTACTTAAAATTTTCTATGCTCGTTCGTATTGCTTATTTACTGTGGTATTTTGATAATATTCAGTGTTTTATTTTGTAATTAATAATATTTTTCAGTGTATTTAAATTAACAACTCTATAAATAACTACAGATTAAAACTATTAAAGAAATTGTAGATTGTATCTATAAAATAATGATGAGGAAATGTTGCGCTCCTGATTTCAAATCTAACTACGCTAATAAAAAGCAATGTACTACCGTCTTCAATTTCCCAAATGATGATGAAAGGAAAAAAATTATGATTAAGAAAATTACATCGTAATAATTTTACTCCTATTTCAACAGAATTGATCTACATTAAACAGTTTGATGAACGTTTTATAATTCATGAAGATAGAATTAAACAAGATGATGTTACTGAACTTGTTAACCCTAACGACAATGAAAATATTCCAGCATACAGTGGCTCACAAAAGTGTTCGTACACTTACGTATTTCAATAAAATAGTGCTCTATCCATTAATTAAAATTAATATTCCAGAATGGGTATTTAAGAATATGATCTACAACTTATTCTTTACAAAACCACATAAAATATTTTAAATACACAGTAAAACTTTATTTTGTAGAAATCAATAATAAAAAAATAACAAAAAAGTTACCTCACAAAAGTCTTCGTACACTTTAAAGAAATCGCTACATATTAGTAAATATTGTAACATTTTGTTAAATTAGTACTTAGTAGGGTATCCCTTAGCATCCACAACAGCTTTTAAACGCCTGGGAATAGATTTCACAACTTTTTTTGTAATTTCTGCATCAATGTTCATCCCTTCATCGATCGTTACGGTTTTTAGTTCGTTTTTCTTTTTAATATCGTGTTTTCGTATTCTAACCTCCAGTTCTCTCCAAATATGTTCTATTGGGTTCAAATCCGCCGACTGAGGTGGTGTTTTCAGAACTTGTGGACAATTATAAAGACACCAGAGGCGAACGTTGAAAGCCGTGTGCTTAGGATCGTTATCCTGATAAAAAACAAAGTTGTTTCCAATACCCAAATTTTGAGATGATAATTTTAAATTGTCTTTTAAAATATTTAAATAAAGAGCATGATACATTATGCCATCAATAAATACTAAATTACCTAGTCCTGATGCTTCCATGCACCCCCACACAAGGACACCTCCACCACCATGCTTAACTGTTCCAACTCAGTTCTTGGGATTAAGTTCTTCATTATTCCTTCTTCATACAATTATACGCCCATCGGAGCCAAAAATGTTAAATTTGCTTTCGTGCGTAAATAAGACATTATTCCAATACGATTCGGGTTTATTTATCATTGATTTTGCGAAGGAAAGCCTGAGATTTCTGTTTTTCGCAGTAACAAAAAATTTTCTAAGGGCAGCTGATTTCAGAACGCGTCAAACAGTTTCAGGTGAAATTGAAGTAGAATATTTTTCATTAAGCTCTCTAGCAACTTTTACAGCACTTAAACGTGGATTTTTCACAATTTTTCTAATTATAATTCTTTGATCTCGTTGTGTTAACTTTGACGGACGACCTTTTCTTACTTTGTTTTCGATCCGATTTTCTTCTTTAAAGCGTTTTATCACATACTGCATTGTAGAATTTGATAAATTAACTAGTTTAGCAATATTTCTCACTGATTTACCACTATTATGATGAAAGATAATTAATTTTCGAATGTTGTTAGTTGTTTCTTTACGATTAGGAGCCATTTTTAATAATAAATAGAATATTACGGACCAGTCAAGCAAAATATAAAGCCAAACTATTTTTTAATGTCACCAAAATGCAAAAATAAAAATAGAATGACAGACGATAATTTTAATTATGAATTTATCCGAAAATGTTTCAGTGTACGAAGACTTTTGTGACGTGTTTTTTCTCTACCTCCTTCTATTTTTACTTTTAGGTAAAAAAGAAAACAGTCAATATTAAAAAAAATTCTGGGTGTTATTTGGAATGACATAGAGAGGGTGTGAAAAAATATTGGACTTCATATTCTAAATCAATTCCAGGGAAAAATCCTTTTTACTGCAAAATTTTAAAGTGTACGAACACTTTTGTGAGCCACTGCATGTAATCACAAATTATAAGTGTGGAAATGCTCTTTTTATTACATCTTTCTGCTGGGATACATTGAGCGAACTGGATCTCACTTGTGACGTCACTAATACTTGTAGCAGGCCCGGTGAAAAAAACACACAGCGTGATCTCGACTGCTAAGCACCAGTTAACTCGTGATTGTCAGTCTATTACTATAGACGGCTACCACTCTGTCTCATTTTTGCAGAATTGTTCGTCGGTGCCCATCACGAATTAATGCAATATAAATGCATGGAAATTTTATAGTCTGTCATCTGTTAAATGTTCATTAATAACAAGACGTCCCAAAAAGTTATTTATTAATTTTGTATGCTACATTTTCAAAACTTAAACATAAAATTGTTCGAAAACGTCTGACCACGATATAATTCGAAAGATTTTTTTGTAAAAATACAAATACAAATTAAATAAAAATCTAAAAATTAATATTTTTTTGTTTATTTTTATACAATAAGTTGAATAAAACATGTTGCGTCCAGACATTTCTTCAAAATAAGCTTTGCAGTGAACGCGCGAAACCAGTTTAAAATATTGAATATTTAGAAAATAATATAAATTAAAAAAAAAAAGAATAATACTAACTAATGAAATCTAATATTTTTGTGAAAGTTTGATAACGATTAACCAACTTAAAAAACAATTCTTTTTATCTTTAGGTTATTAAGACAGAGCAATGCAGGGAAAATATGAAACTTTGTCCAGGAGATTCCAGTAGCTGCGTGAAGTGTTTATCAGAATTCTGATCATTCCCGAGGGATTTTAGGAGATTTTCTTTGGCCTTATCAACTTCTAGTTATTATTGGTGTCATGTTTTGTACCTTACATGAAAAAGAAAGTCGGTGGGCTTATTGCATACACAATGAATTGAAAATAAATATAAGTAAT
Organism: Maratus michaelseni; assembly: GCA_963931845.1. Lineage (NCBI taxonomy): Eukaryota > Metazoa > Arthropoda > Arachnida > Araneae > Salticidae > Maratus > Maratus michaelseni. Next base: position 369,151,658 of record OZ007586.1, read on the forward strand.
CGTTTTAATTTATATAAATACTCTTTGTAAATAAGTATTGGATAGGAAAAAATCCTGTTTATTGCCAATTAATTATAAATGATAAAAAGTAATACATTCTTGGTATTGGTACTTTTTCGTTTAAACTTGAATAAATGCACGGAGTTGATGATATAGTGTTAAATATATACAGAAAAAATCATGGCTGTATGACAAAAAAAATTATTGATTATGGTAAATAATTTTTGCATAGGAGGAAAGTACAATAGCTTATAAAATAACTACACTTTTTTCATCGTTTCGTTTCCCTTAAAATAAAAAATATTTTAAACTGTTAAACTCTCGTAACGAAAATAATACACTATTATTATATACATTAAAATGAAAAAAACTAAAGCACTTTTGTATGGAAAAATAATATTTTTCGTTCCTTTTTTAAAATCCACAATTTATATATATACATATATAACCATAAATGAAACATTATCATAACACCAACTGATACAATGAAATAATAATTAAGTATGTAATAATTAGATGACAATGAAAGATTCCCCAGCACACTGAATATGGAAACAAAAACATATTAAAAGAATAAGAAATTAAATTAAAAATTGAATAAATGGAATTAAATGAATGAAATGAAATGAAATTTGTGGAATTTAGACAGAATTATCAAGTCCCAAATGCCTAAATACCACAAATAAAATGAAATGAGATGTTTCATCATCATATTAGCCATACATTGCTAAGGAATATGATTTTGGGACTACATCTCATAAACAATGAAGCAAACTTGTGATAAAATAAAAAATAAAATACAATATTAAAAAGGAAAGAAACCAAACTTAAAATATACAGAGAAATCATTAAATAGAGTCAGAAAGTATAAAATCCATAATGATTAAAAAAGATACCAGTGCTCCACAAGAACCAGCATGAAACACAACATAACTAGGGAATGAATTGCAAAAAAAAAAAAAAAAAAAAAAAAAAAAAAAAAAAAAATTCATTACATGTTGCCAATTTTAGAAATATAAAATGCTTTACAATGTTGCCATAAATAATATTAGAATAATATGAAAATTGCAAAGCAAACAGGAACATTAGTGCTGCCATCAATTGGTAAAAGTGAATATAATCTGAATAGAAAGTATTGGATAGAAATTAATGTTTAATAATTAAACCTAATTACTATCTTAAATGATAGCAATTAGTTAAATAATAAATAAATGAAATCAACTAATAAATAGAATATCGAATTACAATAAAGTAATGGATGTATTAATGAATAATTCTATGTTAAAAATAAGTAGTAAGACGGAAAAATTAATAATTAAAGCAACATAAAAATATGTACCATTAAATGACAAAAACGATTAAATAACTGTGCAAAAATGCAACAACACATAAATTAAATTAAAATAAAATACTAAATATTTGAATTAAGATACAAAGAATTTAAATTAATGTTAATTAAATATTGAAATGAATTAGTCACATACAATGTTTCTTCATACAAAGTTAAAAAAATTATAAACACTTAATATTAGTTGTAAGGGTAGAACGTTTAATAAAAATTAAAACATTATATTAACACTGTAGAAAAGTATACATTATATTAGAAGTTAATATGATATTGTCCACCGTAGGTATTAATCCAAATCATATGAACAAAAACATTCTTAATATTAATGAATATAAATTTATTTAAATAAATTAAATAATGAATATGTAAATTTAACTACATTAATATACATAAAAAAAATCACATCGCAGTCCATTATAAAATGTGTAATATCAAACAATTGTGTAAATCAAAATGCCCCCATTTTTTTTTATTAATAATATAAATTAACCATGCGTATTTTTCCATACAACTCCGCCACACACCTCCTCAATCCAACGTCTACCCACCCAACCGTCGTGTTATAATATATTTTTTTTAATAAGATTATATGATTTTTTATACATTTTTTAACGCATGTGTTAATTTGGTTGTAAAGATCATATAAGAACTAACTATATATTAAGAAATATATGATTTGTTTTTGGAAAACCATGTTGTAATGCATCATAGATAAGTTTTTTAATATTGTTGTTAATTAGTTGAGAAGAACATAAACTTTTTATTCTATAAATATGATTAAGGAGTATATTACGATATACAGAATTATGTAGACATGATTTAAAATTAGTAAATGAATTAACTTTAAATTTAAATTCTTTACGTTTGTCAAATAGATCAATTATTGTTTTGTTTTCTTTAAGTGTAATTTTAAGATCTAAAAAGTTAATAGTATTGTTAGAAAGGAGGTTTTCCGTTAATTCTAAATTATTAGGATAATCAACTGGAAATATAGAAATATTAGTGTGATATATAGTATATATATAAATATATAAATAGCTGTTAGTACATTCACTTTCTTATTAGATTTTTTTTTAATTTCCCTATGCTTTTATACGATTTTCTAATTTAATGTTTTTCTGTCTTGTATCTTAATTTTTATTTACATTCAATGCATCATTTGAGCAAGAAAATACAAACTCGATAACATGCCTGTCTATTTTGTGAAATAAAATACTTTTTTTTTTTGCTACATATGGATGTTTTTACCGACTGAAGATTAATCATTCAGGTGTCGATATGTTTTTCATTTTTACATCATCATATTATATCTCTATTCTATTTCTGTTTCTATTTATTATTTAAAATTTATTTTGCTAAATTTGTTCGAGATTCAATCCTTTTTCTTATACGAACGTGTTAGATATATATATTGTGTCATGGGTTACATGAGGAAGAGTGAACTGCTAATATCTAGTAGAGTGACGTTGCTGTGCAGGTAGTAATTAAATTACTGGCCATGATTATGTTTGGCGTCACGGCCGCTATGACATTGGCAGCGACGATCTTAGTATCATATCGGTGTTATCACACAACTCCAGGCATGATGTTAAAACATGCAGTCGAGTCATAATCCGAGTTTTTTTTTTTTTTTTTACTAAAGATACATAAAGGCTAAAAAAAAAAAAAGTAAAATTTCTCCTCAAAAAAAGAATCCAAATTTGTCTTCATCACATCTTTATTAAACGGAAAAAGTTCAATACAGAATGGGACAATTATTCTCTACTCAATATTAATTTTAGATTAAATAAAAAAATTATTATATCCATACGTTATCCAAAAAATTTAAGTAAAAACAAGCTAGCAAGACAAACTAGCAACGCAAAACAAAACAAGAGAAATTTTCATCAATACTGCGCTAACAATTTCCACGATACTGATGCCGCACAATTTCTGAAGCAGAGGGGAAAAGACGAAAATTGAGCTCTGAAGTGGAGCAGAAGCTTTTATTGGTAGCACGTAAAGGTACAATATTCCAGAAAGAGTTCGGTTTAAATTTTTTAAAAGCATCATAACTCATACATTTAGAGTATGTCACATTAACATTAATCAACTGAAATATTGTGTGTACTCAATGTCAATGTGACTAATTGAATTTATTCCCTCTGAAGTACAGTTCACGGAATGTAAAGTCAGCATTTGTCACAAAAAACATTTTTACTAACAGCAAGTGGACAAATATAATGTTCACTGTCCCTTTTTCTATGCAGTTATTTCAGCTGTTCTATGTTCAGTAACTCATCTCATAAAACCAGTTGTTATGACCATGGTTTTTATTTAATTTTACTTTTATTTATTTTTTACTGTTATATATACTAGCCGATCCACCAAGCGTTGCCCGGGCACGTGAAAATACCTTAAATAAACCTAAAATTTGTATGACCTTATATCTTTAACCCGATTTTGTATGAATTTTTATTTTTAAATGAAAAAATTCGCAAAAAAAATAGTGATATTTGGTGGTGAAAGCGTTCGTGAGAAGACATTTTCTCTTTTTTCCACGTATGGTCGTTTCATAGTTTTTAAGAAAAAATAGTTCTTGTTGTCCGAACACTTTGGAATTTTTATCGGTTATAAATATAACAATTTTGTAGTCCATGTAAAAATTTCGTGAAAAAATACTGTTTTTTAGTTGTAAAAAAATATATGTTTCTTCTTACCATTTTTTTTTCGGCTCGGGTCCATTAACATGACAACAAAATATTAGTTATCATCATCCAAACTCTCAGAAATTTGAATCGGTTATAAATATAATTGTATTCAAGGTCTCTTTAAAAATTCGAGAAAAAATATACATATTTAGTAGTGAAAACATTAGCCGAAGCCGAGCGAGGCCGCACCGAAACAGCCCGCGTTTTGCCGTTTTCATCGAAAATATGTCAGATTTTATTTTTTAAAATTCTTCTACTCATCCAAACGTTTCAAAATTTTTGTAGGTGATGTAAATCTGGTCTGCTGAGATGCTCTAAAAAGATTATGGCGAAATACGAAGAGAGTAGAGAAAGAGTAGTACTTTTAGAATAGAAAAAAGAGCGTCTCCGGAAGGTGAAAAGTGACCTGCGGTCGCCAATGTTTTTGAAAGGGTTAAAACCAACTACACCATAGAAAAGAAGAAGGTTTTAGCTTTAAGAGCATAATTTTTGTTTGACGGTACCATAGAAAAAAGAATAAACAACAAGGAAGATATATTCCTTCTTCTATGGACGGTACCTTTAAAATTGCGGCATGGGGAAGGAAGCTCTTCCGTAAGGAGGAAAACATCAACTGCGAAAACGGGCCCTTTTGAATTTTTTCCAAACAGTTAATAACAATATTTTTTCAAACTGTAATTGCAACGTTTGAAACATAAATATACGTATTTTAAGAATATATTTTCTCTTTTTCTGTATCACAAACAGTTTTCCGATAGAGGTTAAAACAAAAGACAAAAAAAATCAGTTGGTTCTTCCCTTGTATACCCTCTGTAAAGCAAGTACTGAGCATGCACGCGCGTGTCCTACAATTTTTGCAAACAAATATCGTTTTTTGATGGGTTTTTATTAATATCTGGGCTAATTATCGAAAATTAAAAATCTGAGCCTCTGGTGCATCAAGACCTGGCTTGGACTACCCTCACCCAAATTTTCATACTTGTACGTGTGGAAGATTTAGCTAGCCATCGCAGGTATACACACACACACACAGAGAGAGACACAGACACAGAGCGACATAGAGACACACAGCATATCTTTTATTAGCATAGACTTGGAATTCCACTTGCTTTTTACGTCAACACTTGTCACTTTTCTTAAATCTAAGCTTCATATATAAACAATTCAGAGAGAATAACATCAAATAAATACTCTTAATTCATAACATCTTTATAAATTTTCTTTAATGAATATCTTCATAACAGTTATTAAATTCTTAGTTAGCATTAATTAGCATGCTTAATATTTCACAACAATAACAATAACAAAAAATTAAAAAATTCAATATAAGAACAATAATAATAAATTACATTTTTACTCTCAAGAACTTTGGATTGATAAACTGCTTTCATTGCATTAAAAAATATATCTGTTATTTAAATATATAAGAAATTGTAATACTAAACCGAAAAGAAACTTTTTTGCATCCAGCAAAATCAATGTAGCAAATTCTTTCACATACTACATTCCTACATATATTTCAACAAATAATCTATCATAAAAGTCTATCATTATATTTATTCATAAAAGAGTGTTCCATTAATTATTATTAGTAAATATCGACACAATTTATGTGAATCAATATAAGTTAAGCAATTCTCTTCAACTTTAACAGAAACCCTACTAGAACCAACTTAATTACGCCTGCATAAAAAATTAACTTAGTAAAATTACTAGCAAGTAAATATCCTTGTGGCCATCAAAGATACAATTGTAATGTTAAACAGGCTACTATTAATTGTTTCTATTTTTATAATGGAATTAATTTAAGCATAGATCAAATGCTGTGTGCGAATTTTAATTCATAAATATAACATAAAAATAATTCATAAACCAATAACAACGTTGTAAAGCACAAATATGAAAAATTGGCACAAAAAACTGCATACGGCCGTTTCAAGGATTCTCCGATCCCCTTCCTCAGTGCGAAAAAAAAGGATTAAAATGGGTTTAAAGAACCCCTCGGTTATAGCCCCGAGTATTCATTCAAGCCAGTACTTGGGGCTATAACCGAGGAGTTCTTTAAACCCATTTTAATCCGTTTTTTTTTTCGCACTGAGGAAGGGGATCGGGAAATCCTTGAAACGGCCGTATGCGGTTTTTTGTGCCAATTTTTCAAATTTGTGCGTTACAACGTTGTTATTGGTTTAATTTAGGAATTAATTTAGTTAAATTTTAGATTTTTTTCTTTTACTTCGTTGCTTAGAATAAACCTTTATTGACTTAAATTACATTTACTTTAGTTTGCTTCTCTTCACGAGATAGTTTTAATTTATCAGGAGAATTATAAAAACATAATTTAGAAACATGGATTATTTCGGTAAGTGCCTGTATTATATTTGGGCATATCGATTTCAAAACTAACATCAGATAAATAATTAACTTTACACTTTAATTTAGTAACTATAGATTGATTTGCCTTTTCGATCTTAACGTCCGTCTGTGGATGGTGAGCTGAGGTTTAAAGTTGTTTAGTTGCAAAATTATGAAGGAATTTCTTAAATATAGAAGAAGTAAAGGTTGTATTCCTACCACTGAGCAATTTTTGATGAACATGTATATTAAAAATTTGTTTTAAACTATTGATACAGGCCTTAGTTGTAACGCATTTTGACAGAAAAGCCCAAACATATCTCGTAGCATGATCCATTATCAAATGTAGGAATTTCTTTGCAGAATCATAATAATTAAAATCCCCACCCCAACAGTATCAAAGAAATACTTTCAAAAGGTTGATCTGTAGCCGGCATAGCTTGTAACAAGCCAAATATTTTTTGCTTAGGTTTTTTAATTTTTTTTACATTTATCCCAATGCGTTACATATTGAGATATATCCTGAGTTATATTAGGGCAATAGGGGAAATAATATTTAACAGTTTTTGAATACCAAGGTTACCAAAAACTTTCATGAGCAAGATCTAACAAATATTTTCTTAAAGATGTGGTAACTACTATTTTATGCAAACCTTTCTTTTTAGCTATAATAATTTCCTTTCCATTTTTATAATTTTTGCTAGACATAATATATTTTTTTTAATCTCTATAATTTCACTAGCATTTAAAAGCACACTAACAGGTTGAGTGAAATGAGATATAGGATTTCAAAACAACATGTTGTTTTCGATATTTGTTGAATCTCTTTCATATTTTTTCTGATATTCAAATATATAATAAGTTTTAAAGACCATCTAAATAACCTTCCTCTAAAATTTTTAACATTCTTTAACTGAACTAGGGATGTATGATCAGTATGAATATATTTTTTAATCCATTAAAAAGTGGTAAAACTTGTCTAAACTGTCCCCAATAGCAAGACATTCCGATTCAGTAATAAATTAATTTTATTCATAACTTCGCAAAGCTCTAGAAAAATAAGCAAAGGATATAAAAAAGTATTTTCACCAGATTGTTTTAACAATCCAACTACTGCAACATTTGAATAACAAACAAACAAGTGAAGAGGTAAGATAGGGTCATACATTTTAAGAATTGGTTTTGTAAATAAAATAAATTTAAATTATGAAAATAATTTTGACAATCTGAATTCCATACACAAAGGTTATTTTTTAACAATCTATTAAGAGGCTATGCAAGTTCATCATATTTATTTATGAATTTATGGTAAACCTTAATTGATCCTAGGTTTTCTTAATGTTCTTTTACATTTGAAAAAAATTAAATTTTTTTTATAACTTCCAAATTAGCATTAGCAGGTGTTATGGTTTCATTTTGCATTTCATAACCTAGAAAATTATTTTCATCCTGAGCAAAAGTACATTTTGGAAATTTCAGTTTAATATTTCATTGTTTACATAATTCAAACCATTGAGTTAAATGTTGAATATGTTCTTCTAAATAAAAAAATATATATATAATAATAATATCATCAAAATAATGACTATTTTGTATTTAGTATGTATTCTTTTATGCGTTCTACGGAAAATTTATGGTCCTGTCTTGATTCCAAATGGTAAAATGGACCACTCATATAATCCAGAATTAGTAGCAAAATTTAATTTTTCTGTGTATAAAATATGTATCGGTAGCTAGTAGCTTATTCCAAAGTGGAAAAATAATTGGCACTACTCAATTTAAAAAGAATACTATCCGTACGAGGTAAAAGTTCTACATAATTTTTAATTAAGACATTTAATTTTCGGTAGTCTACACAAAATCTTGTTTTTATTACCTACAACACATTTCCTAACTAAAGTGAGAGGGGCAGGATACTTAAAGTTAATTACTATATAAAATATATAAGAACAAAATTTAACGTGTTCTTTAACGATTTTGTGTATAATATCTTCAATGAATAAATTAAAATAAATTTGATTTCTATTAAATCAAAGCAAGTTAATTGTGCCTAAATGTAATGACCTCTAAATGACACAATATTCTTGTACTTAAAATCTTAACGCAAAAATCGTATATAAATGCTATATAATGAGACATCCGAACTTCAGGAACAAAACTCGAAACATTTCTCTGCGTTTAAAACGTTTTATTTAAAAAAAATTCCCATTACACTGAACATCGTTCATTATAAAGCGCCTCCAAATTCACTAAATGTGGCGAAAAATCCCGAAAAGGGTTCACGATTTTTCTTTTTTAACTTTGAAGATAAAATAACATTATAGACGTCAAAGCGTCAAGGGATACAATGCTCGTTTCGTTTGCCTGAAGTTAGGGTAAAGCCGACAAGTTTAAAATTAGAATTCTAAAATATTCTACGCATTTTGGTGACTGGTTTTCTTCAGAGATCTATTAGCGAAAAACTGAAGGCCCTAAATGCGGTGAGACTTTTAGGAGATTAACTGAGGTAAAGTTTCATATATTGTATTAAAATGATATTTAAAGTACATATTGTGTTTAATTAAGTTGTGTTGAGCTAATAAAATAGGAATTTCAACATTATTCTCCAACAGTGTTTTTCTTTGACCGGGTACTTAAATACATGTTTTTAAAATGATCAAACCAGAAAAAAATACATGTCTTTAAAATTTGTAAATAAAAAATGGCATTGTCCAATTCAGTCGGTGTGCTGTTCATGAAACATCTTTCGTTCCCAATGTTATTCAACATTCAAATAATTTATAAAATCAGAAATCAGAATTAAATGAATGAAATACTTCTATTTCCGTCATACTCACCAATGACTTGACTGCTAGGAATTTAGCTGTTAGCAATGATTTGTGCACTGGCCTGTTTCCTACCCATAAATCAATTTTTATTGATGATTTTCATGTTAATGAATCGAGTACTAATGATGTTCTTCCCGCTAACAATAGCAATAAGCTTCCTGATTTTTAAATTAGAGATGATTTAATAAAGATGGTTAATGAGGACTTAACAACTACTGCTGAGTGTTCTGCAAACACAAGTTTTTAAATTGAACGCCATGAAGGTAATAATACAACTTCTCCAGTAATGTGTGATGTGTCTGCTAAAAAAAATTTAACTTTGCATAGAAATATAAGTGATGAAGATTTTGAATTTTTGCAAACAAGGAATGCATATTTTAAAAAACAAACGTGCAAAACCGTATCAGATCATATTTAAGAACAGTCTGGAGTGCAACCAGGGAATCACACTCACAAAATATCCTGAAGCTAATCCATCTCATGCTTTTGAAAGCTGTTTGTTAAAAACAGTTTTACCAACAAATCAAAATTTAGCCAAAAAGCAAAAAGCAGTAGGGCTAAACTGTGCTAAATACGCAACAACTGAAGCATATATGAAAAATAAAAGAAAACAATAAAGTGAAAGAGCAAAAACAAAGATAAAAAATTGGAAAAGAAAAACAATTAAATCTTAAAAAAGCAAAAACAGCATTTCAAAAACAAAATTCGGCAAAAACTCGAAGCCAGTTGCTAAAACAATCTGGAAGTAAAGATACAACATTAACAAAAGTTACGAAGAAGCCCAAACCTCAAACTTTTCTAAATACATATAATTCAGAAACCAATAAGAAAAAATTGAGGCCTACACGGAAGATGAAGAGCAAAAATTTTAGTTAAAAGAAAACTGAAAAACAAGATATTTGCTAAAACTTGTATCAGTCATTCCTTATTTACTTCTTGTTTTTTCCATGGTCAAAGTTACAAGTGTGTAAGGAACGAATGTTGAAATGTATTATTTGATCATAATATATTCAAGATTATGTATTTTAAAGTTAGTTTTTTGTTATTTAAATTCTTATTAACACGTTGACGGACACTTGCGGCTATAGCTGTCAAAGCGAAGTTGACTATGTGGCATGACGGCTATAGCAGCACAAATGTGCATTTACCGGCGTACAAGTAGAAGCCCAGTGTCAATTTTTGAACTTCACTTGTTCCTACTGTCCGTCAATGTGTTAAATAAAATTATTAGTAGATATATTAAATGGTTCAATAATAAGCTATTCAACTTTCAAAATTTATGTATGTCAACATTTTATTAAGTAATTCAAAAATTTATAGCATTTAAAATAATATTTTAAGATGAAGTAACATGTATAAAACGTATTGTCACATTTAGGACGTCTCATTTAAGTTTTAACTACCGTAAATGTTACAAAAATTACCCAAATGTGACAGCCGTAATATTGTTGGCTTATATTACAGATAATGATTCAATTTCTACAAAACGAGTTAGCTTTGAACTAAAGGCACAGTATTCAATAATTTTCTTCTTAATAAAACATATATTTATTTAATAAAATGCCAAATATAATCTAAATGCGACAAAACTATGGGGAATCGCGTCGCATTTAGGCACAATGACTTTAATTGTTTTGTGAAGAATTTGTTTTGCTAAGTCGATACCGCTCTGAGTTTTTATAGCATTCTATTTTTTTTCTAACTAACCTCATATTACAAAGTTATAACAAAGTATTTACTTTTTCTCTATCATGGTGCGTTTTTCATATGAACGTCATTTTTATAATTACTTGCTATTACTCTCCTTAATTAATCCTGATTCTAACAAAGATTGAATTTGGCAATTGATTCCATTTCCTTATGGGAAAATGTTCGATAAAGTCTGAAAGATATAGGTATGTGCAGAAAACCACTTCAAAGCTAAGAGGAAGTGTGATTGGCTTCTTTGCATCAGGTGTCAAATGTGGTTACATGAAGACTGTTCTATTTTCAACAATTTTTCTGTAGATTGCGGTCGAAAAAACAGATCTATTAAAAAATAAAACAATGTAAACACCATTTTGCTTTTTTCTTTTCCCTCTCTAATACACTAATGTTACGTTGTTGCTGAAATAACAATTAAAATCCACTCTTTAAAAAATAAGTAGATAATTTCAGTAGTGAAAAAAGTAGGCAGACTAATATTGATTTGAACCTTACTAGTACGTTTCATTGTACTCATTTAGCTTCTTTTTGTTTTTACATAGTTAATTATAGTCCAGATATGAAAATTTGTACGAATAATTTTTATTTATAATTTCATTCTGTTCTTATGACAAGCGCAGCATAACTCCCACACAAGTGCGGCGTTTCACCCTGAATGTACGTGTGACGCGCCGCAGTGTAATGTTTTAGGAAAGTTTAAAAAATATATATTAATTATTTTTATATTTTTTGTCGCAGTACACATGTTGTATATTTAAAATTAAATAGCACAGCATGATTTTTTTTTAGTTTATGTGCACCATGTCATTTTATGCACAAATTCAAAAAAATATGCAGCATCTCACCCGGAATTACTCTCTCTATATATGTGTGTGTGTATGCACAGCATGTAAATAACACTTTTAACTTTTCTATACAGACTTAGAAATATATTGATTAAATAGTGAATTATAATAAAAATCGCAGATTTTTAATATAATAAATAACAGTAAAATTTGTTTAATAAAGAAATAAGAATTATTATCGGGCTTTGATTTTTCTTGAGTAGTACCACAAAAGAGCACATTTAATTCCATTACATGAATTAGTAAAGAAAGATAATTCAAAAGATACAATCTCTTTCGTAATTTTACAGAACATTCGAGAAAATCAAATAGTTAATTTGCCTGTGCAATCAGGTTCAGAATATTTTCAAATATTCAATTAAGGATTTATCTATAAATTAGTACTGAGATGTTGAACAAAGGGAAGAGAAATCCATTTAAGTAAAGATGAAGAGAGAAATGTATGAAGTTCTCTTCAGAAATTCTTATCCTAATCTTTTCAAACCAAGTTTTTGTATCTGACTAAAATACATTAGATTTCCTTATTGTAATCTGGCGAGAGCATAGTGAGTGTTCTTCTACTTTGAATTCATAAGTGGTTTAACGTACTTAAAAGAGAATATTCAAGAGTTAGACAATGAATATGAAGTGAAATACATGGCTGATAATTCATGTGAAGGGATGTAAATCAGTTTGTTGTATGTTGCATAACAATGCTTGTTGTCTTGGATGTAAACATTTTATATTAGTTAAGAAATACTGATGGATTAATGACCTATGAGGACTCTTTAAATAAATAAAACATATTTACAGAATTAGCAAAAAGATGCTTTTACTAAATTACAAATGTTCTCAATATATCGTAACTCAATATTATTTTCAATCGATAAAACACATTATATTTGTTTATGAAAGATAGTTGTGTGAAATAAATTATTTCGACTTACTCCAGTTCAAAAGACATTAATATAAAAAAATAATAAAATGTTTTTGTTTTTGCAGTAATTAATATCTACAAAAAATAACTTTTCAAAAGTAAAAAAACAGCCAAACTTAAAAAAAAAAAAAAAAAAAAAAAAAAAAAAAAAAAAAAAAAAAAGTTGTGGTTAAAAAATGGTGTGATATCAAATTTCCAAGCTTTTATTATAGTACTTATTTAACTTTTTTCCATTAAAGAAGTTATCATATATATAAGTCGAGTGCTACGTATATGTTAATAGAAATCGTTTTCTCCTGTACTAAATACATCCTAACGTGTTTCTGAAAATTCAATTTTTTTCAAATTATGCATGATGGGCTTGGCGGTCATCTTTCCATATTATACACAAAATTCTAAGCACCCATATTCATAGTTAAAATCCGAAGTTCAAAATTGTAACTTAAGCAAATATTTTAATCGTTTCGTTTTCGTTTTCGGTTATCAAAATATTAGTCTTCCTCAATTTATCTGTTCGTAGTTAAAATCTGAAGTTCGACATTGTTATAAACATATTACATTGCAAACATATTACGCTTTTACTTTAGAAATTTGAGGGCTTAGAAATATGGAAAGATGGCCGCCAAGCCCATCATGCATAATTTGAAAAAAATTGAATTTTCAGAAACACGTTAGGATGTATTTAGTACAGGAGAAAACGATTTCTATTAACATATACGTAGCACTCGACTTATATATATGATAACTTCTTTAATGGAAAAAAGTTAAAAAAGTACTATAATAAAAGCTTGGAAATTTGATATCACACCATTTTTTAGCCACAACTTTTTTTTTTTTTTTTTTTAAGTTTGGCTGTTTTTTTACTTTTGAAACGTTAGTTTTTGTAGATATCATTTCTTTTTTTTTTTTAAATAGATTATACATAATTTAAATAATCTACTCTATGAAATTAACATGATAATATTATGTAAAATTACATTTTACTTTCAGTTATTGTTTAAAGGGTTAACTAGAAATACCAGTAGATTTTTCAATTAAACTAATTACACCCTTAAAAACAACATATTAAATGTGGCTTGTTATAATACTTGTTGTCCTTCGTTAAAAAATAGCACTGCCTAATCCATGAGATGAGTAAAAATGGAATATGTACATAGCGCGTCAGCGCTGATTTTGAAATCAAACGTGATATCATACTCTTTTATTATTAGCGTTAAATCACATTGATTGGCGAATCTTTATAAAATGTAGTTAATGGTGAAAAGTAACAAAATATCTTAGCAATTTCCTAAATTTACATTATTTTATTCAACTAAACACTGTACTCTTACAATAAATTTAAATGGAAACTTCACTTCTAAAACAAAACAATTTAACAACTGAATTCCATTAATTTATAGAAAAATGATGTCAAAGAATTCTCAGCCTGTGTGTGCGAACGAAATGCTTGTCCTTTACCATGGTTTTAGAGAAATAAATTAATCACATTTATTTCCTTTTCGAAAAGTTTGTTTACGTTTGGAAAGAAATTTTAAATGCCGATAACTCTTAATGTATACATTTTAGAAGTGAAACCTCTTCTCTCAAAAATTATTTTATTTTTAAAGATCTTTCTAAAAATGTAAATTTTATGAAGTTATATATATATTAAAGCATGAACACTACGTCTGATTACTTTATTTTACAATATTATAAGAACACACGTTTTATCAGACAGTTAAATGCACCAAACCAACATGAGTGAAAAATTGACCTGCGCCAAGTCTCGAACCTGGGACCTTCAGCGTACCGTGCTAACGCTTTGCCACTAAGCCACCCAGATCGATATACTAAACCGGCAATTTATCATTCTTGTTCCTGTTGGAAACAGTCATCGGCCACAATTTGCAGTCACATTTAATTGTCTGATAAAATGTGTGTTCTTATAATTATGCAGTTTTATTTAAAAAAAAATATCTTCAGAAAAAATGTCTGACTTGCAGATGAAATTTGATATGATTAACCCGTAACTGATTTGTGCTATTATAATACAGATGGTACACGGCTGTTGGCAGAGTTTTATCTCTGTTTTGGCATAATTTTTTAGTTGCCAAGTTAATTAACAGTTTTTTGCTAATTAAGGATAGCAATTTATTTATTTTTTCACTGGATTTTATAAAAGCACGTAGATTAGGTTATTACTTGTCCAAAAGTGCAATCCTTTTTCATTTCTGCCCTATATTTTTGTCTGTAGGTTGTTTGAAAAAAAAAGTTTGACGAAGAAAAAAGTGATCATTTTAAGTAACTCGACGTTTTTAAAAAAATCTATATCTCTGTTTAGAAATCACTTATGAAGATGATTTTGGTCTCAAATTGAAGAATTTCTTCATTAGATTCTTTTAGTTATCGATTTTTTTTGCTGTGACTCTTGGTTCATTTGATATCTGATATTTTAATCTGGCAAGTTTGGCCGATTTAACATTGCTAAGTTTCTTCCTGTAAGTAAGCAGTAGCGGTTTGTAGTCCAGTTCTTGGCTTTGTTTGTTTGGCGTATTTTTTTTATAGCTTGGCTTGGCAGAGCGACCGCCCTGCTTGATATAGCAATAGCCTTCTATAGCAGTATTCAGATAATGATTACAAACGAAGTTCTTAAACAAATGTAGGTATATTAAATTATTTTGTTAAGTTGTGATTCAAATAAATTTTTATTGCAAATACTATTAGAACAAAAAAGTTTTTATTTAGCGTTAACATTGTAAGAAATAGTTTCAGATTTGTTTGCTTAAAAGTAATCAAACTGTGCAGTTTCGTAGATGAAATATCTGATAAATAGAACAATCTTAACCTCTTAAATTTAAATAAATTAATTTTCTAAATAAACCAATGAAATAAATTGTAAGCTTCATTTTGTTTAAAGTTTCATCTTTTAATCAATTATAATGCATATGTAAGGCGTGTTTTATGAGTAGTAAAAATGCATAATAAGTAGATACTGATTTTATTATATTTAATTTATTCTGCATAATGATGCACATCTGATCGAAAGTAAAAAACTTACTCTTTCATGTAGAGTATTGAAAGTGTATGATTTTTTGACGCATGTACGTCTAAAAATAAGCCGCTTCTAATATGATTTGACTGCGTACAGTTAAAAATTCTATGCTACACTGAATCACATTTTAGTGTTCTAGTAGCTGTAACCATAAGAAGATGAAATTTTTTTTCCAGGCTTTGGTACATTACATAAACCATGGAATGGCACAAAATTGAACTAAGAATTGATAAAATGTTGAAGTAAAATATTAAAAAATAAAGCGGCTACA
The DNA here is from genome assembly GCA_963931845.1 of Maratus michaelseni. NCBI lineage: Eukaryota > Metazoa > Arthropoda > Arachnida > Araneae > Salticidae > Maratus > Maratus michaelseni. The sequence goes on from OZ007586.1 coordinate 369,167,643, forward strand.
GCTTTTTTTTTTTGTAAGCAGGGGTCAGACCATACAAATGTGTTGTTTGTCAACAAATTGGCTTGGTGCATGTCTACCTAACATAACGTCGAGTTAAATTGCTCGAAGTTTTGCTAAAACGCTCGTAATTTCCACGTAGTTAAAATGTATCATATTATGTGAAGGAAATAAAACATTATAAATTAGTAGCTCTGCGAAAATTGTTAATTTCTGCCAACACCCTGTTGAGAAGGACGTCTTTTACTTGGGTGTGAGTGTGTGACATCACATGCCCATTATCTGTCACCCCTGTTTAAAGGGGAATCAGACACTCTATGAACATCCAAGCCTGAACCGGGATTTCAACCAGACATTTCTGAGTTGTAGCCATTCTTGCCACTATTCAACTTGAATAGCTCTACTTTTTGGTGAAAGTTGAAATAATTTTTGAGGTTGAAATATGAAGAAACTTTTTTGAATGATAAGGGGACTCGGAACCCTTTATTTTGAAAAACATGACAATAATATTAATTATCCAAATGTTTGCTTAAAATGAATTTAGACATCCATAGTACATAGTCATGAAGTGCCTCAAACATATTTTTTTTTTACATATTTCAAAGTTGCAATCTTTAAATTCATTCGAGTTTGTGTTTCTTCAAAATATCAGAAAATTCTAAGTGACTCCAAGAAATATTTTTCAATTCACTCGCTATTTTTTGAGGCGATCCTTAAGATACATTGAACAGAACTAAGAATCTGGTTTTCACTATTAAAAAAAATAATAAAATGTTAAGAAAATAGTCATTTTTACTGTATTTTTTATCTACGTCATGACATTTTATTTATTTTTTCGTAAACTAGTTAACTTTTTGAAAATTTGATCCTTACAGTTATAGAGTGCACCTCTAAGAAATGTATGCACCAAAAGATAGTTTAAAATGTTCAAAACTGTCGAAAAAGTGTGGTATAAAACATGTTTAATTATTTAAAAAATTAAATTTCTTAGTTTTAATACCAAAATTGCCTTTTTGCTTGATTAAATCCTTTTTTCTTTTTAAAATCATTTAATAATTAGTCAATAAGATGTTATAAAATATTTAAATTAAAAAAAAAGTTCAAAGGATACGGAGTCCTTTAAGAAAAACTAAATTTTGTTCATCTAATTACTTTACACCATTGAAATGTTTAAATTTCAACTAAAAGTTTTAACAGTGTAGTTTATGCTTTTCACTATTCTATACGACATTGTTAATTATGTATATCCTGTGCAACAGTCATCTTAGATAATTCCCAATAACACTGAACTGTTTATAATAAAACTATAAAATAAAAATAGCATATTGCGCCATTAATGAGCCAATCTCTTTCTCGTTTACTGAAATTTTAGAAGAAAAGAAGCTTTTTCTGTGAATTTTTTTGTACGCTTCGTATGCTAAATTCAAAAGCAATAGCATCACATATTTAAAATAAATTTATGCAATAAAAAGGGTTAAAGTTAATTCATAAATAAGTTTTATGAATAGGTCAAATAAAAAAGCTTCAAATTTCCTTCCTGTTAAATGTCTAATGTTACAAATTTTGCAAGTACTGTCACAATAACTAATAGAAATATCTGATAATGAGGTTAATCTTTTCTGCTTAAAAATAAATAAATTATTTTTCTCATTCAATCGAATATAATAGTTTGGAAAATTTTATTTTTATGAAATATCTAAAGTTATTAAATTATTATCTTTTAATCATGTACAACGTACATATAACTCGTGTCTCATGAGCAGAAGGCATATCTTTGATCGTATCCAATTATCTCTAGTTCGCATCCAGTAAAGGATATTGAAATAAACTCTAGTCACATCTATTGCCCTAACGTCTTGCCAATAGTGTCAACCATCATCTTAACGCTGTCCCATGATTAATCCAGTATTGTCTTGAAAGAGATCAACCGATAAATGCAGGAGATGACAACTATAAATCTTTGAGAAAGGGAGCTTTGTAGTCTGAAACAGATTGTAAGATTACGCCAAATGTGTTGTAAACTGCATAAAAGAAAGGATGTGTTTTTTTTTTTTCGAACCATTTTATTATTATTTTTTTTTTGTACATTTTTCTATAGAACGAACTTCTTACATAAATATTCCGGGTTTAAAATTGAATTATAGTTGTTTGTTTGTTTGATTACAGGTGCTACGGTCATATTTTGCACACGGAGCCTAAACAGATGAGAACCTCCATTTAAAGTGCAATCCGACCCACTACAAACATTCATCCTTGAGTTGGGATTCGGACCCGGCATCTCTTGTCCAGTAGCCAGTGTTCCTAACTACTAGACAAGCAATAAAATTGAATGAATCTCTTACGCATAACACATTTTGTTTACTGTTTTGCTTTTATAATTAGATGCTATTTTGAATCAATTGATAGGATTATCTATCACAAAATACAAGACATACTGTTGTTCAATGAATAATAAAAAGTTATTCAGTAAAAGTACATGAAAAATATATAAAGTAATTAAATTTTTTCTTATTATATTTAATAATAATAAGAGAAAAATATAATACAAAAAACAATTGTGATATTGTAATTTTTCAAATAAAGATTTCTTTGAAAATGAGGTTACTAAATGTACAATTGCTGAAACATTGCTACTTTATTTTTTAGAATAGATTATTAAAATTTCCAAATAAACGTTTTCCTAATTGAAAGATTAACAAAGAAGGATATGATTTAATGGCAAAAGAAGATGGGGAAACTTTTGGTGATTGTTTTCTGAACTTTAACAACATTATATTTACAGAAATGTTTACAAAAATTCAATATAATCCCTTAAAACTTCAAAGCTTTACGTTTTCGGAAACTTTTGACCTATTTTTCGAAACTATAGTAGCAGAAACTTCCAGAAACCTGAGAAACCAATATGTTTCCGATATTTATGGAAAAGTTTATAAAACAAAATTGTCTCTTCGGTATCTGTAAACTTCTGAAAAGTTACGAGGCAGTTTTCATAGTCCAATTATAGAAGTAAGTTTATCCTATTTACTATTCCCATTATTTCATTCATTTTTTTAATTAATATTTGTATTCTTTTATTTAGATTAACCTTTTTTGGAAAAATCTGATGTGTTATTAGTTGATCTGCTATTAGGGCTCATACATTCTAAACCAAAGAATTTCCTTATAACATGGCATCTACATGTTCCATCTGAAACATCTTACAATAAAACATATTTTTCCCAAGTATGCATAGTTCTTTTTTCACATAGCGCCCAATCTATCTTTTATGCTGTATCCACGTCTTCAAACCATATTTATTATTATTTTTTTATTATTTAACTAGATTTCTTTCCATGTTATAACAGATAATTTCAATACTTCTATTTCATGCAAAACAGCACTTATATTATTTTATTATTTCACTTGTGAGCAAATGCAAAACATGTGTAGCTCTGATACTCAGCAGTTAAATGATTGCCATAAAATTAACTAATCAGCCAATTTATTACAAACATATATGCATAAATACATTTATAATAACTGCCAACAAACGTCAGAAACCCAACAAGCTGACTTCTCTATTCGAACGTACCAATTTATTAAATGTAGAAAGTACAAAAAATTTCAGTTTTTCATCTAAGAACATTTATCGAATATTCTTTTCTTTCCATTTTAGAGACTATATTTTTAAAAGTTTTCAAAATATTTTTCTGTTAACTTTAGGCTAAACATACTTTTGTTTCTCATTACTTGTCTTGTAAAAATGTTTTTGCCAAGTGTATTCAATTTAATTTTATTTCTTTAGAGTGAAGTAAATTTAAAATGTGTTGTTGAAAGTTGAAGAATTATACGAAAGTAATGTAACAAAATTTTTCTTGAGTTAATTAAATAAAAGTTTCTTTGGTTCGCTCGTATATAATATTCAATACATTGCAATAATTAAACGTTTTCAGTCAAAGCAGCCGTAAATGCGAGGAAATAATGCCTAATAACTTCAATACATGTAAGCATTTTTAATTCAGAATTTTTCTTTATTTCCCTTTTTTTTTTCGTTTTGCTATAAATTGCTTTGGAATTTCTTTAGAGGCGGCTATTTAAAGTAAGACAGCTGGAATAAGTATCCACTGAGATTAACGTCTATCTTATTCCTTACAGGTTTCAAAAGCTTTGAAAAAGTTTTTAATATATATTTGTACATAATGTAATTTCCTATGTAATGAGACCAAAAATGTTCCATGAATATTAATGAGTTTCAATATTTAACTCTGTGTTTTGCTGCTTTGTTTTATTATATCTAATGTTTATAAGAGGATGCTTCTCAAAAATTTTGAAAATAGATATTTTAGACAGTTGAAAAAAAAAGTGAAACTAATAAATGAACCAAGGTTCGAAATTTTAATATACTTGGCCGAATCTAAATAAGAAAAAGTGCTATTTTTGCTTATTTTTTCACTTTTTTGAAATATATCCCTGAATATATAATTTGCTTACTTGATGGACATGAGTAAAACATCTGGAATTATTTATTATCATTATATTAATCATCCAAAAGAAAAAAAAATCAAGAAAAAAGGTTTTTATCAGCGAACATAAATAAGACGAAAGATAAATGTGTTCAAATCTAAAAAAACACAGACTAATGGACATTAGCCAAGAGTGATGTGTTTGGCACCAAATGAGAATTTGTGAAACTGATATCTGAAAATATAAGCTTTCATCAGAATTGATAAAATGCCTCAAAATATTACCAAACAGAAGGTATTTATCAGTAAACCATTGATAAGACAAAAACTTCAGAACTAGTGTTACATTTAAATGCATGTAACTGTGTTTGCGAGGAATTATCTTGAATCTTCACGATGATTGCTTGATTTAGAAAAAAAAAAGATTCAGTGAGATTATTATCAAAAGCAAAACACAGGGTTGGTGAAACATTTTCACAAGTATTGACTGAAGCATTAATCAACTGTAATGAATGCTTAAAATTCGTCATTATGAAAATTTATATTGAAGAAAGGCTTAAGAAACGATACATTTTGGAAAATTATCGAGTAACGAAAATTGCCAGGATTTTATTCATGTTAGATTTCGAAAGTATATAGATGAAGATGGACATCAACTGAACATCCATTTTCCTTAAAGAGAAAAAATAATCACGGATCGTTTCTTGATTCCTGAAAAGTATCTATTAGAAATAAGAGACATGCTTACCTCAGAATTTACATGTTTAGCTCAAAAGTTTCATTGTTAGCTATTCATGTGCTTAACTAAGATACATCAACATATACAAACTGTTCAACATATGCACAGTTACATTAATTTTTAAATAAAATTATAAATGATAATTAGATTTAATAATATCTGTGTTTTTAAACCAAAAGTAAATGACTGAATTTATTTCGCTTAACTTTTTTTTTTTTTTTTTTTTTTTTTTTTTTTTACTGTGATTTCGTATTTTATTTTTGTGGTGCTTTCTCTTCTATTTATACTGTATTCAATTTCTCCATCATACTACGTTTGTAATATTTTAAAAATTTTCTTACACACTTTTTTTTATGAAATCTGAATAATCACCCCCAAGATCGCATGCAGTCTCTACAGATTTCAAAATCTTATTCTAGATCATCACCATGCTGTTACAGAATGATGAGGGTTATCCAAAGTCCAATCTGATTACTAATGAGTACATTTTTAATAAAGATTAATGATTAAATTAGTTTAAATTAAATTCTTTTATGAATGACTAGTTTAATCATTAATCAGTAATCATGTTTAATTATTAAAAATAAAATTTCAAGAATCACATCCTATTTAATTGGAGCTGATTGGAAAATCAATAGCTCTTTATACAGGGTATGCCTATCTGTTTGTAACTTTCGCAACTTTGGTTGAATAGCCACACAATTCATATATGTTATTGAGGTCCAGAAAAGTATTTTTCCTAATCAAAATCATACGCATAGAATTTATAGTTCACTCAAAGAACCATATAGGAAAAATCCAACTAATAAAATCGATGGGCAGTAATTGTTTGTAGTACATTTTAATGACTTTGTACTATTTCACACATAAACAAATAGACGTATATGTTTTTGAAGCATACTTCAAAGGGATAACTTTTCATCAGTGCAATCAGGGATTTTCTGTTTAGAGACCTATCACTTTTTTTAAAAACCCCAAGTAAATGCGATTTTAAAATTTCAGAATACATTCAGTTAAACATTCACGTTTGATAATTTCCTATGCAAATAAAAGAAATTCAGTAATCAAATTAATTGTCATTTTTTTTTCTATGGAGCAATGAATGAGTTCAAAGCCGCCATGCCGCGGTCTTCCGACGTATTAAACGCTCCTGCCTACCCCGTCCCACTGGTCGATGTCTTACCGGTCAATTCACCACCAACCTTCAACTTCCCGTACAACTCTCAGTTGAGTAACCCGAGGTTCGCGAATCTAACTGCCGGTTGATATTTCCGAATTCTTCGTTAACTTCAGGGACATGGTTATTCGACTCTGGGTTACTCGACGGCAGGTTGAAATGTGTATATCTCATTGGCCAAAGGGATCACATGACGTAGCAATAGTTTTTATGGGTTCTGTCCTCCCTTGATTCAGTTTTCAATAACGAAGCAAAACAGAGTATTGAAAGAGCATAATTGGAGTGTTTACTTTTTGATAAATAAATTTTGAATTAACATTTTGATTTGGTGGTTTAGAAATATTGTCACAGTCATAAAATGCTCATTTTTACAAAATTTTATAGTATTTTTTTTTTTTTAAGTTTTTTGATTAAACAAAAAAAAATATATATATTATCTACGTTTAATAAACAATTTTATGACCAGGCTAACACTAATAAGTGGAATAAAAGCAAATAGGGAGCTAGATTTATTTATTTTGCAAAAATATTATATAAAAAGATATTTTCATATATTTCTAATGTATGTTTTTTATTTAACTAAAATAATTGATTACAGATTCAATTAAATTATCTTGGATGAAATTGCATGCTTAGTAGCATTTATCCCTTATACGAGACCCAAAAAAGTGTTTTTTTATGTGTAAATTATTATAATTAATATATATATATATATATATATATATATATATATATATGTATATATATATTTCATTTCATATATAATAATTTTAGAAGCTGTTTGAAAAAATTCTTGTGAACTGCGAATTTTTTCAAATAATCTTCTTAAAAATGTTTCTTTCAAACAAAAATAATTATTTTTAACTAACAAGTATTTTTTTTTTTTTTTTAGTTATTTGATTAAAGGGAAATTGGAGTGTTTACTTTTTGATAAATAAATTTACAAATAAATTTTGAATTAACATTTTGATTTGGTGGTTTAAAAATATTGTCACAGTCATAAAATGCTCATTTTTACAAAATTTTATAGGATTTTTTTTTAAAAGTTTTTTGATTAAAGAATATATATATATATATATATATATATATATATATATATATTATCTACGTTTAATAAACAATTTTATGACCATGCTAACACTAATAAGTGGAATAAAAGCAAATAGCGAGCTAGATTTATTTATTTTGCAAGAATATTATATAAAAAGATATTTTCATATATTTATTTCTAATGTATGTGTTTTATTTAACTAAAATAATTGATTACAGATTCAATTAAATTATCTTGGATGAAATTGCATGCTTGGTAGCATTTATCCCTTATACGAGACCCAAAAAGGTGGGGGGTTTTTTATGTGTAAATTATTATAATTAATATATATATATTTTTTTTAATTTCATACATAATAATTTAAAAAGCTGTTTGAAAAAATTCTCGTGAACTGCGAAAATTTTCAAATAATCCGCTTAAAAATGTTTCTTTCAAACAAAAATAATTATTTTTAACTAACAAGTACATATTAGTTCAAATTATTTATCTATTACAAACGGATAAACATTTTTATATATTATAACGATATTTTAACTCAAAATTCCATCTTCTATAATTTTATTCTTTAAACAAACATGAAGTGTAGGAATAAATCTGAAATTTAAGAAAAACTGTTGTTTTTTATTAAAAAAAAAAAAAAAAAAAAAAAAAAAAAGATTTGAATCTTATATACAATATTTGAGTGTAAGAACATTTGATTTTACATTCGTTAGATGGCGCTACCAAATATTCTCAGTAGATATTTTACGTCTTGAAAACTTTCTTAATAATCACTATAATCTTGACTTTACAGAGTTAAAATATCCTAAAAGGGCTAATAATTAAAAGTAACACATTCTTTCACATTATTATTATTTTTAAATTAACATTTCGTTTGCTTTCTGCATCACAAATAGCATTGAAAACGAAATAAACGTCAAAACACTTGTCAACGGAACCGCCATCTTTGCTTCAATTGCACATGCGCGTGTCGAATAACTATAGACGAATAGGTTAGTTCAGTTACTGAACTTATGTTTCGTTTTCTCCTCCATTTTCGGCTAGTTGAGTTAGCGGAGAATTTGATTTCAGGGTCAACCGAGAGTTACAGCGTAACTCGCCAGTTGAGGTTGACGGTGAGTTAGGGGGTTAAACTTATCGAATACAACTTTAAAATTTTCCGGTTTGATCTTCTCTGATCGGATTCGCTAACATTCCGATTGGAGGTGCGCGACGCCTTTTTCACGAAGTAGCGGCCAGAAAAATTTAAATCCAAAATTCAATAAGTTAAAGGTACTGGGGCTTCAAGATAATTATAGCTCTTCATCCATTCATATTGAAATACAAGAATAGTAGATTGTTCCTATATGCTATGGATCAAAAGTACGGCCCGCTGTTTAAAAAAATAATCATATAAAGATAATAAAAAATATTTATTCCTTCAGTTGACTTAATATTTGTTTGTAAAGTAATTCCGAGAAATTAAAAATAAATATATTTTTTTTAAATATATTCAAATGCTTCTTTTTACTTCAAATAATCGCAAAGCATCTATGTATTCAATTTAAAACTAACTTTTAAAAGTTAAATATGAAGATTACATCTTATTACATATAACTTATTAAATATAATTATTAATAAATAATGCTATTATTAAAACTTCATTAATAGAAACATATTCCTTTTGGTCACCATTAAAATAAACATGGTTGGCGTCCCCCCCCCCCCAAGAAAACAAATGATCAAATACATAAAAGAAGAAACATTAAAAAACCCTTATAAGAGATAAAAATTTTAAATCCATTTCTGCCATTTTAGCCGTGCTAAATATAAGTAAAAAATGCTACATTTAAGACTTTCGAGGTAAGCAAATTGTTTATTCTAAAATAAATAAATAAATAACAGTAATATTTTTATTTTAATAGTTATAACATCCCATTCATTCCGTTTTCAAAATACTTTTCTCAATATTGAAATACTCTGTAAAAGTTTTTTAGCTCATATTTATCACGTTTATCAATGTAGAATAGTGGAGATTGATATTTGAAATAAATGAAGCCCGACAAACAGAATGAAAATATAAAAATATGGGACTTGTATTGTGAATTTCAAAGTTCCAATAAAACATATGAATAATATCTCAAGGCTACAAAAGCGTTTTAGAAATATAGAAAATCATAAAATAACTGGTGCAAACAGCTATATTCTACGACTTTTGGAACAGGAGATATGACTTGCTTTTTTTCTTTCATTCTTTCTTGCGTACTATACGTAGATTTTTTCGAGATTGAAAAGTATAAGAAAAAGGAAAATGCACGTTTCAAGTATAAATCTTTGATATAGCTTGGTTTAAAAAGATGTAAATAAAGTTGGAGTATTTTCAAATTTTACAGATAAAGTATGGTAAAGGTGGTAAGGGTAATATTTGTCGCAAATCAAAAGTTAAGTTTGAATCTTGCGTATTTATCAAATAATAATTTCAACTGAAAAATATATTTTTATTATAAACTAGTATATAACCCCGTCAAAAATGACAGATTGTTGATATGCGTTTCTTTTTCATAAGACTTCATACAAACAAACAGCATGAAGACTTTATTATTGAAAGGTTTGTACTGTAAAAAAGTACATTTTAAAAATGACAAATGATTTCTACAAATAAAAATGATGAGGATATATATATATATATATATATATATTTTACTCAGTATTAAATTTCGGAAGTAGTTCAACGATTGGACAAAACATTCAAATTAAATATTAACAAATAATCCATGTGCGAAAGTTTTTGTAAAAAAGTGTTATCAATGAGTTTCTAAGCCGATTGACTCACCACATAACTAATTGTTTGATTACATACGCAAAATTAAATGCAAATTACGTTGTACTATGTATTCCTGTATTTTAATTACGTTTGATAAGAAACAATCATTTTACAGTATATGACCACTTATCCGGAATTCCAAAATCCGGAAAAAACCCGAAGTCAGCAAAAAAATTTCGAAAATTTTCTAAATTTGTATATTTTTACAAAAATTTTAGAATTTTTGAAATTTTTCGAAAATTTTACCGAATTGTAATTTTTTTTTCAGTCCATTGCGTGTTTCAGTGTGTAATCACTAAAATATTGTTCCTTCGGTAGCGGGTGAACACGCCCCCCCCCCCTTCTTCTCGAAATTAGAAACAAATCATTTTTCTCTCAAATTTTAGTTTAAAATTATTTTATATTATGATTCGTTTGAAACAAAAAATAGTTATATATTTATTTCATCAAGGGTGATTCTGTTCTGAATTTTCCTAAAAATTTAAGACATTCGGTTTCGAAAATTTTAGTCTTCAGTCCAAAGATTCGAACATAACAAAATCTCGAATTTTGAGCGATCGTCGCCGAAAAAAAACAATTATGTCTATCGTTCGAAGAAAAAGTAGACAATTTCTTCAAAGGATTGCGGAAACAACTTGAATTTTGTCAAAGGATTGAAAAAAAAACGCAAATTTGGTCGCAGAATTGCAAAAAAACGCTAATTTTGTTAACAAATCGCAGAAAATACGCGATTTCCGACAAAGGCTTGCGAAGAAAACGCAAATTTCTTCCAAGGACTCCGAAAAAATGTAAAATTTCTTCAAGGGATCACAAAAAAAACTAACCAAACAAACAAAAATTTGGTTAAAAGATTGAAAAAAAAAAAAAAAAAAAAACGTGAATTCCGTCAAATAATTGCGGAAAAACATGAATTTCTCCAAAGGATCGCGAAAAAAAACGCAAATTTCTTCAAAGCACTGCAAAAAAATTTCTAATTTCGTTAAGGGATTGCGAAAAAAGTGGAATTTCGTCAAAGGATCGAAGGGAAAAAAAACACAAGTTTTGTCAAAAGATCACAGAAAAAATGCGAATTCCGTCAAGAGATCGCGAAAAAAAACCCCCCGCTAATTTCGTCAAAGAATCTCAGAAAAAAACTCGATTTTTGTCAAAGGATCGTAAATAAAAGGTAAATTTCGTCAAAGAATAGCAAAAAACGCAAAGAATCGCAGAAAAATGCCAATTTCTTCAAAGGATCGCAAAAAGAAAACGCAAATTTCTTCAAAGGACCACGAAAAAATTATATTTCGTCAAAGGATCGTAGAAGAAAAACGCAAATTTTGTCAAAGAATAGCAGAAAAAAGTGCAAATTTTGTCAAAGAATCACGAAACAAAAGCATGAATTTTGTCAAATAATCGTGAACTTCGGAAGGACCCAAAATCCGGAAAATTCCAAAACTCGGAAAGCCTTTGGTCCAGAGGATTTCACATAATAGGTCCTGTACTGTATTTAAGATGGAAACAAAATTTCAAGATACGCCAGTAGATGGCGCCAATGTACTGGATTGATCACTCAAATCCTCCGTACGAAAGAATTCACCGCTATTTCTGAAAAGAAAAGTACTGACAGAAAAAAATATATACAGAAATGTTGATATACGTGTTTTATATGAAATAGTTTTTGAAAGTTTTAAACAAAATTAAAATATTTAAAAGCTCTAATATGCTTTTACAAATATTTTAACAGCAGAATCGGATGCTTTTTCATTAAGCCTAACATGGCGTTTAACTATGATCGATTCGCAGATCAGAGTGGTCGAGCCCGGAGCCGTTACAGACACTTTCTTGCCTTCGGATTTTATTATAAGTAAGATTGTTTTGTGAAACAAGGTAAAAAGCATAGGCGTCGCGTTTTCAAACTCTTTGGTGAAGCCCAACCCGAAATTCATACAGCATTTACTATATGTTATGTTGTAAACGGTAATCTGTTATACGAATTGACATTTTTACAACTGAGAGAAAAGTGTCTAGACCGAGAATTTAGCTCAATACCTTTGGCTTAAAGAACTGACGCTCTACCTATTGCGATACCTGAGCCGACAAATGGTCGACACAAATTACTCTGATAAACTTATTGGCACTAGTATATGGTCCAGGGTGGTGCAAAATTTTAATTGGATTACCGATTGAAAACTAACGATTAGATGTTTAATCATGACTGAAGATTGAACGATTGAACTTCGTTTCAATCCTATTCCAATCCCTCTCTCCGATTAACAATTAAATCAATTCTAAATTAAATTAGTTAATCTAATTAATGTTTAATGATTAAAAACGTCATATTTTGTTCCGGCTTTGGCCCTTTTATTTTCTTTATTTTTTTCTCAAGTTTCTTCTGGTTTTATCCCCCTGGGTTCGCAGTTAGAGTCCTCTATCTCTGGTCGATTACCCCAAATTTACCTGACCAGATATGCGGATGGACTTGTAAAGGGTTGATTTTAAATATTTCGGGTTTGGTCCGGTTTCGGGTTAGGTTTTGACATTTTGAAGTCCAGCTTGGGTTGAACGACTTTTCAAAAGAAAGTCCTGAATATTTATCAAATGAAACAAACTATATATTTAAATATAATGAGTGAACATGGACTCATTTTTATACAAAAGTGATACAATTGACATTATAGAGGTTTAATTATAGACTACTTTTCAATAATATTTTTAAAATATAGATTAATTTTCTTTCACTTCGATTTTGAGTTATGTTCGGGTGTGATTCTTTGGGTTCAGATCGGGTCTCGGGTTGACTTTAAGCAGAAATTTCGGGTTCAGGTACGAACCAGTGTTGCCAGTGGGCTACTTTTAAAAAGTTCAGATTGTTTTATTGGCACCACGTTTTTGGAATGGCATAATTCGCCTTATTTAATATGTCATTAAATAAGGCGAATTTTACTCTCTCAAAAAAAAATGGTGGTAATCAAGAAAACTGAATTAAAAAAAAGTTTACCCATTGCAACACTTGTACGATATGAGCACAACGGGACTGGTGTGTGACTAATGGGTGAGCTCGAAGCCATTGGGGTCGTCTGACGCATTAAAAGCCCTAGTCCGAATTGTGTTCGCTGATTGATGTGTTTAAGTTAACGAAAATTACTTTTAAATTTTCCGGTGGAATCTTCTGTGCTACCCCTTTTTCGACAATTTTGAAGAAAAAAAGAGAGGAGCTGGGTGTTTTCTCACATTTAGACTACAATATTTAAAAAAAAATCATTGTCGAAGCTTTAATTTGACAACAATTTCATGTCGAAACTTGATGGCGAGAAAGTATCATCAAAATGACGAGTGTGCGCCTCGTTTTACTCAAATCATACCAAGATATCACGAGGCAGACTGAAACATTTGCAGTGTATAAGTCAAGAGATATCGACTGTTAAAATTTCATGCCGTAACTCGAAAACGTGATAGTACAGTTAAAATAACGAATTGGCGCCCCTTCTACTCATATCCTACAAAGATATCAGGAGGCAGATTGAAAAATTTGTATCGTGCAAGTCAAGATATAAGATATGTTAAATAACTTTACCGTACATCAATAACGTGATAGTTCTTTCAAAATCAACAATTGGCACCCCGTTCTGCTCATATCGTACCAAAATATGCCGAGGCAGACAGGTCATTCTTTCATCTATTTCTAATAATCGTGTCTTATATTACAATTTCATCTCGCAACTTGATGACGTAGTCATTTTTGTCGCCGCCGCCCGCTCTATCCCACTTGGTTCTTACAACATAAAGAAATAATTATCTAAATATTAGATGATGAATAATTAAATACTAAACATTGATTAATAAAGGGGTTCAACTGTCCCTTCTCCCCTAAATGATTTGCACCTTTTGACCTCGGTGTATCTCGATAATTTTATGTGACTGTATAATTTTCAATAATGAAAATCGTATAGTGAACCTTATTAACAGTCCTGTAGCAATGAAGGTGAATTTAAGAAAGTTAAATGGCGGCTATATTTAATTTTCGTCTGCGTAATTAGATTAATAATTAAAGTAATTGCGATTGGAATAGTTAAGATTGAATTAATTATGAAACAAATTGTAAAGGACAATTACTTTTTCAATTTCAATCATGATTTCATTCATAATGATTAAATTTCTTATGATTGAACGTTTAACCCTATCACTATTTCCTATCGAAACATGCCCTGTTGTTGCCCAGGACAAATATGCTATCTATTTTTCAAATAAAAAAAAATCAATTACCACTTATATTTGTACAGTTTAATTTTGACCGTGTGTTACAAACATTATGATATAAGATGTCACCGGCTGAAAATACTCAGTGAGTGATAGATTTTTTGACATCTTGTTGAAAGGGCTTGGGGTCCGCGTGGACCCCAGGACATAGTGATAGGGTTAACACGTTCACTACCGGGTTAAAATTAACGGAATTTTATTTTATTCAGAAATTCCGAATTCACACCAGAAAATACTAAGAAGAATATTTGATTTATTTAATGACAGACATTTCGTGATTACCTAAAATAAAAATTCTTCTTTGAAAATTTCCGGTATGAATTCTTAATTTTTGATTAAAAATGGAATGTCAAATGAGTGACCAATCGATGCGTTCTTGGTAGCGAACGTGTTAATGTCAACCCTGGTCTGGTCTGCCATGTAGACAGCTCAACAGAATATACTGCAGGTAATGCATCTACCTATCCGTCGTTTAATGGAGAAACTTTTTCACACAATTTTAAAAATGTCAATTCATGATATCTTTACCAATCAATATAATTGAGTTAAAAAAAGAAAGAGAATCGTATATATTTTGAACAAATATTTTACAATTACATGTTGGGCCTACCTAGTCCTCTGGTTAGCATGCTGAGGAACATGGGCCGATGTTTGCTTGTTCCATACCAGCGCGGTCTCGGCGGGATAACTGTGGAAGGTTTTGCGAGGTTTTCTTGTACGGGAGCGATAATTCGGGTCACTTTCCCTTCAAATGTTCTCCTTGAAGGCATCCCTTCTATAGCAATATGATCAAAACTGGCCGATACTTAATAAAATCACAATTAAATGTGTATACAGCCAGCGTAAAAAAGTATTTGCACACCCATGAATTATTAATCAATGTAATTAAAAGAATTTGTTTTATATTAGTAGACACTACAACAGAAATACAATGAAAGAAAAACGATGTGGAGACAATAAAATCAGCACAACTCGAAAAAAAAAAGTTGGAATTAAAATGCAAAGAAAGTTTTTGCACACTGACAAGTACAAAATAAAAATGAGAATTAGTGTTAATCGGGGCTATTATGAGATACAATTCAAAATTTTTCGTAGTCACTTTTGAGCTGTTAATTCAAGGCTCAGATAAAAAAAAATACTGTAAATTATGTTTTTGTTTTCTCTATCTCTTTATGGATAAAAGTAATATTGTGTGTCATAAAATAAATGTAAAAAAAATAAATGAAAACCTGTCTCGTATTAGCCCATTCTCTGGGGTTAATATGAGACGGTTGTGAGGCTAAAATGAGACACGATTATTTTTAAGTGGTTGTAAGCACTAAGAAAATGAGAGTCCTGTAGCAAAGTTACCCAGTAACTAATACTAAAAAGTTGTAATATTATATATATTTTTTCATTTTCCCTGAATTTTGGGACATTTTTCATGCGTCCACCAGAATATAGATGAAAAGCAACTACAATAAACTTCCACCCTAATTTATCAAATGGTAATTTAGTGTAAAACACTAAGAAAAAAAAAATATCTACAACACTTAAACTATCTTTTTTATAAGTTTTTAAAAGTAAATTTGCAATGATATGCCCAAAGGTATGAAAAAAGAAAAAGCAAAAATGCTGTCTACGATCTTGATTGATTGAGTTAATACATTGTTTGTTAATATTTACATAGCCAAGAAAATTATAATTAGCTTCCTAATTTTTAAGATGGTTTTAGAGAATGGCACGACAATAACAGTATCGATAATGCCCACTGAAAAAAAATCATCTTGTTTATGCACGAAATCTGTCCTTCCATCGATCGTTAGAACATCTCAAACCTTGGACTCTCACCTCTCATTCGTCTTCATCTACTTCGTAATGAGATAAATGTAGTTATAGTGAGTAGACTTCCTAACTCCACGTTTAACTTCCTAACGTTTAACTTCCTAACGTTTAACTTCCTAACTCCACGTAGTTTAAACAAAAGTTCCTTCTTTAATAGTCTCTTGAAATGTGTCTCGTAGACAACTGGATCAATTTTTTCCTTGTGGTTTTTGCAAAAGCCACACGGGAATTATATTATTGTTTAAGTGTAATATCTTTATTATTAGTATTATGATTATTATTTACCTCCATTACTAGTATTACAATTGTTTTCTTCTGCTTTTTCACTTTCTCTGATGTGATTCTGAACAACTTTTATTTTATTATATTCGTATATAATTGTTTTATGAAATACTAAAAGGTATACAAAGTGTCATTGTGCTTTGAGCATTAAAAGACTAGCAACAAATACATCTTGAAGAACTGTACCAAGGATACATACGCTATTTCTGATGTTTTGTATGTTTGTACAAAATATGAAATCTGATTTTAAAATGCTGCATTTTACTTATTTTTAGCATGTAATCTTTTTCATTCCTTAAGCGTATGCTCGTTTCTCAAACACTTCCTGTTATATGCTTTGGGACAGATAAAGCACGGTAGGAAATCATATCGCTTAAATCAGCAAAATAATCTGAAAACTGTGCAGCCCATGCATTTTTCTGCAAGCTACATCGTACTATTTTGTGTTGAATCAATATTATATACATTAAAGAAGAAGAATAATGCTTGTAGAAAGTAAGTTTTTTGATTTACGAAATATTGTACTCTTGTCTGTTACTTTGTTAACTCATATTTTGTTAAGAAAATATATTCATTATGCATCTAATACCCATTTCCCCTAGGAAAATTGACTCTGTGACTTATAACTCAAACTTTCCTATATTTATGTATAAAATATGAACAAAGAGAAATCAACAATATTATCACGTGATCATTTTCTTTAGCTTAAGTTTTATAGTTTTCAAGCTTTAGCTTTTTATATAACCTCTTTTATATTCGTGTTTTATATTGTATTTCTCATAAAGCTTATATTGCTAATAAAGTTTGAAGTACCTACGTTTTTCAGCAGGGTGATTTGGATTCCTTAAACACACAAAGAACACAAAATTCTATAAATGCTTTAAATTTTCTGGTCAAAATATGAATTCGCACCAAGTTTATGGCATCTCCAATTTTAGTCTGTAAAAACTGAAAATTTTCAGAATCAGTAATGTTATGTTTCCTAGAGGGTTTATTCTTTGCTTTAAAAAATATTTCTTTTATATGCTTTTATTTCTTTCTTACTGAAAAATTATTCATTTTTTCTATTTCATGGAATAAAAAAAATGCATTTGCCTCAAAGATAGTTATTACATTTATTTTAAAATCGAGCACCTGAAGTACCAATACTGCTTACTATAAAGCCCGTTCTGTTACTTTTATCGAGCAACGGGGGCCTTTGTTCGAAAATAATGATCTTTAAAATTAACATGCTGGATTTTATCACCGCCGTAGTTAAAATTCTGCCGATGGCCACTATCTTTAGATTACCATCTGAGAATTTACTCTTTCTTCAACCTTTCTTTACACGTTGTCGTAATGGCTAGCAGTTATAAAAGAGCTTATAAAAATGGTATAATTACAGCTTCAAGCCACTAGACCAGAACATTTTGTATTATGTTGTGGCAGTATGTCGACTTGACAATGGAATCTTATCTATTTTGAGTAGTGGAGAATAAACAATTACGGCCTCATGCAAATGACATTTCACCGGGGAATTTAGTTATTACATAGGTTATATGAAGCAACGCACCGATGTTTTGGAACTTTTTTTAAGACTCACTTAACTTTTTTAAAGCTGTTAACTGAAAAAAAAATTAAGTTTTTTTTTTTTTTTCGCAGGATTACAATGGTCGTAATAATGGTAACAAAACAAAATAATCAGCTACCTCGAACGGGGGGCATTTTTGTTTTGAGTTACTTTACAAAATGTATTTTTTTTTTTTTTTTTTTTTTTAAATCTTATTATAAGTCTTTTAATAACATGCAGATAAAATCATCTTGAGAGTGTGTTTGAAATCATTTCTATTTACGAACAGCTTTGGAATTTTTTTTTTTTTTTTTTTTTTTTTTGAGTGAAAAGCAAACAAAGTCAAACTGTCTATTTCTCATATTGACAATTATATATTGTTTCCTATTTGTGTTAAATATTTTGGCATTTGTTTTTTTCTTTTCTGCCATTGTTAATGGTTATAACATTTAATATCATTAAGTGGTTATTACCGCAAGATAATTTTACTGTAGTTCTCCGTAGCAAAAGTTATATAATAGCATATCCTTGTTATTTATGTTACCAAAATTTTTACAATGACTATTGCAATTAATTATGCAATGAAAATTCTTGGACATTATTTAAACATAAGTAGCAAACATGATCTCATTTCAGAATTAACCTTTAACGAATGAATGCTGCCACATTCGCGACAATCAATTTTATTGTCCAAATGTGTTGTTTCCAATTAAGTTTTTGACACCACTTTTTCTGACAAAATGTTTTTGCCTTATTTAATTACTGAAATTTTGAGATTAGATAAGGCGAAATTTCCTGTGCGAAAATGTTGGTGTTAAAATTCAAGGATTTTCGTTGCCAAAAGATAATTGGAAACAACACATTTGGACAATAAAAATAGGTTGTCGCGAATATGGCGGCATACTTTCGTTAATGATTAATACAATAGAAAATACTTTTGTAAATAATAATAATAATAATAATAATAATAATAATTTTGATTCCGTAAAAGTAGAAACCAAAATAGTTTAAAT
Source organism: Maratus michaelseni (assembly GCA_963931845.1). Classification (NCBI taxonomy): domain Eukaryota; kingdom Metazoa; phylum Arthropoda; class Arachnida; order Araneae; family Salticidae; genus Maratus; species Maratus michaelseni. The sequence continues at coordinate 369,186,756 of OZ007586.1, forward strand.
ATTTTTTCTTTTAATTTCTTTTAAACTGTTAGATTCAAAAAGCTAGACCAAAATAATTCGTAATTGATAAGAATAATTTTTTAATGTGTCTAACACAAATTTATAAGATTTTCAAATATCATCCCATATGTTGAAATTTTGCTTTACTATACTTTTACGAATGCACAGTCGTCCCGATTGCATTCGTAGCACGAAAAAATTATTGCAGGTGCCTTTTTTGTACGTAAAATATCCTTTCGATAATTTTGCGATATATTGGATCTAATGACAGTATAAAGCATAGCTGCCAACTTTGACGCTTTCTTCCTACCACAAATTTTAAACAGAAAAAATATGAATTATTTAATCCTATAATTTAGACAAATAATACAAATTTTTCTGTTTAAAAATAATGATAGGAAAAAAGAGTAAAAGTTTGCAACTACTTATAAGGTTATGGAAGAGATATTTGTGACTCAAAATAGTGAAATATCTTGTTACCTGATTTTGATTCAGTCATATCTGAAAAAAAAAAATTGACAAAGTTTATTTTGTTAAATCCTTCGAACTAATTCATTTATTACTCGTGTAATATTGCTACGCTCGTCAAAATTAAAATATTAACTATTTATATTTTAAAAGATAACATACATTAATATCAATATCTGGAAATACGTGCAATTTTTGTATGTGAATATAAACGTACAAACTTACCAAAGATAGTCAACCGAAAGACGCTGTAAAAATGTACATACCAATATAATAATAAAAAAAAATATTTCTTCAACTTATTTTAATAAACAATTCGCCAGAACAAAATATATTTTTAAAATATTAATTGGGGAAACGCAACATAATTGGCAACAGTAAATTGTTAATTGATAACACAACTAATACTATATTAGGCAAATAGTGTTTACATACGTTATATTATGTTGAGAAAACGTATATATATGAGGAATCTTTAAGCTTCTTTAATGAAATAACCTAAATATTAAGTAGAAAAAAGTAATTCAAAAATGTATTTTTTTTCGCTAAATTTTGAAATTGAAACCCTAGAAATGGAATGTGTGGATCTGTAGAATGTGCTTTTGTGTGAATCTGTAGAATTTCTTTCTGCATTTGTTCTTTTTTACTTTGTTCTTCTTTACATTACGTGTTCATTGTAGCACAAAGACGCAATATTTTAAAGTTGTTAGTCGGTGAGATCTCAAATTAGCTCGCCTTCTGTTAAATAAATGGGCGTGGAATGCATTAATATTTTATTTAGGTTATATATGTTTACTTATAAAATTAACTATATTAAAAAAATTTCGTAGTGTCAGTTAAATCAGAAAATACATTAATGAATTTTTCACAGCTGAAATTTTGAATGGTTATCTTAATTACTTTGTATACTATTTTTTTTTTTTTTTTTTTTTTTTTTTTTTACAACTTGAGTTGAGAAAACCTTCTAAACAAATTTATGACGAACAAAGGCGTTACATTGATATTAAAGAGAATTCACAACCATATTATGAAATTTAGTGCGTACTTAACTCTTGCTGTGAATAATGAAGAAATGTTTTACTGCATTCAAGTGGGAAAACTGCTCAGTATTGGTCACGTATTCACTTATTCTAACAAGGAATGTCTGTTAAAGTGTATATTCAAATTAAAGTGCAGAAAGAAAATTTTACTATATATATTTTTTTTTGTGAAAACTGTATGTTAACCCGTTAAAAAATAACTAAAATATAGTTATTGGGCTATACAAGACGATGAAATTTTAAAAAATATTGTTTCGAGGTTTCTCATAAAATGACAGGTGTCTGATTAGATCAAAAATGAAAAAACTTTCTGTCACAGAAAAATATTTTATTTAACCAAATTTAAGTCAATATTTAAAATTTATTTTGTTATAAAAGTATAAAAATACCACATATGAGGTAAAAATGTAATTCATACACCTTAACGAGTTTTGGACGTTTACACTGCCTGAACGTTATATGAAAGTGTGGATTCTAAAATTTAATTGCTTCTAATTTCTATATTTTTAGTTAATTTTTTATCCATATGTTTTGAATGATATCTATATGATATTGAGCAGTCTCGAAAAAAAAGGTAACTAACTGTTGTGATTAACTCTGTCGCAAATCCTGGTATAAAAATGTGATTGATATCAATCGATTAGTAATAACGTCTAATAAATTAATGCTGTTTCTTAAATTTTATTAAATGTTGTCTACATATAAAAATTGTACCAAAATTGAAGCTTTCAATAGTAATACCAAAATTTGTCATCATATTTAGATTCATTGGTAAGTCTTACATTCGTATATCAAACGGGAAATAATTCGGTTAAGCTAGTTTAGGAAGTACGCTGGTTTAAAATTTCGAGCTCCTAATGCTAAGTTCATTTTTAATCTTTATGAAACATTTTGCAATGCTGGTAGTTTCTCAGCATAACTACTTTAGCATTCATTTTTAGTCGTTGCAAAACAAATTTCAATGCTGGTAGGATTTTAAGCATAGCTCGAAAACTACTTGACGGAATGAGCTGTAATTTCGGATTAGGATATTTGACGCTTCTAGAAATCGATTTATGTTAAAAAAAATCATTGGTTACAATTCATGTTTTTTTCGAAAATTAATTAAAACAAATATTTTTTCAAAATTAATTTTCGAAAAAAAAAATGTATCCTACGAATTTTTTAACAGAAGTCGATTTCTAGAAGCTTCGAATATGTGAATCCATAACTACAGCTCATTCTGCCAAGTGGCAGGTTCAAATTTGTTTTGCAACGAATAAAAATGAAATGAACATCAGGAGGTCCAAATTTTAAAACTGAATAATTCCTGAACTATTTGACCGATTGACTTCCAGTTTGGTATCCGAAGGTAAAATTTATCAACAAATCCAAATATGATGTTAAATTTAGGTGTTAGTGTTGAAAATTTTAAAGTTTGATACAATTTCTATATGTAGATAACCGTTTAAGCAAAATTTAAATATAGTATTAACTAGTATACACTATTACTAATCGATCAGTACGTCACATTTTTATACGATGATATGCGCAGTTTTCTTACCTGAGTAACACTTTTCGTTTTCTTCACGACTCTTACGTATTTACAACCACAGCCAAAGGCCATTGTTCAGAAAAGAAAATTTGCTTAACTTTTGAGACAAAAAAATTAATTTTTTAATTTACGCTTGACTATAAGTTAATTTAAAAGGTGTGTTTGTGAGAATATGAGAAACTGGTGTCCTATGGTAAACGGAGATTTTCGAGACTCCTTCACGTCACTATTTACATTAAAAATCAGTTTCACAACTTTGCAATATAATTTGATTGTTGAGGTTCAAATCTAGAGAATTCCTGGGCGGTCCTGAGATAGTTTTTTCCACATATTTAATCAATGCCAGTTTTTCTTCTTCTTCTTCTTTTTTTTTTTTTGTTGTTCGTTTGTTTTCTAAATTCTACTAATCGATAGTCTCTTGTCCGAGGTTTTAAAAGTCGTTTCGAAAAATTTGAGACTTTCAACAGAGAAATTCAGGTAAATAGTCAGTTAGAATTAAAATGACCCATAATTTCCATAAATAATATGTAGTATACAAAACTAGTACATTTTTACAAAATCGGACTTTTGCTTCCGGTGCGATATGTTATCTTTTGCATATGAGGAGGTCTAAACTTTCTGAAACCACTGTTTAAAGATGAAAACTGCGGGTGTAAAAACAAGGAACACGCAAGTCTGAACCAGGATTTAAACCCAACAGTTCTTGACTAGCCAAAAACGCTCTAATAACTAGATAAGCAATAATAATAATAATAATAATAGATGAAATAAAAGATAATTAAATTGTTACAGGTTGGAGGCTTTGTATTTTACTTAAAATAGGCAAAATATTAAAATGTTCGAAATATTTTAAAGACCAACATAATCTATCAATTTACATTTGAATTCCGTATTTCATAGGTTGGGAGTAAAGTTGCGTCTCTATATAAACATTCAAAATTAATTCACCTTTTGAAAAACTAAATGGAAATGCATTGGAAATCATAACCTCTTTTCATTTTAATAGATTTGAATAAAATGTGACAGAAAAAAAGAAAGAAAAAAAGAAGAAAGAAAAAAAAAGTAAAAGTGAAGGAAAAACTAATATAAAATTAAATATTTATTTCAAGAGTAAACCATGTTTCCTAAAGTTGGGGAAAAATCTAGTCGGGATATATTTTATTAACTTTTATTGATCAGGCTCGAACTTTAAAAAGAGGAAAGGAAAAAAATCCATCGGTATCTTACAAACAAGTTATTTAAAGAGAAAGAAAGATATGTGGTATTTTTCACATTTTTCAAATAGAAAAAAATTTCAGATAAAATCGAAATAAAGTCATTAAAACTCTAGATATTTATGTTAAATAGTATCAGAAGCATGCATATTTTGGGAGAGAGAGAGAGAGAGAATAAAAGTTTAATTATATTTACAAGATAATTATGAAAATTAAGGTAAAATTTAAATAACTATAAATGTAACATTGAAAGATTGATAAAATACATTTTCTTAATACTTGTTATAAAAGTTATTGAATTTTTTATTTCACCCTAACTGATACCTAGTGAACTTTTTTAAATTAAAAAAAAAAGCAAAAATTCAGATTACTTAAGAATTATAATAAAAATTTTACACAATTAAATAACACTTAAAACTGTACCTCTCAGGTATTAATTGTCTTATGAAATAAAATAGAAATTTAAAAGTAAAAAAAAATGAGAAAATACATTTATACTTACTAATAATAGAGGTAAAATCCGTCTCTTTCACTCATAAAGTAAACACAAAAAAATATAGCGTAGTTTAAAATATTTTTTTAAATATATGAATTTTATTCAAGCTGAGCTAGGAAACCTTTGTACTAGAAAAAATGGTCGACATTTCCAAAACTGGAGCGTAAAAATAAGTGAAGAGAGAGAGTCTGGTATAGTCTTAAGATACACACACTAGAAGCCGTAAAGCAAAATAAATGAAATAAAATAAAATAAAAGTTATTTTTTAGTAAATGTTAGATATCAAATCAATGCTCGAAATTTCTATTTTTAGTATGCACAAGAAATACAGAAATCAGATCACGAAGTTCAGTTATCAGATTAAAAAAGAAACAAACGTAAGCACTTTACAGAGGAGTCAAATGATGTGACAGTGCCATAAACTGTATTATGCTCGAAATACGTAAGAAATATAATTTTTTTATGTTTATGTTTTGTAATTCTTCATATATGATTCTAAAACTGTATCATTGTTTACAAACATAAAATTAACAGTAACATACTTTTAAATTAAAGTTATCAAGAAAGTTCTAATAACTGATATAGGGATATGTATGTATCTGCTTGAAAACAAAATTAATTTTATATAGTTATTTCTTAGAAAAAACCCAAAACGTGTTGCATTATTGATGGTGGATTTTCCCTTAATTTTTAATGTCTACTGAAAATAATGTTTTCTATGGAGCAACAGGTATTCATGCTGTTAGACATGATTTGGTAAAATATTTCTCTTTTAATATACTTAAGTTATCCAACAAACGACTAAACTACCCGAGAGTTCGTGCAAAATATCTTACGACCTGGTTGGATGTCAATGGATTTTTTCTGCATCAAAACTTCATAGGTGCCAACCCTCCAAATAACTATGCCAATTTGACTTATTCACATAAACATGTTTTGGAATAATTTATTTAATAACATGTGTCTGATTTCTATGTGGTACATATTTGATTTCATTTGTTAAATAAAATTTTTGGCTCAAAACATGCTTATTACACTGGGTTAAATTGACATCGTGCTATAGATGATGGACAGCTATGACTTCTTCATTATCTTCTGCTAAATCTCTACGTGATTCAAAGATTTTTTAAAAAATATATTTGATTTTTTTTATCAAAAATGTTCAAATATCTATAAAGTGATGAAATATTTAAAGAAATTGAATAACGTTGTAGGAATGTCTATTATAATACAGTTTCTCAAGTAGCAGGTGAAAAGGAAAAATTACAGCCATGTTTTAATTCTCAATTTCCTGCAATAAACATTTCAATATGAACTACAGACAAGCTTTTCAATAAAAGCTTCCTGACATTATAAACTTGAAAAGTAAAGCTTATTAAAATAACATATGTAACATTATCATAATAAGCACTTTCAGCAGAAAATTATTTCTTCATAGTGGTCACTTTCTATATCGCCATGACTTTTAAATCATGTTTTATAGATCGTTAACGATATGTAAGAGTGATGCTGCTGTAGACTACAAGAATGTAACAGATTCTTACTTTGGGGATACAATTATTTGCTTGTAGTTTTCAATCTGAGTGTGGATGTGACCTCAGCTTTATTACAAAAGTATCAGTCTTAAACTGGAAAGATAATTATCCGCTGACTGCAGTAGTGAAATCATTTTATGATCATTTTATAACGTAGTTTGATCTTAATGACTTTGTTAAAATATATCGGAAAATGTACTAAAAGGCATTACATTATATATATATATATATATATATATATATATATATATATATATATATATATATATATATATATATAATACTAATCCCTTCACGACGAGCGTCCTGTAAACGCGATGCATAAGGTACTAAGAATTCTTGATTATTGCTACCGGTAATTTTCAATAGAATATTTTCATAATTTAATTTAATTACAGCATCTCTGCAATTAATTTAGAAGGATTAATTTAGAAACACAATTGTTTTCTGAATTACCGATGATAAAAGATTATAAATTCTGTAAATAATGTTCATCGCGAAGGAGTTAACATCCACTGTTTCCGTCAAATCTCTTGAATGACTAGATTTCAGTTGTTCTTAGAAAAGCATAATTTAATTTAAACTATTCCAAAAACATTTTCATTTTATTTACAGCTTAATAGCTATTAAAAATTACCGAAAGCCGTTTTAGATTGAAACTGATTTTCTATCAAAAATATAAATTACTACTTACCATTGAAGTTTTCATTATTAAATCTGTAGCTAGCTTGTACTGACAATCTTTCAGTAAAGATGGAATAGGCCTAGAATAGTTTATTACGAGGTATTTTTTATTGTGTAATCAATAAAGTTATGAAGAAAATAATAACATTTTCATATATCCTTTTATTTCGTATTTTTTCGTATGCCTTTCAAAATTAAAAAACAAATCTGTTATTGTATTAAAAAGTTGCTATTTTTCAGCATATATCAAAATAATATTAAACACGCACACACACACACATACACACAAAAAAACGCTTAAAAATTTATTTGACTATTATCGTAGACTTGAATACTTTCGAATAGGTTTTAAAAATAAAAAAAAATATTTGAAAATAAACATTCATGTATGAAACAAAGAACCATTAAAAATTACATTATAAAACTTGAAAATTTCTTGATAACGTAACTATTTTTTTATATAATTTACATTAAACTTCCACGAAAAATACTTTGATTTATTTGGAATTATATTCCTTAATTCCGAAAAGTAAGATAAACTGTAATAACTTATGAAAAGAAAAATATTTTGATCATCAAAAAAGTTTTATAATAAATTTTACGATTTCTCTTAAATCTGAACTTTAATTTCGGAGTAAAAAGAGATTTGTGTCAAAAACTATGAAAAAGAAATTTTTCTTCTAGGTCATAAAATTCAGAAGATCGTTATCGACCTTATTTTTAATGTTACATCTCAGAAAATATCTTAAAGATATTATCTAAAAGCTTCTACATCCATCTTTTAATAAATCACTTGTATTGGAGGAAGTTATAAGTATTTGATACTTTCAAAAACCTGTAAACATTGTAGATATGAAGTGAATTTATTTTTATAACAAATTTTTAAGGAAACTTTAAGGTTCTTTTATTGCTCACAACTGTAAATGAGTAATTACACAGATAAAGACAAATCTCTAGTATTTAAAAATATTTACTTATATCGTAAAGGTTTTTTTTTTCAGCGCTAAAACACGCAAAAATTTACATTTCTTTAGGTTGTAAAAAGAATTGCATGCACATGAAATAATATACAGTTGGATCTGCTTGAATATATATCCTCAATACCACAGAGCAATGCCTTTGAAATACGCCGTACAAGTACGGCATGTGATCAAAATTAAATTCTCGACGAATGGCAAAATGTTTATGATAATAGTGTAATTTGAGATTATTCGAGATGGAATTAACACAATATATTACCTGTTCTATAAAAATATGTTTATTTAAGTTTAAGAATTATTGATTTCAATAATTTTAACGCAAAAGATTTACGTAATGTTTAAACTAAAGATATAAAAAAAAAAATATTGTTAAAATAAATTAATGTAATCAACATTTTGTAATCAATTGTACATCAATGTAATCAATTTGTTTTATAGTTAACATTTGTATGCGGCTTTTAAGCGCATGCTTTTGCTCTTTCTTCTTCGATTTTAGAATTGTGATTCCTTATGTTTATGACCTGTACCATTAGTTGTCTTTTGTTGGTAACAAATTTTCTTGCCTATTTCAGGTTTTGTGATCTTGTATAGGTTTTCGACAGGTTTCACGCCAAGACAATTTCTTTTCCAAGTTAAAACTGCTCTGTCAAAGTAAGACTTCTCGTTTTATGACAAGAAACTCAATCATGCATTGAAAGATATTCAAGCAACTTTTTTATAGCCATGAAAATCATTTGAATAAAAGACAACGCATGGAGAGGCTAATATATACTTGGCATAACAATTCTAAAATAAAAGAAAATGCAAAATCATGCACTGAAAGGCAGCATATAAAATCTAAATACCGAGAATGCATTGTAAAGAATTTGCAGCAGAGTAACCGGTCATTCGACTGTTTTTTAAAAAACGGTTACATAACCGTAATTCAACAGTATTCTGACCCTAATATGAGCTATTGTGGCAACGTGGACACTGGTATATATAATTAATAAAATCCATTTTCGTTTGGAACGAAAAAAAATTTATTTTAAATTAACACATTAAAAAAAGAAAACAAAACTAAAAATGAAACAGATATGATAATCATATCCATTCCGTGAATTTACAATTTCAGACGAACTCCGATTCTGAAGTCCACTCAAAGACAACCTCATTCAAGCTTGTTCCAAATCCAACTCATTCAACATTCAACTCCTTCCACCTTCAACTGCCCTCAGCATTTTCACTTCCCAGGGGCTTTCCTTGCATTCCAGGAATTTCCCAGAAAAAATTGCCTCCTCTACCACACGCGCTCCAGTCTGCTTATCTCCAGGTGACACTGACAGACCCCAAACTATAGTTCTATCTTTCATTCTTAGGAGATTATCCCCTTTTTCCAAGTAATTGATTAGTTGATTCACGTCCACCTGTCACCCTTCTGTATAGCACTCTTACTTGAATAGTGACAATTCACAAAAGGTCTTTCATTCTTAAGAGATTATCTTTATCTTCCACGCATGTGAGCATGTGAAATTTTCAACATGCCACAACTCCTCCCCCCTAAGGAAAAATTTCTGCAGGAAATTTGGCATATACAACAATACAATAAGCTCCTTCAATCAATTTCTAAAGAGGTCATCAAAGTATAAAGGAATTTAGAATACCACATGAAATCCCTACAAAATATAAACACATTCCCATACTCAGTATTTGATAGACCACACTGTCAATAGGGTTTACTATAATCCCTCACTTACAATACCTAAGTATAATTCCAGGAATAATTTATACTATTGATGCCCTAAGAAACAATTTTGAAATACTTCACATACATATAATACCAAATACAGATTACAATTTACCTGATTCTAACAAAAAAAAAATAATAATACCAAAAAGAAAGAATAGATCCATATATAACACAATGCCCAACACAATATTCCTAAAAAAACACCTGCATAAAGCTTAATTTTGGACACTTCTACAAACAAAAGAAAACATACTAAATTATGCAATTATTAAATTAATGAAGTTTTACTATTACTAAAATATTAAGCATTAAATGATAAATAAACCCAATATAGATATTACAATAATGAGCACTCCCAAATTTTAGAACAGAACTTAATTTAGAGTATTCCCCCGAAAACCAATATCTATATTACTTCTATCAGAAAATCTTTTCGACAATAATTTTCGACTCACAACTTCATAATCATGATTTTTCCTTTCAAAATCTTGTTTGATTTTAATAAATCTTTCTTTGTGATCCGTTTTAAAAGAAGAATGCTCCATTCTTTTTAACTTTGATTTCCTATCCATTTTCTTGGCATTTAGCCCCACAATTTACTCTATTATTATCTTTCATCCCAAAGTTAATTTTTCTGGCCACAGTCATAGATGAACTCAATTTCTTTCTAATTATATTTCTAACATGTATAAATCCCATACTACCAACAAAATACCTGGGTATATTTACATCATGCTCAGAATTCTTTTTTCGAAATTGACCTCCTTTACCTGACCTTTTATCACTATCCGTTCGAGACGCATCATCTTTTAGATCGATCAATTTAGACCCTTTTTCCAAATTCTTATCAGTCACGTCTCCCGGTGAATTTACCTCCATCTCATCAACAGACTTATTATCCCTTTCACAGATTTCATTCACAACCGTTTTTCTAACAACTCTTTGCTCATGATCGCTAGATAATCTGAGGGATCCCTGCCCATTTAATTCTCTTTGATTCCCCACTTGTTCACACCCTGAATTTTGCTTATCTGTACTTCCAAATTTTAACAAGTTATAAACAGCGGGTGTTATCAGCGGTGGAGAATTCAGTTTTCTCACAACTGCAACCACCACATTCTTTTTAACATACACTTTTTCATCTTCTATCAAAGCAATAGACACAGACATTAATTCCGCTTTTTGTTTATCTCCCAGGGCCGGAATAAGAAAAACCTTTCCCACCTTTTTTGCCCTCCAGGGAACATCGCATCTATCAAAAACAGCAATTTGCGCCCCTGTGTCCTTAATCGCTTTTAACTTCTTACCATTTACGCATAAATCAATCATAGGTAAATCAGTTTCCACACCTTCCCTATTATTTAAACTTTTCCCATCATTTGTAACAATCCAACCTAGATTTCTACTCTCTTAATTAGATTTATCTTTTAACCATTCCGCACAATTTTGTTTCACGTGACCTGGTTTTAAACAAAAAAAACATGTAATTTGCCTTTGTTTTTCAAAAGCCTGGTCCTTCTTAAATTTATCATTTTTCACAATATCTTTTCTATTTACAAAGTCCAATTTAGATTTAATTTTATTCTTAATATTAGAATTAAAGTCATCCCCATGAGTTTCTTGAAAAGATTTCTTTTCCCAAGGTTTTCTTTCCAATCTCTCAAATTCCCTTCTAACACTTTCAAACCTATCTGATTTCTCCGCGAGTTTAGAAGCAATCTTCATTTCCTCCCAATCATCCATAAATTTTTCTTTTATCTCAAAAGGGACGCGTTTTTTCAGCTGTTCCGTGAGCATTAGTTCTTTTAAGGATTCAAAATCCCTCACTTCTAACGACTCTAACCAATTATCAAGATAACCCCTTAACTCGTAAATCAGATCCACCCATAATTCATCAGATTTTCTTTGATGATTTTCAAATTTTTGCCTCAAGGCGCCTGTACTCAGCTTAAACCTATTTAACAAAACTTTCTTTATATACTGAAAATCATCCCACTTGTCTACAGGTTGCTTAACTATAATTTGAGCAATGTCCGAAGGTAATAAAGGAATTAATTGACTAACCCAATCCTCCTGAGAAATTTTAGCTTTCTTAGCTTGCCTTTCAAAAATCATAAAGAAAAGAGTGATATTGATTAATTTGGAATCAAAACGCGGAACTAAATCTTTTAAATTTACTCTAGAAGTTCTATGCAAATCAACATTCGACGAAACTCTAACAATATCCATAGAATTTTGAATACGCAATTTTTCTAATTCAAAATTGTTGCTTAAGTTTATCTAATTCGAGTTGTTTATCAAGTTTATTTAATTCAAATTGTTTTTCTGATTCAAATTGTTTAAGTTTTACTTCTTGCGCTATCCGATCTAATTCAATTTGCCTCTCTCTTTCTTTACAATCTAATTCAATTTGTTTTTCCTGTACTTTCCGCTCCGCCTCCTGTTCAAGAATATACTGCAAGCGAATTTTCGCGAAACTTCCATTATAATCATCAGCACTAACAATAGCCTGAATTATAGCTCTACTTTTACAATTTTCTGAGACACTGGTCTCAAATTCCTCTGCTAATAACAGCAAGATGCTTTTATTATATTTTTCTAAATACTCTACCATATTTTCCCCCAAAATATAATAAATTTCAAAATATCAGATATATTCAATTTACAATAATACAATAAATACAGAAATAGAATTTTCTTCACTATACGTATAATAATGTATTCAAAAACGACACAATTTTAATATAGCAAATTCTCATGCAACAGTGACGTCTTTCAAACTGAGTATATCCCCCAAAATAAATTTTATACCCAACAGTACAGTATAACATCAATTTATTTTGAAACATTAATCATAATCATCCACAGTATACCCATAAAATTAAGCTATAACTTTATTACTGTAATAAATAAAATGTATATAAACAAAACTCTTATTTCCAAAAGTTTTATACAAAATTATGATTAAAATACCCTGATTAATAATCTCAATTAATCAATAACAATTTACCATACCCCAAGTAAATTTTAACATATACATGAGTATATAATTTTCTTAACCCAATATTATACCAAACAGATACCAGAAAATCAACAAACAAAAAAATTCTAACTAAAAATTTAAGTACCAAATTAATAGCTTCCCTAGAATTCTTAAAATTTTCATAGAGTTTTGTTCCCCAAAATTAAAATTTATACAGAAAATTTAATTTAAAACAGACCTCTATAGAAGATATCATAAAAGAGCTTACCTTCAGATGCAGATATTTCCTCCACACTGATACCAGGCTTCCAAGCACTTTTAAAGATGACACACACAGATTTTTGAAGAATTGAAGACACTCAATTCACTGATGAGGTACTAATTTCACCTTAGATTCGTATGTAGACAACTCAGATGGTACGCCGCATATCTTCATTTCACTGATATATTTTGAAGCACACACAAATAGCACCAAGTCTATAGTTGACTGTTCATACACCTCACAGCTTTAGTCAATAAAGTTCCTTTACCATTTCTCTACCTGCTAGAACTCCGAGAAAAAACCACGACTCCAATTAGACTTCAAGACTCCACAACTCTGCTCGTCCGTTTTCCACTGGCTCTTCATCTGTTTAATCAGGTTAACGCATAGGTCCGTAATCTAATTTACTTTATCACATATCCCAGTTGCTGCCACCAATTAATTATATATACTATTGCTGTGGTAACGTGGACACCCGTATATATAATTAATAAAATCCATTTTTGTTTGAAACGAAAAAAACTTTATTTTAAATTAACACATTAAAAAAAGAAAACAAAAGTAAAAATGAAACAGATATGATAATCATATCCATTCCGTGAATTTACAATTTCAGACGAACTCCGATTCTGAAGTCCACTCAAAGACAACCTCACTCAAGCTTGTTCCAAATCCAACTCATTCAACATTCAACTCCTTCCACCTTCAACTGCCGTCAGCATTTTCACTTCCCAGGGGTTTTCCTTGCATTCCAGGAATTTCCCAGAAAACATTGCCTCCTCTACCACACCTGCTCCAGTCTGCTTATCTCCAGGTGACACTGACAGACCCCAAACTATAGTTCTATCTTTCATTCTTAGGAGATTATCCCCTTTTTCCAAGTAATTGATTAGTTGATTCACGTCCACCTGTCACCCTTCTGTATAACACTCTTACTTGAATAGTGACAATTCACAAAAGGTCTTTCATTCTTAAGAGATTATCTTTATCTTCCACGCATGTGAGCATGTGAAATTTTCAACATGCCACACTATATTATGGGCAAAATAGCGTTAAATTACGGTAATGTAGGGTTAAGTATGGCCATTCGACCGTTTTTATGGAAAACGGTCGAATGACCGGTTACTTTGCTGCAAATTTTTTTACAGTGGGGAATATCAGTAAATATTAATTTATTTGCACCATCATTATATTATAACCCAAATTTAAATTTTAAATAATTTTTTTTTCGTTAAACATCATAAAATTGAGATTACTTAAACCGAAATAAATATATTTATGTGAAACAAGTCACAAATATCGTATTAATTCCATCACTAAAATTTGAATTTACGCAATTAAGGTGACAGTCCAAATAATTTAGTAATTCACGTATACAAGAAAACTGGAGGAAAGGTGAGATATGTTACAATCACTTGAATCCTGGGAATATTTTCGTTTAGCTATTCCATGAATCTTGTTTCAAAATTCCATACAGTAATTTGATTTGTTGATTACTTATTAGAATACGACTTAAATTTAACCTCATATTTCAAATGACTTTGTAGATGGCACAAATTCAGATCTTTTGGTTGCTTTAAAGCACTACTAGCTGATCCACCCGGCGTTGCCCGGGCCCATGATAATAAATTTAAAAAAAATCAACTTTTTATTATTTTATAGCTTTAACTCGATGTTGTATGAAATTATACTTTAAAATGCAAAATTCGCGAAAAAATATTCATGTTTATTGATAAAAGTGCTCATTTTCTTGTTTTTTTTGTCCGAACTCTTTGAAATCTTTATTTATAGATAAAACGGTTTTATAGTCCGTGTAAAAATTCCGTGAAAAAATATTGTTTTCTAGTTGTAAAAGAAATGTTTTCTACTCGCTTTTTTGTTTGTTTGTTTGTTTTTGCGTCGGCTCCTTTAACATAGTAGTAAAAAATAGTTCTCATCTTCCGAACTTTTTGAAATTTCAATAGGCTATAAATATAAATGTATCCAAGCTCTCTTTACAATTTTGCCAAAAATGCATATTTAGTAGTGAAAACATGAGTTCTTTTTTTTAAAAAAAGCTTTCAACGCAATGGCCATATTACGCCATCCGTTTTCAATCAACCCTTTTCAATTCCCCTAGGCTAAACAGGTGAGGGCCAAACACGTTTCCCGTTTCTGAGGGTAGAAGCCTTCAAAAAACGTTGAAGCATGCGAAAATAGACAATTTTCGTGTGGGAAAGAAGGTGTGAATTTGACTGAATGCGCTTTTTGCTTTAAATATTTAGATAAGAACAATGGAGTGCATACAGTTATTTTTTAATTAATTATTCCGCACATCTTTCTTAAAATGACGAAAATGCTACAATCTATATTATACAGAAAACATGTTCTTGAGTAACGTTGACGTCATATTGACGGTGGCAACAACTGACCAATAGATTTTGCTTTTACTGCATTTTTTTTTAACTTCTACACGCCGCACAATTTCCATTTTTACACCGTCGAATACGGATAAAAATGTTTTTTCAAATGCAATTTGTGGGAAAACTGTATCTCAATTTACAATTTTTTATGGTTTTAAAATAATGATCAAGCATCGATATTTTAAAAATCAATTTCTATCACGTGCACCTCATTAACCCATTCGGACTTAAAACAATATACATAGTTACGCATTTGTTTTCGGCTAATATTCCATAATGGAATTAAAACTTCATCTATAAATAAACACATAATAAATAATATAAATAAAACACAAATTCCGCAGAGGTGCAATCGAACTACGTGCTTAAACCACTGAGATTATCTGAATGAAAAGACTTCTGTAAGTAGTGAAATATTTGGCGATTTTTTCGGTTACAACCCCTGGCATGAAGGCGTCCATCAGGCACGTCAACCGCCGTACCCAAGTCCTGAGGGACTTATAACGCGTACGACCAGGAGGGTCCTCCTGTATGCGCTACGGACGGTGACGGCGCCGCCAGCTGATGACCACCCCCATTGAACCCAAGTGAAAGGACGACAGAGGCTGTTGCGATTGTGTTGGCTCTCACCCTCTTGAGAGGCCACCATGTTACACTTGGGAACGAGCCGGGGTTCCCCAACAGCTTCGGAGCTGGACATCCAAAAAGGAGCCAGGTTCTAAGCCTTAAGTCAGGTTTTCCCAAACCGCACTTGCTCTACAAGAACTCGAGAGACGTAAAAACCTACAGAGGTTGTCACAGTTCCTTCTTGTAATGGATACTGGCATGAATGCATCACTTTTAATATATTTTCTAATTTTATTTAAATACATAATTGATATTTTCATATAAAAATACATTTTGATGTTGTTAGTTTGCAATTTAAAAAATATGTTAAATGTAAAAAATCTATTATATTTTACAATAAAAAAAGTTTTCACCTACATTCTGTAACACGGGAAGCCCGGGTTGGATCCCCTAGTTACACCTTTAATGTTCACTAAAACAAATTGTGTTATTGGTAACGTCTAAAAATAATATTATGCCAGCAGTTTCTTTGTTTGCGTTTTAAATTTTACAGTTATGATAAGCTTGTATTTACAAAAATTACAGCTGAAGATAATCACCAAAACTTTTCTTGATCCGTAGTTTTTATTAGTAAAATTACTCTATATTAGCATTCCTCCAAAATAGTTCATTTTAGCGCGGGAGCAAAAATAATAATTTTTATATGATGTCGGAAGAAAAAAGTATACCAAATTACAAAAATCAAGTTATTTGTATAGTATACATCATTGAATCGAAACCAAAAATGTTAAATATGGTACAGTATTTCATTAGGGAGTTGTCGTTGATTAAAGCATGTATATTTATAAAATATTTCGTGTTTTTAAATTTACTAAAATGATAATATACCACATAAATTTACAATATTTATATCTCTATCTATCTATCTATCAACAACTATATATGCTAAAATTGAAAATTATTTATTGTGGATTAAACTTGCAATTACAATAGTTTGATTCAAATATTTTGAAATTAATTTTTTGCAAATTTATTACAATTGAATCGTCAAGTTTAAATAGGGATTGAAGACCAAAAAAGGACAAAAATTATTTTTGTATTCTAAAGTATCTCTAAGCTTCGCTCTACACGTAAGTGGTAAGAAAGAAACAAAAAGTAGTCCCTACAGGAATATATAAGAACCTTGAATTTTTCCTGCTGCAAAAACCAAGAGCTGCTGTCACATTCCACACGGATCAAGCTTACCAGCAGCAAGTTCTCATGTTGCTGGTAGTCAAGTACTACTCTATACCTAAACCTTACAGTAAAAATGTTTTGGTTATTGAATGAAAACTCTACCAATTATACAGTATTTTTTTCGACTTCTCAAAAACGTGTTTTATGAACATATTCCATTCCTAGACATGAAGATTCAATTAAAATTATTTGACCCAAAGATTTTAGGTAGCTTTCAATACAAAAAAGTATAAAGCTACCTATTGCAGCCGTTCGGAGGAAAGCAGTTCCGGAAAATTTCGATATATTTTCACCGATCATGACCCCCAGACCCCAAAACCACCCTCCGTTCAAATGTTGATTTATATATAGATATATCCATATATCTATATCTATCTATCTATCTATCTATCTATCTATCTATCTATCTATATATATATATATCTGACCTATGTCATACGATAACGCTCGTATTTATAAATCAATTTTAAATGAAACTAATTGTGTGTATTAAGCTCACCAATGCCTCGACCGAGTTCGTTGGCCAGCTTGGTCCGCCATTTTGTTTCAAGATGGCGGCCACTTAAAATTTTAAAACTAAAATAAATATACAAAAAGAATAAAAATTCAAATTTATTTTTTAATTACGTGTTAGGCCTTGATACGAGGATTCCAGAGCATTTTTTGGTTTACCTCTATCTTTAAAAATGGCTGAGATAGAGCAGTTTGAAATTCTAGGGTGGCTGACATTTTGAAACAAGACAGCACATTACAAAAATTTTCATTGTTGTAATGATTTTCCCAATCATACGCATTAAACTATATATTCATATCCGTTAGCGCCAAATTCTCGCCAAACTTGGCGACATTTGGCGAAATATCGCCAAATTTGGCGACCAAAACAAGTCTTCATAAATGAAGCCAATTTGGCTATTGCTTAATAATTTGGCGAATTTCTTATTCAAATTCAGTGTTAACGAATCTTTTCTAAACGTTTTCTTTGCATTTTAACTTGCTGTTTTCGTGTAACATTAGCTAAAATTTTAAAACGAAAATATAGGAAAGCTACCTTTTCCTCCCGGTACAGGCCGGAAGGACTTTTTTAAATTGATATCTCTAATTTATATATATTATCGGTAGTTAAAATTGAAAGCCGTAGATATCTTTGTTTCAGACATTCTAAATTTCTTTTAAATGGAAAATACGCGTTATTTGAATGAATATGAAATTAATCTTATACATTGCTTCTTAATTTAAATATCCATACTGCATTTATTCATTGATGCAATTGCGGATTAACCTTATACATTTCTAGAAGAGTGTTGTGTAATTGAACAATCAAAAAATCGCATCCAGACTACAGCTGTAGACGATTTTCATCGAAAATTGGATGAGCGAATGTTTAGGGATTTCTTAAAGAATACCGAATTTAACTAATATATCAGAATATTTTTAGTTGATGCTTTATTATCTCTGAAAATTGAATGAAGCTAGTGCCAAATACCAAACATTATTAAATATCTATGATATATCAAACGATATTCTGAATTAAAAATAGTTATGTTTTTCTGCTCTTACATTTCTTCAAAGAAAACATTTTAACACTACCTGATAGTTAGATTTTCTCTTTCGGAATAAATTAAATAAATAAAATAATCTAGTTTCTGTATTCTGATTTGAGAAACTTCTCTAAAATATTTTATTGATAAAAATTATAAAAACTTAATTCACAATATGAAAATTTAAGTTAAAGATTTTCAAATAACTCTTTTCGTTTTTATCATTCAGTTAAATAAATTGTCATGCAGTTAAAATGACATTAATACAATAATTTCTATCCCTTTCTTAATGTTTTCAATATTTTATATGTGTACAGCCTCCCCCCTCTACCCCCCGAAAAAAGATAAAAGTCGAAGAATGTAACTGATTGCATCAAAATCGCTTGTTTATGAGTTTCAATATTTTTTATAGGTTTTTTTTTTGCCTTGATGGATCATGTATATATTTAGTTTAGTTCGAAAATAGAAATTTTTACGATACATACTCATATTTTTATTCTTTCATTCGATTTGTCATACTTCTTTTACCTCAAATATAAATGTTACTGTTTTATCTTGAAAAACGCATAGAATATAAGCTAAAATGTGTTTGGAGACTTTGCCAACATTGACAAATGTATTTTTAAAATTGAGTGATATTGCAGCTAAAACTTTTAAAATAATGATGTGGGATAAGCCGGGGTAATTTGGTGACTCATTTTCAATTATTATTATCATGATGTTATTGTTAAGATATGAATCTTTAAAATTTTTTTATAAGTACTTACACATGTGTACTGTGCATTAAATATATCCCTATTATGTAAGTAGCACATTTTCAGGAAGAAAAAGAACATTTTCTGGAATCTATCAAAAAGTCTGCAAAATGAACACCTTTCAAAATGTTTCAACATATCTCTACTTACATGAAGTCACAGAAAACCCGAAATGATGTACGTATGAATAAAAATTTGTACTGGCATGTTGAAAGTACACTCTAAATAAGTATTGAATTTTTTCCTTCTGCATCTTTGAAAATGATCCAGAAAAAAAATAATAATATTGGTGCAAGCAACAAATTGCCCCGCGTGAAAAGAGCGAGGTAATTTGGTGCCTTCATATTTTACTTATAAATTGATTTATTTTTACTGTAGTTTTTTTTAATTATGTCTGCTGATTATCACTAACATTTTGTTTATTAATCATTTCTCAGAAGTATACAGCCGACTTCTTTACTCCAGAATGATTCAGATAGGAATTAGGCTACTGAAAGGTGTAATACCTGAGACTTAACTTGTGTTTAAAAATATTTACGCTATAGAATAGCCTTTTATTAAGAAACTGCTTCAAAAAGTTATTTTTTTTATATAGGCCTATTATTCAGAAGACTTTGTAATGTCTAAAATATCATTATTTTCATTCTAAAATGTTTCACTCTGACCTATATCTTATACCTTTGAGTGGGGTTCATTTTGTCGCCTTTGCGTAGTACAACAATGTTGATAGCTATTTCTTAAGGAATTCTTTGAAAAAGTTTTTTTATTATTATTATTCAGAAGGTATCTTATTTTAAATATAATAATAATATACATTCTAAAATACTTCCCTCTATATTATTGAGCTGAATTAGAACCTTCTAATTATCATTTATGCTTTCCCTGATGTATAAAAAACGTGTGTATTAAAACTTTTATTTCAACTAACCATGTTGTATTAATTTTTTATGGTTAATTTAGTTTGAAAGGACATCTTTTAAAGAGCATAAAACATTATGAATTTCAACAGAGACTATAAAAATTTTCATGCAATTGCTAATTCAAACTGTCTCTTTCAAAAACATATGCTCTCAAAGAAAAATTCACAGTGCTCTCAAATATTATCTGATTAAAAAAATTAACAGTGTTCGGAATAGTACACTGTTAAAGGTAAAAAATTGCATTCACCTTATTACATCAAAATATAAGAAATTTGTGGAGTGGCAGTGGTTAAAAATGTGATACCAAATTACCCCTGGAGGGATAATTTGGCGTTTCCTGTTTAACCCTTTACGGCACAGACAAATTCTGTTCGTAAAATGAGAAATTACTGATTGACACCGGAATTTACAAAAGACTTTTTAGAAAATAAGAACTTCTTATTTCATTTTTGCTTTCCTGTTTAACCCTTTACGGCACAGACAAATTCTGTTCGTAAAATGAGAAATTACTGATTGACACCGGAATTTACAAAAGACTTTTTAGAAAATAAGAACTTCTTATTTTAAGCTTTCATTATAGAAACAAAATTTTATTAAAATATTCTTGGTGTCGAATGCAAGTTTGGAATTAAAAGTAGGTGTGCCGGAGTGGGACCACTGTGTCGGAAAGGGTTAAAGATAAATAGCTCTAACTTACTCAGTACTGACTAAAATTCATTCTTTTTTTATGAATTTATCCCTGCAAAAAAAGTATGTTTTGCCTTGTACATTTCAATATTTTCAAAAGCCTATATATATTTTTTAAGTTAAAAAAAATTAATCACCAAATTATCCCGTATTACCCTAAAAATATTTATTAATAGGAGCACCGATACTTATCTCGAAATTCGAAATGACATGAAAAAGGTTTTCAACTTTAAAACGTGATGCCTTAACACTTTCAAGAGCAAGTAATTGTGCTTCTATAATTATTGAAATCTCTCTTTCGAAAAAGTTTTTTTAAAAAATAACTAAATACAATTTCAAAACTTTTTTCACATAAGTTATACAAGGAACATGTTATTCAAAAATTCTTGTACAAATTTTGATTAAAATTAAGTGGTATAAAGGGGGGAATTGAAATGAAGGGATTAAAATTGAGGATTTTACATATTTGCTGACAACTGGAAGACTAATTGACAAGGTTGAAAGAAAATTTCTTTTGAAGGGTTTGCAGCCATATGGTATCTAATGGTGATGAAAAAAGTACATGTTTCTATTTATGAATGTTTGATAATCACATCATTAATTAAAAATTCATATTTCAAAAACAGTTTAACCTAAAATAATAAGGCGCGTTATGTTTGGACTTTTATAATGTATAATATAAATTAAAAAATTATGAAATGCGTAACTTATTTTTCGAGTTGCGTCTAAATAACGGGCGTTTCTCTTTAAGATGGATTGGTTCATTTTTCATTAATTTATATTTTACTAACTAATAATTCAAAATTGATAAAACTTTGTATTTCGACATTTTTTGGCATGCTAAATTCAAACGTATAGAATAAATTTTGATGTTACTATTAAACTTTGAAAAGTTAAGTTAAAATTTAATAAGTATTAGATGAACCCTTATGACGAAACAAGACATATAGAATTATAAAGAACTTTCTACGAATTAAAACGGCATGCCGAAATTTCCGGCGTATAATCCTCGGTTCAAACAATCATTTTTCGACCCAGAAATTTTATTTTATAAAATGTAACTTAATAGATCGCAGTAAATATTTGACTTCAATTATTAAATACAATATCTGGGTTGAAACATAATTGTTTGATCCGCGGATTATACGCCGAAAATTACGGTAATTATTTTTTTCATTGCATTAACTTAAACTAAACGGATTTTTTGTACGTACCCTACATACACACACCTATATATTCATACATAAGTCTGCAAAATACTTTTATTTTACAATACCGACCAAATACTGGTCTGTTTCGAAAATTCCTCACAGCTTTTATTGAAAACCAAGCTACACTGATGGCGTACCCATCATAATTATTGATCAGTGGACAGTATCAGTCATTTGACAGAATCAAAGAATCGACATAGAAGTAAACTTTCTCTGAAGTAGAGTGCAAACTGTATAATTCTGCGTCAACTTTAAACCTAGAAATCGGGAAAAGTTTTCTTAAAAAAGCGACGAAATCATTATGCTTTAAATTTACAAATTTTACAACATAGCAAACTTATTTTATAAAAAAAAAACAGAGCTTTTTTAAAACTATTATTAAAAATTTCAAGTTTTAATAAAAATAGCGGAATATGAAAACTTCTTAAACTGTTCCAAATATGATCGTAGTGAAACTAAAAAACGAAATTCTATCTTTTTTTTTCGTATAAATTTTCAGCATATAATGTTCAGATAGCCTCAAGGATAGATTAACCTAAGAAAACATCAGCTCTAACAAGGAGAGTGTCAAGCTTGGTAATCACAGATTTTGATTATTTTTATATATGTTGTAGGGTAGAAGCCCCTGAGTCTCAGATTCAACGAATTTTATACAACGCTCCTTAATTCTCGAGAAATAGAGGGTCTAATATTTTAACACAACTTAAATAGTTACTTTGTAACGAAAATACTGCATTGGCCGTATCTCAGTTGTTATGGCGTCTGCTCGTTGATCCGCGGGCCCGGGTTTAAGACTGAGAGGAGCTACGTTTGTTTTTCTCATTTTCTGTTTTATAAATATACTTGTAAATATTATTTAATAATCCTAATTAAAAATTATAATATTGTGCATTAATTATAATGTTAACCTATTTATTTTTTATTTGTAACTAAATCATTGTATGAAACATCCTTAAACATTTAATTTTTTTAATCACTTTTAAAATGTATTTCATGTATGCTTTATCGATGCAATGATATTGAACAATTGTGTCAATTCGTGATTTTAGAGAAACATCATTTATATATTGCCTTAACAAGAGAAGTCAATGCGATGATATACTACTCTGTTTTTAAAGTAAGAAGCATAATTATATTAAAATTTAGCATAAGAATTACAACATATATATATTTTTCGCATATTAAAGATTTTTTAATTTGTAATACGTATGCTTGCGCTTTGAACTAATTTATAATTATAAAATAAGGTATGATTTTGTAAATTTTACTAGTCAATAACGGATCCATTTAAAAAAAACTCTAAGTGATGAGAAATGTTTAATAATGGCTTAAAAATCAAATAAATTAAATTGAAATTGAAATATGTTAGCATTATAATTATTGTACGATATTAAAATTTTTAATTGAGATTATTAAATTATAATTACAAGTATATTTATAAATTAAAAAATGAGAAAACTAACGTAGCTCGGCCCGGTATTGAACCCGGTCCCGCGAATCAACCAGCAGACGCCATAACAACTGAGCTACGACCAACCACTACCGCTGTAATAACTAAATGCCTATCCTATTTGTCTCAAAAATGGAAGTCATCAAGTCCCAAATAGTATCGCCACATGGCGCTACAATCTGAGGCATGTATTATCCAAGACTCCCTTATCATAGATCAGACTTCACAATCCGGAGAAAGTCTATGGGAGAAAATGTCAACGGTAATTGCCAACTTATTAATTGACTTTCTCCGGAAAGTATCGCCGCCTGGTGGATACTACCGATACTAGTTCATAAGCAAATGCATAGAACAAATGGAGCTGGGAAAAATTTTCGTGTTATTTCGTGACGTAAATACTTCTATTACCATGGAGATCATGCCTATTACTGACGATTGATGGCGCTAGTAGGCGGACAACCATGCGGTCAAAGGAAACTTGCTGATTGTGAGGCCAGATACTATGATATGGAGGCCTTGGTATTATCAGTTGCTACCAGTAATTTTAATTTAATCCACTACTTTGGTATTTTGCATTAATCTTTTTAAATCTTGCTCATAGTTTTTGATCTATTAATTAAATTTTATAGTGTTAATAAACATTGTTTGTGTTATTTTTTATAGAAATATTTTTCAAAATAAAGGTCAGTGTTATTAATTTATAAATTATAATTAATTAAAAAAAGAACTTTTATATTAAAAACAAATATTTTAAATTAAAAATATCAGTTACTACAGCAGTTTAAATTGCTATTTTTAAAATAAAATATAATAAATACATTTGTTAAATTCTAGAAATTAATTACAAAGTTAATTTTTAAGCTATATTTTTTAACTTTCCATATAAATATTCCCAATATATATAGCTTGTATACTACATACAAGCTTGTTTATGTTATTTACTGATCACAACCTCCGTAATATATACGTTAATGTATTACAGAGGTAGCATACTGATATGTATTGAAATATCATGTCAGTTGTCGCCGATAGATGGCACTGTACTCTGTGAAAAAATTGATTTCCAATTTCTGTATGGGGGAAAACGTGAATACGATCGGCATTTAGTATTAAGGAGGTAGTAGACCAACACAGTAACTTCGTTACAAAGCAAGTTTTTAAGTTGTTTTAAAATATTAGACCTCTTATTTCTCGAGAACTAAGGAGCGTTGTATAAAATCCGTTGAACCTGAGACTAAGGGGCTTCTACCCTACAACACATATAAAAATAATCAAAATCTGTGATTACCAAACTTGGTCCTCTCCTTGTAAGATCCAGCAAAAGAAAGTAAAAGTATAATTTGTTTTAGTCAAATAATGTTTCATCTTCTAATACTGTCAAGTTGCGTACACTCCTAGGAATTTCCAAGGAGTCTGACACCACTATTTCAAATTAGAAAATGTTTATCTAATATTTCGATCACAGAATTCATAGTCAGTCCCATTTAATCGCAGAATTTGTAATATTTTTTTAGGATTAAATAAAGTGAAAAATTCTGCTAAAAAATTTTGGTGGAATTGTACGCGCCTTGTATCGTAAATTTAGTGAAGCAATTCCAAACTAACGTTTGTTGAAGAAATATTAAACTCTTCTTACTGCAAAAAGTAAAATCCTTGAGCTCAGCGTCTTGTCATCAGCTATTTTTTGACTGTGGAAGTATTTGGCTGAATACCCGTGCGCTGCAGTAGTTAGTCTTTATTTTTTTAAATGTCAGTTAAACGAAATCATCTGCATCCATTGGGATATGCTTTATATTTCAATTAATATTGTCCTCATTCATTTGGAAAGTAAAATAACAGAAATTTAGTTTTTCAGTTTTCTGATTTAATTTTAAATGCTTGTCCGATCATAAATACAAGCAGGGAAGACCGAGCTACGCTCGGTAAAAATTAGCGTTGAGTTCAAATATCATGATCCATGACCTAAATGATCCACTAATCAAATTTTCTCGAACATGTGACCAAGCCCAATTGTCTTCCCGTGCCCAAAAACCGTAGGATATTAAATTTAATCAAAATAGTCTGAGCCTTTTTTTTAGATAAAATTAGCTTGACCCACAGTGATACAAAAATGACCCACTAACCAGATTTTCTTGAGCATGTGACCTAGCCCAATGATTTTCTCGTGTCCCAAAACCGCAGAATACAAAATTTAGTTCAAATCGTCTGAGCCTTTTTAAGATAAAAATAGCTTAACCCATAATGACCCATGACCAAAATGACCCACTAATCGAAATTTCTCGAACATGTGAGCTAGTCCAATGGTCTTCTCGTTCCCTAAAACTGTAGGATACTAAATTTATTTCAAATCCTCTGAGCCGTTTTTAAGATAAAAATAGCTTGACCCATAATGACACATTATTAAATGACCCACTAAGTGAATTTTCTCGAACATGTGACCTAGCCCAACAGTCTTCTCGTGCCCGAAAACCATAGGATGCAAAATTTAGTCTAAATCGTCTGATGAGACTGTGAGCTGATTTTTAGATAAAATTAGCTTGACCCACTTATCGACTTTTCTTGGACATGTGACCTAACCCAATGATTCTGTCTTGCCCGAAACTCGTAGGATACAAAATTTAGTGAAAATCGTTAGAGCCGTTTTTTAGATAAAATTAACTTGGCCTACGTTGACATAAAAATGATCCATAAATGTGACCCAGCCCAATAGTCTTCTCGTGCTCGAAAATGGAAGGATACAAAATTTAGTCAAAATCTGTTGAACTGTTTTTTAGATACAATTAGCTTGACCCTGACCCCTGGTGACCCAAAATGCCCCAGTAATCGAATTGTCTAGAACATGTGACCTAGCCCAATGGTTTTTTGGTGCCCCAAAACAGTAGGATTCAAAATTTCGTCAAAATCATTAGAGCCGTTTTTAAGGTAAATTTGCATATTGTGTATTCGCAAATTTGCACGGTATACCCACTAAAGTCTCTTGCCACCCTCTTAACTTCGGAACGGCTGCTGCTATATTGATAAAAGTGGTGTCTAGGTATAGTAAAGTAGTCATGCGCTACTGAATGAAACTGCCTACGGCGCCACCTGGTGGTAAACTGCGGAGTTAGCATTCCTATCTCGAAAACGGGAAGAGATAGGGAAAACAAGTTATTTACAAAGTTGTAGAGTATCATCGATTTAGTACAAAAAAACACCTTGTGAACATTAATGTGAATAATAGAACGGTTAAAACGTGCATTTGTTTTTTCCTGATTTCCTACACTGTGTCGTGACAAAACGATCTTAGAAAGAAAGAAACAACCAGTTATGAAACAACAGGTGTATGCGACCCCACCACAAATATTGCAGGACCTAAAATGATGCTTTACGGACGCTTGTGCCAACGTGTCACCATCTATGTTCCAACGTGTGCAATGTGAAATTTAAACAAGAATTCAAATATGCATTGCAGTTGACGGTGAGAAGTTTGAACATAAAAAATAAAGGTATATTATTATAACTGTTTTTTTTCCTTTCTAAGATCGTTTTTTCACGTCACAGTGTAGGAAATCACGAAAAAACAAATGCGCGTTTTAACCGTTCTGTTCTTCGCATTATGCCCACAAGGTGTCTTTTCGTTCTAAATTGATGATGCTCTACAACTTTGTAAATCACTTTTTTTCCCTCTCTCTTTTCGTTTTCGAGATAGGAATGCTAACTCTGTAGCATTCCACCAGGTGACGCCGTAGGCGGTTTCATTGGGTAGCGCATGGCTACTTTACTATATCTAGACACTACTTTTATGAATATAGCAGAAGCCGTTCCGAAGTTAAGAGAGTGGCAAGGGACTTTAGTGGGCATACTGTATGTATGTATAACCACACACACACACACACAAGAATTGCTTATAGTAGAATATATGATTTGTTGTTTTATGATTTAAATGCTATCGATAGAACTGTAGCTAGGATGGCGCGACCCGTGTCCCGGCACCAAGCGCCCTTGCATAGGCGTTTAATCAGCGCCGTCAGTAATCACTACCAGTGCACTGGTGATTGGTAGAAAAACAATGACATTTTCCGAAAAACAGGTATAATATAGTTGCTGAGGGGCTATCTATCGACAGAAATTCTAATAATAATTTTCTGACATTTTAAAAACTACATTCAAGTATATCACGTCCTTTAAATTTTTACTTGAAGTTTGTACTTGACTTCGTAACTGTACTTAGCTTCGAATGTTCTTGAAGTTTGTACTTTGTTATTTCAAGTTTGTACTTGAATTTTTCAATATAAACACATTACAGAGAGAGAGGGGGAGAAAGAGAGAGAGAGAGAGA
This sequence comes from Maratus michaelseni, assembly GCA_963931845.1. Lineage (NCBI taxonomy): Eukaryota > Metazoa > Arthropoda > Arachnida > Araneae > Salticidae > Maratus > Maratus michaelseni. Next base: position 369,214,765 of record OZ007586.1, read on the forward strand.
ATGAAAACAGAAACTTCTCAGAACCGGTAAATATGAGTAGTGTTATTTTACTAATTGAAAAAGTCTTATCATTTAATTAATTCCTAACGAGTTCCTGTACTAAATGGCTCCAAAATCAACAAAGCGTCATGAAAAGCAATTTTTCTTATGTGTAATTAGAAAGTTTAAGAGAAATTTAAAAATTGCGCATATAATTTCATTTCATTGTTCATATAGTTACAAAATTTCGCAGGTAAACAAGGCTTTAATGAAATTTAATTCTCATGCAACTAGCGGAAGTTTAAAGTAATGTCCGCTTTTGTTTTGAGTTGTTATTATGCTATCGAATAAAAATGTGTCAACAAGTTTTAAGAGATGTGTAATTACAAATCTCCACAATAGAAATTTGGCTGAAACGGCTTTGTTTGTAGATTATTAAAATGTGCTTCAAAAATGCAAGTGTTTTCGAAATTGAAAAATTTAGAATCATTCGTTTGTGACGCCATTAATCAAGGAGGATTTATTTTAAATACTGTTTAATATTTAAATGCAAAAATGTACTTTTAATTTCATAATTAATCATTTTGATATAATTGTGTAATTTGTATAAGCCTTACACTAATTGTAATTACATCTTTTTAGGTTTTCGTTCATCTGACGAAACCCTATTCGTCTCACTCCTCTGTCTGTCTGTCACAGAGTTCGTACTCGTAAACTGTATAAGTTAGAGACCTGAAATTTTGCGCGCTTATAGCTGAATACCTCCTATCACACGACAGATCATAAAATTTTGAAAAAATCTTGTATTATTTTAATTAAATGAATTAATTTAATGACATCCGACCATTTGTGCGATTTTCTTAGATTTTAAAACGTAGCCTTAATTTCACCCTTTTCGATAGGCTAGATGGTGCAGTGGCATAACGTTTTCCTTCTAATACAAAGGTTCTGGGTTTGATTCTCGGCGACGGAAGTGGAAAATTTTAATTTTTACATTTCACTGTCCGATGGATTTAACTAAAAGAACTTTCGTTTTTATTCTATTTTAAGAGCTTTTTTTCTTTTTTAGAAAAAATTAAATCATATAATTAAATATGCTTTTCAGATATCAAACATATGCTGTTACAATTGTCTGCATTTTTAATTTGATTTCAAAAATAGCTTCCTCTTGTTATCATTTTATTATTAAATTTAATGGTGCTGCCATCTATGTTCTTATTGATAAAGTGTATTGATAAATGATAGGGATAGTTATAAATTAATGATTTTGATTTATTAATTAAAGGCTAAAGTATTTTGAAAGTATTTAGAATTGTGCGTGTTTCTTTCCCTACCGGGAATATTTGGCTTCTCTCTCTTTTTTTTTGTGGGGGGGGGCAATGGCCACTTTTATTCATATTTTTTTTGTAAATTTTATAATGTTAAATCTACGCTTTCAAAATAAGTCAAGGAGTATTATCCCTGCAATATCTGCCCCACCAGTGGCTGAGAGGTTATGCTCTCAAAGCTGGTGGACGGGAGGTGCTGGGTTCAAACCCTGTCGCGATCCTCGACCTAACCGTTCGGAGTTTCCCGTGGTTTTCTTCGAACTTTACCGTATATACGGGTTAGGATACCTTGGGCACCCCCCTAGGGCATTAAATCATATAATTCCCTCAAGTCCCTCGAGTAGATAATCGTCCGTCATAAAATCAATCAACCCTACACTATCCTAGCAATATCGCTGATCTTGAGTATGAGAGCCTCCCTCCCTTATGCATTTCAGTGAATTTCTTAGCAAAATATTTAAATATAAATATAAAAATTTAAAGACAAAAATACAAACACAAACAATCTCAGAAATGTAGGATGACCCAAAAAGTTATTAGGGGATTTATAATAGCGTTAGTCAACCATTTGGATTTCACGGACCACTAAGACCATAATTTTAAATCCCGCGAACATAAATACACCTATAAAATAATGATTAGAAAACTTCCATTTTATAGAAAAGAAATGCATCTATTTAATATACCAAGATTACAAATTTTTAATGACTTAAAAGAAAATCATAAATGCTAATTTAATCAAAAATATTTAAAGGTTATTTAATTGTAACAAATTTATTAAAGCTAGTTTGATCATCACAAAATAATTGAAGCTTATTTAAATATCACACATTTGTAGTGTGATATTACACAAATATGTTATTGAAACCTTAATAATCACAATTATAATGCTTTTGCACAATTTGTAATGCTTTCAGCAATGGATATTTACTTTTAACCTTTTCCGGGGCAATAATTTTTTTTTCCTGTAATGCTGCAATCTCATCAGAATTTTCACACGATTCAGATGAAAATTAAGAAATGTAATTTTTATTTCTTTTATTTTATTTTTTGCGCACATTATAAAAGTAGAACTTCATTCAAAAATACTGGTACAAATTTTAATTAAAATAAAGTGTTATAAATAATACACCACCACCCTTCAAAGGGTTAATGGATAGCCCAGAATTAAAAATTACTTGATTTGCAAATAAATATTATTTATTTATTTTCAGTGGTTGGAATATCATTGTTGAGATTTATTCCAACAGGGCGAAAAATGCCGGAACCAGGACTCGAACCTGGATACTTTGGCTTGCCGTGCCTACTGAGCTAACCCAACGATATCCTGGTTGACATATTCCACTCTTATTTGTTGGACAAGGTTGTGAACTGCAGCGCTAATTTCATTCATCCGAACTATAACTATAGCATTTAAATGATGAATCTAAAATGACTCCTGTATACAATGTAATTAGGTCATAATGAACCGAGGAAAGTATTTTCATTTAGATAAATTATATTCAGTGGTTGGGGTATCATAGTTGAGATTTATTCCAACAGAGCGAAAAATGCCGGGACCAGGACTCGAACCTGGGTACTTTGGCTTGCCATGCCAATGCAAGCCAACGGTGGCACTCGAACCTGGGTACATTGTCACGGCATGCCAAAGTACCCAGATTCAAATCCTGGTCCCGGCATTTTTCGCTCTGTTGGAATAAATCTCAACTATGATACTCCAAGAATTTACCTAATTGAAAATACTTTCCTCTGTTCATTATTTATTTATTTATTTATTATTAATATAATTATCAATGTCTGCTATAATTTAAAATTTCAAAACAAAACATCTAAAAGTTCATAAATATAAGAGTTTCTTAGAATATTACTTTTGTTTTATTATCAATAAAACATAAAAAATGCAAATAATGTCAATATTTTTTGCAGACGACTGATGTATAAAGTTTATATCTTTTCTCCCTCAATTACTGAAATCACGCTCAATATTGCTGCAAGAAGATTGCTTGCATTCAAATGTCTGCAATGTGTGCTTTGAGTCACAATATTTGAACGTTGATAGTGGAAATAACTTTGTGTTCAACTGTTATCTTTATATGGTGAAACTACAAACTGTTCGAATTCTGCATTTAAAAGAATAATTAACGAAACCAAAACTGTTAACTTTTAAAACCGCCTAGTTATGTTTGATCCACCCTATATATACATGCTGCATTGCGCACTGTTTACTTAATGTTGTTTCTTTTGAACAGAAGTAACTATAACAATGACAGTGATGTTTGGCTGTAGCAAAAACGCTACGACAGAATTAAAATACATACAGTGTCCCTTCGCTGTTATTTTTTAAAGCAAAAATTCTGCAGTATAGCGATAAAAATCAAATACAAAGTTGTTGAATAAAATCTTTACAAATTATGCATGAAAATACATTCCACGTGTATTCGCGTGAATAACATTAATAAAAATATAGTATTTGAATTTGAGACATTATCATTTCTGACAACCCTATTATACACTGCTCAAAACAATTAAAGGATATTCCAGTTTTAGGTGGATTTTGTATCTGGGAAACTTTTTAGCTGATTGATACATGGTCGACAGACATAGTAGGTTATATGAGAATAAATTACACATGTTTGGCAGAAAAAAATGCATTTTATTGCGCATTTGTGTACAAAAGGAAAAAAACACAATTTGTGCATATGAGAAAAAAAGAATAAGAAAAGGTGTTTTCTTCAAAGAAAATCATTTTCAGTAGGGGGTATGGTTTCCACGGGCGGCCAGCAACGTTGAACACCTTTGAGGCATGGACTCAATGAGGCTATTAATGACGAGTTGGGGTATTCTGCCCCACTCTTCCAGAAGAGCTCTTTCCAGTTCTTGGAGAGTTTGTGGGGGTTGTTGGCGGCCAGAAACTCGTTTTCCTAGAGCGTCCCAAACGTGCTCGATTGCATTCATGTCTGGAGAACACGCTGGCCATTCCATTCGAACGATTCCTTCCTCGAAAAGGAAATCCTCCACCAGGTTTGCACGATGTGGCCTGCAGTTATCGTCCATTAAAATGAAGTTATCTCCGATTGCTGCAGCGTAAGGGACTACAATAAGTCTGAGGATCTCATCCCTATATCGGCGACCAGTCAGAGCTCCATCTCGAATGATGTAGAGGTCAGTGCGCCCGTCAATGGAGATGCCACCATACACCAACACTTCTCCACCGCCAAATCTGACACTTTCGTGCACGAACGCAGGATTATTCCTACTGCCACGGTCCCTCCAGATGAAAATACGCCTATTATCCGGATGCACAGAAAAACGGGACTCGTCAGAAAACAGAATATTGCTCCATTCATTTCTCCTCCAGTTGACATGCTCGGTTGCCCACTCCCTGCGGTCGCGACGATGCCTTGATGTTAATCTAACACATACCATCGGTCGGCGAGCATACAGACCTACAGCATGGAACCGGTTTCGGACAGTCTGAGTTGAAATCGTGGTGCCTGTAGCCGAGCGAAGGTGTTGTTGGAGAAGAGTAGCGTTCATGTTTCGGTGTCTCCGAGCTGTTAACGCTAAATACCGATCTTCATTGGGCGTTGTTGCCCGTCTACGACCTTGCCCTGGTCTTCGGCCTGCACATCCACTCTCCAAAAAGCGGTTCCAGATCCTGGAAATGACACTTTGTGACACTCCAATGGCTTGCGCTACTTCGGCTTGAGTTTGGCCCCCTTCTAACCTACCAACAATTCTCCAAGCTTCTGAATCTGTCAAATGACTTCGCTGAGACATCGTACTCATCGAAACAAAGAAATCACTGAATGCCGATCATCCTTGTCTTCATTCTCTTTTATCCAGTTGAAAGTCAAATTTCATTCGCTGCCGCTGAAGCGACGTTTTTGACGTTGAACTCAAAATTTGCATACTCCACAGTTTGAAAACCAGAAAAATTTGTATTTGTGATTCTCTTCTTCTATTTTCGGCAAAAAAATTCGTTTATATCTTTATTTTATATAAAAATTCAAATATCCTTTAATTGTTTTGAGCAGTGTAGTAATTACATCATAAAGAATAATTTTATTGAAAGCAATTACGAAATTGTAAAAATGAATGTGAAGAGAGATGATCAATTTATTCTGTAAATATATGAGTATGAAATCAACACGTTAGCACGTGACCATATATTTCAGTATATTTTAATGTGATACTACTTGTCTATTAGTACAGTTTTCTAACCGGAATAGAGCTTTTCTATGCATATTACGCAGCATGTTAGATATTTTTGAATGTAGATTGAGAATACGATATCATGGGTGTTACTTACTTGTGTTTCAGTGTGATGATCTTACATTAGCTAATGATTTCCTTTAATATAACGCCAGTAGCAAAAATCTAAGGACTCCTTAGATTCGGTTATCACGAAGGCCAGCCTACCGCGAGCAATATGTATTTCACTTTTGTAGAATTGCATATTCTTAATTCGCAGATTCGAATAATACTTCTATTAACTTTAATAATGAAGTAAAATAAAACTTTGAAAAGAAATAAAAAAAAGTCTCTAGTCACTCGCAATGGTTGTCTTCATGTATTTTTCACATCCATAATTGATTTGTATTTACACATATATACAAACTCATGCATAAGATTTACAATTAAATTTTAAATAATATCCCTTTTTATTATGTAATTTTATTTTATCATACTATTAGATTGTCTCTTGTAATATTTTCTCCAAAATTTAATAAGTCATGTGAGAACAAATTTCTTTTAAGCTGGTAAATGTTGCTTTTATCAAATTATTTAACTTTATTCCTTACCAGCTTAATTGCAATTCTTTATTCATAACACGTTGATTTAGCTCTTTCTTTCTTTTCTTTGAGAATAACAATCAGACACTTAGATGAAATACAGGCTACTTAATATTTACGAAGCGACTGACAAAACTTTTTAATTCTGGAAATGGGATATTATACAGTGAATTAGAAAGCAGATAATCACAACGCCAGTTACTAAGGCTATATCACATAAACACGGTTTTGAAATAACTGTATAAATTCCGAAAATTTTCAAAATATTTTGATTTAATTTATGAAAATATTAAAAATAAAATAAATAAGCAATAATTTAAATTAGACTCTTCTAAAACACACTTTTTTGCTAATAAATTTTAGTGAACAAGTTTCAGCATATGCGCTTGCAATATAATGAAAATAACTAAAGATTATAAAATAATAAAACGATTTTTTTATGCGTACATATTATTTACTGAAGAATTTTATATGCAGTTAATCGTTTACTTCAGCCTTATAGTATACACTGTCATGAACTTGAAATCTAGAACTAGAAGAATGATGTAATTTTCTTTAAAAATGAAAGAGAAAGGAAAACGTATAAAAAATATATGTAAATTATAATATGCATGACATAATCTAGTGTTTTTTTTTTTGATACTACGATTATACAGTTTTATTCTTTAGGCACAAAGTTACGTATACTGCTGTAAAATCTATGTATTTCACAAATATTAGTTAAGATAAAATAAGTGCTTATGCAACCTACTATTAATATTAACAGGCATCTTGCAAAAAGTATACGTCATTTTTACTCTATCACTGGAAAGACTTTATTCTTTATAATTTAAAGAGCAAGCTGTTTAAGCATTTTAATAAAGCAGAAATGCACAAGAATTCAATTAAAGTAAGATGCTAAAAAACTTAATTTTACAAACGATGATTTTTGAAGTACAAGATGTCGTTTCCTATGAGGTATATTTCATATTTGTTCGAATTATAGCTACTTTGTCTAAAACAATATATTCATATGTGCGATATATGTTGTACTGAACCATTATGAAGTTGCTTGTGGAAAGTCAAATCAATTTATTATGGAGGATAAAATGCATAAAAATTTTATCTGAGTGTCCATTATGCCAACAGTTACCTTACATAATATAGACAGGCCCTTGGAGAAGGAATAAGTACTCTAAAGTTTTTGCCACGTTGAACAACTTTTCGGACAATTTTGAAGCCAACCTTTTATTTGAATGGCTTTTCCAGGAAAAATTAATTCATCATCGAATGTGATAGAGAATGAATTTATATATCACATTAAACGCTTTACAAAAATTTAGAAAAAATAGGATCAGAAATAATTTGTGACGCAAATGATGAAAATCCCTGTTTTATCAACTTAAACAGCATCTGAGTAGAGTCATCTCGAAACAATTTATGATCGCAATTGCAATAAACTCTTAATTACACTTTTTTATGCAATGTTTAACACCTTGATGTACTGTAGCTGGCAAAAATTTTGAGACGACATGTTTTCTGTTCTAACTTTTTCTGTAAGCAAAATTTCTTAATGATGTAAATTAGTAATTTGTACCCCTTTTAAGGCTCAATAAAATGCAACATTAGAAAAATAAAAACATATGCATAAATTAAAAAAAAATTGGAAATTCAAAAAATTACTTAGCAAAAGTTTTGAGACGAATCAGTTTTTCTAAATTTTATTGAAATTAACCATATTAATGTAACGAAATACAGCAATATTTAATATTTAATTGCATATCCTTTTGTTTTGAGGACTGCGGCACATCGTCAGAGCATGGAATTAACAAGGCTTTTTAAGGTGGACCCAGGGATTTTCGTCCATTCGGATTGAAGCTCCTGAAGGAGTTCTGCCTTTGAAGAATGCTTCCGTGTCCCGACGTTTCTTCCTATGTGATCCCAAATATGTTAAATTGGATTGAAGTCAAGTGACTGACTCGACCAGAGTAAAACTTTAATTTTCTTAGTTGTAAATCAATTTGTCAACATTTTGGTGGCGTGCTTTGAATCATTTTCCTGCTATAACATTCATCCACGAGGCATCTTTTTACGAGCGTAAGGCAGCATGTGATCTTCTAAACTGTTTTTATAAATATTTTGATCCATAATTCCATCGATGTGTACGAGGGGGACGACGCCATTATGATGGAAAGCTCCCCAGACCATTACTGATCCGTTTTTGTGTTTCACTGTTGGACGATTGTACCGGGGATCCATTCTGGTGCCTTTTGGACAGCGAATGCAATGTCGGCCAACACTTCCAAACAATTTGAATTTGGATTCATCGCTCCAAAGGACCTTTTTCCAATCTTTGATTGTTCACATTTCGTGCTCCTTAGCGAATTTCAATCGGATTTTTCTATTCTTTGCCCGGATGAGAGGTTTTTTTGCAGAGACCGGTGCACATAATCCAGCGGCATTCAGGCGACGTTTTATGGTGTCCTTATTCACTGTGAGTCCATGTTAGGTGGCCATTGCCTTACATATTTCCTCCTCCAAAATGGTGACAAATTAGTTTACCGCTCAGAAAAATGAAGTTTTGGACTGGCCGAGCCAGTCCCCTGACCACAATCCAATTGAAAATCTTTTGGAACACATCAGAAGAAAGGTCGGGACACAGAAGCATTCTTCAAAGCCAGAACTCCTTCAGGATCTTCAATCGGAATGGGCGAAAATCACTCGGTCCATCTTAGAAAGCCTTGTTAATTCCATTCCCAGACGATGTGCCGTAGTCCACAAAGCAAAAGAAATGCAATTAAATATGAAATATTGCTGTATTTAGTTACATTCAGACGCTTAATTTCAATAAAAGTTAAGAAAACTGAATCGTCTCAAAACTTTTGCTTAAGTAATTTTGCGAATTTCCGAATTATTTTTAATTTATGCATATGTGTTAATTGTTATAATGTTGCGTTTTGTTGAGATTTAAAAGGGGTACAAATTACTGATTTACATCATTAAGAAATTTTGCTTACAGAAAAAGTTAGGACAGAAAAACGTATCGTCTCAAAACTTTTGCCAGCTATTGTAAATGGTTGAAAAGTGTTTCATTCAGTGACTTAAATTGAATTGTTACTATTTATTCATTTTTACTATTTTTATTAATTATACGTAATTTTTAATTTAAATCAACGTATACTATTTTTTCCTGTGGAAGTTTTTCTAATAACCTTTATAATTTAAATATTTAAAAAGTTTAGCATAAAATATTTTAAAAGTGAAGAATATTTAAAATAAAAAAAATATATATATACACAAGTTTCTATGCTATCTTTTAATGCAAGTATTTCGATTTACCTTGTTCTTAATGATTACTAGTTAATTACGATCAATATTTCTCTGCTTTAAATGGTAGAAATTGCGATAAGCGTCTACGTTACTGTTCATCATCATTTATTTTCTGTAAATTAGGATTCCAATATTGAATTTTACTTTTTATTTGGAAGTGTTTTCAATTCAATCGATATTACCGGTAATATAAAATAAAAAGAATCGCAAATTTTATTGTAATTAAATGAATATTTATTCATTTTTCTTCTTTTATCTGCATTTCATTCTTTCTCTTGTAACACTAGACAGCTTAAAATCAATCTTTAACTAAATGTGCTTAATGGACATATATTTTATACAGCGCTGAAGGTTATTTAATGTCAGAGTAATGTTTTTGCGGATTTATTTTTGATCTCAATAATTTAAATATTACTTTCTTTAAAGTATAAATGAACTTTAAAATGCAGAATATTTTCTTTACGGAATCTTTTTAATCGAATTTGCGTATATCAAACTCTCTAGTTTAGACAAAAAAAAATTTGCACGTCCTTATTTTATGCTGAAAAGCAATCAGAATGTTTGCATACAATCAAAGTCTAAAAAAATAGAGCATTAGCGTTACATTTTATTGTGACCAAAACGGGTGGAACTAAATGCCATAAAGGGAGACAAATACATATTCTCGCATACATGATGCATTTGACTATATTCAAAACAAAAATGACATTTGTTTTGTAGCGTCCATAAACAAAAAATCCACGAAACACTTTATAATTTTTTTTTTCGGACAGCAAAAATGTGACTGACACCTTAATATTACTATTAATAATAGTAATATAAGGAATAAAATTTTTGAGTCGCCGAGTTTACAGATGAAACAAATCCCACCAAGTTTTCCTTAGTTTTAATCGTAGACTTCTTAATTTATATACGTTTAATTTCAAACATAAACACTACAATACTGTTTATTCTATAAGGAAGCAATAAATTTAAATCGAGATATACCTTCAAAGAGGATACGCTTCATCAGTGGGATTTAAAAAAAAATTAATATTAAACAACGAAAACTACTTTACAACTTGAGCGAAGCTACTATTCAACAAAGAAAACATATATTTTAATTGTAATCATTTTTTAATTATGTATTCGAAACCATATTTCCGCCATTTCATTATTTACGCAAAGAAATGTTTTTTTTTTTTTTTTTTTTTTTTTTTTTGGCTTAAGCAGTTTTCCCACAGGAAATAGATTTTTTAGGAACTTATAATTACATTCAACGAAGTATATGACTATAGGCGAAGAATTCCTTTTTTGATTATACAGTAAGAATTAGGTAATGACAAAACCATTTGAATATTTTTAGACAGATAAGAAATAAGCAATATGCTTCGATTCTGCAATTTTCGATTATGTTTACATCAATTATTCATTCGTAAAAACAATCCACTTTTCAAAACATGCTGTCTCTCTCTCTCATGTATACTCAGATGAAATATCAGGTCATTCTGACCAGTGGCACTTTTTTTACATCCTGTTGAAAGTGCAACTTTAATTATAATCATCCTGTATATATATTTACAATATTTTTTCTCACATTATTATATCATGGTTCATTATAAGGCATGTGTTATTACAGGGATTTGATTATACAAAAGATTGTAATGCAGTATACATTTTTAATTTATTTTAATTTATTTTATCCTATCCTAATCTATACATATAAAAGTCGTTCTTGGTATGTATGTATGTTCCTTATACAAATCTACAGTTTTCGTCCGATTGGAACGAAATTTGATGTACATACGCTTTAGAACACGAGTAAAATCACTGTCAACTTTAACATTTTATCAGACCATTCTTTACCACTTTTTTTAAACATCCCCCATAGTTTATCATTACAGAAATCTATTTTTTCCCTCAATTTCTAATGCAATTTCTTTCCCGTTGCCATTCAAAGGAACTGCGTATGGAAAATATTTTTATAAACCAATTTGAGATTAACTAGCTATAATTTGAAATCGTAAACTGATGTCAATTTTGGCAGATCTGATTTTTTTTTTATTTTTTTTTTTTTTGCATATTACAAAGATTACTATAAGTGCTTTAAACGACATAGTACATATACATTTAAATGTGTTTGGAGAAAAATAAATAACTTAGCTCCTAATTTTACAAACGCAAATTGTTTCCACTGGTTTATTAATATTAAAGTAAATTTTCTAAGAAATAAAAACATATTTTTACGCATTCAAACTTCATGATTCAATTTATTCTACATAATCAAAAATCCTCTGTCAAATATTGACATTTAGCAATCATTATATCGTAACTTTTTTCAGCTTGAGCCTCAACCAAGGAGGCATATTTAAATTCCTTGGATGCAGGTGGACAGTAGATGACCTATTAATAAAAATTGGATTTAAAGAAAACAATGCAGTATTTTCCATTATTTTTTGTTCAAAAATGGGGGTTGAAACAAATGGGATTAAAAGTAAAATGGTTTATTGGAAAAAAAAATTTAATGCATTTTTTTAAATATAAAACATTTATTTTAATTTTAAAAATTAATATATCTTAACATAGTATAAAACAAAGTCGCTTTTTCTGTCCCTATATCCTTATGTACGCTTAAATCTTTAAAACTACACAACGGATTTTGATGCGTTTTTTTTTAATAGATAGAGTGATTCAAGAGGAAGGTTTATATGTATAATAACATCCATTAAATAGTGGAGAAATACTGTTATTTTTGAGGTTTTTAATGTGATGTCGTAAATAATTTCATTTTTTCCGCTTATACATTGCAAACGCAGGCTGAACCCTACAAGATTTATCAAAATAATGTACTAATTATTGCACACATTAAAAAGGTCTACAGAAAACACAAAGAGATGAAGGTTTTCAAGGTTAACCCGAAGCAAAGCGAGGGAGGGCCGCTAGTTTTTTATAAGTTCGATAACGTGGCGACATTTTCATTTCACCAGCTTCGAAATTATTATCCAATTCTTAAAAGAACACTATATTTTTGAAAAATAATGTTTTTGCACAAAAATCACGTAATTTCAAAACACAATTTTAGCAAATTCTGTTTAAATTACATTGTAAATATAATTTCTTAGTTAAATTTAGTATTTAATAATATTGTTTAAAATTTTTTTATGAGTGCAGTTGCATTGAATATCTTTAATCGCTTTCATGTTTTAAATCGATAATGTGCATGTGACAACACGCACTCAATTAAAGACGTTTTTCTCAATTAACTGTAGGCGAAAAGTAACAATTCTTGCGGAGTTAGTAATTCATATTGTATTATTTCCTACACATAATATAATGTATTTAAACTATTTGAAAATTACGAGAAATTTGGCGAAATGTCAAGCAATTTAGCTCAACGTTTTCCATACGTTAAGTTGACAAACATGTACATTATCTATAAATATAAATGCATATTTGTACATGATTCATGAAGTGAAAGAATTTGTTTTAACTAGACACGTATCGGTTCAGAGGAAAATCTACCCTGGTGAAAGTGTCGTCATATTTTAAATCATGTACCAGTTTTCATTCACAAAATATTAGTATTTTATAGCAATTACAGAAAGTAGCGTAATTTCCACAGAACGTATTGGTCACCAAAGTATAAGTTTAACATACTTTTACCGTACAATTTTCCAGAGAATATTAAATTACTTTAAAATTACTTTAAAATCCATAAAACATCAGTAAATTGAGATACGCTTTTCAAACGAATAACATTGAGAGTACATTTATTTTATTCGACCGCATAAAAATTTAATGTGCTATGTTTAGAAATAAATGTCTTTACTTCATAAACATCAAATAAGTTAATCTTTCGTAATTGGATTGGACACAGATTTAAAAATATACATGCTTTAAAATTACTTTAAAATCCATGAAAAATCAATAAATTGAGATGAACTTTTCAAACTAAATTTGAAAGTAGTTTTTTTCGAATTGATAGTTTAAAAAATGAAATTATGCGATATTTAGTAGTTAAAAATACAGTAGTACAAGCAAAATTTAATGGTTAGGTCGTTGCTACCGTCCATATGATGTTGACATTACTCACGGATATGTTTTTGTTTTATAATATAGATACATGTCATATGAAAGCGAACTTCGCAAAATGTTACGACATTTGGTAATTTTATTTTCATTGTCAGGAAAATCGTATATTTTTATATTGTATGCGCAAAGAAAAATGCGCATTCTCATTTATAAAGCTGAGAAATTTTACTATGGTTGAGTTAAAGTAACGCTTTTTTTTCTAATTGTCTTTTTTATCGATTTATGGTTGAGTAAACACAAATCATATTGTCGTCAATGTTATTGTCGTATTATTCTATTTTAATTTATGTTAACCTGGGCAAAGCCGGGTGGTACTGCTAGTACTATTATAAATCCGATTGTGTGTGTAAATGTTTGGCTAAAACCAGCGTCAAAATGGAGAGTTTAATGACCCTGTATCTTTCCATATAGGTTGATTAGAACCCGGAAATGAACATAGTCTGGTTTTTGTTTATTTTATTCAAATATTTTTCTTAATAAATCAAAATTTCACAATTTTCATAGACAATAAATGGACATTTTTTCGTATAAAAATTTAAAATGGTTAAATTTAATTTACCGTTGCTAATACTTTATCGTTGCCAATACTAAATCAAAACCCGGAATAATAATTTTTACTCAACAATTTGGTTTCAATTGAAAACTTTTCACGTGAAAAATAAAAATGAAATAAAAACAATTAAGAATTAAAAAGAAGATTAAATAACATTATTAGAAATAATACGTACTTTTTTTAGTTTTTGATAATAATACAAGGTTTCAATATGCGTAACTATGGGAAACAGGCGAATATGATGTCATACATCGAAAATAAAGCGGTTATGCTTTGATGTTGAAATAAAATGCTCTTGGGTTTTTTCTTTTTTTTTCTTTTGTATGGTAACAGTACTTGGCGTTTTACCGTCTACGCACGGCTAATAAAACCATACCATATTTTTAATTTAAATTTTAAAAAGCAAAAAGGAGTTTGAAAAGAAAATGCATAGAAAATGTCAATAATATGCTCCGCAAAATTATCCATGTCCAAAATGACTTAATGAATAGCGGGAAATAGTTATTTTCAATCTTAAAACTAAAAAAAAAATCGATTACCTGAAAAAAAATGGCGAAAGTTAATAGTTCCATTTTTGTTGATAAAACCTAAAGATTTGATATTATTTCGTTAAAGTAACATAATTTTCCTCTATGCCAGTATTGAAATTAAAGCTCCAGAGCGTGAAGTATATTGTTATAATCAAGACACATTGTAAATCGTGGTTTGGCAACTGGATTTTATTTTCGCATTTATTTTAGTTTTAAAAGAGTAAACATTTGTTGTCATTTTAAAAGATAACTTTTTTTAATGTTCATTCTAATCCTAATAATATTATAAATCTGATTGTGTGTGTGAATGTTTGCCTGAAGTAAACGTCAAAACGGAGGATTTAATGACCCTGTATCTTTGCATATAGATGGATTATAACCCAGAAATCAACATAGGCTTGATTTTATTTTTTTCAAATATTTTTCTTAATACACTGCTCAAAACAATTAAAGGATATTGCAGTTTTAGGTGTATTTTGTATCTGGGAAACTTTTTAGCTGATTGATACATGGTCGACAGACATAGTAGGTTATATGAGAATAAATTACACATGTTTGGCAGAAAAAAATGCATTTTATTGCGCATTTGTGTACAAAAGGAAAAAAAACACAATTTGTGCATATGAGAAAAAAAGAATAAGAAAAGGTGTTTTCTTCAAAGAAAATCATTTTCAGTAGGGGGTATGGTTTCCAAGGGCGGCCAGCAACGTTGAACACCTTTGAGGCATGGACTCAATGAGGCTATTAATGACGAGTTGGGGTATTCTGCCCCACTCTTCCAGAAGAGCTCTTTCCAGTTCTTGGAGAGTTTGTGGGGGTTGTTGGCGGCCAGAAACTCGACTTCCTAGAGTGTCCCAAACGTGCTCGATTGGATTCATGTCTGGAGAACACGCTGGCCATTCCATTCGAACGATTCCTTCCTCGAAAAGGAAATCCTCCACCAGGTTTGCACGATGTGGCCTGCAGTTATCGTCCATTAAAATGAAGTTATCTCCGACTGCTGCAGCGTAAGGGACTACAATAGGTCTGAGGATCTCATCCCTATATCGGCGACCAGTCGGAGCTCCATCTCGAATGATGTAGAGGTCAGTGCGCCCGTCAATGGAGATGCCACCATACACCAACACTCCTCCACCGCCAAATCTGACACTTTCGTGCACGAACGCAAGATTATTCCTACTGCCACGGTCCCTCCAGATGAAAATACGCCTATTATCCGGATGCACAGAAAAACGAGACTCGTCAGAAAACAGAATATTGCTCCATTCATTTCTCCTCCAGTTGACATGCTCGGTTGCCCACTCCCTGCGGTCGCGACGATGCCTTGATGTTAATCTAACACATACCATCGGTGGGCGAGCATACAGACCTACAGCATGGAGCCGGTTTCGGACAGTCTGAGTTGAAATCGTGGTGCCTGTAGCCGAGCGAAGGTGTTGTTGGAGAAGAGTAGCGTTCATGTTTCGGTGTCTCCGAGCTGTTAACGCTAAATACCGATCTTCATTGGGCGTTGTTGCCCGTCTACGACCTTGCCCTGGTCTTCGGCCTGCACATCCACTCTCCAAAAAACGGTTCCAGATCCTGGAAATGACACTTTGTGACACTCCAATGGCTTGCGCTACTTCGGCTTGAGTTTGGCCCCCTTCTAACCTACCAACAATTCTCCAAGCTTCTGAATCTGTCAAATGACTTCGCTGAGACATCGTACTCATCGAAACAAAGCAATCACTGAATGCCGATCATCCTTGTCTTCATTCTCTTTTATCCAGTTGAAAGTCAAATTTCATTCGCTGCCGCTGAAGCGACGTTTTTGACGTCGAACTCAAAATTTGCATACCCCACAGTTTGAAAACCAGAAAAATTTGCATTTGTGATTCTCTTCTTCTATTTTTGGCAAAAAAAATTTCGTTTATATCTTTGTTTTATATAAAACTTCAAATATCTTTTAACTGTTTTGAGCAGTGTAATTAAAAATTTCATTATTTTCACAGAGAATCAATGAATATTTTTCCTGTAAAATTTAATTAACCATTTTACGTTGCTGAGCATTACACTGTTAAAAATTTGCAGCAAACTGTCCAGTCATTCGACCGTTTTTATAGAAAACGGTTACATAACCGTAATTTACCTCTATTCTGACCATATTATTGCCCTTATTATGGTCATAATAGAGTTAAATTACGGTTATGTAACTGTTTTCTATAAAAACGGTCGAATGACTGGACAGTTTGCTGCAAATTTTTAACAGTGTATCGTTGCCAATAAATACAAAACCTGGAATAATAAGTTTTTCTCAACAATTATTTTACAATTGAACGATTTCCACGTAAAAAATAACAATTAAGAGGAATTCAAAATAAGATGAATTTCCATGATATTTGAAACGAAAATATGGAGCAATTGTTATTATACAACGATTATTATATTATATATATATATAAAATATAATATATATATAATATGTATATATATATATATATATATATATATACATACATATTATAATGTATAATAATAAGTTAATTGTTATTATACATGAAGTATGAATATCGGTTACGTTGAGAAGACATTTTCTGTCAAAGACTGTGTTATAAATAGAAGGAAAAATGAACAATAATTATTTGATTAAGAAAAGATTTCGCTTGGACCATGGAACTATGAAAAGGATCGTCCTTGGCTTGGACAAATATGACATCATAAATAAAACTTGTATTTTCAAATATTCGTAATAATACAAGGAGCATGGATATCAGTATATAATGAAAGTAGATAGGTAATGGACATCATATTTAAGATGAAAATTTGAAATATTTTTTTTATTGATACTGATTAATAATAAGCTTGAATATAAGTTACATACAGATATGAGTTTGCTGCTAAAATTTACGCCATGATTGCCTGGAAAAGAAAATTAACAAGAATTATGTCATGAAAAGGGGATTTCTCTGGGGAAAAAGTGACGTCATATTTGAAATAAAACGGAAAATTTCCAATATGTTTTAAAAGGAGTGTGAATCAATTCGGCACATTAATAATACAAGGATCAGCAAGTATAGAAAGTAGATGAGTTTTACGCCATATTTAAAACGAAAAGTTTAACTGTTTTTTTATCTATAATGATTATTAAGCATGAGTATCCGTAAGTAAATTACTCCATATTTGTGGATAAAAATAGAGAAATAAAACAGATCAGTATGTGTTTTACGCCATTTTCTCATTAAAACTGAAAAACAGAATTTATTTTCACTTTGAATAGGTGGTGAAAACAAAATTTAAGTAAATTATCTGAAAAATAAATACATATTTTCACATATTCAAACTTTATGAATCAATTTATTCTGGGGAACAAAAATTGTCTGTCAACATATTGTCATTTAGAAAACAAGATTTGTTTCAGCTATACTTTAAACAAAGGAGGCAGAATTGAATTTAAAGAAAAAGCATATACTATTTCCAATTAATTATTTTCGAAGGATGGCTGTTAAAACGTTTCACAAAGCGTTAAAATTAAAATTGTTTATCAGGTAAAATTGACATTTGTTTTTACTCAATTTGTCTATTTCCATGATTTTATTTGGCCCTCCTATTTTCATTTGTTGCAATTTCATTTACGCGAATATTTGGCACAAAATTTCATTTTTTTTTAAGACTGAGTTATGTCAAGGTCCCTATAACAAAAAATACCGTATTGTCTCCTATGAAATGTGATAAAGAGTTAGTTAATTATTTACGTTTTTAATTATCAGGAGTGAAATATTTTGCTTAATTAATGTATTTATTTTTCTTTTAATATCGCGTGAACGAAGCCACGGGTAATAGTTTTGCATAAGCATAATTTTAGTTTATTTATGTTGAATTCTCATACTACTATTAAGAACTTAATTTCTAGATTCAAACGTAGTTATTTTGCTTGTAAATTGATTTATATAATTTTATTAGGTAAAAATAACCTCAATTTTATAATAGGTCTTAAATTATTATTTTTATTTATTATTATTATTTTTTTGACTTTATATATTTACTAATTTTTAAATTTAATTTCAATATTAGCTCATTCATTTCAATTTTTTCTTTAAAAGATCCCCTCTTTTTTAAATGATACAAACAGCATCATTTTAAAAATAATTTATAATTAAATTAAATTGTCTCAAAATGGATGGCAGCATCAAAATTAAGAGTTTAAAATACTCAATTTGCATCTAAATGTTTTGGTATTTAATTACTATGAAGTCTTGGTCAATTCTAATATTGATAGGAATTTATAAATTTCTCAATAATAGAAAATAAATGTAATTATTTTTATATACTTTTGTCTTATTTCAAATTTATTTCATTTTTTTAATATTTACTTTTTAACAAATTAATAAATTGTAAAGCTAGATTCCTTTTTTATTATTATTTCTCTTTCTCATAGATGGCGCTGCTATAAATATGCATTAATATAGCGTAGTCAATATTCTAATAATATTCAATATCGTTTCATTTAATCCTTTTGTGCTGTTAATATTTTAAATTCAAAAATCTCTTTCATTAGTATTATTATTATTTAGATTGGATATTGTTTTGAATATTATAAAAACTATTAATAGGTGTATATGAATTATATTTATATTTGTAAAAATAGTTTATTATTTTAACTGTCAATGTAACTGTTATATACAATGTGCATTTATAACGGATAACGTAGTTTTTGAAAGCTAAAATGTTGATGTTGGTATATGTTTTAGGGCAATTCCTTTTTTGTCTAAAAATTCCTTATTAAATATATTTGTGTTTTTAAATAATGCTCATTATTAATGCATTTTGCATATATCATGTTCACGTACTCAATATTTGCCCATTTTTATTCTTTTTTTTTTAAATTTCATTTTGTAATTGATTGGGCAATTTGAGTTAATAAATTAAGCTCATGGCTATTAACTGTAACAGAAATCAATTACATTTTACTTATATTAGTGGAATATTGCCTTTGAAAAAGGGTTCCATTATATTAGTTTCCAATTGCTCTTGTAATAATTTTCACTTTCTGCATATTGGATTTTTTTCTCTACATACCTTTAAGTATTTTTTCCTCTTAGTTTAATTTTGAGAATCTTAATTTTTGGATATATTTATGTATTGTATTCTAATTATCGGTTTATCTATTGTCGATTATTTATGGGGTTTAATGGTTATTATTTACAAAAGTTTTATTATATATATATATATATATATATATGAAATTTCGTAAAAATAAAAAAAATAAATTAGTCCATACTTTATGCCAAAATCACGTCATATTGAGATAGAAAAGTTACATAAATTATACTCAAACCTAGAGTAAAAAAATGAAAAGAGAAATAAAATGAAATATAAAACATGATATATATATATATATATATATATATATATATATATATATTAAAACCTTTGATATATATATATATACTCAAATTCAATTATAAATTCACACTAACTACACCACATAGATGAAAAACAAATAACAATAAATCAACTGAACCTTAAAATATAACTAATTAAAACTATAATTCAAATATAACCAAACTCAAAATTACTAACATTAAAAAAAATGCCAGAAAAAATAAACCAGAAGCAGGAGGGCATGGCTAACGACATGCACTGCAAGGTTAATACCGGTTTTTATGCAAGCGACGTCCCCCTTCTCCTGCCGAGACAAAATTAAACTATACTATCAATCAACCAAAACACAGAGCAACATGTAACAGAAACCATCCCCAGCTAAGCTCAACTAACAACTTATCCAGACCACCTTTTGCATTCAAAAAATGAATTCAGTCCAATTCGATATTTACTTCTACATATAAAATTAATCATATTTCTCCGTACAAACTTCACAGGGTAACCCTGCATCAATGCCAGGACAATCCACTTTATAAATTCGCCAATCGCATCACCAAACCTTGAACACAATTTCTCGATACGATCTAAAAGATTCCTAAACAAATTTCTAAAAACTGAAATATGCACATTCGGATCAAACTTTTTAAGATCTTTAAAGTTTTAAAATCGAAATCGTTTCTTTTGTCATAATTCCTTGTAATCAAACTGTCATTTTCCAATTTTAAATTTACATCCAGATAATTTATGTTTTCAACATCCCGGGAGAAGAGTTCTAGCTTTAAAGTATTTGGATAATATATAAAATCTAGGTTTACATTTTCATTATTTAATCCAACTATTAAAACATCATCAATGTACCTGTGACTCAATATTTCGCTATTTAAAGTATTGTTATTCTCATATATATGTAAGTAGATGTCAGATATAATGGAACTGCACCCCCCCCCCCATTGGGATTTCACGAATCTGTTTAAATACTCTACTCCCCTCATACAAGTAGTTTTCTTGCTCCACTAACTGGAACTAGTTCAGAAACCAATCTTTATCGCTATCTCTATTGCTGTTTTTGTTGTAAAACTGTATAACCTTGTCCTTTAAATCCATTAAGTTAATGGTGCTGCATAGGTATGCAAAGTCGTATGCAAAGTCATATGCAAACAAACTTTTTCTATTTTGATATTTTTTCAATTTATCTAATAAAATATAACTGTTCTTTATAATAAATGTGGACTCCGTACTCAACATCTTATCAAACACACTACTCAAAACCCCCAACAATTTCTTATTAGCAGACTTAGGTATGAACCATACCCAGAAGTTACAATTCTAAATTTCACTGTTTTTTTTATGAAACTTTGGCACTATAGCTAGATAATGGGAAACTTTGACTTTTCTGCTTCAACTTAACTTTTTTATAAAGTGCCTTAATCCTGTTTTCCATTGCTGAAATTTTCGATTTCAATAGCTCATAGTTATCTGTGTTATTATAACTTTTATTTAATATTTCACCATAATTTTTTTACAAATTAATGCATAACTTATGTTAGCCTTATCGACGTATGTAATTATAAATTTACTCTGAAGTTCTGTAATGGATTTAATTAATTTAGTATAATCCTCTTGAGACACACCGTCAGAATCTCTAACATATTCTTTAAGTCTCTAAAAATGTTGAACTTCCACTCATCAAAAACATTACATGGTAAGTTGTATTTATAAGTTAATTTTTGTATAAAAATATTTATGTTAGTTGTAAACCGTTTAATGGCTGAACTTTTCGTTACAATTCGTTTCATTCTGTATTTTGTACCATATTCTATCCTCTTTCTCAGCTCTTTGTCTTTTACAATCTCTAAATTACCAGTAATAACATGTCCATAATCTTTATCTATATAATTAATAAATTCTTCATCATTGCAACTGCATATACTTTCATCAATACCCTTCTTTAGGTCTTTTCCATATCCATTATATTTAAGTATAATACGCCCTAAAAGCTTATCATATTTAAATGCCTTAATTACTTTTATTTTACTCACTGGTAGTAGATCATTGTACTTGTTTAAAATTTTTCAAAAATTTGCTCCTTTATAACAATTTCCTATATAGTCCAATATAAAATAGATATTTTCTTCTGTACTTTTTTGACCGTTCTTTAAGTTACAATAACGCTGTAGATCTTGTTTCTTGATTCTGTATCGCAATAAATCCGAGCCCAAATCATTATTAACATTTCTTATACTAAATTGCAAAGTTGTTAAAGTCTCCGGTATCAATTTCTTTTTAATATTAAATATAATTCCCTTAATGTCACTTTCTCTTCGATTACTATCACAATTAATTATTGCTTTCTCTATTTCTTTACAAGTATTTGGATTTTTATAAGTATTTATATTGATATTATGTCTAATATTCCTACTGATAAATTCTTTCTCTCTCTCTCTCTCTCTCTCTCTATATATATATATATATATATATATATATACAGTCGAACCTCGTTAACACGAAATTGAAGGGACTGGGAATTTTTTTCGTGTTATCCGAAATTTCGTGTTAACCGTCATAATAGTGGCGCCATCTATGATATAAAAACTAAATAAATTAACCGACAAATATATCCCTGCTCCAAAAATGATAAATTAATAAGAAATAGTAAATTTCATTAACAAATTAATTATCGTTTTTAGGCAATAATAATTTTATTTACATGCTAATCATATTTTTAAATAGTCCGTTATTGACTTTGGCTTCAATTTTTGTAGAGTACTTTTTTTAGGAACGTATGGACCTAATCTAATTTGTCCATAGCTCGGGAAGTATCCTCTTGATCCATAAGGAAACGTTGTATAGTTTTCAATACTGCGGTAGATTATTGACACTAAACTTTTCCCTTCTGTGTCAATTTCTTCTTCCTCGTCTGACACTTCAATGTTGTCATCTTTATTTTTTAGCAATTATTTCTTCGTCTATCGTCACATCCGAAGTCAGCACATCTTCATCTATGCAAATGTACTCGGAAAAAACAATGTCTAAGAAAGAATTTACCGATTTTGGCTACATATCTTTCTGCAGACAAGTTTATGACGCTATTTAAATCTTGTCAGTCATCCGTTAGAAAATATGAAATCGCTCTCACCGAGAGCATCAGCAAACGCCTCTGCTTCATCTTGCAAAACTGCAAAAGTTAAAACAATGTTCTGGCTTATTGCCTCTTTTATCCACCGCAATAGAGCAATTTCAATTTATTCATTCTTTCTTCTACACATTCGTTTTCTTAATGGTTTGAATTAACTCACAGCATAAACCGCTTCAATCTTTTCGCGATTCTTTAAAATTGTAGAAGAATTGTAGGTATCCCATACTTTTCCGCATTTTGTGATTTTTTCAGCACTTTATCGCTAACTTCGTTTAATTTTTTCGCTTGGTTTCTAAAGATACTGCTTGCTGTTTTCGACTCATCTTTCACAGAATTCTACAGAGCAACTGTGAACAGCGTTTCCATTATGTTATGTACTGAACTACAGATTGTCACTTCTTTCACTCACAGATAGGAGAATTCAGACCCCCGGTATATAGTTTATGTTACTGTCAATACAGTTAACCGAGTAATGGAACAATCACTTTCAAAAAAATAAATTCCTTCCCCAAACTTTCATTGTGACTAATCTATTGCTCATATTGTTAATGTGGGAACACTTGCGCATATCAGAGATCAAAGAAAAGCAGGGATTATTCAGGAATTCAGTATTTCAGAAATTTCTGAAACCCTTTTTCACTTTAATTCGTTTTCAAACCAGGAGAAAATTCCACTTTTAATAAGAGTATGTGACATTTAAGTTTGAAATATCGAAAACATTGCATAAGGAATCATGTTTTGACTTTCAAGTGAAAAAAAAAATTCGCCTTAAGCGGGATTTTCTGAAATTCTATTTCGTGTTAAACGAATTAATTAACATTGATTTTCAGACTCATCTGACGGGACCTGAAAATTATTTCGTGTTAAGCGAAATTTCGCGTTAAGCGATTTCGTGTTAACGAGGTTCGACTGTATATATATATATATAAGGAAAATACCAAATGAATTGAAAAAATTTGCAAAGTGGGATACATCAGGTGCTACCATCTACACGTTACAACAAAATTCTAAGAGGCAAGTAATTTCTGTACTGTGAAAAATTGCTTTCGCAATAAATATTTTTCACAGACGTGCCCAAT
The DNA here is from genome assembly GCA_963931845.1 of Maratus michaelseni. Lineage (NCBI taxonomy): Eukaryota > Metazoa > Arthropoda > Arachnida > Araneae > Salticidae > Maratus > Maratus michaelseni. Next base: position 369,238,907 of record OZ007586.1, read on the forward strand.
TGCTTCTCAAACAAATTTATGAAACCAAAAAATCAATACAAGAAAAAATAAAACACACGGAAATAGACCATACCATAAATAATAAAAATTGAAAATGTGAACACTTGTTACTCACTAGTTATTTTCCATTCCAAATAATGAACAGAAATCCTAGTTACGGTTAAAGATAATAATGAAACATGAGCATAAAAATGTGGAGGTACGTGTTAAATTGATTTTATAAATATTAAAAAAAATAAAGTCAATTAATAAAATATGATTAAAATTAATATACTTGAAATTTTTTGATAATAGAACTAAAAACTCCCATTCATAAAATTAGTAATAAAAATTTATTAATTTGGTATTTGGAAAATTTAGAGACTATTATTGATTATATCAAAAAAGAAAAATAATAGATCAGAATTTAAAGAAAAGAATAATAGTAATTAAATAGACTTATGTATAAAAACTAATATAATTAAAAACTCAAATTATTTAAAGATATTAGGAAAAAAAATTATTTGAAACTGAGTAGTTTCGCTATCGATGACTAATTTATGGTTACAATACAAATCACATGTAGTGGAATAGTTAAATTAACAAACATTTAATTATATATAGTTAGGATCAAAACTAAATTACACATCTGACAAAACATGCATACTGTACTAAATATAAATAAAAAATACACAAGAAAATGCAAATCACATATTGTTGTTATGTTGTTGGTATGAAAAACAGCTGTTCATATTCATTGATTCAACCAATTTTACCAGGTAATGACCATGACCAATGGCTTTAGAAAATCAATAATATAACCCATATTTATGGAAAGGTATGATACGTCCCCATTTAAGCCAAGTGACGAAAAAAGCTTAATTAATGTTTTTTATTTTACTTTTTTTTATTTATCTACACCATAGTCATTACAAAAAATAAACAAAAAGAGAAATCCGGTTTTTCTCTAAATGTATATATATCAATGCACAGGAAAACAATGGATGTTATATATATGTGTGTGTGTGTGTGTAAAATTGATTTATTGATGTGTGGAGGATTTACCTTGAGTACATATATAAAATTTTTGTCCTTATTTTTTTCTCAACAAAATAGTTTAACATTAAAGTGTTAAATAAACTGGTGTGATGCTATAAAAGCATTAAAACTTCTTAATAACACCGTAAAATAAGGAATGCGCTAGGCCTTTCAAAAGACCTTTGTCTTTCTTATTCAGTGGTAAAGAAGACTTGCCACCAGTTTGAAGACAGGAGCAAGACTGAAAGGAAATGGAAGGAAAAGTGGAGCAAGTTAAGTGAACAGCAATAGGAAAACAGAAGGCTCCAGCCAATAACAGAAGAAAATTACCTAATCAGAACAGAAGGATAATTATGAAAAGATTTGGATAAAAACTGAGTCAAATAAATAAATAAAAATAAATGAATGAATAAATAATAAAATAAAAATAAAATAAATAAATAAATAATAATAAAATGAAAATAAAATAAATAAACAAAATAAATAAATAAACAAAATAAACAAATAAATAATAATAAAATGAAAATAAAATAAACAAAATAAATAAATAAACAAAATAAATAAATAAATAAATAAATAAAATGCCTAAAAAGTGAAAGTAAAATAGAGATTTAAAATTAATAATATAAACAAACATAAAATTGAATACCAAAAATTAATAAATGAATAAAAGTTAAAAATTATATGATGAAGCTGAACAATATTTTTCTAAGCTGCGGAGAACATGATGAGAATTCTACCATGCTGTCTATCTATATTATATATTTTAAATGTGAAAATTATTGAATGTGGACTAAAATTGCTATTACAATTGTTTGATTGATATATTCTGCAGTTGAACTTTTACAAATTTATTACAATTGAATTGACAAGTTTAAGGGGATTGAAGACGAAAAAATGGTAAATTTTTGTACTCTGAAGTATCTCGTTTTACACGTGAGTGGTAAGAAGGAATTAAAAACCAGTCCTTAGACGAAGATATAGGAACTTTGAAATTTTCCTGCGGCATAAACCATGAACTGCTGTCACATTCCTCACAAATCAAGCTTACCAGCAGCAAATTTACCTGTTTCTGCTACTCAAATAGAGGAACTTCTGGTATTATCGAATAGCCGTGTAATATGGAATACCAAGGTCTCTATTTGATAAAGTGCTGCCACTATCATAAACTACTAAATGCCTATACTATTATGATATTGCCAAGCGGTAATATCATAAACTACTTAAGAACAATTTCAGAATGCCTCCTCCCCCCCAAAACGCGCAGTTCATCGGTCGGCGTCAGGGGGCGGTACGTGAATAAATATTTTGTATTCGTTTTTGGAAAGTTTTAAGAGATAATTTTTCAATATGTTTTATTCATTATTAGAAGCAACATTTTTACATTGAAATTAAGCATAATGCACACCGAAATACTAACAGTTTAGGATGTAATACTCGTTTTTCAGCTCGCGATTCACACCAATATACAAAGAGTATTTTTTCCCAAACTGGCGGTGTCGGGTTATATGGAATACCAATATCTCATAATACTCCATGCTTATGGTGGCGCAAAGACAGATCCTTATATTTGTGACCTGTGCAAATCTGAAGTATGAAATGTATATTGGCTGACTACATTGTAAAAAATGACTAATGTTTCTTATTTTATGAAAATATACTATAACCACAAACGAAAATATAATATAATCTTCTGAGTTATCTGAAATTCCGAATAGCGTGTTCCATTGTCTTTTGAATCCACAGAAACCAATACATTTCCAAAATTTAAAGAATTATTTATAAAAACAAAGTATTTTTCGCTGCCCGTATTTTTAGGAAACGTTTCCAAAGGGTTTTTATAGTGAATTAATTAGTGTCCTCAGCCTGGAATACCTGTTTTTCGAATGCTATCAATTCTCAAATAAACATTTTCATGCTCAAAAAATATGTTTAACAGACAAACATGCAAAATTAACAGTGTTAACAATAACATTAAAATTATGATTATTTTTTTACTCTTTCATGTATAAATTAATTTATGCGGCTGAAAACGTTTACTTGAGAATTGATGACATTCGAAAAACAGGTATTTCAGGCTGAGGACACTAATTAATACACTATAAAAACCCTTCGGAAACGCTTCTGAAAAATACCGGCAGCGAAACATACTTTGTTTTTATAAATAATTCTTTAAATTTTGGAAATATATTGGTTTCTGGAGATTCAAAAGACAATGGAACACGCTATTCGAAATTTCGGATAACTCAGAAGATTATATTATATTTTCTTTCGTGGTTATAGTATATTTTCATAAAATAAGAAACATTGTTCATTTTTTACAGTGTACCTAGACACTATATTTTGATCCTGCTCTCTTGATACCATTATATCTTTTTTTTTTTTTTTTTTGCCTAACTTCGTTCGTTTTCTTCATTTTCAACCCCCTATTCTATATTTCTCGAGAATCTCATAATACTCTCCAAAAAAGTTCTTCATTAATGTTATTTGTTTGCATATGATGAAATTTCATAAAATGATTTTTGTCTACAAATAACTAATCACAGATAGTTGAAGTTTTTCATTGTATTCAGTTTTCGAGTTTAAAACACTCTCAAAAAAATCCGTGAATTGAACAAATTTTTCCGTTGCCTTTTTTCGTTAAAACACAAAAATTTCCGCTTTGATTTGCTTCGTTTCCCGTAAAATACGGAAAACTCAACAATCTAACATAAAATATACGTGAAATTCTCCAATCTAAGACTGCAATTTCTTCAAAAAACAGGGGTTTACCGGCAACTGTGCTGCGTGTTACTTTTCCGTATTAGAAACGGAATTTTTACGTATGAGGTTTTCCTTCAAAACACGGAAAATTCAAGAAACGAAAGTCAAATTTTCCTGAAACTCTCCAGTCATTATGACAGAAATTTCTTCAAATAACAGAAAAATATCTTCCAATCACAGGGGTTTTCCGGCAACTTGCTGTCTGTATTTTTTACGGTTTTTGGCGAAATATATTTTGAGAATGAACCATATCGAGCTGTGATATTGCCTCAAACGTAAATGGTATTCCATAATACCCGAAGTTGCTGAACTACTGTATGCCTGATTCTTCCAGTAAAAAAAAAAAAAAAATGTTATTGAATGAAAATTCTACCACTTATTTTTTTTCGATTTCTCAAAAACTTGTTTTTTGTATTTACTGTTGACCTGACTTTTTGAACCGGACGATTCAATTAAAATTATTTGATTCAAAACGTTTTGAAATAGATTTAATAAAATATTGGTTTTATTAATGTCATTTTAATGTAATTTTATTATGTAATTTAATAAAATATTGCTAGGTAAAATTGAAAGACGTTGATAAACTAACGGTTTGTTTCAAACATTATAACCTTCTTTTAAATGAAAAAGACACGTTATTTGAATAAATATGAAATTAATCTTATAAATTGTTTCTTAATGTAAATACCCATACTGCATTTACCATTCATGTAGTTACGGATTAACCCATTACATTGCTATTCCGCAAATATTCTGTCGGGTTTTTCTAAAGTATTTTTTAATGAGGTAAGTTATAATACACTCAAAATATGTTTAAAGTGTGAAAGATTTTTTTTAAAATTCTTTTTCATCTAATTCTTTAATATGAATTAAAAAAAAATACGTATGAATAATCGTGAACATCAACATCATAACATTAATTCTATAACTGAGAAAAAACTGAGAAGTTTCTATCAACAATAATATCCTTCGGTTTTTGAGATTTATCATTACAGATTGTCCTGATCTGAGACAGGTTTTATATTTATAGTACAGTCCTGGAAAATGGAGAAGATGCCCCACCTCGGACTCGTTTATCACCAAATCGTCGCAGAGAGGTGCGAGAGGTACCATTTGACTGAGAATTGTGTCTACTTCCCGAATATCAATGCGCATTTTGAAAGTGGTGTCATCTAAATATTAAAACATATACAAACTTTAAATTTTCAAACAGAAACACTCATTTTTGACACCATATTTGAACTCTTTGGATGAAGAAAGCCCTTAGAAAGGTACAGTTGATATACATTTTTCTTAAATCAGCATAAAATTAGAAGAGGTCAAAGTTTGAGGATACTAATGTTAAATTAATATGACAAACTTTAATTTCTATATCTTCCCAAAACATAACCAATAGATTTTTTTTATTTAGATACAATAAATAGACTGAAAAAAATGTCAGGCATTTTTTCGATTCAAAAACATATTTTACTCAAGAAAATTCATATTCAAAAAGTTATGAATTGCGACTTACATTAATTTTTACATAAAACGGAATACAGCCGTCTAGAACATGAGTGTGTAAGTTTACGTTTCATTACAACCTTTATGTTTTGAGATACAGATAAATTTTACTTTTCGGTGGCAAAATGGACCGTCTCCTGTTATCAAAGCATCCATAGAAAAGAAAATCTTAGAAACTAAACAGCAAAAAAATGTGAAATATTCTTTCTTATAAAGTGAGTTTATCTTTTACTTTTCGGTGGCAAAATGGACCGTCTCCTGTTATCAAAGCATCCATAGAAAAGAAAATCTTAGAAACTAAACAGCAAAAAAATGTGAAATATTCTTTCTTATAAAGTGAGTTTATCTTGTGTTTAGAAACTCTGTATAATTTAAAAAAAAACTAATTGTGAGTTGAGGTACTTTACATTTTAAGATCTTTTTTCCCAAATTTATGAATTTATTTTTTTCCCAAATTTATGAACTCCTAACACATTTTCTTTTATAATTCTATGTTTATTTAAGAAAATATATATAAACTATATTTTTTCCAAGCAGCTTTGATCCAAAGAACAACAATAAAGTCTCAAAAGAGGGCGCTACAATTTGAAAAATGAAAATTTGTGCAATTTATAATATATAAACGACCCTTACTTCAAAATTTACATTCATATTCGGAAAGTAGATGCTGTTTCCAGTCGAACGAACTCTCAGATCTCTCTGTGACACTTTGATGATGATATAAAACAGGGTGGTCCGAAATTGAACATTTAGTATAAATATTATAGGTAGTACAAATGCGACATCTACGAGCCCTTGTTGCTATCTGAGAAAGTATATAATAAAGAGCAAGTGTAGTGAAACATTAATATCGCGAAGTAATAAAAGAAATGAAAAATGCTTCGATTTGTGGAAAATTTGAGTTGTCGAAAATAATTAAGTGCCCCCCCCCCCCTCGACACACACACTCAGAAAATACAAATTTTCTTTGAGATAGGACGATTCATGTGGAAGAAGTTCAATTTGAAATTTAACTCTTAATCAACGTGTTTCTTCAGAGTTAAGACTAAGACAATTAAATTGATTTTTTACTGTTAAATATTCTTTATTAATCTTCTACCAAGAGGCCTCTCATTAAAGATACAACCAAACGAATTAGCGTGGATTTTTTTTCTATATTTTGGTCAGTCTAGCAGATGGAGATAAAGAATTTTTGATTGAATGCTACTGTAGTATCATCCCGTTACTATCAGAATATTTGTTCCATGTTTGATTGAGATATTTGTCCCACACGAAAACATCTCATAATATTGTTTTGTTATTCTTCCACTCAAACAATCATTCAGAAACTTTTAGCTTGAAAAATGTCGTCTGTAAAACTATTAAAGTGTACAAATAAAAATTAGACGTTCTCTCGCGCCGAAAATATCAATACTTTTTCAAATATGCAGGGCCCGACTTAGACTATGTAGGGCCCTGGGTCTAGCATCAGTCTTGGAGGACCCCTTTCTATCTATGAATAGAAAATGTTCGTGAATTATGCTTAAGTGGGTAGTACTAAACTTCATACCCAATGTATTTATACATAAATTTTGTACCAGGTACTATTCACATCTTTATACAGGTATCACAAGAAAAATGATCACAACGTTAAGAAAAATACTAGTTGGAAAATTAATAGGAAACTAGCAGAAAAAAAAAATGATGGATTGCTTGGCGTGAGTATTTGTTTGCAAACTTCCCCTTTGCTTAACTACATATGTCATAAGATGTCTAAAAGAAAAATGCTCCAATTAGTCATCATAAATGGTTTGAACTTGCCTCGTTAAGAGGAAAACGTCAATAATGAAATTTTCTTGAAAAAAAAAATAGCCTACTAAGCTGTTATAATAAAGTTTTAATTAAGAGCTCTCATGGAATGTTTGAAGAAGACGACTGCACACACTTCCTAAATCATTGAAACATGTTTGGTCCCTTTTGGACAATTTTAACCATTTGGCATCTTCTTAACAAAAATCTTGATTACAACCATGGGGGGGGGGGTCTCAAATGGGGGAGCCCGGGGCAACTGCCCCACATGCCCCTGCATTAGCCAGGCTCTGAAAATATGCGTTCATTCGCTTAAAGATCACCAAGAAATTGTGAATATTTACGTATTCCTCTAGGTTTTCAATGTTATTAAAAACGTTAATATCCAGATTAAAGTGTGCATGGTGTTAGGAAACTTTATAATCAACAGCTGAACATTAATCATGATGGAATACTGCCTTCTTTATTGAGAAAATTCTTAGGCATTGTGCTTCATTAATTTTTCTTTTTGTCAGAATGTAATAGCCAAGATATTAGTAAGTAACCCCTGGTGTAAATATCGTCCTATGTTTTATTATCAGGTTCAAACGACAATGATTTAGGTCATGTTTCAAATACATATAAAAAGATTATTTCTGTAAATTTCACCTTTATATTTTTATATATTAGAATTTGCACTAGATATAGATGTACTAGGTATATACGCGAAGCCCTGTCTTTGTCAAATACTTTAAATAAAATAAAATGGAATTTGATAATATTTGTACCATCTTAAGTGAAAAATACATTATTATAATCGTATAATAATAAAAATAATAATAATTAAAAAATAGAATTGGATAATATTTTCACTATCTTAAGTGAAAAAAAATTATTAGATTCGTATTATTATGAATATACTGGCCAGAAATGGATGTTTATAAAAAATCAACATTTTTGTACTTTAAAGAGTCTCTTCTAAGGCTTAAAAAATTTCGAAGAACTTTTGTTCTGTAATCGAAGAAGAATGAAGTCGATCGGATAATTAGTTGCCCATATATTTGTAATCATATTTTCCACACTCTTCGATTTTTCATAACCCTGTATTTCATTCAAATTTAAATTCAAAGATATATTTAATTGGAAATGAGATGCTTAATCCGCCGCAGTAAACCGTTAGTTAATATGATTATCAATTTTAGAGTTATAAGGATGTTTCTTTTACGAAATTCAGTAATAGACCATTTAAAGTTTATGACGTCATCAAGCCACGATTTTATTCGAATTGCAATGCATTTTATAAATAGTTTACACATGTTTTATTTTCATATTTTATATTATGCATATCCATGATGGGTAAGTTTTACGGTGGCCCCCAACGACTAGTTTTATTGTCTTTTATATTCACTCCTTAAAATAAACAATTTTGAAAATATTTATATATCTTTTATCAGAACGAATATTTCGAGAGTATGAAAAAAAGATTTCCGGATAATCAAATTTTTTTTTCAATTTTCAAAACGATTACAAGACGTACCTTATACTACATATGATGGGTAAGTAATATATCTTTGAATTGCAATTTGAATGAAATACAAGGTCACGAAAAATTGAAGAGTATGGAAAATAGGATTCCAAATATCTCGGCAACTAATTATTCGATCGATTTCATTCTTTATGAAAAATGTATGTTCTTTTATTGTCTTTTATATTCACTCCTTAAAATAAACAATTTCGAAAATTTTTATATACTTTTTATCAGAACGAATATTTCAAGAGTCTAAAAAAATAGTTCCGGATAATCGAGATTACTGAAATTCAATAACCTTCTTCACATTATTAGATACTAAGTACATACCAAATTTCAAGTCTCTATCTCAATTGGTTCGGGAGATAGAGCATTTACAGACACACACACAGACACACAGACAGACGGATGGCAATTTTTTTTTTTCTAAAAATATGTTTTTCGGAATCTCCAGTGTCTGAAACGTGTAAATCCGTCAATTTTTTTTTCGATTTTTAAAACGATTGTAAGACAGCCTATACTACGTATGATGGATAAGTAGTAAACTAGTCGTTGGGGGCCACCATAATACTTACCCATCATGGATATGCATAACATAAAATATGAAAATAAAACATGTGAAAACTATTTATAAAATGCATTGCAATTCGAATAAAATCGTGGCTTGATGACGTCATAAACTTTAAATGCTCTATTACTGAATTGCGTAAAACCAACATCCTCATAACTCCAAAAATGTTAATTCTATTAACTAACAGTTTACTTCGTTGCATTAAGCGTCTCATTTCCAATAAAAATATATCTTTGAATTGCAGTTTGAATGAAATACAGGGTCACGAAAAATCAAAGAGTGTCGAAAATAGGATTCCAAATATCTCGGCAACTAATTATTTGATCAACTTTATTTTTTGTGCAAAATTTATGTTTTTTTATTGTCTTTTATATTCACTCCTTAAAATAAACAATTTCGAAAATTTTTATATACCTTTTATCAGAACAAATATTTCAATAGTCCGAAAAAAAAAAGTTCCCGATAATCGAGGTTACTGAAATTCAATAAACTGCTTTCCATTATTACATACTAAGTACATACCAAATTTCAAGTCTCTATCTCAATTTGTTCAGGAGATAGAGCGTTTACAGACACACACACACACACACACACAGACGGACGGCAAATTTTTTTTCTAAAAATATGTTTTTCGGAGTCTCCAGTGTCTGAAACGTGTAAATCCGTCAATTTTTTTTTTCGATTTTTAAAACGATTGCAAGACTTACCTTATACTTATGTGTGATAGGTAAGTAATAGTGGCACGAGACTCGGCCAGCTATGTAACAAATTCACAAAAATATATCAACGTGCGAGACCCGTCTTTGAATTGTCTTCTGTGATAACAAAGAAGACAGAAAATTATCACTTTGTTTTTATTCGTAATAAAACAAATAATAACCAATTCTTTTTTAAAGGATAATAAGTGCATTATTCATTTTATTCCGATCATTTAAAAATAAAAATTAATGTATAAACAGTAGTATTAAATATAAAAAATGAATTATTTTTTTAAGACATTGGGCTCAGCTGCTTCTATAAGACATTTATTGAGAAATCTATGCTGTTTACTAAGCCTCCAGTTCGATGATAGTGGATTAATTTTGGATCAATTACTCACAACAGCGTAAAATAGAGATTTCCTCGGGGAATGGCAAGCTGGCTTTACGCCGAACTTTTCATGTTGTACAGAAAATCGCTTTCTGTTTGATAAAGTATTGATGCAGGATATGTTTGTTTGAACTCTGGGGTTAAATAATAAGAAGAATTGTTTAAGCAGAAATCAATGTTCTAAAAGCGAAAATAATACCTACGTACTTACCTAACTAACTAACTAGCACACACACACACTTGCCTAAAAGCTGATACACAACAAATTTATCTGAATTGCATATACAAACGTATTGTTTATTTTTGTTAGGCATTTAATATAATATATACAATTAAATGCAATTTATATAACATAGAAAACATTGGACAAACTTGTACTACTCCTTCACGCATTAGAATTAATCTGCACAGTTCGAATATAAATCAAAATACTTCTAACAATGTTGAATACTTGCACTTTCAACTTAATGATTTTAATATTAACTAGGGGATCCGACCCGGCCTTCCCGGGTTACAAAATACAGATGAAAAACATTCTTTTAATTGAAAACTCTAACAGATATTTTACATTTATATATTTTCTTAGATTTCCCACTAACAATACCAAAAATCATTTTTCTATGAAATTATGTATTCAAATAAAGTTTTGAAATGTATTAAAAGCAATATTGGCTTCGTGCCAGCAGTTAACAGCCTGTTAATTCATGCTTGAAAATTATTATAAAAAGCCATAATAAATCAGTCAATTAAGATATAGTTTTCAAATAAATTGCATTCGGTAGTAGATTTATTTCCCTATATAACGGTGTAAAAATTGAAAATGTGCGATGTTTAGAAATTAAAAAAAATGCAGTAGCAAAAGTCGCAAAACCGAAATTTCATCATGAAGTGTTGCCATTCGCAAAATGACGTCAGCGTTACACACGGACACGTTTGTCCTTTATAATATAGATACTATAAGGATATTAGGTATTCATAAAAATCTAAATGATAGAGTGTTATAAATCAATGTACATAAAAACCGTTGAATTTCTCTATCCATATAGACAATTTAAAAGTTTCCAATCCATTACATAATGTATATTTTAATATAACTAAATTTGACCAATATAGAAATATTTATTCTGATTTAAGTCATTTAGTTCTCAAAAACTATTAGGTATAAATATGGTAAGCGTAACGTGCATTCTCAATATATTTCCAGAAAACCTATTAAAAATGAATAAGTGAATTTGGAAGTTATTTTTAATACATCTTATGACTAGTTTGATTTAAGTAAACATAATTTTCTAGTAAAATGAGAAGCCTATATCTTTATTTTAAAGTTTTAATCACATCTCAGTGAAGTTTTCTTGATTTATTTAATTATAGAAAAACTCTTCTTAATGTAAAACTAAAAACATGCTACAAAACTAACAATACTCAATTACTTATAATTTTTTTCAATCTTATGCTTAACAAAATTAATTTTCTGAATATAATAAACAATGATAGAAATTTCTTTCCAATTTAAAACTGACATACATACAACTTACAAATAATGTTACATTAAGACGACATATATTTAATTACAATAATTTTGTAAAACATTTATCTTCTAATGATAATTCACATTGTTTTGTAATGATGCACTATATAGCAAGTATTGTAACTCTACTCATGTTCACATTATTACTTTTGATTTAAATATTGCAGAAAATGGCAACTTACGTCTTCTCATGATATATGAAACTAAGTTGGAAATCTAAATGTACGGTTAACTCAATATTACAGCAATACAATTTAAACTTGGATCTTTTTACATACAGAGTTTCAATCGATTATAACAAACTTATTAATTAAATATTTTCACGAATGGAAATATAATGTTTCAGGTATATTAAATTTAGAACTTTAGAAACTTTTTCAAAATAATAATGACATATATGTTAAACAACTAAAAAGTCACATTCAAAAGTTGCAAAATAAATTCACCATTAGTTATGTTGACAATTCACTTAATAATCATGCTATTATTTGATAAGTAGTTAATTAGTAATTTTATAAACAACTAATTTCTAATGCAATTAGTAGTACGACTATTTAAAAAAAACTTCTCTCAGTACTGTAATAAAAAATAGACATATCCATCAATTTTATAAAAAAATTAAATATGAAATCTTACAACTAATAATTATACTTATATTGTTGTCAAACCAAAATTACATAAGAATCCAATAAAATTTCTCACTGTTACCATTGGTTGTAATAGAACAAGGCAAGTAATTTATTAGTGACAACACTCACTAAATTGTATGAAATTATTATACAAATATCGAAAATTGCATATAAAACAGTTTTCAACTAGTAAATAATTTAAAAACTTTAAATAACATACATTACATTAAAATTTTTGATTTTAATGATTTGTTTAATATTAATATAAAAGATTTGTTTAGAATTATTAATATGATATTCAAAGACATTAACCCCTTAATTGTGTATCCCGAACTCAGTTCGGGCAAGATGTGTTTGCTTGTTTTGTTACTAAAAGCTTTTGTACACCAGTAATTTTTAAACACAACCTTCGCTTTATTAATCGGCAAACCATTTTCGATTAGACAAAGCAAATATTTTAGTACGGAAAAAGTGGTGTATTGTGCCTATTTTTAGTTTATGGTGTCAAAAAAACCTCTCACAGTTAACGGGTTAACAACATTCTAAAATTAAACCACCCTTTGTCAGTTTCTTGTTTCAAAACATCTACACCATAATTACATAATATTTAATGATACTATTTATAAACTAGTCGTTGGGGGCCACCGTAATACTTACCCATCATGGATATGCATAATGTAAAATATTAAAATAAAACATGTGTAAACTACTTATAAAATGCATTGCAATTCAAATAAAATCGTGGCTTGATGACGTCACAAACTTTAAAGGCTCGATTACTGAATTGCGTAAAAGAAACATCTTTATAACTTCAAAATTGATAATCATATTAACTAACGGTTTACTGCGTCGGATTAAGCGTCTCATTTCCAATTAAAATATATCTTTAAATTGAAATTTGAATGAAATACAGGGTCATGAAAAATCGAAGAGCGTGGAAAATATGATTACAACTATCTCGGCAACTAATTATCCGATCGACTTCATTCTGTATGCAAAATTTATGTTTTTTTTATTGGTTTTTATATTCACTCCTTAAAATAAACAATTTCGAAATATGTTTCTAAACAAGCTATAGATTATGGGTATCCTACATGTCTTATTAAATCAATATTATATATATACTTCAATTATTAAAATTTAAAAAAAGGTTGGTAGGGTGGGTAGATGCTTGAGTATGGAGGTTAGATGTTATTGTATGGTATTGTATGGTTTTCATAAAATGGTTGGTAGGGTAGGTTGATGACAAATTATGGAAGTTGGATGTTGTTGTTTGCTTTTTTTAGGGCTGGTATGGTGGGAAAATATTAGATTATGGAGGTTAAGTGTTGTTTGGCTTTATATATTTACTTATTTTACATAATGGGGATCACACATTTCAAATACTACTCCTAATACTACTACTACTAATAAGACTTGGGATCTTATATAATTAATTTTTCACTGGTTTAATGAATGTTACATTTAGTCTATTTTATTGCAACACATGATAAGTGTGGTTATATAATATTATAAACATATTGTATATAGGCTAGTTCTTTCAATTACTTTTTATTTTTTACATTAATACCTTAAAACTTTTAATTTTAAAATCAATATTTTAACTTTTCCCGAACATTTAAATGATCTATACTGTGTATTTTGTATTTCATTATAAATTTGTTATTAAATTTAACTTCCTTAATTGCAATTTTGATTATATAGGATTTTCTTTATTTTAACTTCTTATTAATTATTGATTGTTTCAAAACTTAACATTAAGAGAAGTAAAATCTATTTTATTAATTTTTCTTTCATCTTTTTTTTTTATCTTAATTACTGTTTATTATTTCCATTTGTTTGTAATAATAAAAAAAATTATATTATTTTGTTCTGAATTTTTGTTAATTTTTAAATGCCATTCATTGTTAATTTACTATATTTTTTCACATCCTAATTATAAATCTATCAGTATATATATTTTTTTCTTTCTTTATTTTTATCATTTCAATCTAAAGGGGACAGCACTCGTGCATTTTTATCTTTAATTGTAAATCATAAAGAATATTTTTATTCCTCTCACGATAATTGATTTTTTTAGTGATTTGATGAAATAGATTATTCCTATTTATATAATTATTCCACTATTTAATAAATTCTATTTTTTTCTTACTATTATATTAATTAAGTATATCGTTTTAGTCTACAATCCTCAGCATTTCTGCTTCATTATGCTGATTTTTTTTATTTAGCGTATTTATTTTTTTTATTTAATATTAATTGGCTTCTTTTTGTTATAGACTGTTGTTATCTATACTAATAAAAGAAGGTTTCTCTCTGTGTGTCTGTGTGTGTGTGTGTGTGTCTGTTGGCGATGGCTAGGAAAATTTAGCGCACCTAGAAGTCTGTAAATTTAGATTTAGGTAGTCCAAACACTCTCCTGATATACCTGAGCCTCAGAATTTTAAAATTTTGAAAATTAAAGTAGTTATCAATTAAAAACTGATCAAAGATCACAAATAAAAAAGTCATTATTCTGAAGCGAACTGGCGCATGTGCAGAAACCAATTTCCGTATCTTCCGGAACAGAAGAAAGAAAGCAGAAGACATTCCGTTTTTGTTTAAAGTATTTCTAAATTCGCCATGGACAAACGGCTAAAAATACGGAAAAACCGTCTACATATTCTAAAAGAACATATTTTTACGTCACGGACGATCTAGTTGGTTTGAAAAACTTTTACATTTAACCCTTTCAAAAAAAATAATCAAAAAGCATCGAATTCGCGTTTTTTATTCTCTCCCGTTTTCTGAGCCTTGCATCTACCGGAATGCAAAAGATACGGAAAAATGAAGGTCACCAAATTAAAGAACTGTTTTCGTCCTTTTCAAAGCCACCTTTGGTTTTAAAAAATACAAAAATTAACCCTTCGAGAAAGTATATTTTCTGTATGCCGTTTTGCGATTTTTGCAATTTTTAAAATTTCGCATCGGCGATTTAGAGACAGGTACGAAAAACTAAAAATACCAGACAATATCTACATTTATTCCTTTTTCGACATATGCATTTGTTTTTGAAAAATACGAATATTAACCCTTCAAAAAAAATTCGTGCGCAGGATTCTTTTTTTGCGAATTCCGATTTTCTGCTATATATTAAATCTGGCATCGGCTTTCTAAAATAACCAAACAAAAAGCAAACACACCTAAAGACATCTACGTTCTATCGGGTTTAGGCAGAAACCTTTAGTTTAAAAAATAAATCACATTAACCCTTTCGAAAACGTTTTTAACCGTAAGTCAATTTCGCTTTTTTAACTATTTCTCCTATCTTTAAAAATCCGAATTGGTGTTTATAAACAAGATACGAAAAACTAAAAATACCGTGCCTAATCTATATCCCTTTGTTTTTTTTAAAATCTGGTATCCGTTTTGAAAAAAATTAATTTTAACCCTCCGAAAAAAATCCTTTTCAAAACTCACTCACGCAAATTTCCTTTTTTATGTCCAGATTTAAAAATCGGGATCGACTCGGAAAATGCAAGTACGGACAAACAGTAGACTCCAGATCATAGACACGTTCATTTTCTTCAAAATGCATCGTTGGGTTTTAAAAAATTTCCACATTAACCCTTTAGAAACCGATCGATTACGTAACCCACTTTCGCGATTTCCGCTATTTTGGCAATGTTTACCCGTAGTTAAATTTCAATTCTACTAGGAAATTTGGTTGGGTCAAGTGTTCTGAAAAGGCCTCTTCCAGAACAGACTGCGCCCCCTGGCGGTGGAAAGTGGAACTATAGGAGTATATCTGGTTCTATGGAATCGATTACGACGGGGTTAGGCTCATTCGACTTGATATCTATAGCCTTAAATATTTTAGCTGCACTTTCGACCACCAGGATGCGCTTTTCGATCTTGCGTTTTATGAGCCCGATTACGACGAAGTTTGCCTCATTCGACTTGATTTCGATAGCCTTACAGATTTCAGTCATATTCGTATAGAACAGATTATGAATATTTCGGGCCCGGGCAACGCCGGGCGGATTAGCTAGTAATAGGAATAAACGTATTATTTTATAAATAATAATAGGAATAAACTTATTATTTTATAAATAATTAATTATATAGTAATTAATATTTCTTTATCACTGACTACAAATTTCTTATTGTTTTATTTTTAAGCAAATTACATAAATTAGTTTTGTACACTTGTTTAAGTATAATTTCTGTCAACAGATAGCAGCACTTATGTTATATATATATTAACTTAAAATATTAATCATAGAGTATATTTTTCTCTTCTTCTAATAAAGCTTGGTATTCTGTCGTATTTGTGGGAAGTCAAAATAGACAAAATTTACAAGAATTTTATAATTAATTAATTGTATAATATTTATTACTATTTTATTTTCAGTTAAATTATTTATATTTGTGGTTATTTCTTAATTTAGGTGAAATAACTGTAACCTTTTAATTTTAACATGTAATGGTCCCATATAATTGTAACTCACCGTTTTTAACACTTTCCAACCTAGTTGAAAAGTGTTTATGACTTCGGTTTGCCTGGCCGTCTGTCCGTCTGTCCGTCTGCCGTTTAGCCGTCTGCCGTTAAGCCGTCTGCCGTCTGCCCGTCTGTCCGTACTCTGACTCCCGTAAATATGATAGGATTGCCCTGTAATTTTTGTATGTTATTGTCGTTTACTGTAGTATGTTCCCTATTTCAACTGAAATTTGTAGCACTTATAGTTTTTTTACAGGGACGGTCAAAAGTATTCCGTTACATTACAGTCAATGGGAAATAATAGTTTCAACTGCATTTTGATGACGCTACGTCATTTAAAACATAATGAAATTGATATATAATTATGAAGCGCATTAAAACATGCTTTTTGTAGCATATGGGGTGCAAAGCATTTATTATTCATTTACAGGGTCGAACAAAATAATTCTGTTACACTTCGTTCTATGGGGATAAATCGGTTGCAGTGTAATTTAGTGATATTTCACTATTTGAAACATAATGAAAATTATATGCATTACTGAGGTGCACTATAAATTGCTCTCTTGTGTGCATTGTGTTTATTTACAGGGACACACAAAAGATATTGGTTACAGTACATGTGCGATATTTACAGTCTATGTGTGATAAGTGCGTTTTCAATTTTGGCGTGTGTTTTTAAGTTTAACTAAATTTTTTCATAGTACGTCGGTGTTTATAAACTTGATTGATCATATACAGGGCTACACAAGAGAATTCGTTAGTATTACAGACTATAGGAGTGAATTGCTTAATAGTAGTTTTTAATTGTGTTTACGCATTTTCCTGCTGAACTATATTTAGTAGACTAATAGAAATTTGTGGAACATAAATAAATTCATATACAGGGATACGCAAAGAAAAAGATACATTGTCGTTTACGGTTGGTAATTGCTGCGAGTGAGTTTTAAGTTGCCTTTTAGCTTAATATGGGGTGTGTACAAAAGTCTTCAGATAATATACAGGGCTGTACGAAAGATTTCGAGTGCATTTCCACCGATTGGCAAAATTTGCTAAATATGAATATTCTAACTGAACTAAATTTTATCATACTATATATCCACATCTATTGATCATATACAGGGCTGCACAAAATAATTCGACTACTTTTTTTATACTGGAAGGTAATTTCGAAAACTGCATTTTTGAATGTGTTATATGTTTTCTAAACTGTTTACTTACATATCTTCTTTCACCTTATTTAACGGTGAAGTTTCGTTACAGTTTTCTGACTGTGTTGGAAAGTGTTTCATAATCTATGCTTGACGCATTATTTTTCGTTCTTGTTGTACTTCATCTGATTAAAGTAGTATTGGTAAGTGATGTTTTTCTATTGTTTGATATCTCATATTGAATTTATTTTTCATTTATTTTTCATTCACTATGAGAATATTATGAATTTTTGTATTGGTACTACATTAGCATTTTTCTTACATGGAATTCAGGATTTTTCAATTTTTATTAAATATTATTTTGATATGTGTTGTCGCAGTTGGTCGGACAAGTTGAATATACAAATTTATGCTTAATCGCTCTCGGTATTTAAACAGAAATCATTTGCGACTTCCTTATTTTGTGAATTCTTGCCTTTGATAACGTGTTTCACAATATAAGTTTCCAATTTCTCATTGCATTGTTGTGTCCTTCTAATTTCAGATTTTCTTCTCCCTTCTTATTATCAATGCATTTAGCAATGTTGAATTGATGTTATTTTCTTACGTATTCTAATAATTGGTTAATTTCTATAGTACGGATTTTATCTTCTGATTTTATAATCATGTTATTTTCGGAAAGTTTTAATTACATAAATGTATATATAAAAATACATGCGTACATGTCGGAGAGAGGTAGATAGAGGGGTGTTAAAAATCATGAATCTAAGTTAAATTTTATTTATCATATTTCTTTCCGATATCCGTGATACATCTGTAACTTATTATATTATAGAATTATTGTTATTTTCTAGCATTAAATAATAATATAAATATTACGATGGTATTATTTTATCAAATTCTTAGAAAAATCATTTAAGATTTTGTTCGAAATTCATAAAAAGACGCCTAAAATATCTTTGGTCCTTGAAATTGTAGACAGTTTTGCATTTTATTAGTGAAATTTCATCAAAATAACTTTAACAATAAAAGCAAG
This sequence comes from Maratus michaelseni, assembly GCA_963931845.1. Lineage (NCBI taxonomy): Eukaryota > Metazoa > Arthropoda > Arachnida > Araneae > Salticidae > Maratus > Maratus michaelseni. The sequence continues at coordinate 369,257,966 of OZ007586.1, forward strand.
TATCCGAAAGTGACAGAAATTGAGAAAATCAGTAATAATAAAAATGAAGTTAAATTTGTAGCAATAGATTATACCCCTCATTTATTTGAAAAGTTAAAATATATCCTAAAGAAATATAATATGATTTTAGTAGCCAGACGTAATGATAAATTAGTAAGCATAATACAGGCAAGAATTGATCCAATTGATATGCACAGTAGGTCAGGTGTTTACTTGATTCCCTACAAAGATAAGGTTACAAATAAATTATTAAAGTATGTAGGTATGACCACTAGAAAGTTCAAAATGAGAATCAATGAACATATTCAAGATATTAGCAAATATAGACCCGCCACTGCCCTATCTAGATTATTCCAAATAAGTGATATTGAGATATTTTTCCGTAAATCAAGAATTATTATGCGGGCTGCCGATTTTAAAAGTTGTGTAATTTTGGAGTCCCTAGAAATTTTATCGCAGGCAAATAACTGTTGCAATGATGTATAACCAAAACCAAATGCCAAGCATTTTTTCCGAACTGCTCCGAGTTACGGGAAAGTATGGTCTCCCGAAAGTGTCGTGTTTCCCCCTCACCAACAATAGGTCTATCCGCCGGCGCATGTCCATAATGAGTTCTCCTGTCACTTTGAGTTCTGGTCTTGAACAACATCTGTGCTGTTCTCTTCGCTGGTCGAAGGTCCTTGATAATGGCTTAGTTTAGAGCCGAAAGCGCTAGGAGAGTTATGTACTACTAAGATCTTATGTTTTAAAGTTTTTAAGACATTTGTACATTTATTTTTTTATCTTACGTCTATTTTAGTAATATATAAATAAAATCATTTTTCATAAAAGAATGTTTTTCTCATGGTGAAGTTTCTTATGAGATAGTATGTCAGATTTTTTTTTTTTTAAAAGGCGCTATTTTCTCTTTTTAATGAATTTTTGTAGAAGGACATTATAGCTATAACTCGGTGAGATGACACCTCCCCCCCCCCCCCACCTGAAATTACAGGGTGAATACTTCAAAACTATTTAGCAAATAATTTAAATTTCAATTTACGTAGTTTTACTATCACGATGTTACAAATACTTTTATAAAGATTTAGTCGTTTTTTATTTAACAATTATAGGTAATTTATAGTTCTTCAAATAATAAAAAAAATTGTCAGATTTTCTTTAATTACTTTATATAAATATTTAAGTGACAGGTATTTTAATACTTATTGTCTAATTTGATAAATACACATGTTTTATTTTAAGAAGATAAAATTTGCTATATAGTTCATTTAAAAATATTCATAATTTCCTCTTACTCCGAGAAGAAGGCTTCTAACTTTGGTTTTTTTCTTTATGCAAACGCGCTAATATCTATGTTTTATTTTATGACTGTCGTGAAAAATTGCTTTCATATTCCACTTAACAAAAATAAATAAATACGCAGTATATAGTCTAGATCAGGTGTGGCCAGTGTGCCAGCCAGCCAATTGTCCCACAGTTTTCAAATAGTAATCTTTGCCTTATTTAATGGCAGAAATTCTGCAATTAAATAAGATTACTAAAATTACTTAAATAAAGTTAATAAAGTTAATAAAGTTATTAAATAAAATTACTATTAGTAAATAGTGGTGATAATTGGCTCGCTGTCACGCGGTTCTCCCTTCCGGGTCTAGGATCTTACAAGAAGAAATCTAATAATGGAAGAGTTAACTACACTATACTAAAAAAAAAAGGTAGCTAACATGACATAGAATGTGAAGATGAAGCATTTTATATGTTCTACATGTTATTTTATTCCTACATGTTATTTATTTATAATAAATTATAATTAATTATCTTTGAATTTAACAAAGAATTTCGATTTATAACAAAAACAAAAAATAATAATAACGAAAAAAAAGGAAGAATATTGAAATTTAGCGACAGAAATGGAAATGTCTAATGAAAATTAAGAAAAGAGAGTGAAACCTAAGAAAATAAAAACTAGACACTCTTCATTGGAAGAGCAGACATATTATTTTACTGTCAAAACTTTTACCTTTTATGATTTATTTCCATGATAATTTATCAATTCCAGTAAAAAAGTTGACCTATCTTTCTTAATATGTAAAAACAAAATTTTGCACTCTCAGTAAACGAATTTCTTTTTTCTTTTCTGCAACTAATTTTTTTTATTTTTTCTTTATCTAGGGACATTATCTTTTTTGAAGGGAAAAACTGTGTTTTAGCTTAAAAGTGTGACATTAAATTTAGGAATTCAAATGTGATATATTTAGGACGTCATAGACTTATTATTTGTCGAATAAAATAAAATAATATTTTTTAAAAATATAATGAAAAACAATATTTTCCAATTAATAAATAAACGTTTCCACTTGTTTAACAAATTCTGAATACGGATTTACTGTTAAATCAAACTTTATGTAAAATTACCGACATACATTTAGTTTATGCAATAATTTAATTTATTATTTAATTTACTTATTGTTATTTTCAATGCCATAGATTTCGGACATTTTTATTTTTTAAGATACTAGATGAAATTTTTTGAAATCATTTTGTGAAATGATCTAACAATAAACTATATTTTTAATTTTTAATCTTATTAAGCACTAAGTTGATAGAGTTTTTTTTTAAATGTCTAATATTTTAATTAAATTTTAGAAAAATGACTTTGAAAAATACAGATTTTTTTCTTTGTTACTCAGGTTAAATTGCTACCATTAATTCACAGAGTAATACGAGGTAATGACACTTCAATTAAAATTTATGAGTAAAACTAATTTAATTCTTATAATAATACATTGTGCTTATTAAAACAAATTTCTATTTTAAAATAAAAACTAAACATGATAAGTGATACTTCCCATGAATCTTTATAATAAGAATTTTCAGGCACTGGAGTATGTTTTCTGTCGTGGATTATTGGACAAGTGAAACTCCCTGTATACATAACTTCACACAAGCTATATAGAATAAAATAAAATAAAATTGTTATTTCATTATCTCCCGGTTTCTTGCATTTTTAATTATCTACATAATAAAAACTTTGCTTTATTAGAAATATAACAATTGCGAGTTAGTTCTTTGCATGTATTTATTAACATTTGAAACCTTTATGCTGTAAGTTATAAATGAAAATTTCCCCGGGGAGAGTGGGGGCCTGTTTATGGAGACCCTTTTTGTCATGAAAAATTATTCTATAAATTGGAGGTATATGACTATCTCGAATCACATCATCGTACTTTCTAGTAATATAGTTTTTAAAAAACAATGTCATTGTTTTTAAATGTTTAAGTGTTACATAAATAAAAAGTTCATTCTATACATTAAAATTCAAATTACAATACATAAAAAGAAATATTTTAACTCAAGTGAAGCTTATTAGCGCAATGTAATAATGGAAGAGGATATTGTCCCAAGTTTCGCAGATCACGCACAATATAGAACTGAAACTCATTACACTTTATTAAATAGTTAAGGCTGTTCGCAAATCCAAACTCGTTATGCATTCACGAAACTATTTTCATCCGTAAATGAATAAATACGGATGAAAATAGTATTATATTCAGATTCCAAGGAATCATACAAAGTTCTTCATCTATACTAATATTATAAAGTAGTAAAGATTGTTTGTTTGTTTGTAGGGGGTAATCTCTGGAACTACTGAAGCGATTTCAAAAGTGATGGTGGCAAATGAATGGTGACAATACCTGCTCCAACATAGGCTATATTTTATGGACTGAAGGAGCTAGAAACATGAAATTTGGCATGGTAGTTACTTATAAGATGTAAATGCTCTCTAAGAATAAATTCTAAAAAAATTCGAAATTTAAAAGGGTGAGATGAGCGAAAAGCGTTCTAAAAATATTCTAAATTACAATTTCTATGGAATCTCTGGAACTACAGAACCATTTTCGAAAGTGATGGTGGCAAATTGATGGTAACAGTCCCTGCTCCAACATAGGCTATATTTTATGTCGGTGTCACTACCCCCAGGGGGGTGCAGGAGCGAAAAACTTTCTAAAATTTCGATTTTTTTTTATACTGAAGGAGCTAGAAACATGAAATTTGGCATGGTAGTTACTTATGAGATTCTTATTTGATTATAAGATTTTCACAGGTTTTACTGTGCGTGAAACGATATAACAAAAATATTGTTTAAGATAATATATAAGTCATAAATTATGTTGGTTAATTAATACGCTAAAATCTGGGTAAGCGAAACTTGTCTATAACGAAATCCCGTATTTACTGGAAAATTTTCATAGTCCCGACGAAAGAGTACCCTACAAATCTATCTGCTAAAACAGAAACCTGTCTCTAACATAATTTTTTATGGTCACTAACGATTACGTCCACAGGTTTACTTTATTTTGTAGTTCATCATTAATTGTTAAAATAATATAAAAAGAATACACTAAATGAAAACTGCTAAGAGGGTATCGTTAGGGACCAGAGGACAGTTCCCTTTCAGACAGGTTTCCATCTTAGCAGGTATAATTGTATGGTATTTTTTTCATCGGGACCATGCAAATTTGGTCTGTGACGGAAGAACTTTCTATAACGAAATTCTGCATTAACAGAGGAATTTTATGGTCCCGGCGAAATAATTACCATATAATATCTGCTTATAATGAAAACTTGTGTAAAACGGAACTTTTCTTTAGCTCCTAGCGATTCACTCTGACCAGGATTTACTGTATTTTAATACTATTAGCTCTTTATAAAAAAAAAACAAGTTCTTTAAAAGTAGAAATATTATGCTGCAAACTTATTTAGGTCTAACAGTATTTCTCAAAATATTTAAAAGCAAGCTTTAGGCTAACCTTAATTTTCAAAAGAATTTCAATAATATATATATCATAAATGAGAAAATACAGTAAAACTTGTGAAAACAGAATCCTGCCTTCGCAAAAATTTCAATGTTCCGGCCAACGGAATGCGATGCAAATAAATCTGCTCAGATGGAAATCTGCTAAAACGTAACTTTTCTTTGGTCTCTAGTGATTCTGTCTTAGTCGGATTGCTGTAGTTATACTACGTTCAGATCGCATAGTTAAGATATCTTAGACTGCTGAATTCACTGAGGGAGTTCCAGAAACTCACTTAGTGAGTTCGAAATTTCTATTGCTAGATACAGCCAGTACCACTCACTCTGATTGGCTCTGGAGGCCGATTGGCTGTTGAGGTGGCCTTTAACATATGCGCATGCACACATGCTATGTTTGTTCAGATCTCGGACACGGTGATGTTCAGTGAGTTATCTTAGATGAGTTTTGCGGTGTGGACAGGTATTCAATTCCGGGAGGGTACCACCTCAAAAAAGGTAAGATATCTTAATCTCCAAGATATCTTAAATGTCCGATGTGATCAGGGTATTACACTGACACAACAAATAAGGGGAAGGGGAACTTAAGGGAAATATTAGTTTAATTTTAAAAGCTGATAAGGTAAACACAATAACTCTTGTGTTCTGAAGAATGAGTCACATACAAAAACAACGAAAAAAAAAAAGCTAAATCATTTGCGTGAAATTGTTCCAAGTAGCAAGGAACTCTTTCAGTGCAAAATGCAATATAAAAGATGAAAAGAAATAGCAGCAACATTCTATTTTTCTGCTGCAGTTTCTCATTTCGCTCTAAAAGAAGGGGAACTTCTTTATGAAGCCGTGAAACATCCTCAAGCTCATCATCTATCTGACTATTTGTTTTACTTTACATTATAATCATTATTCTTTACTGTAAAACCTGTTATAACCGAATTTCTGGAGACCGGGAAAAAATGTCGTTTCAGACAGGTAGCAGGTATAATATGCATGGTAATCATTCCGTACGAATCATGAAATGTTTCCGTTTCAGATAGGTTTTTCTTTCATAGTTTTCACTGTATTTTGATTTTGCCTCAGAAAATTTGTAGAAGCAAAATTTCTCCCTGTTGAAAGCATAGTGAGTAGAGGAAAATAGATGTACAAAAGGGTGAAATTAAGCACATAACTTAGCAAAAGAAAAATTTCAAAAGGTTCGAGTTTTTAACTAAATCCGACTTCTTGTGTGTAATCCATTTCTAACCACCCTATTTTTTTCTTTCTTTCTTTTTTTTTTTTTTTGTGCCGAAGTAATTTTTTCAAAGGCGGTAAAAGGATTTAGCTCATTGGGGAAGAAACAGTTGTTTAGAAGTTTTTCCGTTATTGGTGTGTCTATCGCTCAGAGAAAGAATCTACTATTATTATAAGGTCTATGGTCTATCGGCAACCTGTCTTGTTCTAAAAATACTATCCCATTATGATACGGACTGTAAAAAAAAAAAAAAAAAAAGAATGACATTGTCACTCTTTTATGGGTATATTTCCTTTCACATTACTCAAAATTTTTCATGGGAAAAGGTAACGAAAGAAACGAAAAACAAATTCTGTTAACTTCCCACCAGAATTTGAAAACAATGAGATACATTAAATTCCCATAACAATGAGATATTATAAAAACGTACGAGTTTCCGAGAAAACAAGTCTGCATAAAACTTTGGGAGTTTGGGAGTAGCGAGACCTCCTCCCTGTGGGTCCGCACCTTAGATAATACAAATTTTGGCTTCTTCAGAATTTATATGAGAATAACTAAAAATGTCACACATATGAAATTAAAAGGAATTAGAAAATGTATCAGAATAATTCGAATTCTCGAGCAGCACACTAAAAAAAAGAGAATTTTATAAAAAATGAATAAACTGGTGTAGTTTTGTTTATCTGCAGAGCCCAAACAAAATAATTTTTCAGCCGAAACCGAACTGACATCGAATTTCGCCCCCCCCCCCTTTCCGAGTTTCAGTAGAAAACAAAACCGAGGCTAACGAAAAAGAAAGGCTACCGCGGTGCTTTACAAGTATCTTTTTTTACAGACCGCGGGAGTCACGTGATGCTGGAATGCACCAATGCAGGTGTACGAAAAGAGCATCACGTCACTCTAGCGGTCTGTAAAAAAAGATAAGTGGAATGCACCGCGGTAGCCTGTCTTTTTCGTTAGCCTCGAACAAAACTGAATGACGAAAGCTCTCTGCAATGAAAATTTTAAGCTATTAATATATACTTACATAAAAAATAATACTAAATAGAAACAAAAAGTCTTTATTTAGCGAAAACTATATTACTAATTAAGAAACGTGGCTCGCTTTGAACACGTGGAGTTTTACACCTGATGAAGAATATTAGCTTTATATAATACGAAACAGCTCAATTATGCTTATTTTATCATTCTGATGGTGTTCTTTTACAAAGTTCTTTAACCTTAATTATCTGACGCGAGTTTTTCGATGTTTTTTCTTTTACTATATTACTAATTAGCTAATCCGCGCGGTGTTACCCGGACCCGTGATAAAAAACCTTAAGTATACATAAAATCAGTGTTGAATGATTTTATGGTTTTAAAAGAAACTCTTTCCAAACGAACCTAGGGCTCGGGAACCCACTGCCTTCGGCAGCGTACACCCTCGAATTTCTATGATTTTCTATTTTTAAATGAAAATCTATCCGAACGAACCTAGAGTTGGTGGGACCCACGGACTTCAGCAGCATACACCGTTTGATTTTATATTCGAATGTTTTGATTTTATATTTTAAACGAAAATCTTTCCAAAGGAACTAATGTTAGGGGCCTTGCAGTCAAGCTTATCCCACTCTATCCTTGATAAGTCAATGCTGGCGGAGGAGTGGGAGAGGATGATTTCACTCACAAACCAAGCTGGAGCACTGTAACTCAAAAAAGCTAAAATAACTACACAAACGTGCACCTCTTCTTAATCACATGAACAGGGTTGGTAGGGAAGGGGGTCAAATAAAATGATAAGAAGACAGAAAAGGTAATAAAATAGATGGTAGAAATATTAGTAGAACATAGCCGCTCAGTAAATCTTTTATTACCGAAGAATCCAAACCTCAGAGCACACGACTATTTTAATATTAATCTTATGAGACTTTTTTTTCAGTTTTGACCCATAAGAAAATTTACAAAAATTTTACTCGAACAACAGCTAAAAGGTTAGTTTACTGTATTAATCTTTTAGAGAATTAGCACAAAAATTAACTTACATTTTCAATACCCTATGGAAAAATGTTTTATTTTCTAACAAATTATTTTCCCCCTAAATCTCATACATTCTAAACCAAATTTATGCTCGATCATTATTTAAAAGCTTAATTATTAAAGCATTAGTTAGTATAATGTATAAAATTTTCAGAGTAATTGTATAAAATTAAGTTTATTTTTTAAATCAAAATATGACTGATGCTAACACAATAAAAACAAAGCCGTTAAGGTAAGCGTGAAGTGACTTCGAGAATTTTTTTAAAGTGTTAATATTAATATTTTTTAAACAAATTAGGAAAATGAAGGAAAATGAACGCTAATTAAGAGGACATGTTTTGTTTTTTCGTGTTTTGATTAGAAGCGCGGATGCAGAATTTTAAGCATTGAAGAAAATTAGCAAAAATCGCCAACTTGACTTTAGGAAATGAATTTTTTTGAAAGGGCTAATATTAATATATTTTAAAACAAATTGAACTGTTTGAAAGAAATTGAACGTAGATATGGATTAGTATTTTTCTTTTTTCTTATTTCGACCAAAAGCGCGAATCAGATTTTGAACAATGCAGAAAAGACGGAAAACCCCGAAACGGCTTTACGAAACGAATTTTTTTCAAAGTGTTAATGTTCACATTTGTTAGAGCAGATTGTACCGTCAGAAAAGTAAAAGTACGTAGATATAAGCTGGTGTTTTAGTTTTTTCGTATTTCAAACAGTTGAGCCGATGCGGACAACGAAAGATAACTGAACAAAACACGAAAAAAAGTTACAGAAATAATTTTTTTGAAAGGGTAATATTAATATTTTTTTAACGGATTGCGCCGTTAGAAACCAAAGAGTACGATAATACGGCGGGTATTTTTTGCTTTTGATTATTTATGATGTGTCAAGTATATGCGCGCTTCGAAAGACGAGAAAAAAAATTGTGTTTTCCAGCTCTTCGTCCTTTATTTGCGGAACAAGCTTTCGTCCACATCGCTGCGACTTTCCCTTTTGCGGTGTTCATTATAATATTTCGGTTAATTAACAAAAAATTGAAAAATCTGTGCCCCAGGGGCATTAGGACTATCCTTGGGACTAGCCTTGAACTATCCCCATCCAAAATTTCAGACCTCTACGTACGGTAGATTTTATCGTGAACGAAACTTTGTCTACCCGGGTTATAAACGCCCTTACCCAATTTTTTACATTTAATCAAGAGAGATTGTTTATTTTTAATAACAAATTTCTTTTATTAAAATTATTTGCTATAACCTGATTTAGCCTTCACCAAATCAGAATTTGTTACAACACGTCCAAAAATTTTAGGTACAGCAAAACCTCGTTAACTCGAACTAATTGGGACCGGAGTCAGTACGGATTATCGAAAATCCGGGTTAACCGGAGATTGTGTAAAAAAGAGATTAAAATGAAACATACTTACAGAAAATCAACTATTTATTGCACAAATCATTCAATATTGTCAAATCCAAACGTTGTTTTTATAGAATTGGAAACATCTATTCTGAATTAAAAAAGATCGTGATTTTCTGCTGTTGTAGTTTTTAACCCTCTAAGCGTGTGGAACGTAATATTCCGTTCACTAAGCTCCAGGTTTCACTGCAATATAGGCAATGTTTAAGATAATATAATTCTCTAGATTTAATGAATTTTCAAAACATTGAAGAATGATTAATACTCTCAAGGGTTACATTCATATTTGTAATTAAGTTTTATTTATAATGCTGAAATAATCATACTTTTTTAGCATTTAAAACAAAATTCAGAGAAAACAACATTACAATTTTACCCTTTTGTTCAGTACTGTTAATAGTTGCTCTGTTTGATAACAGATGGCGCCACTATGTAATTCTAAGAACATTTTGATTCAGAATTCTCACATCAGTCAGTCCTTTGAGTTGGATGGTGGAAGGTGCTCGCAAGGCATGGATTGTCCTTGTTTTATTCTATTGTACTGTATTTCCCCAGTATTATGTTGGCTGGGAACTTAATAATTTATAATTTAATTTAAGGCTTTCATGTTAGATGAAAGTAATTTGAAATAGGTTTATTTCTATGAATATTTTTGCATTAGTAAATAGAATGTGAAACCAGAAGTTCCATTGTATATGTTCGTGGATGTCAACTGTGAAGTTTTTTTGTGTTTTGTCAAGTTCATGTTTTTTTATGTGTTTGTGACAATAAAGAAGAAAACCAAGAAAGACTCCTTTCTTTTAAAAAATCTCTACATAAGAAAATTTGGAGGCACTATGGCGAGATATGATGTATGATGTGAGTACCTTTGTTTATACTGTTCTTTGATGCTGAAATTTGGTTTGCAAATACAGTTAAATATGAAAGTGTATTCAGCATATATTATTTTGCAATATGAGAACAATTAAGTTTTGGTTTATTGAAAATGATAGAATAAGAAAGTATTCTAGAATTATATTGCTTGGATTTTCTTGAAAAGAAAATTGTTCTGAAGAACATTATGATTTTTTATTTATTGTTCGCAAGAATATTATGATTTATTTAATTGAAAAATTTGAATATTTAATTATTATGGTGAATTATTATATTGCATTGAAGAATTTGAAGAATATTTTTAAGTTTTGCAGATTGTAGAACAGAACATTCCACTATTACTTGTATGAAACAGTATTCTTAAGTGATTGAATATTGTATAGTAGTTCTGTTTTTGAATTTAATTTAGTTCTGGTTTTGAACTTAATTTGATTATTATTGTTTTGAAGCAATTTTGATTACTTTTGATTTTGAAGTAATTTTTATTAGTTTGTTTTGAAGTTAATTTTATTTTGAAAATCCTCCTGCTTATAAGTTATTGTATAAAATGGAAGATTATGAAAAGAAAGCTGTTCAAATTAAAATTGAGAGAGGTAGAGTTAAAGGCTCTGTAACTAGATTAGAGAATAGTTTTGATAATGTGAATACAAAGAATGAAATTTTGATTAGATTACAAAGATTAGATGATTTACTTAAAGAGTTCTTAAGATTAGATTCTAATTTGAATGATGATGATTCTGAATTATCAGAATTTGAAGAAAGGTATTTTCAGTTAAAAACTAAATATCAAAACAAACTAGATTCTTTGAATTCTTCAGAAGTTATTAATACTGTAACACAAAATCCTGTGCAAGGTCCTTCTGTTGTTGTTCCAAATCAATGTAATATTAGATTACCCAAATTAAATATTCCAGTATCTTCTGGAAAATTTTCAGAATGGACAAATTTTAAGGATATGTTTGTTTCCACTGTCCATTCCCAAGTAGCTTTGAGTGGTATTCAGAAATTTCAGTATTTAAAAGGGTTACTTTCTGAAGAACCAGCGTCATTAATTAAGCACATTTCCCTTTCTAATGAATCATACCAAGAAGCTTGGGAAAAATTGTTAGACCGGTATGATAAAAAGAAACAGATTGTCAATTCTTTGATAAAATTATTTTTAGACCAGAAATCAGTTCTTCAACCTAATAGCATAAATATAAGAAATTTGCTTAATACTAGTGATGAAGTTATTAGGGGTTTGAAAGCTGTTGGTGATGGAGCTACAAATAGAGATCCATGGTTAATATATTTGTTATTCCAAAAACTTGATCCTGAAAGTCGAAGACTTTGGTCCATTGAAAGTACAGAAAATGAATTTCCCACTTTGAAAGAATTTTTTGATTTTTTAAGTGTAAGATGTTCTTCTTTAGAGCTCATCTCTAACAATGAAAGTGATATTAAACATTCCAAAAGCTCAAATTTTGTTGGTTCCAAGTACACTTCAAATAATAAGCAATCAAAGGTGTGCTTAAAGTGTCAAGGAATGCATCCATTGTACAAATGTGTAAAATTCAAATCTATGGATGTTTTTGGCCGAAAAAACTTTGTTAAACGTAATGACTGTTGTTTTTTGTGTTTAAATTCTCATAAAGTTAAGGAATGTCCCAATTCTCATTTAAAATGTTTTAAATGTGAAAGTAAACACAATACACTCTTACATGAAGAGAGTAAGGGTAATAATGCTTGCACTATTCAGACTGAAACTAAATTATTTCCTCATTCATCTGAGAATAAAAACCATCTTTCAAGTAGGGAAGTTGTACACGAGTCAACATCTCATGAATTACAAATTAATTCTAGTGCTTCTTTCAATAATTCCAAATGTGTTTCCTTTCTTCCTACTGCTAGAGTTCTGTTATATAATAATGAAAATAAAGCCTATTCTTTCAGAGCTTTGCTGGATTCTGGTTCAGAATGTACCTTTGTAAGTGAAAATGTTATAAGAACTTTAGGGTTAAAAAGAAAAAATGACAGAATTGTTCTAAATGGAATTGCCGGAGTATCAGCTGGACAAACTCGAGGTTCAGTGATTCTTACAGTTGGGTCTAAGCTTTCTAATGAGTCCTTAAAGGTTCAGGCTTATATACTGCCTAAAGTAACATCTCAGTTACCAGCTGAATTACTTGATACGAAAAAAATAGAGTATCTTAAAAGTATTACCTTAGCAGATGAAGATTTCATGAAACCGCAAGAATGTGATGTTATTTTGGGATCTGACTGTTTCTTTACTATTTTAAGATATGGTAGAATTGTGAGTACTGAGAATGAGCCAATTGCCCAAAATACTATGTTTGGTTGGGTGGTAGCTGGAAAATTGGAACCTAAATGTAAATATTCTTCTAGTATCAAATCTCATTTTCTTAGTGTTGCAAGCGAATTAAATGTTGATCTATTATTGCAAAAATTTTGGCAAACTGAAGAAATAAACATTAAAATTCCACAGTTGTCTGATGAAGAAAATTTTTGTGAACAACATTTTTGCTCAACTTACAAGGTAACTCCAGAGAATAGATTTGAAGTTAAGTTACCAATTTATAAAGATGTGATGTCATTAGGAGATTCTAAGTCCATGGCAGTCTCACGTTTGTTTGCTATGGAGAAAAAATTTCAGTTTGATAAAAATTTTGAAAATGAGTACAGAAATTTTATGAAGCAATATGAAGATCTTGGTCATATGACACTTGTGAACAAAAATTCAAATCCTACAAGCAACAAAGTATATTACCTTCCGCATCATTCTGTTATAAAAAGTGACTCTATTTCTACAAAATTACGTGTGGTGTTTGATGGTTCATGCAAACCATCTAATGGTAATTCTTTAAATTCTGTTTTGGCTGTTGGACAAATTCCACAACCAAATCTTTTTACTATTCTGATAAGATTTCGAACAAATCCTGTTGCTTTTACTGCTGATATTCAGCAGATGTATAGACAAGTTTTGATTGCTCCAGAAGATCAAGATTTACAACGTATTGTTTGGCGAGAATCAGCATACTCAGCTTTAAAGGAATATTGGCTGCGAACTATTACTTATGGGACATCTTCAGCTCCATTCTTGGCTACTCGCTGCTTATATCAAGTTGCAAAGGACATAGAGAAAGACGATCCTGCAATAGCTGCAATAATTCAAGAGAGCTTCTATGTTGATGATTGTATGTCAGGTTCAATCTCAAGTGAAGAAGCTATTAGAGTGATTGAAAAGCTTTCACTGGCTTTAGAAAATAGAGGTTTTCATTTGCGAAAGTGGAGATCTAATTCTTCTGATGTATTAACTCATTTATCTTCAAATTCTCTTGAGTCTACAAATTTAGAAATCCATCCTGATGATTGTTCCAAAATCCAAAGCCTTAGGGCTTAGCTGGGATTCTTCAAATGATATTTTTATCTTTAACGTTAATTTACAATTTGATGATAACATAACTAAAAGAAAATTTCTTTCACAATCTGCCAAATTATTTGATCCGTTAGGATTTTTGGCACCATGCACTGTCTCTATAAAAATGTTTTACCAGCAATTGTGGTTAATGAGGTTAGATTGGGATACTGCGCTTCCTGAAATTTTCCAAACAAATTGGAAAAAATTCCAAAAGGAATTTGAACAAGTTTGTTCTATTCGAATTCCCCGATGGATCCAAGTTTCCAGTAAAGAGATCATATTGCATGGATTTAGCGATGCTTCAGAATCGGCATATGCTACAGTGATATATGTAGTACAACCTGGTGAAATAAAGTCAAAGGTGACCCTATTGGTTGCAAAAAGCAAGGTAGCTCCACTTAAACCAGTTTCTATTCCTAGGCTTGAGCTCAATGGTGCTTTACTACTTTCCAGACTATATTCTACACTTGTGACTATTTTGAATACGTTCGTTATTAAGTTCTACGCATGGACTGACTCCCAGGTAGTACTTTCATGGCTGTCATCTCATCCTAGGTGTTGGAAGCCTTATGTGGCCAATAGAACTTCTGAAATTCTAGATTCAGTCCCATCTGACTGTTGGAGGTATGTTCCAGGAAGGGAAAATCCTGCTGACATTGCGTCTAGAGGGTTATCTCCCAGGGATCTTCCTAATTGTTCCCTTTGGTGGGATGGCCCAAAATGGCTTTCTTTGAATCAAGAACATTGGCCTCAACCTCAGATTAAGACTGATTTAGACACTGTAAATAAAGAGAAAAAGAACTCTAAATTTTGTTTTCCAATAACTTTAAATAATTCTCTGTTTGAATTATATTTTGAAATTTATTCTTCTTTTACCAAAATTATTGATGTTTTAGCTTTTTGTATTAGGTTTGTGAAAAATTGCAAACAGAAAGTTGGCAAAATGAACGCTAGTCCTTTGAATAAAGGTAAATTTCTTCCATTATCAACAATCGAAAGAAGACATTCAGGTAATTTGATTATTTCTTATGTTCAGCAGCTATATTTCGCTGATGAAATTAGTTGTATTCGATCAAATAGATCAGTTTCTAAAAAAAGTTCTCTTTTCTCACTTTGTCCTTTTATTGATAGTGACGGTTTGCTAAGGGTGGGAGGTAGACTGCGAAATTCACCTCTCCAGTACAATGCAAAACACCCAGTCATTTTGCCAACTCAGCATAAATTAAGTGTATTAATTGTTAAATATTTTCATGTTATGCATTTTCATGCTGGGTTAAATTTACTTATGGGCATCATTAGACAGAGTTATTGGATAATACGTGCCAAAAGGATAATTAAAAATTGTATTCATAAATGTGTTACTTGCTGTAGGTATAGAGCAGCCTCTTCCAAACAGTTAATGGGAGATCTTCCTCTTAACAGAGTTACTCCTAACAGGCCATTTTCTGCATGCGGAATCGATTATGCAGGGCCTATTAATATTTTGAAATATCGAGGTAGAGGAGCTAAAACTACTAAATGCTATATTGCTTTATTTGTTTGTTTTGCAACTAAAGCTCTACATTTGGAGCTGGTAAGTGATTTAACCTCTGAGGCATTTATTGCTTCATTAAATAGATTTTGCTCTAGAAGAGGAGCTCCTCAGCATATTTATAGTGATAATGCCACAACATTTGTAGGTGCTAAAAGGCAACTCTCAGATTTATATAAATTTATTTGTTCAATTGAAATAAATGAAGAAATTTGTTATTTTCTGTCTCAAAGAAATATTGAGTGGCATATGATTCCTCCAGTGAGTCCGCATTTTGGTGGACTTTGGTAAGCCGCTGTTCGTTCGGTAAAATTTCATATGAAACGTGTAATTGGAAGTACTAATTTAACATTTGAAGAACTTTATACATATTTGACTCAAATTGAATCTATCTTAAATTCCAGACCATTAGTAGCAATTGATAGTGATAACAATTCAGACAGTATAAATATATTGACTCCATCTCATTTTTTAATTGGTGATGTTATTACTTCCCCAGCTGAACCTTTAAATGAGGAAAATTTGTCGTTACGGTCTCGTTGGGATATTGTGCAAAAATTAAAATTATGTTTTTGGAGAAGGTGGAGTATTGATTATTTGAGTTCTTTACAAAATAGAAAAAAATGGAGAGTGCATGCTGAAAATTTTAAAGTGAATGATATAGTAATTTTGAAAGAGGATAATGTTCCTCCGTCCGTTTGGCCATTGGGCAAAATTATTGAAATTCATCCAGGTAAGGATGGAATAGTCCGTGTAGTGACTGTTAAAACTTCTAGGGGTGTCTTTAAGAGACCAATTGTAAAACTTTGTTTACTTCTTTTGCATCAAGAATAACTTCTTGATGGGTGGGAGTATGTTCAGTACTGTTAATAGTTGCTCTGTTTGATAACAGATGGCGCCACTATGTAATTCTAAGAACATTTTGATTCAGAATTCTCACATCAGTCAGTCCTTTGAGTTGGATGGTGGAAGGTGCTTGCAAGGCATGGATTGTCCTTGTTTTATTCTATTGTACTGTATTTCCCCAGTATTATGTTGGCTGGGAACTTAATAATTTATAATTTAATTTAAGGCTTTCATGTTAGATGAAAGTAATTTGAAATAGGTTTATTTCTACGAATATTTTTGCATTAGTAAATAGAATGTGAAACCAGAAGTTCCATTGTATATGTTCGTGGATGTCAACTGTGAAGTTTTTTTGTGTTTTGTCAAGTTCATGTTTTTTTATGTGTTTGTGACAATAAAGAAGAAAACCAAGAAAGACTCCTTTCTTTTAAAAAATCTCTACACCTTTTTCAAAACGCGCAGAGGGTTTTAATATCGCTTGTGAGCGGCATGATCACGCAGCCGTTTGAGTACAAGAAGATCATTTGGTGTTGTATCGGTTTATCGCTCAAAATAGACCATCAATTGATCTAGCTGTGTTGCTGCCTCAGCATGACTCATGGTAGTAGAATTATCATCACCAGTCCCGATTTAATCTGTATAATCAGTTTCAGTTTATTTAGATGAGCAGGGGGCGATTATCTCTTCATCAGTCAGAGCAGCGTAACCTGCGTCATTGTCAACTTCCAACCAATTGCTAACTTCACTGACATCAACGTCGGTGCAGCCATCAATTTTTTTAAAACATGTCCACAAAATCTTAAAAAATATATTTTAAAATAGAATGTGAATGAGCAAATAAATGCCATTTTGGAAATTCGAAATTCAAGCAGATTTAGTACGGGTTATCCGAGCTAAAGGGAATTCGAGCTAAAGGGGATTCGAGCTAAAGGGGTCCGAGTTAGCGAGGTTCCACTGTTTTGGGTATCAGAAATGAAAACAAATTCGATTGCAACTGTGTTGAAAATATTTCTTAAATCGGCTAACGCTAACTTATGCATTAAAATATCGCGACATTGAGAATGTAATACGTTAAGTAAGATATTCCCTTAACTGCTATTAGATTAGACGCTCTCGACTGTTCTCCTTTCTTCAATATAATTTAAATATTTTGTTTATAACATTATTATTGACTTTTTACAGCGTTGAGTTTTATTGTGATTTCTTTAGAACTAGCATAGCTTTTTCTCTCTAATTGCAAACAAACCATCGAAATATTATTAAAGACAATGTAAAATTAAGTTTTAAACAGAGTATATCCTAAAGAATATAAAAAAAAGATTTATTGTGCTAAAATTACCTTATTTATTGATTTTAAGTCAACTCGGCTGTGAATGAGATTTGCAAATTAACATTTTCAGATTTACAATATGATTCATTCACCCAAAGCGCACTATTTATTACTGAAATACTTTTGAGAAAGAATGAAAAATAAGAAAATGGGAAAAAAAACGGCAAAAAATATATTTTTATATTTTACTTTAATCTTGTCTTTTTGCGAAGCAGCCAGTCAAATCTGTAATCTGCATAGTAATTTACAAATCTCTCCAATGCTTTGAAATTTTTTTCTTGCTTTCTGAATATCAAAGAATAGGAAAGATAAATTACACTAGAGAATTTCTCTTTGAGTGAAGGGTATATCTGACAGCCAGTTTTTAGCATAAAATATAATTAATTTTACTTTTACAATACCTTCTTGAATAATGACACATAAACCTAAAGAATTTACATAAATCTAGAAAGAAAGAAATGCAAAAGAAAGCGAAATTTTATCTTGCAACACCAAATATATTTAAACATTTTTATTAATCATAAAACAAAAAAACCCTTATATACTTTAGAAAAAAACCTACAAAAAAAACCTGGTTGTTCATACCCTGAATCTAGATTTTTGCATTGTTTTCCTTTGTTAATTTATAAACAAAAAGCGATGTTTAACATAATATGATATTCTGAAGCTAAATTGATTTAAATGAGAATAAAATCTAAGAATAAAATTAAAGGTGCCAAGTTGTACGATCACAAATCGTGCAAAACCATACGTTATTTTATGTAAAAAATTAACACAGGCTTCATCATAAAAAAATTGACATCCGATACTTACGGCATTGCTTTTTTGCAAAGTATGAAAAAATTTTATAAGCCACTAATTTTTAATTGAAAAAAAAATGAAAGTTTGCCATAAAAAAAAAATATTTTATAGAACAGCTAATTTTTAAAATGCAATGTGTCAGTATTAGCCATCAAAATTTCATGGTGTAAACCAAATTTTTTAAAAGTATTTGATAATACGTAATTCCATATTAAAAGTTCCCCATAGATTAACATGGCATTTTGTGATCGACCATGATCGCTTAGGCTCCATTTAAAAGAAAATTTACAATACAATATTTTTATTTACTTACTTTAAATAATATTTCAAATCATCAATTGTTATTATAGCATTGACTATCTGGTGTAGAATCATATACTACGGTCATTGTTGCATGGATATATCACCAATTTTGACGTCAACGTTTTCACCGAATTATACCCTATTATATTGAATACGGTATCAACATCAAGATCAACTGTCCAATTTACGCGGAGAACTTTAACAAATTTTATCTAACATCAGGTTTTACTAAAAAGTCGTATTATATTATTATTTTTATTATTAGCGTAAAATTATACCGTATTCCGTTTGCTATTAGGTTATCATTCGGTAATATTTGAACGATAAAAGACTAGAAATATTTGCATTTTTTTTTTTTCAGGATCAAACATGATACCATTTTATACTTTATTTATTCCTCTAAAGACCATGGTAGGAGACTTACTACAAAACTTTTAGAGATTAAAAAATATATAGAGATTTTTCGAAAATGAGAAATATTTTGATGACATTTACTATTAATTTAATTTCATCTATTGGTATTCCTAAGTTTGATTGCAAATGGCCAAAGTATTTTTGAGAAAAAATGAGTAATGATATTTGAAATTCATGCCCGTTTTCTGTAAAATATAAAAAAATTAAAGTCTTGTTTACAATAAAAAATAAAAGAAGTTTAATTTATAATCCTTTTCATGTCATTTAGTCTAAAATAAGAGAGATAGATAATGTGTAAAAACGGATTTTCATCTCTCGGGCATTTCTCACAATTGGTGTCAGTGGTTTAAAAAATGGTTGTGAAGTCGGAAATGCTAGCTGCATTGTATAGGACTTGAGCTTGTGTTAGACATAAAAAATCTGGTACAAACCAAGAGTTAAAATAATTAAAAAAAAAAAGTAAAAAAAAAGCTTCAAATAGTTTAGCCGATCTCAAATAACTTAACAGAAGTTACATATCTCAAACCATATTACTTCAAACCATTTTTAGAAAGCAATGTTATATTCTCTTAGAAAAAATATAGGAGTTATTTGCAACCATTTTAATAAAGAATATGCTGGGCTATACTTCAAACATTTACATGAATTTTTCAGCAGCCAGGTTACCCTTATGAAAACAAAAACACACGTGGGGTTAAAATATGAGAATATAAATAAAATAAAAACATTTTTTAGGTAGGTACTTGAAATAATGTAACGTCTCAAAATTGTATTTAAAAAAAAATATATCGCCTATACATCGTATTATAGGCTATAACTTCAAACCGTATAATTCCTTTGAGACTGTAGTGTAATCGAAATATTTTGTGCAACACTCTAAACATTATAAATGCTAAAATTACCATTTTCAATTATAATAATTTATATGTTTCATATCTTTATTTTCAATACATTTTTAAGTGTACAATTGCAGCTTTTGTTACCCATTGTTTTGTAATGCTTACTGTTAAATCCTATAGTATTTATTATCGCAATTTTGGCCACTGCTTTACAATGTCATATGTTTTTTTTTTTTTTTTTTTTTTTTTTGCATCTGAGTTTCCCGATATTTGGTTGTTTACTTTTGCTTGGGCACTTTCTATGAGGTTTACGTGTATCATGATTATTTCATTGATGAATTAATTTGTATATGATTTAGAGGTATGAATTTTTAAATTAGCATAAAATATTATAGAACCCCACTTTAATTTGTATATTTTGTGAATATACAATAAATATTTTTTCTCAATTATTTGTAATAATCTAGATTCAATACTTGTTTTAATTTCATATATTTTTTTATATCTTATATATTTTCTTTTGATTTTTTACAATTTGTTTCTCTTTTTTTGATTCAAAGGATATCTTTCAACATTTGAATATCCTTTTATATTTATCCAAGATTTATAGTAGTTTCTATTTCCTTTTTATTCATTTATATTTTCTTAAATGAATTTTTCTGTATTTTTATTAAATTATATGCAATCACAATTCTAAATTACGGGAGTCTTAAGTAAAAATATAGCGGCTGGCAATTTAGGCCCATTTTCAAATTTAAGGTCTAATGATAAATACAAGGAAATTATTAAGGATTTCTTTGGATCGTCAAACAGTTACCCATCTCATTGTCCCAATTCTGAACTAAAGTTTAAAAAATGTTCATCCTCTAGAAGTTTAACTTTCCCAAAAGCAGATAAAGAACAAATTTATACTGGTACACCTATCTAAACATCAAGCATGGAACTATAGCCTATAATGATATTTTTTGAATGCGCAACGGAGGGTAAAAACTGAAAAACCGCGATAGTTAAAATTTCTTTTTAAGATATACCGTATATTAACGGAGTGACTTTTACTAAGACAGTTGTAATTTATGGAAAGAAACTATTCAAATAATTTTTTTATTAGGTGTATCCATAAATTGTGCCATAAATAAAATAATAATTTTAAGAGATGCTGGTATGTCACCATTTACTTCGAAATTTTTAATTGAACTCAGTGATTATAAACTTAGTGTAATACTTCCAATGGATTTTAGAGCAAATATTACTACAGTGGTGGTCAAAATTATAAGGACAAGGCAAAAATCGCCAAATCTTGGCTACACTTGGCCGGAAAATTATGCAAATTTAATAGCTGAAAAACAATGAAAAATTAAGAATATTTTTATAAGTTTTTATGGAAATATGTGGAAAATTCATATTTATAAAATGTATTATGGATTTATCGAGTCATGTAATAGGGACAAAATTATAAGAACAACTGTATTTGTGTGTTCTAAAAAGTAAAATTTGCATATTTTTTGCTCTGCACACGGAACTTCCAGACGATAAAAATGCATAGTAAGCGTTTGAGTTCGTCATATTCTGTTTTTCAGTCATGCCGCTAGGTACAAAGCTTTCGGAGTTTGAGAAAGGGAAAGTGGATGCATTTAAAAGTTCAGGACTTTCTGTACGTCAAATTGCGATGAAGCTTAATAGATCAAGAACGGTTATTTACAATTATCTTAAAAATCCCGGTAAATATGGACGGCAAAGACATACAGGTAGGCCATCTTCTGTTTCTGTACCGGAGAAAAGAACGATAATAAGGCAAGCTTGCTCCAAAAAACAAACGTCAACAGAAATAAAACATGAATTGAACTTAGAATGCAGTGCTCGAACTGTTCGACGTGTTTTACAAAAAGAAAAAAAGGTTCGCTATGACAAATATATGTCACGACCGCCTCTTACAAAAGTTCATAAGAGACTGAGGGTGGAGTTTGCCAAAAAATACATTACTATGGGGAAAAAGTGGGATGATGTTGTCTTTTCCGATGAGAAAAAGTTTAATTTGGATGGACCAGATGGTTTTCGCTACTTCTGTATGATATCCGTAGAGAAAAAGAAATTTTCTCAAAGCGTGCATTTGGAGGTGGCTCCGTAATGGTCTGGGGAGGTTTCGCAACTGGTGAAACTACTCCAATAGTTTTTGTGCAGGGTAGAATGAATTCTGAAAGTTATGTTGATGTATTGGGAGATAATCTTTTACCAGAAGCACCGTTAATAACGAGTGGAGACTATTTCTTCCAGCAGGACAATGCCTCAGTACATGTTTCCCAAACTTCAAAATCATGGTTTGATGCTAATTTCGTAAAACTACTTCCTTGGCCGGCCAGAAGCCCTGATCTGAATCCAATGGAAAATCTGTGGGGTATTCTGGCACATGAAGTATACAAAAATGGTATAAAATATGAGAACAAGCAAGAGATCATGTCCTCCATCGAAAACGCCTGGTCAAAAATTTCCAAGAACGTTCTGAAGGAACTGTCAAACTCCATGACGTCAAGACTGATAAAAGTGATTGAGAAGAAGGGAGAGATTATTAATTATTAGTGTGTTTCAGGCAAAAACATTAATTGTCCTTATAATTTTGTCCAACTTTTACAATGACATATTTTGTTAATTATGCCAAAACATTCATATTTTGCATTTCCCAATGTTTTGCATTCTATAATGACTTCTAGCATAAAAAAGTATTTTATGTATAAATTTCACTTTATTTAGTTCAGAAATAAATTTTTTCTGTGCAATTTTCAATTGTTCTTATAATTCTGACCACCACTGTAATAAAGAACGTACCAGTAGTAAGAATCCTTAAAAGCTTAATTTTTCATTCAAAAAAGTAGCTTAAAAGAGATGAAAAATTATAGATATACGATTTTTGGGCATTAAAAGCACGTAATTACGTATCTTTTGTGATTTAAAAGTTAGAAAATGATATAAATATTTGTTGCAATTTTGATTCAAATAATTAAAACTTAAAGGATTTTTTAACTAATTATTTTTTTACCCAATTCAAAATGTTTCAAACCCATCCAACATCTACGGTTTATACAGCATAATAATTTTTACCAAACTTTTGGATGTGATTAAAAAGCTGCATTTCCAGTGTTTTTAGAAATATTAAGTCTTTTTTAATGAGAAAGTTTTTAGCACGAACGTCTGTTACAGAAAAGTATGTTGTAATTAAAATCTGCATTTTTTTTTTTTTTACTAATAATAATTTTCTTACAGTTATGAATAAATACAAAAAAAAAAAATCTTATGAATCTGCAAAATTAATTAAAAAAAATGAGAATGGCATATTAAAAAAACTGTACTCACAATATCAAATGTAAGTAATATTCTAAAGTATCTTTAGCAGCATACCTTAAGTTTTTCGTTCGAAGTATTTGATTAGCATTTTCTTTGGAATTTTATGCTCCATCGAGGTTTTGTTTAGCTGTGAAAAATTAGTTCGGGGGCAACTAAGCATAACAGAGTAAAGTTGAATGTCTGAAAATGAAAATTAAAAAGGAAAGATGGGTTTTTAATCTTCTCTTTTTATATTTCTTGTCAGTTTTTAATTAATTTTGAAACTGAAAAGAAATAAAAATTATTTTTGATGACATATTTTACTCTATTCGGTGATAAAAATTAAATCTGATTTTAAATATTTTATTTATTTAAGGATTTTTTTTTCATCCTATGTCTGATTTTGCTAAATAAAATGTATAATTTTTTAATTTTTAACTTAAGAAATTTTTGTAATATATATTAAATTGTATTAAATTAAACTACAGTTGTCCTCTCTCTCCTATTTTCTCTAACTGTCCATTTTATATCTGTCTATATACCTATGTCTATCTATCTATCTACCTATCTTTTTCCACATATAGGTTTTTTCGATATGTTATAAGAAGCTAAATATTGTCAGTTTTAGACCTCATGCTTACAATATTTGACGAAATAACATAGTATATTTACCATAAATTGTGCTTATGAAGCTCCTCTGAAGAATCCATAAGAGATTCAATGTTTCTTATTTTTTGTATTTTCACTCGCCTCTGTTAAATTTTTTCGTTTTATTTTCCATTTATTTTTACACATGTGATTTCATTTTAATATATATTCCGTTCATTTCGCTTTGATTTTGCGATGTTGTGGCCACCGAGGCCGCGACATCTGACAGCTGTAATCCTGTTTAATTAAGTAAGATCAATTACATATATGATGCTTATATAAAATGGTTAACTAAAAATGTTGCTGCCTACTGGACAATTACGATGCTTTCGTAACAATTAGCTACAATGTTTTTTAAAAGAAAGCATGAAATATCATGTAAATAGCCGAAAGTTACTGAAATTCAAAATTTAGATGGGAATTTTTAAAAGTTACAGAAATTACAATATAACACTTTTCACTTACAGACATCTTTGTGTATTCGTTGAAATGCGAGAATAGGGCCTAAGTACTACACTGATGATTGTGATTTTTGCTCATGTGATGTTAGTGGTTATAAATTAAAAAAGAAAAGAAAGCCTTTCTATGTACCCAAATCTTCCATCAACTTTACCACTTGTTCCACACTGTCGACAAATCATGATCCTCTTTTACAAGGCATATTTGAAAACACATCTGATTCGGATTGGGGCAATGCTACTGGTAAAGTACAGACCATTGTGCAGCAAATTTTCAATCAATTTGGATAGTCTGAGTTTATAATACATTTGGGATTATTTAAGGAATCTGTTGAAATTTTAGATTTAAAGAACAAACTTATTGTTATCTCTTAAAATGTTTACTACTTCGTATATAACTAAAGAACACGAGTTCATTTCTTACTTTAAAATTCTACAGGATAATGACTTAGTTTACTGCAAGCATATTAATAGTTTGTTGCGTAAGTTTGGTGTGAAATATAAAGATCAGGAATGGAGGTTTTTATTGACGATACTAAAAGAAGTCTGAAAGCGGTGCTTTTACATAAATGGGAACACGAAATGTTTCTCTATACATGTTATATTAAAGATGTTGGAATATTAGTATGATTTCCGATTACTCCTCGATATTAAATCGTGAAAATGCAGACTCATTACATGGCAGAAAAAAACAAAAAAAAAAAAAACCCGCAGTATAGACGTTTGACTAAGAAAAATAAATCTATTTAAATGCATTCTGTATGTATGCATATATCTATGTATAAATTTTCAAATAAAATTGCTCTATTTTGTTTATTTGTCATTATTGCGTTCTACAGGCTATATGCATTAGTGTGACACAAATTGCGAAAAAAAAGTGTACGTTATAGTATAAAGATGCGCTCATTTTTGGAATAAGTATCGCAGAAATGTATAGAATCAGTATAAATTCTGAAAAAAGTTTTCAAAAACGCAAGTTTTGAAGACGTACGTAATTAGCTTGAGGTTTATGCATATTCTTACAACACGACGTGCACTTAAAGTTTTGAATTTTATTTAAAAGAAATTATTAATTCTTGGCTTTTTCAAATATTTATTTTATATTCTCGAACGTCATCATCAGTTATCAACACAAAAACATACTTTGTGTATTTAAAATTTTGAATATAGATAAATTTCATAATATTACGAATTAAACTTGTTACACCCTGCAGAAATTGCTTTAAAACAACCAAAGATAATAAAGTATCTGTATAAATATTAAAGTAAAACAGAAGTATTCTTTTTTACAAAGTATTATACTTGGTAGGTTTGTTTTAACAATGAAACTTTTTTTAACGAAATTTTTATTATTTGACTTTAAGCTTTATCTTCAACCTTGTCATTTTAGGCCCTCTTTGTTAAAGATATTAAAACGTTGTTTGAAGAGATTAAAAATAGAAAAAAAATTAAATGCAGAATGTTAAAAAAATATATAAATATAAAAAGCATTGTATGTATTGTACGTATGACATGGCCTATTACAATTATAAAATCATATTATCATATCAATGAAAAAGCACCAAGAATTTCCAAATTGTGATTAATTAACACATGGGCTGATAAGTTCCCGGTCTAATAAAGAAAACACAACTTTTTAACATAACTTTATCACTTTATAACTTTATAACTTTAATAAATAACATAACTTTAATAATAAATAATAATAATTTAATAATAATAATAATAATTTAATAATAATAATAATAATTTAATAATAATAATTTAATAATTTAATAATAATAATTTAACAATAATAATAATAATTTAATAATAATAATTTAATAATAATAATAATAATTTAATATATAAATAATAATGATAATTTAATAATAAATAACATAAATTTATAACGAAAAAGCTCCAAACAGTGCTCAGAATCATCGATTCGTTGTTGTTTCTGGTCAAAAGTCAACACGCACGGCACCCACTTTGACAACAGCATTTTCATAGACAAATGTTCATTCAAAATAAAACCTACACGTTCCTTGGATATTTTCAGAGTCTGAGCTATCTCCTGCAACTTCACTTTACGGTTCCCCAAAACTATTTTGTGAACTTTTTTTATGTTTTCCGGAGTAACCACCTCTTTTGCGTGGTGCATCACTGGTGTTCGCACGACCACGTTTAAATTCAGCAAACCAGTCAATAATTGTTGATTTACCTGGTGCAGTGTCCGGATAACGCTTATCAAGCCAAACGTTTGTTTGAACGGTGTTTTTTCCCATCAAATAACAATTCTCGAAATTCTTGTTTATCCATTTTTTTGTTTATCAACAAAGTCGTTCAACTGAAACCACTCTAACTTTTTATCCACACGGCGAATCGTCATGACATTTCTTCTGCTACCTTTTAAAGGTTAGTATTTACTAAAAAAAAAAGCATCGGTTCGGAGATTGCAACGCCATCTGTGTGCCAGACCTGGAACTTATCAGCCGATGTGTTAATACCCGGGAGTGTAAAGCAGACAGGGTGTCCCAAAAGTATTGAACCGGGTTTGAACTTTTTTACCTGCTGGAGATAATAGAGAATAATGGATATAACTGAGATAATGCAGAATAGGCAATATTAATTGAAAAAGTTTTTAAAATAAGGTAAGGAAATGAGAGTACATTAATGAAATAGTCCTGCCATTATTATTTTTTTTTTTTTTAGTTTACACTTTTTACATAATAAAAAAATGGTCAATGAGAAAATATTTTCTATTGATGCAAAAAGATAATTACAAAAAACTGCATATCTGCATCTTTAAAATTTAATGAGTTATGCTTAATTGAAAACTAACTATTGTGAATGGAACCCTATATCAAATTAAAAATGTAAATATGGGAGTTATTGTGAAATGGAGGAACACTGGAATATGAAAGATGAAATTTTGCGAATGCTGCTTAGTCTCTTAATACATTTACGGACTCTTATGTATTTCTCAAATAAAGCTATCATTATTTCGTTTGTAAAAAAAATCGTTATTATGATCTTAATTCTTACTTTATTTTAAACGCTTGTTCAATTTAAATTGCTTACTTATCTCCAACATGTAAAGCAAATTTTAATATTTTTGGGACACTGTGTATACAGAATTATCCATAATTAACCCAGAAAGATTTTCTTGATAACTTTGTATTTACAAAAAATACATTAAATTATAGTTTAAAGTGTGCAATATACGTACAAATATCAGAAGGAATAGAATTGTTAGTATTTTCTTTTTAATGGATGTTTGTTAATTTTCTGTATCTTTTATATGATATGCGATTAACATTTATTCTGGAAAATTCAAGCTCTTGCGAAAGCCACGACGAAGACACTGATGTTTCGGATTATATACTCTTTTGAACAGTTTGAATATTTTTTTAAACAAGAAAAACAGCTGGCTTTCTAAAATGTTTGGTGTAAGCTTTGCGTACTCCTCATGTTTTTCAACTTGGCTATCAAGGTATTCTCTCATATGCTTACCAAATGTTTTGCACAAATTTCAGATAGTAATTGTTCACACAAATTTTTATTTATTTGACTAAAGGCTCGGTATTTGATATTTAATCGCAGTAGTAACGTTTTCACTGATTTTGATCTAGTAATTCAAAAATATACATCTAGTTTCTACTAAAAAATAAAAACGAAATACATATCAGATATTGCCTATCGATTGAACTCTTTAAATAAAAGCTTCAAAAGAATGCAGACGATTTTTCTCTTCTCATTATTTACCTTCCTTTTTAACAGAGGCTAAATGAAAAATTCGAAAAAAATACACAATGTTTTCTCACACACAATAACAAAACGAAAAATTATTATTCTACCATGTGCTATAATTATACTTAATAACGTTCTACTTGTACAGTCCTGGGAAAAAAACAGAAAAGAAAGCCATCCTCTACTATTTCATCATGCATTGTCGCAGAGAGAAGCAAGAAGTACCATTTGACTGGGAATTTGACTGGGTACCTACTTTCCGAATATGAAAACAATCTTTGAAATATGGGTGGTCTACATATTAAAAATTGTACTAACTTTGAATTTTCAAATGGTAACACGCACCTTTGACATGCCAATATATTTGTGTTCTTGGGATCAAGGCAGCCCAGTAAAAAGCATAGTTTATATATTTTTCTGACTTCTTCATATAATATTCATAAAAGAACATAAGATAGGGGTTTAGCTATAATAATAAGGAATGAAGTTTGTGTGAGAGTATGTGAGCAACAAGATTCGGCAGAAGTGTAACTCTATACATGTAGTTATGAACCTCGAAGCCAAATTTTCAATTTTTTAACTAAATTTTTAATTACATTTTTTATGCAATTTTTTGCATTTTTTTCACGTTTTGCATCGATTTTTTTTACATTATCAAAACGAATCCGATTTCAATTTTTTAGCTCAATATAGTAAATTTTGTCCTCTTTTCAATAAAGTTTATTCGAAATTCGTATAACGATTTTTGAATTTTTTAATGCAATTTTTAGAGTTTTTTTCGGGTTTCGCGGCAATTTTTTGAAAAAGAATTCGGTGTCAAACATTTAGTCTAATATGAATAATTTTCTCCTCCCTGATTTTTATTTTTTAGCAGTTTAAAGGGGATTTTTAGTGATTTTTTGCATTCCGCGGCGATTTGACATTCGTGAAAGAATACCGATTACAATGTTTTAGTACACTACCGTAAATTTTGCCCTCTGCAATTTTTTATTAGTGATTTTTAGAGATTAATAGAGTTTTTTCGCGTTTCACGGCGATTTTTTCTCATTCATAAAAAATATTCTGTTTTAAACTTTTAGCGAAATATAATACATTTTGTCCTCTACAATTTTTGAATTTTTAGTGATTTTTAACGCGAGTTCTTGCGATTTTTCGCGTTCTGCGATGAATTTTTGACATTCGTGAAAACATTCCACTTACAGTGTTTTAGCTCACTATGGTAAATTTGTCCTCTACAAATTTTGAATTTTTAGCGATTTTTATAATTTTATCGCGTTTTGCAGCGATTTTTTGACTTTCTAAAAGAAATTTTGTTTCAAACTTTTAGTCTAATAAAGTAAACTTTGTTCTCCGCGATTTTTGAATGTTTAGCCATCTTAATGCAATTTTCAAAACCATTTTTAGAGTTTTTCGCGTTCGGCGGCGATTTTATGACAATCGTAAAATAAATTCTGTTTTAAATGTTTTATATAGTAAACTTTATCCACTGTGATTTTTGAATTTTTAGCGATTTTTATTACGATTTTTAGCGTTTTTTTTAGGTTTCGCGGCGATTGTTTGACATTCCTGAAAGAATTCTTGTTACAATGCTTTAGCGCATTATATTAAATTTTGTCCTCTGCAATATTTGTATTTTTAGAGATTTTTTAGCGATTTTTAGAGTTTTTTTTTTGCATTTTGCTGCGTTTTTTTTGACATTCGTAAAAGGAATTATGTTTCAAACATTAGTAAACATATAGTAAATTTTCTTCTCCGCGATTTTTAATTTTTAGCAATTTTAAATGCAATTTTTAGAGATTTTTCGAATTCCGCAGAGATTTTTTTACATTCGCGAAAGCAAAAAGATTAGGTCAATTATTTGTATCTCATTAAATAATAAAAATAAATCGGATGATTTTTTGGGACTGTATAAACGTTGATTTAACATTTGCATCCTTGAAATTTGAACCCTTCTCTATGATGATTTAAGTATATAATCTAGGTATAAAAGTATATCTCAGAGAATAACCCTCATCTTCATGAATCACACGATTTCATGACGTCACAGAAATTCATTATTTTTTTATACTGCGGAAAAAGTACAACAGCGGAAAAAGTAATCTATACCTTTTTCCGGGCTGCCTTGATCCAAGGATCGCAAATATAAAGTGGAGGTTTTTTAATTTGCAGATGACCCTATTGTAAAAATTGTCATCATATTCGGAAAGTAGACTGAATTTTCAGTCAAACGGTGCCTCTCGCATCTTTCTGCGACATTATGTGATAAAATAACATGATATAGTGCGTTTCTTTTCCCAGGGCTGTACATAATTAGTACACTTTGAACTTTATCTTGATATAAATTTTGTATATAAAATAATGGGCTCAAAATTTATAAGAAAGTTAGTTGTGGACAATCCCGTATATAGCAGTTGAACTTCATTCATACGCTTTTATCGAACATTAACTGAAATAGAAGGAAAGAAAAAAGAACCTGTGGAAAAATATTTTTAAATTAACGTAATCATATCCATATAAATGAGGTTTCAAACTTAATTTTACTAAAATCTTAAAAGTCTCTTAATTCAAAGTAAATAAATAAAATAGGTATAATATTCAACTATCAAACTCTATACTCTTTAAATGTCTCTTTAAACCCCTTTAGAATAGTCTATCTAAAGGATGTTACTTTGCCATAGTATTTAATGTTGAATCTGGCGTTGTTTTGGAAGTTTGGCTTTTGTTCCTAGATATTTTCAAAATAGTGAGTGTATTTATTTTTTTACTAACTTTCACAATCTCTAACTATAACAAAGAAGGAAGTTTGTGTGTGTTTCTCGTTTGTGTTTTGAAGAGACCGCTGCATGCAGAGCTACAAAATTTGTTTGGGGAGGTACCTAACTCTATGTATGTAGTTTTGCACCTCGAATCCCGATTCTGGAATTTTTAATAGTTTTTTTTAATTTAAAATTTTATGCAATTTTTAGCGTTTTTTCACGTTTTGCTGCAAATGTTCCACATTAGTAGCAGGAGTCCGGTTCCAACCTTATAGTCCAATATAGTAAATTTTATCCTCTTTTCAATGAAGTTTATTCGAAATTCGTACAGCGATTGGTAGCTGAGAAGATTATAGGCACAGCTGGAAGTCAAAAGCGCAATTGTGATTGGCGGATGAAAAGGTCGCCAGCTGATTACGATTCGAACAGCGATTAGTGAGTTTTTCGCGATTTATTTTATGCGATTTTTAGAGTGTTTTCATATACGTGACGTCATTTATGTATTTGATTTCAGAAATTGCAAACGATAACTTACTGTATTTGAAAATCAAAATAAAAAAAAGAGTCATTTTGTTTCTGTTTCAAAAGTTAATGATAATTCCTAATATTAAAAGTCGTTAGTAGTGCTCGCGATTATACGTTTATATGCGTTTAAACGTATACGTGGTTAAGCCTTTTTTCCATATGATTCCTGTCCAAAATCGTTACCGGTTACAATACGTTTTATACGTATTATACGTATAATCGCGAGCACTAGTCGTTAGTTTAATTTTAAGGGGGGAGGGGCGCAGAATTCTTTCTGGGGCCTCCCTAGTAATACTAAAACTAGTCTGGAACCTGGGCGTATTTTTACCCCCTCCCCCTTTCCCCCTCTCTCGTCTACTAAAGCTAAAGTTTTCACAAATGTTCAAGATCAAAACTTTATTAATTTTTTTTGTATTTGAATCAAATTTTTAAAACACATGATGAGCAAACAGGATATTTAATCAGTGCCCTTCAGAGTAGTGGGCCTTCAAATTATATAAGATATAATCTTTAATGTATTTTGCGATGAAAAAAGGCAACGAAACCTACATTTGTACCGTGGTCCCGAATTTTCATAATCGGACCCTGCACGGTAGAATTTTTTTTTTGAATGAATTATCAAAACATGTATTGAATTCACATGAAAAATTATACATTGCTATAAACAAGCTTATTAAAAACTTTTTTAATAATTATATACACTGCTGTCCAAAAATTAAGGGGCAGTGACCGGACGCTTTCGCTTTTTACACGGTTTTTTGAATATCTACTGAAATTTTTGACAAATTGTTCTTAAAATTCGAACACAAGCACAAGCAATAAAGCACATATTTGACTTCAAGAACATTAGAAAGATTATACTGCAACTAAAAAAAATTTAATATATTTAAAATTTGATGATATGCGGACATTTGTATGAAATAATTTATAACTATACCAAAGATTTTTTTTTCATGATTTGGTAGTCAATTCTATAGAGTAACTCATATAAAAAGACCAGTCAAATATCGTGAAAACTGAGAAAGATACCAACAATACAGTGAGCTAATTGACAGATTCGGGGATGAAATCCCATATAATCGAATGGGATTTCCTCTCCAAATTTATCAATTAGCTCACTGCATTGCTGGCATCTTTCTGATTTTTCCCGATATTTGACTGGTCTTTTCATATGCATTACTCTATAGAATTTACTACCAAATCATGAAAAAAATTCTATGGCATAGTTCGCGCATGTGCAGTTATAAATTATTTCATACAAATGCCCATATCTCAACAAATATTCAATATATTAATTTTGTAATTGCAGTATACTGTTTCTACTGTTCTTGAAGTCAAACATGTGCTTTACACCCTCGAATTTCAAGAACAATTTGTGAAAAATTTCAGTAGATATTCAATAAACCGTCTAAAAATTGAAAGCGTCACCGGTCACTGACCCTTAATTTTTGGACAGTAGTGTATAAAGCAGCATAACTATTACTTCTAAAACAGACTATTTCGAGAAAATCATTTTCTCACCTCTAAACACTAGGGTGGGCCGAAAAAACTTTTTTTTATTTTTTGATTCGCTATACCGCGGAAAACTTGCCTCTAGGGTAGCTTAGTATAATGCAAAAATAAAATAAATAAATTGCTCCGTTTGGCGGTAGCGCATCGGCCCTAAAATTTGAGAAAATGTAAGATTTTTATCATTTTTAAGGGGGAGTGCGAGAATTTTTTTGTTTTGTTTTTTGATTCGCTATACAGCGGAAAACTTACGTCTGGGTTAGCTTAGTATAATGCAAAAATAAAATAAATAAATTGTTACGTTTGGCGGTAGCGCATCGGCCCTAAAATTTGATTCTTCGCAGCAAATGTGGTGGTGAAAGTGCAGTAGTGTTCCAGTGAATCATTTCAATGTTGTCTGTAGTTAGGAAATTGATTTTCGGTGGTTGAAAACTCCTGATCAACTTTTTTTAGAGGCTAAGTTTCTAGCCATTATAATTTTTCTGAAACCTAACTCCATTATATGATTCCTTTTATCTACTATCATACTCAAAAGCAAGTTTTCTGGACGGGCAAAAAATACGTTTTTCTCAGTTACTGGGTCAATGACTTTCAACAAGTTTTCGGGCAGGAATTTTGAAGATTTTATAACTTCAAATACATGTTCTGGTCTATTTGTGAAGTATTTACATTTTTATATAAAACCATAGAGGTATATATGACTTTAAGAGAAAAGAAACTAAGATCTTGCTCTCGTTTGTTGTGTTTTCAATACCTAAATACAATCGGAGAACTCTCTTCACCGTTGTTAACCACTTTGAGTGGGAAAGTGTGCCAGGCTCACGAACTGATAAATCTTGAAAACAGCTACCTGATTTTATAGCAGAACTTATGTCCAGAATGTACTGCTGACCTGTGTGCGTTGGTCATGTTTTACCCTCTTCCAGTTCTGCTCAAAACATTTCCAGTAGCATTCTTTCTTGTTTGACTGAGGCTGGATTTTCACTTCATGAACTGAACGTGATTGGATGTGATGGCACCGTTACTAATATGGGGTGGTGGAAAACCATGTTATTCGCACAATTGAAAAACAAGTTAAACGACCACTACAGTGGAGGGTGCGCCTCTTACATTTCAATGAATTGCCATTCCGACATTTGTTTCAAACTTTAGATGGTGAAACGACTGGGTCAAAATCATTTCGTTGTCCGATTGGCTCCCACAGCTCAGTAAATGTGAGAAACTCCAAGTAGTAAATTTTGACAGTGTTGAGTATGAGATTCCAGAAATGGACAAGCGAAGTTTATGCAAAGATAAGCTGTACCTGCTGAACATAAGTTGTGATATAAATTCAGGCAGCTGTCCTGAAGAATTAAGTGTTCGTGAGTCTGGCACACTTTCTTACTCAAGGTGGAGTACTGAGGCGTCAGAAAAAGTCATCGGCTCCAATTCGAGAGATGGTTTTATAAGAACTATACTTATTTCAATATCGTCAATGCCTAGTTTTTAAAGCTAATCTTAGTTCAAACTTAATTGAATTATATCAAAAGAAAGTAAAGACAAGTAAAGTACCATATTTCATTACATACTGAATATTTACAAACAGAAAAATGATTTTTGGTTTCAATGGAAATTTGTCATTTTTTTTTTTGTTTTTTTTAAACTTAATACTCTACTAATAAATTGTAAAATGAACTATTTTTGTTTCGTTTATTTATCATTTATATACTTTGTTCTACTAAAATATGTCTATATCTACTTGTTATAGAAGTTATTTGATTTATTTCCATTTATTAGAAAAATTTTAAAAATCGTATATTATTTTTTCGAATTTTAGGGACGATTTGCTACCGCAAGACGCAAAAATCTATTTATTTTGTTTTTGCATTTTACTAAGCAACCCTAGAGGCTCATTTTCCGTGGTATAGCAAATCCAAAAATAAAACAAAAAAGTTCTCGCACTGCCCCTTGAAAATGATAAAAATCTTATATTTTCTCAAATTTCAGGGCCGATGCGCTATTGCCAAACGTAACAATTTATTTATTTTATTTTTGAATTATAGTAAGCTACCCTAGAGGTACGTTTTCCGCGGTATAGAGAATCAAAAATACAAAGCAAAAAAATTCTCGCACTCCCCCTTGAGAATGATAAAAATCTTATAATTTCTCAAATTTTAGGGCCGATGCGCTCCCGCCAGACGTAACAATTTATTTATTTTATTTTTGCATTATACTAAAATACCCCAAAGGTAAGTTTTCCGCGATATAGCAAATATAAAAACAAAACAAAAAAATTCTCTCACTCCCCCTTGAAAATGATAAAAATCTTATAATTTCTCAAATTTTAGGGCCGATGCGCTACCGCCAAACGTAACAATTTATTTATTTTATTTCTGCATTATACTAAACTACCCTAGAGACAAGTTTTCCGCGGTATAGCGAATCAAAAAACAAAAAAAAGTTTTTTTCGGCCCACCCTACTAAACACTTCTTTTTCATCATGCATTCCAAATTTTTTATTATTATTTATTCCAAATATAGTATATAAATTAATTTTTTACATCTCCGTTTTCCAAAACGATTTAGAAAAAAAAATATTTTACATATTTAAAAAATTTTCTATTCTGAATAATTTTAACCTTACACCTTATAACCTACTTATGTAGTTTTAAAGGATAATCGAGATTTTACATGAAATTTATTGCATGGATTGAATAAATAACTGATAAATTTCGTGCAAGCAAGATGCTTATAAAAATAACATCAGAGTTTAAATGCACACTCACTACGTAGTTTTAATTAAATGCACAGTTATCACAGATATTTTTATTCTTCATAGTAATTGCACTCATTTTTAAGGGAGTTATTGATTTTAACATAGCTATGGTTGTTATTTCGGTAAAATGGAGCAAATTCTACAGAGTAGCTACTAAATTCAGTTACAAATATTGAGTCATTTTATCTTACCGATATAAAGTATAGAAAATTATAAATATACCAATATGATGAACATCAGAAGTGAAAATTTACCTTGAAATAATTATATTCGAAGCGACAGCCTCTTTGCCAGGACAGGCAAGTAATCGCTTTGTAAGGATAATCTCTTACGCCATTGTCCGATTGCGGCACGAATCATTTTTAAAAGGTAATCTGTCCCATTCACGCGATATGGAAGCGTTGAGAAAGTCCAAACTACTGTGTTGTTTAGGGTTTACTTTAGCCTCTAAAATCCCCCAGATGAAATAGTCAAAATGATTTAGATCCAGCGAAAAAGGCGGCATGTTCTTGCATGTTAAACTTAGGACAATCGACATGGAGTTGAACCTGTGTTCATTTGGCTCGGTGTGAAAGTTCAGAATTTTGCTTAAATATCCAATTCTATTTTGGGATACATTCTGTTACCATGTGGCAATAAATGTATAGCCAATATGTTCTTTTTTAATATTCAGTATTGATTTTCACCTCTTTATAGATCAATTTCAGAGACAATTTTCCATTCTTTGACACTGCAGTCCAAACCATACACAGAATTATTGTTCTGAAAGCATTTAACAGTTCGAAGTTTATCAGGTATATCCTCGAAGGTCTAAACATGTGACATAATTTTTAGCATTATAACATTGTTTAGTGCAAAATAGCTTTTCAACAGAAAATATTATTCTGTCAACAATTTTGCTACCATGCTGCTTCAGAAATTTATTGCATCTTTGTAACCTTTTTATTATTTGTGAGGCTGTCAAACCTTGAAATTTTCTTTTGCGATAAGGGCGGAAACCCAGGTCTAGGTTTATGAAAACTTGCATAGTTTTACGGCTCATTTTCTCATCTGCAGTCATTTTATTTCAGAACGTTGTGGATTTCTTAGTATATTTTCACGAATATTTTTGATGCGCTCTTTTGTACGAACTGAGCTTGGATGACTAGACAGATAGATATTTACAGCTATTAGTATACAATAATCGATTTATAATTCTATATTTAAATGTCCTGTTAAAAGCAAGCAATTTTAATAGTTTAAAGATTTTACTTGCACAAAATTCACGATAAATGAGCTGTTTAACCCTTTAACGTTCATTGGTTTCTACGAAACCACAAAACTTTAATTACGAAATTCAAAAATGACAGCAGAATTTTAATAGAAATGTTTTCCGTTTATTATGCATGTAAAATATCGCTTTTTTCTTATATACAAATAAATTTGATCATAATTTCCGATGTCAATCATTTATTTCAACATTTCGGGAATTGAAGTGCTTTATCCGTTAAAGGGTTAACCATCATACTTTTGGCTTCCATCTGTAAAATATGTCCAAATTTTTTCTTTATACAAAAATAGAGATATAAATTATTTTACCAAGCGATTAAAATGAATTCTCATTTTTTGGAATGTAACAGTATTTTGTAGCCACCCTGTACACTAAGTTCTAAGCAATACATAAAGTTTTCAACACTTGAAAAGCTGAAAATTTCATTTTTGTGTAATCATGTGACGATAATTACTTGAATACAATCAGTATTTTCTAAGGAAAAACATTTCTTTATTTATAATAGAAATCGCTTAAGAATTCTATATTTAAAATTTGCATTATTTTCGAAACAAAGAACAATATTCTCAAAAATTTATTTACCACCCTGGGACTGGGCACATGGGGCATATGTCTAAATCCGACCCTGACTACGTATTTTATAATCTGCATTGACAAATGAGGTTTAATTTCCACATAATAAAGCTTAAAACTTTCGCTTTCTCGTTCCTAAGAGGGTCAATAACTTTCTTCAAATCAAATTAATAAGCTACGCTTGTTTGCATGAATATAGTGACCAAAGAGCCAAAACGATGTTGAGACATACTTTTTCTTAAGTAAGTTATTAAAACTTCCTTCTGCTGTCGTTATTGCCAACGGTAAAAAAAAAAAAAAAAAAAAAAAAAAAAAAATCAGGCATACTGAAAAAATGTTGCAGAAATTACTTAAGGCGGTATTCAAAAAACATATTTTTCCACTCTCAACAACTCACAATTTTGAGACACATTCTCAGACTCAGCTTTAAAAGTAACGACAGGAAACTTGGCGGCGTGATTTATAAAGACATTTATAAGGGCCCCATGTTTTTATTTTTCGTTCAATTAATTAGAAATTGATTTATAGACAATTATTTTCACAGTACGATCATTTTTTTTTGTTTCCAGCGCTATCGCTTTGGGAAATTTGGTTCAATTTGGCCTTTATCAAAAAATCGAGACAATACGGACATTATAAAGTTTCTGAATAAGAGAACCTGCCAATTGGATGCATTTTAGAGCAAAAATGAATTTACAAATGTGTCTCAAAATAAGCAGTTTGGATTTGAATACACCCTTAAGGCAGCAGTATGGTGGTGGAATTATAACTTTGCGAATTGAAGTAATTTCTTTTAAACGAGTATAAAAGCGCGTTTGAAATCGAAGCAATTAAGATCGATAAAAAGGTGAAATATGACAGGAACATAATGATTGTAATAAGTGTGATTCATCCATATTAACGTGTTACTAATAATAGAAATATATTTTTATAAATCTGTATATCTTTATTTGTATAAATAGAACGAGCAGGGAAGACCGAGCTATGCTCGGTCAAAATTAAATTTGAGTTCAAATATCATGACCCATGACCAAAATGACCCCCTAATTGAATTTTCTAGAATATGTGATTCAGCCCAACAGTCTTCTCGTGTCGGAAAACCATAGGATGCAAAATTTAGTGTAAATTGAGCCGCTTTTTAGATATTGACCCACAATGACCCAGAAATGACCCATTAATCGAATTTCTCGAACATGTGACCTAGTCTAATGATTTTCGCGTGCCCGAAACTCGTAAAATACAAAATTTAATCAAAATCGTTAGAGCCGTTTTTTAGATAAAATTAATTTGACCCGCTTTGACCCAAAAATGACCCACTAATCGAAAGTTCTCGAACATGTGACCCAGCCCAATTGACTTCGCATGCCCAAAAATGGTCGGATACAAAATTTCGTCAAAATCGTTTGAACCGTTTTTTAGATACAATTAGCTAGACCATGACCCAAAATGACCCAAAATGACCCACTAATCCAATTTTCTCGAACATGTGACCTAACCCAACAGTCTTCTCGTGTCCGGAAACCATTGGATGCAAAATTTAGTGTAATTTGAGCCGCTTTTTAACACTTTCCAACCTAGTTGAAAAGTGTTTATGACTTCGGTTTGTCTGGCCGTATGGCCGTCTGCCGTCTGCCGTCTGGCCGTCTGCCGTCTGGCCGTCTGCCGTCTGTCCGTCTGTCCGTGCTCTAACTCCCGTAAATATGCTCGGATTGCTCTGCAATTTTTATATGTTATAGTCGTTATCTATAGCATGTTCCCTATTTCAACGGAAGTGTGTAGCACTGATAGTTTTTTTACAGGGAGACTCAAAAGAATTCCGTTACATTGCGGTCTATGGGGAAAAATTATTGACGGTTTATTTAAATAATGTTTCACTATTTTAAACGCATTGAAATTTATATATATCACTAAGGTGCATTAGAAGAAGCTTAATGTGGAATAGGGTGTTCATAGCACTTATAGTTACTTTACAGGGACAGTCAAAAGAATTCTGTTACATTACGTCTATGGAGAAAAATCGTCTGCGGTTTATTTAAATAATGTTTCCCTATTTTAAACGCATTGAAATTTATATATCTCACTAAGGTGTATTTCAAGAGGCTTACTACACAATAGTGTGTGTACAGCAGTCATAGTTCATTTACAGGGACGCACAAAAGATCGCGAACACATTTCCGTATTATTTAACTCCAGACGGAGAATTTTAAACTGTGCTACGCGTTTCCTAACTGAACTAAAATTTAACATCCTATGTAGTATATATACAAATCTATAGATCCTATACAGGGCTGAATAAAGGTATTCGGATTACTTAGATGTTATCTTTTAGCTTATTAAACGGTATGATTTGTAAAATTATTTTGGAAGCGTTGGAAAGTGTTACATAATCTATGCTTGACGCATGATTTTTCGTTCTTGTTAGATCTTGACCCACAATGACCCATTAATCGAATTTTCTCGGACATGCGACCTAGCCCAATGCTTTTATCGTGCTCGAAACTCGTAGGACACAAAATTTAATCAAAATCGTTAGAGCCGTTTTTGAGATAAAATTAATTTGACCCGCCTTTACCCAAAAATGACCCACTAATCGAAAGTTCTCGAACATGTGACCCAGCCCAATTGACTTCGCATGCCCAAAAATGGTCGGATACAAAATTTCGTCAAAATCGTTTGAACCGTTTTTTAGATACAATTAGCTAGACCATGACCCAAAATGACCCAAAATGACCCACTAATCCAATTTTCTCGAGCATGTGACCTAGCCCAATGGTTTTCTGGTGCCCCAAAACGGTAGGATACGAAATTTCGTCAAAATCGTTAGAGCCGTTTTTAAGATAATTTTTTCATATATATATATATATATATATATATATATATATATATATAACCACCCACAAGATTTGCTCGTATTAGAATATATGATAGAAATATGTTTTTATAAATCTTTATTTCGCTCTTTCTTATTTTGAACTCTTGCGATATCGTGCACTTAGAGCAGTTTGCTCAAATTGCTCCACTGTAGCTACGTCTCTATTCATGTTGAATATTTAGAAAATTAATTTTTTTTACAGTTTTAAAGTCATACGCTAAAATTTATATTTTTAGAGTTCTTTAGTTTGTTTTTTCAACGTGTACAGTGCTTCAGGAAGATTTTATCCGTATATTTTCATTGTAAGTTATGTATTTTTTTAAGCCGTCCATGGATGTGTATGTTCTCTTTTAAATACATATTTCTCTCTAAAAAGTTCGAAATTTTTCCGTATTCCATAGAAATAATGAATTCGCCTCAAGAATTGTGATATTAGTATTACAACAGTAAGACTAATAACTGCTTTTACACACTCGAAAAACAACATTTTCAAAACTGAGCAAAAAATACTCAAATCTGAGTATGTCGTAAAGTCAAAATGGCTCTGAATCAAAATTACTCAAGTTTGAAACATGCATATACTCATTTCTGAAAACATGCACACACTCAAGAATAAAACATCATATGTGCTCATACTTACGTATGTCCATATTTCAAAAATGAGTATGAACTGACTTTTATGTGCTCAGTTTTGAGTATGTCCATGTTTCAATATTCTGAGTATTTCTGGTATTTCAGAATTGAAAACATTGGGTCGTCATATTTGAATCAAAAAGTTTCATAACAAAATGAAAACATCGATTTACTCATATTTGAAAGTGTCATTTTTCTCAGTGAATGCCTGAGAGTAACCATATCTAAAGAGCGCATCCCCATTGCTTTTGTCAGCAAGAAATGGGGTCAGGATAATCCACTTGACAGTTGGCATTTGGCGATGAAAGGTTACTCGCAGCAATGCTAGTCTTGTCGCTTTATCGGTGCAATACTTTTAAGCTGTGATTAAGAAACTAGGAGCTTGAAGCAAAGTAAAGGGGGAGGATCACCAAATATTTATCCTATAGTTTATTTATTTCATGCTCTATTTCCTCCATCATTTAAAGAATGGATCATCAGTAATAAATAAAAAAAAATATTAAACTTTTATTTAGATTTAAAACTAGTCGTTGGGGGCCACCGTAATACTTACTCATCATGGATATGCATAATGTAAAATATTAAAATAAAAATGTGTAAACTACTTATAAAATGCATTGCAATTCAAATAAAATCGTGGCTTGATGACGTCACAAACTTTAAAGGCTCGATTACTGAATTGCTTGAAAGAGGTTTTTCCTTATAACTCCAAAAATAATAATCCTATTAACTAGCGGTTTATTGCATCTGATTAAGCGTCAAATTTCCAATTAAAATATATCTTTGAAGTGAAATTTGGATGAAATACAGGGTCATGAAAAATCGAAGAGTGTGGAAAATAGGATTCCAAATATCTCGGCAACTAATTATCCGATCGACTTCATGCTTTATTCAAAATTTATGTTTTTTTATTGTCTTTTATATTCATTTCTTAAAATAAACAATTTCGAAAATTTTTATATACCTTTCATCAGAACGAATATTTCGAGAGTCCGAAAAAAATTGTTCCGGTTAATCGAGGTTATTGAAAAGAAATAGGCTTCTTCCCATTATTACATACTAAGTACATACCAAATTGCAAGTCTCTATCTCAATTTTTTCGTGAGATAGAGCGTTTACAGACACACAGACACACACACAGACACACACACAGACACACACACAGACACACAGACGGACGGTAAATTTTTTTTTCTAAAAATATGTTTTTCGGAATCTCCAGTGTCTGAAACGTGTAAATCCGTCAAAAAAATTTTTTCGATTTTCAAAACGATTACAAGACTTACCCTATACTAGGTATGATGGGTAAGTAAAAATGATATATTTTAATAATTTGTCTCAGTTTTCAATCTTTTACATGGTTTTATTTAT
The DNA here is from genome assembly GCA_963931845.1 of Maratus michaelseni. Classification (NCBI taxonomy): domain Eukaryota; kingdom Metazoa; phylum Arthropoda; class Arachnida; order Araneae; family Salticidae; genus Maratus; species Maratus michaelseni. The sequence goes on from OZ007586.1 coordinate 369,300,202, forward strand.
TTTTAATTTCCTTATATACTTATTTTTTTAATTTTTAATACAAAGTAACAAATAGGACAGAAAAAGTAAAAAAAAATAGTTTTTAATACTGTTCTCAAATACAAAAAAGCTACTTTCTGATACATTTCTGAATTCAGTTTTGTTCAAAAACTCGTGAATTTGGCGGGTGTTCTTATTCAGCGACTATGTCATCGAAATACGTATTTTATTTTTTGGTAAAGGAAGAAGATCTTTCAGAAAATACAGTCAAAGTCAACGTTAAACTGAATTCCCGATGCAGCATCGGGAGAAAGGCGAAAAAACGTGTCGTCACGTGACACGAATCGCTTAGAGCTCGATAATTAATTTATTTATCAATGGAAAACTCATTTCGATTCAAAATCACTTCAATAGTAAGACCTGCCGATTTTATGCTTTTTAGTTTAAAAATGATTCAGAAAATGTGTCAGAAAGTTTCGTGTTGTTGAACAGGTCAATTGAGAACCACCTTAAGAAATTAGTTTTTAAGGAATTTAATTTTATGTGCTGGAAGGGTAGGAGGGGGGGGGGGGGAGAAAGGTGAAATTTTGAGGGAAAGGAAATTTAGGTGATTAATTATTAATTTATTACTACTACAAATTAACAAACCGTTGGAAATTATTTTTTCATATATATTTTTAGTAATATAATAATAAAATAATAAAATAAATATAATAAATATAGTTGAATATAATGAGTTTTATAAGGCTTCACAGCAAATTAATTTTAATTTCAAAACTTTTCTGAAGATATAACAAGAGAATAAACAAAACATATGCATATATATATATTTTCAAACATTTCAATTAAAAATTATAAAAGCATATTTTAAAAAATTTGAAAATATTTCAAACATTGCAATAGTTTTTAATTTAGGTTATATTTAAAGATTTCCTTTTAATATATACATATACACCCTTTTATACTTATTTAAAGCATAAATTTAATCTAAAATAGGAATTTTATTTTTTTAAAGAATTGTTTATGTTTTAAAAGAAAGAAAACAATTCTTTTTGGCGAAAAATTGTATCGCCAAGTACCGTTGCACGAGATGTTCTTAAAATGCTTTTTCAAATCAAACTTTTTCAAATAATTACACTTTTATATTGAAATTGATAATACCAGATGATAGTAGGTCTTATATCTTATTGTCACATACATTTGTTATATTAAAAGTAAAATATTTCCTATGTTCAACGTGACAACGTGAATAAACAGTATCATAGTTAGAAAGATATATTTTTAAGATCCTTTAAATATAATAAAAAGTAATTAGAAATAAATGCATATCGATGAAAGGTAATACAGCTTGTTTTGTTTGATCTTTCTATATATCCATATGCGAAACAGCTTGCTACCATGATATTTTTGAATCACAAACATGGAATCGTCTAATATTGCCCATAGAAACCAATGCTACTGGCACGTTGAGCGGAATGCTTCTTGCCCCGAGTCACGTGACTTTATCTTTGCTGCAGAAAGGGTGGGAAGATTATCCCTCTGCTTTTATTAAAAACTATCTGACCCGCCCGGCGTTGCCCGTGCCCGTGATAAGAAAATTAAACAAACCTAAAGTTTGTATGGTTTTATATATTTAACCCGATTTTGTAAGAAATTATTTATTTAATAGTGCTGCGGGCGCGACGGAAAATCCTTTATTCCACCTTCCGTCGACAGGGGGCGCATTCTGATCTAAACGAACCTCCGACATGTGCTCCCGCTGCCTGCGTTGACTTATAGTAGGCGTGCTGCGTACGCGCTGCACGCGTTACAGATTTTAGTTCCACCTTCCACCGACAGGGGGCGCACTATGTTCCAAACAAACTACCTTCCGAACGAAACTGCGGCACGTGTTCCTGTTATCTTCGCCACCGTATAGCAGGCGTGCTGCAAAATCTTTTAGTTCCACCTGCCACCGCCACGGGGCGCAATTTGAATACGCAATACGAATATCCGACAATACGAATATCCCGACAATACGCGCAATACGAATATCCCACACGGGCACCCGTTGTAACAAGGGAGTTGAATGACTCTATTTCCGTCGGTATCGGGCCCATAGAAATCAAGAAAGTAATGCGCCCCCTGGCGATGGAAGGTGGAACTAAAATCTGTAACGCGATCTGAAACCAAGTCGAATCATCCAAACCCCATTGTGTTCGGACCCATAGAACCCGAGAAAAGAATGCTCAATTGGAGAAAAATACCTTGTTGGATTGCTCGCCAGGGGGCGCTTGGTCAAGTGCTCAGCAACAAATCACTTTTTTTGGTTGGTGGTATGCATCAAGTAAATATGGCTTGTGTACTTTTATTAGGAACATAAATTTAATATTTACGAAAATCGTTATTTGAATTTTCCGGTATTCTCTATATATAGCATTTATAAAACGCTACGGTTGAAAGCTAAAAATGTAAAGATTTCTTAAATGAAATTGGTTTTGTGTAAATCACAGCAGTACAACTGTTTTTATTAATAAGAGTTCTTAATTAATATTTACGAATAAAAAACCCGCCGCCAGGAGGCACGCGGTGAAGTACAATAAATGCGATATTAAATAAAAGGCGTTAACCCCCCCCTCCCTATACCCGCAAATATAATGAATAATTTGTTTAAAAAAACCCTTTTCCCTTACATTAACGCTATCATTAAAAATAATTCTATATTTCTGATAATTAGAACATAATGAAGACACTACGTTAAATTATCCGCCGGATGGCTCCCCTTCCCATCTTCAAATTCATTCCTATAGCTTAATTCGTTATCTTAATTTTTGTTCATTAGTAAAAATTGGCAATATTTTCCTTTCATTTTCGCAAAGTAAATGGAGGGATTTGCCAGAGAAAAATAGATCTGTTTGTAGTTCAGTTTTTAATGAAAGCCGACCCCTGGTACTTCCTCGGAATTTTTGTACTGGCTCTGCCAGATTTTTGCAAAAGTTAAATTACTGGCCGAATTTTACAAAAATTTCATTGTCGGATGCAGAAAAGTTTTCTACATATGCTCTGAAAGTTTTAAATGTAAATTTTAATTAGTTTTCTTAAAATTCGCTAATTAGTAAATAAATTTCAAATTAGTTCATTATTTCCGCTTGCAAATCGAGAACAGGCGTTCTTTTTTTCAGCCATTTAGATAAAAAGAAAATGGTCATTTCGATGCGAATTTTAATGAGTTTTAATTAATATCTTGGTTAAATTATTAAAATATTAAAATTATGAGTCTCAGGCGCATCAAGTTAGACCTTGGACTATCCTCACCTAAATTTTCAGACTTCTAGGTACACTAGATTTCCCTAGTCATCGCAGACAAACAGACACACAGACACACAGAGTGAAACTTTCTTTTATTAGTATAGATATTGCAATTTTATTATTTAATTATTTCACTCAATAAATGAATGAAACTACGTGAATTTTATACTAGGGTTCATAAAATGTTTCTCACACGTACTTCATGAGATCTATATTTCATAAAATATTGACCCATTGTAATTCAGAAACACAGTTCTCTATCCTGACTATTTGCTTATTTACAGCGAAAACACGAAAATGCAGAAATCGATTCGAGTTTTCGTCAAGAATTTGGAAATTTTCGTGTGTGTTGTGGGAAAAAAATAAACACCATATTCTAATTCCGCCAAAACTAATAGTAGAAAAACAAATATCAGTTGATTAGGAATAATGTCTATTTTTATTCATTTTTTTTCCTTAGGGGTTTTCGCAAGATTAATGAATACAAACTCTCATTTTTTTTCAATAGTAACCGCAAAGTTTGTCAAAATAAATAATCGTATACCTTTAAATTAGTCTACACTAATTTTCATGATGTTCATACGATTAATTTCAGAGTTGTTAGTTAATTTATATCTCTAAATGGACATCAGACACTTATATCGAGTATACGAGCATCAAGTTCATTTCATATTTAATCCTTTTATCCCGTACCATTGATGGTTCTTTAAAGATAACTAAAAAACCACTCGGAGGAGAACGCTAAAATTTTGTACATGCGTATAGGAAATATTTATTAATTGAATGCAAAAAAAATTTCTTATAAGTTATTCATATTTATTTTCGAACACTAATCTAATATACTAAAAATATCAACGTTTGACACACAATAACATCGTGTAATAAACAGACGCACGTTTCATGAGTATCCTGGACTCAATTCCTCAGTGTAAATAAACTAAACCCTATTGTATCCCCCCAAAGACATGAAAATGAATCTAAAAACCCAAATGAAAAACAACAACACACCGAGAAACTCCTCCAATCTGATTAAGTCGGTTGGTTGGTTGTAGAGGATTCACTATGACAAAGTAACTCAACCCAGAAAGGTGAGATGTACGGTACACTTGAAAAATCATTAACCAGGGAGTTACCAAATTTATGAATATAAACTGCCTCAAAGAAGTCTAAATCTAATGGAGTGTTACATTTCTTAATAATAGTGGCTGAGTCGAAGTTAAAATTATGTCCCTCACTCCAACAGTGACAGGCAATAGAGGACTTTTGTAATTCTTTTTTCTTAATGTAATTTCTGTGTTCATTGAGTCTGAAACGGAGTTGTCGTTTAGTCTGTCCTATATAGGACAAACCACATTGACATTGGATATTGTAAATGCCCCAAAAGTTTTGATGTGAAATTTTATCCTTTAACTGTGAAAAATTTAGTTTATTAACTGGCTTAAAAACAACCTTAAAATCATATTGCCTTAAAATATTAGCTATTTTATAGCTAATGCTATTGTGAAATGGTAAAATAATGAGGTTAGAAAAAGATTCTGGGACATCAGAAGGAACAAGATTACTATTTTTATTTAGACAACGAAAAATTAAATGGTTGATATCAGTCAAACTAAAACCACGATTAATAGCAACAGTTCTAATATAATTCAATTCTGTACCAAGGGAAACATTATCAGAACAAATGGAAATTGCTCTATTAATAAAGAAATGAAAAGCCGAGGCTTTCTGAGAAGGGGGGTGACACGAATTAAAATGAGGGGGGAGTGAGACTGCAAAAGGTTTCCGGTATACACAGGTATCAAATGTATTAGGCTGACGTGTGACTAACACATCAAGAAAGGACAATTTATTTTCAACTTCAACTTCATATGTAAACTGAATAACAGGATCTATTGAGTTTAGAATAGTTAAGACGTTATCAATGGATGAAATAGACAGGTCCAAGAGTGCAAAAGAATCATCAACATATCTGCAATAAAATGGAAAATTTATAAAATTAAATAATTTATCCTCAAAATAATGCATATACAAATCTGCTAGGAAAGGACTTAAAGGATTACCCATCGCTAAACCATCTGACATAGAATAAAATTGATTTAAAAACTGGAATGCATTTTGCGTTAAACAAATACTGAATAACTCAATAATGTGGTTTATCTCATAATCTGGGTAATGGAATTCTTTTAATCTTAAAGTGAGACATTGAAGTGCCCCTTGGACAGGAACATGGGTAAACAGTGAAATAACATCAAAGGACACCATGCGTAATGAGGGGGAGGGGGGGAAGTTCCTAATACGGTTCACAAAAGCACTTGAATTATGAATAGTACAACTCCGATTCAAAAAATTAGAATAATGAAAAGAAATACGGTCAAGGGAAATGAAAATCGAATTTATCAAATAAATAATCAACAATATCAAATATAAAGAACTATAATATGAATCTGCATATTTTGCAGATTATAAAAATGTAAACACATTACAATGAAATAGAAAATATATTTAAATCAGCTAACAACAAAAAATTCAAAATATTAGAATACTTTCTAACATAGTTCAAAAAATTAGAATAATGAAAATATATTGAAGATAATTTAAACTCTAAGTATTTTTACTTGCTAATCAGTACTTTGTTGCATCACCCTTAGCTTTAATGACAGCTCTTAAACGTTCTGGCATGTTTTTAACTAAAGGTTCACAATGTTTTTTATCCAAATTCGCCCATATGCTCTTTATACTAGAAATAAGTTCTTTTTTGTCTCTAGGCGGAACTTCTTGAAGTCGTTTCTTCATAATTCCCCACAAATTCTCGATAGGATTTAGATCGGGTGAGTTTGCAGGCCAAGGGAGTACAGGTATGTCCTTATCTTTGAGCCATTTAGTTGTTGATTTGGAAGTGTGGGGAGAAGCTAAATCTTGCTGAAACAAGAAATCGTCATCACATAAATCCTCAGCTGAAGGAATCATGAAATGTTCAAGAATTTCTTTATAGACTTCTGAATTGACTGTTGTGGAAACAATACACAACCTGCCTGGGCTTTCAGCAGTCATGCAGCCCCATACCATAACAGAGGTCGCAAATTTAACCGAACGTTTTAAACATTCTTTCTTATAAGCTTCATGTTTGAGTCTCCAGACACGTATACCTTGATTTCCGTGAGACACACAAAACACACTTTCATCGCTGAAAAGTATCTTTTTCCAATCGTCGTGATCCCAAAATAGCCTTTGTTTACACCATTTAACTCTAGCAGCCCTTTGCTTAGATGATAAGAATGGCTTTATCTTAGGCACACGTGATCTAAAACCTAATTTGCGAAGTCGTCGTAGTGTTGTAGATTTGGAGACATTTATACCCATTTCTTTCCATTTTCTATGCACATATCTCACACTCCGAAAACGATGTTTCTTCACAATCTTTTTCAATTGCCTTTCATCTCTTCTTGAAGTTACTGGCTTTCGACCACTTTTAAAGTGTTTATTTTGAAAACACTTATTATTAGAATATTCTCTCAAAACTCTACTCACACTTGCTTGAGAGCATTTCACTTCTTTTGCTATAAAAAGTTGTGTTTTTCCTATTTCGTGCAAGTACACAATACGATATTTCACAGCCTCAGATAAATCGCTCTTTCGTCCCATATTAAGCAAATACTACGCTACAATCAAATGCCAAACGACTTCTCATTTTCAACGGAGCACATTTTATAGTCCCACAGATGCTAATCCCGCAGCCGTTCTCTCAACTTATAAGAAAAATTTGAATATTCTAATTTTTTGAACCATGCTATCGAGGTATTCTATTTCTTTGAATTATTCTAATATTTTTTAAATAGTTAATTATTAATATATCAGATAAAAATAAATATTTATGTTATATTTATAAATGCTCTGAAGATAATTAGATACTTTTAATATATTTTTTCCTGGACGCAGTATGCAAATTGACGCGTTAGCAACATCAAACTCATTCTTTTTTACATTATTCTAATTTTTTGAATCGGAGTTGTATATAAATTGGAAACTGAAAGAAAAGAAAACCGTTTAACCAAATATTTAGCGAGTGGGTAAGAAGCAGTACCAATATTTGATACAATAGGACGGAGGGGGACACCAATTTTGTGTACTTTTGGAAGAGCATAAAAACATCAACCGTTTAATTTTTCGTTGTCTAAATAAAAATAGTAATCTTGTTCCTTCTGATGTCCCAGAATCTTTTTCTAACCTCATTATTTTACCATTTCACAATAGCATTAGCTATAAAATAGCTAATATTTTAAGGCAATATGATTTTAAGGTTGTTTTTAAGCCAGTTAATAAACTAAATTTTTCACAGTTAAAGGATAAAATTTCACATCAAACTTTTGGGGCATTTACAATATCCAATGTCAATGTGGTTTGTCCTATATAGGACAGACTAAACGACAACTCCGTTTCAGACTCAATGAACACAGAAATTACATTAAGAAAAAAGAATTACAAAAGTCCTCTATTGCCTGTCACTGTTGGAGTGAGGGACATAATTTTAACTTCGACTCAGCCACTATTATTAAGAAATGTAACACTCCATTAGATTTAGACTTCTTTGAGGCAGTTTATATTCATAAATTTGGTAACTCCCTGGTTAATGATTTTTCAAGTGTACCGTACATCTCACCTTTCTGGGTTGAGTTACTTTGTCATAGTGAATCCTCTACAACCAACCAACCGACTTAATCAGATTGGAGGAGTTTCTCGGTGTGTTGTTGTTTTTCATTTGGGTTTTTAGATTCATTTTCATGTCTTTGGGGGGATACAATAGGGTTTAGTTTATTTACACTGAGGAAATGAGTCCAGGATACTCATGAAACGTGCGTCTGTTTATTACACGATGTTATTGTGTGTCAAACGTTGATATTTTTAGTATATTTATCCACACAAGATTTTTTTCATTACTAATCTAATAATTCATGTTTCATATAATAAAATTAAGGAAACTATTAAACAAGATTTTTATATTAGAGTTTTTAAGTAGTATGTTCATAAAAAAATAAGTACGATAAGAAAATTTATTATTTTAGAAAATATAAATAAATATATCTAAAAATAACTTACCATTCTCGGGTCAAAATTTAGAATAATTGTCAAAACTTCTGGTCCGAATTATTGGAAGTTTGGTATCTGAGTATAAATTTGAAAGTAGATTAAAGAAATTAAGAAAAATCTGGATGTTGAAATAAGCAATTTAAGAATTAATTCAAATTCTAATATGTAGACGACCCCAAAGGTTAATTCATGTATATCATTTAATAGTAGACGTTATTTCAGATTGATTTGTAGCAGTATTTGTTTATGTGGTGATTTGTGGCAAAATTATTGTGAGGGAGTGCGTAATTACATTTTCTTTTGAATAATGTACATGTTTATTTTGTCTAAAATTGCAGGAGAAACATAAATTGGGGGAACGTAAATTGAGGTTCAAATATATTAATATATAAATGAACATATGAAAGAAAATAATAAAAAACAAATTTTAACTACAGCTGCAGCAGTAATTTTTTTTATAATTAGTGAACAAATAGTACAAAAACTATTGTCTCATAAAGGAGAAAAATTAAGTGTTTGCTGCACATAAGTTAAATTGCCATAAAAGAAAAGTAAAATACACACTTTCTGAAACTGTCATGTTAAATCTCGTTATAGAGATCGAAAGAAATGCAAGTGAAATTCAATAAGGCATTTAAATAAAATTACAACTGTCAATGTTTTCTCTTATAATCAAAGAAAACTTCCTCCAAACTTTGAAAGAAGTGAAAAGAGTGGATTGCATTTCGAGGTTTTACCAAGAAACTTGAATAAAACCTGGTTTATTCTTTTAAGATAATTATATTCAGAATAAGAAAAATAAAAATAAATAGTAAAAGTTTGAATAGTGAAAGATTTTTTTATGGTATATTTACCTTAGAAGGTAAAAACGGACATAAACAGCATTTACTCGCGCGATTTAAATCCAAGATATATATATATATATATTTTTTCTTTGTTTGCTCTTTGGAAATCTTTTGTTATGAAAGAAATTTTCCGAAAAGAATAAAATTTCCGTATTTTCCGTGTCAGGGGTTTAAGATTAAAAGTATTAAATTAGATTTCATATTTATTAGTCGCATAGATGTGATTTTTCACTTTATAATATTTCAGTTTGGTTCTTAGAAAGAAATTCATTATTTTTTTCCAGCTATTTTTTTTTCTTTTCTGCTGCAAACATGAATGGGGACAGATTGTGTTATAACTGATAATGTAGTTTAATCAATCATTTGATACATTAATGTTTGTTTTTCATAATGCCAAAAATAATAGCAATTTTATGGCAGGTTTTATATTTATGATATTCATTTTATATTCCTATCTTGCTGAAAAAAATAGCTTGTAAAAAGGTAAGAGGGAATGAATCACTTATTCGACATTTGCTCATATAAAATTAATTTCTGCAATTGAAAATTTATAAACATATATTGATCCAGAATCTGGAAAATACATCTCAATAAGAAGTGTTAAGCTGTTGATGCTTAAAAGAACAAAATATATAATTATTTAAATAATTTTATACAAGCCGTTTTAAAGTCTACATGTATTATTTTTTTGATAATTAGGGTTTATTTTTTTATATTCATGACTATTCCTGGACGCGCAAAAAGGTTATTTTTCCCTGTTCATAAACCATATAAGAATTTTAAAAATGTTATGCATTTTATTTGACGTTAATTATTCGTGCATCAGAATTTTCAGATAGCCATTTCTCTTCATACTCTAAATTTTCCTTCCAGAAAATAAATATTGTGAAAACATTCATGTATTTTTCACATCTTCTACTTTTGACTCCGAATAAATTGCCAAAAAGTGCGAAAAATACGCGAAAAATACACGAGTAAGTACGGTAATTATTTTAAAAACCATTTTTAAGCAAAATATTTTAAATTCTATTAAGTTTTCTAAAGAGCTACATAAATTTTAAATTTCTTTTTAAGATTCATATTTATGTTTTAACTTTCCAACCAGAGAAATCTAGATGTTTATTTGGTACTTGTCTAAAAGTAGCAAATTCCCTAGACGCAATGGATTCAGTTGCTGCTTTGGTCTGGTAATTTTGTCATACCCTTTCTAAAACGGAAATTGAATTCGAGAATTTTTGTTTTTAAGCTGCGTTTTCTTCACTGAGACCATTCAAGAACCCTGATTTTCTTTTCTACTTTCAATCGATGAAACTCTGGTCTTTTTTATGATGCAATATAAAACTCCTCGTAGAATTTTTATTTGATTTCCCTCTTTTTTTATGATACCAAGCAAATATGAAAAGTCTAGTCTTTTCAAACACTTAAAACGCGACCACGCATAATTTTAGATTTTGTTCTCCTTTAAAAAAGAAAAAAATGCAATTTGTTCATAATTGTTTGCAAGAATAATTATAGATTAGCCTGCTCCTAAATATGTAATACATGTACTTTGGGAATGACGGTGGATTTTTTGTCAAAAATTGTAATTTAAAATTTTAAAATAAATAAAAAAATATTTTGAACCGTTGTTAATGCTTCTATCATTTTATGGTTATTTCTAAAAATAATTTTGTCAAATAAAAAGATATGGGGAGCTATATTAATTATGCTTCGGATGTCATAAGTGCATGTTACGGCATTCTTTTCTCAGATTATTAAATACACTATATACAGGGTGTCCCAAAAAGGAGTACCTATTTTTATAAGGGAAAAAGAAACAAACGAATAGAGTTATTATAAAAAATTCTTTCAGGAAACGGATGAGTGAAATCTGGAATTTAGTTTAGAGTACTTTACTATGTTAGTTAAAATTCTTACCGACAGATGGCGCTGCGGCTACTGCATTGATCAGCAATAGTTGAAAATTAAATGAAAATATTTTCAATATGTCCTCCATTCATCACAATAATATGTCGGAGTCTTAGAATGAAATTAGCACACACTTTCTGCAACGTCTGTACGGAAATGGCTGCATATTCTTGAGAGATTAATCGCTTGAGATCAGCTAGCGAAGTGGGATTTTGGCAGTAAACCACATCCTTCAGATGGCCCCAAAGAAAAAAATCACACGGATTTAAATCTGGTGAGTAAGGTGTCTAATTCATATCCTTGCAAATTAATTTCGGGTAACCTAAGGCAATCACACGGTTGTCAAAGTATTCCTCAAGAAGAGTGAAAACCTCAGATGTTCGATGAAGCGTTGCACCATCTTGTATGAACCAGGATGTTTCGGGTACATCTTCCAAGGCATTATGGATGGCCACAAATACAGGCATCATTTCAGTATAACGACTGGCATTCACTGTCTCCTGTAGTAAAATGGGTCCAATAATGCCTATGCTGTTAAAGCTACCCATACAGAAATTCTTTTTGCATACAACGATCGTAGAACACACACATGAGGGTTTTCAGAACCCCAGATTCGTCAATTCTGTATATTGGCGAAGCCGTCCAGGTAAAAATAGGCTTCATCAGAAACCATATTTGGCTTGCTTGAATGTCGCCACCATCAATCATTTGCAGTATTTCATTTGCAAAATCGATTCTGTCATCAATGGAACTACCCTGTAGTGGCTGCTGCGTTTCCAATTTGTATGGAAACATTTCCAGGAATATTCGCAGAATTCTGCGCGTAGTTGTTTTGCTTATCTCAGGCAGCTGCAGTTTTGCGATCAGAGGTTTTTGGAGTACTTGCAATGGTATTCTGATCAACCTCAACATTTGCTGTTAATCTTGACGACCGATGTCGTCCAACGGTCCCCGTCAATCCATCCGCAACACTACAAGTTTGCTGAAACTTTTCCCATAAATTCTTTATTGCCTTCGGCTGCGGACTTTTCTTTACATTAAATCGTTTTTGGAAGCTCCTTGTTTTTGATGTGAAACCTTCACTCAATCGGTGATATTCTAAAACAAAGAAAATTCTCTCTTCCAACAAATACACCATTTTGAAATATTTACGCAACGGCAACTACTGTTTCCATTGAAATGGTTACTACTGAACTTTCACTGACCACGTCTACTTCTGTCTGGGCTTCACGCATGCTCCGTTTGTTCATATATCCACCAAAATGTGCTGTAGCGCCATCTGTCGCTCAGATTTTGAACTATCATAATAAAGTGTTCTAAACAAAATTCTAGACTTCTCACATCCGTTTCCTGCAAGATTTTTTTAATAACTCTAATCGTCTGCTTCTTATTCATATTTGAAAATAGGTACTCCTTTTTGGGACACCCTGTATATTTTTAATTCATCGAGAATTAAAAAATCGCTTTCATTATTAGAGTTACAAAATAAAATGAATAAATAATATGACTTTGCGTGGCATTTAAGTTCAACTATGTACAGAGATTTTCGTATCGTTCAATAAAACTTTGGGAAGCTATTAATGAAATTAAAGCTTAATTTGATTAATCAAAGAACCATGGTCAATAGCAGGTGAATACAAATTTGTGCGCGTTATGTAAAACTTTTAACATAAATAATCTTGAGCGCGCCTCTCCATCGTATCCTATAAGGGAGAGTGATACGTAGTGAGAGAGATTTTTTTTTTAAACATTACTTAGGAATTTTATTATCCATTGTATTAAAAACTGCTTATTGAGAGTATCTTGCATAGCGCTTTAAAATGATATTAACATTCGCTTCAAAGTGTGCTACACGTAGTAAACAGTAAGACAAGGCTGATATTTATATGCTTCATCAACACATTCAGCAGTCTGGTATAGGACATGGTTGTGCCTTTAGTTCTGAGACTCCATGAGTCAACAGACACATTGTAGAACGCTTCAAAAGGGTTCAAATGCAAATCCAGTATGGCAGTGTCTGGCTACTCACTTATGAAGGTAGCGTAGTTTGCGACATCTAATTCCTTTGCGTGAAAGTGCCATCTATCTGTCGTTCTTCTGACTTTCGCAAGTATGATTCGGCCTTCCTGAATTTGAGCTTCACGGTTATTTTGGTGCTGTTATATGATAATTAGCTTACTGTGTTCCACTGGCATACGGGAATGAGATTTTGAACTATCGGAGTCGGTCGTGTCTCGCCTCTCAAGGTAACGTAGAGTGCTTTAGCGCTTCAGAGTTTGGAATTTGGACTTTGTCATATGCTATAAGTGATTGACGTTTGGAGTAATCTGAGTGTGGATTCAAAGCGTTCAGTTAAGGAGCTTGACCTCTGGTAAAGTGTTAAAACCTACATACCGTAATTTCCGGCGTATAATCCGCAGCTCAAAGAGTCGTTTTTCGACCCAGAAATTTTATTCAATAATTATAGTTAAATATTTACAGCGATCTTTTAAGTTACATTTTATAAAATAATATTTCTGGGTCGAAAAACGACTCTTTGAGCTGCGGATTATACGCCGGAAATTACGGTACTTCAAGAAAGGGATTTTCGGAGTCCATTGGATTCCAGTTAGTAGACACATTTAACATAGTTTTGAAGTGCCGTGGATTAACGCTTCAGCAATACTCATTCTTCGATGTAGAAGTCGTCTTGACTGCGATTCTTGAGCAGTCATATTCTTAACATAAGTTGAGTTTAAATTAATGAATTTGCATTTAGTTATTTGAGACTTAATTGAATGTGAATTCGAGCATCGTAGTTAAGTTTCACCTGCTCCACTGCAAAACTCATCCATTTATTGATTTTAAATAAATTTGTTGTTTATACTAAAATTCTGTGTCATGTCGACTCTCTTACGTGATAGGCACAAAGGTTACGCTACAAATTCAGCCCGAAATTTTCACGTATCTAGGCCGTGTTAGAAGTTGTTCCAAGAGTGCATTTCAGTGTTGATCAAGACATTAATGATTTCGTCTCACACCCAGAGTAGTATATTTCGTTTAACCTCTTCAGTCTGGACATACACAAATGTAGATCTCTATTCTTTTCCTTATAAAAACTAAACTGTTTGAGTTTTTTACATTTTTATTTTACTTCTATATAGTTTGTTTTCTTTTAAACATAAACAATAAATGGCAGCACTTATCCTTATTTCCTCGCAAAATAAATGTTATTTTCATCAGCGTTTGCAAAAGATGGTCCGGAAATGAAAGTAAGTAATTTTCATAATTATTTAACTTAAACCCTTACAATATTTGTATTGTCTTTTTAGATCATTCACTTGCTCTTGAAATTTTTTATTGCGTGAATTTGGGTTATTGATAACTAAATTGATATTTTAAGGGGACTCATAATTTTAGATCCATATTTGTGAACCTAAATTACTAGTCCCCTAAAGTATCAATTTCATAAAAAGGGCTCTTTCTGTCATCTATGGTGTAATTTTGTTTGCGCAAAAGCAATGAATGTGTGTTCGTAGTGTTATTTTAAATTCATGTCTGAAGAGGTTAATGGTATCCCCGACAAAAATAAATATTTAGTGTTAAAGTGTTCTTTGACAGGAGATGCGTTATTATAGCTGGAGAACGTTGGTAAATTTTCAATAAGTGATGAAGCCAAACGTTATTAACAAACTGTAGTAGAACTTAAAAAAGCGTTCCCAGCAATAAAGATAAAAGTGTCTGACGTAGAGAGTTTTATTGCAATTAGCAGAGTATTTTTCAGAAGCCACAAAAATCTTATCTTATTAAATTAGAATTGAAAAATAAATTAGGACTTGATTTAACTTCTGATGACCTCGTTGATATAATTTTGCTTCTTTTGTGATTATTCAGGATTATATTGAGATGAGAGTACCTAAGAACTGTGATGAGTTATATGAATTATTGTTGAAATATCTGGGCAGTCATAACTCAAATCGCGGTGAAGGATTGTGCAGCTCGAGACAGATGCTCGTATTGACCGTCTACCTAAACCTAGAAAACCTCGGTCGAACGCTCAAATGGTATTCATCATTAATCTGATTGGATTTTGACCATGATCAGTCCAATCAAATTCATCGGGAATTTCATTTTTAGCATTCGACCGAGGTTTTCTAGGTTGAGATAAATGGTGAATACGAGCAAGAGAGGGTCTCATAGTAATACGGTTAATTCGTTTTCACGTTAGTTTAGGAATGATGGGATCGATATGATTTTAGAGGGGGAAGTCATGGTGATAATTTTAGAAGTAATGGTGGTAATATAGGAAGCTTTGGTAATGGTCGGAGAAGCGAAGTTCGGGATAGGAATTACCACCCTCCTCATTTAAGGCAGTTAACTGTGGTTGAGAATGTGGAGGATGGAATTAATGTAGCAAGGCAATCTGGTAGAAGGTCGAATCAGTTAAATTGGTTAAATTGTAGTTTGGAAGGTGTGCAGTCACAGATTAAACAGCAAAACCTTTCTGTTGATTTAAATATTATCACAGTAAATGGAGTTGATTTTACGGAATTGTTAATTGTGTTCGATGGGTTTGTAGTTAAGAACTTATTTAATACGGGGCTGAGAGGTGTTTCATTTCGGATTCTATTTTTAAGAAGTATTTTAGTTTTAAGTTGAGATATTCGAGTCTTGTGTTTCATTTTGCTCAGAGGTCAGTTTGTGTGAAAAAAGGGGCTGATTTGAATGTTGAAATTTGTTCTGTGAAAACGGTATGGCAGTTTAAAGTTATTGAAATTTTAAGCGCGCATTGTATTGTTGTAGTGGATTATATGCAAAAGACACGAATAAGTTGGATTTTTTTTCCTTTTTTTTTAAGACGTTAGTGGTTAATTGTGATGAGAATACTTGCATAGTAGAATCATCATCCGTTTCTGAGAATTTAGAGTGGTAAAGTCTCAGTGAGAGTGAGAAGGTAAAGTTTAAGGAATTTTTAAATGAAATCGGTGAGGGTTTTTTCTTATAAATCATGGTTGACACATGTCGCTTGGCATGACATTGATTCTGGTTTTGATGCGCTTGTCGCTAGTAAACCGTTTAGGTATGAAAAGTAAAGAAAGGAATTATTGATTTTCATATTAGGAAAATGTCAGCTGTTGATATAATCATGCCGACTGATTCTGCTTTTGCGTCACCAGTTGTGTTGTGTAGAAAGAATAATGGGAAGACGTCAGATGACCCGGAAGCGTGGAGGTTCGCAATTTATTTTTGAGTTAAATGTGATTACTTAATATCCTCATTTTCCAGTTCCAGTTATTGATGAGATTTTAGCGAATATTACGAGTACAAATATTATGTCTACTTTGGATTTGACCTCAGGAAATTTTCAGATAGCAATGCAGTCCGAGGATATAGCGAAAACTGCTTTTATAACGAGTAATGTTTTTTTTTGCTTTTAACCCATTAACGCCCAAATTAATTCTAATTGAAATATTTTATTGCTTGTCATATATTTTAGTAAATAAATGATCCTAAGTAATTTAAACGCAAAATTTAAGAAATGCACCATTTAGATTTTAAATTATAGCCTATCCTCATTTGAGGACGCTGAGCGTTGGGCATAAGAAAATACAGAAATGTTGAAATTTTAACTGTAAGTAGAATAATAATAATAGAAGCAAATTATAATAATAAACACTGCATATATTTTTACAGGTAATGTAGTGATGAGAATTAAAGTAAATTAAATCCAAAGCATTCATAATAACATATATATTTGGCCTGAAATATAGGAAAACAAGGGATGCATAGTGTTACATTGCCTTTTTAAACAATAGATATTACGAAGTTTAGCATTATAGCCTTTCTGCTGACACCATTTTGCTTATCTCTTTTACAAACAAAATGCCCATTTTTATCGTAGTGCTTTGGACAATTTTTGTTGAAGATGACTCAGTGATTGGAGGTTCTACTTTGGAATGAATAACTTCTCCAATTTTTAAATGGGTCACTGCGATTTCGCGGTGGATGTCCTTTAACGAACTTTTTTTTATTTTCTTCATGAGTTGATTTGTACAACAAATATGAGTTTATAATAGACATGTCAATCATTCTAGTAAAGTGGTACCAACATCATTCCTTTTCCCCTTATTGATATTGAATATTTTCCTAAATACCAGTCATGCTGGTCGACGCCTTCCATATACGTATTGTAAGTATACAGTAGTACGTATTGTAAGTATTCAATTCAAATGGTTGTGGAACAGAAATTGTTTCATTCTTTATACTAATTCAGTACTAATCTTGCACCACTGGATCTGTTTTCTCAAAATAAATTCCTAATGTGACAGATTTGGTGTCATTCTATCTATCTATATGAATTTCATTTTCTTTATTAAAATGATAGTCGTAATATCCCTTAGTTTCTTTTTCCACGTCGTTCACGGATTTTAATGGACACTTTGCAGTTCTACTGTCTCTGATAGTACCACAAGCCCTTGATTCAGAATTTTTTAACATAGTTAATAGTTCATAGTTACTAAATACGTTATGAAAAATATGGCATGATTTGAATGATTATCAACAATTCCCAACATTTTTCTGCAACTTTGTTTCTAATGGATGCTGTCCATTTTCCTTTGAAAAGGATTTACCCCCCATAGAGATTAAATTTGTAACAGTATCCAATGTTTGAACAGATGTCCAAAATATCTCACAATCATTTCATAAATGAAATTCTGCAGGAATTTTTATTCCTGCAGTTTACCAGCAATATCATTCACTTCATATATGGCATTCATGTCATCGTCAAAATGTTCTTCATCAGTTAGCTCATCAACAATTGGTGATATTGTAATTATATCTGCTTCAATTTGCTCGAAAAATAAGTACTCGTGCGTCTCTTCAAGAGTTTTAATATATATCCGAGACATTTCTTAAAAAAATACACTTACGAAATATTTTTTATTAACGTAAATATAATAATAAATCGTTCTTTATATTTAAATGTCAGAGAAATTACCAAAAAACCGCATTATTACACATTTATACACATATTATACAAATTCCGCCCAAACATAACCAAAAGGTGGAATAGAAAGAAAGAGTTTCGCCAAACGCCCAGCGTCCTCAAACGAGGACAGCAATATATTACGCATATTTTTGGTAAACCCGAAGCCGAATAAGAAAATACAAATATAATTAAACATAAAAATTAAATATAATTAACAATAATGTACAGAAAGGCTTTTCTTACTAGGCAAATTGAGTATCTAACAAACGAAATTCAAAGCAGTCCACATGTTTGCAAAATCTTTGAAATAACAAAGGAGCCCAAAAGTTCAAAAAACACCTACCCACTGAATGATGAGTTGAAAAAGGTTGATTGTGTTTCCATCTATCATGGCATACCTGAATTTGTGGACAAAACCTTGCTGAAAATAGGGTTTTATGACTGTCCTCAAATGAGGACGCTGAGAGTTAATGGGTTAAACGCATGAGTTTTGGTTTGTCTGGGGCACCTTCCACGTTTCATAAGGCGATGAATACCACCCTTAGACCTTTATTAGGTAAGGATGTCTTGGTCTATTTGGACGATATTGTTGTTATGGTAGCTACATTTGGGGTTGTTAAGGGAAGTTTTTACTTTGTTTCAAAATGGCTGGTTTGACGTAAAAAATGGGAAAATGCAGGTTTCTGGGGAAAGAAATTAAGTATTTAGATGTTAAACTTAATCAAGAGGGATTTAAATCTGATTTGGAAAAGATTGAGACTATTATGTCAAAGACCCTCCTGAAAAGTCTAAGCAGGTAGTAATGTTTTTAGGCATGGTTGCGGGGTTTTGGAAGTTTACACCCCGTTTTTCGGAATTACGTGATCCTTTGTATGAGTTGGTTAGTTTCTCCTCTGTCTTGGCCCATCCGGATTATTTAGTACATTTTGAAATTTATTGTAATGCTAGTTCTGTAGGAGTTGGTGCAGTGTTGTCTCAGAAAAGTAAACCTATAACATTTGCATCGATGTAAATTCAGCTGAGAGGAATTATTCTATAACTGAGAGTTCCTTGCTTTTATTTGGGCATTAAAAAAATTTCTTTGTTTTTTAATGAGTTACTGGTGTAAATGGTCACGGATCATAGTGCATTGACAAAGTTAACGAATGGTAAAGGCTTGTCGTCTCATATGGTTAGATGGAGTATGAAGTTGGCGGAGTATAATGTAGATATTGAATATTTGGGCTGGTAAGGAGAATACAGTAGCGGATGATCTGTCTCGTAACTCAGAAGATGGTTCAGAGGTGGTTGAAGAGTTTCATTTTTTTTGTTGTTTTGTCATCGTTGGTGTTAATGTCAAGAGAACAGTTGATTCAGAAGCAGAGGAATGATTCTGATTTTAATGGTTTGTATCGTTATTTGGAGGATTCAGTTGGAATTCATTGTGTAAATGCGGTCATGTTTGCAAAAAGGTCCCAGTCGTTTAAATTGATAGATGGACTTGATTCTGTTAATTCACGAAGTGAGCTACGAGTTTTTCTCTCCGCTAGTCTTCGTATGGACATTCCTAAAAAGTTTCATGATAACTCTTTAGCAGGACACTTAGAGATTCGTAAAACTTATGCCCGAGTTTGTGATTCCTGCTACATCCCTAAGATGAGGTAAGCAGTGCATGCCAAAGATTTAATTATATAAATGTAATTCCAGCTGACAGATTAATACCTATTAAAGTAACGTAACCTCTGGTGTGAATGGGACTGGATCTAGGTCCGTATTCCTTCACTAAACCCGACACATTTAGATATGTTTTGGTAATTGTAGATAATTTAGTAAATGGGTATAATCTGTTGTAAAAAAGGACGTAATTTGTCTACGACCCCTGAAATATGATCATCCGACATGATTTTTCCCCTTTACGAACTCACATCCTGGCATCTAAAAGTGGCTTATGTCAGCATTTATGTATTTTCGTATCTCAGCGATTTTTTATTATAAAATGCTGAAATTTTGTACATGACCTTATTAGTGTATGAGGCACATTTTACTCAGAGGGAAATGTTTTGTAGGGGGAGCAGTGAAAAAATATAAATTTTGTATTTCTTCAAAGTTAATCCCCTGAAAATTTTAATGGATTTCATAAAATTCTGTACCTTTTTTACGTAACTTTGTAATTTATAATATATGTCTATGATCAATATTTAAGGAATAAAAGCCGAGGTTGATGCTTTTGGGACACCCTGTATACTTTTCATCTGAAACAATATTTTGGAATGTCTTTTTAGAAGTTGGGTTAACTCGACCCCATCCCACAAGTATAAAAACTGAACTGAGAAATGACAGCCAGGCACGAATAAAAAAGATATTTAGAAACATGGAACTTTTTTTGAATACGTTTTCTTAGTTTGATTAGAAAAATATTTCGTGAATTCGCTTTACTTTTAAGTAACTAACAGAGAAATTTTATTTAATGAAATGTTTCTTGTCCCTAAATTTTATTATTCGTGGCTGGCTGTCATTTCTCCAATTTGAAGACTCCGTATATCATAGACCAGTAGGAAATACAGAAAACGCTTTACAGATTACAGACAGTATATAGAGATGTCCTTCCTTTCCAAATCGCCTATGAATACAACTTGTCCCTTTTGAGTTACAAACTGTCAAAAATGATGATTTTGGAAAATTTTCAACATTTAAATTGTTATAATTCAGGAAGGATAAGAAAAAGCAGTCTGTTTTCTGGACATATTAGGAAGTAGTATTAACAAGTATAAAAATACATACTGTTATATCTCTTACCTTTCATCATATATAACTTTTCAAAAACTGGCATTTTCACTTATATTTCAGTTTATTTTAAGGTGCCTGACTACGTACGGAACAATTTTTTCCAAAACAGCTATTTAATTATTTTTTGAACACATTTTTATTAAGATTATGACTAGAAAGTGTGAAAAAAAGCAAAAAATATTTCATTCAATGATGATATTTTAGTAAATGTGGGATTTTGTGGTAAAATTTGGTGAAATTTGACCCAATAAGCAAAACGCTCCAGAGAAAATTCTATTGTATGTATCTTAATTTTCTTTTTACACGTCATACTTATGACATTGGTGAAGGCAATGAACTAAAATCTAAGAAATATTTTCAATATTTCAAAATTTATAGTATACCGCACCTTTTTACATGCTGATTTTCATAAAATTCATCGATGTCATTCCACGAAAACATCCATAAAACAAAAATTATTTATTCTAAAATTAAATCTTTAGTCCATTGCCTTCACAATAATGTAAATAACATGCGCTTTAAATTTCATAGTGATATTATAGTAACTTTTTGAGAAATCATGTTTTGCGTATGGAATTTTCACCAAAAATCACATATTCCAAAAAATGCATTTAAAGTTTACACTTATGTTTTACTACAAGAATTTACTCAGTATTATGCATCTAAACTTCACTATTTTTATGCATACTATTTTTTTCAAGTACTGAGCCTTTGTTTAGTTCTAGAAGGCCATATATTTGCTTCCTCCCTCCCAGTCAGTACCTTTAAATAGTACTTCCGGTCCTTTAAACAGTACTTCCGGTTTGAGTGTCAGTTGTTGGAAAGTTTAAAAACCGCTACAACTCCGTTTCTATTTATCGTACAATAAAAATAAATACAGTTTTGGAAAGGTAAAAAGTTAGGCTTTAATAAAATATAATAAAATCGTTTTGACAGTTTTGGTCAAAAACCCCTTTTTAAACGTAGTCAGATACCTTAAAATACGCATTTAAAAAAAAATCAAACACAGATGAATTCACTACAATTACATTATACAATAGAAAAAATTGTGCAGATTTCAGATCTTTTAGAATTTTTATTTATCTTTACTAGTTAAAAAAATGTAAAATTTTATAAACCTTTTGAATTTTATAATATCGCAGTTTTCGATCCCCCGTAATTAAAAATATTTTTAAGTTAGAAGTTTTTTGAAAATGGATTTTAACTTCTTTTCTACACTGCTCAAAACAATTAAAGGATATTTGAAGTTTTATATAAAATAAAGATATAAACGAAATTTTTTTTGCCGAAAATAGAAGAAGAGAATCACAAATGCAAATTTTTCTGGTTTTCAAACTGTGGAGTATGCAAATTTTGAGTTCGACGTCAAAAACGTCGCTTCAGCGGCAGCGAATGAAATTTGACTTTCAACTGGATAAAAGAGAATGAAGACAAGGATGATCGGCATTCAGTGATTGCTTTGTTTCGATGAGTACGATGTCTCAGCGAAGTCATTTGACAGATTCAGAAGCTTGGAGAATTGTTGGTAGGTTAGAAGGGGGCCAAACTCAAGCCGAAGTAGCGCACGCCATTGGAGTGTCACAAAGTGTCATTTCCAGGATCTGGAACCGTTTTTTGGAGAGTGGATGTGTAGGCCGAAGACCAGGGCAAGGTCGTAGACGGGCAACAACGCCCGATGAAGATCGGTATTTAGCGTTAACAGCTCGGAGACACCGAAACATGAACGCTACTCTTCTCCAACAACACCTTCGCTCGGCTACAGGCACCACGATTTCAACTCAGACTGTCCGAAACCGGCTCCATGCTGTAGGTCTGTATGCTCGCCGACCGATGGTATGTGTTAGATTAACATCAAGGCATCGTCGCGACCGCAGGGAGTGGGCAACCGAGCATGTCAACTGGAGGAGAAATGAATGGAGCAATATTCTGTTTTCTGACGAGTCCCGTTTTTCTGTGCATCCGGATAATAGGCGTATTTTCATCTGGAGGGACCGTGGCAGTAGGAATAATCCTGCGTTCGTGCACGAAAGTGTCAGATTTGGCGGTGGAGGAGTGTTGGTGTAAGGTGGCATCTCCATTGACGGGCGCACTGACCTCTACATCATTCGAGATGGAGCTCTGACTGGTCGCCGATATAGGGATGAGATCCTCAGACCTATTGTAGTCCCTTACGCTGCAGCAATCGGAGATAACATCATTTTAATGGCCGATAACTGCAGGCCACATCGTGCAAACCTGGTGGAGGATTTCCTTTTCGAGGAAGGAATCGTTCGAATGGAATGGCCAGCGTGTTCTCCAGACATGAATCCAATCGAGCACGTTTGGGACGCTCTAGGAAGACGAGTGTCTGACCGCCAACAACCCCCACAAACTCTCCAAGAACTGGAAAGAGCTCTTCTGGAAGAGTGGGGCAGAATACCCCAACTCGTCATTAATAGCCTCATTGAGTCCATGCCTCAAAGGTGTTCAACGTTGCTGGCCGCCCGTGGAAACCATACCCCCTACTGAAAATGATTTTCTTTGAAGAAAACACGTTTTCTTATTCTTTTTTTCTCATATGCACAAATTGTGTTTTTTTCCTTTTGTACACAAATGCGTAATAAAATGCATTTTTTTCTGCCAAACATGTGTAATTTATTCTCATATAACCTACTATGTCTGTCGACCATGTATCAATCAGCTAAAAAGTTTCCCAGATACAAAATCCACCTAAAACTGCAATATCCTTTAATTGTTTTGAGCAGTGTATTTAGATTTCCACATACAAAGTATGGAGAAAAACAAAAATGGTACAGCAACCAACAATAATAATAAAAATTGTAAATAATAATTTTTTCTTTCGAAATTATGTGGAATGACAATATCCATGACTTCATGCGTAATTTTCGTAATTTATTTACTTAAACTCTTTACATAAACTTTTTTACTTAAACTCTGAAGAAAGACTAAATTTATAAAATTTTAAAAGAGGTATATTTTCACAATGCACTTTCATAAGATTAAGTAAATGTGAGACTGTCATTAAAGCGTCGAGTATTGAGCTTTGAGCATATATTAGTGACACTTAAGTAGATGTGAGACTGGTGTTAAAGCATCGATATTGATTCTCTGAACATTATATTAGATATTTTTAACTTGCGCTTATCGTTTTCCTGCGGCATAGTAAATATTTAAACTTTTAATTATTATTTTATAAAAATATTTTAGAATGATAACAATATTAAAACATTAGTGAAATCAATTATGAAAATTCTTAGATATTTTAGTCTGGTTTAAATATATTTATTACACATATAACGAGTAAAACCTAGAGATATTAATCTCGGAGTCAGGGGAAGTTCAGAATTTAGTGTTTCTTAGATTTGCTGAACCTAATTAAAAGCCTGTTTAGATTATAATAGGACATTATTAGGCTTTTTAAAATAATTTATGATGCTTTAAAAAAGGGAATACATTTCTTTTAAAGTTTAGAGATTTTTATTTATAACTATTGGAAAAAGTGTTTATTTGAAAATTAAGTTCATCACTTCTTAACCAATAAGTTTAACATTGATTTAATTCTAAATTAGAAGATGTCTTTCAAATTTGCTGGTATTTTATCTCAAAAGGTAATGATTGATACAATGTCTTCTGGCAAAAACTATAATTCCAACAATAAAGGTATTTGTTTATGTTAAAATAATCGCATTTATATCAAAATATCTTCAATTTATTGTTGTTACAACTTCATCTTAAAAATTTAACACTATTACTCTAATGTATTATTAAATATAAAGTAAGATAATCTTTCCCTGACTATTTAACAACTTACTACATATAAACAGAACGACTTTACTATTTTGTATGTGAAGCGACATTATTATTTTTATATTTTAAGTGCGAACTTTTATGAAATCTGTTATTCCAAAAACTTCAGTATTTACATGTTATGTAAATTTAAATGGATTACGCCTTAAATTATATTTCTATTTCAAAAATTAGGGTATATCACTATGGCTATTTTTATTGAAAGATAAATTAAAATTTCAAGTTGAAAAAGTCTAGAACAAAATTCTACCCTCTTAAAATGCTATGCTGTAGAGAAATATGCAAATAATGAAAAACCACAGAATTCACAAATTAAAAAAATTGCCAAATGTGTAATTAATGGTGTAAAATTAGTGATTTGCTTCTCTATAGAACATGATGGAATTCATGAAATTTATACAAGTATCACGAATACTTTCACAACATCTTTTTCTTATCAATCCCACTTGCTCAAAAATACTTAAATAACTGAACTCTTATACACAAATATACAAAACTAAGATAAATATTCAGATATTTGCGGTCTGTCAGACCAATGTTTTATTAAAAAAAAAGATTAAAACATAATAATTGAAAGTAATGTTCTGTGGGAGTAGTGAATAATTCACATTAAAACAACGCTTTTCAGACACACCTGACAAGTATACTTCTAGCTAAATATGGTTATTCAAACTTAAGTACAATGAAGTGCATATACATAATACAGGATAATAAGAAATAATCAGGACAATGTTCAAACGGAAATAAGAAAAACACTTGTAAACTGAATTGCTAAAATTTAATATCACAGGGTTAGGCAGTATCAAAAATACATGTATTTAAAATACAGTTTAAAAATATTTATTTTGTACTTTATATTTTAAACTGATAAAACTAAAATATTTTAGTAGTGTGTTCTATAATGATTCTATATGATTTTCAACTGATTAAAATGTTTGAATAGCAGATTTCGTTGAATGTAAATCATAATTTCCAGTCATAATTTTGTATTGGGCATTATTTTGCATTGTTTTGGGCGTTTTTTTTATTAACACTTTATTTGAATACTTTAAATTAAGCTGAATTATATTCATGAAAATTTTCATATTTCTATATGCATTTTTTGATTTCATCTATTATTCTTTGTTTATTATATAAATTTATTCTGACATAGACTTATGCATTTTTTAGCAGTTTTGTTTATTTACTTGGGAAATTTCTAATTTCAAAGATTTTAATAAGTTCAGCAATCGCACTTTGTGTTTGCTTAATGCAATATAATACACAATATTTTTTAAATTTTCAAAATGTATTTTGTATTTTAAATGCATTTTAAAAACACATGTATTTTTCTATTTGGAATATTTTAAATTTGAAAAGTATTTAGGTTCGAAAACCATTGTATTTTATAATTTGTGTAAATGGTTTACCGATGTATTTTGCCCAATTCTGTCTCTACATCAGAAATAAAATTCTTACCTCGCTGATACAGGTTGTTTACCCTTCAGGAGCAAGTAATTGTGTAATATAATGTTGAATATTCAGCAGAAATTTCGAAATGTTCCTTTTGAAAATAAATAAATGTAATTTTAAACTTGTTTTCACCTAAGTTATAAAAGCAAAACTTTTTCAAAAATTCTGATACAAATTTTGTTTAAGTAGTATAAATAGTATACTACCGTCTTTTATGGGGTTAAGCTTTGTAAAAATGGTCTCCTACTAAAAAAGAATTATTGCATTGCATCCTGAAGGCATAAAGCAAGGAGAGTTTGGTCAGGTGCTGAAAGTTTTAAGTTAGACTCTGCAGGATGCCATTAAATGATTCTAATAGCTTGGCCATAATAGGAAAAGACCAAATTCAAGAAAAAACAGTCAACATTTAAAGAAAACCCAACATGATCGTAAAGAGGATTGGATGCATTCCCAACGTTTCCAAAAGAAAAGTCGACAACGAGACGAAAATCAATCAGGAGACGGTTCGAGAAATTGTGAAAGAGTTTTTTGTATGCCAGCCTTACAGAAACTTATAGTGGCCAACAAAAATACAAGACTTCAAAAATGGATAGCACCAATATGAAAGGAGCCACTCAGAATCAGCGGCAAAAAATATTTTTGAAAATTTAGCTGGGAAAATATAATCGACATAACATACGAATTCGGTCAAAGGACACTGTTAGTCCGTAAGCCAATATCAAAAGTGGCGAAAGCCCTTGGAGTGAGATTCGATCAACTCGTAAAACACCAGTTGATTTTGGTAAAGAAAGTGTCAAAATCAGCCCTCAAATATACCGTTAAAACAACTTGGAGATTCTTTTCCTTTTTCACTGCCGACAGCACTTATGAAATGAAAAATCGCCTGTGTAGCAAGATCCTGCGTTAGCATACAGAACAGTAGAAGAATGCTGTAAATCACATCTATTATACTTGTTAAGAAGCCAAAAATGTCCCGTGTATTATGTGGGTCTAAAGCAGAAATATTATTCTGCATGATGCATGATCATTTTACAAAGAATAATTTGTTATAAACCTCATAGAAGTTTGGAGTCCTTGAGAAAAATCTCTTCAGGAGGAATGGGCAAAAATCTTAGAGAAAGATGCTGAAAATCTTAGCTTCTACAAAAAAGTTTTTCTTCAGGATAATTTCAAAATACGTCCAATTCGTAAATTTGTAGATTTTCTGTAAATCACAGATCTATACTTTGTCTATTAGCAATCTGGTTTTTCTTTATGTGGTTATTAAAAGAACAATAAGCTAAAACATCTGTACGAGTTACTTCTTTCACGATGTACTTTAAATTTAATTTATAGTATATGAAAGAATAAAATATCATTTTTGAACCATTAATCAGCCTAATTAACATTTCCTTTGTGCTAAAATATGCTTACTGAAAAATGTGGATTTATTGAAGTTATATGTTTATATGCTGTATATCAATTTGTTTTAAGATATTTTATAAGAGTGGCATTTTAAAACTTGGCTCTCGGACTAACGAATGCTACAAGTATATATATATATTTATTATCACAGTTTAATTAAAGATAAATTAAAATAGTTAAGGAAAACAGATGTAAGCACACACTGCATTTATGCAAAATTTTTCATATTATCAATTTGGAAAGGATAGTTCTACAGATAGCGTGTGAGTATTTTTTTTTTCAATATATAAGAATTATTTTTTTGTTGAATTCTTACACTTCCCTCGGCAGAAATCCTTTGCGATTCTAAATGAATGTATCATGACTATTTTAATATCAGTATACTTTTGTAATTTCTGATAATTATTAAAAATATATGACAAAATAACTTTTGCACTTATAGCAGAGAAAAGTATAAAAAATGGAGTAAAATATTTCTGTCATATGTTTAAATACAGTGTATACGGTTGAAACCTGCAATCTAAATTAAGAAAAATGGGTTAAAAGATTTAAAAAAATCAAGCTTAGTATGATTCAGTGTGTCCATCATCGGCAGCAATGCATCTGTATGCATGCGAGTGCATGTGTATGGCTGCTGATGGTGAACACATTGAGCATACTTAATTTAATTTTTTTTAATTAAAACAAATTGTACCTTGCTTATATGTATTACTTTTATTGGTAAATGTGCATTTGCGTTATAATGACACACTTCTGCAAGCGATTAGTGACTATTTAAGCCGGTGATCAGATATCGAAAAATTCATATTTTAAGGGTTTCTTATGTGAGACATCATTTCATATTAAATTGAGATTCTATACACTTTTTTGATCGATTTTGTTTTCACTTTCTGTCATAGTTTTTAAAATAGCATCGAAAACTTTCAAATTGCGCTACGAGCAGCGCTGCAGTCACTTTCATATGATATAATGTATAATAATTTTACTATAGGTAGAAACTTATACCACACCAGTGGTCACCAACCTTTCGGAAATCACAAACCACTAAATTCCTAACCCAAAATACCACGGATAACTACTGTGAATTCTTTAAAATGATAAATGCATTTGTACAGTAGAATGATCAGTAAATTCCCATTTTATAAATATGAATTCATCTATTTCATATAACAAATGCATAAACGACTGGAGAATATAGATTTGTTTTTAGTTCGAACATGTTTCATCTAATCCCGACATCCGACAAACGAATGACAATACTGTCTCTCACGGGAATTTTGAGGCTCAGAATCAAACTTTAGTTAGTGATTTAATCTCCTAATGGCAATCTGAAGAATATTTTCTGTCCAGATATAACACATAAATAGAAAGTTTAGACACTTTCTCTTTTTTTTTTTTTTTCTTTTTTTTTTTTTACAAGTTGTATGATTTCTTTACCAATTTGAATAATTGTGTTAAAATTAATCGAGAGTACCTTCTCCTTTGATTAAAAAATAAAATAACGCTTATCCGCTTTTCAAGTAAATTAAAAATGTTAAAACTAAACATCTAAAATTTCATAAATACAAGAATATTTTTGTTTTATTATTAATAAAAAATAAAATTACAAATAATGTCCAGATTTGTCTGTGGAACATAAAAATTTTCTCGGTAACAACTGCGGACCACAGGCTCGTGACCTCTGTTCCACGCAATTCTTGTTTTATTCGTTTAAAAGTTATTTGAGTGTATCTAGATTTTACTTTGCACCCAGTAGAAAACAAAATGGCGTATGAGACGAAGAGGGGAAAAAATACTTAAAATATATTTATATCGATGGCAAAAAAATGTGGTAGTGAAACAACAAAATAGCGGAAAATAATTTCCGTAGCAAAACAGAAATATGTAGGAGGAGGATGGGGAGGGTTGCAAAATACAACCCTTTAGCTACTGAATTCATTATTTTGAAAATGAAATCACCATTTGCTTTGTAGAGTGTATTTTAATAAAATTAATTATATACTTACGCTCAAGATTAAAGTAGCAAAATATTTAAAATATGTTTATTCACAATACCTTTTATCACCTGTGTGTTCGAGACCCCACAAGTATTTTAAAAATTGCGTATTATAATCAATTTACAGAAGTAATAAACCCCAACAAATTTCCCCAAGCTTTTAACCGGGGCGTTCATTGTTTCTCAGATTAGACGGAAGCGCTAGTACAATTAGAGTATATTAAAAATTGAAATTCAAAAGAATGTAGGGTGAAACTCACAGTAACTGACACTTTAAGGATTCTTTCTTGTTCAAATCGCTATTACAAAAATTTAAATCTTACAAAAGTTATAATAGAAATATTTTTCTGAGGTATTGAGTCTCTTTATGCTTAAAATAGGAAATCAAAGCTGATAGATAAAAATCGGCAAATATTGAGTCGAACTATTAGAAAAAAAAGATTTTATTTTGATCGACACAATCGAGTCAGAAAATGGGCACAGAACATTTCGACAAGTAAAATGAAGCATTTTTTGTGAAATAGTTAACATAATGTATTTTATTTAAAAATAGCGATATAAATGAATTTTTTTTTCAGTAAATATATATAAATAAAATATATAAATAAAAAGAAATTGATTTCATGCATAAATTAGTTTTCAAGAACTAATTAATTTTTTACACATCTCTATGAAATTTTTTGAACAATATGTCTGTTCGTTAAACTTTTCTAAAAAACTGTTGAATATATCACATTAAAATTTGATATGGTGTCAGAAAACATACTATTTGAGAATAATATGAAGCAATTTTGATTTTGACTTAAAAGAAATAAAATTAAAAATATTTTACTAAAACATTTTAAGCACATATTTTTCATTATTTTAAAACATTTTTCACTTAGACCTATAATGTTAGGTATTTTTAAAGAAACAAGTTAGTTACACAATTTTGGAAAGTTTCAATGGTTTACCTAAAATAGATTTTTAGAAAAGAGTACCAAACATAAAAAAAACACATTTTGAGAAAATGGCAAAAAACTATATATACACCCACAATGCTTAAAATACACAATGCTTATTTAAAAACTTTACAGCACCATAATCATTTTGATTTAACATTTCAGCAGTATTTTTTTCTGTTTTATCAATTTATTTTACACTCTGGCTGATTCAGAGAGTTTTTGGAAAAATAGTGTTGCTATACGAACTCGAGTCTCATCGATTTTCCGCAAGGAATATTTCATATTATGTCCTGGGTCCCAAATATTTAATAACTTTTGTGCGGTTGTAAGCACCCTTCTTTGAAACAGATAACAGCATCTAAAACACCTAATTTCGAAGTACTCAATGAAACAAGAATATTTTTGCGTAAGCGTTCACATAAACAATGGTTAAAACTCTCATTTGGATTCTAAGTTCTACCATGTGTGCATTTGCTCAAAAGTTTTCAATCAGATAGAGAACGGAAAACATTTTTAATTGCAGAAAGTATAGGTTCTGACAAGGAGTGTTTGTGACTATTCTTTTCACCGTTGTTTAAGGCTTTATTGTAGCCACACCAAGTTTTCGAATCCACAGGACATAAATCATGCTGCGGTTTTTCATCCGTTGAAAGTTTACAAAAGTAAATTGAACAAATGGATTTTGCCATGTCATCTAGTGATGTGCTTATATTACGACGGATTTCCAAACCATAATAGGTCTTGATTCGCATGATTTCGGCAACTGTCAAGCGACCACGTCCCGATATCTTTGTACCACCAGAAAGTTTACTGGTCTTCAATTCATTACGAAAGTTTTTTAATCGAGTTCCCATTCTTTTTTGCACATGAGCTATGCATTCTAATTTTTCAATTTCGACTACACAACCATAAACATTTTCTTCACTAATTTTATTGAATTCTCGGGAGTCACCATCTTCAAGATAATTCACATATCGCACTTCTCTAGATGACTCGGAGCGTTCAAACATTTTCATGACACCGTCAACTTCCATACCTTCACTATATCCTTCATAATTTTTCAAGCAATTGTGGTGTTTATAGTATATTAGATACGTAAACTTAATTAATTGTAACAGCAGCATAATTAAGAAATCGAGGTGGACTTATTACTGTACTTTAAACATAGTTTTAATATACAGAACAGCACAATTACATACAACACAGAACACAAACACAAGCTACATATACATTCAGCAGTAAACAACAATATTTTTACCGGTAGGTGACAGTAGCAACCCGCTGTGGTGCTGCCATCTAGTAATTATATTTAAAACTAAACACTACAAATCTCCCCTGCTTAATTAGGAAATCTACTGGGAGCTTTTCTTTTCCTGGTGGATCTTCTAGGTACCTGTAGGGAAGAAGAAGAGTTATTTAAAGTGTTTGTAGCATCATAAATAGAAGTATTTGGCACCATGGGTTTTGGAACTGAAGGTATCACTTTAGAGTCTACTGAAGCAGGACTTGGAGTATTTGGGAGGACAAAGTCATCTGGTTTAGGATTTGGAGTAGATGGGACAACAGAATCATCTGGTTTAGGATTTGGAGTAGATGGGACAACAGAGTCATCTGGTCGAAGATCTGAGACACTAGGAGGCATTAGCTGAGAATCACGTTGATTAACAACTGCATTATCACTTTTGTGACTTTCTGTATCACTCTCTTCAGAATTTGAATCTTTAGTTAAATGTATCTTCGAACCGACATTAGTTATCTGATCAACACGCCTTTTCCAAATATTCGAACCAGCTTGAATTCTATAATGCAACTTGCCCTCTCTTGCAATAATGCGACCAATTTTCCACTTGGCTTCAGGACTATAATTTCTTACAGCCACTTTCTGGTTAATTCGAAATTCTTTTACTTTAGAATTGGCATTTCTCGCATTTTGTTTATCATGCACAAAATTTGTAACATTTGGAAGTATCAAATCTATTTTCGTTCTAATATTTCGCTTTAGAAATAGAGATGCAGGACTTTTCCCCGTAGTAACATGCGGCATCTTTCTACACTGTAAAAGAAAATTATTTAATTTCATTTGTAAAGTACCAGATTCTGAAGATAAGGCTTTTGACTCACGTTTAAGAATTTGCACATATCTCTCTGCCGGACCATTTGTATCTGGATGGTATGAAGCAATAAACCTATGTTTAACCTCATAGTTCTTTAAGAATGTCTCAAATTCTTCAGAAGTAAACTGTTTTGCATTATCAGACACCAGAGATATAGGATAGCCGTATCTAGCAAAAAGAGAAGAAAGACAAGTGATTGTATGTTCTGATATTGTATTAGGAACAATAAAAACTTCTGGTCATTTGCTATGAGCATCAACCACAAGTAAAGGCATTTTATCCATCACAGGACCAAAATAATCTATGTCAATTCTTTGCCATGGAGCTGTAGGCCATTCCCAATGATGAGTATCTACCTTAGGTGGATTATTTTTTAAAGTTACACAAGTAGTGCAATTCCGTGCAAGACCTTCAATATCTTGGTCAATTCCTGGCCACCAAACAAAACTGCGAGCTAAGGACTTCATTTTCACTATACCGAAATGTCCAAAGTGCAAATCATGTAAAATTTGTTTTCGGTGAACTTCTGGGGTAATTACTCTACATTCTTTTAAAATACAACTATGTTGAAGAGTAAATTCTTCTTGCTTGCCACTAAAAAGTAAATTTTTAGGAATTGGAGAACCAGAAATTAGATGATGAAAAAGTTGACGTAATAAAGGATCAGATTTTGTAGCTACAGCAATTGATTTGGCGTTTAAAGGCAACGTAGGAATTTGGTTAATTTGAAAAAATTCAGATTCATCAATTACATTACTTAAATTTAATTGTGGGGTTAAATCGTCACTACGTAATGGAAGTCGTGAAAGAGCATCGACATTTCCATGTTCGGATGCTTTCTTATAGCGAATATCATATTTAAACGCTTGTAAGTATAATACATATCTTTGTATCCGAGCAGCTGAAAGGACAGGAATACTTTTATTTGGAGAAAATATAGACATGAGTGGTTTACTATCTGTAAATAAAGTAAACCTATTACCATATAAATACTGAAAAAATTTCTTTACTCCAAAGATAATAGCTAGTGCTTCCTTATCCACCTTTTTTTCTGCATTAGTGAGAGTTCTGGACACAAAACCAATTGGTTTTTCCACGTTATCTGGCATCACATGCAAAAGAACTGCAGAGATACCATATGGAGAAGCATCTGTTGCTAACACTAAAGGCAATTTAGGGTTGAAATGTGTAAGAACTCTTTCTGAAATAATTTCATTTTTTATATTTTTAAATGCTTGTTCACAAACAGGAGACCATATAAATTTCACATTCTTTTTGAGCAATTGATTTAAAGGATGAGCAATTGTAGATAAATTTGGTACAAATTTAGAATAATATATGACTAAGCCTATAAAAGCTTTAACTTGTGACACATTAATTGGTCTAGGAGCATTTAGAATAGCCTCAATTTTATCTTGAGTTTTATGAATACCTTGCTTATCAGTTTTATAACCACAATATGTAATATGGTCAGCTAGAAAAATTGATTTATCTTTATTAATCCTAATATTATATTCACGTAATCTTTCTAAAACTTGTTTTAGCCTTTTCAAATGAATTTCATCCGTTTCCCCTGTAACACCAATATCATCAATGAATACAGTGACAACATCAATACCACTTAATATTTGTTCAATAGATCTTTGCCAAATTGCTGGAGAACTAGTAAGACCCACTGGTAACTTTAAAAATTGAAATAAGCCCTTCGGAGTGTTTATAGTTAACAACTCCAATGATTTTTCGTCTACAGGTAACTGAAGATAAGCTTGATTTAAATCAATCTTTGTAAAATGTAAACCACCACCTAAAGTGGCTAACATGTCCTCTACCCTAGGTAAAAAATATTTTTCCACCTTCAAAAATTTATTTACTGTAACTTTAAAGCCTCCGCATAAACGTATTTTACCATTAGGTTTTACCACTCGAACTATAGGAGTTGCCCACTTACTACTGGTGACAGGTTTAATAATACCCTCATCCTGTAACCTTTGAATTTCATCATTTACTGTATTACGTAGAACATAAGTAACTGTTCTAGCTTTACAACATATGGGCGTAGAACCTTTTTCTAAATAAAGTTCTGCTTTCAAACCTTTTATTTCCCCAACTTTAATTGAAAATAAATCAGAAAAATCATTTATAATACTTTCAATTTTTCAGTAGAATTTGCAATTTCATTTACATAGACAGATTTAAAATTAGTGGGATACAAATTAAATGCAGCTACCCAGTCTCTGCCAAATAAAAGTGGGAAATTATCTTCTTTAATCAAATATAATTGAAGATTTTTAGTAGTATTTGCATAAGAAACATCTACCTTTACATACCCTACAGGTGTAAATACTTCACCCGTTGCAGTTATCAACTGAACATCTGGCGGCAAAATTTTATTATTCGGAAAAATACTCCGAAAACGCTTTACAGGTACCGTCGAAATTCCGGAGCCCGTATCTAACTCCATTTCAGCTTTAGCTTTGTTTTCAATTAAAACCCACACTTTTATTGGAGTAGAACTTTTATCATGACTCACAGATAAAATGTCGACAGTCTTCAATACATTTGTTTGTTTCTGAGAATTACTTTTACGTACTTTGCTAAGTTGGCCTTTTTTTACATTTATTGCAAACAGTATTTATATGCTTACACACGTTGGCGAGATGTAATGGATTTCCACATCTATAACATTTCAGTTTATTTTTATTTACTTCAGAATTCCCCTTATTTACATTATTTTTAATTTTCTGTTTTTGAAAATTATTTGGAATTTTATTCGGTTGAACAGTTTTAGAACATGCCAATTTATTTACATTAAAATTTTTGTGTTTCACTTCAGAAATGTCATGTTCATTATTTTGCAAAATAATTGCCTTTTCAATAGCTTTCTCAAAATTTAAATCCTCAATTTACGAAAGTAATTTACTTTGAATACTTTCCTTTTTTAAACCTCTTAAAAACTTCTCTAAAAGATTTTCATTTAATGTTTCACCAGCAAAAGCACAAAAAGTTGTTAACTTCTTTAATTTTGAAACAAAATCTTGTATAGATTCATTTTCATTTTGATAAGAATTACGGAATTTAATTCTAGAACAAAATTTATTAGGGTGGGGCATAAGTGCTTCAACAGAATTTCAACTATTTCCTCATATTTTATTGATTCAGGATTTTTAGGAAAAGTTAAATCTGACAGCAAAGTATATAATTTCGGACCCATGCATGAAATTATAGCAGGGACCTTTTTTCCCTTCCACATCATGTAATAAAAAGCTCTGTTCCAATCTCTTAACATATGATTGAAACGATTTGATGGAATCATTAAATTCCTTAAAATTGGCAAACATTATTGCCCTTTATTTATTGCAGCGAAGAAAAAAAAATTCAACACTTACCACCCTCGAAATGACGCACGTATTTAAAATATTATGACAGCATGTACTGGTAGATGCGAAACCAAAAGCTTAGCCATTTTGCTAATCAGGTGGAATTTCTTTTTCTTAAATTCCGGTAAGAAACTTGACCTTCATCGCCATTATATAGTATATTAGATACGTAAACTTAATGAATTGTAACAGCAGCATAATTAAGAAATCGAGGTGGACTTATTACTGTACTTTAAACATAGTTTTAATATACAGCACAGCACAATTACATACAACACAGAACACAATCACAAGCTACATATACATTCAGCAGTAAACAACAATATTTTTACCGGTAGGTGACAGTAGCAACCCGCTGTGGTGCTGCCATCTAATAATTATATTTAAAACTAAACACCACGGTGTTCTATGAATTTATTCTTGCATAAAGTACAATATTTTGTGAGACATTCAAAATCAATAACTTTACCATTGTAAAGTGAAGTAGCACATACAATTCCATTTAGTGACGAATGGCCACGCTTTTGCCATGTGCCATCGAAAGAAGCAGAAATATCAGTATCAGCATTATCTGCAATAGTTTCTGTAACTGCTCTTTTCATAGATTCTTCAGCTACTTCGGATAATGCTGGGAGCAACATTTTATTGAGTTTTTGAAATTTAGATGGCAGAGGAGACAAATTCGTCACTGCACAAAAAGTTTCTGCAGCTTTTATTTCCCTTTCCAATACATCTCACACTACATATGTAAAACGAATGTTTATATCATAATTTTTGCTAGATATTTTACATGCCATTCTATACGTTGAATATCCACAAGCACTACATATGTACATTAAATTAATAGCAAGTCTTTCCAAACTGTTTCTTTCCTCGAAGACGTCAAAGTTTTGAGTTTGCCCATAGTTCTTGCACATTGCAAAGCTGCGCAATAAAAGCGATAATAAATCCAAGTCAATAATAATATTTTTACCTTGCTCAGTTTCTAAATCATCATTTTCAGCAGCTGATAAGTCAATCTTCTTTTCTGAAGCACTAACATTCATTGATGAAAGAGATGTATCAGTACATACGAATATGCCTGTTGCCTGTAAACTTACACTTTCCGAAACACTTATTTCTCGCCATATTTACCAAATATTACAAAGATAAAAATATCTTTAAATAAAACGATTATTTAAAAACTTCGTTTAGAAATGAATTTGGTAAATGAAACACCAGCAAACGGTCGAAAGTAATAAAAATCCATGGAAGTATAAACCTATAACTGGAAGGATAACGTCAATACCGTAACATAGGCCGCTTTCTACCTGAAAGTTGCCACTATGTTTGAGCCTGTGGAGGATCAATCCCAGAATTCCTAACGGGAAAGGGGGATAGTATGGCATGTTTATCGCTGTTTGGCTCCTTTCTCTCTTTACAACTAAGTATTACAACTAATTATTACAATTTAAAAACTTAACTTAATTATTACAGCTAAATTTTGTTTTATTACCAGAAATATGACTATGGAATTGCTTCAATATTTTTAATAGATTAATATGATATTGTAAATATTTTACATACTCCTTGCAACAAAATTTGGATTCAAGTTAAATTTTATATTAAATATATTTCTATGCTCTATTTCAGGACATATCTATCTGATTATAAAAAAATAATACAGTTATTTGATATATTATCTGTAGCATAACAGAGTACTACAAAATAAGATCAACATAATATTCATTTTAGATACTCAGATATTTATAAAAAATAATAAATAAAAAATATTAATGTAAAAAGTCATTAAAATATCTACCGTAATTTCCGGAGCATAATCCGTGGATCAAATAATCATGTTTCGACCCACAAATTTTATTTTGTAAAAAAAATGTAACTTACTAGATTGCTGTAGATATTTGACTTTAATTATTAAATAAATTTTCTGGGTCTAAATATTATTGTTTGATACGCAGATTATACGACAGAAATTACGGTAAATTACTTGTGCAAAGACCACATTACTAGCAGAAAAGCAAACTTTTTTTATGTTGATTTACAATGGTTTAAAATATGTACTTTTTTATGATTAACGTATTACATTTAAAATGATTTACAAATTATATTTAAATTAACATTTTTAAAAGTTAATAAATATAACACAAAAATAATTACAAATATATTAAACAAGTTATTATTTCAAATATTCATACAATATTAAAAAAAAATAATAAAAGCATACAGAAAATATAAAAATAAACACTTACTTGTGAAACATAATTCCAGGTTATTTCCTATGCCTTGAACTGCGACAGGAAATAAAACTGCGCGACATTATTTGCTTAGTATTAAAAAAAATTAAAATAAGATAAATAAGAAAACTTGAAGGCTGAATGGCTTAAAAGACTCCTGTGGAACTCGTGCTTAAATAGAGGCTGCTTACAGAACTAATCGTGGTTGGAAAAAAAAACCGAACAAGGAAAAAAAAAACGCCAAAACTTTGCCAAGCACTTTCGGTTTACTAGAATACCAATCCCAGAATTCCCGGCCGAAATGAGAATGAAACTAACTTCTTATGCTACTTCCAGTAGGTTCCTTGTTAGATGTAAAAATCAGCGATTATTAAATAGCAAAGGAATCCACACTTTGTAAATAAATCACATGGAATGAATCGTCGAAAGAATCTGTTTACTTAACTTGTGAAAGAGAGAAATGTAGCTTGACTGCTTAAGAAAGATATGGATAAATCTTGGGCTAAAGAAAAATCATGGGGTAAAGAAAAAATGCTGAAAAACACATGTCCCTTATACTATAGGGGTGTGGCACTCTTTGTTTAAATTTTTAAATGTCGTATTTTGGATGTTTATATATTCTAAACCTACACAAATTATATATGTATGGAATCGTCTCAGTCTGCTCTATTTTTTAGGCCGATAGTTCAAAACTCAAAAATTTGAATCATTTTATGTTCTATGTGCCCATAAGTGTACAATCCGTTTCTCTGTCTGCATCAGTAATTTTTAAAACGAAATTATACTGTTATCAGGGCAGAGTAGGAGTTTATAAACCACTTATAACGAAACACAGAATGAAATTTGCGTGTAGTACAAAAATCGTAAAAGTAGCGTGATAATTCAGTAGTAACAAGTCTTATAGAGTAAACAATCCATTTTGAATTGTTTCAAACCTACTGGTTGAAAATAGGTCTGGGGCCTAATAAATATCTATCACCACATTGCATAAAAGTATTTTTCGACCTAATATTAACTAACATATTTACGCAATTCTAAGCAAACACATATACTCTCGATAAAAAATAATGAATAAATACTAATTTTATATTCTATTCATCTCAAAATTTGTTTGTATTTGCACAATCCCGAAACACCCATTATTTCGTGTTTGAGATATTTTTCCAAAAGTTACATTTAGGGTAAATGAGGCGTGTAAAATAGAACATTAACAAATGCAAGTATGCAGTCTACGTTGAAAAATTAAAAGTTTGAACAAAGATGACTATGTAGACGGTCTTTTGAAACTGCAGAATTGTTTAGAAATATTGAAAATTATAAATAAGTGACTTTAGTGAAAACAGCTTCATTCTGCGTCCTTAGCACTTGCTACAATTTTGTTTCGTTCTGTACATTGATATTTCAGACAAGTCATCGTTTTTGAACTGTGGAGCTGGTGATAGGATCTACTAATACAGGGTTCCGACAATTTCAAAGGAAATACCAATATATTTTCTTATAGAAAAACTCGTTCTTTAAGTAAATACCGGTATTTATTTGACATAAAGTCAGGGAAATTCCTTGACTTGTAGGAACCCTGTAATATGGCAATTAATCGAGGCATTTAAAAATATATTATTCAATCTTAATAAATTTTCACTTTTATCAAACAATATTTTCTCTGTTTACCTTATAAAAAGGTGAAGGAAAAACATCCACTTGTTTCATGAAAAGTAAATTATTCCCCATACTTAACATAAACAAGTAACCTGATAAACTAAAATATCTAGCTAGTGAGTTATTTTAGTATTTTTCTAAAAAATAGGAAATTTCTATAAATTTAATATAAAAAGCATACAACGTAAAAGAGAGTATTCTTTTCTCAATTAATCTCACTTAAAGATGCTGAATAAAGTATAAAAAGTCAAAATAAACAATTAAATAAATGGATAACCATATTTATTTCCAGCTACAAGCTTAGATAAATTTTAGCTATATATTCTATTCACTTATCATACCAAGAATTTTTTTCAAATTCCAAACGATTTACTGATAGAAGCACGACGGTAAAAGAAGAACATAAGGAAACAAAAAATAATACATTAATCTTACTTTTATGAGTGTACTTTTTATGGTACATGTTAGAAATAGTTAATTTTGTACATTTATATATTTTAAGTTTTTTTGATGCAAGAACATAATTATTTGTAAAACTTTTAAGAAGGTAAAAAACATATTTTTGAGTATATTATATTTTCATAAAGTCAATATTTTCAACTTCTTTTTTTTCTTTTTGTCACGTGAAAGAAATTAATACTTGCAAGAAAATTCAAAACATTTTCCACCACTTCATTTAAATTTCTAGACAATTCGTTTTTCTTTTTTTTAAATTATCAGACAAAAGTAACATTAAATGATGATTTGTTTCCTTTGTTTTCATTTTTTCCATTCGTAAGAAAATGATACAAATATTCTTGACGACCGTACTTTATAACATTTAGAGATCGCGCATATGCTTTACCAACCTCTTAAACTAGTTCCACTTTAAATGCAATTCAAAGGATTTTTATTTAAATATAATCTAGGGTCATTCCATGTCAACTGGTTTAGGGGCTCCTGTTCGAACCCCTTCAATTTTGATATAATCGCTACAGGACATACATTTAAGTCTGAAATTGACATCTGCAAACTCTTAGGCTCAGAAGTAGTATAGGTGGGGCACCAGAGGTGTTTCTTTACAGTTAGCTATTAACATTGTCGAAGGAAAAACAATCATAATACCAAGTTTGTTATTGCTCACGATACAAGAAACCTTACGTATTGCAAATATGTCATGTAGTGCAACTTTTTGTGCTAAAAAACATAATTGCCATATTAAACATCAGAAATCAATATATTCATCATAAATGGACCTCAAACTAGTCCCTACAGCCTTTCGCAATGAATTTGAGCCTTTCTTTAACAAGCTATAACTATTGAACGAATTAGTTTGTCACTTTACCAATTAATACCAATTAATCCAAATTAAAACAATTTCGGACTGACCCTAACGATAAAGACAGTTTCATCACTTCACATCTTCTTCTTTAGAACAAATTCTCCTATTTATTTAAACCATAGAAGAAGAAAGAAAGTTTACGCCCTTCAAATAAAAGTATTTTCTCATGGAATTGTAGTAAGCAATACAGAACACCTTTTTAGTTTTAAAAAATCTCCCACGTTGGTATTGGTATTTTGAATGTAGCTTGGCGTTTTGTTCTCTTATTACTAGAGAACATATTCTAGTTCTAAAAAAGTTCAGAGCGAAATAATTTTTAAAAGAAAAATAGCATCTTTTTAAAAGTGTCCTTTAACACAATTTCTTAAAATCCTATGTTATTTTCTAAACCATTTAAGAATTTGAAATTAAGATTATAAACGTTAAATTAAGATTAAAACTATAAAAAACGAAAGGATTTATTTAGAAAAGTAATGAGGGGTATGTCAAATTAGTCATAATCTTAAAACGTAGAACAAAGTAAAGACAAGTGAATTTTGCAGATCAGTTATTTTCTCATTTTTATTTATTATTTTTCAAATCAATGCATTCACTTTGTTCCCGAAAACTGCTACATGGATTATTAAGTATTAAAAATTGTTTAAGTGCTGTTAATCTTTAACTGCTGATAGCTTCTTCAAAGACTGCGGCTTTTTTTTTCGATTTTCACGGGG
The DNA here is from genome assembly GCA_963931845.1 of Maratus michaelseni. Taxonomy (NCBI): domain Eukaryota; kingdom Metazoa; phylum Arthropoda; class Arachnida; order Araneae; family Salticidae; genus Maratus; species Maratus michaelseni. The sequence continues at coordinate 369,342,061 of OZ007586.1, forward strand.
CCAGTCAGTTTAACTGGATACTAGTGAAATTTGTTTCATTTGAAACAGGTTTCGTTGAAACTCTAGTACAATTGCTAGAGATGTTGCATAGCTAAATTTTAATTGTAATAATCATGTACATATACATTGGTACAGAAACAGTATCCTATCAGTTACTAGAGCCTTTTATTTATCTTTCGAATAAGCGGTCTCTGAGACCGCTAACAGTAGCTATGCGACAATTTAAAATTAAGCTTCGAGACATCTGGTTTTTATTTTAAATTAATGATAGCAATATAAAAAGTAGCAAATTTTTTGTACTGCTATTATTTTCTGGAGCTTTATTTATGTATTTATATAGAGTTTATGTGTTGGTATCATGTTTCGCCCCTTTAAATTTAAGAGAAAAAAATTAAAATTTATATTCGGTTTCGATGTTTATCACAAAAATAAAATTTTAGGAAAATTTTAAAGTTTTAAAGACAAGATACCGTTAATTATGTATATGTTATTATTACAACTCATTATAATATAAAAAAAAGTCTAATGCAAACCATAGACCTGGCCCTGTGCCATTCTGAGAAAACTGAGTTAGAAACTTATTGAGCCACCCCTCCCCCCCTTAATTTTTAAACTGCTATGCTATTGCGCTTCATACTGTGAATTTAAAGGGGACTCAGCACGACTTTAGTATCGTGTAGGTCCATCCTTCGCCGCAATAACTGCTGCAACTCTTTGAGGAACACTTTCTACCAATTTCCGATACGTTTCTCCAGGAATCTTGCTCCATTCATCCTTTAGAGTACCAAAAAGTTCCATGGTGTTTTTTGGCCGAGTTGGCCTCGCTCTAAATCGGCGCTCTAACTCATCCCAAAGGTGCTCCAAAGGGTTAAGGTCTGGACTTTGAGCTGGCCTGGGAAGGTTTTCCAAACCCATTTCCGCAAACCACGTCTTAACAACACTTGCTGTATGACATGGAGCATTGTCATGATGAAACAGGTATGGACCAAGGCTAAAGTGTTGCCGTAATGTCGGTAGCGCTGAACTGTCCAGAATTGTTTTGTAGGCTTCGGCATTCATACTCCCAAAAATAAAAACAGGAGGACCAAGACCATGCCATAAAAAGCAGGACCACACCATGATCCCACCTCCGCCAGATTTCACTGTGGGTACGACACAGTCCTGTAAATATCGTTCGCCAGGCATTCGCCACACCCAAACACGTCCGTCGGACTGCCAAAGCTGGTAGTGTGATTCATCGCTCCATAGGATGTTTTTCCATTTTTTATACTGACCAGTGCCGTCGTTCTTTGCACCACTTTAATCGACGGGTCCATTCAAATGCGTGATAATTGGCTTGTGAACAGCTGCTCGGCCATGAAAACCAAGTGCCATGATCTCCCGCTGGACGGTACGATCTCTTGCATCATTAGTCGTAGACGATCGAAATTTCCCTGCAATCGCCTCTAAGGAAGCCTTTCGGTTTGATTTCACTACACGTTTTAGGCATCAAGGGTCCCGATCTATCAATTTATTCGGTTTACCTGGTCGGGATTGACATATTATAACACCCCGTCGCTTTCACAACAACATCGCTAACTGTGGAGCGGTGTATCTGATTTTTTTTTAGAAATATCAGAGATTGAATGCTCAAATCTGTGAGCTCTAATGATCATTCCTCTTTCTTCCGCACTAAGTTCACGTCTTTTGTCCATATTCACTGCAGTAGCTGCTCTGACAATATTTTAACCTTTCAACGCTATTTTATACCATATCTGACCAGTGTATGACGTGTATGGATGTTCTAAAGTGCTTTTGAAGGGGTGTCCAATGGTGATTGGCCATATACTGTTTAATGAATGACAAGTGTTTGCTTTGAAACGGATGCTTTTATTTTGATAACTCTTTTTTTATTCGAATACGCTCATTATGCTGGTATTACAAGGAGAACTAAAGTATCAATAAAAAATGAAAAATAGTACACAAATTAGGATATCTGATTACGTTTAAAATGAGATTTTTGTCTAAAATTTTCGTTTTCTTTGTATTACATTTTATTAAAGCCCACATTTTTACCTTTCCAAATCTGCGCTTACATTTATGGTACTATAAAAAAATCTAAGTTATCAGAATTTAAAAACAACTTGACAGCTGTGAATGAAACCGTGAGTGCCAAACGTTTCAGCGTTATATTTTTTTCCCTTCGAACAAAAACTGCCAAAACTGTCTTTTATATATAAACGGCACACAAAAAAAAACCCTTCATCGATAAATACAGTAAATTTCCAATTTACATAACTGTCAAGTGAATGTTAAATAAATTTTAAAATAGTAACTGTTTCGTATTTAAAACGTAAATGTTTAAGTTAAATAAATGTATTTTATGGAAAAATGCACTTTTCTGTGAAAATGCCATACGCAAAACGCAATTTCTCAAAAAGCTATTGAAATATCACTATTAAAATCAAATTGCAAGTTATTGACTCATAACTCATGAAAAATGTATAATATATCTTAGATTTTAGTTTATTATCTTCACCACTGTCATACAAATTATGTGTACACAAAATATATATATATGCGATAGAATTTATTGTAGAGTGTTTTGCGTATTGGGATAAATTTCTCAAAATTTTACCATAAACTCCTCAATTTACACAAATGTAATCAATGTATGGACTATATTTTCCTTTTCATCGTAGTTTAGAGTCAAAATCCTTCTAAACATAACCGTAAACTATAATTAAATAGCTTTTTAAAAAAAACTTGCTCCGAACGCTGTCAGATAAATTAGAAATAAGAATTTGTGGACAATCCCTTATCATTCAGCGAGTTTTAGTGAGAAACTAAAAAACAGCTCACTCTAACGCCGATATCGCTCTGAATTTTTATGATATTTGACTGATTTTTTATAAGTTGCTCCATGGAGCTGACTATTAAATTATGCAAAAAGTTTCTTGTTATCGTTCGTGCATGCGCAGATAAAAATTATTTTATACAACTGCCCATATTCCCTTAAATATTTAATTATATTCCAATTGCACTATATTGTTTCTACTACATTTTGTCAATTTTTCTGAAACGGGCGTTAAATTTGTTTTAAAACCCTGGATGTTATAAGCAAAAAACATGCAAGATTTTTTTTTTAAATTTTTTAATAAATCGCTATATCTCTATTAATATACATGCTATTCTTACGCAAATGAATATACACATTGTACAATGTCTACCTATGTATATTCTGTAGCGATAGATCATTTCGTGCATTTTATTTTACAGGGTGATCCCAAGTATTATTTTTTTCTTTAATTTTTTATTGGGCCATCTAATTGTCCTACTTATCAAATCGACGTTGATAAATATGAAGTCAAACCTGTTCTTTTTAATCCCAAAATTCCAGAAGAATGTGACAAGAATATTTTTTAAATATTCGATAAAATATCTAAAATTGAAAGTTGCCGGTCATTAATGGCCATATAGTGTATTAATATTTTTTTCCATTCTGTATATTTTTAGTGAACTGGATTTTTATATTAATGTAGCCACATGATACATGTAATACTGTAATTGAAAGTCGTAATTTAGAATTTTGTATAGAACATTGTAGTAGGTATATAACGTTTTAGTAAACGAGTAAAAAATAATTGTTTTTGCTATAGTTATTTTGTTAGGTAACTTCAATTTTATTTACCCCCCAATATTTTGTGTATATGAAATTCACATATAGGTAAAGATACTTTCAATTTACAATGTATTATAAAATGAAATGTACTTTTAGGGGTTATCAACTAAAGGCGTACAGTTTTAGTTTTTAACTAATAAAACGTTGCAATAAGGGAAAAGATGATGAAAACTTTAATATCCTAAAATATTATTTTTATAAGATTAAAAGATAGTATTTTTAGTGGTAAGAGGCAATTTTAACATATCTTTGACAAATGGGTATCATATAAGGGGTTGTATCCAAATATACTAGCTTATGAAAGTTGACATAATAAGAATAAAGTGTCTCTCATTGTATATTTGGATACCACTCCCCATCTTTTTGCTTCCTTTTGGGAACAGCGAATTTCAAGCTTATTCTATCGACTATCACTATCAGAATTTTCAAGCTATGTTTTTGAAACTTTCACAAAAGTTGCTGTATACATTTAGCTAATATATTATGCACAGTATATTTTGATTGCACTCGCGCATGCGCAGTGAAACAATATTTAGTGAACCTGCTCATTTTTCATCCAATATTTATTATCTTTTAATTCTGATTGCAGGGTATTGTATATAATGTTGTTAGTCATCGTTCCTGAAAAGAACATTCTTTTATATTAAAAATTCAGAAAATTATACGCAAAAGTTGGTGAAATTTGGGATTTTTTTTTATAAAAACCTTAATTTCTCCACGAATATACGTGCTATCCGCATAAAAAGGAACATAGTTTATTAAAAGAAGCCTCCTAAGCATGTGCTACCGTTTCAACGCTTTTGCGATATTAGTTTTTACAGGGTTATCCAAAAGATATTCGTTTTTCTTCAATTTATTGACGGCCCCCCATGGGGTTTCGAGAAAAAATCTTCGACGAAATATATGACGTCGACTATGTTGTTTACACGCCTGAAGTTTCAGGATAATTCCTTATGTATTTTTCTAGATATTGAACAAAACGTCTAAAATCGCAAGTGACCCGTCATCATTGGCCATATAGTGTATTATATTTGTTGCACACGGATTTTTCGAATGACACTAACTTCAAACGAACTAATTGAAATCAATGGCTTTAACATAATGGAAACAATATCGAATAAAATTCGCCAAACGGCCTTGAATAAGCATGGAAAATGAAAAGCTTGAAAGTAAAAGAATATTGAAAATTGAAAGTTAATAGAATTTTAACTTAATGTCGAATAAATGGTATTATGGTAAAATTGGAATTAGTTTAAAAAAAATGATTAAAAATATTGACCATGTTTTATAAAAGTAATTTTTAACCAAAAATAAAGAAATAAAACCGACTTCAAGGGATTGTTTCTTACGTTCGTGTTTTGTGCCAAAACACGAACCATCAGTGTCATGCACGGGTCGTACTAAACCCGGGTAAAACCCGAAAATTATATTTGAAGTAAATCCCAAACCCGACCCGCATCATTTAACATGAAACCGACGTCGATGCAGTAATCTACTCCACATTCATTTTGATTCTCATTGTTATCAATGTTGCTTGATGTGCGGTAGACGAAACATGCGGTATATGAAAACTTTTTAAATGTAACTGGAAAAAACGTGGTTAATTTATACGAAAAAAAAGTTTTACAAAACAAAACTTGTTCAATTTTCACGAAAATCACATCCTATAAAGTAAAAAAAAATAACAGACAGACAAACATATTATTTTTAGATCCTAATGATATTGAAACGGGACCATCTACAGAAAGAGTGCAAGAGACTTTCACAAAAAACAAAGTATTAAAATCGGTCCGTCCGTCCAGAAGGTGTGCGTGGACATGCACAGAACAAGACATTTTTGGATTTTTTTTTTTTTGTATTTGACTGTTTCTTAATAAACGTCTTCCTTGCAATTGTGATAGAACTCATGTTATTAACATTGACTATTTTATTATTTACTTATTGAGAGCCAGTTGGTGTATTTTACTGGAAGTGGCTTGGCACAAGAAAGTATTTTTTGTGACAGCCACATTCAATTTAATCCACGTTGTTGAAATTTGAGTTTTTTACAAATGAAAGAGTGGTGACATATGTACATGGCGCATGGTTAGACTGGAAGTTTTGATCCGGCCACCCACTTTCTAGAACTTGACAATACTCATGTAAACAAGTTCTATTAAACGAGTGACTAGAGTGCCTCTATATCAGAGTGACGACTTGCGGGATATAAAATTGGATTATTGAGACTTTTTTAGACAAAGAATCACCAATAGAGTTGCAAAGAACCAGTTTATTCCCAGGTTTATTTCCAATAGACCCGGTTTATTTCCAGATTTATTCCCAAAAACCTGGTTTATTCCCCAAAAAACCCGGTTTATTCCCAAAATACCTGGTTTATTCCCAGGTTTAAACCGGGTTTTTTCTAGTTTTTGCAACTCTAATCGCCAAGCATCTAAGCAAGCCTGGCATTATCACCTAAATGTTTGATAACTTGTCTCACGCGTCTAATAGAACTCATCCAGACGAGTATCGCCAAGTTCTAGAATGTTAGTTTGCTATAGTTTGGATAAAAACTTCTGTCTGAGCACAGTCTCACCAAGCACACTCAGAAGCACCCTAAGTGAGACAAGTCAACAAACATTAACTTGGGGGTAATAGCGGTCTCGCCAAGGTTTTTTTTTCCAAATCCTCTAGACCAATCAAATTTGATTTCTCGTATGGTACTTTTGCCCCATTTATGAAGGCAAAGAACTGCTCACCGCTCACGTTTGAAACGTAATAGACAATCATATATTAAAATATTTAAAGGTTATCTGATAACGATCCAGGAAGATCCCTAATAATCTTCCTGTACCGAGTATTAGTCCTGGAAACACCTAGGCCTAAATTGCCAGTATCTAATATTTTGCTCAGTACTACCATATTATAATTGAAAGCAATATAAATTGCTAGATATACATAATTAAATATTATAAATATCAAAAAGGGGGAAAATAAAATAAAAGTAAATTGAAATATACAATTATTCTTGATTAACCTAATAATATATAGATAAAAGTAATGAGGTATTCTTGATTAAACTATATTAAACTATTTACATGTATACAAAAAGTCCCTTGAAGAAAATCCATCAACATAATAATCTAAATAAGACATCGATTTCCAAATAACCCTAAGCATAATAAGTTAATACAAAATTAATGTTGGTTTAAAAAAAAAAAAAAAAAAAAAAAAAAAAACACGAATAGAACTTGAAACTAGATGTTATAAAAGTGAATTTTGAAAATACAAATGATGAGAAAATAATACCAATTATTCTATAAAAAATATAAATAATAAATACACAGTGAAATGCACAATGCAGCTATATGAACTATGTATTTCCAACAGAAGCTTATCAAAATAGAAATTTAAGAGCCAAAAGTGGGCTAAATTATGGTATCATATCTAAAAATCAATGATATTATCAGAGATAAATATTGAAAAAAAAATATATACATTTCATACCAATTTGCGCAATGCAGCAGAATTTTATAGAATGTTTATATATATATATATATATGATTCGTCTAAATGAAAAGGAGACTTTTTCCGTAGCGGCTATATAACCGTAGTCTTCCTTTCATGTGGTCGAACGATATATATATAAACTTTATTATTTTAACACAATCATACTGATTAGTAAATATATCATATAATTTGAAATACATATTATACAAGGTGTATTTACTTTCCGTCGTTTAATGGAATTCTTTTACCTGCGGCTTATTCTGTTAAAATATCTACATGACATTCCAGATACTGTTGCCAGCGGTTGTCTGAGTGAATAATGCTTGCCTGTTGTCGTTCGAGGTAGGTTAATTGGAAGAATATTGGCTATTTAAGGCAAATTTCTGGGTTTGAATGCCGGCCGGGACACTTTTTCAATCAGTTTGAAAAATTTCAACTTATATATAATAAGAGGTTTTAGAAGTATGACGTATGTCTCCTGTCACGTATTTTCTACTACCAGACATGGTAACAATATTCCCTAGAGTAGAAATCAGATGGCTTCAATAGAATGACTATACAGAAATGACATTCTTTCAAATTAATAAGTTTTTCAAAATTAAACAATTATTTTTTTTTCCAATTAGAATCTGATTACTTACATAAAAAACTGAAGTAAACACATAAAATCTAGAATTATATTCATTAAAACTCCTTCTATTTTAGAGTTGATTAGCGGACTAAAGCTAATACACTTTGTTTATGCTAATTTATGCTTCTATCAAAAGTAACGCATCTTAAGAATTACTTTCTAATTAGATTTACATTTGTTTCAAGCTTGACTGAATTCTCTGTAATGTTAATCATAGAAGCGCTTTATCTCGCTGTTACAAAAGGGTACCACGATTTCTCTCATCATCTTGTTAATGTCTTTTTACATTACTGCATCAGTAAACATTAACGATGCATTATTCACAGAAACACTAAAGCTTATTGCTTGTTAAAGAATGATATATACAAGATTTCTTTAATGCCACCGATGTCTGTGTTATAATTTATTTCTAAATTCTAACGTAAAATTTCATTCCATTCTTTTATGAAATATTTGTTGTAAATATTTACAATTTATTTTAAAATTCAAAAATGGAAAAGCTGTTTTGACAAATGTTCATAAGAACTATAAATATAATGGTTTAAGCTAATAAGGGCTAAAATAAACAAAAAACAAATTTTTAAAAAACAAATCCTGCAAGAAAAAAATGCGAATGTCTTTCGAAGGTCTAAAAAGAATCATTCAACTAAATTGTTATAAATTTTATATATGCCATACATTGTTTATAAAGTAGGATATTACGCTCATGTTAAAAATAGCTTTCGAAAGTTAAAAAAGAGTCATTGGTCTAAATTGTACGAATATTTATACCTATCAAGTATAATACATTATGTATAGTAAAATGGTATATTACAATCACGTTAAAGATAGCTTTTAGAATTCGAAAAAATACATTGAACTAAAATGTTAATAATTCATTGACAAATATCTCATATTATTTATAATGTGGGATAATACGATCATGTTACAAATAACTTTCGGAAGTGAGAAAATATTCATCTAACTAAAATGTTTAGAATATGTGTGTGAATACCACATATTGTATATAAAGTGAGATATTATGATCAGCAAGAACGGATGAAGCGTACAATTAAATGAGTAACACTATAAAGTTGTTTGTGATGTATTATATGGGAACAAATTTAGCGAGCTTTCCATATTATTAAAATTTATAAATAATTTTATTATTTATTTGCATTAAAAAAAACTAATACATTTCATTTCATGTGGCATAAGCCTATTTATTCACAACACTGCATACAGCTAAAGTTTATAAAATGTGAAATGCATGAAATCACATGAGAACAATAAAACACGGTATAATGCAAAATGATTAAAAATGATTTTATAAGGAAGAAATAGCTTGGGGCACCATTCCGTTGATGCTTGAGTGCATAGGAAAGCCCACCGGGTTCGAGTACATTTGACACCATTGAACATGCCCACTCGTCGTGGAGTTCCTGGCTGTATTCTTCAGTGATGTCTATTTCTTTGTGTCTATCCGGTCATCATCTCGAAGCGGAAAGTGTCAAGAAAACAAGTCTGATGTATGTTCTCAATTAAATAAATAAATAGCTTCTTTTTTTTTAAATTTTTTTTTGGTAAATATAAACAAGTTGGGCAATTTTAAATTCACGCTAAGTGACCGAAGCTAGCTAGATGTTGAATGTAGAAGATAATACTGTTTACCTCCTCCCTTCTCTCATCGTTCATAAAATTACATTTCCCTTAAATTATTATATTTAAATTGCTATAAAACCCAGTTTGTGAAAAAGATCAGAAAGCCTATCGCCTTTTCTATAACATTTCATAATGTCACTTTCCTTGAACTGATCATAATTTTAATTAAAAAATTTTTTGAAAAGATAATTCTATATAATTGAAACTTTTCTATGCACATGTCTACTTCTATTTCCTAAATACCTTCTCCTTCCTACTTCTTTCATAAAAAATATTGTAACAAATAAATAATTTTATATAAATCTGAATCAAGCAGTTCTATATCAGAATTTATTTATGTTTCATGTATTTTATTAATTAAATGAAATAATAACCACTTTAAAAATTGTAGCATACTAAAACAAAAATCCATTAAATTCTATTTGGCGCAGCTTGTCCCCAATGGGACCTTGCGCCAATAAACCTTATACAACCAGCCATTAAATTCTATACTCTACATAAATATTTCATTCCTCTTAATTACACTCGATTGAAAATAAATATCACGAAAGCACAATGTAAGAGTAATAATATTAATCGGAAAAATGAGAATATTAGAGCAGATTTTGGAATTTATTGGTACTCAGCCTTTCCATAAATTTTGAATAGTTGATATAATAAGAACAGAGTCATTATTTTCTATATACTACGTGAACATTTCATTCTTCTTAATTACACTCTATTAAAAAATAGTATTCTTAAAGTACAATGAAAGAATCCTTTAATAATGAAACTCTTGAAATGAACTAAATTCCTAACATTTTCTCATCAATTATAATGTTAAAAATCCGAATTGCCTTTCTACTTGTTAGAGTAAATGGTGTTGAAATTTTTATATATTAGCTAAAAAAATGAATAATTTCACACAAATCTGAATTAATCAGTTCTACTATAACAGAAATAAATTTTGTTTTATACATTTTATTAGTTAATTGAAATAAGAACAGCTTAAAAGAATTTGTAGTGTACTAAAGCAAAATTTTATTAAATTCTAAACTTTACATAAGCATTTCATTCCTCTTAATTACATTTTATTGAAAATAAATATAATGAAAGCACAATGGAAACATACTTGAGTAACAAGAATGCGCTTATAATGAACTAAATTCCTAACAATTTCTCATTAATTATTTGCACTTAAAAACTTTGTTTGAGCTTACTTGGAATATCATTCACAATTTTTTCCTAAACTTAATCTTCATTATCTTAAAGTACCTTAATAATGCAGACTCGGTAAAATTTTTGCAAGTATGTTGAATTTTTAATCTTGCCGAATCACAGCAAAAGAATGTTCTATTTTTTTTTTAATGGAAGTAAATAAATGCATCGAAATTTTGTATGAGAAATTGTTTATTCCTTTATCAAAAAAGAATTGATATATATATTACTTAAAACTAAAGAAATAAGATGACCTTTTTCTATTATAGACCCTATTTTTTATTGAACCTTATTCATTTTTATAATTAAATGCAATTAAGTAATGATTTATTTCGATAGTTTCTCAAATCAGTTATCACAAATGCGATAATGCGTCAAATGCATTATGAAATTTTTTTAGGAAAAATAGAGCCGGTGTTTTAAGTAATGTAAATAGTGCGCGTGGTTAAATTTTCTCTGCCTGAGTTTCATTTTGAAATGTTAGTTCCTTTGCAAAATACATTTAAAATGTACATTATGTTGTACGTTTTTTAATCTATTTATGATCTAAAAAATCTAATCTATTTTATAAAGCAAAAACATGTTCGCGAATAAAGCTGAAGTCATATTAACGGTGGCAAAAACTGATCATCCAATTTTTCTTTTGCAGCAATTTTTTACTTCAATTTTTACACCGTGGAATAGGAAAACTAAATGTTCTTTCAAATGCAAAATATTTAAAATCTGTATCAGAATTTACTTATGTATCAGAATATATTATTTTTTTTTTATGGTTTTTAAAATAATTTTCAAGCATGATTAAAAAAAAAATCTATCTCTATCGCGGTAGCCCGGTTACGAAAGCTTTATGCTGTTATCACACGGAAGACCATACGATATGAAGTATACGCTATTGCCTCTCGAGCTACACTTTCACGCTGCAACTAGGGTTGTTTTCCCTACTGAAAGTTATCTGCTAATGTAAGGAGAGGGCGTACCATTTGGCGAGTAATTGCGGCAGGTGTTTTAATATTTGGTGTAGAATTAGATTGATACACAGGAAGCATTATCGCGTACTCACATTTTGTATATTGCAGTTTCTTTTCGTGTCTGTTCTATATATATAATATTGTGATCATTTTACTTAAAATTCTAAGATTATAAAAACAATACTCTCACTAATATAACATTAAAATTCTAAATTATAGAGTCCATATCTTCACTTTACGTCTTTCATTACCTGTAAATGTTAAGAATTCTGAACTATTAGTATTAAGTGATTTAGAAAAAAATAGTATATTAAAACTAGTTTTTTGTCACGTGTATTGGAACCGCATTTTATCGCTAAGCCGAAATCTGTAACGCAAAGAAAGATGGTAAATTAAGTTTTAGTTATTTTGCCAAAATCGCTATTGTGACATTTTTAGTTAATATATTTTACATATTTTAAATGTAATTCATGTTACATATTGAATGTAATATAAAATTGAAATTTGTTTTTAAGGGAAGCAAAATATTTTAACTGGAAAGTTTTTTTTTTTTTTTTTTTTTTTTTTTTTCGGAGGGGGGGGGGAGGGGGTTATGCGTTATTTATTATTAATACAAAATAAAAAAAGGGCACATTTTACTTAACAAATTGAAACACATATAAAGGTTTAAATTTATACACCTCTAGGAGGGGGGAAACAAAACTTTAGGGTGGTTGAAATTCAATAATTAAAAAGGAAAAATAGGCTGAAAAGGACATTATCACCCACATACATTAAATACAATAATTACAATAATCCAACATGAAGTGAAAAATTAGCCCGAGCCAGGAATCGAACCTGGGTCCACAGCGTTCCAGGTTATTGCTCTGACCACTGAGCTACGCCGGCTGATACGGAATTTGCAATTTTCCACTAATAAACCATGTTAGAGAGAAAGTCGCCAACCATCTAGCAGACAGCCTGGATGATCGAACAACTGTGAATATATTTTTACTATTCCACCGATTTACAAATAAATATGTGTGTCTGTATAATAGTTGTATATCTTTAAAAAAAAATATTATCAAGATTGTTTTAAAAGAAAATTATTAAAAGGTAAAATATAATTAACTATAAATAGCTGCTAGATTAAATTTTCATTTATTAAATTTTATTTTTCTAAAAGTATAAGAAAATTTTGTGTCCCCCCCCCCCCCACTACAAAATTTGGATCTTTTGGATTCTGATTCATGCTAAAAGGAGGCAATAATTTGTATTGCAATAAAATACTTTGATGCATGTTTGCTTGCATTTTTATCTTTGGCGACAGTTTGAGAAGTAAATGAGTGACTACGACAGTACAATTATAACATATAGCAAATAATATAAGTAATTGAAATAAAATAATCGCAATAAATAACTTTAAATTAGTAAATAAAGTTCTTATCGGTAGTGTAAATAACGACGATCTCCGAAGAGGCAATCGACGCATATGTAATTCCTTAATTACAAAATAACTGCACATTTTTAAAGTTCTTTTCGTGTATAATTGGTCCCTGTGTTACTAAAGATTTGCTTTTTTATTAATTCTTTTGTATTTTTGGTTTCAATATTTGCGACGACCTAAACGTAAGATGTTGGCTACTGACGGTGGCCATCTTGGAATTTTAGAGAGCTCTGATTGGTAGATTTCGAGCTGATACCTCTCGTAGAGGATACAAACTACTGTAAGTTAGATCTTTAAAAAATTATGAGAGGCAATCTATCAAACGGGACGAATTCGAGCTTTTTCCTCTTGAAAAACGTGTTTCGGATGAAATATCTGATATTGACTATGATATGAGCTTACGTGTGATAGCGCCATAACCCGCTTGCACTTAAGGCAATAAAAATAGTTCAGAAGCTTTTGTTCCCAGCTAATATTCAGCTTTTATAAAGTTTAAAGCTTTTAGAAATAAAACTTTCATTAACAAATAAATAAAATAATACAAGTTTAACACAAATTTAATAAACATGTAATCGAACTAAGCGAACAATTAAAATTTTCAGAATTAAAAAGGCTGCAATAAGTAGCAAAATATTTGATAATTTCTTGAGATATTAACGTCTTGCATGCATGCTGTTCAGACAAAAATGTCTTTTTTAATAAATTTTAAAACTTTATTTTCATATAAAAATTCTTTTTTCATGTTTGTGGGCAATCTAAAACAATATATTAAATGCAAAAATCTGTTAGAGTTCTCTATTAAAAAATGGTTTTCACCAATATTCTGTATCCCCGGAAACCAGGGCTTGACCCCTTAATTTAAATAATAACAACGTCAAGTACATGTTTTATGTTCCTAGTATCCATTTTGTTTATTTCTTAAGTATTGAATAAAAAGAAACAGGGTGAAACGAATTTTACATTTGCTGTTCAAAATATTGTTTGTCATTTTTAGGTAGCTTTCAATACAAAAAGCTGCATATTGCAGCCATTCGGAGGAAAGCAAGTCTAAAAGATTTTGGTATATTTTCACCGATCATGACTCCCAGACCCCCAATCCACCCTCCGTTCAAATGTTGATTTATATATATATATATATATATCTGACATATGTCATGCTGTAACTCTCTTATTTATGAACTGATTTTGATGTAACTGAGCATGTGTATAGGACATACTAAGGTCTCTACCGAGTTCGTTGGCCAGCTTCATCCGCCATCTTGCTTCAAAATGGAGGCCAGTGAAAAAATTAAAAAAATTTTAAAATTCAAAAACATGTGCAAAATATATATAAAAATAAATTGAAAAAAATGTTTCTGTTAAGTATTAGAACGTGATACAAGGATTCTGGAACATTTTTTGTTTGCTATATCTTAAAAAATGGCTGAGATATGGCAGTTTCAAATTCTTAGGTGGCTGAGATTTTGAAATAATCTGATATTTGTTATGCTGTAACTCTCGTATTTATGAACCGATATGAATGTGATTGATCATGTGTACAGAACATACCAAGGTATCGAGCGAATTCGTTGGCCAGCTTCATTCGCCATCTTGTTGCAAAATGGCGGCCAGTGAACATGTTTTAATTTTTTTTAATCTCAAAAACATGTACAAAAAATTTATAAATTGAAAAAAAATGTTTCTGTTAAGTGTTAGAACGTGATACAAGGATTCTGGAACATTTTTTGTTTTTGCTATACCTTAAAAAATGGTAGAGATATGGCAGTTTGAAATTCTAGGTTGGTTGAGATTTTGACACAATCTGATTTTTGTTATGCTGTAACTCTCATGCAGAAATGCGCATTCAAATTCAGTATTAACGAAAACAGGGATTGAATCTTCTATAATTGGTTTACAAGCAATTTAGCTTAGGGTGTTTGATTAAAATGAGTTGAATTTTTAAAAATATAGACTATGAAAGCTACCTTTTCCTCCCGGTACAGGCCGGAAGGACTTTTTATATTTAATCTTTTTAAAATTTCCACCAGCATATATTTTTAATTAAAGTACAAACGTATCTGAAGTAAAAAGTGCAATCTGAAATGATACAAATTTTACACAAATAATTTTTCAAAATATTGTATTGTACTTAAAAACACAAACGACGTCTTTGTTTAAAAATATTAAATTGCTAAGATTTTTCCGTTTTTCTTACAGTGTGTTTACGATTTTTTATACAGCTGTTATAGTTTAATTTTCTTTAGGGAGTTGTGCATATTTATTTTTTTACACATTTTCAATTTTTAATAGGAACCTTTTATATTTTTTCACTCGATTTTCCATGCCATATTTATCTTGAAAAATGCTTTAAATCTGAATTAAATTGTATCTGGAGACTGTGCCCATATTGAGAAATGAAATTCCTAGATTGAATTATATTGAGGCTATAAGTATTAGAGTAAACCTATAACAGTTATTAACGAGAATAACGATCTTCTAGCATTTAGAATATATGAAACAGTGGAAAAAGAATTTTCAATTTTAATCTACTAAAGTATTATTCCCTAATGTTGCCGGCTTTACTCATAAACTGACAAATCATTTTCAGAAGTAAACGAAAATGTATTTTAGGTATTATGCTGATTCTAATGGAAACAAAATATATGTACATGATGGGTCAAAATATTTTTACCAAGATTAACAATTATTTGTGACAGAACAAATAACCATGGACAGAACAAACCACGATGATTAAAATGCAATTAAACCAACATTTTTATATGAAAATCATTTTTGAAGTGCTTGTCGTTGACTTTAATGGCAGTGATGAATTCAAGGGAGAATTCGGAAGCTGTTTACCTCCCGGAGAAGAAATGTTTAAATTAAACACTCTTCAATGATTTTGCGCAATCGGAAAAATGGCTTCCACATTCGTTAGAATGTCTGTTGGAATTGCCAAAATTTTCACGTATCTTCGCTAGGTCATACGAACATACGTGGCATAGCCTTTCGTGATCTTAGGATTAATGTGTTGGAACCGGTCCTTTACGTGATTCCATAAAAATAAATATAATTGATTGCAATCTGGTGATTACGGGGCCATTCAACGCCACAGCGTTTCGTATCAGCCAGAGCGATGCCAATTTGTCCGAAATCTTCATGCGACAGTTTTAAAATGACGAATGTATGATGGGGACGCACACCGGCTTGCATGAGTCATTTGTTTGTGACATCAGAGCGCTTGAATGACAGGAATGAACACATTCTCAAGCACTACTCTGTACTTCTGTGTGAGATGACGCATATCCTTTCAAAAGCACTGGTACAAAAATCCCAATCGTGAAAGAGCACACCACACAGTTACATTTCCGAATAATAAAAATCGATTTATTCAATGAGAGATTAGCTAAGGCAATTTTTACTATTCGTAAATTCTGGTAAATTTCGGAATAATAAAAGCGGCTGCATTATCTGATCTCCATATGAGCCAGCTCAACTGGTTTACAAAACTATACAGCCTAAAATATGCTTCATCCGAAAAACAGGCGATAGAAAAATCATCCTCCTAGTGTTTGGTAATCATTGTCTACGCAAATTTAAGTTTGTTTTCTTTATACGTTCCGTTATTAGTGGATGTCGGTTTGGACTTTATAAGGAAAAAAAGAAATATTTTCCTTCAAAATACGTTGTTAACTACTGCGTATGATCCCAAATGTCTTAAATGCACACCTCGTGGACTTTGTTGGACTTCTTGCGAACATTTCTTGAACTTAAAAAAAGTTGTAAGTGTTCCACAGTTTTCCTTTTAATTCATCAGAATTTACAAATTTACGAATTTCAACAGGTGGATAATACCGGTAAACCTCTGTTTTCCCCCCACTTAACATAGCTGTTCGTGCATGATGGCCATCCTCACGTCGTTCAGTTGACACTTTTTCTTGGTAAAATCCATCTAAATCCCATGTCAGATGAAATGGTACTCTTCCATTTATTCAGTTTATTCCAGCAGAAAAAGATCAACTTCTAACAGTTGTAAGTCCATACAAACAATATATACAGTGCAATAACAGGATATGTAATTAATTTTACACCACTTATATACTGGAAAGTAACTTTGGGCTGAAGTGTATTAGGATGCGCCTTTACACCTTCACGAAAAAATTTCGAATTTGCTTCAGAACCAGCAGCAGGATCATCAGCATGCACTGTTAAACCATAATGCTGAATATCTTAAATGTAACGTTAATATTGTCTTGTTTTTTAACTTTTTTCCTACTTCTTGAAATATTTCTTTTCTTCGGTACCTCAAAGTCATCATCTTCCAATCCGGCTTCCGTCGGTATATGCGACGGGCCAGCGACCAAAACCACTGCCGTTTCTTGTAGTACATTCTCAATACAAAGTCTATCTGAAACCGAATACACAGGTCCGAGTATATAGTTCACTAATCCAGTCTGTTCATCTTGATAAAGAAGATCAAATCGAGATAACAAATAGACAAGACTGGACCAGTAAAAATTTTATCTATCTTAACATTAGACGTTGCAAAAATTCTTTTTGAGCGTATTTTAAGATTTATACCTTTAATTTCAGCATTAAAAGCATCTATCGTACCAAAGTTAAAAAAATATAACTCATAAAATTTGCATGTAAAGGTTCAATATCACTCATTAAAACCTTTTATTCTCCTTCATAACCATCCCACCACTTATTCAAACTCTTACTATAAATCTTACCTTTAGAAAACATATTAACTGCATAATTTTTTCCACTTCTAGTCTGTCTGTATAACTAAAATCCATATGAACCTCTGAATTCAACGGTAGAAACTCTTCTAAGAGATTCTAAGTCTTTTTATAACGGATTACAAGCCTGGATGCTCGTTCTTAATAAATGCAATATCACCTGCTTCAGCCAATACAATAGCCGCTTTAGTTTCTCAATTCCAGAAGTATATGCGGGTAATGATCCAAATTCCTTAAAATTATTGTCCTTCTGAAAATAACTCTTAATTGTTTAAAAGGAGGAAACATCGTGAACTATTCATAAATTATATCAAACTTTTCATTCTAATGAATCATGATGAAATATCGAATCTATGTAAAAACACATGTATAAAATTGAAGAATAGAGAGGCAGTGAGTAGGAATGTCCGTAATAAAATCGTGGCTTGATCAATGCCTGGAGTATACTTTCATGCATTATATAGACAGAATTCGGAATAGAATGCAATCATGCAGAAACTCAAATTCACACTAGAATGCGATAGTGAATGTAATGAATATTTTAATGATAAATTTTAAAAATCTCTTACAAGTAAATTATGAGGAGATATTTAAAATATATATTCAATAATTAACGTCTAGATTAGCGATGAGCGTTATTTAACATAATAGGATAAATAACATTGTTTTTGCGTTAGAACATGTTACCATATTAATATGTTACTGGAAAGTCCCTATTAATTAAATAAAAAATGACGGGGAAGAAGCTGCCCCGTCTCCGTCTGTTCGTGCCCGAAAATTCTGTTCCAAACTTTAACTTTGACATAAATTTCTGAAATATACTTTTCCTTTATCAAAAAAGACAAAAAGCTATTCAATTTCATAATTTCTGAATAAGAACACCTGCAACGTGTTTGCGCTTACAAATAAAAATTACTTCATGAATGCGTTCAGAAAATATCCAGGTTGGATTTGAAAACAGTCTTAAAGAAAACCCGTGAGAGAATATACTTTCCATAAAAATGGAATAGTTTCGATAAAAAATTAAACTAAATTGTCTATTTTTACAAATAAAAATCTAAATACTCTGCCTCCAAAAAGAATAAAAAACGCGAGTCGAAATTTTCAAACGTCACTGACGCATGTGAAGCCATTCCCACCCAAGCATCGAGATCGAGAAGAAAAACTGTAGAAGTCTGATTCTCCCTGCCCGTTATATTATTTTCATCGCAGTGAGAAAAGTTCCGATCGTTTCACGGAAACCGAAATAACTGTTTAATCTTCGATGGATTTTGGCTAATAAATATGATTCCTGAAATCATTTGGTTGCTGTTCGAACAATCGGAATCACTTAATTTGAAAGACAAATAATGTGCTTTGGAAATTCCCTTTGCAATCCTGTTATGGATGTACGAAAGAGCTGCATTTTTGTGTGAAATCATTTATGGATAAATGAATGATTTTTTTCTTTTGCGGGGTTAATTATCAAACAAGAATATAGGTTCGTATATGGGCTCAAAAGTGGTATCATGATTAACTTTTGCTTTTGCGGGAGCACTGGCGTAAATTTTTGCTTTGAGTATGATTGGAAAGAATTTTTTTTGCTGGAGAGCAAAGTCATGATTGAAGTTGTTGTTGGAAGGCGTTTTACATTGAAAGAGTAGTGAAGTACTGGCGTGTTATCGTGAGCTCTTTAAAAGATTGATCGGTAAAGGAAATATTTTTCTGATTCATATGTAGAGTTATTAAATTGTTTATCTGATTATTCGCTATTTGTATATCGTTCGAGAATTTTTTTACCATTTATGTTTCTTTATTTTTTGTAATCTTAATTTATTTGAATAATAGTCAAAATTAATTTGTGAAAACATTTTACTGTAAAACATTCGGCGAAAACATTTTATTGTAAAACATTCGGCGAAAAAATTTTATCTTGTTTTTTGAGTGGTAATAATATTTTAACTACACTAACTAAAATTTAATTTAACACGAAAAATTTCACTTTTGAGTTATTTTTTACCAAAAATCATTAAAATATTAAATTTTTATAGCGAATTTTATAATGTCGTATTTTATTTTTTAATGTATTTATTTTTTATTTTCGTATTTATTTTTTAAAGTTTTTATAAGTTGTCAATAATAACTTAAATTCCAAATTTTGTTTAACCCCTTGGGGACGAGCGACACGAATACGTGACGCATAAGATGCTCAGAATCCTCGATTATTCCCACCAGTTATTATTTTTTTTTGTAAAGTTTTCCTTATCTAATCATAGCATATTTGCGATTCAATTAGGTAAAAATTTCTCATTTGAAAAACCGGTGGTAACAGATTAAAAATTCTGTTAAAGACTCTCGCCGCGAAGGGGTTAATAGCATTTGGTAATATATGTATGTATATATTAAACTAAGAAAAGGTGGGGAAAATTGTAAACGATAATTGCTAACAACGATGAAGGACGTATCATGTCATGAGGAATTTTTAGAGCCCAACAATTCAATATACACTATACGGCCAAAAGACAACGAATATTTGAGATTTTAGACGTTTTGTGAAATATCTAAAGAAAAGCTTGACGAATTTTTCTGGAACTTCAGGAATGTAAAGAACATTTTTGACATCATATTCTCAGCGAAGGTTTAATCGCGAGGACGATAAAGGGTAAAACAACAAAATTGAATAGAAACATAATATTTGCGACCACCTTGTAAAATATAATACTCGAAATAGCCCGTAGCTGTACCACATGACTATGTGGATCTTGTACAACATTTGTGTGCATTTGTGTAAAAATAACACATATCCATGGATATATAAAGATTTTTTTTAAAGAAAATCAAAAAATTTCTGCATGTGTTTTGTTTATAGCATGCAGGGTTTCCAATGAAATTTAATGCCACTTTCAGAAATCTTGAAACATATATAGTAGAAACAATGCACAGCAATTAGATTAGAAATTTATTAAATATTTCATGAAATATGGGTATTTGTACAAAATAGTTTTTAACTGCACATGTGTGAACATTTTTTTTCAAACTTTACTAGTCAAATACATAGGACAAAAAGATCTTGAAAATACAAAACGCTGTCGGCGATAGAGTGAGCTGATTTTCAGTTGTTTTCTAGAAGTAGCTGGATGATAAAGGATTTTACACGAATTGTCATTTTTTTTCATTTTTTGTTGATGTTTTATTTCTCTTTCAAAAAATATACCAGAATCACAGACAAAGTCGATTTTCCCTATACGGCCGTAACCAAACCCCAAAATTCCATTTTTTTCGCGAAAACAGATTCCAGTTTAGAAAATATGTATATGTGGCGTTATTACCCGCTGTGATTGAAGGGAAATTTTCTTTTCTTTGCCGAGCGTTCTCGTATTTATTTTTAGGTTTAACTTAAATGATATTACGGTTTATTATTTTTTTTAGTCAAAAATGGTACATTAGTTGTGTTTTATACTGTATTGCTATTAGCTGAGAAAAAAATTAGGGAATTTCTTTTAATGAATTTTCTTCAAAAGTGAAGTTATGAAATACAGTGGCTCACATTTATATTTGAATACTTGTGTTTTTAAACTTTTTTGTAAAAAAATTTCGATTAAATATTAAAGGTTGAACTTCAATTATTTTTTTCACGTGTACTTTTACTTATGTATTTTGATTTGTTATATAAGAAATACATTCAAAATATTTTGTTTGAAAAGTTCAAAAAAGGAACTCTCATAAGGATTGTAACACTGGTAAATTTATGTAATTGTCTGCGATAATCGATGCCATTTCGTTATAAGTTTTTATTTTTAGTAAGAAATAGCATTTTACAGTTTATAGTCAATTATTGTTTGGCGAAATAATTTTTTGGTTTCTAGTTTGACATAAGCATGACGAGTTCCTACAAAATCACTATGAGAAATCCTATTATAAAGCACTATAACGTGTTAAAAATGTTAGGAGGAAAAAAGGGACAAAAAAGAAACTTCAAAATTTAATTTTATAAGAACGTTGAACTATCAGTTGATTCAAAATAGATAGGTTTTGGCGATTATTTCTTAAACAGCGGATGATATAAAAATACTTCTAATTACCAAAAATATTCAAATCAAGTGCAGCTTTTAGATATGACATTTGTTTTACAAGAAGCTGCATACGTATTAAAATATGAAATTCGATTTCTTATTTGGCCCTCTTTACAAATAACGTTTACTTAGAAAATGTAGCCCTTCTTCTTAGAAGGTAGAAAAAATCTGTCTCCATGTGATGTTCAATATGAAAATTTCGCTTGTATTTAAATTTAAAAATCGTGACTTATGCCATGCTTACACCACTTAACCTGCAATATTGGCATTTATTTTCTGGCGAGATATGCGTTACTTTAGATGACCAACTATACGAAAAATATTTGGAGATAATAATCTGGAAAAATACTCGACTCTCCGAATACTTTACAGAACACTATGCGTTCAAATAAATATTAATATAAAAACTTATATCCTAATTTCACAAAGGTGAAATTTTACCACCGGGGAAAAGGACTTCATATTTTAAATAAAACGTGTGCCATTCATAAAGCCAAATCATTTTCTAAAATTATGACGTAATTTTCCATCAATTTTCATCCCGCTTATGCTTTGGTTAAGGACTGAAAATTAGATTTTCAATTAGAACTTATATATTCATGCTAATGACAGTTTTAAGTTGTTTTAAATGTGGACATTTCACCATTTGTCAATAAAAAAGTACAGTATATAACTTTCCGTACGCTTGTAATCGGATTAATAAACATTACTATATTTTATTTTATTATTTTTTTTTAAGAAAAAGAAAGTTTTAGTAAATTAAATCACGCTCTGGTGAAATATGATTGTTCTATCAGCATATGATCAGAATAAGCAATAAAAATATTTAATTGGATGTTTGAGTTAAAATAAAGATCTTATCATTTTTCTCTGGTCAGAAAATGGTTTAAAAATTGATTATGTACAAAACCTGTTGTCCGATTTGTATAGAAATGAATACAGTTCTTTCGACAATGACCTTTAACATATTCGCCAAATGGGAGATTAATAGAAAGCACGGTTTGAGCGCTATCGTGTTCACTCACATACATATAATATACATAAGTTTTTTACAGTGCGACATCATACACGTATACATACACACATACACATGGGATCATTGTAAAAATATGTAAAGTGGATTCAGGGAACTTTGAAATGTAAAAATATACTAATATTTCCGCAATCGGATGTTTAACAAGATTACAATAATTTTTTTACACTATATGTATCGGAAAAGTAAAAAGTTTAAATAAAGATCAAGTTTTATTTAAAATGATATTTAAAAACCGCATTAAAGCTGTTCTGAAATCCAAACTCGACATATTCATGATGTCTCAACTCAACTGGAAGGTGCTCCTGCTCACATTCAGAAACAAAACCGGAACCATTATTGTACAAGATCCATATTTATGTGCTACTGCTACCGATCATTTCGAACATTTTATTTTACCGGGTGATTGCAAATATTTTTTTATTCAATTTCTTCTTGGTCCCTAATTGCCTCATGAACAAAGCTTCAGTAATAAATATGAGGTCAAACATGTTTTTTTATATGGTTGAAATTCCAGAAAAAATCGTCACGTATTTCTCGATATTCGACAAAAAGCTCTAAAATCGAAATTTTCCGGTGACTTTTGGTCATATAGAGTATATATATTTTGAAATTAATATTCGAAAAAAATATGAATTGTAATTTATGAAATTTTTAAGATAACTTGATTAACTAGAAGCTTCAACTATGTGAATTTAAAATTACACCTTATTTTGCCCAGTAATTTTGGATTTATGCTTAGTATGGCTTAGTTATTTACAACTATTAAATAGAAACTTAACATTAGGAAAGTTCCAGATTTTACATCTGCATAATTCCTAGTAAAAACTAGTAAGCTACTAGTATATAACTCACCAAATGACTTCCCGTGGAGTAGCTGAAGATGAAATTTACAGATGAATACAAATATGATGTTAACACTAGAACGACCTTTGACCAGTACCGAATAAATATATTGCGCTTCGAACCAGAAATTTCTTCATCAAATAAGTAAACTACCCAAAAATAATTTCAATAAATAAGATAATAATTTTAAATAAAATTTCTGGTGTAATTTTTTAAAAATAAAACTTGAGTAAAATTTCCGGTCGTTCTAGTGTTAAAATTGGGTGTTCAAATTTGAATTTTCAAAGTTTATTACAATTTCAATATGGATACGACCTCTAAGCTTTTTTTTTTAACATAAATTAAAAGAAGACATAATTAGTAATCGAATGGCTTTTTTACTGTGCCATATTTGCGATTAAAAAGTATTGGGTGTTTTTTCTTTCTTTTTCTAATAATTATGTATTTATAATAAACATTATTCATATATATATCTGTGTGTTGCACTGAAAAATAAACTTTGGAAGTTACGAATCCGTTGTTTACAGAACGTTTAGTGCTGTCCTTTCTTTTTACATTATTTTTCTGAAGTCGTGCATTTAAATAAAATAATATTTCCCTATAAAGATTATAATATTTGAAATATTAATTTAATTTTGCTTTGTTTTACTATACTTAATTAATATTTCATCCGTAAGGTAGTCGAAATATTAAAAGAATTGCATTTTTTTTCAAATCTAATCCATTATTCATATATTAACATAACGTCAACAAACTTTAGTAAAAATTTCGTAAATATTTGAAAGTTTAAATAGGTTCAAAATCTTTCAGGGTAAACAAACAAAAATCTCAATAAAAATTTAAACACACGACAAGTAATAATAACGTAATAAATAACAAGAAAATAATTTAATACAACGAGCAACGCAAAAAAGAAGAATAAAGATTGTGATGAATGAGTTAACTTTATTTTTATTGTTATATCTTAAAACTGAACGAATAACGATTTCATGCAAAGCATTATAAATAGCACAAATGCTCACGCATAGGTAAATTGAAATATGTAGATGTATTTCTTGATTTGATAACACACCGAATTTGACTGTCAGCTACATTAAGTAATACATTTCCGATGCTTTTAAGTTTATGGGAAATAATCTTACCTTCTGTCATTTTGCATTTAAAATTGCAATAGAAAATTAGAGAAGAAACGATAATGGAATTGAATGGGAATTATTACTATTTTTTCCTATTGACGTCGCTGACATCATGTAATCTTTTGAGCATCGAACACTTCAGAAAAAGGCAAAATATATGAATTCAATTATTTTAAGGAAAGAATAGGTTCTTTTCTGAGTAAGAAAAATTAAATTAAATCAGTCTAAAAAATTTTAGTAGTAGAACGGGGAAATTTTGTAAATAAGGATTGTTTTATTAAATTGAGAACTTACTGTTTTTGTTCAAAGAAAACTTTTCAAATCCCTGTTGGACAATGAAATTTTTTATTCCAAGCGGAAACACGGCTAGACTTTCCTTAACAGTGCATGTTTTCTGTTGAAAAATTTCGCAAAGTAATCAAAAGGAGGTTTTGTGTACACATTAATTTATAGAAACAGTTGTTTTAAATTGTACATATTTTGCATATATTTTTAATAAACTATTTATATTCATATGTATATTGATATCAACTTTATATTCATATCTTTCAGCTTTCTATTCATCACCAGTCTTTATTTAATATATATTAATGAAGAAAGAAAATTTGGAAATTTTAAAAGCCTTAAATATTTTACAATATTAGAAAATTTACTACTTAAAAATATATATATTTAGATTTTTTTTCAAGTTACTTTTATTCTAAAATTATTTTTTTAACCTCAGAATTTTCTGTAAAGCTTTCTAAATAAATTGTATTTCCATTTTAATGACACTGAATAGATTAAATTAAACAAGTATAAGTTTCCTTTGACAATAAGCTTTAATCTTAAAAGCTCCTGTTTTGCTATACCTAGGTAATTACCAATTTTGAATTAAGGTTATTTTAATTAAGCACGAATTTGAAGATTAAAATTAATTAATAAATATAAAGTAAAGAAAATTAAAGACGATACTACAATGTTTTTTTCCCCCTTGAAATATCACTTGAAGATTAAAGTTACACATCATAATTAGAAGTTCATTAATACTTCACGGAGAAACATACTGATCATTTGAAGCCGTTGCTACACACGCATCTGCGCAGTTTTTATTTTATTTTATTTTATTTTATTTTTATTTGTTTTCAAATTTCAGCACAATTTTAATGAAATGAGATTTTTTTTAAAAAAATTATGAGAAAATAAAACAGTTACATTAATTACGAGTGCATATTGACTTCAAATTACAAGGAATTGCATATGGTGCTGTTGATCATGAATTTATTTTCAAGCTAAAATTGTTAGCCATTATAATAAATAACGATTTTTTTCTTATTGTCGGATCTAGAAAAATGTTTAGCATTCAAAATCATTCCCGGTTTTATCAAAAATAAATATAAAAAGCGAGTGAAGTTTATAAGAGCTACAATTACTTTAATCAGATATTATAAAAGGAAAAAAAATCGATTGTATGAGTCACCATGCGTTTTTAATTATTTAGCCAAATAAGACAAATACTTACAATCTCCAACTATAATAAAGAAGGAAGTTTGTGTGTGCGTGTGTTTCTCAGTTGTGTTCTGAACAGACCGCTGCACACAGAGCTGCAAAATTTGTTAGGAATATACCTCTATGCATGTAGTTTTGCACCTCGAAGCCCGATTTTGGAATTTTTGGGATTTTGGAATTTTTGTTTAATTAAAATTTTTATGCAATTTTTAGTGTTTTTCACGTTTTGCGGCGATTTTTCGACATTAGTAACCAGAATCCGGATCCAATCTTTTAACCAAATATAGTAAATTTTGTCCTCTTTTCAATAAAGTTTTTGCGAAATTCGTACAGCGTTTTTTGAATTTTTGGCGATTTTTTTTCTCCAACAGTAAAAAAATTTTGCCCAGAATGCTTGATTGGTTCGGTGGTTGCTTCCATTTCAGCCTCAGCTACACTCAGGTTCGTCATATTTTTATCTCTTTTTAGCATGGAGAAAGTTCATAATTCTTTACAGATAAAAAATCACGATTTTAAAAGGGAACGGCGGATTATTTATTATCCCGATTTTTTTTGGTTAGATTTTTTAAATTCCATTTTTAAGCGTTTTTTAATCTTTTTTTTTTCATGTTTTGCAGCGTATGACATCAATCGATGCCGCTAGAAGTCAAACCCGTTGGAGGGCAGTTGTGATTGGCAGCTGATATGATAGTAGACACAGCGGGAAGTCAACCAGGCAATTGTGACTGGCAGATGAAAGGGTCGTCAGCTGATTGCAATTCGAACAGCGAGTTTACAAGAGTTTACAGAACAATGCTTAACATAGATTTTTTATGTTCTACCAAGCTTAGGGGAACATAAAAACTATGTTAAAAATTGTGACATTAAACGTTCTGCAATTGCTAACCATTGTTTTTCTGAAAATCACAGTTTTAATTTTTCAGAGTTCAATAATTCAGAAATGCTCATCTATTTACGACCTTGATTTTTGGGAGGCTTATCATATATGGAAGAATTCAGGCAGCTTAGTTAATGATATGTCCAGTACACCAAATTTTTCCAATGTCTGGCTACTTTTCATTTAATTCATTCTCTTCGTCCCCCCCCCTTTTCGACTCCTATATTTAAACTCGCCCAGTCTGGCAGGGCGCTTCTATTGGTCTCTGCGTCACATGTGTTTCCTGACTCCGCTGTTGTTTTTGAAAAGGTCGCCGCCATTCAATCTTAGCGCGTGCGAAAGACGCAAGCATATTTACATGGCTTAAGCTTTTAAATCGGTTTTAATCTTTTGAATTGGCACTGATGATGGAGTTTTTGGGGCTCTGAAACAGCTGTTTGCCATTTTATATTTTTTTATTTGTGCTATTTCACACTGTTCGGGTCCCATCTCTCTATTTAATTTCTGAAAGACAAAGTGTTACCAGAGAAACGGTTTCGATCAGCGATTTTTAGAGTCATTTCGTGTTTCGTATTATTTTTTGACGGGACCGGGCAACACCAGGCGGATCAGCTAGTAATAAAATAAATATACAGGGTCATTCATAATTCCCTCCGGGGTTTCGAAACGTTATAGTAAAAAAACGAAGACGAATATGAAAAAAAGAAACATATGAAATTATTTCGAAACTATTCAAGTTTTACTTACATACATTACAGGTGTTCTATGTGTGAACCCTTGGTCACACGGCATACATCCATGCGATATTCCAGTTCCTGCCATACTCCGTTTCTTTAAATTTCCGGTACCACACATGAATTGTTTTGTCAGTTGGTCCCTGTTTTCGATATTTATTACGAAAGGCCCGTTGAACTGACACCACTGATTCAGATTTAAAGAAACGGAGTATGGCAGGAACTGGACTATCGCATGGATGTATGCCGTGTGACCAAGGGTTCACACATAGAACACCTGTAATGTATGTAAGTAAAACTTGAATAGTTTCGGAATAATTTCATATGTTTCTTTTTTTCATATTCGTCTTCGTTTTTTTACTATAACGTTTCGAAACCCCGGAGGGAATTATGAATGACCCTGTATAACGAATGTAACGAAGGATGTAAATTATCACTTACTTAAACATTTTAAATAATTGATTTTTATGTAATTAAATAATTCCTCAATTATTTTTTCAATAGTGGAATTACGCCCAAAATTATTGATTATTACATACGTGAATTTTCATATTGCTAACAAAGCGTATAACCAACAGAGTGAAAAATGTCCAGACCGGGGATCGAACACGGAACCATTGGTATCACACACCAATGCTCAGCCATTTGATCTATCCGGGCGACATCCAGTCTAGCATTTCTCCTCTTACATGTTGGCAAGGCTGCAAATTTGCAGCACAAGATGGAAAGTCAATCATGAGCAGACATCTTCAGTGGCATGCATAAGACGAACTAAATCCCAGTATCGGTGAATCATGAGAGATTATGGGTATCTAGAGTGACGCAACAAATCCCAAAACTGAAGAAGTACGGCACTCTATATAGACGCCTAACTCTAGATAAAAGAAAACGCAAAAAGCCGCCGTTTAATATCTCAGCATTATGAGACATATCGTTCAGATTTTTTTTAAACAGTCTCATATATTCTGTCTAAACCTATCCTGAAATGTCTACATTTCTACATGCAGTATATTTTGAGATCTGAAATCCTAATTCTAAACGATTTTGGACATGTCATGTTGTAAAAAAATTTTTTTTCGAAATTCGCTGGAGCGATTTTTTTAAATTAATTTGATATTAACACTAGAATTACTATGAGCCGACATTTTGACGGTTATCAAATGAATATATTCCAATTCGAACCAGAAATTTCTTTTTAAAATAAATTAAATATAAAACTCACAGAAATACGTTAAATGAACAAGTTAAGTAATTTTAAATAAAATTTCTGGTGTGAAATAGTTTTACAAAACTTGAGTAAAATTTCCGGTAATTCTAGTGTTAATCGGTTTTAGATGAAGTGAATAACGCTTTGCGTTAACTTACAAAAACTCTTGTTTTTTTATTATTATTATTCGGTTTGAAAATGGAACTATTTCCCTTCGTGTCTTCTCTTAGCATTACATGGGAACGTTTCACTCCTTTATCCAACGCCAAGTTAAGGTTAATAACCGCTCTCTCGGTTACAGTTAAATCATCTGCATATGGCTGATAAACTATTTAGATTCTTTGTTTTTTAAATACGAAAACAGTTTTAAATGTATTTTTTAATATGTAATATATATGTATTAAATTAACTTGTTGTTTATAGTTTTTTTTTTTTTTTTTTTTTTTTGTCAAGAAGAAAATATTTCTGCATTTGGTCACAAAATATTTAGATCCATTTTTAAAAATGAGGAAATATTTTGTAAGCATATGAATTCAATATAACTGTTATTTATAATTAATTTTCCATTAAAAAAAAAAATATATGTCAGATTTTTTTCGGCAGGCATAGCGAGTTTCAAGTTCAACCACCCAATCAATCGCTTGTATTCTTCATCACCATAGATGCCAACATTTCCGGAATTGCGAATGTCGGCAATTGGTCGTTGCAGAAATAAAATCGCGAATTTCATCATTCACGTGCAGAAAACTTGCGAATTGTGTGGAAGAAAGTCGTGGAGTACATTAATATCAGTAAAAAATCGCGAATTTCGGAAATCGGTCATCGGTGATCGAAAGAATATTTCAAATTTCATCGATTTGTCACAGGAAAAAAATTACGAATTTCGACAATTTGATATGGGAAATATTTGCGAACATAATCAATCTGTCATAAAAAAGATAGTGAATTTTGTCGATTGGGGGCAGAAATATTGTAAATTTCGTCAATGTATATCTGGAAAACTTTTTGCGTTTTGCCCATCGCACAAGAAGACCGCAAAAAAAGGGGGGGGGGTGAATTCAGTCAATTGTACTTTGGTATTTTAAAAGAAGTTTTTATGTATTGAAAATGAAGGCATTCTTCATAAAAAATTGTGATTTGTATATTTATCAATAAATGTTAAACTTTTTAGAAGTCTTAAAATTTTTTTTTCACCAACAAGTCTCCATTTATCAAGAAGAAAAAATTAAAGTTAGTCTTCGTAAAGTCTTGTATGGTTATTCATATAGATATGTAGAAACCTTGGATACAATTATTTATTTCTATTTATTATTTTATAAACGAAATCCATTCATCACGAATGAAGAGTTATTTAATTTTGTATAACTATTGTATATTAAACATTTGATCAATAGTAGTTCAAGATCCATAATTTTATATTTTAAAATCATTCATGGACCCTTGCAAGCAATCAGCAGTTCTTGTTCAATAACAAAAATCTTTGTCTTTAAAATATTCAAATATTTATCTTCATGTGCAGCTCCCTCACCAAGTACACTAGTGATTCAATATATGCGAATGCTCTGAAAAGGGCGTACAGAGGGTGTTTACGCATATTGGGAACGATTTTGACAACAAAAATAAAATACATAAATTAAAACAATTATTATTTTATGTTCTGTCTGGTAGCCCTTGTTGTGGACTATCATATTTCAGCGGGATTTCCAAGATAGTAGGGCTTTTTGTAAAACAGGAAGTGGAATTTTGTTCTATTCCTCCACCACACACTTCCAGAGTGCACTCAACGTAGTTGGTCGGCATTTTGCAAGAGCTTGTTTTAATAGTGCAAAAGCACAGTAATCCATTGGTGAAACATCTGTGTACTTGGTTGGAATATGATTAAACGGTACACACTTTTGATTCCAGTTTCTCGTGTCAATTTTTCGAAAAATGTGACTGTACTTTTGGATGTATAGCTGCTCGTTTATCCTGGTGGAACTCAACACTTTTAGGATAAAGTTTTGGAATTTTTTCTTTAAAAATAGGATTTAGAATATTGTTTGATAATAAGTAGAGTTAATGTCGACATTTTTCTCAAATTTTTTGATATTTCAATTTCCCTATTAAGAGATTCCAGCAATCACCATAAATCCTATAGAGAAACTTTTTTTGCAGAGTTTGAAACAAAGTTTCAAGTCTTTTCGGCCTCTTTTCCGGTAATAAATCGATCTTTTTTTATTACAGTCATTTAGATAAATCTACGCTTCATCAAATGGGACAATTTTTTTTCCACTTATCCCCTGCTAAATGATTTTCATATAACAGTCAGCATCTTGTCTTTCTCTCAACAACATGTCTTGGTAGCAGGCCATGAACTGTACATTTTTTTGTTTTAATTAAATTCAAATCTCTATTAATTAATTAATTTACAGTTGCTGCAGATGTATGCAAAGATTTTGCGATAGTTCCTTGGGGTTGTGGATTTTCTATTACAACCATGGAACGCACTTTAGAAATATTACAGACGATACGTACCATTTTCGGATACTTCTTTTTGTGTTTTCTTTTCGATAGCTTTAAAGACTGGCGATTCTTTCCTTTGCAATTAATAATATCACTTATTTTATGCTTTGACACTTTAAAACCATGCTTCTCGCAACATTTTTTAATCACGGAATATGAATAATCTCTTCGGAAAGAGCAAATATATAACCTTTAAGCCACCCGCTTCTTTCGCGTACCATTTCAGTAGCAGACGATATTTTTTCATAGCAGCCAATATTTTAGTTATCATGTTATTACATGTTGCCAGATTTTTACCCCTGTTGTTTCTCGTTGTTTTTTTAATTTAACATCAAAATCTTTACCAATATGTGTAAACACCCTCTGTACCATTTTATAATCTATTTTATGTGTAGCACAAATTCTTTAGCTTAGGATTTACTAATCAACCAATAAATCATTGCCATTTTGATTTTTTCACTGAATCTTATCTGAAAATTTCTTTGTTTACTTTCCGAATTTTTAAGAATTGAATGTGAATAAGAAAAGTGGTGACAAATTAAATTTTGATGAAATATAGAGCAATTATTTTGGTACCTATTGTTTTAGATGAATGCACAATTCTCGCCAATGAAATTAACACTTCAGATAGCATATAAAGTTTTGACATGTCCAACGACAGCAACAAATGTGGAAAGAACTTTTAGTCAACAAAATATCACGAAACAATATTATTGAATTCGCTTAAGGTGACTCTCAACAATGAAAAACGTTCTTACACGATTTCAGACTCATTTTTAAACGCAAAGGCATAAAATTGGCAGGCCTGACCATTGAAGGTCTGACCATTTAACACTTTCCAACATAATCGAAAAGTGTTTACGAATTCGGTTTGTCTGTCTGTCTATCTGCCGTCTGTCTGTTGGTGCTTTAACACGCGTAAATATATTAGGATCGGCATGCAATTGATATATGTTATTGAGGTTTACTATGGCATGTTCAGTATTGGAAATGAAGTATTTAGCTTTTATAGTTTTTTTACAGGGACACTCCAAACAATTCCCTTACATTACGGTGTATGGGGATAAATCATTTGCGGTTCATTTTAATGATGTTACACAATTTCAAAAATATTTAAATTGATATATATCACTGAGGAGACTTACTATAGAATATGGCTTACTATAAGAGGCTTACTATAGAATATGGTGTGCATAGCATTTAAAGTTCCTTTACAATGGCATTCAAAAGAATTCAGTTACATTACGGTCTACGGGGAAAAATCGTTTGCGGTTTATTTTAATAATGTTTCACTATTGCAAACATATTGAAATCGATATATATCACTAAGGTGCATTACAAGAGGCTTACTATAGAATATTGTGTGTATAGCGCTCATCGTTCATTTACAGGGGCACACGAAAGAACTCGGTGCTGTATTTTAACAATAATTACTGGAAGTGCTTTTTCAGTTGCTGAACACATTTTTAAATTAAATCATTTTTTGCCTATTACTTGGTGTGTATAAAATCTATATATCATATACAGGGCAGCGCAAAAGTTCTCGAGTACATTTCCGTTTGTTGACGGAAATTTCCGAAGGGGAATTTTAAACTGCGCTACATGTTACCTAACTGTAGCATTCTATGTAGTATATATACAAAACTATATATCCTATACAAGACTGAACAAAATAATTCGGATATTTTTCCGAATATTGTTGGTAATTCCTGAAATTGGGTTTTAAATACGTTATTCGTTTAACAAAATATTTACTTAGATATCATCTTTCACCTTATTAAACGGTAAATATTTGTAAAATTATTTTGGAAGTGTTGAAAAGTGTTACATAATCTATGCTTGACGCATGATTTTTCGTTCTTGTTATTATTTATTTTGTGGATAAGACAGTTTAATTTTTCAAATGAAGGCTGTAAGCTGACTGCTATTTCACTCGCATTTTGAAAAATAAACTTATAAATATCTGGGATCTTCCATCTACAGAGCTTGATGCGATAAACTATTTTCAAAATTTTGGATTCTGCCATAAACAAAGTATGTAATGTGGGCATGTTACAAGATTTTATCTACAAACAGATAAACAGTGGCGTTGTTATGTTGAAAATTGTGATAAGCGAATATTTATTAAAAAAGAAACGTGGTTCGACGGCTCAAAATTTTGTTGTCTCATAAATTCAAGTCTTTCTCTAATTCTTATGAATATTTTATGTTATATCTGTTATTTATGATTGCTGTATATATTATATCTGTTTATATCATGTGACTAAATAAAGAACAATCTGTTCCTTCCAAACTTCCGTTATTATTGGAGTTTATTACATCCAAGTATGTAACACCATAAACAAGGAATTTTGTTGCGAACTTCTTTATCCTGCGACTTTTAGAATGGGATCCATGCCTGGTATTTTTAACACTTTCCAACATAGTTGAAAAGTTTTTATGAATTCCTTTTGCCTGCTGTCTGTCTGTCTGTCTGTCTGCCGTCTGTTTGTGCGCGCGGTAACTCGCGTAAACATATTCGGATTGGCATACAATTGATATATGTTATTGTGATTTACCATGGCATGTTTGGTATTGAAAATGAAGTATGTAGCATTTATAGTATTTTTACAGGAACACTCAAAACAATTCCGTTGCATAACGGTCTATGGGGAAAAATCATTTGCGGTTTATTTCAGTGATGTTACACAATTTTAAACATATTGAAATTTATATATATCACTGAGGTGCACTACAAGAGGCTTACTATAGACAATGGTGTACATAGTACTTATATTTCCTTTACAGGAGCACTCAAAAAATTCATTTACATTACGGTCTATGTAGAAAAATTGTTTGCGGTTTATTTTAATAATGTTACACTATCTAAAACATATTGAAATTGATATATAAGGTGTTTTTCAAAAGACTTAGTATATAATTGTCTGTGCATAGCATTCATCGTTCGTTACAGGGAAACACAAAAGAATTCGGTACTGTCTGTTAATAATAATTGCTGGAAGTGCTTTTTCAGTTGCTGAACGTGTTTATAAATTTAACTCATTTTTTGTCAATTACTTGGTGTGTATAAATTCTATATATCATATACATGGCAGCACAAACGTTCTCGAGTACATTTCCGTTTGTTAACGGAAATCTTAAACTGCGCTATTTGTTTCCTAAATGAACTAACATACTTCTATATATTATACATAGAAATTTGTAGATCATATACAAGGCTGCACAAAAGAGTTCGGATATTTTTTCGAATATTGTTGGTAATTCCTGAAATCGGGTTTTGTGTTCCTGTGGGGTTGCTAACTATATTTAATAAATTCAGTTTTGGGTCCACTCTCCAAAATTTTTCTCTTGCTTTTCCCATAAGCAATCATTGCAATCGTTGTTCAAAGAAAAAGGGAAAAAAAAAGAAAAAAATGGAGGGGAGGGGGAGAAGGGAAAGGGAAAAAAAGGAAAAAACGTTAATTGAAAGTGTTTAATGTTAATTATTCTTAAAGTTTTTGTGCTTTTTATTATCTAGAATAGTTATATTGGATAATGGTAATGTTTTTTTTTTTAATAATAATTATTTCTATTTTTAATTAAGATTTAAAAACTTGTTTCCGTCCTTATTCTTTTTTTTTCTTGATTGGTTGGATTTCACTTAAAATTATTACTGGGATCTAACATCATTTGTGTTTAGTTGTTTTTGGCAAATAATTTTGGAAAAGCTCTCCTTGAGGTAACTTAGCCACAGTTCTCCAGCCTAAGGGTATCTTAGAACAGTGTATGCATAGAAATAGGGTGTGCTGGCCAATAAGTTTTTTTTTTTTTTTTTTTAAATCAAACTTTGATGTATGGTTATATTTAACATTTGTATTATGGTTTATAGTAGTTAGATGGTTTATAATAGAATATAATTTTAATTGAATATTGGGTTTCGTTTCAGGTACATATAGGTGACCTTTATTTTTGAGTTTGTTGACATTCTTTGTCCAATGAAATTAAACCATTTAAATATTCAGAGTTTTTGGACAATTATAATTAAGCTCTTCCCAGCTTTGTACTAGTTAGACAGTATTTTTATACCCAACAGCATTGTGAGTATGTTATTTGGCTATGTAACTTACATAATAATTATAACTATTAATTCAATAGCATTGTGGATAATTTATTTGGCTATGTTACTTATATAATAATTATAACTATTAATTCTCTTATAAATTATAACCTAAGACCTTTTTTTCCTTACTGTTTATCTTATTTCAAATATTGAAATACACTATTTATAAGTAATTTATAAAATTTCATTCTAAAATATCAATTTCTATAACTACTATTAATAAAATCGTTAACCGGAATAATTGTCCCAAATTCCGAGTCATGATGCTTTGAAATCCTAAAAATTATCTCTCAGGCACCGTAGCCCTACAAAAAATAAATTAATAAAATTAATTAATTAATTACTAATTAAAATAAAAATCTTCACCACAGTTAAACTCTAGGAGCCTAACACGCTCACGGGGACCATTTTTACCTATTTCAATCAGGGAAAATTACACCGGGAGCAAAAATTTTCAAATTTTTAATTCATTTGTGTAATATACCTATGGTTAGGTTTTTATTCCCTCTTTCTCCTGGAGTGATTTCCACTCCCCCTCCCCCCCCTTCTCCCAACGGGGCTTTTTCTGTTTCTGGGCCCTTTGTAATATATATTTGAAAAGCTCTTGTTCTCCACTTTTTATTGGTATATGAACCCCTCTCACAATTCTCTTCATTATTCAGTCTTTTTATTTTTTGGTGAAGTTTTTCCAGTTTCCTCTCTTCTCCCTCTTTCTCCTCTTCATTTTTAGCTCACAGGCTATCAAAGCCTGAGAGCTTATGTGCCCGCCCGTTCTGTATGTATGTATGTACGTATGTACGTACGTAACGCGATAACTCTTGACAGAAATAACCGTTTTGCTTCCAATTTTGTTTATAGGTTCCTTGTGATAAGGCGCTTCCCTGATTAGTTTTGGGGATTGATTGTTTAACTATAAAGGGGGTAACGGATTGGCATACAATTGATATATGTTATTGTGATTTACCATGGCATGTTTGGTATTGAAAATGAAGTATGTAGCATTTATAGTATTTTTACAGGAACACTCAAAACAATTCCGTTGCATAACGGTCTATGGGGAAAAATCATTTGCGGTTTATTTCAGTGATGTTACACAATTTTAAACATATTGAAATTTATATATATCACTGAGGTGCACTACAAGAGGCTTACTATAGACAATGGTGTACATAGTACTTATATTTCCTTTACAGGAGCACTCAAAAAATTCATTTACATTACGGTCTATGTAGAAAAATTGTTTGCGGTTTATTTTAATAATGTTACACTATCTAAAACATATTGAAATTGATATATAAGGTGTTTTTCAAAAGACTTAGTATATAATTGTCTGTGCATAGCATTCATCGTTCGTTACAGGGAAACACAAAAGAATTCGGTACTGTCTGTTAATAATAATTGCTGGAAGTGCTTTTTCAGTTGCTGAACGTGTTTATAAATTTAACTCATTTTTTGTCAATTACTTGGTGTGTATAAATTCTATATATCATATACATGGCAGCACAAACGTTCTCGAGTACATTTCCGTTTGTTAACGGAAATCTTAAACTGCGCTATTTGTTTCCTAAATGAACTAACATACTTCTATATATTATACATAGAAATTTGTAGATCATATACAAGGCTGCACAAAAGAGTTCGGATATTTTTTCGAATATTGTTGGTAATTCCTGAAATCGGGTTTTGTGTTCCTGTGGGGTTGCTAACTATATTTAATAAATTCAGTTTTGGGTCCACTCTCCAAAATTTTTCTCTTGCTTTTCCCATAAGCAATCATTGCAATCGTTGTTCAAAGAAAAAGGGAAAAAAAAAGAAAAAAATGGAGGGGAGGGGGAGAAGGGAAAGGGAAAAAAAGGAAAAAACGTTAATTGAAAGTGTTTAATGTTAATTATTCTTAAAGTTTTTGTGCTTTTTATTATCTAGAATAGTTATATTGGATAATGGTAATGTTTTTTTTTTTAATAATAATTATTTCTATTTTTAATTAAGATTTAAAAACTTGTTTCCGTCCTTATTCTTTTTTTTTCTTGATTGGTTGGATTTCACTTAAAATTATTACTGGGATCTAACATCATTTGTGTTTAGTTGTTTTTGGCAAATAATTTTGGAAAAGCTCTCCTTGAGGTAACTTAGCCACAGTTCTCCAGCCTAAGGGTATCTTAGAACAGTGTATGCATAGAAATAGGGTGTGCTGGCCAATAAGTTTTTTTTTTTTTTTTTTTAAATCAAACTTTGATGTATGGTTATATTTAACATTTGTATTATGGTTTATAGTAGTTAGATGGTTTATAATAGAATATAATTTTAATTGAATATTGGGTTTCGTTTCAGGTACATATAGGTGACCTTTATTTTTGAGTTTGTTGACATTCTTTGTCCAATGAAATTAAACCATTTAAATATTCAGAGTTTTTGGACAATTATAATTAAGCTCTTCCCAGCTTTGTACTAGTTAGACAGTATTTTTATACCCAACAGCATTGTGAGTATGTTATTTGGCTATGTAACTTACATAATAATTATAACTATTAATTCAATAGCATTGTGGATAATTTATTTGGCTATGTTACTTATATAATAATTATAACTATTAATTCTCTTATAAATTATAACCTAAGACCTTTTTTTCCTTACTGTTTATCTTATTTCAAATATTGAAATACACTATTTATAAGTAATTTATAAAATTTCATTCTAAAATATCAATTTCTATAACTACTATTAATAAAATCGTTAACCGGAATAATTGTCCCAAATTCCGAGTCATGATGCTTTGAAATCCTAAAAATTATCTCTCAGGCACCGTAGCCCTACAAAAAATAAATTAATAAAATTAATTAATTAATTACTAATTAAAATAAAAATCTTCACCACAGTTAAACTCTAGGAGCCTAACACGCTCACGGGGACCATTTTTACCTATTTCAATCAGGGAAAATTACACCGGGAGCAAAAATTTTCAAATTTTTAATTCATTTGTGTAATATACCTATGGTTAGGTTTTTATTCCCTCTTTCTCCTGGAGTGATTTCCACTCCCCCTCCCCCCCCTTCTCCCAACGGGGCTTTTTCTGTTTCTGGGCCCTTTGTAATATATATTTGAAAAGCTCTTGTTCTCCACTTTTTATTGGTATATGAACCCCTCTCGCAATTCTCTTCATTATTCAGTCTTTTTATTTTTTGGTGAAGTTTTTCCAGTTTCCTCTCTTCTCCCTCTTTCTCCTCTTCATTTTTAGCTCACAGGCTATCAAAGCCTGAGAGCTTATGTGCCCGCCCGTTCTGTATGTATGTATGTACGTATGTACGTACGTAACGCGATAACTCTTGACAGAAATAACCGTTTTGCTTCCAATTTTGTTTATAGGTTCCTTGTGATAAGGCGCTTCCCTGATTAGTTTTGGGGATTGATTGTTTAACTATAAAGGGGGTAACGGGGGGCTAACCCCCCTTAATTAAGATAAATGGTTTTTTCATGCAGAATTGTCCAATTTTCTTCAAATTTTGTATATAGGTTCATTGTGATAAGGTTCTTTCCTGATTAGTTTTGGGGGTTCATAGGTTAAGTATAAAGGGGCTAACGGGGGGGGATCCCCCCCTTAATTTAGATAAATGAATTTTTCATGCAGAGTTATCCGATTTTCTTCCACTTTTGTTTATAGGTTCCTTGTGATAAGGCGCTTCCATGATTAGTTTTGGGGATTGATTGGTTAACTATAAAGGGGGGGGGGAACGGGGGGCTAACCCCCCTTAATTTGGATAAATGGTTTTTTCATGCAGAATTATCCAATTTTCTTCAAATTTTGTATATAGGTTCATTGTGATAAGGTTCTTTTCTGATTAATTTTGGGGGTTCATAGGTTAAGTATAAAGGGGGTAACGAGGGGGGTAATCCTCCCCCCTTATTTTAGATAAATTATTTTTTTCATGCAGAGTTATCCGATTTTCTTCAAATTTTGTATATAGGTTCATTGTGATAAGGTTCTTTCCTGATTAGTTTTGGGGGTTCATAGGTTAAGTATAAAGGGGGTAACGGGGGGGGGGGTTAATCCTCCCCCCTTATTTTAGAGAAATGATTTTTTTCATGCAGAGTTATCCGGTTTTCTTCAAACTTTCTATATGGGCTCATTGTGGTAAGGGGCTTCCCTGATTAGTTTTGGGGGTTCATTGGTGAAGTGTAAAGGAGGGAAACGGGGGCTACCCCCCCTTAATTTTGATAAATGGGTTTT
Source organism: Maratus michaelseni (assembly GCA_963931845.1). Taxonomy (NCBI): domain Eukaryota; kingdom Metazoa; phylum Arthropoda; class Arachnida; order Araneae; family Salticidae; genus Maratus; species Maratus michaelseni. The sequence continues at coordinate 369,381,997 of OZ007586.1, forward strand.
TCATGCAGAATTATCCAATTTACTCCAAATTTTGTATATAGGCTCATTGTGGTAAGGCACTTCCCTGATTAGTTTTGGGGGTTCACTGGTAAAGTATAAAGGGGGGAACGGGGGGGACTAACCCCCCTTGATATAGATAAATGGGTTTTTTAAGCAGAATTATCCGATTTTCTTCAAATTTTATATATATGTTCATTGTGATAAGGCGCTTCTCTGATTAGTTTTGGGGGTTCTTTGGTTAAGTATAAAGGGGGGACGGGGGGCTAACCCCCCTTAATTTAGATAAATGGATTTTTCATGCAGAATTATCCGATTTTTTCAAATTTTGTATATAGTTTCATTGTGGTAAGGCGCTTCTCTGATTAGTTTTATGGGTTCATTGGTTAATTATAAGAAGGAGAAACGGGGGATGGTTCCCCCCTCTTAATATATTGTCGATTTCTTCATTTTTCGAGGGCTTATTTCAAATTCTTTGAAATAAGAATATAATTTACAGTTAGTGTGAATAGCCTGTGAGCTCAATGCCGTCAGTTTAACTGGGCAGTTTTCTTTTATTTTATTCTCTGTCATGACTCGGTTATTCGTACATGTACAAGTCCATCGCTTCTTCATTGGCTCAAGCATAAAGAAGCCAAATCCGCAGTTTCAAGTGCAGCCTGGATACATGGAACAGAGGTGCCCTCAGGTGAGTCCAATTTTATATATAAAATTTTGAACCAATACTTTATTTTTCACATTTGGTCTTCTCTTTGAGTGGTACCCATTCTGATTGTCTCTTAAAACTGCTTTTTATTATTATTTTTAATATTATGTATTGTTTTCACGGGCGCAAGTTATTTTTAATAGTTTATATATTTCACTTCTTTTGATATTAATTGTTTGAATCTTCTCAATTACAATTTCAGGTATATTACTCAAAATTATTTTTTACTTCAAATAAGAAAATATTTTAAATTATAAAACAGAAAAAATAATGGTTCACGCTTTGGAATCTGAAATTTTTTCCACTACACTTTCCTTCTGGGTGCGCTTAATTTGTCAATTCATTTCTGAATTTAGTATTATTGCATTCGTTTTTGTACATGTTATTTCTTTTAATAATTTTGGTACAATTTTTGTAAATAAATTTATTAATACTTATGCATCTATTAATTGAGTGCATCATCTTGTATATATTTCAATATTGACAGGTACAGATTATTATTTTTTAAACAGTGTGTACTATCTGCACGGAAGGTTTTGACCTCCTTTTGTCCCTTTTACTAGTTTGGCTGTTTTTATCTATCTCTATTATATTTTTTCTTTTTATTTTATTTATCAAAAACGACCGAATGTATTTCGAAATTATTTTATCGTAGTCATTTTCGGTAGTTACTACTACTGGTGTTGCTATTACCTTTCTATATGTCCTTTCTTCCAAGATATATAGACAGCTCTAGTGATGCTCCTTTCCCTATTAAGTTGGATATATTTTTTTTCATAAATTTAGTTTAACTATCATTTTCTGTTTTTAATTTACTCACAATTAAATGTTGCCCTCTCTATAAAAATAAGAATAATTGCTATCTAACGACAATGTCAAAAGTAGTTGAAAATGACAATATATCATGTCCAGACTTTGAAATAGATCCGAACTCAACAGAAATCTACCAGCAAGACAAATCTTGAAAAATCAAGTTCCTAAACTTAACAAATCTCAAGTAAAATCCCAAATTTCTCTACCTTCAACTCCAGCAAAGCCTCAAAAACCATCAAGCAAACTAAAAATGGATATGTCAACACCTCAGATCAACTCTAGTAAAATCTCAAACTGTTCCAACACAATTGCATTCTCAGTTAGAAAATATGTCTACAGAGTAGATTTTAAATAAATACCACAAAATTCGTAAAAGTAGAGAAACAGGAAGCTCGACTGAGGCACAATGGTATAAGGTAGAAAGAATACGTCAGTTAGAAAGAACTATTAAAGAACAAAGCAAATAAATAGAAAATCTTAGTGGAAGAATAACAAACTTCAAAAAAGTAAATGCACAATTAAGGGAATGCAACTCAATGAGTGAACAGCGTGTATATACTGTAGTGGAGAAAGGAAAATCACATATAACAACATCTGATATACGATTAGCCACAGAAGTCGAAACTAATGAAAATAACAAATTAATAGAGAAAGAGAACGAAATACACAGACGAAAGCAGAAATTAAAATAAAAAAGAAGATATTTAGCGACCTTCATTCAAAAGTGGTAGTCCTGGAGGCTCAATTGGCAGAATGGAAAGAAGAGTACTGGACGGAACAAGACGAGCAGAATTAATGGATGGAAAAGCAATGTCATTGAATTATGCACAACTGCAAGAGAGAAATGAATTATTTTTAAAGACTATTGAAGAAAAGAAAAAATTATACGTCAAAAAACGGATGAAATAACCGTAATTCTGGAAATGTACAAAACAATAAGAGAAAACTTAATAATCCCAAGAGACAAAATAGAATCGCACAAAGCAGATAAAAAATTAGTCCAACCATATTTTAGATATTCCACCTATTCATTTCTATACTAAAATTGTAGCAAATAAAGCACCGTGCTACTCCAAATCAGCAATCCTAATTCAAAGAAAACTTTCTACAAAAATGCCTACGCTTAAAATCCGTGATATATTAAACAGAGAATTATGCGCTAAAAATGATCTGCCCAAAATCTAGTATACTCCTTCCCGTGACAGAAACACCTTAATTGTACGATCTGACACTGACAGGGAAGTAGATTTAATACTCGATAAGATCGATAAAAGTACAAGATAAGTCATTAACTGAAGAAGAATCTCGCTTGTGGATTCGAAACAGCTGTTTGCTGCTTTTTTGTGTATTATTTTGTGCATTTTTAACATTGGTTTACTGCCTTTTAATATTCTGCCACAAAGGTTTTGTTTGCTATTTTTAAGTACTCAAATTAGGTTTAAGAAAAGTCTTAGTATAGGTGGCTGTTGTTTGATAAGAGGATGCATAAGTACTTCTCTGTAGTATCATTCTTGTGCATTTGGCATATGGCCATTTTGAATTGTGTTACCTTATTATCTAACTGTCTACTGCTTATTTTCTTATGTGATTTGTGTTTATTAAATGTTTGTGTTGTCATTTAATATAGCGTAGTTAATTGAAGCATTCTGTGGTGAAGTTATTTTATTACTTAATGAACACACAATCATAAGATTTAATAAACACTTAATTAACATGCTGCTTCATGTTTCCATAATAGAAGTAGAGTTAGAAATAGAACTACAACAGTTATAGGTTACAATTAGTCATTTCAAATATAAATCCAATCGCAACATGACAGGTACTGCCATCAAGTGAGCAGCAGAATAAATAATATCTAAAACAAACAATATCTAACAATGAACATCATCGTCCATAAAAAGATAAAGATAAGGAATGATTATCATATAAAAATACTTTATTTTGTTATGCTTATTTTGTTGAGTAATTTTTGAGTAATTTTTCATAATAATGATATGTAGTTATCTATAAAATATATTAAAGACATAAGGTCCGTCTCAAAAGTTTAAGCACAAGCATAAAATGTCGATTTTCAAAGAATTATAAAAAGTTGGAATGAATAATATTTTTTTATTTGCAGATTTCGCAACATTATTTAAATAAATGATATTAAAAGTACAAAAAAATAAATTACATAATTGTAAAAAATGTAATTAAAAAAATGTTTAAAAAAAACTGTCTCAATAGTTTATGCACAATGTCAAAAACAACCAGATTTATAATTTTTACAGAACTTTTACTTACAAATTATTTTTCCGTGATTTCGGATTAGTTTAAATAAACGTGCGTCCGTCGAAATTATTAGTTTTTGCAGGGTTTCTGGTGGCAAAGAGTACCGTGCTTTCTCAATAGCCTCTTGGAGTTCTTCAATAGAGTCATACTGCTTTCCGTTGCCGTAAACCTGGTGGGTTAAAATACCCCAGATTGGGATTCTCAATCGGGTTTAAGTCTGGACTTAAAGCTGGCCAGTCAAGAACTTTAAAAATTTTCTGAGAAAGGCAAAGTTTTGTAGAATGTGATACGTGGATTGAGGCATTGCCTTGTTAAAAAGTCCATTCAGGACCCCCCAAAATAAGCAAATGTTAGTTTAGCGTCTCTTGATACTTTTTTGAATCTTGTCTTCCTTTTAGAAAAGCCAGAAAGGTCTGGTCATTGAATCCAAATGCCCCCCAAACCATAACAGATTTACCGCCTTACTGCCTGCTGAAAAATACCCTTGGTTCCTTTCGTAAATCATGCCAATACGCGTTTCAACCATCAGGGGCATCTAAGTTCCACTTTTTCTCATCGCTGAATAAAACAGTAAGCCATTTGTCCCAGTAGGACATGTGTTTTTTAGCCCAATTCATTCTTGCCTGTTTGTGATGTAATTTGAGAGACGGTTTGCGAGACATTTTCTTCAGTATGATGTATCACACTCTTTAATACGTAAATATACAGTGTCTTTGGACACGAGTACACTGAGATTATTTTTAATTTGCCGTATGGACATATTTTGTCTAGATACCAATCTCCGTATTCTCCGATCAGTTTGAACAGTCGTCATACGTGGTCGTCCCCATCTTGGTTTCCGCTTAAAATTATCATTTATAGAGAGTACTTGATATATACCTCTCTTTGATCGATTTAAAACTTTTGCAATTTCAGAAACAGTTTTATTTTGCGATTTCAATTTAAAAACTTTCAAAATCTCACATTTTGTGAATTCTTCACCCTTTGGCATTTTTAAAACGAGAGAACATAATTTCTCCACCTTTTATACTTTTTTAAAAGTGGAATATGATGTCATACAACGTCATTACACACGGCCAATCCCGTGTTTCTAAAAAAAATTGCATAAAGTGCTTAAACTTTTGAGACAACATTTCTTCCAGAAAAAAGAAAAATTAAATAAAAATATATTTTTATTTTAACCACCCAAAATGGGTTATTTTATTTTATTTTGATTAAATGTCGAGTACTTATTTTAAATTAGCATAAAATATTTTCTTCTTCAATTATTTTAAACCAGATTTGCAGAGTGCTTGAACTTTTGAGACAGACTATACATACGTTTAAATATATTTCTCGATAAATACTTTTGGTGAGAATTATATTTTCTCTTGTGTATTTGGAATAAGTGAAATTATGAATATAAATAAGTTTATAAACATAAATTAAAATATTCAAATCGCAAGTTTGACATTAAATTAGCGGAAATTATTGCGAATTTTCACAAATTCAGATAATTTCTGTAGCGAGTCTGTTACATCTCGATATTCAGGGGTCCGAAGCTTACATTGTGCGAAGCATACTCCAAGCTTTGTCAGATATAGATGCTTTTTGTAAGACCATGGGTACACACCAGATCCTAAAACGGGAATTGAAGACCCGCATAAACATACATCAGACCATAATGATGCTATCTCTGGCTTTACATCTTCCAACATAAATTTCGAGTTCACCCATTTAGTCGCGAACACGCACACGGCAGCATCAAATAGCTATATGGCATGCAGTTTCTGACACGATATGCCATTCGTTAACCGACCTCGAAAACCTCATTCCCCTTTTACAGGAAAGATCACCGAAAATATTTTGACGTGGTTCAAGCGTTTTGAAACGTTGGCTGATTCTTTCAGTTTTTTCGAAATACAGAAATTCATTTTCGTAGAGCGTGCTTTAAAAGTATTAGCATTATGTTTGTAGGAAGTGAGTCTGGGTTAACGTTGTACTTAGCGCTAAAACATGCATTACTTATTGAATTCGCGCAGGTCGCTTCGCCCGCACGGATCTGTGGTGAACTTTCCATTATCATCCACCTCCACCAGATGGCAGTGAAAAAGAAATATTTGTGTTAGTGGCAACAGGTGTTTCAAGAACTTTTACCTTCACGATGTGGCAACAGGATAAGATGTTGACACTTAGACTCTTTGATTTTGTTCTGATAACGCCGAATCTCACAGATCCAGTAAAAGGCGTATGTGGCATCTTATGATTTACCAAGATGTGGTCAGTATCCGATTTTGTTGGCATGGTATCGGTAAGCTTCTTTCAATTTATTCGTATTTTTTAGTAAATGTTATTTTTTCGCACGATTTTATTGCCATAATCTGCTAATATTCATTTTTGTTGCACTCATGTTTATATGACCCTAGAATATTTTCGGAACATATAGTAAAATTCTGTCAACAATCCCTAAAATTTCGAACATCAACGAGTTAATGCACTCAAACATTTGTAATATTAACTTGTATATATAATTTGTAAATTTTTATTTCTGTGTTTTCATTCTTATTTTCCTTGTACATACATAATTTTTCAAACTGCATAATCATGACTGATCCACCAGACCCAGTTACTGCGGATAATCAAATAGCCCACGTACCAGTCAAACCCCCACCATTTTGGAAATCCAACCCAACTTTATGGTTTGTTAGGTTGGAAGCTAATTTTAGTATGGCAAACATAAAATCTGAAATTACTAAATTTAATCATGTCGTGGCATCGATTGATGCTGATGTTTTGATTTCTATCAGCGACTTAATTGTTAATCCACCGCAAGTAGATCCATATACGGAGCTAAAAAAGCGGTTAATCGATTCTCATTCCGAAAGCGAAGCATCGAGAATCCGCACTCTACTTCAAGGTCTCGAACTTGGCGATCAACGCCCTTCTCAATTGCTTACACGCATGCGCGCCTTAGCAGGCACATCTGTTGGATAGCCGCTGCTTAAATCTTTATGGCTAGGGAGACTTCCGAATAATACTCTGTCTATCCTTGCTGCTCTTAATCAGGACCTCACCCAGCTAGCAACAATTGCTGATAAAATTCATGAGTTCACTTTCACTCCAGTGATAAATGCTACAAGTTCAGTCAAACCGGAATCCTCAAACAGTTTAGAGTTGCAAATCGCGCAGTTATCAAAACAAGTGAGTGAGCTGACACATCTTGTAAACAAACGCGACACCACACATGAAAGAGTGCGAAACAATCATTTCCGAAGACGAAGTGAATCCCGTGATCGTTTTCACCAATACAAGGAACCAAGTGATGGCAAATGTTTTTATCATACCAATTTTGGCAAGAATGCTCAAAAATGTACACAACCCTGTTCTTTCCGACATGCGGAAAACTAAATTGGCGATCGCCGGATAGCCAGGATCGTGATCGCCACCTCCAGCGTATTCTTCTGGCCGATACTAAAACAAATTTGAATTATTTGATTGATACTGGAGCAGATATTTATGTTCTTCCAAGGAATTCTGCCTCTCAGCCTAGAATATCAAGCGACTTGGTACTTTATGCCGCAAACGGTACAACAATAAAAACTAATGGCACTAAACGCTTTGCACTCAACTTAAATTTACGCCGTATTTTCACATGGCCATTTATTATTGCAGATGTACGTCAACCGATTATCGGGATTGATTTTTTAAAGCATTTTAATCTATTAGTTGATGCTAGAAACAATAAATTAATTGATGCTACTACTCAATTTTTTTCTGTTGCCGCTTCTGCTACTCTAAGCTCTGAAATTTCTAATATATCTTTTGCTTTTGGCGATTCACCATTTCAAAAAAATCTTTAAAAATATCCAACAATTATAAACACTACACCATCCAAATTGTCTTCACATTTGACAACATTTCATCATATTGAAACAACAGGTCCGCCTGTGTTTTCTAAGCCGAGACGTTTAGCCCCTGATATGTTGCGCGCTGCACGGCAAGAATTTGAGTATTTAATGTCTCAGGGAATAATTAGACCCTCAAAAAGCCCATGGGCTAGTCTGCTGCATATGGTAAAAAAACAAAACGGGGAATGGCGTCCATGCGGTGATTATTGGCGTCTCAATTCTGTTACTGTACCTGACAGGTACCCAGTGCCACATATTCATGATTGAACACAACTCTTATTCGGCAAAACTATTTTTTCTACCATAGACTTGACCAAAGCTTATCACCAAATACCTGTAAACCCATCAGACATACAAAAAACCGCTATCACAACACTATTCGGTTTATTTGAGTTTGTTTACATGCCTTTTGGCCTACGCAACGCTGGGCAAACATTCCAGAGGTTTATAAATAAGGTACTATCTGACTTAGAGTTTTGTATACGCTTATTATGACGATATGAACTCTGCTAATGAAGCTGAACATATTAGACATCTCGACCAAGTTTGTAGCCGTTTGGATTTACATGGTTTAAAAATTAATCCCACCAAATGCGTTCTAGGACAATCCTCGGTAAAGTTCCTTGGCTGTCTTGTGACGCCAGAAGGAGTTCAACCCCTCCCTGAAAAAGTGTCTACCATAAATGATTTCCCAAAACCGGAAACACTTTCACAATTAAAGCGTTTTGTTGCAATGTTGAATTTTTATCGACGATTTCTGCCAAAGGCAGCTAAGAAACAAGCACCTCTTAACAATTTACTTCGTGACTGTAAGAAAAATGACAAACGTCCTGTACCTTGGTCTGACGAGGCACTTCTTGCTTTCACTCAGTGTAAATCTGGCTTAGCCAATGCCGCAACCCTCGCCTATCCTGCACCAGACCATGAACTCCACTTAATGGTTGACGCTTCCGACATTGCTGTTGGGACAGCATTAAATTGCTTAACTCAAAGTGGCACAAAACCACTATCATTTTTCTCCTGTAAACTGAGTGCAACAGAAATTAAATATATCACATATGATAGAGAGCTTCTCGCTATCTATTTATCTGTCAAACACTTTCGGCATTACCTAGAAGGCAGAAATTTCATAATATTTACTGACCATAAGCCTTTAACACATGCATTTACTAAAAACTCTGATGCAATCTCTTCACGTCAACTTCGGCAGCTGGATTTTATTTCCTAGTTTTGCACGGATATTCGACATATCCCTGGCTCTGACAATGTAGTAGCAGATACGTTGTCAAGAATAAATTCTGTCAATGTTCAGTCAACTGATTTGGCTACAATTGCAGAAGCTCAACAACATGATGTCGAGCTGCAAGAGCTGTTAAAGAGCGACAAGATCTCCCTGTGTTTGAAACCTGTTGCAGTGTCTCCAACCTTAAGTATATACTGTGACAGTAGCTGTGATACAATTTGACCTTATGTACCCAAAGATTTTCGCAAAAGTATTTTTTCATCCTTGCATAACTTATCACACCCAGTCACTAGCGCATCCAAAAAACTCATCCAATCTCGATTTGTTTGGCCATCTATGTCAAAAGATATCAACACTTGGACTCGATGTTTTATAAAGTGCCAAAGGGCAAAAGTGTCTAGACACACATCCAGCCCTCTCCAAAGTTTTCAGCTACCTCAGCGCAGATTCGACCATGTGCACATCGACATTGTGGGACCTCTAACACCATCAGATGGTTTCCAGTACTTACTCACCTGCATATATCGCTTTACACGCTGGCCTGAAGCAATTCCTATTGCTGACATATATGCAGAAACTGTTGCAAAAGCCTTTGTTGCAAATTGGATTTCACGATTTGGAATCCCTACCCTCATAACTTCAGACCAGGGCAGACAATTTGAAAGCAACCTATTCTCCATCCTTAATAAGATGTTGGGTATCCAGAAGACCCGCACAACACCATACTACCCAAAAAGCAACGGTTTAGTTGAGCGATTCCATCGTTCCCTAAAACAAGCACTTCGATGCCATGAATCGAAATGGACTGAATCACTCCCTATTGTCTTGCTTGGACTTAGATCTTCTTTCAAAGCAGACTTCGACTGCACTAGTGCTGAGCTTGTTTATGGTGCACCACTAAGACTACCATGTGAAATGATCGACCACCCACAAATTGATATCAACCTCATGACTTCTTACAAACATTGCGCACCATGAACTCATTAAAACATACTCCAAGCCAGCTGTTTTTGTCCATCCGTCCCTCAAAACATGCACTCATGTGTTTGTGAGGCATGGTGATATAAAGAAGTCACTTCAAAGTCCTTAGGATGGCCCATTCAGTGTAATGCAAAGAGGCGACAAGACTTTCACTATCAACATGAATGGCAGACAAACTGTTATCAGTATTGATAGACTGAAACCCGCCTTCTTAGAAACTTTTGATTTCTCCATCACCCCAACTTCCCAGCAATTGCCTATACCACAAGACTGTACCGAGCAATCTTCACAGTCTAATGCCTCAACTTCCCGACATGACCCAGTGAAGACAGATCCACTTCAAAAGACTCTTGTGACAGCTCGTTCTGGTCGTCGTGTTCGGTTCAACACACGGTACCTCTAACCTCAGTGCCTCAGGCACTTGGGGGGAGTACTGTGGTGAACTTTCCATTATCATCCACCTCCACCAGATGGCAGTGAAAAAAAAATATTTGTGTTAGTGGCAACAGGTGTTTCAAGAACTTTTACCTTCACGATGTGGCAACAGGATAAGTTGTTGACACCAGACTTTTTTTCCGACTTCGCTTGCAGCGTACATCACTTCTTTAATCTGGCGCAAGGATGTAGCTTGTTTAACGACTTGTATCTTAACTATTTGTATATTTCTTGAAAAGATTAAATAATCTTTAATTATTATGAAAGTTATTTTTACCTTAAGTTAGGACATCATTTATAACAGATCCATCAGTTTCTAACCGTGCGTATTTGTAGACCTCATGAAAAATTGTTCGAATATTTTCTAACAATGAAAGAGATATCGTTGAGAGGCAATATTGATAACTTTTCGTTAAACCACTATATTATCCAGAGTATACAGGATACACCTCACAACAAAGTAATCCTATTTGGATGCACTACGCTTTCGGAATTTAAACTAAATCTTTTAATTTACAAGAAACTGTGTCAGTGGAGTTCAAAATTCCAACAGCCTAAACCCCAGTTCACTCTAGATGTCCTAAGTTTTCCTCGAGGGAAAAAAGAAATTATTTTGTTTTAATTGCGGGATATCATAACATAAATCTTCTGTTCGTGCACATACAGGAAAGGGCGCAAAATGTCTGGGGGCGCCATATCTCTGCGAATGAGAATATATGACTCCACCCCAAGACACCTCCCCAGTGCTCAATTGCATACCATAGACATCACTACTGCCCTTTCAAGTGATGTGACGATTGTTAAAATAAACTATAACTGTTTCCTGGCCGATACCAATCTCCAAAACCACTTTTATGTAATCAGTGAAGACGCTTATACACTTCTTGGATCTCCTGCTTTAATTAATACATCTATAATATGTACCGACCCAAAAAACTTTACTTTGAAACACATGGGATATTTTGTTGCGAAAACAGAGTCTAATAATACAATTTTCAAAGATATTTTTCATGTATCAAGCAGGGCGGTCGCTCTGCCAAGCCAAGCTTTAAAAAAAACGCCACACAAACAACGCCAAGAACTGGAATAAAGACCGCTAATGCTTATATACAGAAAGCAACTTCGCAATGTTAAATCGACAAAACATGCCAGATTAAAATATCAGATATCAAACAAACCAAGCGTCGTAGAAAAAAAAAACGAAAACTAGAAGAATCTAAGGAAGAATTTCTTCAATTTAAGACCAAACTCATCTTCATAAGTGATTTATAAACAGAGATATAGCTTTTTTTTAAAAACGTCGAGTTACTTAAAATGATCACTATTTTCTTCGTCAAACTTTTTTTTTCAAACAAGCTACAGGCCTTAATATTGGGCAGAATAAAAAAAGGATTGCATTTTTGGACAAGTAATTACGTAATCTATGTGCTTTTATAACATTCAGTGTAAAAAAAAAATATTTTCTATCCTTAATTAGCAAAAAACTGTTAATTAACTTGGCGATTAAAAAATTATGCCAAAACAGAGATAAAACCCGCCAACGACCATGTACCATCTGTATTAAAATAGCACAAATCAGTTACAGGTTATAATATAACCACATCAAATTTCATCTGCAAGTCAGCCATTTTCTTCTGAAGATATTTTTTTTTTTAAATAAAACTTCACAATTATAAGAACACATATTTTATCAAATAATTAAATATGACTGCAAACTGTGGCAGATGATTGTTTCTAACATGAATAAGTATGAGAAATTGCCGGTTACGGATATAGATATGGGTAGCTCAGTCGCAGGGCGTCGGCATGGTACGCCTAAGGTCCCAGGTTCGAGTCCAGGCCCAGGTCAATTTTTCACTCATGTTTGTTTAGTGCATTTAATTGTCTGATAAAATGCGTGTTCTTATAAATATTGTAAAATAAAGTAATCAGACGTAGTGTTTATGCTTTAAAAATATTTTAAATATATAATTTACGTTTTTAGAAAGATCTTTAAAAATAAATTAGTTTTTGAGGGAAGATGTACCTTCTAAAATGTATACATTAAGAGTTATCGCCATTTAAATTTTCTTTCCAAATGTAAACAAAAATTTTGAAATGAATTAAATGTGATTCATTTATTTCTAAAAATAAAAAAACACGGTAAAGGACAGGCATTTCGTTCGCAGGAATACCTTTCACGTCATCTACTATATATACGAGGCTAGCGAAAAAGAAAGGCTACCGCGGTGCTTTACGCGTATCTTTTTTTACAGACCGCGGGAATCACGTGAGGCTCGAATCCACCAATGCAGGTGTACGAAAAGAGCATCACCTCACTCTAGCGGTCTGCAAAAAAAGATAAGTGGAACGCACCGCGGTAGCCTGTCTTTTTCGTTAGCCTCGCTATATATATAAAACACAAACGGAAATTTCGTTCCGTTCCTTTATAACTCGAGATCTGCTGAATGGAATTTGATGGAACTTGCACTGTTCGAGAGATAATTTTTCAGGGAAGGTTTTAGTATGTAACACAACGTTCTACGTATATTAGCTATCGAATTATGATAGAAAGTTCTGTTATTTTGACCGAAAAGGTTACCATTGCTAATTTTTTGGCGATCATTACTGTTGCAGAAAGAAATGAAAAGGCTATACATCTCGAAAATAAAAGAAAAACTGTTACTAATTTTATTTAAAAAAAAAAAAAAAAAAAAAAAAAAAGAAAAAAAAAGAAAGAAAGAAAGAAAAAAAAAGAGTTTTGATGAGAGAATATTATAAAACGAAAATATTTAATTTAAACATGATTAGAAATGTTCATAATGCTTAAAAATTTATTCAAGGGGCAAGATTTCTATTGAAACAAATTTGGCGATTTATCTTTTGTTTTTGGCGATTTTGATTTTACTTTTGACCCCAAACAATTTGATTTTAAGCCAAAAAGTGTCTTTTTTTGTTGCAGAAAGAATTGAAATAGCTATACATCTGGAAAAATAAAAGAAAAAACTGTTACTAATTTTATTTTTTTTAAAAAGAAAGAAAAGAAAAAAAAGAAAAATAGTTTTGATGAGAGATTTTACGCCAAAAGGTGTTTTTTTTTTCAAGTGTACGACTGCATTTTCGCAGTATTTTTTTTTTGGTACATTTTGGTAAGCCGGGCGCCAGTGATATATATATATATACATGCATATACATACACAAACATATATACACATATATCTACACAAATACATGTATATACATACATATATATATATACACTTATATGTATGAATATATATATATATATATATGTGTGTGTGTGTGTGTTCATATATCACTGGCGCCCTGCTAACCGAAAAGTACCTTTTTTTATTCAAATGCAAACTATATTAATGGCAATATACTTCTATTTACTTCTACATATATGAAATTTCGTTCCGGCTGCTTATAACTCGAGTTCTGCTGAATGCATTTTCGTAGAACTTAAACTAAGATAATTTTTAAGGGAAGGTTTATTGTATAACATATCGTTCTACGTAGCTTAGTTATATAATTATTCTGGGAAGTTCTATAATCAGATCAATCCGATTATGAAAGATTAGCCTTTTTAAAAGATTTTGCCGAATGTATTTCGATGGAACCTATACTGTTAAATAATTTTCTAGGGAACGTTTTATTATATAACGTTGCTTAGTTCTAGAATTATAGGGGGGAAATTCGAAAATCGGGTGACCATTTTTTTTATCAAATATTAGCCTTTTCAATATTTGATTCCGATTATGAAAGATTAGCCTTCTAAAAAATTTCTACTGAACGGATTTTGATAAGAATTGTATTGTTAGTTAGATGCTATTTCAGAAATGGTTTTAATGTACTATATATTGTCCTACGTTGCTTAGTCCAACAGTTATGTGTGAAGGTTATATAGTCAAGTGAACCCGATTCCGAAATATTAGCCTTTTTGATAGTTTTTACTGGGCGTATTTTTTGCGACTTGCATTGTTAAGTAGATAATTTGTAAGGATTGTTTTAGTATATTTTATATCGTTTTGTTGTTTTAGAATTATGTGGAAAAGTTCAAAAATCAGATTATCAAAGATTAGCCTTTATAAAAACTTCTTCTGAATGGATTTTGTTAGTTAATTTGTTTGCATTGTTATTTCGATAATTTTTAGTGATGGTTTTAGTATATTGCATATAGTTTTATCATTCTTTAGCAAACCCTAACTGTAAATGACCAAATAAAAGAGTTGGTCCTTAACAGCTAAAATTTTGACTGCACATTAGAAAATATAATAGCGCAATCGCGTCATTTTTCAGTAATGTAGAAGGATATTCCACGTAAATATACAGATTGCTTTCAAATACAAGGGCAAATTAAACGATATATTTCGTTTGATTCAGGGTTCATTTGTAGAAACCGACCAGCGCAGCGGGCGTAGCTTACTAGTTTTCCTATAAATTAATGAAATCCAGTTGTTAAATTATTTTTGTTTTAGAAGTGAAGTTTCCATTTAAATTTATTGTAACAGTACAATGTTTAATTGAATAAGATAAGGTAAATCTAAGAAATTGCTAAGAAATTCCAAACATGCACAGGGCAACGCAAAAAAATAAAATAATAATAAATAAAAAATAAAAAATAGATAAATAAATAAATAAATAAATAAAAATCAGCTTTCAGAAATTCTAAAAATTGTTCCGCTATTCATATTATGTATCTTCGGGGTCCATCCTCACACTTTCAGCCCTCCCACCCAAAGGGGGCACTTTTCTAAATTTTGCCGACACCTCTCATGTGATATATCGTTGGAAAAGTCTGTGAACGCTTAATCATAATATGCAGGGGGGGGGGTATTTTCTAAATTTTGCACATACCCCTCATGTGATACATCGTTGGAAAGGTCTGTGACCGCTTAATCCTATTATGCATCTCCGGTGTTCATCCCCCCTTTTGCACCCCCAAGCGCGATTAGCTTTCACCACCAGGGGACGCTTTCCTATATCTGTTCCTACGAGTCGGATCACGACCGGGTATGGCTCATTCGACTCGACATCAACAGAGCTTTCCGATTTTAGTTCGTTTTTTCACCACCAGGGGGCACTTTTCTATCTCTGGTTCTATGGGCTAGATCACGACGGGGTATATCTCATTCGACTCGACATCTCTAGCCTTAACGATTTCAGTGCCCGAGGTTCATACAGAACAGATTGCGCTACCTGGTGGTGGAAGATGGAACTTGCAGCACGACTGCTATACGGTGCCGAAGGCAGCGGGGACCCGTGTCGGAAGTTAGTTTGGTTAGAGGTTTATACTATTCGATGTGCAAATTAAGGGATTATCCGGTGCCGAAGGCAGCGGAGAACCAGGTCGGAGGTTCGTTCGGTTCGAGGTTTATCTTATTCGAGGTTTTACAAGATTCGAGGCCCCGATATAAATTAGGGGTCCGCTAGCGGGCGAAGCCAGCTAGTGCTAATAATAAAAGAGCGTGATATCACGTTTGATTTCAAATGCAGCGCTGACACGCTATGTACGTTTTGCATTTTTATTCATTTCATCGATAAGTCAGTGATATTTTTTAACGGGGGATAACAAGTATTATAACAAGCCACATTTAGTATGTTGTTATTAGTTTAATTTAAAAATCTACTGGTATTTCTAGTTAACCTTTTAAACAATGACTGAAAGTAAAATGTAATTTTAAATTATTTCTCATGTTTAGATTATTTAAATTATGTTTATTCTGTTTTAAAAAAAAGAAATGATATCTACAAAAACAACTTTTCAAAAGTAAAAAAAAAGCCAAGCTTAAAAAAAAAAAGTTGTGGCTAAAAAATGGTGTGATATCAAATTTCCAAGCTATTATATTACATTTTAACTTTTTTCCATTAAATAAGTTATCATATATATATAAGTCGAGTGCCTACGTATATGTTAATAGAAATCGTTTTCTCCTGTACTAAATACATCCTAACGAGTTTCTGAAAATTCAATTTTTTTCAAATTATGCATGATGGGCTCGGCGGCCATCTTTTCATATTTCTAAGCACCCAAATTTCTAAAGTAAAAGCGTAATATGTTTGCAATGTAATATGTTTATAACAATTTCGAACTTCAGATTTTAACTACGGACAGATAAATTAGATAAGACTGATATTTTGAGAAATTGATTTTTACTAGTTTGAAATTATTAATTACTGTAAAAAATAAATCATAAGATGAATCTTTAAGATAAGTCATCATTATCTTAAGACACAATTTTCAGATCATACAAATCTATAAATGAAACGCTTAAAATATTTGCTTAAATAACAATTTTGAACTTCGGATTTTAACTACGGATTTGGATGCTTAGAATTTTGTGAATAATATGCAAAGATGGCCGCCAAGCCCATCATGCATAATTTGAAAAAAATTGAATTTTCAGAAACTCGTTAGGATGTATTTAGTACAGGAGAAAACGATTTCTATTAACATATACGTAGGCACTCGACTTATATATATGATAACTTATTTAATGGAAAAAAGTTAAAAAAGTAATATAATAGCTTGGAAATTTGATATCACACCATTTTTTAGCCACAACTTTTTTTTTTTACGCTTGGCTTTTTTTTTACTTTTGAAAAGTTGTTTTTGTAGATTACAATTTCCTATGGTATATGACGTGATTTTCACTTTAGAATTGAATAAATATTTGAATTCCCAACATTTTCGTTCCGCTTTCTTTTTCTGAAGTACGAAATTCCACTTCCTCGCGAGAGCGGTTAAAAGATAATTCACCAATATTGGACTTTACCATTAGTATAAAAAAGAAAATTCTCCATCACCTATTAGTGAAACTATATCGACTACTTCTGAATCGGCTTGCTCTAGCGTAAACATTACCTCGTCGTGTGATTTGGAAAACGAGATAACAAATTAAGTAATTAATTTAGATATCCCCCAATCTGCAATATTTTACTACTACAAATGATTTTCCTGACGAAAGTATTACAAATTTATCTATTTTAACGGATCGGCTTGTCATTGTTTGCAGATTATAATAATAAAGACGACAATTTTTTTCCAATTACTAGCAGACATACGATTGTACCTGATGAATTAGTGAATCACCCGAAGCTTGAACATGTTACCAAAAACAAAACACTATCCTCGAAATTAGGGAACTAGCTAATTTCATTTTTTAATTTGGCATACTTTATTGTAACTTTTCCATCTAATTATTTTAGCGTGTTTATGTGATAAAATGTCGTCCAGCCTAAGTCAAGACTGAATTTCCTGTGTCATATACGATTGCTTCTCGTTGTGGTTTCCAGCGCAGCAGTATATTCCAGATAAATTTCTGCCCGATGTGTGAGCTATTCTTTCGTTATTTATCGGTTAGATCTCCCAATTTCGTCTCTAAGAAAAGGAGAAAGAGAAGTAGAAAAGTCCAGAGAGGTAAAATTCTGGTTATGCATATGTGAAGCCATACCACGTCAGGGAGTTATCATTAAGCGTGCATTTTTTTCGCTGTAAGTGTTAAATAATATCTCTTGTGATTACAGATTGCAAAGTTTTTTTTAAAAGAAGTGTGAGCTATACTCCGAAGTTATTTGCTATTGTTTTATTGTGATTTCTCATGATGAATATTTATAGTAGCACATACAGATCAAGTGTTTTTTTTTCTTTACTAACGTTTGCTTCAATTCTACAAGTATTTATTACGTATAGTGCTTATTCAGTTTTAGGTGCTAGGATTCTCAAGATGTGCTTATATTTTAGTGTATGTCAAGATTCTTACGAAAAAGTTTTTTTCTGTGCATCACATCTGTCTACTGTCTCCAGTGTTTTTTCTGCAAACAGTTTATGCTTGTATACAGTGACGTTAACTGCAATGTGACTTCTTTAGGGAAGTGACATATATTTTCTCTAACGAACTACTTATTTTTTTATGTTTTATGGTTAAGACATCTTAAAGTATTCTCCTGTGACATTTATTATTATTTTTTTTACTTTTATATACTTATTATGACTGTTTGACTTCCGTGTAGTTAAGCTTCAACAAGTGATATGTAAACCAGTGGTTTTTTTATTGTGGTTTGCTGTGTATTTTTTTAAATTAGAAAAAACATAGTGCTTTATGTGCATTGCATGTTTTCTTTGTTCCTCCTTTCCATGTGACACTAAAGGCCAACTCCAGTGTTTTTTAAACCATTTAACTGGCCTTCTGTTTTAGGACTTTGCAGAACACATATCTTGTTTTTTTTGCATGATCTGAACATTTTCAAAGACTTACGGACTCAATAATTAACTTTTTACAGCAAAGTTTCTGAAGTTCCATAGGTGTTTGTCAATCATTTTTGTTGTTAGTATTATTTTTCAGTATTCCTTTTGTTTTGTAAAACAAGAAATATATATCTATCTTGTGTTTTGAATGTTTAACAGATATGTAACTTTGTCCCATAGTAAGTACTACTGGTTACGAAAGAAAATTGTGTTTTGAATGTTTAACAGATATGTAACTTTGTCCCATAGTAAGTACTACTGGTTACGAAAGAAAATTGTTTTTTTTTTCTTTTAGACGAAGCAAATTTTGACGTTTTTTTTTTCTTTTTATAAATAACGAGTGCATGCTATATGTCGAATGTATGTATCCACATGTCGAATGGCCGAGTGGGGTTACAGATTCATACGGCATACACTCTAGTGAGAAGCTAATGCAGCAGGTTCCCAGGGTAGAGCTCTGACGTGAAACACCCAACCCCCACGGAAATGCTGAGATATTGTTTTCAGGGGCACTGGTTTGAGAATTAATTGTTCGTTTTCAAACCAGAGTGCGACCAGAGTGTCTGGGCAGACGGTCCGATCATGCGCTCCTGTCGCCGCTGTTACGAAGGCTGATATGTTTTCAGTAAAAAACCACTATTTAACCTTAATTCTTGTAAATATTATAATTTTACTGTTTTATTTAAGTGTAATATTAACCTAGAACCCATTAAACAATTGTTACTTAGTAAAATAGAGTACTTATTGAGTTTTCCATTATTTATACATATCTATATTAAATTTATTTTAGATATTTCATATTATAAAGAATTATCGACAAATTGAGTTTTATAATACGAAAAATATTATGGTTTATTTTAAAATTATTATTTAAAGAAGACATTTAACAATAAAAGATCATATGTACTAAAGATAGTTTAACAAGAAGAAAAAAAATGGTAAAATCAAGTGCGAATTGTAAAATATTTCTAAAAATATCTGCATTTTTTCTTATAAGAACTAATAAAAATATTCAGGATTAAAACGTATTTTTCTACTTTAAAATTTTGAATATTCTTAACTTTAGAGCAATGGAATCTAATAAGCGTCTAATCGATACGAATGTGAAAGTCATAAAGCAGGCTGAATATTCAATAGTTGCCTTTTATTTATTAATATTATTGGAGAAAAATCGCTCGAGCGTATACATTTTCATTTTTAACTTTTAACTGAAAAGATTTAGATAACTATACGACTTTATAGTTCTCATTGATTTTTCAAAATTGTCGAACTTTAGAAATGTGTATTTCTGTAATGTGTTATTTTAGCTGAAAATAGAAATTCAGAAAGGATTATTCATTCGTAGAAAAGCGAAAATTCAAAATTTGCCATTCTTAAAATTTCAAAATATTTCTATATTTTGTGTTAAAAATGAAGTTTTGATTATTTAAAAAATTTGTAGCTATGTAAAATTTTCATTATATAAAGGTTACACATTGGAATAATAAAATATTTTATGATAACATTTAAACATACATAGACCATATGTACGTAGACTATATATACCATTAGATTATACGTAGACTATATATACAACTGGGTTATATGTAGACTATAAAACCACTGTTTTGCAAAAATTCTGTCTCTTACATTCTCATTTCGATTTAATAACTTTGTCTACATTGTCAAACACATCTCCGTCAGCCAACTTCTTTTCTGATGCTCATGAAACCTCTATCATTTGATATGTATAAATATACGTTTCCCACTAATAGATAATAAATATTGGTTCTGAAAGAATGAAATAGATCGTTCACAATTTGTACAGATTTCTCTTAAAATGCCCCCGGAACAAGATATTTAAAGATAAATTTGCACCGAAAAAAAGAAATTGTTGGGCATTCTTTTAGATTTGATAACTGGTACATAACACATGGGCTGGGCTGATAAGTTCCCGGTCTAATAAAGACAACACAACCTTTTAAGATAACTTTATAACTGTATAACTTTATAACTTTATAACTTTAATAATAAATAATAATAAATTAATAATAAAAATAATAATTTAATAAAAATAATTTAATAATAATAATTTAATAAATAAATAATAATAATAATTTAACAATAAATAACATAATTTTATAACGAAAAAGCTCCAAACAGTGCTCAGAATCATCGACTCGTTGTTGTTTTTGGTAAAAAGTCAACACGCGAGGCACCCACTTTGACAACAGCTTTTTCATAGACAAATGTTCATTCAAAATAAAACCGACACGTTCCTTGGATATCTTCAGAGTCTGAGATATCTTCTGCAACTTCACTTTACGGTCTCCCAAAACGATTTTGGGGACTTTTTTTTATGTTTTCCGGAGTAACCACTTCTTTTGCGTGGTGCATCACTGGTGTCACGTACGACCATGTTTAAATTCAGCAAACCAGTCAATAATGGTTTATTAGCTTATCAACCATTATTAGCTTATTATTAGCTGTTTATTAGCTTATTATTAGTTACGCTTATCAAGCCAAGCTTTTGTTTGAACGGTGTTTTTTTCCCATCAAATAACAATTCTCGAAATTCTTGTTTATCCAGTTTTTTGTTTATTAACAAAGTCGTTCAACTAAAACCATTCCGACGTTTTATCCACACGGCGAATAGTCGTGACATTTTTCCTGCTACCTTTTAAAGGTTAGTATTTAATAAAAAAAAAGCATCGGTTCAGCGACTGCAACGCCATCTGTGTGCCACACCGGGAACTTATCAGCCGATGTGTTATTCGAAGAAGCCTTATTTTCTTTTGAACATGAATTCAATTATATCCATCCAACATCCATATACGTGAGATTGTGTATGTTTATAAAATATTCAGCTCAGGAAACCACAGATAGATAAATACAATTGTTGTAGTGTGTGAGGCGGGTGATTGCGTTTCTAAAAATGGTAAATTTTAGGTAGCTTTCATTACAAAAAGCTACCTATTGCAGCCGTTCGGAGGAAAGCAATTCCAAAAAATTTGGGTATATTTTCACCGATCAAGACCCCAGACCCCCAAACCACCCTCCGTTCAAATGTTGATTTATATATATATATATATATATATATATATATATATATATATATATATACATATATATATATATATATATATATATATATATATATATATATACATATATATATATATACACTCAAGAGCCAAAACATTATGACCACCCCCACATTTTGCAATGAACTCGCCTGGATGACGTGGAAGGTAAGTTATCAGGTGGGAGTGGTATTTAACTGCTGCTGGAAAGTCTGAAGAATCATTCTTGCGCTTACTTTGGTGTGTGATGGGAAAGGCTGCGGATCTAAGCGACTTTGATAGAGGGCAGACCGTGATGGCTCGATGGCTCGGTACAAGCATTTCCGAAACTGCACGACTCGTGGTTTGTTCGCGATCTACAGTTGTTAGTACTTATGCAAAGTGGATAAATGACGGTGAAACCAGCAGTAGACGCCATGGTGTTGGACGTCCACACGTTATCAAAGAAAAAGGACGTCGGAGATTGTCCCGCTTGGTGAAGCAAAACCGGCGTCAGACAGTGACTCAGCTGACAGCCCAATATAATGCCGGTTCAAGTAGAATTGTATCGGAGCACACTGTTCAGCGGACACTGTTGGATATGTGGCTACACAGCAGACGTTCCACTCATGTGCCTCTGTTGACAATGCGTCATCGCCAACCACGCCTACGCTGGGCCCGGGAACATCGCGATTGGACCATGGATCAGTGGAAGAGAGTTTCTTGGTCAGATGAATCACGGTTTGTTATTCATCACGTCGATGGCCGTGTCAGGGTACGCCGTCTTCCAGGCGATCGCTTGCTCCCTCAATGTACAGCAAGTCATACACAGGCCGGTGGTGGCGGTATTATGCTTTGGGGGAAGTTCTCATGGGCGTCTCTGGGACCCGTGGTTGTGGTCGAGCAGACCATGAACACTACGGAGTATCTGAACGTCATTGCAGACGAATTTCCCCCTTACATGGCGTCTGTCTTCCCAACTGGTAATGGAGTCTTCCAGCAGGACAACGCTCCGTGTCACAAGGCCCGAATTGTATTGGAGTGGTTCCAGGAATAAAATGCTGAATTCCAGTTAATGTCCATGCCGCCTAACTCACCGGATATCAATCCGATAGAACACATTTGGGATGTCATGGAACGGCAGCTCAGAGTTGAAATACCACCAAGTCCCAATATCTCGGATTTGCGTGACCGTTGCTGAAACATCTGGTACAATCTGTCTTCGGCTATCTACTAAGGACTTGTAACGTCCATGCCAAGGTGGGTTGCAGTTGTGTTGCGGGCCAAAGGTGGGCCAACTCGTTATTGACAGGTAGTCATAATGTTTTGGCTCTTGAGTGTATATATATATATATATATATATATATATATATATATATATATATATATATATATATATATATATATCCATATATATATATATGACGTATGTCATTCTGTAAAACTCTCTTATTTATGAACCGATTCGGATGTGACTGAGTATGCGTATAGGACATACAGAGGTCTCGATCGAGTTCTTCGGCCAGCTTCCTCCGAAATCTTGTTTCAAAATGGCGGCCAGTAAAAATTTAAAAAATAAAAAAAATTCAAAAGATGTACAAAAAAGTTATAAATTTCAAAAATTGTTTCCATTGAGTGTTATATCATGATACAAGGAGAGCATTTGTTGATTTGGCTTTACCTTAACCCTTCTTTGCATGAGTTTTTCTTTTACAATTGTGTTTTTTTATACATATATTAAATATTAGACACCAGAAATTTTAAGATAGATTTTTAACTTTGTTCAGCAACATAGTTCACGGGAAATTTACTGTATTAATATTTCTATATAAATATAGTGGTGGCGAAGAAGTTGATTTATTTATTAAAAGTTAAATAAACAGTGATGGAAATTTACATCACTATGCAATTAAAGGTTAAAAATGGCTGAGATATGGCAGTTTGAAATTCTAGGGGGGCTGACTGTTTAAAATAAACTGATTTTTGTTATGCTGTAACTCTCATACTTATGAACCTATATAAATGTGATTGATCATGTTTACAGGACATAACGAGGTCGACCGAGTTTGTTGGGCAGCTTCATGCGCCATCTTATTTCAAAATGACGGCCAGTTATTTTTTTTATTTTTTCAAAATTCAAAAAGATGTACAAAAAATTATAAATTGAAAAAATTGTTTCTGTTAAGTGTTAGAACGTGATACAAAGATTCTCGAACATTTTTGTTTTGGCTATATAAATGGCTGAGATATGGCTTAATAAATGACTGAGATTTGGCTTAATAAATGGCTGAGATATGGTAGTTTGAATTTCTAAGGTGGCTGAGATTTTGAAACAATCTGATATTTGTTATGCTGTAACTTTCGTATTTATGAACCGATATGAATGTGACTGATCATGTGTACAGAACATACCAAGGTCTCGACCGAGTTCGTTGGCGAGCTTCATGTGCCACCTTGTTTCAAAATGGCGGCAAGTCAAATTTTTTAATTTTTTAAAAATTCAAAAATATGTATAAAAAATTATAAATTGAAAAAGTTGTTTCCGTTAATTGTTAGATCGTGATACAAGCATTCCGGAACATTTTTTGTTTTGGCTTTTTCTTTAAAAATGGCAGAGATATGGCAGTTTGAACTTCTAGGGTGGCTGACATTTTGAAACAATCTGATATTTGTTATGCTGTAACTCTCATGCTGAAATTCACATTCAATTTCAGTATTAACGAAAACCGGGATTGGATTTTATAAAATATTTTTCCAAGCAATTTAGCTTCGTGTGTTTGTGTAAAATGTATTGAAGTTTTAAAACATGGACTATGAAAGCTACCTTTTTCTCCCGGTAGAGGCCGGAATGACTTTTTGCTATTAAGTCTAATTTCAATCCTTTCACAGGCAAGTACTTGTGTTCCTCTAATGTTTAATTCCCAAAAGAATTTTCGAAAATTTATTTGAAAATAAGAAAATGCAATTTTACAGATTTCTTCCCCAAAATTAAAGAAGTAAAATTTTGCTCAAATATTCTGGTACAAAAACTTAATTAAAATTAAGAAGTATAAAAAATATTCCCCGCCCTTCAATGGTTTAAATTAAACTTCATAAAAAATTAACCGTTCATATAATCGTTACAGTTTTTCTATATGTCACTTAAATTACATTATTTTCATTATAAACAGCATTGCAAACATTACAAATTAATTTTATTTATTTAATGATTTATAAGATAAACTCAGATAACTAGCATTGATTAAAATATATATATATATATAACACAAACATATATTTAATTTTAAAAAACACTTCAAATTTTTAAATTATATACATAACATGGTAAAAAAAAAAAAAAAGGAGAGAATTATTTCGATGTGTAAGAAATTTCCAATTACAAATACAATCACAACTATTTTGGACATATCTCATGATTATTAGAATGTAATTGTAACAAAACTCTCTTAATTACCATTGCAATAATGTAATAAAAATCATAATCTTCCTAAGTACAAATGTAGTATTCTCTAAATTAAAAAATATCGTTACCATTACACTTTATGGTAACTATAATTTCTCAATTACCATTATACCAAAGTAATGATAATTATGATGCTTATGATTACGATTGTAATGTTAATGTATTTGGAAATTCATCATTACCATTATATGTACTGGTAGCTGTAATTCCTCACATCCCATTAAATCTGTAATTACATTACAGGGTTGGGTTGATTATTGACGGCCAATTATCTACACTTGGGATATAGGCCCGGGGAGAGTGCCCTTCGTGGGGGTCTTTCTAAGGGAACCTAACCCGTATTTACGCATGGATAAATCCACGGCTCGAAGAAAACCACGAAAACTCCGAACGATTAGGCCGACGGGCGCGATTGGGATCGAACCCAGCACCTCCCGTCTACCAGCTTCGAGAGCAGAACCTCTCAGCCACTGGTGGGGCAATTACATTACAGATTAAACCGGTTACGAATTTTCCCAACTCTGGTTTGGTCATTAGAGATATGACTCAAAATATAATGTAAACAAAAAACGATACTAAATTACTGATTTTTTAACACTTTCAAACATATAGTTGAAAAGTATTTATGACTTCGGCTTGTCTGTCTGCCGTCTTTCCATACTCTAGCTCTCTCAAATATACTCAGATTGCCATGTAATTGATAATTTTTATAAAAGTTTACTGTGGCATGTTCACTATTGAGAAAGAAGACTGTAGTGTTTCTACTTCGTTCATAGGGACACTCAAAAGAATTCCATTGCGTTACATTATGGTCGATAAGGGAAAATTGTTTGCGGTGAATTTGAATGGTGTTACACTATTTCAAACATCATGAAATTGATATGAATTTCTGAAGTGCACTAAAACATGCTTTCTGTAAAATATGGATTGCAAAGCATTTATCATTCATTTACAGGGTCACACAAAAGAATTCGATTACAGAATGGTCTATGGGGTAAAACTGTATGCAGCGTATATTAATGATGTTATATTGTTTCAAACGTATATTTTTATACATTAATGAGGTTCACTACAAAACGCTTGCTGTAGAATGTGACGTGCACAGCATTTACCGTTCATTTACGGTGACACATAACATGTTTCGGTTACAGAACTGTCTAATAGCGATAATTACTGGAAGTACATATTCAGTTATGATATCCGTTTAACTTGAACTAAATTTCTGTATACTATGTGGTGTGTCTAAATTCCATAGACCACATACAGGGCTACCACAAAATAATTCGTAAGCATTACTGTGTATGCACGTGAATTGCTTAAAGGTGGTTCTTAACTGAGATATTCATTTTCCAGCTATATTTATAGATACTAAGAGATGTTTGCAGAATATAACGTATAGCAAAGAACTCTATCCATTCCCGTCAATAGATGGTAATTTTTGGAAGTATGTTTTTAGTAGCATTGTGCGTTTTTCGTATGCATTAAATAATTATTAATATGTGGCATGTATATAAATTTGTAGATAATATTCAGGGCTAGAGAAAAAAATACTAGTATATTTTTTATACTAGGGTATATTATACTAGTGTTATTTTTTATACTGTGTAGATTATATACAGATCTATAGATCATATACAGGACTGCACAAAAGAATTCGACTACCTTTCTGGCTATAGACGGTAATTGCTGAAATCTGGTTTTCAAATGTGCTATGAGTTTTCTAAATTGTTTATTTAGATATCGTCTTTCATCTTATTAAACGGCAGAATTTCATATATTAAAGTATTTTGTAGGAGTTGGAAAGTGTTTCATAATCTATGCTTAATGCATGACTTTATTTCTTCTTTATTATTGAAGTTAGGAGCTTCGTATGAAGTCCAGGGGAGTTAGGGGGTTAATGCAATTTTTGATTTTATTATAAATAATTTGTTTGAAAGGGTGTTTTTTATGTTCAAAATTTCTAAAGTAATTTAAAATAATAAATGTTACTATATAAAAAAGGGGAGTGTCGGAATTAAGTTAAAAATCGTATAAAACTGTTCCATGCATAAAGAAAATTAATTAATGATGTAAACAAATAATTTTAACATGGCGTAAATGACATAAAACTATAAAAGTGGCCTTTAAATGGTGAAAATAAAAGTTTTTTCTCAAATTGTTTCGTGAGAATTATTTTATTCTTATATCGTTCTATGCTACCTATTATTTAGGTTCACTGTAGTTTATACAAATATCTCTTTGATGGTCAAAATTTGTTATTTTTACATTTTAGTTTGATTTACTTTGAAATCGACCTATCGCAATCACTTTATTATATACATATAATAATTCAAATTTTGTCATCACGATAACTTCCGAAAAACTGAATCAATTCGTTCCTAATTTAAAAATTAAATGGATCTTTCCAGTATCGTGGATAAGTTTGTTAACTAGGTATGTAGCTTTTATAGTTCGTTTACAGAGATACACAAAACAAACATGCAGAACTTCTCACCTTAAAAACGTCTGAATTGCTCAACCAATTTGAAACTACTTGGTACAGCATCTTGCACGTATCTTAGATGAGCTCGTTAATGAAGTATGTACCTTACAGCTCGATTACAGGAAAACACAAAAGCAAAACATGCAAAATGTGTCATTACGATAACGTCCGAAATACTGAAACAATATGAATTGAGACAGTAGTGTATTGATCTTGTAAGTATTATAGATGAGTTCGTCAATCCAGTATGTATAGCTCTTATAGTTAGTTTACAGAGATGCACAAACTTTTCAACAGCATTCATTGAATGGTTTGGTTTTGAACCCAGTTTGAGGGTCGGTAATATATTACAGCATATGGACAATTTTTGAACTACGATTTCCCCAAATGTTTGAATTTTTTTATGTAATTGCCTCACATTCATTAAATTACATTTGATAAGCCAAATTTAAAAATTCCTTGCAAGTTAGTTTTCTCACCAAAATAGCAAACTTAGAAGGAGTGAAAACAATTTGCTTTATTTGTAGAATATCTGATGTGAGTACCTTAAAATAAAATGTAAAAATACAAAGAAATCAACCTGTTTTTCTGATTGATCCGGAAATAATTGTTTACTATTTTATTCATAATGTATTTACCTTTTCACACAGAGATTAAAAAGATTTAATATCATTTGAAACCATTTTGATTTGTAGAGATGCAAGGATTTTAAAAACATTAAAATAAATGTGGTATTTCAATTAGCTCAAGCATAAAAGAAATTTCATTTGGTATATTTTTTCTGATTTTCAATTTTTTAAATTTATTCCACACAGAACGAATGAAGGCACGATTTTGATTTGCAATGATTTTCATTCTTTCTCATTGATGCGTTATTTTTGTTGCAAGATTTTTTTCAGCGTGATATGTTATCCACGCGATATTTTCTCCTTGCGAGATTCTGTCCCCGGAAGAATCTATCGTCGCGCGATTTTTTCTGCGCGACATTTTGTACAACAAGATTTTGTCCTACACCCGAAATGACAAGCCATTCTCGTCAGGAAATACTACTAACTCATTGTATTCCTTGTTAATTAAAATTTAGTAAGCCTACGACAAACAGACAAACATCAGATCCTGACTGTCTCCTAAAATTTAAGCAAATAATTACCTGCAGATTTTTTAGATAAGTTTAGACAACAAATAAAATCATAGCAACGTGCAGTGCAGGAAAAAAATCATTAACTGTGATGAACTGTGTGTGTGTCTGTAATGTGACAAGAATTGATGTAGATGTTATCTTTTAACATTAATATCCATGACAACATCTAAATGTACTTGTTTCTAGTAATAAAAAATTAAATGTATGATTGGGAGCTCTTGTAATTTATATATACACTGCTCAAAAAAATTAGGGGAGCAAGCAAATAAAAGAAGAGAACCGTGCGAGACAGCCATGCATGGGTATAAAAGGGAGAGTACACGTGTATCAATGCGCAATACAGAAAATAAGAGGCAAAAAAAATTGAAAGGGAGCTTTAATTCTTTGAGAAGATGGAAAGAACATGAAAAGATAGTTTAGGGCAACAATTTGGTTACATGTAAATTACAAAAAAAAGTATTGTTTATTAATGATGCAAGTTGTTTAATACGGCGTGTGGTCCCCTCTAACAGCTAAGACTGCTGCATACCTGTTTTCCATGGATGTGATGAGGTTATCGATAAGACTTTGAGGAATACTGTTCCACTCTTCAAGAATTGCAATCTCCTTGTCCCAGACAATAAAAGAAAACCTTCGTCTTGGTGCAATTCGTCGTCCGAGTGTGTCCCAAACATGCTCGATGTGATTCAGGTCAGGAAAGCATGCTGGCAATTCCATACGCTGTATTGTTTCAGTTTCAACCATGTTCTCCAACAGACCAGCTGTATCTTTTCAGGCATTATCATGCATGAAAATAAAGAAATCACCATGGGTGAAGCGTAAGGTATGACATGAGGTCTCAGTATCTCGTCTGTATACCTTTGGGCCGTCAAAGTGTCATTCCAAATGATATGCAGGTCCGTACATCCACCTATGCTGATTCCAGCTCATACCATCAACCCACCTTTTCTGTAATGTGATCTTTCACGAACAAATATGGGGTTATTTCAAGTGCCCCTTTCCCTCCATACAAAAACACGTCTAGTGTTACACTCCAGACTGAATAGGGAAGAAACATTTGACTCCAATCCGTTGCCTTCAATCTTGATGTTCAGCAGCCCAACTTCTTCGGGCCGCACAGTGGCTTGTGGTCAACAGAATACAAATCATTGGCCTACGTGCATAGAGACCACCCTGAGGAAGCATATTTCGCACTGTTTGGCTGGAAACCCTTTGTCGTGTTGCCAAAAGCTACCATTTTTTCAACTGAGTATCATCCCCTTTTCTGTCTCGACGAGTTGTTAACAGGATATATCGGTCATCAGTTGCTTTGGTGCACGTGGTCGACCTTGCCCTGGTCGACATCTAACATTTCATGTTTCTTGGAATCGATTCCACAGCTTTGCAAGGACATTTCTTGAAACTCCAACAGCGTCCGCTACACTTCGTTGTGTTTGCCCGGATTCAAGTCTTATCTCTAATACACCAAGCCATGGATTCCGGTAAATCACGTTGCTGTGACATCTTCAAATCACCCTTTCTCAAAACAAAAGCTGAGCAATTGAATTTCGCAAATGGGACAGTGAAACAGACATTTCTGTGAAATCCTGATTTCTTCACTTATCTCCTTTTTCTGATTTTTGACATCATGAATTTTAATTTGCAAATGAAGTTTTATTTTTCTGTTTTCTGCTATGCTTTAAACTATGGATGTTTTAATTTAAGTTACTTATTGGTGTAAGTATTTGTGTAATTTCGTTAAAACCATGTGCTGCCCTAATTGTTTTGAGCAGTGTACTTTCATCTGGTAGTCTTGAAGTTAATTGTTTAGTCAATTCAATTCCTTTTCGATTATTATAACCTTTCATTTTTTGTGTTAATAATCGTTAATCTTCTACATGTTACTAAAATGAGCTCATTTAATCTATTTTGAGTTTAAAGAAATCGTAAAAATAGCCATCTTCAAGATATGTCATTCAGATATTTACCGAATATTGCAAAATAGATTGTAATAGCGATTATGCCTTAAACCACTGGTGATAGAAACATACTTCCAAATACAAAAAGTATAAAAATCGAGTGCAGCTTTTAGATATGGCATTTGTTTTACAAAGGGCTGCATATATATTAATATACGAAATTTAATTTTTACACGCCCCCCTCATTTCCTATAAGTTATATTTAGAAAAATATTGTGTTGCGCCGAAGAAGGACATAAAAAAAAATTACTATTCTTTTACAACCAAAACTTATCGAATTATATAATACTTTGAATTTTATGGAAATTCAAAGATTTCTGACTTTAAAAACAGAAATACTTTATTAAAGAAAATAATAGTTTGCAATATTTGTACTAAGCTGCTAAAAGAAGGATATTCTAAGTTTTCTGTGAAAAAACGGTGTAATCAGAAACATTTTAAAGAAATTGGAAGAAGTTAGTAAAAATGTAACTGTTCCACATTTTCAAACGTCGGAATAACCAAACTTTGTCTATGACGTCGAAAATTCAGTTTAGTGGTAGCGAATGAAATTTGGCTTTCAGATTATGGAATCTACTATACACATAACGCGGTGGCGAACCCTCATGCGACACGAAGTCGTGCAGCACAGAGGCGGTTTTCGGTAAATGTTTGGATTGGCATTGCAGGATTGCAGGGGATCACCTCATCGGACCATACCTGTTACCTTTTCGTCTAAAAAGTAGCAACTATTTGATATTTCTGGAGCATGTGTTGCCACAACTTTTGGATGACAAGCAGGGTTCTGCATCGATACAACCTGCAATGTGGTTCGAGCACGATGGGGACCCCGCCCACTTCAGCCGTAAAGTTTGTATTAAGTGGTCCAACTTGTTTGCCCTCTAGCGACTCCCTAAGTGAACAATGACTTATTTGACTGTCGCACTGAACATAAAATAATATACGTTCAGTGAAAGCATGGATATCTAGATTTTTTAAATCGTTGACTTACTTCACTGTCCTTCTAAATCCTTCATTTCTTATTAAACATATATTCATTTACGTGGTATCCTTTCATTTCTGGTATTTTCTGGGTACACTACCACGTCAGGAAAGAATTTTTCGACCCTGCATTGCTATGTGATTCCGAGTCATCAGGGTACACACTATCCCTCCTACAAATTTGTAACCCTGGTACTGAAACACTCTGTATAATGTAATCGAATGAAAAAATTTACCTTAATGGTAATGAGATTATATGTGTACATAAATTACTTGCTAGTAATGAAGCGGACATATGGCTCTGATTCAAATTTGTTTACATAAGGATAGACTAGATTAATAAACATTGAATTTGAGGATGTTTTGATGTTAAGTTAAGCATGCTGTGGAGTATAAATTAAGTTCATAGTTGAAAACACTCGTTCACATTCCGGAATAAGCTCCAGTGAGTTCCGACTAATATTTAAATATTCACCAAAACAAAAAATGTACCGGAGCCGAGCTCATGTAAGCTCCGGCACAAATAAGCACCGAGTCAAACTACACAAAGCCGACTTCGCTCTGAAAATCTGTTGTATGCTCGTAGACCTATGGTATCTGTTTCATCATTATCATAGGCAGTAATATTTTTGTCGATAGTGGGCAAAATTATAGATTTTAAGCTTTAGTGCTTGCTTTTAAATGAAAGTAAATGAATGGACCCTTTTCAATTTATTTCAGGGGGCAATTTATTTTGGCTTTTTTTTTCTCCATCTGACTATGGCCGTTTTATTAACAACGCGTCTCCATGCTGACCACAGAGAATGGACATGAGAGCATGTCAATTGCAGAATTTAACAAGAACGAAAAATCATGCGTCAAGCATAGATTATGTAACACTTTCCAACGCTTCCAAAATAATTTTACAAATCATACCGTTTAATAAGCTGAGAGATAACATCTAAGTAAACAATTTGAAAAACGCATAACATAATTAAAAACATAATTTCAGGAATTTCCAACGTATACAATATTCGGAAAAATATCCGAATACTTTTATTCAGCCCTGTATATGATCTATAGATTTGTATATATACTACATAGGATGCTAAATTTTAGTTCATTTAAGAAACGCGTAGCACAGTTTAAAATTCTCCTTCTGGAGTTTCTGTCAATAAACGGAAATGTGTTTGCGAACTTTTGTATTTCCCTGTATATGATCTACAGAATTTATACACACCACGTAATAAACAAAAAGTGAGTTAAATTTAAAATCGCGTTCAGTAACTTGAAACGCACTTCCAGGAATTATTGTTAACAGACAGTAGAGAATTCTTTTGTGTGTCCCTGTAAATGAACGATGACTGCTATACACACAGTATTCTGTAGTAAGACTCTTGTAATGCACCTTCGTGATATATATAAATTTCAATGCGTTTAAAATAGTGAAACATTTAAATAAACCGCAGACGATTTTTCTCCATAGACGTAATGTAATGGAATTCTTTTGACTGTCCCTGTAAATTAACTATAAGTGCTATCCACACCCTATTCCATATTAAGCTTCTTGTAATACATGTTAGTGATATATATCAATTACAATGTGTTTGCAATTGTGTAACATCATTAAAATAAACCGCAAATGATTTTTCCCCATAGACCGTCATGTAACGGAATTCTTTTGAGTGTTCCTGTAAAAACTATAAGTGCTACACACTTCAGTTGAAATAGGGAACGTGCTATAGATAACGACAATAACATATAAAAATTGCAAGGCAATCCGAGCATATTTACGGGAGTTAGAGCACGGACAGACGGCAGACGGCCAGACGGCTGACGGCCAGACAAACCAAAGTCATAAACACTTTTCAACTAGGTTGGAAAGTGTTAAAAATGGGGCAATATCGTCTTCTGCGACGAGTACCGCTTTAATATCCATAATTATAATAGGCGCATTTACATTTAGAGTGTACGTGGGTCTTGAAAACACCCTACATTCGTATAAGAAAATGCCAGATTTGGAGAAGTGATGGTCTAGACTGGTGTTTGCACTGACCTTCCCTTCATAAGAAAGTAATCTCTGAAGTTCTGCGATATAGTAGACTTAAGCTTCTTACACATTTTATTGTATCTTATGCTGGAGCGATCGGAGATAATTTCATTTTAATGGATGACAAATGCTGGCAACATCGTGCTAGGCTGGTGAATAATTTCATTAATGACAAAGGAATCATACGAATGGTTTGGCCCTCTTGTTGTCCAGAAATGAACCCAATTCATAATTCTTGAACATGATAGGCAGCAAATCGCTGTCCACCTATGCCTCCCCCTCACAAACAGTTCGCCAGCAAGAAAGATCTCTCCCGAAGGAGTGGAACGGAATCAGTCTCTCATTGATAATGTGATGGGCTCTATGCTTGACAGGTGTTCAACGTTTCTGTTCGTCATTGGAAAAGTACCATGTATTAACGTGGTTTTTCTGTCAAGGAATGACACTTAGTTGTTTTTCTCATATGCAAAATTTGTGTATATTTTGTTTTGTAAAAAGTGACTCTGTGGGTAATGTATCAGCCTTCAAAACCCGCAATTTATCTGAAATATCTATTCAGAACCTCAATGTCGTTTAATAATTTTGAAGAATGTATATGTATTACGCAAGATTAAAATTGACCATACAGAAAGGAATAAAACAATGGGTATTCGTATAAATAAATATTTGAGGCTAATCAAAAGCGAATGTTTACATATAAAAACTTGCCCAAAACACAATTGAAGGAAAAAGTTTTGAATTATAAAGAGTTAGCTTTATTACGTTATTCAGGAAACAAAAAAATTACGATACAAGAAACTATCTCGTACGAGATAAAAGAAAAAAATAATTGAATGTTTATGATAAATTATCTAGATATTCACAACAGAAAAATTAAATGTATGTTTACTTAAAACATCAGAAAACATGACTCTCTTTAACATTAAAATAATGCCAATAACATTTGAAAATATACTCAAAATAAAATGTGTCATTATCTATTATATTAAAATACCATTGTGTGTCTGTATTTAACACCTACTCCTACGAGGATTGGCTGAACTATAGGTTGAGAAAAACATGAGTTATTCGTAAGCATCAAAGGATGTCATAATAACTCTCGATATTTTGAAATTTAAATTATTTCCAAGATATAAATATTTTTGTAATCTTTAAAGAAGTTTTTCTAATAGTGGCAACTAGATTATCACACTGTTATGAATAAAAGAAAGAAAAAGGAAACTAATTGGATAATGTTTGCTATCCGAAATGGTGAACAAATATCTTTATTTTGTTATGTTTTTATAAATTGATTTAATGATTTTTAATTGGCATTCGCTTTAAGAAAATGTAATGTAAAGAATATTCGTGTGAGTTACTTCCACATTTAGTATAATTATTATAAAAGAGCTGAAAGATTTCGATATTATTGATTCACGTGTAATGTCACTTTCCGAATTTGTTTAACATCTAGATCAGTGTTTATCAATCTGTGTGCCACGATAGATTGTCAAATGTGCCGCAAGGCTTTTTGACAGATAATTAAATTTGCATGGTGTCGTATCAACGATACGACATTTTCTATTTATCATGTGCTATTTTACTTCTTCACTCCTATTCCTGTATTAGTGTTTCCAGCACGCCCAGGGGCGTGCCGAAGGCTGTTTTAGTGGGAGGGTGTGGACTGAATTTTGCCGAGTACGAGATCGGGAGTGATAAAGGCTTTGTGATAGTCCACCTCACCTCTCAGCGACGTAGTCAACTGTTCTACAATACTGTGAATTAAAAAAAATCACTAAAAGTCCTAAGTGCTCACCTGCACTCTGCCTAACCACTGTCTGTTGCCACAGTCAAAATTAAATGCTGTTATTCAGTGTGTGTATTTTATTTTTATTTTACTATATAAGTAGAGTTGAGAATCCTGTTATTACTTAGGATTCTGTTTACGATTTAAAATGAAATGTGTATGGATGTACCGTACATTTACCAGTTCTCAAAAGTAACAATTTAAGAATGTTGAAGTACTACGGAATTTATGTTTCTATAAATAAAATCACATGATGTTGTGTAATGTAAGTGTATACATTTTAAAATACATAAAAAGACATATTTCTTGTTAAAAATAAGATATATATTAATATAAGAGACTAAAAATTATCCTTCTCTACATTTTTAAATTACCACCCGCCTGGCTTTCAGAATAGCCAATTTTCCAGCTATACTGTCTGAATTCAACATGTCATTTATGTCTGCTTAACAGGTTAATAGCATCAGTTCGTCCAGTCGCTCTTCCGACATGGTGGTACGCAAGTAATTTTTTAGTAACTTTAACCTGCTGAAACTTTTTTTATTACTTGCCACAGTTACTGCAATAATTAAGGCTAACTTGTAGGCCAAAGAAAGGTTAGGATACAAATGAGCTTTCCCACAAGTTTTTGCGCTGCTGCGCCAATTGTATCTATTCAGAACTAGCTATTTCTGAAGACATGAGATCAATTTCACATTCCACGTTATCTACAACTTTGAGATCATCAGGGAATAATTGACATAGTTTAGAAATGTCCTCGGTAGAGCTATACTTGATCCTAGATGGAAGGAGACAGGCCAGGGGTTTAACTTTCTCAAATACTAACTTATGAATGTCTCCAAATGCAGTTGTAAGTCGATCTACCATCTTCAAAAAAAACTTCTGCTTTAAAATAGTTCTCTCGTGTAAATAGAACTTCAGTTTTAGGATTTTCGTCGATCTTCGATGGAGACCTCCGTCGCCTGTGCCGCAAATTGAACCCATAAACTTGATTTATTCCATGTGTCTCGCAGATGTTGTCAGTTTCCTTAAGAATGTTCATTATTGCGGCTGCGTCATCATTCCTGAGTTTCTTAATGCTTTCGTAAGTTTTCTGCATTATGTCGGTTCCCTCGAAAATGTTCAGGTCTTCACGTTGCAATTGCTCTGTAGCTAACTTGGCCTTAAACATAATTGTTTTCATTGCAAGTAAAGAAACAATGAAATAGTTTGACATCATTTTGCTTCTTAACCCTGCCACCTTAGATCGAGCAACCTTGTCAACCTTCATGTCTTAAAAATAATTTGCAGAGTATGGATGAGGGCATCATAGGACGATAAAATCGTTCTGACTGAATGTCGACAAGGATTTCAAGGTAAGACTCTTCTGCAGAATTTCCATTTTCTCTCTCAGTATGCCGAATCGCTTTGTACTCAGTGAAAAGAAGTTATAGAGATCCTGAATACTGTCGTAGAACAATTTTATTATATTGCTTTCTTCGCACGCATGTTCAACACATAAATTCGCTTTATGCGTAAGGCAAGGTATGTATAAAATAGATCTACCAGCTACTTCTGAAAGTTTTGATTGACAGTCTAAAATGCTGCCGGACATAGATGCATAGATGACGTGGTGTCGTAAGACTGTGCACGAGCTTGGGAAAACGATACTCCAACTGACTGTAGAATTTCAGAAAGAAGCCTAGCCATCCTTTGCCTGTTTTATCCAGATAATCTTTTGGTTTTAACAACCTTTCTTAGAGCTGAAACTTTGGAGACACATATCGGATTACAATTGAGAGCTGGTCAAGCTGAGAGAGATCGGGTGTGCTATCAGCCATAACACTAAAAAATCCACAACTTTTGACATTTACAACTATTTTTCCATGGACACATGATCCAAGAACCCCAATAAAGTCGTTTTGCGACTTATTACTAAAATAGTTGGCATGGTGTGGGCTAAGATGATTATCATCAATCTAGTTTTTTAAAGTTGGAATCCACCTGGCCATTAATCTAATGAGTTGAATGTAGTTACCGCTGTCACTTTCTAGTCCCCGAAATGCAAGTGCTTGACGACTTAGGTATCTGGTGCAGTCTAGTATATTAATAATCTCCCTGTTTCTTAGACGAATTTGTTCCGCGTTAACTGCTGCCTCTCTACGTTGACTAGATAGAAATATGTCAACTTGCTTACTTTTTTGGCCCAAAAGCGCTCTTCTGTGTCCGTGGCTTCGTCTTTTAAATGCAGCAACCTCAAATAACTAGCGCCAAATCTAGAGCCAAAAGGCGTAGCGAAAATTCTCCGTAGGGAGCAGAGCTATATCGAGACGCTAGTCTATACTATAGATTCTATAGTAAGAAATAGTCAAGCAAATGATTCAGCGACACTGAAAAATTTACTTAGCAGGTTAGGTTACCAAATTCTAAAAGTCAGTCCGTAGCAGAGGGAGCAATTAAAGATGCTAGATGGGTAAACTCACAATAGATATTGCAAGTCCTCCCCCCCCCCCGCCTTCCTTTCACCAAAGACTCAAATTCTCAGAAAAGCGATTCTCTCAATCTATCTTAGCCCTGGACGACCCTCGCTCTCTGACACCTCCTCCCTCCGACGCAAAATCATACACAATCTTCCGTTCTGTGTGAGAAGCTCTTTCTTTTCCCCTGTAAAGACGGACAACAGAGAAATGAAATGAAACTGACGACGAGGGAGCGGACTTTTTTGCAGGGAGTATTCAAAACTTTCCGACTATTCTAAATTTTACCAACTCTTATAAATTAGTGTGGGGGGGTGTAACACCCCCAACACCCCCCCGCTAGGCACGCCCCTGAGCACGCCACTCCTCCCTAGTCCCGCCCATCGGATTCGGGCTTTCTTTTTACACAATGATTTTCTGGCGGGTCCCTCCAGGTGTCCTAGAGGGCCTCAGTCCCTTAAGTGGGGAAGATGACCGTGAGCCTAGCATTGCGATAATCTCCGTTGGGTTGTTCCGACTCGGCCCCTTCAGTGGGGAAGATGACCGGACTCCCAACTTCGTGAGATGTTCTTCGACACAACGGGGACAGGAGACTGACGGACTTCCACCTCACCATGGTGCGCCAGTACAAAAGGGACGTCCGAAAAAGCCGGGAACGCCACAAAGACCCGTTGTAATTGGACTGGGGGTCTGGGTCCCCCCTCGTAAGCGTGGGTTATCCGCGACGCACTACTCGGCCAATGCTCGGAGCCTCCTCCGTAGGTGGTGGAATGACGTACCGTAGGCCAATCTCAGTTGCTCGAAGGAGACCCTCGTCTCGTGTCGAAGTAGGCGACGCTGGCAAAGGCTAGCGAACGGAGGCTGCATCGTCTCCATAACTTTATCCGTGGAATTGATGGCGGCGAGATTGAGCTTAGTAGAGCACGATGCGTGGTGACTCTATTGTGACACTGGTCGGTGAGAGATGCGGCGTGCAGCAACCATCTGCACCGTGCCAGCGGATGAGGTGAGATATTTACCGGCAAAACTAATATCTGAAGTGCAACAAGACAGAATGGCATACCATTATAATCTGAGATCAAAAGAGAAAACGTTTCAGGTAGGCGACCAGGTAGTACTCATAATCCCAGACTCTACCAATAAATTATATTCCAGGTGACAGGGGCCGGAAACTATAGTGGAAAAACGGAACCCACATTCATTTATAGTCGAGTTAGCGGACGGCAGTAAGAAACATGTGCACCAGAATAAAATACGAGAATTTATTGCTAGGCGTAATATAGTTAACATTGTCTTCGATAGTGATAGGGAATTTGGAGAGATTGGGGAAACTCCGGTACCAGAAAGGAAACAACGGGTAGTTAAAGACATAGAAGGGTAAACAAATTTTAGTTTATTACGTGATAGTTTATTACTATAACTCATACAGCGATATGAAAAAAAATAGTAAGCATTACTGTTTATGAAAGCGTAGAGGTGTTTTTAATTGTGTTATGCATTTTCAGCTTAACTATATTTACGTAATACATATTAAGAGGTGCTTCTCAATAAATAAATTCATATACAGGGCTACCCAAAAACTGAATATATTGCCGTCTATGGATGGTAATTATTAGAAGTGATATTTTATTTGTGTTATGCGTTTCTTAACTGAATTAAGTTTTAGCTTAATATGTGGTATGTATAAAAATCTGTAAATCATATACATCGCAGCACAAGATATTTCAAGTTGCCATATATGGGCGGTAAATGCTGAACAAAAATTAAATGTGTTTTGCGTTTTATATCTGAATTTAACTTTAACAAATCATTTGGAGTGTAACAAATCTATAGATTATAAACACGGCTGCTCACATAATTCGAATAAAGAATCGTATCAACTGCGTGCATTAATTACTGAAATTTGGTGTTCAACTGCGTTATACGTTTTCAAATTGTTTATTTAAATATCATCTATTTTATTCTGGAAAATTTGGAAAGTGTTTCATAATATATGCGTGACGCACGATCTTTCTTTCTTGTGAATTTAAAAATTTGGTAATTGCTTAAGTTTACTGAAAGTCTTTCTAAGTAGCGTGATTTAGATACGCTGTTACTTAACAGAAAACAACAGAACATTTCATCTCTTCAACAATATTATCCTATGATTTTCCATCTTTCCTATATTTCTCTCTTATGCATATGCACATAAAAATATATGACTGTTTCTCAGATACTTTTGCTTATTTATTCGTAAAAAAATTTAATTGTAAACTTTCTCATTTAACGACATGCATTCTCTCACCCATTAAGGTACAATGAACAAGAAAAGAAAAAAGTCGAAACATAGGCTATGGAAGAAATAGATTTTACGTATTTTCGAAAGAGATTGACCATTCAGAGACTTGCATTTTTTTTTTCTCTTTCAGAAATTTTTTCAAAATACAGGCTTTTGATTGGCCAATCTCGTTTCGAAAATAGCGAAAAATCTATCTGGATGCCTGCCTAGAACTTTAGTTCTCGTTGGATGTAGGAACGAAAAGGATCGAATTAATATGTAGAAAGTCCTTTATATTGTGTGTGGTTTATTTTGTCATAAGGAGGCATATTAAACTGAACCTAACTTTTAAATGTGCAATTGCAACACCATAATTTTATCACATATTCAAGCTCAACAGGATTAAAAAATGTGAAAATGCAAATTTTATTCAATTTTTAACCGCTGCTCAGTAAAATATAAATCATTGAAAAATTTAACAAGTTTATTTTAAAAAATGCTGGGATGAAATCCCGCATTCTTGCTTCTCAGTAAAACAAACTTTTAACGTTTGAATGAAAGCTACAAAACACAATATTTACACATCGATAACTCAATAATGGCACTATGCACTGATACGAATTTAGCATCATTGTAATCTACTGTATGAAATGTGTGCTATAAATTAATTTTATGTATTTTCATTCCATTTAGTATTTTTTAAATTGATATTTGTATCGCCCATAGGGCATAGTGTTAAAAAAGATTGAGTGCCTTTTTTATGAAAGTCGAGGCGCCACTACGTCGCAGATTTATCTTAAATGAAGAAAAGAAACAACATTTTATAAGGCCATCTTTATGGCGTATCAAAGGTGTGCTGAAAGTGCGCCCTGGCTTGCTCTTAACACGCCTACGATCGATGATAGTTTTGAGGATAGCAGAATGACTAAGAGTGGTTAATTATCTAAAATGAGAATAGCCCGTGAAGGACCTGTTTTTCTCATGGGACTTAGTTTTAGCACCACCCCACCAAATGTTTTTATTATAGTGTCACGTTTGAGGACATATTGAGACTCTGACTTACACTTTCGGAGTAACGTCGATGGCAAGCTCTTAAGCATTCACATGTTCCTGGCTTGTCTTGAGACATCATTCTTAAGATTTTCTCTCGTCAGTTATGATTTAACTTATACATCATTTTTGACGACTTTGGTAGAGTAATTTTTTTTACCCCTATTGAACGTGACTTAGTGTATTTATGAGACTTCATGTAAGAAGTCTATGCTCATGAATAATTTATTAAATCGAGCGTTTAAGCTAAAATAGTTCATCTTAGTTCGAACTTTTGGGTCCAGGTTTAATTAATATATATAATTGTGCATTAAGTATTGCCAAGTTCCCAGTAAGTCCTAGCCTCATCAGTGGCTGAGAGGTTCTGCTCTTGAAGCTGGTAGACGGGAGGTGCTGGGTTCGATCCCAATCGCGTCCGTCGGCCTAATCGTTTGGAGTTTTCGTGGTTTTCTTCGAGCCGTGGATTTATCCATGCGTAAATACGGGTTAGGTTCCCTTAGAAAGACCCCCACGAAGGGCACTCCCCCCGGGCCTATATCCCAAGTGTAGATAATTGGCCGTCAATAATCAACCCAACCCAACCCAACCCAGTAAGTCCTAAGATTACAACAAATTATCTATCCAGGTTACAAGGTACCGTCAACTTCATTAGGAGTTCAGTGATTATGAATTTGTATATCTGCTGTTGGTTAGGGAATTTGCGCCAAGTGTTGGACTTGCGATTATTATCTAAATAATTAAGTAATTATCAAGTTTTAAATACTGAGATATTTATCCAATTAAATAAATAATTCCCGAATACAGAACATCCATAGATATACAAAATATCCTTACAGAATATCCTAATTATTTTCAAATACGAATTATTATGTACTATTTAAGTAATTATTTTCATAATTTATGAAAGATAATTCTAATGTAATGCAACTAATGTTGTTAATGAATTATTACAAAATGACAAAAATGCAGTTACCTGCAATTAATCTTCAGTTGGGAGAATTTATGTTCGAGATCAAATTATATCTGCAGTCACCTACGTTGTAGCTTAACAATATTTAATGTTTAATTTCTTTTTTTTTTCATGTATTTTCATATAATGTTAATAAATATTTTTTTGTTAATTTTAATTAATTGTAAATTTTTCTTTTATACATGATATGACTGTTTATTTACTTAGGTTAGTTTTAACGCACGTTTATTGGATTGGCATTATTTATTTAATTCCTGAATTACCTAATCCACAATTCATATACTGGAATCTCTGCAAAAATGCACAGTGCCAAGTACTTTACTATTATTTATAGAGATTAGATTAAGATTTACTCTTTTATTCAAGTTAGAATTTCGATCACGCTTATTTTATTTTATTACCTGCTTAATGTTAACAGCAAAATAAGGAAGTGAGGGCTGACCCATTCCCATTTTAAGATGTCGGGTTTCATCACTTATGAAATTTGTAACCAATTATTCTTCATTACCCAGATCTCGCCAACAAGAGAAATGACGGTTATTTAGATATAGACACTAGAATAATTTATGTATTTCATTACTGCATATATCTCTGCAATAATTAAGCACATATGAATATTGATGAGGGGGTGTACACTTTTTTTTTCAATTTAGAATTTTAAAAATCATTATTATTATTTTTTTTTTATTTAGTTCTTTATGCATTTAACATTTCCTATGCATGAGATTAATAAAAGAAACGAATGAATATTTCAACGTGTATTATGAAAGAATTAACCCGCTATGTCATCATTTTTCAAAACCAATCTTCACATGTTACACCAAATACATCGATTCAAAATACGCGTGTAAATTAATTTAAATTATGTGCTACAAAAGAATATTTTCAAATAAAAAGTACGAATAGAAACATTTCTGTGTACAGAATATTATTTCATACATTGGATAAAATGCTCTTTATAAGGGATCATCATCCTAGAGAATAAATCCTATTTTCAAAACAATATGTTTCTACAGGTGTTATAAAATAGCTAAAAATGCAGTGCCAGTGAACTGTCTGACAGATAAAAATATCATTTCAGAAAACTGGATTTAAAAATAATCTTTCATCTGATTGCTATTATTTCACTGATCCATCATCTTGAAAGGAAAACACTATTCAAAAAGCTACATGTGTGTTTCTTCTTTTTAAATTTTATTTTATTCCATAAGCTATTTATTAGACATATAATACTTCTGTTTAATATATTTTGACATTTCTAGAATTTATTTTATTTTACATATTTTTTCAAAAGAAACTTTTTTATATATGTTCTTTAAACCTAATGGGAAATAGTTTCTATAATTTGAGATTAAAATTAACAAATGTACAGTCTAGGTCAAAAAGAATAAAGAAGTAGTAAGGAAAAAACAGCCATTGTTTGCGAATCATTTCAAATAAAATATCAACAAAAGTGTTATTATACTTGTACTAATATCTTCTTTTAGATTATGAACTATTTTTTTTTCATAATTTGTCTTGTGCATATTTAGAAATGTACAGTAGTGTATGCTCCCCATTCCGCTAACTCTACAGAAAAGCATTGCAAAAATTATACTTCTAAAGAAAAGCTTCCAGAAATAGCTACACATTCTTATTACTATTAAATGTTGTACACGGCATAAGAGTTGAGGGACGTCCCCATATTAAAAATTGTACATACAGTGGAACCTCGATTTTACGGTTCCCGCTTTGTACGTTTTTCCGCTTTGTATGTCATTTTCCACTGGTCCGAACAAATACCCTATACAGATAATATTAAAAA
Source organism: Maratus michaelseni (assembly GCA_963931845.1). NCBI lineage: Eukaryota > Metazoa > Arthropoda > Arachnida > Araneae > Salticidae > Maratus > Maratus michaelseni. Next base: position 369,425,978 of record OZ007586.1, read on the forward strand.
ATCCCGGGATATGATTCATCCATTTTGAAGATTTCCCGCATCGTACATTTTTCTACCGAGAGGCGGAAAATATTTTTTCTCGAATTTTGCTTGTTAGAAACAAGCACGCCACATTTCACTCTCGAGCTCAATACAGTATGAATCAACACAGCCATTTAAAAAACCTTCGACCAAAGACAACGTTCAAACCAGTTAGTTTTAGCTAATGGCAGACAGCGGATGGCGAATGCGTTTCATAGCTAAAAGATTAGCGAGGCTAACGAAAAAGACAGGCTACCGCGGTGCATTCCACTTATCTTTTTTTACAGACCGCTAGAGTGACGTGATGCTCTTTTCGTACACCTTCATTGGTGCATCCGAGCATCACGTGACTCCGGCGGTCTGTAAAAAAAGATACGCGTAAAGCACCGCGGTAGCCTTTCTTTTTCGTTAGCCCTCGAAAGATTAGGAGATGACGTCACATCATCTCTTTTCGAGGCTAACGAAAAAGACAGGCTACCGCGGTGCATTCTGCATATCTTTTTTTACAGACCGCGAGAGTGACGTGATGCTCTTTTCGTACACCTGCATTCGTGGATTCGAGCATCACGTGATTCCGCCGGTCTGTAAAAAAAGATACGTGTAAAGTACCGTGGTAGCCATTTCTTTTTCGTTAGCCTCGATCTCTTTTAGGGAAAAACAGTTTTTCACATTTCTCTTTTTTCCCCTGAGAAACAGCGGACAGAGAATCCGTTTCACAACTAAAAGATTAAGAGATGACTTTTCACCACGTCATCTCTTTTAGGGAAAACAGATTTTCACATTTGTGTCGTCTAGTTGCAAAACCGGCCAACTCCTCAAAATTTGAAAATGTGTTTTTTCAGCTTTTTAAGTTCTAAGTAAACGTTTCTACCATCTGGAAACAATAAACAAGCCTAAGCTGGTCAAATCCCTCTGTTATATGCGTTTGAAAATCACGATGTGCTGCAAAACCGGCCAAATCCATAAACTTGTGAGGTTCAAAAGCGGCCATCTCCCTATCCGCTAGATGCCACTTGTGTCGTCTAGTTGCAAAACCGGCCAACTCCCCAAAATTTGAAAATGTGTTTTTTCAGCTTTTTAAGTTCTAAGTAAACGTTTCTACCATCTGGAAACAATAAACAAGCCTAAGTTGGTCAAATCCCTGTGTTATATGTGTTTGAAAATCACGATGTCCTGCAAAATCGGCCAAATCCATAGTGAGGTTCAAAAGCGGCCATCTCCCTATCCGCTAGATGCCACTTCTGCTTCTAACCACAGTAACCTCTCACTTGTTGATTAGATTAATATTATAGTATTTTCTCTCGCCTGTGATTGCTCCTCCTTAGTGCATACAAAGTTTCTAATAATTTAGTTTCGTGTTTTCTCTGACTATGGTTTGTGGAGGAAGTATCTCCTAATCAATCAAGGAAGAAGAAAAGTGACCCTACGACGTGGAAAAGAAAAAAGCCAAAGTTCACCTTGTGATAACCAGGGGCGGATTAATATATTTTTATGCTCTAGGCAAAATATTTTTCTGCGCCCTCTCTCTTCACTTTCATAAAACTGTAAGTGAATTTTCTCTGATAATTTAAGAATTTTTTAATCTATTTAAATTTTTAATAAAATATTCTTCCATTTAATTACTTTTTATAAATTTTAATATTATGAGGATTGTAGATGCGGAATGAACGGGTTTATGCTACAGTTAAAATCTGAGAGAATACATTTGTGATTACATATTCATAATTTCTGGCATTATTTTTTTCAGGTACTGCCCTACTTGTAATCCAAGAAATTTAAGCTGTGTGCACTGTTCAAAAGCTTATTAATATTCTTCAATGCTTCCTCGAACATTTTTGTGTGTTTTCTACCCCTAAAAACCCAATGTCACATTAAATTTAGCAAAAATTAATTTCTGGTTTGTTGCAAAACCGGCCAACTCCAAAGTAAGTTGCAAAGGTGGCCAAATCCAAAACAAAGACTTACATAACCCCCTCATTTCATGTGCCCTTGCCCCCTTATTTTGTGTTTTCAAATATACTGTCTTAATGACTATAAAACTAAAGAGTTTTAGTTCTAATCTTATTTTGGCTAAGTGTGGCAAAAAATCAGCTTTTTCTCAAAATTTTACTTTTTGGAGATGGCCGGTTTTGCAACTAGACGACACAATTCATCTTTGATTATACCAATATCTTCGATAAGATTTATGACAAAAATAAATAAATGGTTGAACTTTGATACTATCAAGATAGAAATAACTTTAATATAATTATGGTAGGTTTCCAGGTGTTCAAAAAGTAATAAAAAAATGGAGAATTTAGTACTTTTAACTCCATCTCCGTATAGTTCTTGCTTAATAATTGGAAAGATTAAAATATACTAGATTTACTCTACTGTACTATTATTATTTATAATACGTTTGAAAATTAATACACAAGATCAACACGAAATTAAGAGCCAGACTGACCAACAAGAAATAGCACCCAACACAAATTTTCCAGCTTCAACATTGCTTCTGTTTGTAATGCAGAATCTGGAATTTTTTATATTACAATATGTAAATTTTAAGACATTTAAAAGAAATACAGTTTAGAATCTATAAAAAAATTTATAGTTAGACATAAATGAACTGCTTCACACATATCAAAATTTTTATATCTACATAAACTGAAAAGAAAAATAGGGTATTTAAATTTGATGGCTCTGAAACTTTAAAAATTTTGAGCAAAGTAATGAAAACTCATTCCTGAAGATCTATTCATTGATGCAGCAATTTCATTCTCAGCCCTCGATAAAGTTTAACATGGATGTAACCGAAGTTTGAGTTAAATATTTATTCTATAAAGTAAATTTGTTTAATCTGCCGGAACTTATTCTAACTAAGCACTTCCTTCAGACAGAGAAATATTTAATAAATTTAAATCCATGAATTAATGATTACTCTTCATAATTAATAATGTATGTTCTGAACAAAATGTACACAAAGACGTCATTATCTTTATAAAATTCTTTCAGAAAACAGTTTAGCAAGGTAAAATAAATATTATAAGCTCTAAAAAACATTTAGAAATATTTAGCTTATGGCACAGAAAATGTATTTATCTGGGTAATGTGTGAGAAATAATCTCTTTTCATAAAATATGACGCAATTTCTTTCAATTAAATTGTAAATGCGAATAGAATAAAATTGATATAATTAAAATTTAACTGTTTTAAGGGAAGTAATTGAATTTTTAATCATAAACTTTCATCTTTTAATAGAGTAGCTTTATCTTCAAGCACCGAAAATCCTAAACAAGCGTGTAACATCAGTTTAATTTAAATATTTACGTTAGGAAATAAATTAATTTTGTTTGGCGAAGTTAATTTTAACTATACGTTTACTTCGCATAGACAAATATTTGGTATGTTTAAATTCATGAATTTATGAGTATAGTTCATAAATAATTATGTATATTCTGAACAAATATTTTCAAATTCTGTAATTATCATAAATAAGAATATGTATATGGGGAATCTTGCGAAGATTAGATAACATGTGATTACCTACAGAGACCCAGGAGTTACATTTTTAGAATTATATTAATTATCAGTTTCCCCTTTATTTTGCAAAATGTGTATTATAATTTTACAATCACACTATAAATACGAGTATTTAAACTTTTATTTTGTAGTTTCCTAGATATGAACTTATGTCGGCCAGAAAGCTTTATAGAATGTTTCAAAAAGCATGACCCGATTTCAAATGACAATAACTTCATTAGAACCAACGATTATAAGAAACGTTTTAAATACGAAACAAAAGAAAGCTCAAAGTTTTGTATACGTACTTGATAAATGTTCGTTGTGACTCCTTTTAGTTAAACTAAAAGTATCCATGAACACAACCAATCAATCAATCAGTCCATTTCGCATCAGATATTGTGCAGCATGTTCGCATAGACGCTGATGTCAGTGTATTCTCTATGATAGTGGTTACTCACTAAAATTTCTGTAAGTGGTTTGGTAGTTCTAAAGGATTTGGTAGAGAAGTGAGCTCGAGTGCCGCACTTATATTGTTGTAGTTATATGGCTATATACCATAATGAACTATACTGTAATATACTAATTATTAACTATAAATTTTACTAAATATTAGTAATTTTATATCAACTTCTGATAAGATCGATTAGTTAATAGGGAAGGTTCCTGACGGTGAGATGAAATATTATAGATCAGATTTTCAATATTCTATTACAATATTGTAATTATTACATTTTATAATTTTTAACTCAGTCATACTATAATTGATAAGATACAATTTGGCTTTTTTTTTCAATTGAGTGAAAAAGTGTCCAGTTCGCTGTGTGTGGGGGGGAGGGGGGGACTCAAGTCCTTTTGGTTTAAAGTGCCGACACTCTTCCTATTGAGCTACCTGGACAATTCATTCAGACAACATTATCGGCAATAGCCTCTGGTCTGCCCTACAAACAGCTCAACAGAATATAACTCCGGTAATGGAACTCCATTAAACGATGGATACGTAGATACACTTTATTATTTTTTAAATCAATCATGCTAATTGATAAAGATATCATAAAATTTGACATTTTTTCCCAACTGAGTGAAAAACAATGAGTTCGGAACCCTAATCCAATACCTTTTGCCTTCTGACAACGTTCTTCCTATTGAGCTACCTCGACCGACAACCGGCCTACAAAATTCACTCAGACAACCTTATTAGTAATAGCATCTGGTCTGCCATAAAGACAGCTAAAGAAAATATATCGCAGGTAATTAAGTGTATCCATAGTTTAATGAAGTTACACTACCTGCGGTATATTCTGTTGAGCTATCTTTATGGCAGGCCATTGCCAATAAGAGTGTCTGAGTGAATTGTGTATATTTTACACAAATTATCTTCTTTTGAGTTCCTTGCATATATTTATATATATTTGATTATGTGTCCGACTTGCGAGACCACGTGAAATGAACTCGAGGAGCGCGTATGGGTACCACTGCTGTATGAACACCTTCAGTATATTCACTGTTGTAGGCAAAAAAGGCATTTCCTCATAAAGAGCAGTCAAAAGGAGTCATGCAGAACGCATTCACAATATCTGGCATGGAATGGACTATCACTTGGATGCTTTTTGTTTCGCTAATAGGGGCCACTTGGAACAGTTATCCAGTACAGAAAAAAACGTTGAGCTTGATTCTGTATTGTGTTTAAAGCGTTTCTTTCGATCATTTTTTACAATGAAGGTAATGTGTTTATTTGTAATCGGGACATTTTTTTAAACATCCTGTATTTTAAAATAGTAGTAATGCAGAACAATTTTTAAGCATTGTACTACATGGTAATAAAATAATAATAATAATATATATATTTTTTTTTTGCTGACATTGGAGATATTCCCATCAACTGTCCTATGGAAAATCCATTCACTATTTATGACTAAATTCTGATTTTCGTATGATATTGGTGAGCAAAATGTACTCTCTGTACGTTACATAAACTTTCATCCAGTGTTTTAAAGTCTGTCCAGTGCCTCAACACATCTCTGTGTGCAATTCCAAATTTCTTTATTAAGGCAGCTCGCACCACATGTTTTTTCCAGCGCAGCGTTTCAACGATTCTTTCCAACACAAATTTACTGTTTAATAATGCGGAAATATTACTTATTTGGATTAAAATATCATATATTGTATTAAAATGGCTCTTTGAAAACTAAAAAAAACTGCCTTAACAATCCATTGTTTAAAAAAGTTTAATTCAACGTTTTATCTTGTGACATTCCTGACTGACTCCGTGCATCAGTTAAAAACCAGCGTTAAAAATTGGTTTTCATTAAGGATTTTAGAAAAACATGCAATTTGACGTATGTTTTTATTCGAAAATTTCAGCCTATTTATGCCCCAAACTATGATTTAAGAGATTGCTCCACCTCAAACGTTATCTTCCTTAATCTCTGAAGATATATTAGAAATTACAATGCCATTTAGATATGCAATTTAGATAATGCAATTTAGATAAGTTTTTTTTCGCAAAACTGATATAATAAATCAGTAAAATATATACAAAAATAGCTAGATTAATAAAATACTGTTATGGAAATTTCGCATTTCTTATACAAACAATGTAAATAAATGTTTTGTGATTCAATCCGTAAATGGAAAACTTTTAGGTAGCTTCGAATACAAAAAGTAAAAAATTACGTTCCAGAGGCAAGCAATTCCAAGAAATGTTGGTATATTTTCACTGATCATGATCTCCAGACCCCAAAACCACCCCCCGTTCAAATGTTGATATATATATGTTATATAAAAATTTTATTTCGAAATATTTCTTTAAATAATTCTAAATTCTGACATATTCATTATTTTCTTAATTCTTAATAATATTTACTCCTATTTAATGTACTTTTAAAAGTAATAACACGTATATTAATAATTATCTTATTCCAAATCTTAATCTAAAACTTTAAGTTCATTCGTACATATTTCGTATATATTTATCAACTCCCCAATCTATAATATTCTGAGAGACGCTTGTTGTCATTTCGAATGTTTTTAAAAGCCATTTTTTAATTTTTTTATTCCATGCTTCGCTTCGCGCGCTGAATATTTTTCACGTCAAAATCTATGTGCAGCTGGGATCGGGATTATTTCTTGTTAAATCTTCTCCATCGCACCCCATTCGTTTAGCTTAATTTCGTCTCTCACTCATTAGTTCGTGCCTACGTTACGTAGCTTCTGTAACTTTACGCGGAGTTTAACAAAACTGGCCTGCAAGTATTTGGAGAGCGGATTTTTGTCGTGTTTGGAAAGACTGACCAAAGCGTTATCTGGTGTTCGGTGACTTAGAATTTCTAATAGCACTTTAAGATCATTTTATAATGTAGTGAGTTAACGTCAATCCTGAGGGCTATATGATTACACCTTGATACGGTGGGAACTGTTATTGGCATCGCTCCTGTTCGTTAATAAATAATTTATCTGGAAATTGGCTGTACATTATTGGAGAAATTCTTATGGTGTTTCATCATTGCCTAACCTCCTCGCCATGATTCTTGATAACGACTGCAATAATTCTTCATCTATAACCAACTGCCATTTTCTCGTGAAATATAATATATATATATATATATATATATATATATATATATACACTGGCGGAAAAAAAATCCCAACACCAAGAAAGACTTGTGTTAGATAAACGAAATTTGGTAGGCGTGTTTATAGATCTGAAAGATGACATCGATTCAAATTTTGCGACTCCCGCATAAGTGTGGCGCTAGTGGCGCCACTCAGAACTTGCAAATCAGGTTTGCTTTAAATGCGTGCTGTAAAGTTCGTGAGCGTTATTTATCTTCGAAATTTGACGTATTGAGTTGAGGTTAGCCAAAAATACCTTTAAAAAGACGAAGAAGCCATTATCAACAACTCACCGAAGTTGAACGAGGTCGTATAATAGGGCTACGAGAAGCTGGATTTTCTTTCCGTGATATTGCAGAAAGACTTGGCCGGAATGTATCCACTGTGCATGATTGCTGGGAGTAGTGTTCAAGAGATGGTACAGGCTCAAGAAGACCGGTTCCGGGCTACGTGGCACTACTGAGAGGGAAGACTGCCTTTTTCGGCGTACGGCTGTGGCGCATCTTACTGCGTCTTCGGAAGAAATTCGAGCTGCAGTTGGTACCACAGTGACACAACGAACTGTTAGAAACCGGTTACTTTAAGGGAAGCTCCGAGCCAGGCGTTCTGTAGCGTGTATTCCACTAACGCCAAGTCATTGTCGTTTGAGTCGCCAGTGGTGTCAAGCCAGAGCTCATTGGAGGACGGAGTGGAGATCTGTTGTGTTTTCTGATGAAAGTTTCTGCCTTGGTGCCATTGATGGCCGTGTGTTGGTCAGAAGGAAGTCAGGGCAACGCCTAACACTAAACTGTCTGCGGCCTAGACAAAATGGACCTACACCTGGAGTCATATTCTGGGGGGCAATTTCCTATGCCAGCAGGAGCACTCTAGTGGTTATCCCAAACACACTGAATGCAAATTTGTACGTCAGTCTGGTAATTCAACCTGTAGTGCTGCCATTCATGAACAGCATTCAAGGGGGAGTTTTCTAACATGATAACGCTCGCCCTCATACCGCTGTTGTAACGCAACGTGCTCTACAGAGTGTCGACATGTTACCTTGGCCTGCGAGATCACCAGATCTGTCTCCAATTGAGCACGTGTTGGATAATATTGGACGACAACTCCAGCATCATCCACAGCCAGCACTGACCGTCCCAGTATTGACACAACAAGTACAGCAAGCATGGAACTGTAAACCACAAAGTGACATTCGCCACCTGTATGACATAATGCATGCACGTTTGCAGGTTTGCATTCAAAATTCTGGAGGTTACACCGGCTATTAATGTAACAGCATTTCACATTTGAAATGCATTTTCTTGAGCTTAAATTAACCTGTGATCTTGAAAATCTAATCAATTAAACATGTTAACTAGACAAATGCATTGTCCACATTTCATTGCTGTACAATAATTTTTTCTTGGTGTTGGGATTTTTTTTTCCGTCAGTGTATATATATATATATATATATGTATGTTACGATATTTATAAATCTACCCCTCCGAAAACTCCACGATCGCCAGGCAGTCGCATTTTCAATATTTATTTGTTCTCGCCAATAATCATTGAGAGTTTTCACAAGAAAGAACGAAGTTAAATTATCGAAGAAAAAATTTATTATTTCTTCATTATAATATAATGATAAAACATTCCCCACTCTACTAGACATCGTTGAAAACTTTCTAGTAAATTGCATTTTAATAAGATGTTAAGAAGCGTATTTCGAATAATTCATAGGACTCTCTCCAGACAGCAACAGATTTCTTAGGAAGAACAATACCACAGAAATCTGCGTTCCGTAGCTCATGATTGTTGTTAAATAATCCAAGCGGGCAAGGTTATCTTCTCCAATGCAGGTGTTACAGCGAATCAGAGCTTTTGAGCAGGGCGGAACTCTGGTTTTATGGCAGCAGAAAATTGACGTGCGTAGGTCCTTGCGAGAAAGGGCACGCATTTAGCTTTGAAATAAAAATATAAAATGAAAATGGTACAAAACGAGAACTTTAAATAGAATAGATTCAGCTTTTTAAAAATTGTGACATAAAAAAGGCTTTTGAAGATCAATAATTACGGGAAATGTCTTTAGATTACTTTGAAGGGTAAAAATATAAAACAGGCATTTTAAATGGAAAGGAATTTAAATAAATGAAATAAATGGAATATTGTTTAAAATAGGAAATAATTTAATAAACAAGGGTTGTATAATAAATTTAGAAGGGGGAAATTTTATGGAATAATTTTAATGAAGTGCGGATTTTTAATTTTTGTAATATATATATATATCCATGTATGTATGTAATATATATATATATATCCATATATATCTTACATGTTATTCTTTTGATGGTTTTGTTCAATTAATTTTTAACATAATTCGTTTCATAGCATTAACTGTATGATGTATTTCATTTAATTAGCTTCTTTGATTTGTTTGGGACTATGTCACTTTAATCACTTCATAAATCGTCACATTTTATTATGTCTAATTTGTTTTCTAATAATTAATAGTTAATAATTGTTTTTGCATGATACTTCCTTTCTATGTAACAGTAATAAATTTATATCATCTCATGGGCAGTTTTAGTTTAAACTACAAAATTTTATTTACTTCTTTGATTCATGTGGCATAATGTCATATCTTAATAACTTTATTAATCATTTTTCTTTAATTACTATCTTTCTTATTTTTAAATATTTTTCTTCACCACTTTATTTTTATTATTACTTGCTTATAGAAATAATAGTATTATGCAATGACAATGTATTGATTCATTTTTAATTTTAATTTAATTTTTTTTTACATAATATCAATTTAAATAACGTTTTTACATTCCTTTAAACTTTTCATTCATTATTTACATTAATTTTTTTTAATTTATTAATTTTTCATTAAACGCTTTTTTTAATTAAAATTCCACTTTCAATAACTAATTTATGTTATAGTTTCTTACACTGACACCGGCAGAGTGCTCCACCAGGTGGTCCCGAATCAACCCGGCCAATTCGTGGCGCGGGAAGAAGACCGAGAGCTTGGCCGAGGACGCTGTGACGGCCGGTTTTATTTTCGGGATTGGACTAAAGCAAGGTCCCAGAGGTGGAAGGTACCGACATAGCGCGACTTCCGGACTTTAGGCTTGCTCGGCTTTCGCCAGTCATGCTTAACAGTCCTAAAGACATGCCGGAGATTCCAATCAGAATGCGGCATCGTGCGGACTGAGTTCATCTCGTCCTGCTTTCGATACTCCAGAGCTTAGCCAAGATGAGTGCTTCTCTTGACCGAGCTTAGGGCCCCTGTCTGGAGACACCGGAGACGGTTGCAGGTTCGGGGCTGGCCTCATTCCCACCGGTTAAGGACTTGGAAAGCAGGTGGTCGTGGTCGTATCTAGAGCGGGTGAGCAAACAAGCTTGGGCGGTACCAATGTCTGGCAGGACCACATTTTTCCTTTTATTCTCTACTCCGCTATGCGGCGTCTCTAGCCTAGTCACCTGGACTCGTGACGGTGGTGGAGTACATTAACTTTCCTATTTTTTTATTTATATCCTAGTTAAATGTATAACATTCTTTGTGTGTGTTGTCTATTCCCTGGAAGGAAACTAGAAGTGACCTTCATAGGTGCTCTTCGATTCCGATCAACAAATATATATCAAATCTCAGGAAGGAGCCCTTGGCTAGTTCCTGGGTCTCTGGTTGCTCTTATCGGCTCCAGAAAAACCCGGAGATGATGGTGTCACGAACTTCCTCCTGCGAACCGTACCTGAGCCGACCCTATTAGTACCCATGATTGGGTTACTATCGCAGCGGTTGGATTTCATGTAGTTGTCTGCCGCAAATGTGCATCTTGCATGGGAAGCTATGGCTTATTAGTTTTTTACACTGACACCAGCTGGCATATCCATAAATTAATCTAATTTTTTTATTTACAGTACTTTTATACAGTACTTATACTCTTTCTTGAACACCCAATTGGTGGCAGCATTGTTCCATAATGTTCCTTGATTCTGGTATGGCGCTTGTGTGAGGTTCAATTTCCACTACTCTTTTTATTCACCTAATGAATTGTTAACAGTTGTATGGCAACAGGTGAAGTTTTGTTGTGTCATCATTCGCGGCGTTTTTCGTTTAGCAACGTCTCTACCAGTTTGAGTATGTGAAGGTTGTGCTCACTTTTATTTATATATTTTTCATTTCATTTTCATTTTATCTTATTTCTGGGGTTTTTTTTATGTACGATAGCCCAAACTTTGTACAATTTTAACTTCATAGTCTTTACAAAAAATGAAATCATACATTATTTTGTGAGAAATTATGGTAATTTGGACTTGACAATTCTGCCATGGTTCCACAATAATTTCATTTTCATCTATTTCAAAATTTCATTTTTTTCTTTAATTGTTGGTTATGGATACATTTCATTACAGATTTGTATTTCATCGTTCCGGTTTTTAATTTTCTTTTCATTTCCCCCTCCAATCTGTATTATATTCTCTTTGTTTTACATTCTATTCATTGTTTTTCTCTACATATTTATGGATTTTGTTCAAACAGGTACGTGTTCAATTTTCATATTTAATATATTTCTTTCTTTATTTTAGGCAGCTTTCATTATAAAAAGCTACATATTGCAGCCGTTCGGAGGAAAGCAATTCCAAAAAATTTTGGTATATTTTCACTGATCAAGACCCCCAGACTCCCAAACTACCCTCCGTTCAAATGTTGATTTGATGGTAACTCTCTTCTTTATGAATCGATTTGGATGTGACTGAGTATGTGTATAAGACATACCAATGTCTCGACCGAGTTCGTTCGCCAGCTTCATCCGCCATCTTGTTTCAAAATGGTGACATGTCAAATTCTTTTAACTTTTTAAAAATTCAAAAAGATGTACGAAAAATTATAAATTGAAAATTTTTTTCTGTTAAGTGTTACATCGTGATACAAGGATTCTGGAACATTTTTTTTTGGTTTTGCTATATCTTAAAAAATGGCTAATGAAATTCTAGGGTGGCTGACATTTTGAAACAATCTGATATTTGTTATGCTGTAACTCTCGTATTTATGAACTGATATGAATGTGAATGATCATGTGTACAGAATATACCAAGGTCTCGACCGAATTCGTTGGCCAGCTTCTTGCGCCATCTTGTTTCAAAATGGCGGCAAGTTAAATTTTTAATTTTTTTAATTCAAAAAGATGTATACAAAATTATAAATTGAAAAAGTTGTTTCCGTTAAGTGTTAGATCGTGATACAAGGATTCCGGAACATTTTTCGTTTTGGCTTTATCTTAAAAAATGGCAGAGATATGAGAGTTTGAAATTCTAGGGTGGCTGACATTTTGAAACAATCTGATTTTTGTTATGCTGTAATTCTCATGCTGAAATTTGCATTCAAATTCAGTATTAACGAAAACCGGGATTGAATTTTCTATAATCGAGTTCCGAGCAATTTAGCTTTGGGTGTTTGAGTAAAATGAGTTGAATTTTTAAAAATATGGACGATGAAAGGTACCTTTTCCTCCCGGTACAGGCCGGAAGGACTTTTTATTTTTATTTTTTTCTTCCCCCCCCACATGTTGTATAATGTTTCTGGATATATATATATACATTGTCAGATATATATATATATATATATATATATATATACGAAACAAATTTTAATTTTGTCGCTGTTTGCCTCATCAATTCTATAATTCTGTTTATTTTCCATTATTCTAAATTATTTTCTCATTTTATTATTTAAGTTGTCAAAATACCGCATTGCTAAAAATTTTTTGTTGCAAATTTATCCTCTTGAAAAAATGGCGCTAGTATGCCGTTCTGTTAAAATTACTCGCTTTTTATTCCATTAAAATAACACATCCTAAATTTTAATCCTTTTAAAATATCACATTCCCAGCTAAATATTTTAATTCTCTTGAAAAACAACAACAACACAAGACAAACAAGTATTCTTTTCTCAAATATAAAAGTTAATCTCGGTTTCAATGTAAAAATTTATCCTGGCATTCTTCCAAGACCCAGTAAAACCTACGCATTTTCTTTTTATTTCTACATTTGTTCGAAAAAATCAGGTTCATTCCAGATCAACCTAGAATGTTCTTTCCCGCGCTTTTTCAGTAGGAAGTTTAATATCTTTCATATCATAACACCCAAAAAATAGAGTCCCGTAACGCTATTGGTCGAAAGACTGTTTCGTGGCTCTGTATTTGTGAGCTTTAGCAAATTTTTATATGTTTCGTTTTCCCGCCTAGAGAGCAGATTGTTCCTGGATCTCGATGTATACGTAACCCCGGCGCGTACTTCGCGACCGTGGAATAAATCTCCTTGGCTGCCCATAGAAAATACGACGCTGCCTATTAACATCTTGTGCCTTCTTCGAGTATTTAATTTAATTCACGAAACCTCTGCTTGGTACTAAAAGTCATTCTTCATGGAATTATCATGTGGAATAGTAAAAGACATGAGTAAAAGACAATGCCTCAGAGTTTTTCCGGATTTTTAATAAACTGTGGATTGGAATCGACTGTCTTATTATTTCCTTCAGTAAGCACACCATGAATTGGAATTATAGGTGCTACGATCGCAAACTCCTAGGTGGAAACCTCTAACCTTGATAGTTTGATTTTACAAAACTGAAGGTGATTCAAGTGAAAACGTGACATATATATCTCACATTTGTCATGCTCTAACTCTCTTATTTATGAACCGATTTGGGTGTGACTTAGTATGTGTATAGGACATACCAAGTTCTCGACCGAGTTCGTTGGTCAGCTACATCCGCCAGCTTGTTTCAAAATGTCGGCCAGTAAAAATTTTAAAAATATTAAAAATTCAGAAGATATACAAAAAAATTATAAATTGGAAAAATTGTTTCCATTAAGTGTTATATCATGATGCAAGGAGAAGGAGAGCATTTCTTGTTTTGGCTTTACCTTAAAAAATGGCTGATATATGGCCGTTTGAAATTCTAGGGGGGCTGACTGTTTGAAATAAACTGATTTTTGTTATGCTGTAACTCTCATTCTTATGAACCAATATGAATGTGATTGATGATGTGTACAGGTCATACCGAGGTCGACCGAGTTTGTTGGCCAGCTTCGTGCGTCATCTTATTTCAAAATGGTGTCCAGTTATTATTTTTTATTTTTTCAAAATTCAAAAAGATGTACAATAAATTATAAATTGGAAAAACTGTTTACGTTAAGTATTAGATCGTGATACAAGGAGTTCGGGGAATATTTTGTTTTGGTTTTATCTTATTGCTGTTTGAAATTCTAGGTTGGCTAATATTTTGAAACAATTTGATTTCTGTTATGCTGTAACTCTCATGCTGAAATTATCATTCAAATTCAGTATTAATGAAAACTGGGATTGAATCTTCTGTAATCAAATTACAAGCATTTTAGCTTCGAATGTTTGAGTAAAATAAGTTGAAGTTTTAAAAACAGGGAATACGGAAGCTACCTTTACCTGCCGATACGGGCCGGGAGGACTTTTTGTAGTTGCAAATGTTTCATATAACATTTTTTAATAAGTGGAAAGTCACCATATATAAATGGTTATGAAAGTAACCAATTAAAAAAATATTTTGCTCCGACTGTTTCGCTGTACTTTCTAAATTTGATCGAGGAAAGTATTTTGTATGACAAGTACAATCTACTTTTTTTAATGGACGTATAAAATAAATGTTATATTGAATTTTCTTTAATGGTACTTAAAACTACTGTTGGAGCATCAAGAGTGAATTCGCGAATTTCATCCCTCTGGAGGATTGTGGAGAACAGTACTGGAAATTTTCCACCCAAAATATCCTTCCAAATATATTGGAATACATGTTTTAGGAGTCTCCTATACAGGGTGGTTCAAAACTATACGTCAAAAATGTAAAGGTAGGTAGAGGGGACCTCGATAATAAGATTTTGTATAGGAATATCGGTGCGGAAATCCAGCGTTGAGGCTTTAGAGGGTGTTGTTGAATTCGCCGGATGAAAGCGTTTCACTACCTTGAATCGTCATCCCCCGCACGGATTTCGAGCAACATGCATTGTTACACCAATGCAGAGCTTGCGACATGTGTTTCATGTATGGGGGTGCGCAAGGAAATTGAGCAGCTGCTCAAAGGGTGTACATGGAATGATTCCCGGGTAGGAATCTGCCGGATCGCCGAACATTTGCGCGTCTTCATGGGGAGTTGAGCAAGAAAAGACCGTTTTATGCTTTCAGGCGTGATACGGCCAGAGAAAGATATCGCAGAATTCCTGGAGTAGAAGAAGCAGTAATTTGCACAGTAGAAGATAATCCTTCAACAAGCTCAAGAGCTTTAAGACGTGCATTGGGTGCGAAGCATTTCCTTGCGCAAACGCATACATGAAATGCATGTCAGTAAGCTCCGTATTGATGTAGCGATGCATATTACTCGAAATCCATGTGGGGAATGACGATTCAAGTCTGCGAAGCGATTTCATCTGGCGAACTCAACAGCGCCCTCTACTGCCTCAACGCTGCATTTCCGCACCCATATTCCTGTACGAAATCTTCATATCTAGGTCCCCTCTACCTACCTTTGCATTTTTGACATATAGTTTTGAACCACCCTGTATACACAACTCATGTAAGAAAAAAGTACCAGTTAGACCTTTGGACACCTTGTGTGTGTGTGTGTGTGCGCTCGCTCGTGAAGTCTATCTATGCCATTATGCGTGCACGCAGTTTATTCAAAAAGCAAAACGTACATTTTTAAACATATGCTAGCATTAAGTAACAAATTACAAAATCTTAGATTTTATTACAGAATTTAGATCTTTATTAAAAAGCTGAACATTTGAAAACACTTTTAGATCAAAGCTACCATTCATATACAACGAAAGAACAATTTTTCTGAAATGACTTTTATAACATGACGCCAAACTGAGTAAAGTACCTAATTGTAAACATCTAAATTTGACTTTTAAATCATGATTTTAAAATAAAAAGTCCAGTTTCACTATCTTAGTAATTATCTAATTAATGGCCATTTTAAAAACAAATCTACAGATTAAAACTAATTAACTTCCGAACATCTGAAAAATGAATTAAAATGTACGATTTATTTTTCTACGATCCTTTTGCTATTTACTCTGGAGATTAAATTGATGTAACATAATTAAAAGTTTATTCTGGAATAATGAACGTTAATAAATGCATTTAAATAATATTATTTGAATAATTAAAATTTGCCGTGGGAAAATATTTGCAAAAGGCCATTTATTAAATATATAAACAATTTTTCATTCCACTTTATTACCAAAGACATGGTTGATTTTTTTTCTTTTTTTTTTACTGATAATAAAAAAGGAAAATAAGTAAAATTAACATTATCACTATGAAAATTTTGGCAATATTGAACGACGAAATTAAATACGATATTGACACAGTTTTTAACACTTTCCAATATAGTTGAAAAGTATTCATGACTTCGGTTTGTCTGTTCGTGCTCTAATTCTCGTAAATATATTGCCCCGTAATTTTTCTTTGTTATTAACGTTTATCACGATCTCTATTAAAAATGAAGTGTGTAGCATTTATAGCTATTTTACAGGGACAGTCAAAAGTATTCCGTTATATTACGGTCAGTGGCAAAAAATCGTTTCAAGTGCATTTTAATGGTGTTATAACATTTCAAATGAAATTAATATGTATTTAAGAAGTGCACTAAAACATGCATTCTGTAGAATATGCGGTGCAAGTATTTACTATTCATTTACAGGGCCACACAAAAGAATTTCGTTACATAACGGTCTTTGGGGAAAATCAGTTTTCAGAGTATTATGTAACACTATTTCAAATATAATGAGATTGATATACATTTCTGAACAAGATGCCTGATGTAGAATATAATGTTCATAACATTTATCGTTCATATACAGGGACACACAAAAGATTTCCGGTACAGTACTGTGTCCGAAGCACTGTCTTATAAGCGATGATTGCTAGAAGTGCGTTTTCAGTTAAGGTGTGCGTTTTTAGCACTTTCCAACCTAGTTGAAAAGTGCTTATGACTTCGGTTTGTCTGCCGTATGGCCGTCTGGCCGTCTGCCGTCTGTCCGTGCTCTAACTCCCGTAAATATGCTCGGATTGCTCTGCAATTTTTATATGTTATTGTCTTTATCTATAGCATGTTCCCTATTGCAACGGAAGTGTGTATCACTGATAGTTTTTTTACAGGGACACTCAAAATAATTTCGTTACATTGCGCTCTATGGGGAAAAATCATTTGCGGTTTATTTAAATTATGTTTCACTATTGTAAACGCATTGAAATTTATATATATCACTAAGCTGCATTAGAAGAAGCTTAATATGGAATAAGGTGTGCATAGCACTTATAGTTACTTTACAGGGACAGTCAAAAGAATTCCGTTACATTACGTCTATGGAGAAAAATCGTCTGCGGTTTATTTATATAATGTTTCACTATTCTAAACGCATTGAAATTTATATATATTACTAAGGTGCATTACAAGAGGCTTACTACAGAATAGTGTGTGTATAGCAGTCATCGTTCATTTACAGGGACACACAAAAGAATTCTCTACTGTCTGTTAACAATAATTCCTGGAAGTGCGTTTTAAGTTACTGAACGCGATTTTAATTTTAACTCGCTTTTTGTCTATTATGTGATGTGTATAAATTCTGTAGATCCTACACAGGGCAGCACAAAAGTTCGCGAACACATTTCCGTTTACTGACAGAAACTCCAGAAGGATAATTTTAAACTGTGCTACGCGTTTCCTAACTAAACTAAAATTCAGCATCCTATGTAGTATATATACAAAACTATAGATCCTATACAGGGCTGAATAAAAGTATTCGGATATTTTTCGAATATTGTATCTGTTGGAAATTCCTGAAATTATGTTTTTAAATATGTTATGCGTTTTCCAAATTGTTTACTTAGATGTTATCTTTTAGCTTATTAAATGGTATGTTTTGTAAAATTATTTTGGAAGCGTTGGAAAGTGCTACATAATCTATGCTTGAAGTATGATTTTTCGTTCTTGTTTAATTTAATTAAACTTTTGCATACTACGTGGTGTGTAAAATGCTGTAGATCATATACAGGGATACACAAACGATTTCGTAAGCATTACGGAGAACAGAGTTGGGCAGTATAAAAAAACACATGTATTTGAAATAAATTTTCAAAATACATATGTATTTCGTAGTTTAAACCAATAAAATAAAAGTATTTTGGTAATGTTTTATAAAATGCTTTTTCCATGTATTTTGTATTTTCAAAATGTTCAAAATACATTTTTTCCGATTTCAAACTGTCATGTTATAACCGCAGTTCATCGATTCGCAACATGGAAATACATGCTTGTTTTTTTTGTCTAGTTTTTGAATTATTTTCTGGAATTCTTCTCTAAACAAGCTTTTTCGATTATACAGTGGTATGATAAGTGTGCTGCTGAATATAACTTGCTTAGCATCTATAAAAGCATTTTTGCTGATTGGTTACAAAAATAACCTTTATAATTCTGTAAGTTGCTATGGGGGTTTAAAAAAAATTGTAGTGTCATAGACAAGAAGGATCATCCAGAGTTAGTAAAATTATTGTGGTAATACAACGGTGTGTAATATTAGATGAGAAATATTTCAAAATTATGTTTGTTAATATGAAAAAAAAAGCTTAATACCAATTGTATAAAACAAGATTTTGGTTACAAGGGGGATTTTTGAATGTACAACAGGCTTTATAAAATTCGTTTCAAGGCAAGATTTCAGTTTTATACCGTTATACATATATTTTAACATTATTTTTGCTGGTTTCTTGAGATTCATTGAATAGATCTTCCGGTATGGTTTGCCATATCCTTGATATTTATTTATTTGGGTGAACTTTGTTATTAAAGTAGTTCTATTTATTGATATAAAATGTAAATGATCATTAATTCTGCTTACCATTGGGATTATTAAATACAGGACTTTTGGTTACGCACCTATCCTAAGTAGAATTAAACATTTATACCGTGACTTCGCAAACCAAAACGTTTTGAATCCTTTCATTTTTCATTTTATATACTTTATCAAATAATCAACATAGTTAAGATATACAGGGTCTGTTCTAAAAGTAGTAGGACTCATTTAAAAAAAAATATATTCATGAGAATAGTTCAAACGATTAGAATTTTTCAAAGTAGCACCCTTCCGCATCTACACACTGCTGCCAACGAGTTTTCTAGTTTACGTATGCCTCCAGGAACACCTGAACCGGGATGCTGTTTAACTCCCTCGTCACGGCCTGTTGAACCGCCTCTACCGAGCCGTGATGCTTCCCCTTGAGCGTCGATTTTATTCTCGGGAATAGAAAAAAGTCTGGCGGGGCCATGTCGGGTCTGTAAGGGGGATGATACAGTGTTGCCACATTATGCTGGGCAAGATACTCTACTACGCAAAACGCTGTGTGGCTCGGCGCGTTGTCATGGTGCAGCCGAACTCAAAAACTTGGGTTTGAGGAATGCTCAATTCATCAGGAATCATTCTGATGCTCCTCCTACGATCACTGTTCAGTAAATTTTTCACTTGCGACACATTTCCTATGATTTTGCTGGTCGAAGGGCGTCCGGAGTGATCGTCGTCTTCCAATCTTTCCCGACGTTCTTGGAACAGCTTGTGCTACTTAAAAACACACGATCTACCCATGGCAACATCACCGTTGCCTCTTTAATCATGTCGTGAGTCTCTTTGCCTGTTTTACCAAGCTTTACACAAAATTTGATCGCGTATCGCTGCTCCAGAAAACGCTCCATGATTCTCCGTGACGAGGCGTTTCGACAGGGGTTCACAGTACAAGCGACCTGCTCTCTTCAACGGCCGAGAGCCGATTGCCGATTTTTCCCAGCATTCCCGATATCCCCCTCCACCGATCGTGCGCGCGCAGACCGCCTCTCGTCTACCCGTTCGCTCCGGAAAAAATCAGTCCTACTAATTTCAGAACAGACCCTGTATACTAGCGTCTTTCCAAAACAAGTCCTAAACCAAATTTTGTTTCTTTTTTTAGTTTCAGCTGAAAACAAAAATAAAACTTTATCAGAAAGAAATTTAAAGCTATTAAATCTATAATAATGATAGAAGTTTGTCTGTCTGTCTGTCCGCTGTGTTCTAATGAGACCAATGACACAGAACTACAAAATTTGGAAGAAAGGTATCTCTGTATGTAATGCATCTCGAAGCCCGATTTTGGATTTTCTACTAATTTTTTTAATTTAAATTTTTATGTGAATTTTAGTGTTTTTTCATGTTTTGCCGCGATATTTTTACATTATTTAAATGAATCGGATTTCAATCTTTTAGCCCATTATAGCAAATGTTGTCCTCTTTTCAATAAATTTTCATCGGAATTCGTACAATTTTTGAACTTTTCGCGAAATTTTTATGCGATTTTTAGAGTTTCTTCGCGTTTAGTGGCATTTTTTTTTAGATTGGTGAAAAAAAAAAGAATTGGTTTCAAACATTTGGCCTATTATAGTAAATTTTGCCTTCCTCGATTTTTTTCATTTGTAGCAATTTTTCGCGTTCTGCGGCGATATTTTGACATTGGTGAAATAATTCCGGTTAAAATGTTTTAGCCCAGTATAGTAACTTTGTCATCTTAGATTTTTGAATTTTAGTAATTTTTAATTCTATATTTAGCGGGGTTTTTCAACATTTTAAAAAGGAATTAGGTTTTAAACTTTTAGCACAGTAAATTTTGTTCTCTGCGATATCTGAATTTTTAACGATTTGTAATGCAATTTTAAGCGGTTTTTTTTTTTTTTTTTTTTTTTTTTTTTTTTTTTTTTTTTTTTTTTCTTTCTGCGGTAATTTTTTGACATTCGTAAAAGGAATTTAGTTTCAAACTGTTAGCCTAATATAAATTTTGTTTTCTGCAAGTTTTTAATTTTTAGGAGTTTACAATGAGATTTTCAGCGTTTTTCCAGGTTTCGCGGCTACTTTTTGACATTAAGGACAGAAATCCTGTTACAATGTTTTAGCCCATGTACTAAATTTTGTCATCAGCGATTTTTGAATTTTATCGTTTTTTATGCGATTTTTAGCGAGGCGTTTTTGTGCGTTTCTCGGCGATTTTTCCACGTTCGTAAAACGAAATCAAAGTTTTAAACTTTTAGCTCAATGTTACAAAATATATTCTCCTATAGACGTATAGACTGATTTATTTTTATTTTCATTAGTTTTGCTTCTTTACTTTGGAAATTTATAATTTTGAAAAGTTTAATCAGTTCTGGAAACGCACTTTGGATTTCCGTACTGCAATTTAATGCATGATAATTTTTAATAATTCCAAATGTGTTTTGTATTTTGAATGTATTTTCAAAATGCATGTATTTTGTATTTTGAATGTATTTTCAAAATGCATGTATTTTGTATTTTTAACTTTTAAAATTTAAAAGTATTTTGTATTTTAGTTTCTAAAACCAATGTATTTTGTATGTTGCATTAAAAATTGATTTTACGGTGTATTTTGCCCAACTCGGACGGAGTATAAGCGTGAATAGTTAAAAGGTGGTTTTGAATTGAGTTATACATTTTCAAGATGAACTATATTTAGTATACTAAGGGATGTTTGTAGAATATAAATAAAATCCTATACAGGGCCACACAAAGTACTGGATACATGGCTGCCTAAATGCGATAATTTTTGAAAGTGTGATTTCAGTAGTTTTAAGCGTGTTTTAGCCCGAACTAGATTTTAACTTAATATGGGGCATGTAGGTAATATACAGGTCGGAACTAATGAATTAAAAAATGTTTTTGTCTACTGGTATAAATTTCTGAAGGTGAATTTTGAACCTATTATATATTTTCTTGCTAAACAAAATTTTAGCAAACAACGTATCTATACTAATAAAAGAAAGTTTCGCTCTGTGTGTGTGTGTGTGTGTGTCTGCGATGGCTAGGAAAATTTAGCGCACCTAGAAGTCTGTAAATTTAGATTTCGATAGTCCAAACCGTCTCCTGGTATACCTGAGCGTCAGAATTTTAATATTTTAATTACTTTCTGAAATATTAATTAAAATGCACAAAGAACTCTCATTAAAATACGCTTTTATTCTCTTGGGTTGGTTGGTTCACTGGTTGGATGCATCGATTCTTCACAGAAGTAATTAAATAAACCAGAGTAGCGATTCATAAATAAGGATTTCTAACTAAATAGTGTCAACATGGATTGAAGTTATCCGCGTAGAGGAGCCATGCGAATGTCGCGCCACCTGTGCATGACAAATTACACATACGTCCCACTGATTGAAATATTTTCCAGGCGCAATTAATTTTTCAAATTAATTTTTCTTCATGACAATTAGTCGGGTTTAAGTTTTTTTTTTTTTTTTTTTTTTTTTCATGACATTTATTATTATGATGGAGATTGTTAATACAGAAAACTTTATTTAAGAGATTCTTTTTTATATTTGCGGGAATGAAGAGGGGCAAGGGTCTAATTACATTTAAGCTTCAAGGTGTATTTCTAGAAAGCAATTACCAGAATTTCCGAATAATAGTGTAAGCCAAATTTCAAATTAAGTTCCTAGTTTAACCAAATGAATCAATCATTAAAGATGTATTGTGATCCTCCTAATTAATTATTTGCTGAAGGCCACTTGAACAACCCCACGCCCCTCCCGGCCCGTCCTTCAAGGTTTTTTCTCTAACTCTGCTCCGTTTCCATATCTCAGCAACTATCTTTCCGATTTCAACGCAAGTGATTTCAAACATTATAATTAATTTAATAGTCACCCTTTATAACATTAAACTAAATTTATGAATAGCGGTTACCACTATTTACGAATAACAGTTTAAGCCAAATTTGTAATTAAATTCAAAGCTTAAGGAAACAAACGAATTTTGAAAGATGCATAGTGGGCCTCCTAATTAGTCATTTGCTGAAGGGCACTTGAACATCCCCTACCCCCTCCCCCTCTTTCAAGGTTTTTTTCTCTAACTCTGCTCCGTTTCCATATCTCAGCAACTATCTTTCCGATTTCAACGCAAGTGATTTCAAACATTATAATTAATTTAATAGTCACCCTGTATAACATTAAACTAAATTTATGAATAGCGGTTACCACTATTTACGAATAACAGTTTAAGCCAAATTTGTAATTAAATTCAAAGCTTAAGGAAACGAACGAATTTTGAAAGATGCATAGTGGTCCTCCTAATTAGTCATTTGCTGAAGGGCACTTGAACATCCCCTACCCCCCCCCCTTCCCGGGACCTCTTTCAAGGTTTTTTCTTTAACTATGCTCCGTACCATATCTCAGCAACTATTTTCCGATTTCAACGCAAGTGGTTCCAAACATTATAATTAACTTAAATGTCACTCTTTATAACATTAAACTAAATTTATGAGTAGCGGTTAGGACTATTTACGAATAATAGTTTAAGCCAAATTTGTAATTAAGTTCGAAGCTTAAGCAAACGAACGAATTTTGAAAGATGCATAGTGGTTCTCCTAATTAGTCATTTGCTGAAGGGCACTTGAACATCCCCTACCCCCCCCCCGGACCTCTTTCAAGTTTTTTTCTCTAACTATGCTCCGTTTCCATATCTCAGCAACTATTTTTCCGATTTCAACGCAAGTGGTTCCAAACATTATAATTAACTTAAATGTCACTCTTTATAACATTAAACTAAATTTATGAGTAGCGGTTACCACTATTTCCGAATAATTGGGTAAGCCAAATTTGTAATTAAGTTCAAAGCTTAAGCAAACGAACGAATTTCGAAAGAAGCATAATGCTCCTCTTAATTAGTCATTTGCTGAAGGGTACTTGAACAACCCTCCCCCCCCGGCCCCTCCTTCAAGGTTTTTCTCTAACTATGCCCCGTTTCTATATATCAGCAACTATATTTCCGATTTCAACGCAAGTGATTCCAAACATTATATTTAACTTAATAGTCACCCTTTATAACATTAAATTAAATTTATGAGTAGCGGTTACCACTATTTACGAATAAGAGTTTAAGCCATCTTTGTAATTAAGTTCCTAGCTTAACAAAACGAACGAATTTTTATGCATGCATAGTGGGCCTCCTAATTAGTCATTTTCTGAAGGACACTCGAACATCCCCTCCCCTCGGCACCTCACTCAAGGTTATTTTCTCTAACTGTGCCTTATTGCAATAACTGGGCTAATAATGTTCCAATCTTCTCGAAACCAGCTCAATTTTGTAGTGCGCCTACTATACAGTAACGTAGGCAGCGGGGACCTGTCTCAGAAGTTCGTTCGGAAAGAGGTTTGTTTAGAACAGAATGCTCTCCTGGCGGTGGTAGGGGGAAATAAAAGATTTTCTAGAGCGTACGAGCATGCCGTGTATACGGTTCCGAAGCCATCGTAGACCGTGGCCAGAGTTCCATTTTTTAACAGATTTAAGTTTATTACAAGGGCTCGGGCAACGCCGGGCGGGTCAGCTAGTAATATATAATACAAACACATTGATCAAATATAGGGCTGAACGAAAGAACTGGAGTACTTTTTCTTCTATGGCCGGTAATTGCTGAAATTTAGTTTTCAAATGCGTTATGCGTTTACTTAGGTATTTTATTTAACTTATTAAACAGCAAAGCTTGTTAAAATATTCTGGAAGTGTTGGAAAGTGTTTCATAATCTATACTTAATGCATGATTTTTCTTTCTTGATAATACTTTCCAACATAGATGAAATATATGACTTCGGTTTTCTGTCCATGCTCTAACCCATAAATATACTCGGATTGCCATGTAACTGATATACGTTATTGAGGTTTACTGTGGCATGTTCGCTGTTGCAAATAAAGTGTATAGAGTTTATAGTTCGTTTACAGGGCCACTGAAAGGAATTCTGTAACAATATGGTCTATGGGGAAAAGTCGTTTGCAATAAATGTTAATGATGTTACACCATACTCAAACATGCTGATATGCATTACATGTTGATATGCATCGTTGTTGACCTCAGTGATATCTCAGTGATATATATCACCGAGGTCAACTGCATGAGGCTTACTGTAAAACATGGTGTGCATAATATTTATCATTGAATTACAGTGACACACAAAATAATTCGGTTAGAGTACTGTCTGTGAGCGATCATTTCTGGAAGTGCGTTTTCAGTTGTGGTATGGGTTTATAAATTTAATATTGGGTTTATAAATGTTTTGAATATTACTTGTTGTATATAAATTCTAAAAATCATATGCAGAGCTCCACAAAGGAATTTGAATACATTTTTGTTTATTAACTGTAATTGCTAAAGGGAAATTTAAACTGTGTTATGCGTTTCTGTGATTATATCAACATTAATCACATAACCATTTACAATTTGCCATTGGGGGTATTTAGTCCAGCTTATAAATCCGGAATATGTGTAATTTTTGAGGTATGAGAAAATGTCGATTACAAAACGCATTTCTTGTAATGTTTTTCAGAGTTCGACACGATGATTTTAGTTCAATCATCCATGTTTTTTTAAATATAAGAGGATCCCATCAAATATCGGACATAGCATTCATTCTGCATGGGGTATAAAAAGTTCAGAAGCAGGATGAATGAATTCTATTATAGTTGATGAATATCTGGCGAACTCTTCTTCAGAAATTAAGGCTAAAAAGACGTTTATCTTCTTAATTTTGTTAAAATAAAAGATAAAAATTAAAAAAATTACTTGTTGCATAGTTATCAACTAGTTTTAAGATTATGTTTGTTATTTTAACATTGTTGATTCATTACCTGGAACTAGGTTTCTAGCCTGTCAACTGCCGGCCCTTTTCCTTCTTGACACTAGCAACAACTAATGCCTAAAAAAGCCTTTAGAACAATCGAATTTTTTCAACTCTGAATCGATATTTTCCGGCTTTTCAGTAACGCCTTGTTAATGAAGATTTTGACTGATAAAAAAAAAATAAAAAAATAGGACAAGTTACGTCAAACAATGTAAGGGAAATAGTGCGAGTATTTAACCTGTGGAACAATGCTTTGTGATGAATTCAGAAGCTGGCCCGTGGGGGAAATTCACCTCTCACCCCAGAGTAACACCCCCTCCCCCTCTCAGAAGATTTGCGATGTTATGCTTATTAATGATTTAGAAGTGCAAATTCTTCCCCGAAACTCCATAATGTCCTCCTCGGAGAAGAGGATATTTCTCTCTGAGAAAAATATCAGGATTCAAAACTGCTGTTGCTTCTACCCCACTTCTACAATATTTAGAATTTAGTTGCCAACACATTTTGAGCTAACTTAAAGAGCAGGTATAAAGTTCTTTAAGTCTGTGTAAAAGAGCAGGTTAAAGCTCTTAAAGTCTGTGTAAAACAGCAGGTTAAAAGCTCTTTAAGTCTGTGTAAAAGAGCAGGTTAAAGCTATTTAAGTCTGTGTTAAAGATCAGGGCAGGGTCGTCCTAGAAAAATTACCGTGGAAGAATATAATACTTTTTCCAAGACCATAAAACATTTCAATTTAGGACAGACTTCCATTATATATTTTTACTTTAAACGGTAAGTAAAGTGTAGATAGATGATTTACGAGGATTCAGCAATTCCTTAACTACGACATAAGTAAGACAATTCAGAACTTTCCAGCCCAAATTTAACATTTACTTTTGCTGTTACTCTGATGGATCACCTGTAACAGACTGGATTAACATTCAGATTTCGGTCGGGGAGGGGTTGATGAGATATATAGGACGTTAAATTGGTCAAAAGACATTAATCTAATCTATTTTCATTATACATTTAATAATTTTCAGAAGAATGTTTCTTCTCAAATTGAAATTAACCAAGAAAATTTATCGTTTAAAAAAAAGGGGGCGGGAGGGGAAATGGAATTTAAAATTTAGCACTGTTCAAAATTAATTTTTCAGTTTTTAAAATTAAATGTAACGATTGTAAACAAATAAAATTATTTTTTGTTTGAGAGTATTTTGTAAAAGAGTGATCATTTGTGTGAAAATATTAAACTTGTCAATTTGCATAATTTTGAAAATTTGCAGAAGACGTGTTTAAGTACAAGTTAAAACAGCTATATTTATTAATTTTCATAAGATAAATGTTTTCTAGGAATTTTTATTACTTGTAACTCTACATAACAATATATTTGTTTTAAAAAGACAATGCATTTAGAATTGAAAAATCGTACGGACTTTTCTGGCTTTGAAATATATGTACACCACAAAGGGCAGTCTCTAAAGAAATACTGCTACTGCCGATATCAGATTTCCAAAAGAATTCAGTTCACGAAATAATATAAGTACATATTTCGTAGATTAAAAATGATACAGTAAGCAAGTTCTTGTGTTTTTATTAATGGTTGTTTTGCAGAACGATGATCGTGCACATTGGAAACTTAGGTTTTCTTGGCAGGAAAGTTTATGAGTCTAGCAGAAGGTTCGGAGCTACAAAGAAAAATTTTGCTGCTGCTGCTGCTGATGATGATGATGATGATGATGAAAATTGAGAGTATCTTCATGAAAGACAACACTGAAAAACATTTCTTCGTAACTTCATCATAAAGGGTCACCTTTATTGGCGGATATTTAATTGAGACACACTACACTCGCCATTTGAAAAGAAGAAACCAACTTTACATTTCAGAAGTTTAAGTTGTGAAAGTTCTAGTGATTTGAGAAGCAAGAACCTTGAGTAATATTCATACATAAAAATATGCAACTAGGACTTGTGAGTGAAACATGTTTTATTCCAAATTCGACTATTTTAGTGCTCTATTTTAAAATTATCTTTACTGACAGATACTGCTAAATATTTAACTGAAATTACATTCGAATGAAAGAGAAAAACACACTTACAATTTATTATTATTATTTCTTTTTCAGTCCTGGATGTTTAGGGCATTCGACAAGCAGAAGGATAGAATAAAAGTAACACTTAATAAAATAAACAGACACATAAATTAAAAGTTTCCCAATAAAAAATCAATTTTCACATTGCTGATAAAGCGTATCATCAACATATTGAAAAATGTCCAAGCCGGGAATCGAATCCGGATCTTTAGTATAACGCACCAATGCTCTTCCACTGAATTACCATAACGATATCCAGTCGGGCATCTCTCACATGTCGGTAAGTCGGTATCGCAGCACAAGATGAAAAAGCCTTCATGAGCACACAACCTTATGGTACTACATGAGACGAAACAAATCCCAGCATCCCAGCATAGGTGAACACAGTTATAATTAATTTTTCATCAGTGAAACTACGCCCGAAATTATTGAATATTAAATACGTGAATTTCCATATTGCTAACAAATCGTATAACCAAAAGAGTGAAAATTGTCCAGGGTGGGAATCAAACCCGGATCCTTGGTATAACGCACCAATGCTCTTCCACTCAGCTACCATGACGATACTAAGTCTGGCATCTCTCACTTTCATATGTGGGTAAGGCTGCAACCGCAGCACAAGACGGAAAAGCCTTTTCATGAGCACACAACCTTGTGGTATAAATGAGACGAAACAAATCCCAGGATAGGTGAACACATATATAATTAATTAATTTTTCAATTAACTATTCAACAGCTCAATTTTACAGGCATAATTTCACTGTTGAAAAATTAATTGAAAAATTAATTAATTATATATGTGTTCACCTATCCTGGGATTTGTTTCGTCTCATGTATGCCACAAGGGTTGTGCTCATGAAGGTTTTTTCATCTTGCGCTACGTTTGCAGCCATAGCGAGATATGAGAGTGAGAGATGTCAGATTGGGTATCGCCATGGTATCTCAGTGGAAGAGCATTGGTGCTTTATACCAAGTATCCGTGTTCGATTCCCGACATAGACATTTTTCACTCTGTTGGTTATACGCTGTGTTGGCAATATGAAAATTCACGTAATTAATATTCATGAATTTCGGGCGTAATTTCACTGCTGAAAAATTAATTTAAAAATTATTTAATTATATAAAAATAAATTATTTAAAAATTTTTCATACTGCATTCCATCATTACTAAACTATTTTTTTCTGCCGATGACAGCCAGAAAACTGTTTAACATATTGTACATTTTAAAATTTATGACATCCAATTTCATTTAGAAGAAATTACAAAACTTAATTAATCGATATTATATCCAACATTTTTTTTTTCAGACTCTTGAATTTACATTAAGTTAATCATAAATATACACAAATATAATGAAGCTGATAAAACAATTTTTACTTCAACGCAAACGAAAAAATTAGATAAACTTGTGACTATGATGAATTATATGGCAGATCCTATGCAGAAAAATATCGAACAGTACTCAGATTCTAAAATACTTCTGAACTTAGATGCGTGCCTTAAGTCTTTCGTTCGAAATATTTGATTAACATTTCCTGAAGAATGTTATGGTCCACTGAGGTTCGGTTTGGCGGAGAAAAATTAGTTTTGGTGCAATTAAGCATAAAAGCGTAAAGCAGAAGGCTCTTTGCGAATCCAGAATAAAAAAAGAAAAAGGAGATCTTCTCCTTTTAATTTCTTCGCTATTTTCTTCGAGAGAGTATTAATTAATGCTGAAATTATAAAGCATAAAAATAAATTCTTTTAACGATTTACTTTATTGTAGTTTATTTTAAAAACATGAGTCCAGTTTAAATTAATGTATTTATTCCTGAAGGAATGAAGGAATTTGGAAGCAGACTTTGCATGAGATGTTTTTATCAGTAAGTTAATATATGTGAATTTTACAGCCCCCTATTCAGCCAGTCTTTGAAAATTATATTCTAATTTCCATATTGGTTTATTTGTAGCAAAAAACATGCATGATGGCAAGTTAGAACGCCTTATGGTCTTGGTCTTTTTTTTTCATCATTTCAAAAATATTTAAAAAATATTCAGCTCTGCTGAAAAATTAATTCGTGTATAGTTAGAGAATTTCTTTGCAAATAAATATAAATTTTTCAGAAAAATTTCATTGCTAAATCTTTCCATATTTGAGTATCACTATTTCCGAAAAAAAAAATTCGCATTATTCAATAACATAAATTTGTATTAAATAAGACTAACATTACTATAATGAAATAGCGGTAATAAAAAATCTGAAGGTTTGGCTGCTAGGTACTTTTCTTTAATTTTCGGGTTGAAATCGTCAAGATTGAAATTATAGATCATAGCATTATTTTCCAAGTCAACGGTCTATTCCTCTGTTTTATTTATTAATTTTTTTTTGTAAATATGCCATTATGTAAACTTTAAGGAACTTTTTCTTTGGATTGTCAGTATAGTGATTTCTAAAATTTACATATAATAACTCACTAATATTAAGTTGTCCCCATGCAAAGTTTAGTACCAAACTGAATTTCCCATCGCTTGAGATATTTATGAAACTTTCTAAAAGTAAAATCAAAGCTGTCTGTGTTCAAGACATGGATGCTACGCTGCACGAAATATTTATGACTAATGCAATACTTTCAAAACGAATGGCAGGGACGTTCATTTTTGTAAAGTTGCTATTTTTCCATCTTCTACAATATGATTTTCTAAAAAATAAAACAATTCTTCTATCTCATCTGGCTATTATATTTCTTATATAAATAGAACACGTGTTTCTGAATAATTTAGTTTACGCAAAGCATGTTCAATACCACGTTATTTCCGTACTTTTTTATTTCTTCAAGTTAATGAAAATTTCAAAAGTACAAGCAACAACGGAACCTATGCTTTTTAATTCTAGAAATTCTGCATTGACTACGGAAAGGATTCAACAGAATAGTGACATTTTCAATAAGAAGCTAGTTACTGCTCATCAACGAAATAAATCTGAGCTGGTTCTGTGGCAAAATGATTTTGTAAAATTCAGAACTCATTTATCGCTTTTCCCTTTTTTTTCATTTTCTTGTAGAATAGAATTGTATAAGAGTGCGCATTTTTCAAGCACCTGACTATGAAGGAATAAATAATGAATACATCCAAAATTATTTGTATTTTTTTATTAAATCAAGTAACAAATTACCATAAACATTTGAGAATAATAACAAAACTATTAGGAAGAATAAACAAAAAATCACAGGAAGGTACATGTACAATTTTACACACCCTAGTGTGTAAGAATGCGCATACATTCATAATTTATACATTTGTACGAAATTAGTTTTCAGTGCCGGCCATCTCTTACTAAACCAGAGATTTTTTTCTTTAGTTCCAATGGCTAATTTTTTAATATCAAGTTTTTGTAATTCAAAACAATCACGCAATTGTTAGAAGTATGTAAAATTTTGGAATAGTAAAATGTTTAAATTGAAAAAAGTATATTAATGTGTTAACATTATTTAACTCGCCTGTTGTGTCTGTTTTGAATGCAATCGCAATTTTTTTTCTGTAGCACAAACTAGCCACGACCGCATTTGAAACACAATTGAAATTAGCAACGTGCTTCACCCTAGTATGTTATAACGAATGCGCATTCTTATCGCCTAAGCGCTTTTACACCAACCTATCTTATTTACGTTATTTAAAATTTGCATCTTATGCAAGAAGAATTATTTCAAATGCATAAATTTAAGATTCTAAGATTTGCTACTCAAGCAATATCAAGATTTGCTGGCATTTAAATTGAAACACAGAAACTCTAACAATATATTTTACCTTGGAATATTTAAAATTTTAATAAACAAGTAAAATTCCAAAAAGACCCCAGAACTAAGTAAATAGCATTGGAATACTTTAGCATTATCAAATATTTCCGTTTTCAATCATTTTCTTATTTATGTGTTAATACAATTTTATTCACAAAATGCCCTGAAAAATTCAATAAAATAAAAGATTTGAATTTAGCCTATAAAATTTTTCTTCAAAGTCTGTATTTTCGGAGCGAGGAAAGGGTTCATCATGAGTTAAATATGGAGTATGATCTATTCTGTATTTCCGGTCTAAAATTTACAAGCAGTGCGCGTCCTTACTCTGTTCTTTTTGTTTTCATGCAAGGAGCTTTCTTGGCATAAATCATGTCTTTCTACTATATAGAATCGTTAGCTCAACTCTTCAAATCATTCCTCTAAATCCTTCAAACAAACAACGTGTGATACTCAAATAATGTATCGGCAGTCTGACCAAATAAATACAGTGACCTCTCACTTATACGCGATGTTCAGTAATTACTTTTCGTACCACTATTTCAAACAGTAAAATTCGATTTATAAATTCTGCAATTAAATAAGAAGAAAATTATTTTGAAAAGAAACTGGTGCAGAAAAATATTTACCGTGTATCGCGCATAAGTGAGAGGTCACTGTAGTTTGAAAAATCCCACCGCAGAAATTTTGTACCCTCAAAGCAAAAAGTTATCAGCAAACGGTAACAAGCGATAATACAGTCAAATTCATGTTAATACATGTTTCAAGGAAACGTACAAATGTCGCGTATTAAGCGGGATCGTGTATTAAACGTGATTTGCATATTATTGCAAGAAATGAACATATCTAATCGCTAAATGAGTTTCAGAGCTTGAGCTTATACCTTTACTGTCGAAAATTGCACCCTTTACACATATTTAGATTAAAATACAACTGTATTCAAATTTAATTTCATTGTTTATTATTAAAAGACTTACTGGGATAACAAATGAAAATAAATATAGCTTCAAAAAGGCCTTTATTGTCGATTATTCCATTACAACTGTAATACAAAAAAAAAAGTTTTCTTTGTTAATCACGGTTTTTTAACATACAAACCAAACACACTAACTGTTTACAGAACACAGTCACTAGAAATCATAAACAGAACTTATGGTAATGAGTATTCCTATATTCAATCAATAATTTTCCATGACACAGAAAATAAAAGTATTATTGCTAACAGGATGCGTACAATTCTACTACAATTTTCGAATGGAAATTTTTACCTTATTTAATCATCACAAAACATTCTACAAAAGATTTGAAATTTGACGAAAAAATATTAGGCAAAGATTTCTAATCTGAAATAGTTGACACCCTCCTTGAAAGTGCACTCACATTGTGCTAATATTTTACTTAAAATAAATACTGTGAGATATTCAAATAATGATAAAACTTAACCACAACACAATTCAATTAACTACGCTGGGCTCAAAGGCGATCAGAAACATTTAATTAAACACACAGTACATAAAGAAATAAACAGTAGATAATTATATATTGAGTTAACATGATTCACTATTGCCATATGCCGAATTTACAAAAATAACATTATTAAGAAGTACTTATACTTTCTTCCATCAAACAACAACCAGCCACCTAAACAAAGCGTTTTTTAAAAACTTACCGAATACTGCTCTAATCATGTCATCATCCACTGCCATACTGGCTCGTGCCGTTTTACCTCAACGGAGTTGATATATTGTACGTTTTCCTCACATTATTCGACCATCCTGAAAATTTGGCAACCTCGACAGTAACTATGACATATTCTACAATTTGGTATGTCTAGCGAATTTTTGTTTCTTCTTTGAAAAGGATAAAGCTCAGGTCTGGCTTTGCTATGGCCATAAGTATTGAATGTAAAAGACATATTACCACGTTTGGATCTACTCCAGATTTATCACCCCTTCTGTCAAATGCAGCTTCGTGTCTTCCATAATCATCTAAATTATTAGCAGGATCTAACGAATGCTCACGCCATCCATTCTTTATATCATACCAGAAGTATAGTTCTTTACGAGAACCATTAATTTTCTTTTGGTCCTTCTCCTATCTTCTAATGTCATTCGATATCTTTCACGCAATTCAACCTTTTCTCTTTCAAATATTTCTGTTTCTCTCTGTTGAACATATGAAACTCTTCGATCTCAACAATACCAGCATTGTTCGCGATATCTGTGACGTCTATCAATAAAACTTCTTCTTGGATATTATGGTCTTCCTTCATTCCTATTATCGTAGTCACATTACTTAATGGTTCCATGAAATCTTATTTTTCATTTTCATCTATTTTTATAGGTAAAATGATATTTATTTCTTCTCTCGTGTTTTTTGTTCTATAAACTTTTTACAGTTTTATTTTTTCTCTCTTATGATCTGCTTTGATCTCGTGACTTGAGTGAACTTTATCAACATTCACAGCACATTCACAGCATACACTTAATTAATTGAGAAATCATATACTAAGCTCATTATATTTATTAATTCAACATTAGACTTTTGATCTCGTGACTTATTTGTTTTGGATACTTTTTAATACAATTTAATTTTGTATTTGAATTTTCTACAATTCTAATGTAACCTACATGGAAATTACTGCGTTTACCCAGAGTGCGAATTACATTTTTATTTATCGTCAAAGTTAGCTTGTTACTCACATCAGTTTCTAGCACTATATTTTATGCGAGATATTGTAAAACATAAAAATTTGTAGAAATAAGAAAATTATCAACACACATTTCATACGAAAAATATCCTATAGAGTACAGATTTTCTTTACCAACAACAGCACCAGTTGATGATACACTATCAAAAGATAATTTTTGCAACCCAATATTTACGTAACATTCATAAACCATTAGGCTTAAATCACTTCCCGTATGGAATAAAATTTTTACTTCTTCGCCGTTAATATCAATCATTTTTTTTTTCCTATTTTGTCAAGGTTGAACTTATTTTTGGATGCAAATGTATTAAAGTTAACATCTGTCTTTCAATGAGAGTTGGAAAATTGTTGATGATAATTTCAATAATTTTGACCGGAGTATTGACTGAAAACATCAGTTTGGCTGTTATGTCTCTTCTTACATTGAGATGCTACATAGCCATGGCCGTTATACTTAAAACATTTAATACGCGATTTGTTTCCTGTGTTTAGACAATTGGATTTAATTTCAGTAATCGGTTATATCTAGACTGTTTCTTTTGCAAAATGTCATGGATTTGAGCTGTAAAATAAAGTTTTGAATTTCCATATTCACTCATTTTGGGCTTTTTTGTGAAAACTTTTGAATTTCTATTTATTCTTTTAACATTGCGTCTTGTGGCTTCATAATCATCTAATTTATTTAGTAAGACATCAACAATTTTAACTTTGAAAGAATTATCACTAAAGTGTTCTCGCATCTATAGAGGTAATTTTTGTTTATCTTGATCAGTTATTATTAGTTCTTTCCACCTATCAAAAGTGGATATTTCTAGACCATTAACCCATTCTTCAAAGAAATTTCTTAACGCAAAAGCAAACTTGGACAAGAGGCTGAAAATTTTTCTTTTGCGATACAAATTTTGGCCAAAATTCTTCTGGACATATTTTAAAGCACTTTAGGAGCATGTTTTTTACGTTAATCGTGATTATTTGCTTCTGATTCTGGATTTATACAATTCTGTATCTCTAATAATCACAATATATATTGTTTCTAATCGGAGTAAACATAACAAATACACATTCCAATTTTCTTTTGCAATATTCATTCTAGAAATTAATGTGTCAAATAAAGCCAAATAGACACTTATATCAATCGTACCATCGAAATGTATCATTAATTTTAGCAACTCTTGTTGTTTATTTTGACTAGATGCAGAAGTATCGTCAGAAATTTTCGGTTTATTTTGAAGCTCTAACTTTTTAAATTCATATTCTTCTATTCGTTCAGCGGGAATAACTTCAAGCCAAACTTTAACGAAATCTTCATCATGATTTTCGGACTCATTACTAATTTGATTAAATCAGCAATTTTTGTGTTTTGAAGAACCCGTCCCAAAACATCACATAAAGTTAATAAAAATCTACTTTTCTAGATTTATTCCAAAAACTAGCTGATCCGCCCGGGCTTGCCCGGTCCGTCAAAAAATAATACGAAACGCGAAATCACTCTAAAAATTGCTGCACGAAACCGTCCTTCTGGTAACTCTTTGTCTTTCGGAAATTTAATAGAGAGATGGACCCCGAAGCGCGCGGAAGTAAATTATATACCACCCCCTCAAATGTCTGGATCATTTGATTCACAGCGGGTCAGTATTTCGTCAAAATTAAAAAAAAAATAGTCGGATTTTCACAAAATTTGCATTTTTGGAATCAAAAAAATAAACTACGTACAGACTGTGTGTTTCGATTCAATACTTCCAATACTTTTCTTAATACTCGAGAATGAGTGAAAATGAAACTATTTCGTTGTCTGGGCTTATCAAATTGGTAACTTTCTTTTGCGGTTTCACTAAAAATAGCCATTTTCGGCGCACGCACAGGAAAATCTTTTATTTCCACCGCCAAGGGATGCATTCTGTTCTAAACAAATTTCCAACAAACGTCCCCGCTACCTACGATACCGTGTATAGCAGACGTGCTGCCGCTGCAAAATCATTTAGTTCCAGTTTTTTCCCCCATTTGGAGCATTCTGTTCTAAATAAACTTCTTTCCGAACAAAACTCCGGCACTCGTTCCCGCTGCTTACGGCACAATGCAGAAGGCGTAATGTGCACTCGCGAAAAATTTGTTCCACTGTTCAAAAAATCTGTTCGAAAAAATAGTTTTACTTTCCGCCGCCAGGGGGTACCAAATCTATGTCTTCATTAATTAGCTATATCTTAATTAGTTCATGTTAAGTTGAATGAACCGATTCCCGTTGAACTCAAGCCCATAGGGCCTAAAAAAGTAAATCACCCCCCTGGATATTAATATTCATAAATGGTGGTAACCAAGGGCTGAAAAAATGATACCGAAGTTTATTTAAAACCAGGAAGACCTCGGAAGAATGTTAGAAAAGATTTCGTTTAAATCGGACCAATATTAAATGCAATATCTTTTAGTTACATTTCCCACCGGCAGGGGGCGCACTCTTTTTTAAACAAACCTTTTTCCAAATGAAACTCTGACACTTGTCCCCGTTGCCTATAGCACCGTATAGAAGACGTGCTGTCCACGCGCTAAAAATCTTTTAGTGTCACTTTCTACAGCTAGGGGGCATTAAATCTTTGTCTTAATTAGTTATGTATACTTTAATTAGTCCATGTTAAGTTGAATAAATCAATTGTCGTTGAAATAGGGCCCTTTGTTTGAATAGTACCAATTTTAAATTCAAAATCTTTTAGTCCCACTTCCCACCGCTAGGGGTGCAGTCTGTTCTAAATAACACTCTTTCCGATCGAAACTCTGGCACGTGTCCCTGCTGCCTACGACATCGTATAGCAAGCGTGTTACGCATGCGCTGAAAAATCTTTTAATTCCGTTTTCTACCGCCAGATGGCGTCAAGTCTGTATCTGAATATTAGTTATCTATATCTTAATTAGTTCGTATTAAGTTGAATGAACTAATTCTCGTTGAAATTGGACCCATAGAACCCGAGAAAATACCCCTCCCTGGAGATTAATGTTCAGAAATAGTGGTAACCAAGGGCTGAAAAAATTATATCTAAGTTTATCTAGTACCAAGGGGGACCTGAGAAAAGGTTTTGTTTGGACCGGATAAAAAAATGTTCTGATTTTGGAGGCAAGGGGGAAGGAAGGAGTTTTGATCAGAGTATTAACACGATATTTAAATTACAACCGGGCACTCACCTCCCCCACCACCCCTCACAGAATTAAACCAACGACGTTAAAAAATTGGGAATTATCATTAACTTTTGAAACAGAAACAAAATAATTTTTTTTGACATACAAAAACAGTAAGCTATCGTTGTTAATTTCTGAAATCAAATACATAAAGGACGTTACGTGCATGAAAAAACTCTAACAATCGCATAAAACAATTCGCGAAAAATTCACAACTCGCTATTCCAATTGTAATCAGCTGACGGCCTTTTCATCTTTCAATCACAAATGTCCGGTTGACTTTCAGCTGTGCCTACAATCCTATCAGCTACCAATTACAACTGCCCTCTAATGGTATTTGACTTCTAGTGAGCGATTTGTGATGTCATTTGAGACAAAAAACGCTGCAAACCATGAAAAAAAGCTTACAAAACTCATAAAAAGAATGAAATTTAAAAAAATCTATTTAAAAATCCAAATTATGATATTTAATAACCCGCCTTTCCCTTTTAAAATCAAGATTTTTTATCTGTAAAGAATTATCAACTCTCTCGAAGCTGAAAGGAGAAAAAAAAAATGAGTGTCTGAGCGTAACTGGGGTTGAATTGAAGCAACCACCGAACCAATCAAGCATTCTGGGGAAAATTTCGTATTGCCAAAGGAAAAAAAATCGCGAAAAATTCAATAACCACTGCATGAATTCCGAATAAACTTTATTGAAAAGAGGATGAAATTTCTGATATTGGGCTAAAATACTGGAACTGGATTCCTGTTACTAATGCGGAAAAATTGCAGCGAAACGTGAAAAAACGCTAAAAATTTAAATAAAAAAATCTATTGAAAAATTCCAAAATCGGGCTTCGAGGTGCAAAACTACATGCTTAGATGTACCCTCCCACCAAATTTTGTAGCTCTGTGTGCAGCGGTCTGTACGGAACACAGCCCACAAACACACAAACTTTCTTCTTTATTATAGTTAGGGATTACATTTTTTATTTTGCTTTCACAACAACCAAATAAAAATATTAAAAAGTTCGTATACTCACTTTTGCAGAAATTGAAGATCCTATTACGGAAGATGTCTTCCTATCCACGTATTTCTTGCATTCAAACCTCTGTTCTTATTACAATCAGCACTCGAAACTTACATTCATATCCGGGCCAAAATATTTTTCATTCACATCCCGGCTGAGCCACCATTTATTTTGTGGGGTGGATAAATAATAAAATAACTTGACCACAAAACATTTCAATGGATTCAAGATTATAAACATTTAATTAAACACTCAGCACATAGAGAAGTAACAATAGACAGTTGGATAGTGAGTTAACATGATTCAGTATGGCCATATGCTGACTTTACAATAATACCATTACTCTTATATTTTCACCCATCAAACAACAACTAGCCACCTAAGCTATGTCTCTTTTAAAGACTAACCAAATACTGACATACTGGCTTGTGCCTTTTTATCTCAACGCAGTTGAGATGGTGCACGTTTTTCTTACATTAATGTTAGTATGACGCAAAGAAAAAAATCCTAAAAACACTAAAATATAATCTACAACTGGAGTCATATTCTTTTCTTTATTTAGTATTTGCTAATGTTAGTCTTTGTTTGTTAGCACCTGACTTAGTTTAAAAGTTGTCCACAGTGATACACAATGTTTTCGCCGACGCTCATCATGCGGAAAGCTTCATCCGATTTTCCTCCACTCATGTCATATGCAAATGCATATCTGAACAAAGATGATATATCATACATTAAAAAAACTGTCTATTAATACTTACACAATCATCTGTTATTTATAGAGAACACAATTATTACTACCAGTTTCAAACTAACAACTATTTAATATATACTCTAGGCTACAATATACTTAAAAACAGACACATATTGTGTTATCTATTGTTGCGTTTGTGGGGTCAAACGTACAGAGTGGTCTGCCTAAGCGCAAATCCGTCGATTCACTGCATTCCGAGCAACTGTCTCTCATCATTTTTAATTACTTATCATTTTTAATCTGTGTGAGACTTTTACGTCATGACTTTCTCATCAGAAAATTCTGAGTCAGCGTTTTGCTAGCCAGATGCCGCACACTGCACAGAAACGGCTGCCTCACATATCATACATTAAAATAGCTGCTTATGAATACTTAAAACAATTTCTAACCACATTTTTTTCAGAATTTATCTGCGCAAGTCGTTGAAGGCAATTGAAACAGCAGTTAACCTCTTCAATATGAGTTGTTGAAATATCGGTCAGAAGACATTTTTTCATAAAAAATGGCAATGATGTTTAAAATGTACCAAGTGTCTCTTTTCACCACGGTTATTGTTAACATGTGCTTCGGAATGGCATCATTAACAATAACTGAGGGGGAAAGAAGCACTTGCTAGATTTTAAGGTAAATCAGTCTCTTTTAAAAAGGAATGACTCCTCCTCGATATTTAAGACTCCCTTTCTTCATAAGGTTAGTGTCTAAACAGGAAAAGATTCAGATACGTCGTCTCCTACATCCTCACCTGCGTCACTATTAGAGTTGTCTAGACAAAGAGGTATGTTTTTCGTTTTTGACAAAGTTTAGAAAAATGTTGGATCGCTTGTACGGCTGTCTTCGCCGTGGTTTATATAATCTTTGTTGATTGTTCTCAATACACTCTTTTGTAATCCAATTTTTAGGCAGGGAGTGGTCATCCAAATCCTCTGGTTGAGCATCACTTTTGCTTGCTGTAAAAACAAAAATAATATTTGGCAAAAGTTAGTATTTGCATCCGGTTTCACACTTTCGCAAGCTGAGTTGAGTTAGTGCACTGTGTCCAGCAATTTGACGGATGTGCATTTTCATCCCATTTCATATCATTGAGGAAATAGACCAGGGTTTCCACCAAATCAACCGCGAGTCACAGAGCAAATTTCCGAATAGTAGGGGAAAGTCGTCTAAAACGAAGACGGCTGGTCAAATGGGGACGTTAGAATTCTCACTGATAAGTGTTGCCATCTTAAGATCCAATATGTTACTATCATTCATGGTTGTCAATATGCCATTTTGAAATGTGCTATTGAAAATTTTCACTGATCTATTGTTTTCCACAAAGTTTTCCAATTTTGGCAGTTCTTCTTTTCGATTGTCGTCGTGGACTGTATTGGAACTGATCAAGTCATCTTTGAATATTCGAATTTGATAAGTATTGCAATGATTCTTCTAGTTTAAGTTACATTTTGACATATTGCTTGATAAATTATCTTACATACAGGGTGACGCCATATTTTTAACATACGTCATTGTCTGCTAAAATGGGGACATTAGTGTTCTTCCAAAACGGGGACGTCACCGTTTTGGACATCATGGAATATGTTACTGTATAATTTAATTTTTGGACAAATCAGTGGTATTATGATTTTTATTAAGTTCTTTAATGATGTATAAACGTTTATTTGGGCATAATGCCTGATTATAAAGGTTAACAAATAATTCTGAAAAAAAGGAAAATAACAAGAAGAGAGGTAAAACTGTTATATTAACATTATCTCCTTATAAAGCAAAACTGAAAACTATAGAGCAGGAAAAAAAGAATAAGAAAAAAGGGAATTATTCAAGAAACCCAATAATCCTGATCCCACAGTTCCTAACACTCAAAAACTGAAGAAAAGAAAATTGGCGCATCAGTGATATCATCTAATGTGGAAGAAAATTAATTATAACGATGATTCTTGCGTCTTCTGTAATGAACTGTATGCAAAGAAGGGTTGACAAAGAAGGGTAGATATAGTGTAGCAGCTATAGAGGTTGGTTCGGGGCCATCGCGAAAACAACTTTCCTCTCTTAACGGGCCTGCTTTGAGCTTTCAAACACGTAACCTGACGTCCCAAACGAGATCAACTCTTGTATCTAGTTTCTTTTGGTCGTGAAGTTTCACCATTTTTTTGCTTCTATAATTTCAGATAAATTTTATATAAAAATGGTTTCCAAAATGGGAATTTTTTTCAACGTATATTATTTGGACTATTTGGATAAAGAATTATAAATTAAGAGAAAAAAAAAGTATCCTTTTTTTTAATCTCATTATTTAAAGCGCAAAATATATATCTATACCGTTTGTCAATTCAAGAATTCGAATGTGCAAAAGTTATATTTTACTTAATACTTTAATAAAGGTAATCGCTTACCCTTTCTGTTGTGTTGAAATAAACCGGGTTTCGCCGGGATGACCGTGATCCGTATTAATCATTTTAAACATTTAATATCACTTTATTCAAACAATCGCAGTGGAGAATACGCACATAAAAATATACACAGAATGTCAACAGACGATAATTAAACATTATTCTTTTCTGACTTCATTATGCTTTCATTTTGATCTAGAGTAGAAAATATAATTTAGAATCATGAAATAGATGAATTAGTAATACGAAAGCCTTTTTTTTGTTCTGTGTTTTTACTTAGAATTA
Source organism: Maratus michaelseni (assembly GCA_963931845.1). Classification (NCBI taxonomy): domain Eukaryota; kingdom Metazoa; phylum Arthropoda; class Arachnida; order Araneae; family Salticidae; genus Maratus; species Maratus michaelseni. The sequence goes on from OZ007586.1 coordinate 369,467,984, forward strand.
CTCTTCTAAATATAATTTACGTAAATCGAAAACATGTAAAACATTAATTAATAATATTGAGTTCTTATGCATATCTTTTTTTAAAAAATCAAACGCTTTTTGTAAAGAGTTTGTAAAACTACTAGTGCTTTCAATTATTAAAATATAATTTTAATTTAAATAAATATTTATATATATCAATTATTTACATATATTAGTTATATACACTCAAAGGAAAAGGGAGAATTTCAATTAAAATATTTAAATTATAATACAACTGTTGATGAAATTGTAGAATTAAACATACCAGATTTTTTTTACGATGTGTTTAACAGAAGGGATGATATTGAGATAAAAAAATTAACCATGTCTGTATTGACTTTTATTGCTGGTTATATGGCATATAAAGTTTCACATAAATTAAAATGTTGTGAGTGCATTGCCATATTAGTCAAAGATAAAACTTTAGAATTAGATTGCCCGAATGAAGTTTACAAATACTTGACGTTAGCAGACAGAGGTCAATTAAAATGGCCTCAGGAAATTTTATTAATTTTAATTGTAAATGCCTTTCAAATTTTCCAAAAACTAATTAATCAGAATTATGAAAGTACTTTCCTAAAATTTCCAGAGCCCAAAAAACTTATTATACAACACACTACTGAAAAGACTGTTTTAGGTCTGGATTTCACAATTAAATGAAAATGTGGAAATGAACTTCCATATCTATTTAGAATGGTTTTATTTATCTATTTTATTAATCTATTTAGTTGGTCAGGAATTGCTAATATGTTGCTAAATAACTATACAAAAGTAAAAGATGACAATAGAAAAATCACTTGTAACAAAAGAACATTATCTACATTAACCGGTATGTAAGTTTCATTAATAAGTTTGATATTTCCACTTACTTATTATTGTATATTTAAGTGAGATTATTTTCTCTGAGAGAATATTAAATGTCATAATTGTTGTAAATTATTTGAAAGTACATATTCGGCTTGATGTTCTTGAATAAAATTCTTTTCTTTTTATAAATATTTAATGTTAATTTATTGGGATAACAACTTGGGAATCTGTGTATTTACTAAATGGATGTGGATTTTTCTGTTTAAATGAATTTTCCATTTTAAGTAAATATTAAAGTGAAAATGTGTGTGAAATTTAGAAATTGTGACATTTTCTCTTATCCTTTCTTTAAAAAAAACATACATAAAAATATAAAGTGCACATTATAATTAGTGATTAAAAAACTATGTTTTGTAAGATAAAGTGTTTGAAAGATAGTGTTTTCTTAGTTGTAACACCTAGTAACAGAATGTGTATTTTAAATTATTCATACATTATAAAATTTAAATTGAATTTTTGTTTAGGAAAAGTTAAAATTTTATTTATGAATCTGTTTATGTAATAACAATCCTTTTATTAACAATCATAAAATTAGGTATTGCTGAACCTTTATTGTTCATTTATTGTATGTATAATTCAAACATATCTAAAATAAGCCAGAAATTACCCAAGAAAATATTCCAAAACTGGATTTTATAGCATTGCTTTTGGTGCACACATACGCGTATTCAATCTTACTTGTCTGCTACTCAGATCTCTTGTGTGACGTCATCCACGTCTTGAAGCAGACCCGTTAAGAGAATAAAGTTGTTTTCGCGATGGCCCCGGTTGGGCACATGTTCAAGTGCTGAAGAAAGGGATGATAATTTCATGTGGGGCTTTCGTGAACGATTGGTTTTTTTTAAAACAATAATAACAGTGACATTCCCGAAAATAACAGTCAATAACAGTGTTTTGTATTCTTTTCTGTATTCATAACTTCATTTTTTGTTGACCAAATAAACTTGCTTAATGAAATTTTGCATTAGGCTTCAATTTTATGTTATTTCATATCAGCACCCCCATTTTACCCAACCGGTCATCCAACTTCTCACCGGTCTTCACACATTTTCCATACAAATAATTTTCCTGTCTAACCTAATAATTTTTTCTAACAAACAGGCTTGATTTCTATGGTCTAGGAGTTACTCTAAAAGTAAAATTGCTTGCCCGATTTTTTTCAGTTATATATTTTTTTCGGTAGTCCAAAATACGTTAGCGTCCCCATTTTGGACAACTTTCCCCTAATCTTCGCCTTGTTTAACCGCAGAATTTATAGGGAAACAGTAGAAGTTCTGCGGGCCATGTTTGAGTTGTTTGAAGTACTTGGTTTAGACGCTTTCGCTAGTTTTATTTTAGGACCTTAATTACTTTCTTATCGCGTGTTTGGCTGTGAATTTGCGCGTCTGAAGAGAGATTTTTTGCCTCCAGGGATGAAAACCATATCACATAATAAACGGGATCACGTTTTAACCACTCGCGTATAAAACGTGATATTTTTGCATTGCTCTTAAGAGCGATGTTCAAAGAACTGGGAAAAAGTTGCGTATTAAGCGGGATTGCGTATTAAATGTGAATGTCTTCTCCGGGTCCGACTGTGCATGTATTTCTATTAGCAGTGGCAGTTGGTGGAAAAAATGACTGGCTATAAATGACTGGCTGTTGGTGGCTATAAATTAAATTATGTTTTCTGAAAATATTAAATTCTGATATGAAATTGATTCGGTAGTATATTATCAACAGAATTCATTTTTCTTTCGAAGCCATGTAGTATAAGGGTGAAAATGAACCACAGACCCGGATCACCGAAAATCGTCAGTGTCTCAAAAAACCGCCGCGGATGAATTAAAACAAAACCTATCATGGGTCGGCGTTGCTTCAGAAATAGCGCGTTGACTATCTTATTGAGAATGAGCCAACCGTATTGGAAGGATACACAGAACGCGTAACATCAGACTGATAATGAATAGAGGCATTCTCTATGTTTATCAATAGTTCTTATTATGGTGCGGAGTAGATTAAGAATAGACTCCTGCATCGGGTTGGGTAAACCGATTTTACTCGCTATTTTATTTAATGCTGGTCGAGTTCAGGTTGACCCGATTTTTAAAAAAATCGAATATTTTTTCAGATGAAAAACTGTTTTTAAACATTAATTAGTCTTTATATGTTCTTTTATCTGCATAATAAAAGATAAAATTGATATTAGAGATTTAATTGTAGACTATATTTCCATATTTATGTTAAAATATGGATTAATTTTTTTTTCTAGTTTACGGTTCGAGTTGAAATGTATCAGGTTTGGATCGGATTTCGGGCTGACAATTTTTTGGGGGATATAACCGAATCCGTACAGGACAGTAATTAAGACGCACATTTATGTCTCGGGCTAGTTTGATCATTATTAAAAGATAAACGCGAAAACTTGCATGCTGGAATAGTGTTATTTAAATTATATACATTTACATGTTTTCAAAAAAAGACACTTGCAGAAATAATTTAAAGGTGAATTTAAGTTTCTTCTCAAGTTCTAACTATAAGTTTATTCATGTAAACATCTTAAGGTATAGAAACTTCATTTCCTCTTTTATTTTAACTATTTTAGAAATGGCACTTTTTATTAAAAAAAATTACCGACAAACTGAATTTCATATACTTATAATTAATATAGTTTGTTAAAAAGTTCTTATTTTTATTAAATGTATGACAATAAAAAATCATCCGTATACTCTTAGGAAGTGCTGCAAGGGAAAAAAACAGAATAAAAAATGCAGGTAATAAATGTTCTGAAAATATTTGCATGTTACCTAGGAAAACTAATTAAAATATGCGTGATTAAAAGATTTCTTTTTTAATTCTGAACGCTCTATAATTTTTCTGCAGTGAAATCCAATAAAAGGCTAATCGATATCGGTTTGACATCCGTAAAGCGGCTGAATATTCAATGCCTTTTATGCATTAATACGAGAGAAAAATCGCTCGAATGCAAACGTTTTCATCCTTAACTTTCATCTGAAAGTATTTAGGTAACTATTCGTGAATTTTATAACGCTCCTTGATTTCTCATTATTATTGTTCAAGTAAAGATAGAGCATAATTCTTTGGATGGAAAGTATCTTTTAAAGTTAAGTCTTTTCATTCATATTAAAAGAAAAGAGGTGAAATTAATCATATTTTGTAACATTTCAAAAGTTATGTGAATTAAAATACATTACTTTGCAAAATGTAATTTTCGTAAATTTAGTTACTTTGTAAATATAATTTTTAGTTATTATAAGAAATTTAAGAAAAATAATACTTTTTTGCAATGTAGAATAATATATATTTTCCACAACTTTTGAAGTATCAGACTCAGTGAAAATAGAATCCATTGGATTTTCAACTAGTTAGTAAACAGAATATATATGTACAGGGTGTCCCTGAACTCATGGGCTAAACTGTAAGGGCTGATAGAACACGCCTAGACAAGCGCAAAACACTATACAAAAAACGGTCGTAACTCAAGCAGTGAAGTGCTACAGGGCGCTTTCTGAGTGTGGAGATTAACTCGTTTACTAAACAATAAAGACTTCCAGAGCACCCATAATTGCAGCGCGATGCATGAATATATGGCCGCCATTTCCTGATTAGTAAAACCAGTCATTCTTTTTTTAATCCGTGGTAAAAATGACGATGTGTGTGAAAAAACCAGCGCTTTGTGTTTTTAATGAAAGCGCCATCTAGCAATTCGCCGCTTGCGATACACTCATACATTGTATAACAAAAATAGCTTGTTTAGATGTGTTCTATCACTCCCTCTAAAAGTTTTGAGCATGAGTTCTAATTCACCCTCAACTACTCTGAAGGAAATTTGGTCCAATTTAAGACAATTCCCCCTCCACACACACACTCGCTTCAGCGACTTACTCTCCAGTTTCTTCATTTCTTCTACTAATTTTATTCATATTAGCATCCTAATCAGTAACACTATTCCGTATAAATAAAATCAGCAATCATTTTTTACATATTTTGTAGAAAACATGGTTATCTCCACAATCAGAAAGCGACCTGTAGCACTTCACTAATTGAGTTACGATCATGCATTGTATGGTGTTTTGAGATTGTCTAAGCGTGTTCTTTCACCCTTTAGAGTTTGGACCATGAATTCAGGAAAACCCTGTATATATATATATATATATTACAGATATTCCACTGGACACCTAATAGTCAGAAAGGTAAATTGCGTTTCTAAATGTATATATATACATATATAATCTAAATCAGTACAGTCAATAAATAACAAGGCAAAGACCATTAAACCAAAAGTATAATATTTAGAAAAATGGAGACTGGCCTAAAATGTAGTTTCTGGTGTGACGAAAACGATTCGCGCACTTTATTTGTTAGGTGGAGGTACGTATCATGCAAACAAGGATAAAAGGGTGATAACCGAGCAGCTTACAAGTCCATTCATTCCGTTTCTGAAAGCGATACGTAATGGAGACATCCAAAGAGAAGTAGCGGGGTGTTGTGCGCTTTTTGACAAAGGAAGGTGTAAGAGGTAGTGAAACCCATTTACGAATGGAAAGGATTTATGGGGAGCACAGTGACAATGCTAGACCACACACAGCCAAGGCAACAAAGGAACTTCTGAAAAATTTCAAGTGGGAAGTCCTGAACCACCCACCCTATAATCCAGATCTGTCCCATGTCCTGACTTCCACATCTTCGGTGATCTCAAAAAAGCACTGTGGGGACAATGGTTTCAAATGGACGATGAAGCCAAGAAGTGCGTGCGCAATTGGTTCAAAGAGCAGCCAAACGTTTATTACGAGCATGGTATTGTGCGACTAGTGTTACAATGGGATAAATGCCTAAAAAATTGTTGACAATACTTTTGAGTCTCATTAAATAAATTGTATGAAATAGCTTCTGTCACGTTATTTATTGACTTCCCTTAGTGTATATATATATATATATATATATAAATTTGTAGGAAGGTAATATGTAAAAAGTTAATTTATTGAATTACTTGAATAACTAGACGTTGAAATAACAACACATGCACTTTAATATAACTCTAGAAAGATAATTTTACAACGCTTCTTTGGTAATTTCTTCAAATATATTACATTTCTCACTTAAAACATATAATACACTTGCTTTCGAATAGTCTAATTAGGCCTAACGATGCCTGTATTGACATTTCATACTTCGAAGCTTCCTGAAAGATAAAAATTAAAACGACCGGCTCTTTTACTAATTTTGAAGATATACAAACCTTGACTTCGGGATCAAGAATTTTCATAACTCATGCTTTGAAATCATGGATAATAAAAAGTATCAGAGCGTCAGTTAATTTGATGATCACGCACGTCATAAAGAAAATAAAGTATGTTTAAATTCAAATCCTACAAATCGGTGATCCTGACATGATGGCGTCTCGACATCAGCATCTTGGCTTACTATTTTTTCATGCTTAAACAGCTAAACTTTTGAGATTTTTATATATTTTTCTTTTACATAAAATCTTGATTACATGTTCAGCACATATATACATATACTTAATCTATCTGACTTATTCAGGAATTTAACCCACGGACCACGGCTTCATGTATTCGGCCCCGGTTGACGTCTTTCATGGGCATTCATGATCTCCTACTTTTGCTGCTTCATACCGATCATGATTCTTGGCTGCCGTTATCTCATATGGCTCCAAATATTTTTCTTTAAGTTTGATAGCATTGCCAAATTGCGTCCTCTTTATAGAGACGATATCTCCTACTTTGTATTTTCGTGGCTGTTTTCTTTTCTTATTAAACTGCACCTTGTTTTCTTCTTGCATTTTGAGTATATTTATCTTTGCTTCTTCTCTCATGGCTTTGCGTTCTTCCATGATACATTCGGTATATTCTTCTTCCAAAATCTTCTTGATGTTTTGCATGTCACTGTCCTTCATTTTAACTCCTGTCATTAATTCAAAGGGACTATACTTGGTGCTTCGCGTTATTGTGCTGTTGATAATTCTTTGTAATTTTGGTACAGACTTATACCACTTGGATTCGTCATCGCTAGACAATTTTGACAAAACTGATATCATCACTCTGTGTATCTTTCCATCTGTCCATTTCCTCTTGGCATCCCAGTTGTTGTCTTTACATGCTCAATTCTTTGTTTTGTATCATATTCTTTGAACTCGCTTTCAGTAAAAGCTTTTCCTTTATCAGCTATAACTCTAGTTGGGTTCCCGAAAGTTGTTTGCTGTAGTTCCAATTTGTCTATTACTTTCTTGGCCGACTTTGATTTCACTGGATAAAACCATGCGAACTTCGTAAATTCATCTACTACGGTGAAAATATATTGATATTTTTTATTTGTGAGAGATAATGGACCTACGTTATCGATGTGATAAGTTTCTAATGGTTTGTCTCCTTTTGGTATAGGGTTTAAAAAACCTTCAGCTTTTCCCTGCTTTCTATTATACAAGATACAATCAACGCAGTTTGCTATGACTGTTTCTATTTTCTTTAGCCAACGATTAAATTTTTTAACCAACAATAGATAATATGCGGTCGCCAAGATGAAAAAAAATTACCAATCCCAACCATTGAGCCCGAAAAAAGTGAAAAATACTAAATTTTATTATAAAAAATCATAGTTATATCGGTATATTATACATCATAATGAGCGCGGAAATTTTCTCTATCCAATGGTGCAAACCAGAAAAGTAACCAGGTAGTTTTTGAAATTATGCCGGACATACACTTTTAGGGCTTTATAACATATATGATGATATGATATGATAAAAAAAAATTGTTCTATATGGTTTTCACCTCCTGTCAATATTTTTTCTGATTGTTTCCTTATTCTGAGATACGGTATATTTTGATTATTTGATTCCCGATAAATCTGTTTCCTTTTATAATATAAATGTGCATAATAATAATGTGTATAATATAGCATAAATGTGCTTTTTCAATAATTTTAATTGTAGGATAATGTTGCTTTAGAAATATCAGCATGTACTGTAGAAATTGTGTCGGGCCGAACGTTTAGATTTTATACCGGTCCCGAAAATTTCGTTCCGTGCAGACCTCTTATCGCTACCAACAAAATTCATGCCCAGATCAACTTGACTTCTTTGCAGAAGAGTACTTTAACTGATGTAAAATCCAATAATGACCTTGTCATTAACAAAACAGAACATGCGGAAAACTTCTTTTATTATATAAGATTTCTTATGTTAGTAAAGCTGATCAGTTATTGAATCAAAAGAAAACTGCCCAGTTAAACTGAGGGCATTGAGCTCACAGGCTATTCACACTAATTGTATATTATACTCTTATTTCAAAACCCTCGAAAAATAAATAAATCAACAATATATTAAGGGGGGTCAACCCCCCGTTACCCCCCTCATAGTTAACTAATGAACCCCTTAAACTAATCAGGGAAGTCTCTAATTACAATGAATATATATACAAAATTTGAAGAAAATCGGATAATTCTGCATGAAAAACCCATTTCTCTAAATTAAGGGGGGATTAGCCCCCCCTTTCCCCCTTTATACTTAACCAATGAACCCCCAAAACTCTTCAGAGAAGCGCATTATCACAATGAACCTATATACAAATTTGAAGAAAATCGGATAATTCTGCAGGAAAAACTCATTTATCTAAATTAGGGGGGGGGGGGTTATAACCCCTTTCCCCCTTTATACTTAACCAATGAACCCCCAAAACTATTGACAGAAGCGCATTATCAAAATGAACCTATATGCAAAATTTGAAGAAAATGGGATAATTCTGCATGAAAAACCTATTTATCTAAATTATTTGGGGTTCATGCCCCCCGTTTCCCCCCTTTATGCTTAACCAATGAACCTCCAAAACTAATCAGGGAAGCGCCTTATCACAAGGAACCAATAAACAAAATTTAAAGTAAAACGGTTAGTTCTATGAAGAGTTATCGCGTTACGTACATACATACATACGTACGTACGTACATATAGAACCGGCGGGTACATAAGCTCTCAGACTTTGATAGCCTGTGAGCTAAAAAGTGTTCCTATATTTAAGTAAAGAGAAACGTCACTAATACTCATCTATCAGAGTTTTGAAAAAATCATTAATCACATCTGTGATCTAATGTAAGGACTGTTTCCTAGATATCTTCAAAAACTTTTCTTGATGGGACAGCTATGAAACAACCAGACAAAGAGCACAAATGGACACTGTAAAGTAACATTAATAAACACATTACTCTGTTAAAACAGTTATCGGGTTTCAATTAAACAGTTTAGTCGGACATTACCGATTTTACTTTTGGTGGTACTTTTTAGACGTTATACAAAATCTAGGTCCATAATTTTGAGACAGTACTTGATTCGATTGATCAATTCCTGGATGTTATCTGATTTTAAGTCTTTAGTATACACTTTAGACTTAGGATACGCCCAGAACTGCTCAATGGTCGAATTTCGGGAACGTTGGCCGAGATGTCGGGCTACGAAAGTGATGTCTTGCAGGCGCAAGTGGTTGAGAACGATTTTGCAATAATGACTGCTGGCCAAGACTAACTAGAAGACGTAATCACCGTCGTTGCACGGATGTAGGGGATAAGACAACGGCGAATGCACTTGTTCAAATATAGTTGGTCATTGACAGCAAACCCAGACTTTCGGATGAACTGACGATTCAAGCCTTTCGGACCCATCGCAATCCAAACGAGGACATTGGCTTCGAATTTCGCTTTAGTCGTGTTTTCGAAATTTCCTTTTCGGAACGTTGTAGAATATCATATATCATTGGTTTGCGGGTATTTTCAGCGAAAAAATGGTTCACGGTGAACTTCTTCCCATGATGAATATTGCATTCGTAAAACTTGTACACATGCATACGCAGACACTCCTCTTTCGGCTCCATTCTCGGAAAACACAGATTACTTAATTAACTGTCGGCTAACAGGCGTGCCCTTATATATGATTATGCAACAGTTCACGCACAGGTTTCGCTTGATTCGAATTCCTTGACTATTTTGCATAACTGCAAAGTTTGTGCGGATTTCTAGGAAACAGTACTTAATTAAAATTTAAATGTTTACAGCTAGAGTGCAGATGATGCGCCCCAGAAATGATTCATAAGCAAATAAAATATGGCTCTCATATTTAGTTTTATTTACAAATTTACAACAATATGCTTCCTGAAAAATACCTTAAAATTTTACATGATGAATTACAGAATAAAACTGTAAATGGCACAGTCAATGAACATTAAAACAGCAGTATTATCAGATGAATGCAGCTCTGTATTGGCATGGATGGAAAACATTTTGAACAAGCTTTGTAATATTTGCGTAAAGTTATTATTTCTACACAGTTTATATACTTTTGTACCAATAAATAGCACAATAATTATTTATATATGAAATCATTGTTTTCTTTCGTAATTTGTGTACGACCTCTGAAACGTGATCATCCGACATGATTTTCCCCTTTACGAACTCATATCCAGTCATCGAAAAGTGGTTTAAGTCAGCAGTTTTCATATCTCTGCGATTTTGTATGATAATATGCTGAAATTTTGTACATGGCCTTATTAGAGTATGGGGCACATTTTACTCATTGGAAAAATTTTTGTACGAGGGTGCGTATAAAAATTAAAATTTTGTATTATTTCTTCAAATTTAATCCCCTGAAAATTTAATGGATTTCGTAAAATTTTGTACCTTTTAAAACGTAACTCCTGAAACACGATCATCCGACATGATTTTTCCCCTTTGCAAACTCATATCTAGGCATCGAAAAGTAGTTTAAGTCAGAATTTATGCATTTTCATACATTTGCGACTTTTTATGATAAAATGCTAAAATTTTGTACATGACCTTATTAAGGTATGTGGTACATTTTTTCATTCGATAACTTTTTGTACGGAGCCATATACAAATTTAAATTTTGTATTTCTTCAATTTTAATCCCCTGAAAATGTTAATATAGTTCATAAAACTCAGTACATTTTTTTACGTAACTTTGCAATTTATAATATATGTCTATGATCAATATTTAAGGAATAACAGCCGAGATCAGTGTATTTGGGACACCCTGTATACTATTGAACATCATTTTGATGCATGGATTTCCAAATAATATTTCTATTGTTTCATTATGTATATTAAATGTGGGACGCTTGTATATGAAAAAAAAATCATGTGTTGCTTAACGTCACAAATGATTGGCTGTTTGTAAAACTATTTATTTCACTTAATTATGCATTATTTTACTAATTAATATATTATAAATGCATCCTACAAAAGATGAGCAAGTGTCTTATTCGACCAATAAAACGTGTGCCCTCTGAGAATAAATTTTTCTATGAGATTCTGACAGGAGAACGTGTTAAACGTGTCTTTACATAATAAAATCGGGCAATATATTTTTGTGTATACATTTTAATAAATTGATGAAAAGGAATTCAATAATGTGAAATTATAAATATTTAAATCAAAATGTCATCAAATACATTATTTGATTTTTCTGTACTTTTATTACGAAAATTTTTAGTACGGACTCCTCTTAAAGTGATGACTGTACTTGAAAACCTTCAAATAAAGTGCAATATAACCGGGTTTTCCCCAAGTTGACTTAACTTTTATAGACAAGAATAAAACGGTTTTTCAGTCAAGCTAACAGCGCTACAATCTATGACTCAGAATGAATCTTTAGCTTACCTCTTTTCCTATTTCTTGTCCCCTATTCTCACACTACTGATGCGATCTGAGTACATTTTTTAAATTTTGTTGGTGATAAATGATCTATAATTTAATCATTCGGCTTAAAATAAAATATGCAAAAGGGTGTTCAATTTCGAAAACACAGATATCTAGGATTTTTATTAATATTATTTAACAATAGCTGATTTTTCAGGAAAACCTTAATCAAAAGTTAGCTAATTACAGTAGAAAAAAACATTAAAAAATATGCTGAAATATATTCAGAGGTTGCTAAGAAAATAGAATATAAGTATCGACTATTTTTCATTTATTTCGCAAATGTAAGCTTGTCCCCTTAACCCATTCTAATCAGTTTTAATTCAATTTCAGTTACTATATAGTGAAAGGGCCAGTGCGTTATTATTTGTATCGCTTTCCTGAACAATTCCATCACTACAATCGTAACCACTATTACTTTCACCTGATTCTATTTCATCTTCAGAAAATTTCTTCTGTCTTTATCACTGTCCAAACATTTTAGGGTACTTCACTTCAGAATATAATTTGCATCTATGATGAAGATTCTGAACTTCAATGCTTTATTGCGAGCTGATATTGTCTTATACACCAGAAAATCACGTGCGAGCGCTGATTGTTAAATGACAAGAATAGGTCAAAATGAATGAGTTCAAAGCTTGATAAGCATTTTTCTTTCTAAATAAGTTCTTTTTACATTATTTAACCCATTTGCTTTGATATTGGAGGACTTTAAACCATCCATAAACTTCATCGTCTAGTGTGTCAGAGTTGGTTATCAAATGATCGTCCTGTAACGCAAATTAAACGTCAGGAATGTAGATTTTATATAAAATTCAAATCTTTCCTACTGAAATATATTTAAACATATCTATAAAACTTACATAGTACATAGTAAAAGGCAAAATATCTATAAACTTATTGTTTTTTAAATAATACGCATATATCGCTGATGATTATGTCATTAGCGTAAACGTTCCAATAACCTTTATCAGTACGTTTTTGATATTTATTGTTAATTCTAAACTTCCACTTTTCGCCTTATGAACTTATATTAAATGTTATAATACGTAACCAAACACAAAATATTCAGATATCCAAATAAAATTTTATTTGCAGGAATTTTAAAAACAATTAATATGTATACCATTACTCTTTCTATATTATGTGTTAACTGCTGATTCTAGATATCAGAAATATGTTTATTCTAGATATCAGAAATATGTTTAAACTAGTTCTTTCACATTATTTTTAATGAATAATTTGTATGTCATATCTTTCAAACACATGTCGAATTACGTATTTAATGAAGTATAAATCAAGTTTGTTCGGCATCAATGGCGTAAGTCCAAATGCTCTGACTACCACTAATTTTGTAAAGTTTTCTTTGACTTATCTAATCGGAAATTTTTCTGAGATAATCAATGCGAAACTTTACATTATTATTGGTATCCAGAGCATCTGGACCTCCTCCCTGTCTACGCCACTGCTCGGTATAATTGATTTTTTAAAATAAAAGTACTGTAGGTTTTAGCATGACGAAACAAAATATATTATGACAAAATTACAATGTAGTAAAAATTACAAAAAAATATGAATATGTATTGTAATTGTAAAATCAAATTTTAACATAACGTACATTATTGACGAACAATGCATACTTCTTGAATAAATCTTTAGTCGACAGTGAATTGAAAACGTAATAGATTTTCAGTTCAATGCATGCTGTTCGATATAAATGCAAAGGTAAAGTTTCTAAAAGGATTTCAACTGATTTTTTTTTCGGTAACTAAAATCAATTGCAATGAAGTACTTTCAGCCAATAATGGTACATCGAGAAAAGAATACATTAGTAGAAAATGTTAAATATAACGACTTTTACTTGTATAAGATGGAGAACAAATATGTGCTATTCGAATTGAATCATTTTTATTGGCGGAATTCCATTACAAATAAATGTTTTACAATAAGATTAAATAAATGTGAGAATACTAGTTTCATTTAGCACACAATTCAGTTTTCTTATAAGGTTAATAATTATAAGTTCATGGAATTTGTTTTTTCTAAATTATGTGTAACGTTGAAAGGTATAATTTTTAGCAATATTTTCAGGCACAATAATTTTCAAACGTTACGCTAGAGATTCAGCATATTCAGCAAAAGAAACAATATGTAGCCATAACATTTGTGTACATGAGATATATTACACGCATGAAAACTAGCCATCAGATAAAATTACAGTAAGACGCGGGTTAGTAGTCAGAAAAGCATGTTCAATGTATTTCGACTCCAGATGTTATAAGAGAAATCAAAATACCTAATTTTTAGAAGAGGGGTAAACGATATCATCTGAGATGGTCACAGAAAAATATTGAAACAGACGATGTCCTACATATCAATAGATGCGTCAGTTACAATTTATGGAATCAATCCTAAAAATATTATAAATCTGATTGTGCGCAAATGTTAGGCTGAAGCCAGCGTTAAAATGGAGCGTTTAATGATCCTGCATCTTTGCATATAAGTTGATTATAACCCTCAAATGAACATAGGCTGGTTTTTGTTTATTTTATTCAAATATTTTTCTTAATAATTCAAAATTTCGTTTTTTCATAGAGATTAAATGGACATTTTTTCGTATAATATTTTAAAATGGTTAAATTTACTTTACCGTTGCTAATACTTTATCGTTGCCAAAACTAATTCAAAACCCGGAATAATAATTTTTTCTCAACAATTTAGTTTCAATTGAAAAAAATTCACGTGAAAAATAAAAATGAAATAAAAAAATTAAAGAATTAAAATAATATAATTAGATTAAATAATATTATTAGAAATAAAACGTACTTTTTTTTGTTTTTGATAATAATACAAGGTTTCAATATGCGTAACCATAGGAAACGGGTGAATATGATGCCATACATAAAAAATAAAGCGGATATGATTTGATTGGTGAAATAAAATAATCTTGGGTTTTTTTCTTCAATTTTTTTCTTTTTTTTCTTTTGTATGGTAATAATACTTGGCGTTTTACTGTCTGCGCAGGGCTAATATAACTATACCGTATGTTTTATTTAAATTTTAAAAAAGTAAAAAGAAGTTTCAAAAGAAAATCAGACCTGCCAACCTTTGAAAATGAAAAATAGTAGCACACAAAATTCAAATTAATCTGGAGGTTGGTTGGTTGGTTGGTTGGTTGTTTTTTACATTGCAAATTTTAAGCGAACAAATATTAATCAACTAAAGGTATATGTGTAATGCATAAGCATACAAAGTAAGAGACTGTTTTGTTTTTGCTATTTTTTTTTTTTTGTTGTGGGTGGGATTGATTAAATGTAATTCTTTCCATTCAATTCATGCTCTGTCCACTCCTAAGCTAAATTTCTGAACTCCACAATCAATTTTCTGAAAGATTCTAGGGCGGTTGAAGGGGGGGATTTCCCTCCCCTGACAAAACTATAGATATTTTTCTAGAGAAAAATGTCAAAATTTGTCTAAAATATCCTGCATCAGGTCGGGTAAGGCCTGCATGCCGGTTCTGTGCTAATTGTTTTTTTTTTATTGCAGGTCAGGTTAATCTCATTTTTCAAAAGTTAGTTCAATATATTGTTTCAGATGAAAAACTATATCTATAACAATAAATATAGATGTTTGTCTCTGTGTGTGCTGTTTTGTGAAGAGACTGCTGCGATGCACACAGATCTATAAGATTTGGCAGGAAGGTACCTGTTATGTCTGAAATTATGCACCTTGAAGCCAGTTTCTGGATTTTTTTAATAGACTTTATAAGTTGATTTTTTTTTTATTTTTTTTTTTACGTTTAGGGGTGAATTTTCTACATTAGTAAAAAGAATATGGTTTCAATCTTTTAACTCAATGCAGTAAATTTTGAAGAAATTCACGTTTTTCCGCACTTTTTGGACAAAATTCGGGTATTTTCAGCGATTTTTGGACAAAATTCGCGTCTTTTCGGCGATCGTTTAACGAAATTCGCGTTTTTCAGCGATTCTTTGATGAAATTCGCATTTTTTATCAATCCTTTGACGAAATTTGCGCTTTTTTCAGCAATCCTTTGACGAATTTCGCGCTTTTTACACGATTTCTTGACGAAATTAGTGTCTTTTCAGCGATCCTTTGACGAAATTCGCGATTTATACAGCGACCTTTTGACGAAATTCGCGATTTTTCAGCGATCTTTTGAAGAAATTCGCGTTTTTTCAGCGACCTTTTGATGAAATTTGCGTTTTTTCCACGATCCATTGAGGAAATTCGCGTATTTTTGCGTGATTTGTTTTGCGAAATTCGCGTCTTTTTTGCAGAAAATCGTAGTTTTATATCAATTTTCGTAGCATCGTAGTTTTTAACTCCAAATCGTAGCAACTACGATTTTTTCGTAGCAGTTCGCAGCTCTGGAAAATGGTTAGCAAATGTCAATAATATGCTCCGCAAAATTATCCATGTCGAAAATGATGTCATGGATAGCGAGAAATATTTATTTTCATTCTTAAAACTAAAAGAAATAACTCGATTACCTCAAAAAAAAATGACACATGTTAATAGTTCCATTTTTGTTGATAAAACCTAAAGATTTAATATTATTTCGTTAAAGTAACATAATTTCCCCCCATGCCAGTATTTAAATTAATTGCCTGGAAAAAAAATTAACAAGAATTATGTCATTAAAAAGCGATTTCTTTGGGGGAAAAAGAGACGTCACATTTGAAATAAAACGGGAATTTCCCAATATGTTTTAAAATTAGTATGAATCAATTCTTTACATTAATAATACAAGAATCAGTAAGTATAGAAAGTAGATGAGTTTCACGCCATATTTATAACGAAAAATTTAAATGTTTTTTTATCTATACTGATTTATAAGCATAAATATCCGATATATACAGATGAGAGTTTTCTGCTAAAAATCGCATCATAATTTTAAGAAAAGGAAAATGAACACGAATCTATTATATTAAAATCTGACCGTGTGTTTGTATTTCGCAACTACTAGACTATCGAATGCAACGCGATTTACTTAATACCGGTTATCATTGATCCGAGGATGTCACACAAACTGTCAGAAGTTAAAAAATTAAATTAGATGCCAAGATTTTTTTTTCTTTTTTGTAAATTTTAACGAAGTTTCTCTAAAAACGAAAAGTAAATTACTCCATATTTGCGTATAAAAAAAGGCGAAATAAAACAGATCAGTATATTTTTTACACCATTTTCTTATTAAAACTGAAAAACAGAATTTATTTTCACTTTGAATAGATGGTGAAAACAAAATCTTGATTTCAGTAAATAATCCGAAAAATAAAAACATATTTTCACATATTCAAACTTCATGAATCAATTTATTCTGGAGAACAAAAATTGCCTGTCAACATACTGTCATTTAGAAAATAAGATTTGTTTCAGCTATACATTGGAGGCAGAATTGAATTTAAAGAAAAAGCATGTACTATTTCCAATTAATGTTTTTTTGAAGGATGGCTGTTAAAACGTTTCACAAAGGCGTTAAAAGTAAAATTGTTTATCAGGTAAAACACATTTGTTTTTACCCTATTAGTCTATTTCCACGATTTTATTTGGCCCTCCTTTTTGCATCTGTTGCAATTTTATTTTCGCGATTATTTGGCACAAAATTTCACTTTTCTAAGACTGAGTTATGTCAAGGTCCCTATAACAAAAAATACCGCATTGTCTCCTATGAAATGTGATAAACAGTTAGTTAATTATTAACGTTTTTAATTATCGGGGGTGAACTATTTTGCTTAATTAATGTATTTATTCTTCTTTTAATGTTGCGTGAACGAAGTCACGGGTAACAGCTAGTATCACAATAAAGAAGCAATATTCAGAAAATCCATAAATGGATGATTAATGATTACAACCACTCAGAATGACATATTCTGAACGCATGAAGCCACAAATCAGTCACTAAATATCATCTAGCTTCCAACCTTGTAATGTTGAAAAGAAAAGATGTATTTTAGCAAAATACTTATAGAATGTCACATATGTTAGAAGACCAACGACTTTCATTCCAGGGTGCAGTGAGATTCATGCAGAGAGATTTTCTTAAACTGGACATGAGCTCAACTCAAGTAGACAGTAGAAAATTAGTATACTGTAAAATTTTTGTAATGTCTACTTGAGATGAGCGTCATTGTTTTCTCAACCGCATGTGTTTTGACGGTTGTTGTCATAGAAAATGTCAGAAATTTGCTGTTACTCGTTTGGAATCAGAAAAATGCGAGTATACGATAGTTACGTTATTAAACAGGAATTGCTATCAGCGACTGCATTTAAGAGCCTACATCAGTCACGCGAAAAAACGCGCAAGCTAATGTTAAGTCTATGGGAAGGTTCTTGCGCGATTTCTCGCTCGCATTTTAATATTTTTAAATGATTCTTTTTGCATAGGATAGCTGAGGTCGATCTCTAACGTTGTTAGTTTTTACTTTTTTGATTTTGGTTACGTTTTTTTTTATAAGCGGATATTTTCAATTTTGGAACCGGTTTTAACCGGTTCTGAAAGTGAAATTACATTTATATAAAAAAACTGGAACCAAAATCGAAAAAGTAAAAACTAACAACGTTAGAGATCGACCTCAGCTATCCTATGCAAAAAGAATCATTTAAAAATATTAAAATGCGAGAGAGAAATCGCACGATTACCTTCCCATAGACTTAACATTAGCTGAAGCGTTTCTTCGCATCTGGAATCACAATACCACAGTCACAGTTCGAATTCTCGTGGTACTGAAACTGAGGTATGTTAAGAGATTATATCTTTGCTTAATATGCTAACATATTTCTTTGCACCTTGAGATCTGATGGCAATTTATGGATTAAAAAAACACATGTTCATTAGGCTGCTATTATTTCAATCAGTGTTTGAAATCAGAAACACATATTCATATGGCATGGTTTTTCAAATCACTTGAATTTGAATCTTTTAAGAATGCATGGCATACGCTTCAAAAATATTTAATTTATCTCTATATCTCTCGTCGCAGACTTTAAGAATTAAAAATAAGAATAGGCTATCTTTGAAATTAAGCACAGAGACCAACGATTGACCAAAGATTATTTTTAATTCAAAGCATGAAATAGCGTTGATGGGCATGCGTTTGTACCAGAAGCCTCATATTTGTATTTACATAGCAAATCTAATGGGCTTTAGGTTGATTTCTTTAGAAATCGACCTATTGCAATATATATATATATATATATATATATATATATATATATATATATATATATATATATATATATATATATATATATATATATATATATATATAATTATAATATCTATGAATTTCAAAAAACATATCAAGTTCTATTCTACTTAAATCTCCAAAGCTGGCAGCAAAAATAATTTGAATTAAAATAATATCTCTTTTACATAATATATTCTTGTTAAGAATATCTGAAATGCTGTGCAAGTTGAATTAATTCTGTGTAGATTTATTCATATAGTAGTATTATATTTTATTTGAATTTTAGTAAAATTACAAGTTAGTATTGTTTTTTAAAGTTTATTTATATAAATAAATCTAATGAAGTGAGTATGTAACTAAAAGTGGATATTTAACTAAATATTAATTATGAACTATTATAATACCAATAGATGGCGACACTTTACCTTTCAGGTAGTTGTAGATAATATTGTTAATATTATATTTAATTTAACTATAGAGGGAGCTATTGATTGTATATTAATTTTACTTTCAGGAATTAAAATTGGATGGAGTAATATATATTCACGGATATAAATTTGTTATAAGTGTATTAAAACCAGAATTATTTTGAGTGTTTTTGAATCATTTTGTGATTGGGTGTCATTTATGGGGTTGTGTTTTAAAAAAAGTGTGCTCTCAACTTGTCTTACAAATCATTTCTCTCAACTCGACTTAGTTAACATGTATGATGCATTGCCATGTGGATGTGAATATTATGAAGACGTTGTGACATTTTAAGGATTCTGTATAATTATTGTGAGTAAAATATTTTATCTACACTTTACGCGTTCATATTTCCAATTTTATTATTTCAAAACTGTTATCTCGTGGTAATTTAGTGAGGTGTTAATTGCAGTTTTTTGGATAATCGATGTGAGTGAAATATATTGTATTTTCTTAATGGTTTTTTATTTCCTATTTAAATGTTTCCAAATTTTGGTAATTCCAATTGTTGTCTGGTAATAATTCAGTGTACCTGGATGATTCTACTGATCTTAGCATTATGCCAGTGGAATTATGAAACACTGAATTATTATTTAAAACACATGTGGGTGCATCCAGGCTGATGAGTACATGTGCATGTGTTTTTCCATGTCCAATTCATATTTGATTCTCATGTGGTCCAATTTTCCATTGTGTATGGTTCATATTTAATTTGTTAATCCATTTGTGTTTACTTAGTTGCAACTCCAATTTATAATTTTTTTTTTCCCCTTTCTCTCTATTTCTTTTTTCAATATTCTTTTGGTATGAGTAAAATTTGGCCAATTACCATTGAAGCATCAGCTATGGTAATATTATGTTTGCACATGTTAATTATTAGCTATGTGGTATTCTGTATACACAGTATCATTGATTATCTCTTTGGAGATTTAAGTAGAATAGAACTTGATATGTTTTTTGAAATTCATAGATATTATAATTATTTAACATTCTATAAAATTATGCTGCATTGCGCAAATTGGTATGGAATGGTTTTTACATATTCTTTTCAATATTCTTTTCAACAATTAGCTAGTTAAAATATTGATTTTTATATGATACCATAATTTAGCCTAATTGGCTCACAAATCACTTTGATTAACTTCTATATATATATATATATATATATATATATATATATGTGTGTGTGTGTGTGTGTGTGTGTGTGTGTGTGTGAGAGAGAGAGAGAGAGAGAGAGAGAGAGTCATACTACGGAGAAAATTACTTTCTGAACATAAAAATTTCAAAAAATAAATTTAAACAAAAGAAGTTTATATTAATATTCATAGTCATCTTTCATATTTTTAAAGCTTGATATAGTATAGTCGTATTGTATCTCATAATTTGAGGCTTAGTTTATTCGATTGATATCAATATTTATTTCTTAAGTGCAAAAGCGTTCCCTGGGCTTTGAAATTTATTTGACTAAATTTATTTGACCGATTTTGAAAATACATGAAATTTATTCTTTTCGAGTAAGTTAAAAAATATTTAAACACTAAGAGACAGCACAGCTAAGAATTTTTCGTTGGCTGGAAGGGGAGGGGTGTAATTTAAGTAAATACTTTCCTTCTGAATCCCCAGGCAAATTAAATTTTAGTTCTTTTTTAATGTTGATGTGTTAAAAATTCTTTGGAAATTATTGCATAGAATGTTATTGTAACACAGGCAACGCGAAAGGCTTCTAACAGTAATTCGAACATAACAAAATTTAATTTATACATAAAATAATATTCAGAGAAAAATTAATAAATTATTGAATGAATAATATATTTATCACATTCACAAAATAATTGAAGATGTTGAAAGAAAAAAAATACGTGTAACATATAACGGAGGTATACAAATATACCTCTATTCAAAAAAAAAAAAAAATAATAATAATAATCACAATTCGTAAATTTTTATCAAATATATATTATAAATATGTCAAATTATCTAAAACCTCTAAAGCATTAAATATATATGTATATTCTGTTAAAAATTGACTATCATAATAACTACTATTAACTACCAAAGTATATACCGTAAAAGTAAAATTTTATTTTAGAAAGACTTGAAAATCTATCTATATATAATGCAAATCTTGTCATCTCGATACCGTCCGAAATACTGAACTGATTTAAACATAATTGGAAGAGTATATTGATCTTGGCTGTATCTTGGATGAGTTCATAATTAAAGTATGTAGCCTTTATGGTTGTTTTACAGGAACACACAAAAGCAAAAATCATTCAATATTTTGTCATTACGATAACGTCCGACATAATGAACTTAATTCGGACAGTGTATTGATCTGACCTGTATCTTGGGTGAGTTTGTTAATCAATTATGTAGCAATATAGTTTTATTTTCAGGGACACACAAATTCAAAAAACATGTAAAATTTGTCATCACGATAAAGTCCGAAATACTGAATTAAGTCAAACCTAATTGGAGCAGTGTATTGATCTTTAAAATATCTTGTCTGAGTTCATTAATCATGTAGCTCTTATAGGTTCTTTTATAGGTACGCACAAAAGTTTTTGATGGCATTCATTGAATGGTTGGGTTCAAACTTCCTGTGAGCATCTGAATTATATGGTAGCCTATATGCGATTATTAAACTAATGATTTCAACAAAATTTTAACATTTTTGATATAATTGCCTCATATTCATTCAATTACACATGGTAAGAAAAATTTACAAATTCCCTTCAACTTACCATTTTTTGCCAAAATGACGAAATTAGTAATGAGACCAATTTGTTTAATTTGTATTAAATCTGATGAATTTACCTTAAAATAAAAAACGAAAGAAATAAACCTATTCTTCCGACTGAGTCTTGAAGGACTTTTTCTTTTTACTCAAAATACTATGTTTTTATTTATTACTAACTGAACCGCCCGGTGTTGCCCGGGCCCATGATAAAATTAAACAAACCTTAAGTTTGTATGATTATATATCTTTAACCCAATTTAGAATTATTGGGTTATTAAAATTATTTATTTAAAAGTGCTGCGCACGCGAGGAAAATCCTTTGGTTTCACTTTCAGCCGATAGGGGGTGCACTCTGATATAAACGAATCTCCGACACGTGTTCCCACTGCCTGAGCCACGGTGTAGTAGGCGCGTAGCGCACACGCTGCAAAATCTTTTAGTTCCACCTTCTGCCGCCAGGAGGCGAACTCTGTTCCAAACAAACCACCTTCTAAACGAAACTCCGACACGTGTCCTCGCTGCCTCCGAAACCGTATAGCAGGCGTGCTTTGCACGCTCTGCAAAATCGTTTAGTTCCACTTTCCACCGCCAGGAGGCACAGTTTGGGAACATCCGACATGGGTACGCGATGTATGAAGGGAGTTGAATGAAGCAATTCCCTTCGAAATCGAGCCCATAGAACTCGAGAAAATGATGAGCCTCTTGGCGGTGGAAGGTCGAATTAAAATCTGTAACGCGATCGAAAACCAAGTCGAATCATTCAAACCCCGTTGTGATCGGGCCCATAGAACCCGAGATAAGAATGCAAGTGCTCAACAACAAATTATTTACTTTGATTGTTGGTATACATCAAGAAAATACGGGTTGGGAACTTTTATTAAGAACATAAATTTTATTTTTAAGAAAACAGTTATTTGAAATTTCCGGTATTCTCTATATATAACATTTATAAAACGCTACGGGAGAAGCTAAAAATGTTAAATTTCTTAAATGTAATTTGTTTTGTGTAAATCAGAGCAAGGCGTTAACCCCCTCCCTACCCATACCCGCAAATATAACGAATAATTTGTTCAAGAAAACCACCTTCTCCTACATTAACGCGATCATTAGAAAAATAAATATATTTTTCTGATAATTAGAAAATAACGATGACGCTACGCTAAAATAGC
Source organism: Maratus michaelseni (assembly GCA_963931845.1). Lineage (NCBI taxonomy): Eukaryota > Metazoa > Arthropoda > Arachnida > Araneae > Salticidae > Maratus > Maratus michaelseni. The sequence goes on from OZ007586.1 coordinate 369,491,173, forward strand.
CGTCAGATGGCACCCCTTCCCATCCTCAATTTCAAATCTGTATCTTAATTAGTTATCTTAATTTTTGTTCTTTAGTAAAAATTGGCACTTATTTCCTTTCATTTTCGCAAACTAAATGAAGGGATCGGCCAGAGAAACAGATCTGTTTGTAGTTCAATTTTATGAAAGCAAATTGCTGTCTGAAACTTTCTCGGATTTTTTTTACTAGCGCCGCCAGATTTTTGGCAGTTTCTTGCAACAATTAAGAAAAATTACCGGCCGAATTTTACAAAAATTGCATTGTCGGATGCAGAAAATTGTTCTACATATGCTCAGAAAATTTCAAATCGATATCAATTAGTTTTCTTAAAATTCGCTAATTAGTAAATGAATTTCAAATTCGTTAATTTCTGTTTGCAAATCGAGAACAGGTGTTCGTTTTTTTAGCCATTTTGATAAAAACGAGGGCATTTTCGATGCGATGTTTAGTGAGATTCTAATATCCTGGGTAATTATCAAAATATTAAAATTCTGAGTCTCAAGTGCATCAGATCAGGCTTTGGACTACCTAAATATAAATTTTCAAACTTCTAGGTGCGCTAAATTTTGCTGGCCATCTCAGACACACACACACAGACACACAGAGTGAAACTTTGTTTTATTAGTATAGATTTATTTAATGATAATTTTATTTTACAGTTAACAGCCTACACCTAGTCACGCGACAAAACTCTCAATCTAATGTTAAACTTATAAGAGCGTTCTTTTCAAAATTTTAGTTTGCATTTCAATATTTTAAAATGATTTTTTAATAGCATATCTGAGGTGTATCTTTAATTGTGATTTTTTTTATTTTTTCGATTTTGGTTGCGGGTTTGTTTTTTATAATACACGTTCAGAGACCATACCGAAATCGGAAGTGTCCTCAAAAAAACTGCAATCAAAATCGAAGAATTAAAATGTGCACGGTTAAACATCGACCTCAGATTTCCTATACAATAATAATAATAATAATAAATCATTGAAATGCAAACGAGAAATTTCAAAAGAACGATACTATAGGTTTAACATTAGCTTGCGAGTGTCGTCGCTTGACTAGCATAAGGCTCTTAAACTCTTCAAGTAGTTTGGTATCTCTCTGGATATTTGAAAGTTTTACTGAAATTTTAAAAAACCCTTTTCTTTTTGTCCGACTTTCACCTTTATGATTAGTCTTTAACTTAGAGTTTTCAATATTGTTTTCAGAAAAATCTTCCTAAATAAATGATGAAAATGCTGTAAATAAATGTTTTATTTTTATTTTTTCAGAAGAAAACTGTCAAAATTTTCCTAAATCACAAAACTTAACTTTTAAAGTTGGAAAAGCAAGCAAATTATAACAGCTAACATTTCAAAAAAATGCTTTAAACTCTCTAGAGAAATTCTTTTATTTAAAAGCTCATCAACTGAGTGCAGTAGTACGAAAATGCATTTTAGTTAGATTTATTTCTGCTGCTTTCAAACTAATTTAACTTAATATTTGCTTACTTTACTTACTTTTAATTAGATTTTCATTTGTTTTAAGCTTGACTGCATTTTCTGTAATGTTATCGAGGATGCTCTATCTTACTAATTTTTTTTTTAAAAAGAGGAAAGTGATTTATGTGTTTACTTTGCCAACGCCTCTTACCACAAATGTATTAAGAAATATTAGTAAAGCATTAGTGGTAAAAATAACAAATTTTTTAGTTGTTAGCAGATGAAACAATTTTTTTAAGAAATAAATTCAATATTTATTTCGATATTATTTATTTCGATATTATTTACATGTGAGGAGTAAAAGTGGGGAAGAGACACTAGATGCAATGATGTGGTTTTATTTCAGTTAAGCCACTTTTATCAGTATATTTTAGTTTTATATCATGTAAAATTGCCCTGTTTGACATGATCTAGTAGATGACTATGTCGATTCTGTGCAACATTTGTCTTCATTTGTGTAAGAATAGTACGTACATTCCTGGATAAATATAAAATTTTCTTTAAAATTGTAAAAAAAAAAAAAATCGCATGTTTTTTTTGTTTATAGCATACAGGATGTTCAACTAAATTTAACAGACAGACAGACAGAGTCACAGACATTTTAAATAACCGGCCAGACATTTTCTAAAAACAGTCAAATCGTGTTCAGAACCTTCTGAAACGTATAAATCCATCGAAATCCGGAAGTCGAAAATTTTCATGAATCCAATACTTTCTTCTTGTAAAAATATAATAAAAACATGTGACTTCTTTTTGCATTTTTTAAAGAAACGTTTATAATTCCATAAATATACGCGCTATTTTTTACATAAATGAACACAAATGTTGTACAGGATCTACATATAGTCATTTGTTACAGCTAAAGATCAATTCAAGCTTTTTAATTTACAGGTACTCAAATATTATTTATATTATTCAGTTTGTTGTCGGTCCGTTAGTTTCCCTTGTAAATAATTCTTCAATGAAAACTATGAGGTCAAACATATTCTTTTACATCCCTGAAGTTCCAGAATAATTCGTCAAGTATTTCTCTAGACATTCGACAAAAGGTTAAATATCGAAAGTGTCCAGTGCCTTTTGATCGTATGTCATCTAGGCTGTGTGAAGGAAGCAGATTTAGCATGATGTTTATAATCACATGTAAATGATTTTATAAACAGGTATACAAGTTCTTTCAATATTACACTATATTTTTTTCTTTTAAAACAGCATATTTTGTTTCATACATAATACAAAAAATACTTCCTATTTACATAATTTTATTTAGTTGGCGTGTTTAATTTTTACTTACATAACTTCTTCAAATATACGTGAAAGTTTAACACAATAACATCTAATGCCAATAAGACTCTTTTTGCAGTTTTCTTAAAAAAAAACAATTAAAAATATATTTATGGAAATATTTAGAAAACACAATTTTTTAAATGTAATTCTGTACATCTTCTGTAATATTGTAGTTTTAATATATTAAGTTTTAATATTTTATAGGTTGATAATTATAGTTTTAAGGGAAAAAATATCTGTACAAAAACATGAAGTAATTCAACTCCCTAGCTTTGATAGATTTTACAATTAGTGTACGCTGCTTTGGGGTAGTAGTAACTTTTTAGTAAACGCTGCTTTGGGGCATTCCTACTTTGAAATTACTTATCGACATTACCCTATGATGGCAATATTATTGTAAATTGTTATTTCTAAATTGATTGTATGGAAGTACAGTAAAGGATATTTAAGTAACTTTCGAATTGAACTGCATATGCAATAAATATGGAGAACAATGGAAAAAAATAAAATAAAATGTTGCATCTTGAGATTATATCAGCTTTCAGTATTTTCTTGCATGGAACTTATGCATTTTCTCTGACTAAGCTGCCTTTTTGAAAGCTGATATAATCTCAAAATGCAACATTTTATTTTATTTTTTTCCATATTTCTATAAGCATTAGCAAATGCAGTTAACGACATAATTTCAATTCGAAAGTTTGAATATACTACATAATGGATTTATAAATCTTAGCTTTCACTCACATGATTCCCGTGTTTCTTTGGATTAAAATTGTGCGTTTTATTTTCTGCACATATTTTCCGGTTGTTTGTTACACTGTAAACAAAAATATTAAACAAATAGCTCCTTAATACTCTAAAAGTGTTTAAATAATCATTTTTAAGCACTTATGGAGTGCTTAGCATATATTTATTCTTCCAATAGCAAGAGTCACCCTAAAAATTGATTAATGTGTCACTGGTTATTAGGAGTATATTCTGTAGTCTGATCTATATAAGGTTGTATTTGCATTTTTATAATGTAATATTTAGAGCGTAAATTGAAATTTATATTTCACGAAAAAGAAATAAATCAGTCATATACAGTAACAAAAGAGAAATTGGTATCTACCGGCTGGTTAGAATTTAAAAACCCCTACTCTGACATACCTGTATATCGAACTATTCAGTGTAAAGGCTTCAAATTTTGTGCACATAATGTGCACACATGGGGAAACGGATTACGCGAAACACAATTAGTTCCATAAACACCGATAGATGGCACTGTACAACAGAAAATATGAAAAATGACAAAAAATAAAAATAATAATAAAAAAATACATCTGAAATTATTTTTTTTATTATTTTCTATTACCCTTATGGAGAAAAGGAAAACAAAAAAGTAAAGAATCTTATACTGGCATTGTATCAGCAATTTCGCACTGTAAGCACAAAAATTTGCATAAATCCATCGTTTGCAGGCATGTTCTGGGTATACAAGAGGATAAAAACTGGGAAATGTCATTATTCTTATACTCTTACGCTTCCAGAACGCACTTTGTTTGTGAAGTTCTTTTATGAAAACAAAGAAAATGCTGCAGCTGCGCTTCGAGAGATTCGACGGCTTAAGAATTTATGAAAAAGACCATTTCTTCCACAAGCTCTCACGAGAATGATAGTTCGATTCAAGAAAACTGGACATCTGGAGTTCAGTAGGGTCGAGAGTGCAAACCGGTTCATTCAAATGTCGTTGAAGATGTTTGCCACCGCTATTGTTGAACAGTGAATGGATAATGTTGTGGGCTGTAGTAGTGCACGTTCAGTGTCACGACACTTGATGTCCCCTATAGCACAGTGTGGAACATACTGAGGTAAATGATGCATTTTTTCCCGTATAAAATCAGTCATAATCAACTGTTGCTGCCCATCGAGAGGGAGAAGCCTCTGTATTGACGTTTCTATCTAGAGTTTAAATGGATGCATCGTTGCCATGGCAGATTCTGTGGAGCGATGAAGCTCATTTTCACCTTAGTGGAGCAGTGAACACTCATAACAGTCGCATTTGGTGCACTGTAAAACCACGTACCTTCCAAGAGATTCCACTCCACTCGCCAAAAGTTACAGTCTGGTGTGGATTACCAGCCACATTCATTATTGGACCTTTCTTTTTCGAAGAAGCTACTGGTAATGTCCCTGAGAGGCATGAACCAGCCAAAAGATAGCAAATGGATGCTGGAAACTTTTGTTGTACCCCATTTGCAACAGCGCCAATGTCTTGAAACAATTACCTTAATGCAATATGGAGTGCCTCCACACATTGGACTCTGTGTATAGCAGTTTCTTCTGCAACGTTTCAAGAGTAATCAGTCGTGCGTTTCCGGCAAACTGGCCATCTCGTCTCTGGACCTTAATCCGTGTGATTTTTGGCTGTGGGGATACTTTAAAAATCTTTTTATCGAGGACGTCTGGTAACCTTGGTAGACTTGAAAGAAGGCATCACTCTGCATGAGCGCATACTCAGAAAATTTTTAAACAATTATAGAATATTCTTCTCAGGAGCATATATGTATTTATAAAAAAATTACTGCTGAACCTTGATATAACGTTCGTAAAAATATTGTCAAACTTTCGTGTTTTTGGCGATTTATCTCTAGTTGGCGAGACAATGAATTAAAAATATATACGCTTTTATGATAAATACTCTTTCAGAAAAAACTTTTCTATTCCCCATACTGAATAGTTTAAGTAAGTTTAACTTAAATAAATAAACTTTTAGAAATACAGTTTTGCCATATGCATTTATAGATATATATAAAGGAAATTAACGATCGTTTTCTTACGGTTTAGAACAAAATTTAAATTGATTAAAAATGCTTCAAATTAAAAATTATGGTCCGATTCTGAAGAGACAATAAGCTAAAAGTACTGTTGCCATGGAATCAGCAACTTACTCAATATCGAAATGCATAATGAGAGCGTTTTTAATCAAGCAGTTCCTATTACAACATACCTAACACATATCCACCAGCAAGGCCTGATTGCCTACGGGGCACACTTCCACCAGTAAAATTTAATAGAAATTTTCGTCTAATTAAAACGCCCTATTCATGCGAAATTACTGCCTTCAATAAGGAAAACATTTCTATTCTTTTTTACTGGTGGAAGTGTGCCCCGTTCGTAATCAGGCCCTGTCCACCAGTGAAACTGTGTAAAATTAAATAACTTCAGCATCACTCAACTTGTATATATATTATATAAGTTTATAGAAAAATCAACTATTTAATGACTTAAGTTTAAATTCATAAAGTACTTCACATTTAAACATTCATTTAACCCGGAATTTTCAAATGCATAAATGCATTAAAATCGCTTGCATTTGGCAAGGGAAAAAGTATTGCTTGCCAAATCGCGTCTTTTTACGCCAAATACTCGGAAGTATTATATTTTTTTGCAGATTTTCTACTGGTATTCTGTAGCTAAATTTGACTGGTCCTTTATTACATACATGAGTAGTGTCATTAACTTTTTTTTTTTTCAAAATATTCTGAGTATGCGCTTTAAGGATACTTTCCTTGTCAAACGACCAGTTACGATCCGCAGTTGAACAAGCTGTCCAACCTTATTTTACATCTTCAAGAAGGAAACCATATTGAGTAGCATTTCCTACGTCGATGAATTCCTTTTAACATGAATGTTTGGTAGGTTCAAATAAAATGTGTTTAAAATGTGTTATTTTGTCTTTTCAGTATATGTCCAGTAACACAGCGCCATCTATAGGTGATTATGGAATTATTTTTTTTCGCGTAATCCGTTTCCCCATGTCTTGAATAGTACCTGCACAAAATTTGAAGCTTTTCACTGAGTAGTTCAATATATAGAGAGGTCTGAATAGGGGTGTTTTAATTCTGGACACCCTGTATATACAGTTAGAAAAACTTAATTAATAAAAACATTATTCTTATGCGTAAATTACTCTCAGAGTTGATTATGCATAAATAATAGTTATTTATCAAATCATTTAAAAGTTTAAAACCAAGAATTTAAAGTTTTCAGCTAATAAAATTTTCGGTAAACTTTCACTACAGTGGTCTTTGTTTAAAACATTTTATTTAACAAAGGTTGCTTTATTTAACTTGTCAAAAGTTCCAAGACGTTCATAAATCATTTCTTAGACAATTTTAGTTTATTAACTATTTATTTTTTTAAAAATAAGGAGTAAACAAAAAAAATTCCTGACGATACAGAGAAAACGTTCTGGAGTTCTGTAAAGTTTATAATTCAAGAAATTTCGGGAAAAATTCTAATTTCTAATTTAAAAAAAATTAGTTTCATCTAACGTGGATGAATCATTTCTAAAATTAATTGTGATCTTTTTAAATTGCCATAGCGATGTAGATTTCGAAAATAATTATGCACGATTTTACCTTTTACTTACCCATCATACGTAATATAGGGTAAGTCTTGTAATCGTTTTGAAAATCGAAAAAAAAAAATTTGACGGATTTACACGTTTCAGACACTAGAAATTCCGAAAAACATATTTTTAGAAAAAAAAAATTGGCCGTCCGTCTGTCTGTGGATCTGTGTGTCTATGTGTCTGTAAACGCTCTAACTCCCGAACAAATTGAGATAGAGACTTGAAATTTGGTATGTACTTAGTATGTAATAATGGGAAGAAGCTTATTGAATTTCAGTAACCTCGATTATCTGGAACTATTTTTTTCGGACTCTTGAATTATTCGTTGTGATAAAAGGTATATAAACATTTTCTAAATTGTTTTTTTAAGGACTGAATATAAAATACAATAAAAAAAATAAATTTTGCATTAAAAATGAAGCCGATCAGATAATTAGTTGCCGAGATATTTGTTATCACATTTTCCACACTCTTCGATTTTTCATGACCCTGTATTTCATTCAAACTTCAATTCAAAGATATATTTTAATTAGTAAAGAGACGCTTAATCCGACGCAATAAACTGTTAGTTAATAGGATTATCATGTTTAGCGTTATAAGGATGTTTTTCTTACGCAATTCAGTAATAGAGCATTTAAAGTTTATGACATCATCAAGCCAGGATTTTATTCGAATTGCAATGTATTTTATAAATAGTTTACACATGTTTTATTTTCATATTTTATATTATTCGTATCCATGATGGGTAAGTATTACGGTGGTCCCCAACGATTAGTTAAATTATGCATCATATTTTCGCAGTGAATTTTTTTTACGAAAGGTAGATTTTAAAAAATTACATTTAGATATTACACGTGACAATTGCGTTTTGGGAGGAGGGAGAGAAATCGGTAGATGTTAAAGTAAAATTTCATTCAATTTAGTATTCAAGAAACTTCATTAATTTCAGAAATAAAAAATGCTTGAATATTTCGATTAATTTTCGCATTGCCAATATTTTCTTAAAGAATATAAAGCGATATCTAACATTTATAGGAGTAATAGTTGTCTTGTGAAAGTTTTCTTCTTCGAATATTTGATTGGTCCCACTTTAAAAAAAAAATCTATTCAATTTTATTCAAAATGAAAGTAGTGTTTTGAAGTTCTGATTTAGTTTGTTGGCATTGTAACTATATTCCAATCAAAAAGAAAAAGTTTAAAGTACAAAGAAAAGTTTTGGAGCTCTGTAGTGTTTATAATTCAAGAGATTTCGGTATAACTAATTACTAATACTAAACAAAAAGGGTTCCATCTAAAATGGATGGATTATTTCTTAAATTATTTTTGATCTTTTTAAATTGTCTTAGCGATGTAGATTTTGAGAATAACTATGCAATAATTTACCTTTTTAATCATGTATCATATTTTTGCAGTGAAATTTCTGTACTAAGAGATAGATAAAAAAATTTGCGTTTAGATGTTATAGTTGACAATTGTCTTTGAAGAGGTGAGAGGATTTGGTAGATGTTAATGTAAGATTTCTACCAATTTAGTAGTCAAGAAACTTTATTAATTTCATAAATAAAAAATTCCAGACATGTTCGAGTAATTTTCTCATTGGGAATATTTTTTTTCATAATTTTAAGCGATACCCAACCTTTTTAGGAATGATAGCAATCGTCTTGTGGATGTTTTCTTCTTTGAATATTTAATTGGTATCGCTTAAAAAACATTTCATTTCTCTTTAATGGAAAATGAAAGTTGTTTTCAAAGCTCAAATTTAGTTTGCTGGCATAGTAACTATGTTTTAATTGACATTAATTTGCATAAATTTTGAAAATTTAAATTTTAAAAAAATGCCTAGCTTGCTTGACGTTAAAATCAAATGTCAGTTTAAAAACTACGTATGAGCAGACCAGTCTTTTTCGAAATGCTCGATTTTGTTGCAGAATGTAGGATCACATATATAACCAAAAACCACATGAGTTTGTTTATCCGTTACCATTCAAAAGGCACGGTAATTTTTTCATTCATTGCAAATCCGACATTAATTAGTTAATGACTGACGTAGGTTTTGCAGGCACTCATAGTTGACGGTATTACTTTGTGTTTGAAAATACGCTTATTTGTAAGATTATGATTATGTTCCTTAATGTCAACCCTTAGGATGCAAATGTTAATTAATTATGTGTATTCTTTTAGATAGTTATTAAAAATGTGGGTAATACCTTTCTTTGTATCATTTATAGGGCGCTAAATCCCATTTCCTTCAAAAACAGCAGAAGTCCAAAAGTTATTTCGAGCTTTTCTTAAATTTTAATTTTCATAAAATAAATAATTGATAACAGACATACAAATTTAAAGATCTAAAAAATATAATGAATACAAAAAAATCTTAAATTATCAATTATGTGTGATTTTAATTCCTAAAAACTTTTGAATCTGTAACTTATGGTAGTTTTTGAAATGACTGATTCAATTAAATCATGAAACAAAGATTTAGATTGCTTAAATTTCAGGAGAGATAAAATTTATGTCTATAAACACTACCAAAAAATTTTTCAACTAGTAAAAAACAGATGTTGATTATTTTTAGTGGTGTACCGAGTAGCCGAATACCGAGTACCGAGGCCAAGTACTGCGTATTTGTGAATAAGAAAGAACCACTGATGCACACATGAAGTGAGCTTAAAGGTAACATGCCTGTGTGTGTGCATATGTAAACATGCATCTTGAGCATATAATCATATATTTTTTAATTAACTTTAATTTTTTAACAACTAATTAATACTAAATTCGAAATTTAATTGTGCACTTTTTAAAGACAATTTTTGAAAATTCAAAAATTTTAAAACAGTAGCATTTTTAAAAACATATACATTGATACATTTAAACTACAATTAACCAATATGAAATTAAAACTGATTCTTCAACCCTTCAAACTCATTCTGATACCTGAAATCTATCTATCAAACAGGGTTATTGTTGCTGTAACATTTCATTGAATAAAGCAAAATTATTATGTTAAAAGTGCACTGTTCGCAATATTCAGTTTATAATAAAACCGATTTTATCGTCCCAACGTGCTATTTCTGAAATGTTAGCTACAGTAAAAGCATTGTGGGACATTTTAACAATTCTATAGATGCATGCTCAAAATTTGAAAAGGTTCAATTGAATTTGTCTATTAGTCCAAAAAGAGTAAGCCAGATATATCCATAAAATGGAACTCAACATATTAGATGTTGAAAAGATTGCAGGAAAGCGGCCTCTTTGCCTTTATGCTTGCTTCTGAAAACGAAATAACAAATTTAACTACAGTTATGTGGCAATTATTGGAAAGTGTAGTGAAATTGTTTTCGCCGTGCAAAGAAATCACAGCATTAATGAGCTCAAATGAATCGATCATATCAGAAGTAATACCATCAATTAAAGCATTGCTACGTTTTGGATGAAAAGAAAGTTCCAATCACTTTGGTTGTCGAACAATGAAATGGACATTAAAAACTGAATTGGAAAACAAAATTCACAAAAATGAAAATACAGTAAATGCGAATCATCAGGATACCATTGAAAACGAAATCCAAGAAAATTTTAATTATTTTATAGCAACTGTTGTTGTTCCTAGATTTAAATTGTCATTTTTCACTAAAAGATACAAATGTGGAATTAAAAAAGTCCCTGGAACAAAGCCCTGGAACTGATATATATATGATGATCAATCTAAAATAAAAATCCACCTTAAAAATAAAAATGCAGCAAGAAAACAGTACTAGTGATGTTAATGTATATGATCCAATAGAGAAGACACCAGAAAAATGTGTGTCTATTTTTTTGGCAATGTTTTGATGAAATTGCAAATGACATTGCAAATGAACAGGAGAATAATTATGACACTAATACTAGATCGGAAATTGATTAGGAAGAAATGGTAGAAAAAGAGAAAGATAATTTCTTAACAGGAAAGTTATTGAGTAAAACTGATATTCTATTTGCATGGTGGAAAAAATATAGTAAAACTTTTCCCATTATGTGCAAGCTTGCAAAAAAATTCATAAGTGCATGTTTAAGCAGTGCTTACAGTGAACTCTGAGGCAGGCCAAATCTACAATAATAATAATAAAAGAAATGCCATATCTCCTGAAAGTTTAGAACGATTGGTGTCGTTACACCATAATTTATGATATAATAAATTTATAAATTTAATTATTAAAATATTTTTTAGTTTCATTTATTGTATTTTCTGTAAACTGTTACTTTATCTAAAATCACAGTCTTTCTTAGGTTTAAAAATGACCTATTTTTATTTGTATAAATGTAAAACTACAGTTTGATCTGCAGTAATTTTACATTGTTTTTTTTTTTTTTTAAACTTTTCTGTATTTTGTAGACATATTTTTATATACCAAGTAAATACTTTTTTATGAATAATTGCATATATTATACATTTGTATTTGAATAACTTTTACAGATCAGTTATAAATGCCATCAATAATGCTTAAAAAATGAAATTATTATAACTACTCGGCAAATTGGCCGAGTACCGAGTATATACCGAGTACTAGGTACAGCTGAATTTTTTTTGCGATTTATTTTTTCATTTTATTTTAAGATACAAATTAATGCAAATTTAAAGGAAGCTGTATAATTAAATTGCGCCACATATTCTGGTAAACTTGAAATATATTTTTAGCATATGAGAATGCTATTGAATTTTATTACTGCTTTGATATATAGAATTTCGAAGAACGGTACACTGTTAAAAATTTGCAGCAAACTGTCCAGCCATTTGACCGTTTTTATAGAAAACTGTTATATAACCGTAATTTAGCGCTATTCTGACTATATTATTTTCCATATTATGGTCAAAATAGAGTTAAATTACGGTTATGTAACTGTTTTTTACAAAAACGGTCAAATGACTGGACCGTTTGCTGCAAATTTTTAGCAGTGTAGAAGTCCCTCGTTATATCGCTTTTTCGAATTTATCGTCTTTTTTTCTGTCTCCCGAGAAAATAGAAGTTCTATCTGAACAGCACATTTTAAATAAGTTTAATTATGTGTTATTACAATAAGTGTAATTCTTTATCCTTAATTTTATTAAGAAAATTGCAATAGGTTTATAAACTAACGTTGTGGATGCGTAGATAAAACATTTATTTTTAGGTAATCGTTTTACTTAATTTTTAATGTTTTCTGTTACATTGCGTTTTTTATTCTCTTCTCTCTACATTCACAATGTTACCAGATCCATTTATTATGTATTTTTGTGATTTAAAGCGAAGATAAAAAGAGAGAGTTTAAATGCTGTGAAATAATATATATTTAAAATTAAAATACTTTAGTAATTAACATAAAAATGAAATACTTGTTCTTTGATGACACGTAAAACGAACATAAACAAGTGTGAATAATTAATTTAAAAAAAAACTACAATTTTTTTTTTTTACTGAAGACACTAAACACGAATTTAAAGTTACACGAGAAAGATTTGGATCCTTACTGGATTCGTATGAATTCGATATTAAAGCAAACTTTATTTAATCCGAATTGGTTTTATCTGGAAAAAAGGGTTATTTAAATTCTTAATTAGAGTAATTCGCAACAATTTTTTATATATTTTTTAGTTTAACTTGATATTTCTATAACAGTAGTTTCATTTAACTTATTTTATGTAGATAACTCTAAAATTGCAATCTAAATTTTGATATAAGAAGTTAAGAAAAATTACATCGCCAAATATAATTTTTTTTCCTGGAAGAAAAATGTGCATTGTTAAGTCACAAGCTGAGGGTAATTTTGGAATGTAAATAAAACTGTTTACATATTCTATAGTTTCTTTTCAATTTCCTTTCAAGTTCTTGAATTCGATTTCATCTTAACTCTTATGCAATACCTATTTCTGTATTTGAAAATTTAGAATTAAGGTTATGAGGAATAAAGATTAAAGATCTGTATTTCAATATACAAATAAATTTCAAAAAACTTATAATGTTAGAAAAATATGAAAAAGCAACCTATTTTCTACTTTTGTACGCTTGGTTATGCTTAAAACTGCATAAATTATATGTTCTGTAATTTTCTCATATTTTCATTTGTTACCGATCTCGATGGATGTCACAGAAGGGTTTGACATTTTGCCCACTACATTGGATTTTTCTTGACGCACATGCACAAGGATACTCAGAAGATTTATACAATTTTAACAACACCTTATATGTTGAAATCTATTAATCCGTCAAGGCTCTAAAATATAATTTCCAGATTTATATGCATAAACTAATTGATTAAACAACATTTTGTGATGTGACGCAATTGAGAAGAATGCAATATGTTTCAGTATGTACATGTTTCAAAGCTGACCTTCTCCTAAACAAAATTATAGAAAAAGCGAAGAACATACTGATAACAGCTTGTATACAAAGTCCAACATGACCTTTTGTTGTAGGTATGTATTATTGTTTTTGCTTCTCATTCTATTTTTTAGTTTGAAGTGCAAATAAGACTTTTTACTTACCCATCATACGTAGTATAGGGTAAGTCTTGTAATCGTTTTGAAAATCGAAAATTTCTTTTGACGGATTTACACGTTTCAGGCACTGGAAATTCCGAAAAACATATTTTTACAAAAACAAATTGCCGTCCGTCTGTCTGTGTGTCTGTAAACGCTCTATCTCCCGAACAAATTGAGATAGAGACTTGAAATTTGGTATGTACTTAGTATGTAATAAAAGGAAGAAGCTTATTGAATTTCAGTAACTTCGATTATCCGGAACTATTTATTTCGGACTGTCGGAATATTCGTTCTAATAAAGAGTATATAAAAATTTTCGAATTTTTTTTATTTTAAGGATTTATTTTATTTTAAGGAAATTTTAAGGATTGAACAGACAATAAAACAACATAAATTTTGCATAAAAATTGAAGTCGGTCGGATAATTCGTTGCCGAGATATTTGTAATCATATTTCCACACTCTTCGATTTTTCAGGACCCTGTATTTCATTCAAATTTCAATTCAAAGATATATTTTAATTGGAAATGAGACGCTTAATCCGACGCAGTAAACCGTTAGTTAATATGATTATCAATTTTGGAGTTATAAGGATGTTTCTTTTACGCATTTCAGTAATAGAGCATTTAAAGTTTATGACGTCATCAAACTACGATTTTATTCGAATTAAAATACATTTTATAAATAGTTTACACATTTTATTTTCATATTTTATATTATGCATATCTATGATGGGTAAGTAGTACGGTGGCCCCCAACGACTAGTTTACACTGTCTTGAAAACAACTGTAAGCTACATTGTTTAAGGCTATTTGTGATTTCCCTTATGTCGATTTTTATCCGTATTTCATCAGCTTTAGCAGTATATTAATTTTTTTCAGCTGCTTTCGAGTCGAAAATATAAGCTAAAGGTTTCTCCCAGTCATTAACGTGATATTTTCTACCACAAAACAATGCATCATTATCTTGTATTCGAGACGCTCTGAATTTCTCAAATACAATTATCGTATCTTTTAACACTGCCTCATCAGAGGATGCTAATTATTTCCGACTTGGTAATAAGGAGCAACTTCCTGTAATCGTACCAGTTTGATGGTTCATCTCGCTATCCATCTGCTATTCATATCTTAATATACACATTAAAAGTTAATAAAGGGTTATGAAACTTTCATACAAATCTAAAGAAAATCTAAACAACTAAAAATCCACAAAAGAATAAAATTAACGTTGTCCATTATGTCAATAAATCGAAACACAAACTAACGAAATGGAACTTTATTATTGTTTTGATTTTCTGTTGTACTTAGGAATGAAATCTTTTGCATTTTCCTACGTAATTTAAAAAAAAAATAGTTATTATTAAAAGACCTTTATTAAACGATTCTCTGGCTTAACTGTGAATAACTGATAACAATCTTTGTTAATAAAATCATTTTAGTTATTTCATTATCGAACATATTTTTCTTTACAATGAATAGAATTATTAAAAGTTCTTCTAAAAACTTATTACTAATATAAAATAAAAAATCAATTATTTAGTTATAAATATAAAAAGTTACATAAAAATTCATAATGATATTTAAACATATAAAGCAACTGTATTTAAAAGTGAAAATTTTATTATATTTTTGCGAGAATTAGTGCTTTTATTTAGTTTTAAAAATTGGGGAATCTCAAATCGTTCGGCCAAATATAACTCACTAAATTTGACTCAGAAGTAAAGTTTAAAAATAGCATTAGTATTCAAAATTATTTTTTTAAAACTGAAGTACTTGTTATACGTACGTATTATGCCAAATAGTTTGAAAAATCTTCTTTAAGTCGTGAGATTTTTCCTTCATTTCATTTTTCTATTTCCTTTCCTTTTTGTTCTTTTCTTTTTTTTAAACTTATTACAGAGAGTTTGTTTGTTTCTAATTTCTGGTGTTGTAACTTACATACAACATGTTCATGTTTTATTTCAAAAAAAAAAAAAAAAAAAAGGAAAAGTAAACTGAATGGTGCGAATTTATGCCTTACTTATATTTTCATATTGCATTTCTTAAAAATTCATGTATTCTTAATAAAAAATATCCATGTTCTAGAAAATTTAAATTGGCAAAAATATAACCTTATTTTAAATAACGTTATGAATCCGAAGCATTTGTGTGAAATAAAGTAAATTAAAGCAAAGCAAATATTTTGCATACATCTTTTCGAATTCATATGAGAGATTTTTTTTCATTTGTTTTTCTTCGGCTTAAATACTCGTGCAAAGGTTTTAAGTCTGTATACTTAAAATATGATTTAAAAAAATAGTTCCGAAATCTCAATTTTTTTAACGCACTTTAAGATTGGAAAAATAAAAGCAGCCCTTTACTTCTTACCCTTTGAAAATAATTGACGGAGTAGAAAATTCTTAATTTTTTTATATTGCGAATTGAAGACATCTATATTTTACTACTCTTAAAAAAATCTTTTCTTGCATAAACATTTCATTTTTTATAAAATTTTGAAAATTTTATTTATGTATAAAGCAAAAGTATTTTTTTTTAAATTACGATTGTATGATAATTATGCAGGAGATAAGAAAATACAGAAAACTTGCAGATTTATATTGAGTTTAAAATGGTTAGAATATTTTACTTACTTAAAAAAAAAAAAATCATTCAATTCAGTTGGTCTTTGTGTGTTTACGTGATTTCAGAATGGGTGTGCCAATTTTCTTTCTCTCGATAAAATTAAAAAAATTCCACAAAAATGACCAAATTTAATAATAATAATTTAATAATAATAATAAAAATTTAATAATAATAATTTAATAATAATAAAAATTTAATAATGATAATAACAATTTAATAATAATAATTTAATAATAATAACAATTTAATAATAATAATTTAATAATAATAATAATAATAATTTAATAATAATAATAATAATAATTTAATAATAATAATTTAATAATAATAATAATAATTTAATAAATAAATAATAATAATAATTTAATAAATAAATAATAATAATAATTTAATAAATAAATAACATAATTTGATAACGAAAAAGCTCCAAACTGTGCTCAGAATCATCGACTTGTTGTTTTTGGTCAAAAGTCAACACGCGCGGCACTCACTTTGATAACAGCTTTTTCATAGAAAAATATTCATTCAAAATAAAACCTATACGTTCCTTGGATAACTTCAGAGTCTGAGCTATCTCCTGCAACTTCACTTTGCGGTTCCCCAAAACGATTTTGTGGACTTTTTTATGTTTTCCAGAGTAGCCACCTCTTTTGCATGGTGCATCACTGGTGTCCGTACGACCACGTTTAAATTCAGCAAACCAGTCAATAATGGTTGATTTACCTGGTGCAGTGTCCGGATAACGCTTATCAAGCCAATCTTTTGTTTGAACGGTGTTTTTACCCATCAAAAAACAATTCTTGAAATTCTTGTTCATCCATTTTTTTGTTTATCAACTAAAACCACTCTAAAGTTTTATCCACACGGCGAATCGTCATGATATTTTTTCTGCTACCTTTTAAAGGTTAGTATTTAAAAAAAAGCATCTGTTCGGCGATTGCAATGCCATCTGTGTGCCAGACTGGGAACTTATCAGCCCATGTGTTAAAGTCACCTGCGACTCGTCAAAAAGCAGCGGTCATGGTGACTTCTCAATGGAGTGACCAATTGGGAGTATAAATGAGACGAACGAAAGATATTACATTTCAGTTCCTTGTAGTGACCGTGACAATTGTGACCATTTGTGATGTCAAGGAGACGTCACATCGACTGGCTGTACTGTTAGGGTAGTACCTATTTTCTACACTTGCTGTTTATACAGGGTGCGGCAAAAAAACGATCATCAAGATTGTTTGCAATAAAAGCTTTATTTTGCAATGAAAACAAATTTTATTAACGAAAAATAATAAAGAACAACCACAGTTATAAAATATTCAATTGGTTTCAAAATGGCCTCCTTATGCGCGTTTGCAGAGCTGCAAATGCATCCGAAAATTTTTGGCCGCGGCACGCACCACTTCCGGCGACAATCGGTCCCATTTCCTGCGCAGCGATTTCTTCAGAGACTCCAAACTTTGTGGGGCTTATAACAGGCCCTGGTCTGCAAAATGGACCATATGCTGTAGTCCATCGGATTCAGATCTGGTGAGTAAGGTGGCCATTCTGCAGACGAGATGAAGTCCGGAAAATGGTTTCTGAACCAGTCCTGAGTCGCTTTCACCTTGTGAACCAGGGCTGAGTCCTGTTGTGACGTCCAATTCGCATGCTTGAAGTGCTGCTGGACCCAGGAAAGTAACACTGTTTCCAAAATGTCTCGTCGGTACACTGCGTGATTGATTTTGACCCCTTGGTCCACGAAAACGAGTGGAGTCTTGCCACTGGCGCTAATTCCGCCCCAAACCATCACGGACTGAGGATTTTGCCGGCGTTCGACAACGGCCGAGCTGCGGGGGGCCTCGGCGGACCAGCGTCTGTCGTTTTGGTGATTGTGGGCTTGTTCGACGGTGAACAACTTCTCATCCGTGAAGAGGATGCGGTCCCATTCAAGAATAGGGTGTCGACAAAGAAGTCGGTTGCATCTTTTGAGCCATATGCGCTTTTTATCGCCGGTGAAGAGTTAAAATTTTTGCAGCTTGTATGGCGTTAAATGAAGATCCTCTTTGGCTATTCGCCGAACTGATCTGTCGCTGATTCCAATACAATGGGCGATTTTTCGCATCGAGACCCTCGAATTTCACCTAAGCCGCTCTCGAACCACTTTTCGATTGTTGTCGGTTTTGACGGTGCGCTTTCTGCCGCTTCCTGGAAGGCGGCCACCATGACCCAGCTCCTTGTATCGTTTGATTGTCCGGCGGACAGTGGCCGTGTCGATGACGAGAGTTCGAGCGATCTCACAGTTGCGCTTTTTCAGGCTATGTGACGCCAAAATTTGTGTACGTTGGTTGGACATCTGAAAATAACATATAAAAAAACTTTTAAAATTATGCAATTAGACATACTAGTACAGAAAAACATGGGCTATCTAATTTTAAAAAAAACTAAAATCAGACAGGTTCAAACAATCGCGTTAGAACAACAGAATCATTGATGATCTTTTTTTGCTGCACCCTGTAGAATTTCTTTTTGAGTACTCACGTGTTCAGAAATTAGCATTTTGTGTTTGTTGCTTAAGTTTTGCGTACTAGTGTATGCATTAAATTAAGCATCGTGTTTTTTCAGTCTGATATTTTTAGCATATTCTAAAATAAAAATGTTTGTACAATTTATCGCAAAATACCGTAATAAAACTTTTGGATATAGGGGAAGGTCAGGTAGCTCCGGACACATAAACTAAATTCATGAAATTCGGGAAATGAACAGAATTAAACTTTTATTTTGAAACTAGAAATTAGATGCAACATATCTCTTATAATTCTAGTTAAGTATAACAATCAGATAGTTTCCTTATCTTAGCTTAAATCAAGTCTTACAATAAGTCTTTAATTTTTGACAAAAATATTTGGCGGGTAGCTCCAGACATACATACATAGTTAACAGTGACCAAGCTGCTCTTTGACCTTACACCCATCGCAATAGTAGTAAGGCTGCGAAAGATCGATGTCCACACATGATTCATGCGTCCAGTCTTTATATTTATGACATTGTATTCAGTCTTCTTCAGAAGTTTCGCCACAAAGGATGCATTCAGTTTCCTGGTCCTTTGTCAAACTCTAAATGTTCTCCGTTGTTTTAATTATTTTTCTTGATTGCCGTTGCCGAATCGCTTTTCTTGGTTGTAGAATTCTTTTCTTGGTTGTAGAATTCTTTTCTTGGTTGTAGAATTCTTTTCTTGGTTGTAGCTTTAGTAGCTGCGTCTTTCTGCGGCAACATGTTTTTGAAGGGTGAAGATGTCAGAATATTGCTCAAGACAATTAAACAAATACAGTGTGTATGATTAGACTATACAATGCAACTTCAATAGCGCATCCGACCGCCGCCTGTTGCAATACATGCCGCTACATAGTCCGGCAATGAGTGGATTAAACGTCTGGTGTTCTCCTGAGGCAGATGGGCCCACAAATCTTGAACAGCCACCTCCAAATCATGTACAGAGTGACATCTGGCATTTTAGCGGGTCCCACATATGCTCTATTGGGGACAAGTCTGGGGAGCGGGACGGCCATGGAAGAGTCTGAACATGACGTAGGAAGTCTTGATCAACTCGAGCTGTATGCGTATGAGCATTATCTTGCTGGAAACCTCTGGAAGACCATTTAGGAAAGGTCCCACATAGGGTCGATGAATATCTTCAACATAACGCTGGCCCGTTAAGGTTCCACGTACCACAATTAGAGAGGACCGGCTATCATAGGCTATGCCCCCCCCCCTTCCAGACCAGTACGCCTTTTCCGCGGGAAGCGTGTCGCGTGACAGCGTTGTAGGCTTTCACCGTTCATCAGGGCGCCTTCACACCTATACGCGATTATCATCTGCCCCTAAAACGAACCGGTATTCATAACTAAACCCCACGTTTTGCCAATCAGTTGCATTCCACGTCGCTCTGGCTTGGCATCACTGTAGACGGAGTCGCCAATGTTTCGGTGTTAAAGGCAGTACACGAAAATGTCGGTTGGATTGTGGATTCGCTTCCGCAAGGCATCTGGAAATGGTTTGTAGAACAACTGGCACACGTACATCTGATTGTATCGTGGAACGAGTCACTGTGGGATCCACGATCGCTTGCCGCACGATCCTTGGATCCTCTCGCTTCGTCATCTTACTGGTCGTTTCAGACCCGATACGCCACACGTGGGTACCATCTCGTGTCCACTGTTCCCAACATAATCTGGCGGCACACTCCGAACAATCGACCTGGCGAGCAACACGACGTTTCGACCAGCCACTTGTTTTCATGCCGATGATGAGACCCCTCTCCAACTCGTTTAACTGTGAGAAATTCCAATGTCTTCTCACACGTCTAACTGGCTTTCTTCGCTTACTAAAGTCCTCCTAGAGTCTGAATGTAATCGCCAAGTTTATGAATCTTCCACTGTGCGCCGGTTTATATAGGGACCACTTCCTGATTGCAGCGCCACTCGCATTGCCACCAAACTTGGATTATTTTCCTATCGAATCTCACTGTACTTATTTGCAAAGTTTCGCGATTGCACATTTCTTTCTTCTTGGTGCGCTATTTTCAATGTTCCTGAGTGTATCATAGACCTATTGAACGTAGACCAATCAAATGATAATCCTACTGTGAACTTTCACTGAGCTCCAAAATAGAACGAAGGGCTATCTTCCTATTCTGATACATTGAATCCAGCTATTCACCCATCAATACAATGCCAAAGAATTTCCGAGGAAAATTTTTGGCAAAACACCCATTTTCTCTCATAGAGAAATATGGGGTAGATATTTTCAGTTTGCATTATTTTTTTTAGTTATGACGAAGTTGCTACCATTTTCCCTGATATATATTTTTTCTTGAAAAAACTACAGGTTTCATTTAAATTCATCGCAAATATTTAATTTGATATTAGTTAAAAATGAAAGTTTATGTAAGCTCAACAAAAAATATGAAAAGTTTGTTAAGTGTTACTCATAAAAAATAAGAAAAGGGTGTAGAAATAAGCAAAAGTGATAAAAAGTATGCGGAAAAGTTTGAAAAAATGCCTGTAATATTAACAAAATAGTAGGATACATTGCTTGCGCATATTGAAAGTGTGATGCGGTTGGTGTAGAAAGCGGACCGGTGAGAGCCGTCCGTTGTATTATGCAGCTCAGTGTACACTTTAATCAAGTGAACAGTACGAGTTATAAAGAACGATTATTCACAATTGCAGTTAGCTATAAAGCGAACAAACAAATCAAGTTTCACTATGACATGATCACTTTACCCAACAAATGATGTGGGTTATCAAAAGTCTGGGTAATTTCCAGCTCTGAACACTACGAGTAACCCGCAAAGAGTCACGTGATACCGGTCTTTGAGTGCTTCGGTTTACCCATGTGTTACCCTACGTAACTCAGGTTGAGGTCCGTGAACGCGCCCTTTGTGAAATATTTTTAAATTGTTTGTCGTCTGAATTATGTGGTTTTGTGCTGTGATAAATAAACGTATTGTGAATATATCTGTATAGTTACTGAAAAGTTTGCCACCCTCCGAAATAAATGGAATTGAATTATGACTCTGGGTTTGGTGATATTATCGGAATCGAAATACGACAAGAAACATTAGTGGCGTAGTCGTAAAAGTTCGAACCATATCTGGAAAATCCAAGGTGGGGACTATGTATTTATCATTTAAATGTTATTTATTATTTACTTAAGTAGTTTTTGTAATAAATTTGGTTAATGCTATGCAATATTATACTATAGGTTAATGTTCTTGAAAATTCTATGTGATCAGAATTAGTTTAGCTGGGTAGTACGTCAGTACCAGTGTATATGCTGTAAGTTAGGTGTTTTGCAACAGTATTCGATATTTTTTTGGTCGGGCACGTCACTGCTGAAACACATAAAATGTTATGTAAATAGCTATACTTCATTTAACGGATCTATTGTACGTCAGTACAAATAAAATATTTGCATATTTGCATAAATTGGCAGCATTTATAAGGATAGTTTATTTAAGTATACACGGCAGTATAAACAGAATAATAACAATAAATTGTATGTAGTATGAATTTAACGATTTCGATGGCAGAATTAGTTCGATGTCATTTTATTAAAATATTAATGTGATTTGATGAAGAGTGTGACATTTTTATAAAAAAAAATGTGGAGGGGGTGTACGTCAGTACCAAAAAATAATTATTCAGAGTCGCAATTGTTTGAGCTCATTTAAGTGATACATGTCAATGTAAGGGAATAAAAGAGGGATTTGAATACATATCTATTTTGTTTCAAGTATGTTGGAAAGAGAACAGTTCAGAATATGTAGTGTGTATATTGGTAAATCAATGTTAATTTGTATAAAATATCATTTATTGAGATATAAGCTTAAGGTATATGGTATAGATCATTTAAAATGTAGTATTTTTTTTGCATTAATTTGATGGTTGTTTTTGCTGTACTCTCATATAAGTAGAACATAGGCTATTGAAATAAGTATAGAAAATAACCATTATTGAAAATTTTTATAAATGCTTTGAATATTGGTAAATTTCTTTTAATTTGTCTAAAATGTCATGTTTTGGATATAAGGTTATGGTATATAATACAAGTAATCTAGACATATTGGTAAAACCTATTGGAAAATCAATGTTAATTTGTGTAAAATATCATTTATTGAGATATAAGCTTATGGTATATGGTATAGATCATTTAAAATGTAGTATTTTTTTTAGTTTGCATTAATTTGATGACTGGTTGGTTTTCTGTACTCTCATATAAGTAGTGCGTAGGCTATTGAAATAAGTATAGAAAATAACCATTTTGTCTAAAATGTCATGTTTTGGATATAAGGTTATGGTATATAATACAAGTAATCTAAAAGTGCACTGTTTTTTTTTTCAGTTTGTATTGATTTAACAGTTGGTTGGTTTTCATGTACTCGAAAATAAATAGCGCGTAGCCCTTTGGAAGTGAATATAGAGATCGGTGTGCATTGTAATATTGAAATTCCTATATGCATAATTTTTGTTTCGAATTTATGATTGACTCCCCGGGTAATCGCCCCTGTAGTAACTGAGTGGTGAATTAGTGATACTGAATCCAGTTGTTTTTTTTGCTTTGTTTTTAGAAATTATTCAAACAAATTAATTTATTTTTCGTCGAGATGTTTAGAAAGTAAAATGTCATTTTTAGGAACAGCTGGAACGGAAGATTTGCGGTATTTGGCCGAAAAATTGGAAGAACAGACCAGTTCGGAAGTGAGAATAATTGATTTAAAGCAAATAATTACGGGAAGTGTGTGTTATGAAAAAGAATTCGTGAGGGAGTTATTGGAAACGATTATACAGACGAGACAGGAAAATGAGAAAAGCGTTTAGAAAAAGAGAAACTTGAAAGAGTTTGAATTGGAGAAATTGAGAATTGGAAAATATGGCAGATAGCAGAATCCAAGAAGGGGGATGTTAAGAAGACAGGCTATATTTATGGAATAAAGATTACAAAACTCATGTCGAAATTCATTTTCAAAGAAAATGACATTGTTCTGTATTTGTCTACTATTGAATTCCAAGCAAAGAGGGTTTGTGTTGATCCGAAACATTGGTTATTAGATTTGATGGTTTTACTGTCATCGGATGTTATTCAAGTTCTTACACGTGAAGCACATGAGACAAGTTTTAGGACTATTACTACATTAAGGGCATTTTGCTTAAAATATTTAAGCAGAGTTTTGATAGATTTCGTAGAAAGTTCATGCGAAACCAACGAAACCCGAACGAACATGGCGAGAATTCATGTTTGAATAAAATGGATATTTTCAAGAATGGATTGATGGACGTAAAATTGCTGATTTTAATTCTTTAAAAGATTTGATAGTAACTGATGAATTAAAAAGAAGGGTACCGTATGAGATAAGAGATCATTTTGTGAATGAGTGGCCTAAAATTGTATCCCCTACTGAGCTGGCTGAGAAGATTTTCTTTTACGAAAGTGTATGAGAGGATTCCAAGAAGTTATCAGAGAAAGACAAGTTTTTGGAGAATAATGATTTTTCATGTTATTCTAAGTATGTTGATAATAGTAATTGTGGTTTTGCATCTAACCGGAAGCACAAATCAACAGCTAGCGCTTATAAATCAAAGACATTTATTTCTAATAAGTTTACTGGGTACTGATGTGTAAAGGAAGGTCATAAATCTTCATTTTGTAAAAGAAAACGTGGTGCTCAAACTGCACAAAGGGTACAATCAAACTCTGTGCAATCGGCTCAGAAGACCGGAAAGGACGGATGATCAATACTAACTGCCAAAGTAACGATACTAGTTTCTGCTTGTGTAAAAAGAAATGGAACGTTTGATGAGTTAAAAACTGTCAAAATGAGATGTGGAATTAATATTTTGGTTAGTATCTAGGATTCCGTTGCTTAGATTTCAGTGGTACGGACAGATTTAGTTAAGGATATATCTAATGAGGGGGAAGGAAGGATTGAGATAGCCTAGGCATTTGGAGAGAGTGTAGTTGCTCTGTTAAAATAATACAAGTTAGAATATATGTTAAAATTCCCGTACAGGTTCCCGTAACTTGTGCCATTTCCAAAATATTAGTGAATATGTTAATATGCCAATCTGCTTATGAAGCGTTAAACCATAGCGTTATATTATATACTAAGGCTGGGAATACCTCCAATTTTGTTGATAATGTTGGTTCAGAGAATGGAAATGATTCCTAAATGGACAATTAGGGTGAAGAAATTGAAAGAAAGCTAAATTTTAATTCTGAGGAAGATAAAAGTCAAGATTATGAAATAAACGATTTTGGTGACAGAGAGCAAGCGAAAGATGAAAGGGAGAAAAATGAGGGAAGGAGAAGGGAATTTTTTCTAGAATTGAAGAGTGCTGATAATTCTTTGAAAAATATCTGGGGAATGGCCAAAAATAACAAAAATGCTTATTTTATAGAGGGGGTATACTCATGCACTCTGAAAACGTGTTCGGTGAAGATGTAAAACAAGTACTGTTGCCGCTGGATAATAGACAATATATTTTGTCTGTTGCTCACGAAATCCCTTTGCCAGGCCATGTAGGAGAACATAAAACAAAACAGATAATCAATCATTACTTTTACTGCCCTAGATTGAAACAAGATGCTAAAAATTTTTTCACAAGGTGCAAACAATGTCAATTAAGAACTGCACCTATAAAGACAGGGTACCTATACGTCCTTTAGTACGACCTGAAAATCCATTTGAGGTATGGAGTGTGGATTGTATTGGACCATTAGATTCACCCTCTCACAGAGGTCATAAATACGTGATTTGTGCCGTTGATTTTTGTATCAGGTGGACCGAAGCAATACCAGTTAAAAATATTACTGCAAAAAACACATGTGGAGTTCTAATGAAATATTTATTAAAACAGGATTTCCGGGTATTATATGCACAGATAGAGGGACAAATTTTACTTCGCAATTAACAAAACCGTTTTTGGCTACTCTAGGGGTAGCGCCTAGATTTTCAACACCTGGAAATCCAGAAATAATGGGAGCGATAAAACGTTGGAATAGAACCCTAAAAGACATGTTAAATAAAAATATGATTGGGATTTACCTTTACCTTATTTAATGTTTGCTTATAGAGAAGTGTCACATAGTACTACTGGAATATCACCCTTACAGTAAATTTACGGTGGTATTCCTCCCGACCGTTGAAATTGTTAAGAGTTTTGGATATGCAAGGGGTAAGTGTTCCTTAACAGCCTCTCCTTCTGCTGAGCAGTACATGAAAGGATTGCTAGAAAGATTGGAAAGTGTGCATAATATCGCATCAGAAAATACCGACAAAACCAATCTGACTATACTTCACGTTACAACCTTCGGTCTCGAGAAAAAACATATAGTGTTGGTGATCAGGTGTTTATCATACACCCGTCTTCGTATCACAAATTACTGAATACCTGGATTGGGCCAGCAACAGTGATTGAATTCACTCGACCACATTCTGTTGTTTTGAAGTTAGAGGATGGCAATACAAGAAATCTGAATGTAAATAAGATACTCCCCTTTATTTCAAGAGTTGACCGTATAGGCTTGATATTTGAACAATACCCTGATTTCGGAGACCTGCATTGTGCTCTGAATGGAAAAGACTCCAATGATAAGGATTCTTAAGTTCCCGTGCTTTCAAAAGATAGAAAAGAGGGCAATGTAAAAAGAATTGTCATAGAAGAACACGAATCTTTGAGTGATATTCAGAAAAAAGAACTGACCTCGATTTTGGATACTTAATTATCAAGATTTGTTTAGCAAGAAACGGAGGTAGGCAAAGGTGCTATTCGAGTTACTGATGAGTGTTCTCTGAAAAATTTATCGCCATATAGAATTTCTATAACTCTGCAGGAGGAAGTGGATCGTCAAATTTGTGAATTACTCGTGCAAGGACTGAATGAGCCTGGCGATGTCGATTAGGCACACCCGGTCGTTTGCGTGGCAAAGAAAGATGGAACTGTTAGGTTATGTGTAGATTTTGACACCTGAATAGTTTTACCATACCAGATGCATACCCAATGAAAATTATGAAGGACTTGTTATATGAAATTGGACAAGCGAATTTTATTACAATACTAGGCCTAACGAAGGGCTATTGGCAGAGCCCAATGAAAGATGAATCTAAATTATTTACAGCTTTTGTCACATATTCCGGACATTACAAATGGAGAGTGATGTCCTTTGGCCTTAAAAATGCTGGCAGTAATTTTCAGAAATCTATGGATAAGCTGTTTCAACAACATAAAATATACTTCAAATCATATATTGACGACGTTGCCATATTTTCTCGAACGTGAAAAGAACATCTGGAACGTCTTTGAGAAATATTGAAGTGCATCAGAGATGCGGCATTGACTGTTAATTTAGAAAAATATAAGAATTAAATGAAATTTCTGGGTTACGTGATCGGATCAGGAAGACATTATCCAGATCATATGAAAGATGAAACAGCACTTAAAATATCTCAGCCTTCTACAAAGAAAGAACTACGAAGTTTCTTGTGCTTAGATAGATAATATCGAGATTATATCTCGAATTTTTCATCATTGGTGCTGCCTTTGACTAATCTTACGCGAAAAAACGTTGAAAATCTAATCCCATGCAATTCAGATGCTGAGAATTCGTTCGAGGGCTTAGGGAAAAAATTGGCGAAAATGTCATCAATGTTTGCCCTTGGACTGGACAGACATTTCAGATGCATATCGATGACAGACATTTCAGATGCATACCCAATGACAGACAATTCAGAGCATTTCTATACACAGACGCTTCCGCCAACTCTGTCGGAACATGCCTAGCTCAGATGGACGATCATGCACAAAAATGACAAATTTCATGTTTCGGTAAAAAACTCACGGACACACTGATACATTGGTCCATTATAGAAACAGAAGCCTACGAGGTGATCGAAGCATTGAACAAGTTAGACACCTGGATATTTGATGCAAAGATCCAAGTCATTTCGGATCACAATCCACTCGCTTAATTACGCGTAGTGTTCCTCGTGGTGCGAAATTGGCGCATTCGTCTTCAGCCTTACAAAGATATAATTTAACAATAACCTATTGCAAGGGCTCTAGACACTCTAATGCTGACTCAATGTCACGAGTAAACATTGAATAGTCTTAAATTATGTGTTAGATATTTTTTAACTATTTAATTTAGAGGAGAGTGGGGAACATTTGATAACTTTTCAGAATTATAAATTTATCTGCTAAATTTTCATGAAACTGTAAAATATAAAAATATATTTATAATGTTCTAACCTGTAAATGCAAAATTAATAGTAAATAGTTATTTGTGACCAAAGTTGGTATATTAAATTCTTTTGTAAATCAGTTCAAACTGGTCAAATATGCCCCTAATGTGGTACCTATGATTGGCTATGACGCACTTTTGATAATTTACATGAAATAAAATAAATTTTAAACATACATGCCGCAAATTATCTTTCTCAAATAAGAATTAAATTTTAGCTTATAGTTTACAGTGAAAAAAAAAAGAACCAAATAAAATCTAGTACTACTGATATGCGCAAAGCCTATTAAATGCCGATTAAGGATATTTATAATTTTCAAAGAATGTTAAATGCACCTATTTATAGGATTGTATATTTGGACAACTTTATATTAAATGTCATTGCAATAATCGCATGAATAGTTCCTTCTACAAGTGATGAAGGCTCCAATTTAAGAACAATGTCGCCAAAGTCCACTAGGCTTACATCTGGAAAGCCTGGGAAATAAAATTTGCATACATCATCTTTTTTCTTTAAAAACTTGCTTTAAAAATCCAATTGTTCTTTCTCCTCAATAATTCCACAACATGTCTGCAAGTTTTCTTCGTTGTAAATTTAACTAAAACGTAGTCATTGACTTTTAGTTCAGTTAAATCAGTAGGATCATAAGTTGCAAGATCAGAAGTGTCCATTTTGAGATATGGGTTTCTGAAAATGGGGTACAATATATGAATTTTCCTTTAAGGTATTTCAAAGCTAAATAAATTAATGAATATTTACGCAGGGCAGAAACAACGTTAGCAGCTCTATGACATGTTCATTGGTAATTAATTGGTAAAGTGATAAATTTTATAGTAATTAGTTCTGTTCTTACAACTTGTTAAAGCAAGGGTCGAATTCATCGCGACAGGCCATATGGCCTACTCTGAGTACCAGAATGATGAATATATTGATATCTAATCTTTAATATGTACTACAATTAAATTTTTCAGTACAAAGTTATACTAGATCACATGCTTTCAATAAGTAAAGTCCCGTGTATTTTGAGCAATAAGATGACAAACTTAGTGATTTGGTCGTTTTCCTGCGAATATGAAATAGCGAATTTTACAGAAGGACCCCTAGTGAAGCGACCCAACTATACCATTTCTGACTGTGACGGTTTGCAGATGTCCATCATAGACTTGTATATATGTTCTGTTGCGATTACATCAAACTTGAATAGTGTCGCGTAGGAGCCTCTAGGCCAGTTGACATGAAATGACCCTGTTAACAAAATTATGTAAAACAAATGTATGACTCTAGTTTTGGGACAATAAGCTAATGGTGTGTTGTGCTGTAATTTAAAGGATCTAGAAAAGAGGTGTACAATCTTTTGGTCTTGTAGAGCTGCATTTGAAATGAAAATTAGTTTCATGGCGCATTTGGAAGGAAATTTATTTATCTGACCGCAAATACACAGTAATAATACTAACGATTGTTTTTAAATAACAATGTTAAAAAATGTATAATATAAACTGCAATAAACTAGCATATATAGAAGAAAATAATATTTTTTTTCCCTTTAGAAATGCTTTTATATTATTGAACACATCAGCTAGAACATTATGATTTGCCACATAATATATTATGTTCAACCAACTTAGATATGCAAAACCTTTGCCAATCTTTTTGAAATAGATGGTAAAATTCTTAAAGTGTCCGAATGCAGACTGTACTAAATATACAAGCATAAGTCACTCGGTTTCAGTTCCCAAATGCTGCCCCATAATCCAGTGAAGTAAAATAAGATAGTAATGAAAATCATTATCTTGCTCCTCAAACAATCGTAGTACATTTATGGCTTTGTGTGATGAAGCATTGACTTTTTGGTTTATTCCATTCTTGTAAGAATTATCTGTCATTTAAAAAGCTGCATTAAAATGTCAGTTTTTAAAGAAATTTTCGATTTTCTGCCAGGACGCATTCATTACAGTACTGGGTACAGGTTAGACAAACCTGATCAAGTAAGAGCATTTAGGCACATTGAGTTCACTTGTAAAGTTCATATAAACCCAGAATTGGAGTGAGCTTTAAATTCACTCTTCTATTTCTTTCTATTCTCACAATCGGTTCTTTCATTTATTAACGTATCTTATCTTTCATAAAATCCTTTTGAATTTCTTTTCAAAACATCTCCGGATACGTCCAAATTTCATGAATTTCACTAATGCCATCATTGCACTTTCAGGCACTTCCTAACTTAAGATTACTTCCTGTCATACATTTTTTGTCAATATTAAACTCTAATTATTACGAAGCATAATTTATAAAAGCATAATTTAATTTTAGAAAATGTATAGGGACAAAAGACAATCTCTTTTTTTCTACTATATTTAGCAAGAAGACTACAGTAATGTAAGTTTATAATATTTATCTTTCAGTTAAACGAATTGTCTCCAAAGGAAAGGAATAGATAAAAACTCCTAACGTTTAAAAATAAATGAAAAGGACAAGGATAACAAATCTCACAAAAGGCATGTTCTCTTGGGAGGTCTGATTCTGAAAAATAAAATAAATTTTCACGCTGATAAAGAAAGCATTTATTCAAAGTAAAGGAATTCGTAAAACTGGAGCTGTGGACAAGAAAGTCTGTGACAAGGAGGAAATTTTTGAATATTTGTGACGTTTTAAAATTATTGTATAAAACAGAAATAAATACTTTTGAGACTTCACAGAGAAGAACAAGAGTAATAAATTTAAAAATAAGATATTTATATCCAAAAACTTAATATACAAAAAGACATATAAATGAAATTTTATTATAAAATGTAAAGTAACAACTAACGAAACATTGAAAATAAGGTAGTTGAAAGGAAATAAGCTCTCAAAAATTAGATATGTAAAAATGAGTGAACTTCTGACAAAAAAATATTCTGAAAAACAACACTAGTCAGCAATAGATATAATAGATAAAATAAATAAAGTTTTGTTACCATTGAAGTATATTTGTTTTCGAGCATTTATAGTCTATTAGAATTTAATAGTTAGTAGTAATTTCATATCTTATTTAAAATAGAACATTTCGTTTCAAAGGCTAAAGGTACTAAAAAACATGCACTTTGTAACCTAAAGATTTACATCTTCGCTATCTATACCCTTTTTCACAAAAATTTAGTTCAGAAATATATTATAATGACTGTTTCTTTTGTTACTATGTAAGACTCGTTTAATACAATATAGAATATGTTTATAGAAACAAGATATTAGAAAGAATTGCTATTTTATACACTCCTATAAGCAGAGACGCAGTAAGGGTAGGGCGGCGGTGTCCTAGCACCAGAAATCGAGCTGTGTTGGCACGAGATAAACACCATCTTTTATCATTACCGGTGCACCAGCATTTGGTAAAAAAAGGTTTTTGCACCAGCCGACAAATGATTTCCTGAGGAAGTGCTTATGATTCACGTATACTTGAATGTTTATGTTTCACAAGTAATCATGCACCAATATAAATATTATTGCTTGTTTATTGTTAATAAATATTATTGTTGTAATCTATGTACATATATATTTTTTCAAATTTTGCCCCCGGAATTGAGGTTTTGACCGCCTACAAACGCTCGAGTTAGGTGTCCGGATAGATATTCTATGTTAAATATCTATGCATATATATAATAAATTTATTTATATAAATTTATTGATTTTAACGCAATTGATGGAGAGATGTTAACACATTCAACAGACCCTTGGGAGTAAAACTACTTATTTAGTACACAAGAAGTAATCATGATCTTTGTTAAAAATAAAACTTTTCTTTACTATCATACATTGTTTAGAAAAAATTAACAAATAACTTAAATACAGCCTAAATTAAATTTTTTGAATAGGTACATTAGAAAACTTAGCCAAACAATTTAACACCTTCGCGTATACGGGATTCATACGGAGCACACAATCGTATGAACAGAACATACAATGACGTATAAGGAGCACAATTTTTCGTACCCTTATTTTTTAATACAAAATTTCAGTTTATATAATCACAGAACTTATGAGATTAAACTAGGCAAAGATTTCTACTTAGAATTAGGGGTGCTAAAAAATTAAAGGGACGGATACAAGACCCACGTTAGCGGTTAAAATATAGCATGTAAAATAACATAATAGCAAATTTTTAATTTATACATACTATTAAAATTAGAAACGGGGACAAAGAGGGATTATAATTTATTTGTAAAAGATGTTTTTTTAACGAATCGTCAAAACCAAAGAAACATCAATACTGATGGTGGTATGCCTTTCCACCCTGACCCCCCCCCCCCCGGAAAAAATATTTCGTATTAAATTATGGCTTTTTTGTATTTGAAATATGAATCGGCTAAAAATTATATATAGAAAAGTACAGGAGTTTCTCTAGATTAATTTTAACACAATTATTCAAATTGGTAAAGAAATCATATGAGTTGTAATTTTCCAACTGGACGAAAAATGTCCAGACCAGGTTTCGAACCTGGGATCTCTAGGCTAAAGCTGCCATGCTGTACCAACTGAGGTATCCCGGTCGAATCTGAAGGGCATAATTCATCCAGTTAACCTTATTGATCATAGCATCTGGTCTGATATTTGAATCAGCTCAACAGAATAGATCGCAGGTAATGAAACTCCAGTAAACGTAACACGTGATTACACTAGATTAATTTAACACAATTATTCAAATTGGTAAAGAAATCATATGAGTTGTAATTTTCCAACTGGTCGAAAAATGTCCGAGCCAGGATTCGAAACTGGAATCTCTTTACTGAAGCTGCCATACTCTATCCCATATTCAAATCCTGGCCCGGACATTCTTCTATGGAGAAAAATCGTTTGCGGTTTAATTAAATAATGTTTCACTAGTTTAAACGCATTGAAATTTATATATATCACTAAGGTGCATTACAAGAGGCTTACTGCAGAATATTGTGTGTATAGCAGTCATCGTTCATTTACAGGAACACACAAAATAATTCTCTACTGTGTGTTAACAATAATTCCTGGAAGTGCGTTTTAAGTTGCTGAGCGCGATTTTAAATTTAACTCAGTTTTTGTATATTACTTGGTGTGTATAAATTCTGTAGATCATATACAGGACAGCACAAAATTTCCCAAACACATTTCCGTTTATTGACAGAAACTCCAGAAGAAGAATTTTAAACTGTGCTACGCGTTTTACTAAATTTATTTACTAAAATTTAGCATCCTATGTAGTACATATACAAATCTATAGATCATATACAGGGCTGAATAAAAATATTCGGATATTTTTCCGAATATTGTATATGTTGGAAATTCCTAAAATTACATTTTTAAATATGTTATGCGTTTTCCAAATTGTTTACTTAGATGTTATCTTTCAGCTTATTAAACGGTAATGATTTGTAAAATTATTTTGGAAGCCTTGGAAAGTGTTACATAATCTATGCTTGACGCATGATTTTTCGTTCTTGTTTTAATACTTAAAAGATGTTAAAGATAACTATAATTTCCATTTTTGTCTGAATTTTAGTTTTAAAGGATGTTATTTACATAGAATAAGAGTGATTTTTTTTAATCAAGCAATCTGATCGATTTTATTTAAAAAGAAATTTTTGACAATTAATTATTGAAAATAATTAAAAATATAAATCTTTCTTTAAAGAAACTTTATATATGTTTTTTCTTTAAATGTGAAAGAAACACACACCAATTACGTAAAAAAATAAAAAATAAATAAATAAAATAACTAAACATATGTCGCTATATGTGTTATCATTCAAGTGTGTTATGATATACTTCATTTTAGTAAAATTAAGTCTTTTACATGTTTGTTTAGAATTTACTTTGTACACAAAAACTTTACAAAAACAGCTGTTCCAAATTTATTCATAGTCATACAAACTTTATCACAACATAAAATATATCGAGAAATATGGTCTTTTGAAATTTTCACCAAAAATGAGAAATAGTAACTGAACGGACCCGGAATTAACTTACATACAACTGTGCGTGTGGGTGAAAAATGTATCTTAAAATTTATTTAACATTGCTTAATGGACAGAAAAAAATTATTAATCTATAAAGTTTAATATTTGGTTAAAAAAAATAAAAATAAAAAAATTCTATAAATTATAGAACAGTGTTGTTGTTGATAGATAACACTTTTCTAAACTTTGAATGTTTTTTGCTTTGAATGTTTTTTGTTTTACACGGATAGCAATGAAAATATAATTTTGTTAAAAATTTCAATGTGCAAACATGGAAATATGCTTGGATTTATACTGCTTGAATTTCAATATTTAGCACATATAAAAAAGGAATATTTTATAATAAATATTATTTATTTAAACTTTATTGTTCTCATTTTTAAAGTAAAAAATCGAAAATATGAAAACAGAGAAAGTTAAACTATACAGTGTAATTTATAATAAATTTGTTACACAAAATATTATATTAAAAGAGTACTACATTTTTAATAAATATTTTTTAATATCCATTAATTGGAATTTGGATAAAATGTATATTAATGATTATTTTATGTAATAAAGCTAATTATTTTCCGAATTATACTAATCCTATTTAAAGTAAGGAGACCAGTACACGTTCAAATCATCTTATCATACAATTAAATATTTCAAGTTCATTTTAAAATTGATTTTAATCAAATAATAAAAATAAGTAAAATAATTGTATTTATTTTAATTTTATTTTCATGTGTAATGAGTTTTTGATACTTTGACATGTTTATTTTGTCATAAAATTACATCACAGGCCCCACCTATTAGTGATTTGTGTGCAGCTAATGTTGTGAAATTTTATGAATTTTTTTTATACAATAAATCAATATCTACCACACGCACTTTTATTCAGAGACACAGGTTGGTTGGTTGATTTTATGACGGCCGATTATCTACTCGAAGGGATATAGGCACTAGGAGGGAGTGCACTCCGTGGGGGTCTTTCTAAGGGATCCTAACTGGTATTTATGGCAAGGTTCGAAGAAAACCACGGGAAACTCCGAACGGTTAGGTCGACGAACGCGACAGAGGTTTGAACCCAGCACCTCCCGTCTACCAACTTTGATATCAGAACCTCTCAGCCACTGGTGGGGTTCAGAGACACAGGTTTGGCTAGAATTGGCGACAGCAATAGCAAAACAATGCAGAAAAAAACAACGGAAAACCTGGTCAGTGAAAACACACACAGAAGATTTGGAATGCTCTATAATAAAATGCTCTAACTTCTGACATACAATATCATTCATGTTTGCCTCATATAAAAAACTTATTATGTATTCATCTTTTAACAGCGTCATAATTCTCAAAAAGTACAAAATTATTTTTGGAAAAAGTACTTCCTATAACTCTATAAACTGGGTCAAATCAACTTCAAGAAGGTTTAACTGGCAATAAGGGAGGTTCGACTCACTAAATCACATTAATGTATTCCACAAAAAATTTTATTTAATGAAATGTAACATTTTTTATATGATATTAATCATTTTACTAATTAAAATTTCTGGTTGAAGACATTTTTATTTAACCTGGTCACTGAGAAAAGCTAAAGATCCTCAATACGTTAATGTCACATTCATAATATAACAAATCAATGAAATATTCATAAGTAGAGAAGTTCAATTTCTTTTTAAAATCTATTCTTCATTAGATATGGCACCTTAAAGAGATCATCAGAAGAAACTAACGCAATGTCTTTAGCACAAGCTGTGATATGTATTGTGTACTAAACTTAATTAACAAGAGATGGCATAACGCATAATGAGTACCTGAAAGTATCGATCCATACTGAAACTAACTTCATATGAAAGCCCTGCCACTAGGCAATAAGAAGCAATATATTTCATTTATTAAAAGTGTAAACAACATATTTTTAGTGTATTCGATTTGTCGAGATGCCAACCAAATGCAATTTTCGGAAGCGTTAAGCTTCAGTAAACTGTAAAAAAAAAAAAACTCGGAAACGTTACTCTATCTGGTGGGGCAGCAATGTGGCCCAACGGTTCTGTTATGTTTCAGCATATTTCGGTAAAATATTTACTTACGCACTATAGTCCGCTCTTATAGACTGGTCACTTGACCGGGACATATGCTATATATCACCTCAGGGCTCATGGGCCATCAAACGGAATTGGGTACTGCCGACCATGATCCGTAATGGATTTCAGAGCAGCGAAGTTTAGTTTTCTAGTATTGTTATTTTTGCATTCAGTTTGAATCTAACTGTTGTATATATTTTAAATTTGTTTATATTTTTAAAATAATTATTTATATTACGCTATTAATTACTAAAATGTGTTTGTTACTTTCTCTTAAATTGAAATCCAGTTGTTGTAATTTTAAATGTGATCAATTGCACTA
This sequence comes from Maratus michaelseni, assembly GCA_963931845.1. Classification (NCBI taxonomy): domain Eukaryota; kingdom Metazoa; phylum Arthropoda; class Arachnida; order Araneae; family Salticidae; genus Maratus; species Maratus michaelseni. The sequence goes on from OZ007586.1 coordinate 369,527,590, forward strand.
AATTAAAAAAGGGAGGAACCCGTGTCAAACACAAATGCTGTGGCTCAAAAATCCCACACTGTTCATTTTAAAAGAAAAATATAACAAGTTTGTTGTGGCCATCACAAAACTTTATTCTATATAAGTCAAATCAGTTACCAAAATTGAATGACAATGTATTCCCATATTAAAGATGTTAAGCGTTAAGTTTTCTTGAATTCGGTGCATTTAAACTAGTGATGTAAGCATCGCATATTTTGAAAAAATCATCGAATTTCGACAGTCCCTCTTAGATGACATCAACCAAAATTGAATGACAATATTTTCCTATCATGAGTATTCTAAATTTGATGTTTCGTTGAATTCTACGCGCATGAACTGGAGATAAAAGCATCACGTAAATCGAACATGTCATCGATTTGCGGCATCCTTTCTTGGTGATTTTACTCAAGAACTAATAAGCACCAGTTCAAGTATTATATAAATTCATATGAAATTTCATCCTATTCTACGCAGTAATTCGTGAGATAGAGCGCCCACAAAATTTTTCACATACAGGCACTCGTGGACGGAAGTCGAAATTTTTCACGAAACCAATCCTTTTTATTTTTGACCGCTCACCAGGCCCCTACATGCCGGGATTTTCCCCCAGCTTAACGGGTTGATGCCTGGTAACGAGGCGAAGATTCGCCTAATCTCTGCATGGCGGAGATCTACTTGACAAGCCTCCAGGCAGTCGTAGCTATAGTGCTTCTTGTTGCCTTCGTTGCTTTTCCTAAGTTGGCCGGTTACAAATTGATGTATGGGTCGATTCAGCAGATACTGGAGTATTTATTGACCATCTTTTGGTAGCTACTATTTGTTCGTTGCTCTTAGTTGGGTTTATATTTTGCGTTTATCTTGTGTTCTTAAGTGCTTGACTCTAGTCTTGGGCTTAGTTCTCTTTTGTCAGGCTGAGTTGTCACTGATCGTAATTATGCTAATCACTCTTTTTGTGCTTAACTGTCTCTATCATTGGTAGTTGTTATTTCAACTTCTTGGTTTCCCTTTTGTCGCTTAATAGTTAGAGTTGTCACTTCATCGTGACTGTTCCTATCATTCAAAGTGATGCTTTTTGTCATTGCCAGTGGTTGATATTCTTTTGTGTTTTGTCACTCTCATTTGGATGTTGTCGTTTCTTGGTGGTTTGACTTTTTCGTGGGATAGTGTAACTTGCATTGGTAATATTTGATTCTTTCATTGGTTATACTCTTTCAAGGCTATCGTATTTGGCTCTGTTGTAGTAGAATTCTGGGGTAGAGCCATTGTCGGCCACCAGTTCATCTTATTCAATTTCTACCACCAGAATGCAAGCTGTAAATTTTCATTTTTATTTTTTTGTTATCTTATTGCCATTGGCACGCTTGTTTGCTTGTTGCGCTATAGAGATAGAGCCAGTCTTAACCATTAGTTCGCCTGTATTATAAGATGTCTGTTGTCACTTGCTTGTATCTTTATTTTATCATGGTTGTTTGGGTGAATTAGCATCTAGGTTATCAGTCCTTCATAATTGAATCGCTGTTATCACTATAGGTGGTATTAATTCGTGAATGGGCTCGTTGACCATCAGCTCTTCATATAAATGAATCGCTGTTATCACTATTATTTCGAAACATCTTAAATGTGAATCATTTCATCTTATTAGACTTCCACTCTACTATAGCGCAGTATAACGCTTTATCCAAATCGTTCTTCCTTGTATAGATAGAAGAAAGGAAAAATATATGGCAAAGCCTCTATCAAGTTCTTATTAACTGTCTCATCTTTTAAGTCATTAAGTAAAATTCATTTGACCGGAAAAATATCTGCATTAACTTTATTCGTAGTCTCATGTATGAGGTTACGATTGGAAAATTTACTTTTTGAGAAGAAAATTGCAAAATTCCACTTTCTTTTTTTATTATCAATGTAAATGGTTGATAACAACATTAACTTATAGAAAAGCCTATTACTATACTTAAATCTTGTGCTTATCGGCGAAAACAATTTTTTACCGGTCTCCCTCAGTTTAATGCAAGAAAATACGGGATAGGAAGATCCGTGTAAAATGACACACTTAACTCGAATTTAGAAAAGTTACCAATATTAATCATTTACATAAAACAAATAACAAGAATTACTCTTCTTTTTAACACTTTCCAACCTAGTTGAAAAGTGTTTAAGACTTCGGTTTGTCTGCCGTATGGCCGTCTGCCGTCTGGCCGTCTGGCCGTCTGCCGTCTGCCGTCTGCTGTCTGCCGTCTGGCCGTCTGGCCGTCTGCCGTCTGACCGTCTGGCCGTACTCTAACTCCCGTAAATATGCTCGGATTGCCTTGCAATTTTTATATGTTATTGTCGTTATCAATAGCACGTTCCCTATTTCATCTGAAGTGTGTAGCACTTATAGTTTTTTTTACAGGGAAGCTCAAAAGAATTCCGTTACATTACGGTCTATGGGGAAAAATCATTTGCGGTTTATTTTAATGATGTTACACAATTTCAAGCACATTGTAATTGATATATATCACTAAGGTGCATTACAAGAAGCTTAATATGGAATATGGTGTGCACAGCACTTATAGTTACTTTACAGGGACAATCAAAAGAATTCCGTTACATTACGTTTATGGAGAAAAATCGTTTGCGGTTTAATTAAATAATGTTTCACTATTTTAAACGCATTGAAATTTATATATATCACTAAGGTGCATCACAAGAGGCTTACTACAGAATATTGTGGGTATAGCAGTCATCGTTCATTTACAGGGACACACAAAAGAATTCTTTACTGTCAGTTAAAAATAATTCCTGGAAGTGCATTTTAAGTTACTGAACGCGATTTTTAATTTAACTCACTTTTTGTCTGTTACTTGGTGTGTATAAATTCTGTAGATTCTATACAGGGCAGCACAAAAGTTCGCAAACACATTTCCGTTTATTGACAAAAACTCCAGAAGGAGAATTTTAAACTGTGCTACGCGTTTCCTAACTAAACTAAAATTTAGCATCCTATGTAAAATATATACAAATCTATAGATCCTATGCAAGGCTGAATAAAAGTATTCGGATATTTTTCCGAATATTGTATATGTTGGAAATACGCGAAATTACGTTTTTAAATATGTTATGCGTTTTCCAAATTGTGGAATTAGATGTTATCTTTCAGCTTATTAAACGGTAATGATTTGTAAAATTATTTTGGAAGCGTTGGAAAGTGTTACATAATCTATGCTTGACGCATGATTTTTCGTTCTTGTTTAACTTTTATACTAATATGAACTTTTAGCCAATAATAGAAGCATTTGCAAACATAAATTTCGAGTTACTTTAACCCTTTCTGGCACAGACAAATTCTGTTCGTAAAATGCGTAATTGCTGACTGACACCGGAATTTACAAACGACTTCTTTAGAAAATAAGAACTCCTTATTTTAAGCTTTCATTATAGAAGCAAAATTTTATTAAAATATTCTTGGTTCCGAATGCAAGTTTGGAATTAAAATTAGGTGTGCCCGAAGTGGGACCACTGTGCCAAAAAGGGTTAAGCAAATTAACTAAATGATTAACGTGCATAAGGAACTTAAAACCACAGATCGCGTATTCTATTTCATTGATCGTAGCAGGGTGACTGTCACTGTGTAGTGTTTTCAGAGAATCCCTTTCAAGAATACGAGAATTCGTATCAATTTCCCTTCAAATGTCTTCCACGAAGACATTTCTGCTAGGGCAACAAACGCCAGAAGTAATCTGTGTCTAATAACACTTTCCCATCCCATGTGTAATTAAGTAATTTGTTGTAGCTTTCCTTAAATTTTTTTCCTTTATCTTTGTGAATTAATTTATTAAACCACACTCAATATCGTTTTAGGTGAAAATGATTTTTCTTATTATTAATTATTTAGAGCACAAAATCTCAAGCATAGTATAATAGTCTTGGCTAAGACAAATTTTCTGTTTTAATATTCACCAATCAAACACATTATTTAATGACAATTTTGTAAAAGTTTTAACTGAAACACAATTTTTTATTTGTGTTTTGAAAAAAAAATAGAATATATTAATTGTTTTAATAAATTGCTAATGAAACCAGTAAGTTAGCAATGCTGCCAAATTAAAAAAAAAACTAATATTACAAAAAAAAGTACAACGAAAGAATAAAAAACAGATTTCATGGAAATCATAAGTCTGGTCTTTTATTTGAAAAAAAAAATCTATGCACTTCCGAGATTATCGTGCTGTTGCTACTCATTGTGACGATATATCATTTTTTCACTCGCTTTTGAATGATGACTTCTATAAAAACTAATGACTTTGGAAGTATTTTTTTTCTCAATTCATAGAAAATAATTCTATAGATGATGTAAATCGATAGTTTAAACGTACTCTGACATTGTAACTGAAGATAAAATAAAAATATTCAGTAATTTTATACATGTGAATGCGTGCGTACATCCGTTCACTGTATAATCTTAAATTCATAAGCTTGTATATAATGAGCACATGCGTCTAAAATTGTTTATAAATTCATGAATAGACGGACAAAAGTTAAATTTTTTCTTGATATCAATTTTTATAAATAAATATTAACAAAGTTCAATATTTCTATTCAAGTAAGAAGAAAAAATATCAATATATTTAATGTTCAAAAAGCATTTGAAGTTACGATCAACAAACCGCCTTCACCATATATTTTTGCAACCTGTGCATGCAGATGCTGTTGCTTTAAGTGAATAAAATGTTCCTTCAGGACCCATAAGTCACTCTTCATCTTCCGTTTACGAGCTTGAAGATACTGGTCAGGAATACATTTTTCTTTTTTTATCCAAAGAGCAGCTAAAATAACGGATAGAAATAGCATTTTTTATTGGAGCACAGATGGTGAGACGTGATGGGGAAAGAAAAGCTATTTATATGGTCGAGCAGATATCGCAAAAATCTTGGGATTATAAGTTATCGTAAGACTTCTAGCGACTAGAATTTTATTTACAGAGAAGATTCCAGAAGGATATCAGAGTCCATTAAAAATTCAATATATAGTTTTATCATGCGAAGAGGATTTTTTTTAAACTTTTGTTAAGCATAAAAGAACTAAAATAATTTTAGAACTTTCACGCCAAAAGGAAAAAATACATATAAATAAGCAAGTAAAATCTTCGTAATGACACCATAAAAATTAAAATAGAGTACTATATTATTTTAATTCTCTTACAGTTTTTATTTGCTTTTTTACTTACTGTCGCTAATTTTAAGTCACGCATTTTAAAGGTAATTTTTCTAACACTGATATGTTATTTCTTTCCATAAGTGAATATGTTATTGTAACTTAGTGCAATGTAAAATAATATTCCATTTCTATAAAATAACACAGGGTGACAGCAAAATAAAAGTTTCTAATAGTTCTGAGAAAATTTTAATTGTTTAAGTTCAATGATACTTTATTTTAGTTTTAAGGATCCTAGTACCAGGTTAGGTAACGGCTTAAGATAAAAACATATAACTTTAACGAAGAGTGATAAAATAATATTAATTATAAACAATCTTGACTCAAAATTTAATTATTTTTACATATCATGAGTTTAATATTATATTGTCTAGTATTCATCTGATTTTTATAAAAAGTATAGATAATATTTTTCTTCCTTCAATCATATCACGTCACCTAGTCACCATCGACACCAAAGAGAGTATACAATTTTAGAACATTTCTTTTTAAACCCATGTCTGCAAACCTCCTGCAGTTAATAGTGTTCTCTATAAAATGACCATAATATGTCAAAGTTTCGAAAATGAGCAAAAAACAGCGGTTAAGTTTTTTTTTAAGCTGGAAAAAAGCAACAGGGGAAAAGAATAACGTGAATGATTGCCCAGATCTTTGAAATATAGCGGAAGTCTGTACTGCTCAGACTTTGACACCATCCAATGTTTTCGTTGTTATGCACAATGGTCCAGATTGTGTTCGTACCGCGAAAAAAAAAATGTCTTCCGGCCTGTACCGGTAGGAAAAGGTAGCTTTGATACTCCAAGTTTGTAAAAATTCAACCCATTTTACTCAAACACTCAAAGCTCAAGCACTTGGAACCGGATTATAGAAGTTTCAATCCCGGTTTTCGTCAATACTGAATTTGATTGCGAATTTCTGCAAGAAAGTTACAGCATAACAAAATGTCAGTCACCCTAGAATTTCAAACTGCCATATCTCTTCCATTTTTTAAGATAAAGCCAAAACAAAAAATGTTCCGGAATTCCTGTATCATGATCTAACACTTAACGGAAACAACTTTTTCAATTTATAATTTTTTATACATTTTTTAGAATTAAAAAAAATTTTAAAAGCTTAACTTGCCGCCATATTGAAACAAGATGGCGCATGAAACTGGCCAACGAACTCGGTCGAGACATGGTATGTTCTGTACGCATGATCAGTCACATTCATATAGGTTCATAAATACAAGAGTTACAGCATAACAAACTTCAGATTGTTTCAAAATCTCAGCGACCCTAGAATTTCAAACTGTATAGTAACAAAAAGTCCTTCTGGTCTGTACCGGGAGGAAAAGGTAGCTTTCATAGTCCATACTCCATGTTTTTGAAAATTCAACTCATTTTACTCAAACTTCCTAAGCTAAATTGCTTGGAAACCGTTTATAGAAGATTCAATCCCTGTTTTCGTTAATACTGAAATTGAATGCGCATTTCTGCATGAGAGTTACAGCATAACAAAAATCAGATTGTTTGAAAATGTCAGCCAACCTAGAAATTCAAACTGCCATATCTCTACCATTTTTTAAAATATAGCAAAAGCAAAAAATGTTCCAGTAACCTTGTATCACGTTCTAACACTTAACAGAAACATTTTTTTCAATTTATAATTTTTTGTACATATTTTTGAATTTTAAAAAAAATTAAAAAATTTCACTGCCCGCCATTTTGAAACAAGATGGCGGATGAAGCTGGCCAATGAACTTTGTCGAGACCTTGGTATGTTTTGTACACATGATCAGTCAAATTCATATCGGTTCATAAATACGAGAGTTACAGCATAATAAATATCAGATTGTTTCAAAATCTCAGCCACCTAAGGATTTCAAACTGCCATATTTCATCCAAATATTTTTAAGATATAGCAAAAACAAAAAATGTTCCAGAAACCTTGTATCACGTTCTAACACTTAACAGAAACAATATTTTCGATTTATAAATTTTTTGTACATGTTTTTGAAAATTTTTCACTGGCCGCCACTTTGAAACAAGATGGCGGATGACGCTAGCCAACGAACTCGGTCGAGACCTTAGTATGTCCTATACACATGCTGAGTTACATCCAAATCGGTTCATAAATAAGAGAGTTACAGCATGACGTATGATGTTATATATATATATATATATATATATATATCAACATTTGAACAGAGGGTGGTTTGGGGGTCATGATCGGTGAAAATATACCAAAATTTTTTGGAATTGCTTTCCTCCGAACGGCTACAATAGGTAGCTTTTTGTGTTGAAAGCTACCTAAAATATGTATATTCGCCATATCTCAGCCATTTTGTAAGATATAGTAAAACCAAAAATTGTTCCGGAACCTTTGTATCACGTTCTAACACTTAACCGAAACAATATATTCAGTTTATAATTTTTTGAACATCTTTTTGAATTTTTTAAAAATAAAAAAAAATTAACAGGCCGCCATTTTGAAACAAGATGGCGGATTTAGCTGGCCAACAAACTCGGTCGAGATCTTGATATGTCCTATACACATACTCAGTTACATCCAAATTGATTCATAAATAAATTATTTACAGCATGCCGTATGTCAGATATATAAATCAACATTTGAACGGAGGGTAGTTTGGGGGTCTGAGGGTCCTGATCGGTGAAAATATACCAAATTCCTTTCCTCTGAATGGCTGCAACAGATAGCTTTTTGTAATGAAAGCTACCTGAAATTCCTTCCGGCCTGTACCGGAAGGAAAGTGTAGCTTTCATAGTCATGTTTTAAAAAAATTAATATATATACGTATATATATATATATATATATATCATCATCATCATCATCAACCGTTTTCAATCCACTGTTGGATGTAGGTCTCCCCCAGATTTTTCTATTGTTGCTTGTCTAGTGCTTTAGTCATCCAATTAACACCGGCCACTTTTCTGATTTCGTCACTCCATCTTACTTGGTGTCGTCTTCTTGGTCGTTTTACATCTCTGGGATACAGCTGTGGGGTGTTTGTGCTCCATCTATTGTCGTGTCTTCTTGCACTGTGCCCAGCCTATTTCCATTTTAGCCGTTTAATTCTCTCAATGATGTCAAAAACTTTTGTCTGACTTCATATCTGAGTTATTCTCTTTCTGTCTCCCCTGGTTATGCCTAGCATACATCTCTATATTTCGCTGTGTTGTCTGTAATCTTTGTACCATCCGTTTTGTTACCGTCCATGTTTCTGCTCCATAAGTTAGTGCAGGTAAAACACATTGGTTAAACACCTTTCATTTCAAACAAAGAGGCATGTTGCTCTTCAGAATAATATTGTTCTTCCCCAAAGCACTCCATCCATTTCTTATTCTTCTGTTTATTTCATTCATGATACTGTTGTCCGATGTTATTTCTTGTCCGAGGTGCACATAACTTTGCACTTCTTTAATCTCAGTGTTGTTGTAGACGATTTCCTTTTTTGACGCAAATGAATTGAACATCACCTTAGTATTTAATCCCACATTAATGCTAGCTTCTGCTGAATCTTTTAACATATTTTCCAATGACTTTTACTGAAAATTAAAATGTCATGAACAAACCGGAGATGGCTTAAATATTCCCCATTTATTCTAATCCCTTTGTTTTCTCAATCCAGCTTCTTCAAAATATTTTCTAAGACAGCAGTAAAAAGCTTATGTGAAATGGTGTCTCCTTGTCTTACTCCTCTTCCAAGCTTGATCTTCGCTTTTCCTTTGTCCAAATGGATGGTGGCTGTTGCTTTGCTGTAAATCTTCTTTATGATATTGATGTAAGGTTTGTCTATACCAATGTCCTCCAGAGAAGCAACTACTGCAGATGTGTAGACTGAATCAAATTGTTTTTCATAATCAATAAAGACAAGACAGAGAGGTAAATTATGTTCTTTATGTTTTTCTATAACTTCCCTTACTGTTTGAATATGATCCATTGTGCTAAATCCACTTCGAAATCCTGCTTTTTCTCTAGGTTGAGCTGAGTCCAGAGCTGATTCAAGTCTTGTCGTTAAAACTTTGGTGAAAATTTTATAAATAACTGACAGTAAGCTGATTGGACGGTAGTTTTTAATGTTTTCCTTTTCCCCATTCTTATAAAAAACATCATCACGGCATTATTCCAATTTTCTGGTACATCTGATTTCTCGAGACATTTGGAAAACAGTAAGGCTAGCATTTTTTCAAATTCTTCTCTTGCTTCTCTGATAAGATCAATTGTAATTCCATCTTCGCCAGGACATTTACCCTTTTCCATGCATCTAATGGCTTGTACAACTTCATCTGTCAACACTGGGATTATGTCTTTGGTTTCTGTTATGTTTACTCGTGGATCAGGTAGGTTGATTTCCCTTTGATCTTCACATTTATATAAATCGTTATAGAATTGTTCGACAATGTGTACTATTTCATTATTGAATTTAGTGATTGTTCCATCTGCCCTTTTCAGTGCAAAAATACATTTTCTTTCAACACACAGTTTGCGCTTAGCTCATTTTAAACTTTTGTTATCTTCTAGAACTTTCTTGACAAGATCACAGTTAAATTTTTTTATATCTTCTGTAACACATTTTCTTACCGTTTTACATAATTCTGCATATTCAACTCTTGATTTAGGATAGTTTTTCTTAATTTTAAATTCTCTGCGTTTCTTCATCAATATTCTTGTTTCTTCTGTTATTTTCTTTGATATATATATATATATATATATCAACATTTGAACGGAGGGTGGTTTGGGGGTCTGGGGGGTCATGATCGGTGAAAATATACCAAATTTTTTTGGAATTCCTTTCCTCCGAACGGCTGCAATAAATAGATTTTGTTATGAAAGCTACCTAAAACTCCTTCCGGCCTGTACCGAGAGGAAAAGGTAGCTTTCAGTTTCATGTTTTAAAAATTCAACTCATTTTACTCAAACACCCAAAGATAAAATGCTCAGAATCCGATTATAGAAGATTCAATCCCGGTTTTCGTTAATACTGAATTTGAATGCGAATTTTAGCATGAGAGTTACAGCATAACAAAAATCAGATTTTTTCAAAATGTCAGCCACCCTAGGATTTCAAACTGCCATATCTCACCAATTTTTTAAGATAAAGCCAAAACAAAAAATGTTCCGGAATCCTTGTATCTCGATTTAACACTTAACGGAAACAACTTTTTCAATTTATAATTTTTATACACCTTTTTGATTTTTTAAATATTAAAAAAAAAATTATTTACCGCCATTTTGAAACAAGATGGCGCATGAATCTGGCCACCGAACTCGGTCGAGATCGTGGTATGTTATGTACACATGTTTAGTCATTTATATCGGTTGATAAATACGAGATGTACAGCATAACATATATCAGATTGTTTTAAAATCTCAGCCACCCTAGAAATTCAAACTGCCATATCTCAGCCATTTCAGGTAGATTAATACTACCTATTTTAAGATATAGCCAAAACAAAAATGTTCCAGAATCCTTGTATTACGTTATAACACATAACAGAGACAATTTTTTACATTTATAATTTTTTCGTACATCTTTTTCAATTTTTAAAAAATTTAAAATTTTTAATTAGCCGCTATTTTGAAACAAGATGGCGGATGAAGCTGGCCAACGAAGTCGGTCGACACCTTAGTATGTTCTATACACATACTCAGTCACACCAGAATTGGTTCATAAATACGAGAGTTACAGCATGACATACGTCAGATATATATATATATATATATATATATATATATATATATATATATATATATATATATATATATATATATCAACATTTGAACGGAGGGAGCTTTGGGAGTCTGGGAGTCATGATCGGTGAAAATATACCAAAATATTTTGGAATTGCTTTCCTACGAACGGCTGCAATAGGTAGTTTTTGTAATGAAAGCTACCTAATATCGCAAGTACTTTGTTTTGTTTGTAAAATATCCGTTCTACAATTTTTCTTTAAAAGTGGATCTCATTGCAGTATAAGGTTATTCAGCATTTAAATAGCTAAATAATCAAATAAATTAATAAATAAAATACAAATTTGACTCAGTCCTGATTGAAAAAATTGAAATAACAAGAGAAGATACTCAACCGCCTCAGATGATTTTTAAAATAATAATAATAATAGACTCATTCGAAAGAGCATTTCGAGAAAAGCTGGTGGACGCAAGGTTTGGTTTCGCAAAATTGATGAAGCCGAAATACAAGCATTTCTTTAGTTGGGCTTGACACGCTCATAGCGTAAGTTCTCTGTTCAAAGTGGCTTTCTATCACGTTTGAATTTTTTTAACAGTATCATTTCTACTCGAACTTCGTATTTGGGATAAATTTGAATGCGTGAGGTAATAATAATATGTGAAAAATCTATATTAAAAATGTAAAAACACGTCCGTGAATAACGCTGATTATGGGCGGTGGGAACACTTGGTCAATCTATTTCGCTTTTACTGCAAGTTTTTTTTTACTTTTAAACATTGCACAATTTTAGTTCCAGTCCGATTCCGCCCGATTCCGAAAAATTCAGCTTGATTACGAAAGATGAACCCGTTTACACTTAAAATAATATAAATATAATAGCCCAGTATTTGTTTCCCGCTAATATTTCATAACGAAATTAAAACTCCATCAATATATAAAATAATAAAATAATATAAATAAAACCCAATTTTAACAGACATATAATCGAATTACACGCATAAAGAACTGATATTTTCAGAATCAAAAAGGCTGCTGTAAGTAGCGAAATCTTATGCTATTTCTTCGCCTATTAATTCCTGCCATGCAGCTAATACGAAAATATCGGTTGTAATAAATTTCAAAATTTTAATTGAAATTATTCATATATTTACATAAAAATACTTTTTGGTGTTATTACTGGAAAATCTAAAAGATATACAAAATGTAAAAAATCTTTTAGTTTTCTACAATAATAATTTAAAAAAATGCTTTTCACCTATTTTCTGTAACCCGGAAAGCCCGGGTTGGCTTTCCTAATAATAAATAATAGTCTAATTCCTAATAATAATCTGGGGATATTCCTTTTCTGGGGATATTCCTCCTTCGTTTTATAGTATGTTGCAAAACTTTTGTTTAAAATTTTTCAATTAACAACCTAAATTAGCACTGGTTTTTGAGAGTTTTTTATAACATTCACCTTTTATTTCTCCTCTCAGAAAGATTTGCGATATAAAAACTCTAGCACTTTTTAGAAACTCGATGAGTACTATCGATTGATACCCATTTCATTCATTGTCATCCGAACAAGTTGAGTAAATTTTCTTGTAAGCTTACTTTGTATATTCTGAAAATTAATGAATTTGTCCTTAAGGTATCAATGCGACGCACTTCAAAACTTGAAATTTAATTCCTTATACTCTAAAGAATAATATACATATCAATGTGTGCAATTTTTTTATATGTCAATAAAAACGCAAAAATTCACAATTCCAAATATAGTCAACCAAAAGAAACTGACAAAAATTTTACTTACCATTTTAACATAAAAAAGAATTGAACTTTTTTAATAAACAATTCACCAAAACAAAATATGTTTAAAAATATTAATTGATAAAAAAGCAACACAGTGAACGACAGTAAATTACTAACTGAATGACACATCTGATGTCATTCGGCAAAGTTTGTTTACATGCATTATTATTTTGAAAAAAGTATATATTTATAATTCATTGGTGTTTCATTGGTGTTTCTCTGTGAGAGTCTTTTGCACTTCTTTGAATTCTCCGTCACTACTTTTTCCTTATTGTAAATTTTGTCTTAATAAACACCTGAAAAGCTGAGATTAGGTAAGGCGAAAATTTCTTTACTACAATGCTGGCAAAAATTTACTTAAACTCAACGATTTCATGCATCTCAAACGGCACGCCGAGAAGAATTTAATGGAAATAACCCAAATACTAAACAGGAAAAGTTAATTCGAAAATTTATTTTTATTTTATTTTAGTTTGCTATTAAATAGTGAAATTGAACCACTGTAGTGTGGGAAAATTTCGAGACTTTTTCTTGACTATAGAAGTGATCTTCATAGTCTCATACGGGTCATAGATCACTAATTGTTGCTGAAAAATCTACTGTATCTTTAAATCATTTGACCTAAATGGCTTACAACAAGCTTTTAAAAAATTGTCTGTAGATTAGAACTGATGCATTGCTTATGATCTGGCGACAAATCTGTAATCATCTGCTTGGATTGGATGATGTTCAGATCGGCCATAGAAGCTTCGGTATCAAAAATATGGAGTAAAGGATATATTTTTGGCCTTTGATTGGAAAGGAATAATACAGAAAGACATTTTTTCTAATGTACAGAAAATCAACTCCAAGTTCTACAATAAGAAATAAGCAGGTAATTTATCGGGTTAAGTCAGATAAAGCTCAGGTCAGTTAGCTTCTTTCTGCTGCACGACAATGCACCATGCACCTTCCCACAAAACTAAGTACATTTTATCAAAGAAAAGTATAATCCATCTACCTTATACATTAGATGTGGTATTTGTAAAATACTTTATATTCCCTAAGGCGAAGTCTCACCTGGACTGTCATAATTTTAACATCATTGAAAAGACTCAGAAAAACATACACAAACAGCAATATTCTAAATGTCAAATTCTATGAAGGAATCGTAGATTTTTGGATATGAAAGAAGATTTATTGATTTAAAATTAATGCATATTGAAAGCAAGAGAGTTAAGTTTCATTTTCAAGATTTTATTTAGTAGGATCGTAAACACGCTGTATCATACAAAGGGGCTTTGAGAATCATAAGCAATTTTTGTAACTGAGTGCCAAATTTCATCTTGTATTGAAGAGTGGGGTGAAATGGGATAGTGGAAGGAAGGGAAAAGTAGGTTTTCCCTTTATATGTCATTCTAAATATTTCATTAATCACACACTAAATGGAGCAGTGGTAGCCCATTTTTCCGTTGAAAAAAGTTGCGCAATCTGCATATACGGGAGAGTGGGGAATAATGGGACTAGGGTCTAATGGGACAGTGGCCAAATTTTATTGAAAATATTTTTTTAACAAAACATCATGCTACACCTAAATGGCAACACCAAAGTTGCTAACTCCAACAACAAGAAGTCAGCCATTTGCAAATGTTTGAAAGAGTGCATGAAGAAAGTTGGTTTTCAACTATAATAAGTGAGTTTGATTTTTTTTTTTTTTACTTAAGTGACATTTACAATTCATTATTGCCTGAAATTATTCATGAGGTTAGTATTTAATATAACATAAATATTCCATTTTATATTAAACTTAGTTAAATTATCTTTGGATAAACATGTGCTATGTAGATTAAAAAAATATAAACTATCAGCATATGGAGACTAATGGGACAACTGGATTGATGATGCACAGATACTTATTCTTAGTGATAGGTATGCATGATTTATTTAAAAGATTGTCTTATTAAAATGTTTTAAAAACACCTGAAAAAGTAGTGGATAATACTAAAATAACTCAGAAAAAGATCTCAAAAATGCCTAAATTAATATAAAAAATAAGAAGCGGATTTCTTTTTCAGAAAGTTCTGAAAGTAGTTTTGTACTACATGATTCTTCAAGTAATGAAGACTTACCAGAAAGAATTAATGTCGAAGAAAATGTTCTTTTAGAGCAAATATCTGAAAATGATTTTGTCTTAGTAAAATTTGAAGGGAAACATTCGATATCTTATTATATGGCAGTTGTTATTGAAATAAACCATGGAATTCTAGAACTTTTTCTGAGTTACCTCACAAAAAGATGCGATTCACAAAAGTTTGTCTATCCTGAAAAAGAAGAAAAATACTGGACTGAAATTAAAGATATTGTAATGAAATTACCTCAGCCTACAATCGATTAGAAAACTACTCGTTCATCAACTTTAATGTCTTTTGATTTTAATTTTTCAAATTTTAATATGCAATAATTAATATTATACTGCTTATGTATATTGTATTTTGAAGTAAAATGTGCTGTCTTTAAATAGATACTGCAACTCTAGTTTTTGTGTTGATTTTGATATGTCCCATTAGACGCACGGGGTGTCTCAATAGACCCCATCCTAGGGGACTAATGGGACAAGTTCAATAGTGTGTAAAAGTAATTATATTTAAAAACCAAAAAGGGCTATCTCTTCAAATTATATTTTTTATAAAGGCAATACTTCTCTTTCTATGCATACAAAAAAATTTCAGAAATTTGTTGATTTAATTTAAAAATAATTAAAACTTTAAAATTGTCCCATTAGCCCCCACTCTCCTGTAAGATTACAATTATATAAAAAAGAAGATTATTTCAAGACTATTCTTAATGATCAAGTATGTTTCATTAAAGAACAACAGTTTTTTATATAATTATTTCTGGTATAACTATTATTGTAAATTTGAAACTGCAATCACATCCGTCAAATTAAGGGAACTTGTATGATAACAGTACAAGAAAAAAATAGGTTGCGGCTTGATGAAAAATCCAATATAAAGTACAGTCGTAGGGTTAAAAACTGTACACACCCGGCTTACTCTGCCTTAAATCTATATACAGTAGATTCTCGAATATCCGAGGTAATTGGGGCTGACACCCCAATTACCTCGGATATTCGGATTACTGAAAACTCGGATTTTCCGAAAAAGTAGAAAATTCTTACCAATTCTAATTTTACTCAATTAGGATGACAAAGAATGTACATACCTATATTCTTTTGCAATGATATACAGGATATTTTACAATTTTTAAAAAAAATTCAATTTTTTGCTGCTTTAGCACATTACTTCTCTTTTTAGATGCAATATCTAGCCAACGCTTAAAAAGCGTAACGTTGCAGGGGTGGCTTCATTTTGCTATTCTACATATTTTAAAGTCTGTTCTAAAGATGCAGAACCATCACTATGAGAGATTTTGTTTTCAAATGGAAGAGAGTCGTTTTCGTCTATATCATTACATTCTTCCTCATATATCATTTCTACAATTTTTCGATTCAGTTATTTCCAGCATTTCATCACTGTTTAGCCATTCTTTAACGTCATCTGCATTACAATTTTCCCAGCCAGATACTTCCTTCACCAAATCTTTCAAAACAATGTTTTTACCATCGTCATTAAGATTCTCAATGGATGTTACCACTTTCGGTAAGAATTTCAACCACGATTTGTTCAGTGTCGTAGATTTAATTTCTTCCCAAGCATCAACTATCCAGTAAACAATATCTTTCATGTTTACATTCCTCAAAATGTTCTGAATACTTTCATCAGACTGCACTAAATATTCCAACAAGCGGCGTCGATATCTTTTCTTTAAATTCTCCAATACACCCTGATCCAGTGGCTGTATTAAACTTGTAACATTGGGAAGAAAAAATATAGCATGAATTTCCCCACACCATAGTACATCTTCGTCTGGATGAGATGGATCATTATTCAAAAACAAAATTGCTTTGCAAGGTACATATTTTTGTTTAAATTTCTTTTTTGTTTATGAAACAAAATGTTCAAAAAAACATTTTTTGAAAATTTCTCGATCCATCCAGGCAATTTTCTGATTTGTGTAATTTACTGGTAGGGCTTCTTTATTAATGTTTTTTAATGCTCTAGGCTTGGCATATTTTCCAATCACAGTAAGTTTCATTTTATGAGTTCCAGATGCATTGGGGCATGCTAAAATGGTTAATCGCTTTTTTTGTGACCCGGAGCTGACTTTTCATCTTTTGAAGCAAGGAATTTTGAGGATAACATTTTGAAATTCAAACCAGTTTCGTCACAGTTATATAACTGATCAGGTGTAAGATTTCAGTCAATATAATGTCTGCAATTCGGTTTTGAAATAGCTGCAATGCCAACGTATCTGCCGAGAGTTTTTTGCCGCAAATGCTTAGTTGACGTACACCATAACGTTTTTTCCATCAATCTAACCAACTAACGCTTGCCGTGAAATCTTCTCCTTCTTTAAACTGATTTCGGGAAAATACAGCTTTTTTCTGAAGGACAGGACCACTTATAGGAGTTCCCCTGTTTCGCTGTTGAGTAAACCAAAGCAACAAAGCCTTGCTAGTTTTTCCATAGTCAGGTGTTCTCATGGATTTTCTTTTCTCTGCTGGTGTCTCATTGCACTTCTGGGAACAAAACTGTTCAATGTTTATTCGATTGCGGCTCCAGTCACCAACTGTTACCTCTCCAACACCCAAATTAGTAGCAACGCTTTTTATTGTTTCATCTGCATCTAATATTTTTATAGCTTCTAACTTAGTTATCATAGATACAAATTTTCTCTTATTTTTTCCATTCATTTTTACCATGTGCAGCGTAACACAACTTGCACCAATCACTTCAACAGTAATGCTTCTCCAAAAAGATAAGGATAAAATACATTGAATAAACGACAGAGCAACTTACATGGCAACTGGTCAGGGAGTACACCCCCTAGCGCCTAAGGGAACTTGGAAAAAGAACTTGTAGAACTAGTTTAGAACTCCTTTCAAAACAACCCCAACCCTTAGCCATCTGCTTGAACAAGAGAACAAAGGGTGGTAAGTGATATTCCTTCCAGGAAGAAGCAAAAAGCACTGGCATTCTTTCGGGTAAGGAAAAAAATACGGAGAAATTTTTAATTTTATTTTTGACGCCTCGAATTAAGCGGAACCTCGGACTTCTAAGACTCGGATTTTCGAGACTCTACTATATCTCACCATCATCAACAACAACCATTTTCAATCCACTGCTGGATGTAGGTATCTCCCAGATTTTTCCATTGTTTCCTGTCTAGTGCTTTAGTCATCCAATTAACATCGGCCACTTTTCTCATGTCGTAACTCCATCTTACTTGCGGTCGTCTTCTTGGTTGTTTTATATCTCTGGGATACCACTGTAGGGTGGTTGTGCTCCATAAATTCTCGTGTCTTCTTCAATGTGCCCAGCCCATTTCCATTTTAGCCGTTTAATTCTGTCAATGATGTCAAAAACTTTTGTGTGACTTCTTGTCCGTTTTATTCTCTTTCTGTCTCTTCTAGTTATGCCTAGCATACATGTTTCCATACTTCGCTGTGCTGTTTGTAATCTTTGTACCATCCGTTTTGTTAGCGTCCATGTTTCTGCTCCATAAGTTAGTGCAGGCAAAACACACTGGTTAAACACCTTTCATTTCAAACAAAGAGGCATGTTACTCTTCAGAATAATATTGTTCTTCCCAAAAGCCTCTCCATCCATTTTTTATTCTTCCATTGATTTCATTCATGATACTGTTGTCCGATGATATTTCCTGTCCATGATACGCCTAACTTTAGACTTCTTTAACCTCAGTGTTGTTGCAGACGATTTTCTTTTGTGATACAAATGAATTGAACACCATTTTAGTCTTTTCCAAAATTATTTTTAATCCCACATTAATGATAGCTTCTGCCAAATCTTTTAGCATATTTTCCAATTCTTCAGGGATATTACTGAAAATTAAATGTCATCAGTAAACCGGAGATTGCTTAAATATTCCCCATTTATTTTAACCCCTTTGTTTTCCCAATCCAGCTTCTTGAAAATATTTTCTAAGACAGCAGTAAAAAGCTTAGGCGAAATGGTGTCTCCTTGTCTTACTCCTCTTCCAACCGGCGGACTCCTCCTGGTAGTCCTGACTCGGCGCCTTCAATGGGGAAGATGACTGGGAGCCAGGCACTGCGAGACTCTCCTTTGGGTTGTTTCGACTCGGCCCCTTCATTGGGGAAGAGAACCGGACTCTCGACATAGTGAGAATTTCTTCGACACGACGGGAGCAGGAGGTGGACGGACTGCCACCTCTGCAGTACAATACATGTCCACTGGTAAGATCAATTTTCTCTTCACTTTTTCTTCTTACTTCTCATAACCCTAGGATGTCCCAGTTGTTTCTTTCTGTTTTTTCTTCAAGTTCCTGTAAACGATTTTCCGAAGATAGGGATCGTCCATTATACGTAGCCAAGGTCATCAACTTATGGCAGCCAAGCCGAGCCCAGTGATTCCTAGCACCCTCTGTCTTCATGTCTTTCTGATCGCTGCCGTAACCAGGAACATACAGACTGCCGGGTATCGAGGGCCGTGATTTATTTTGTGAATTCATGATAAAATAAAAGGGGAGGTGCCCAAATCCCTCCACGCTGGCCAAGCGGGTAGGAAGAAGCCCATATGCGTTCGTTCCCTATGCACTAGGCAAGGGTACTAACAGGTTGCACCGGTGGAAGGTGCGGATTGGACATTAAGTCTCTGATCCCAGTCGATTCCTTTAAGTCCTCCTCGGAGGATTTAAAGGGTCTTCTCCTAGTTAACAAGCAGAAGCTATTAAACAGCCCTCTACTATATATATATATATAGACGTGTGTGTCTTTATAGTTCATTTTGCAGCCACAACTACCCAGCGCAGATCACTGGTGTTTATGTGTGGTAGTAGCCTCAAGTCTCCCATCGTGCACTATGGTGGTTGCATGTCGGTAGCTGTGAGGTTGTGGGAGATATGGTGGTTGAAAGTGGTCGACCTCAGGCATTTTCATATTTCGACCAAAAAATATAAAAAATGTTTGGAATCTTCTTCAACGGGAACTTGTTCATTCAACTTAACATGAATTAATTAAGATATAGATAACTAAGTAAGATGATTTCGAGCCCCCTAGCGGTGTAAACTGAAACTAAATAATGCCGTAGGCAGCGGGGACGAGTGTCTGAGTTTCGTTCGGATAGAGGTTTGTTTAGAAAAAGGGAGAGAGTTCGGATAGAGGTTTGTTCCTAAAATGACTATTTTTATCGAAACCGCCAAAGAAAGTTAATGATATCCGGGCAACGCCGGCTCAGCTAGTCATCGTATAAAAATAATACTAGTACCAACTGAATGATAATAACGTCTATTAAATGTTATGTATGGATTAAGATTTTAGGAGCGTCTACATATTAAAAATTGGACCACCTTCCTTTTTCAGATGATAACATCAACTTTTGACACGCTATTTGTGTTGCTCCAAATTGAACCAACACATTTTAACTCTTATTTAATATGTTTTCGAAGACAGAGCAATGAAAAGACAGTGGATATAGGATAACTTATTTATTGACTAAAAAATTTTGTAGGCCACACACGTATGACACATTTTAAAAGCCACGTATTTATTATGCTATGCCTAAAAAATAAGATATATTACATGCAAATAATAAACTTATTTTTGCCTTTAAAACAAACTGCACTGAGAAAAAAAAATACCTCTTTCAACTAGAATGAATAGTTAGACTGTTTCTAAATCTCTAAACAAGAAATATAGAAGTCCGAGCTATGCGAATAGGGTAAGCAACTAAACTGAATAGTCGAAATGAACAAGAATTTCTAGTCTCTTGTTTTCTAGGTGACGAAACGATAATGAATCGTGTAAATTGCGAGAAATTATCACTTTATTTCTGGAATGGATTTATAAACTAGCATTACAGTTACTAAAACTACCGTCTTGTGTTCGCATCTATTTGCAGACATTTTTAAATAAGTTTGACCACGAGAATATAGGAAAACACTCTTGAATTCTAATAGGAGACTCTAGAACTCTCTGGCAAAGGGAACTAGAATTTATAGGGATGACATGGAACTATTTTTTCTAGAGCCACAATTTAGATTCTAGTTGAGAAGAGCAGATTTTTTTCTCAGTGTGTATTGCATTCTTCTAAAGCTTGCACTATCAAATTGACAAATTCTACTCTTGCTTAAAAATTAAAAAATATGTAAAAATATAAATATCTTCAGATCAAGAACAAGCACAGAATTTTAAAAAATAAGTTTTACTTTATTAGGAAAATACAAATACCTTTATTTAGATTTTTAGGAGTTCGTAAAATTGTTATGCATGAAAGTTATTATGTCATTATGTCAAAATGACAACCTTGGATTTGAAAAAACATTAAAAGAAATCTTTTTTACAATTTTTAATAAAATATCAATTAACCAAATATATCATTAACGAAAATCTGCATTTCCTTCTTTGCTTTAATTTAATATTATCTTTAAATTTTGCGTATTTTATTTATCTTTTCAAAGTAAAGTTTTCTATTCTTAACATTTTCCTAACATTCTTAAGTTTTTCCGTCTCTCTCTCTGTATGTATAATACACACACACACACACAATGAAAGGTAATAAAGTTATCTTCTGCTGAATTTTTTACAGATCATCGCTCATCAGTATAGCTTAAATGAAATATTTTATGATTACAAAAAAACTATATAATCAAATTATTTCTTCTCTTAATTTTAGCATATTGATTAGAAAATTTTTTGGAAACATCAATTAAATATTTCATTTTGATTAAAACTTCAAAGAGTTGGAGTATTGAAACCTGTCAGCGAACATTATCAACATTACATTATAATTCAACCAATACATCTACTTCTTATTTATTTATTTAAACCGCAGCGTCGAAGATCTATTTCTTATCCGCTTTCAGGAATTCTTTGAAGAAAGGATGAATGATGGCTTCTTAAGAAATGCGGCCTTATTTGACCAAGAAAATCTTTTTTTTTTTTTTTTTTCAAAACTTTGTACCGTTAACTTTTTAAATTTGTCTTTTCTATACTTAAAATATGCAACTCAACTCATACTTACTTTTTAAAAAGAAAAAAAAAAGTTTTTTTATGTTGTCGGTTTATACAATTATGACAAAAAATAGCATGTTTATTTTTTATGCGAGCCTTGCATTTTATCGATAATGTCGTATAAAACACTTTTATTAAAACCATTTTCAAATATGACTACTGGTTAAATGTCAACATTCTAACGATATTCTGACATAACAAGAATCAGCTCAAATCTTACTTGCCAGTATCAATTTCAGCCATATACTTTTAACTTGCTGTTTATGGACCGACATATTAACTCTTTTTTCAAGCAATCAGTAAATAAAGCCACTAGATTATTCGTGATATTTATTTTTATTCCAAATGCACTTTGCTTTTATGCTATTTTATACAAAACTGGCTGGTCTTCGCCCTTCTAGCCAGTCGCTTCTGAGTGGGGGCCAAATACATTATGCAGCGTACTGTCTTGACTTCCCTTGGGGCCCAGAACTTGCATTTTACATGCAAACCGAGAAATTTAAATAAAATACTTTATTTTAAACTATACGAAAATAACTAAATAATATATATATATATATATATATATATATATATATATATATATATATATATATATATATATATATATATATATGTAATCAGCACGTAAATAAATATTTCGTGACATTAATAATAATTTTTTACATAATCCCTCTGACAAAATACTACTGGCCCTGTGCGTATTTATCCAAGATGTGCGGAGAACTTTCATATGAAATAAATAAAAATGGGATTGCCTAAGATAAATGGCGATCATTGTAAATGGGTACTGTCTCTCCCATAAATTATTAATGAGGTGATCAAAATAACGGGGCCCTGTGTATTTCTCAGCCATACATCGTTAATGCAGCGATCACAATAACGTGGTTCAGTTATTTTGCGCGCATAAATCATTAAAATGAAATAATTTTAACAGGACCCATTCGGTTGCACGCTTGTAATTTGATTATACAGTAAGTACCATAAGGCATCCTTGTGCATAGCCTAGCCTATAAATATGGCAATCAGTATTTAAATCGAAATTTTTTACTTTCAAAAAATGTATTTTGAAAAAAGGTGGAAGTGTAATATTTTGTTTAAAATTTTAAATCCGATCGCGAAAAGACTAAAATCGAAAAAAAAATATTTTAAATGTGAAATTAAAAAAGATATTCCTTGGAAAAAAATGTCGCACAAATTATATAATAAAAAAATCAGCAATAGTTCTCTTTTCCATCTAATCTTCCGCAATCGGGTTCACAGCCGATGTTGCCCACAAACTCACTAGCTCTAAAATCACTGGGAAATATATGATTAACTACTTTTTTTTGTAGATTTGTAAAGCGGAGTTTCACATTCTTACTTAAAACTGCTGCTGAAATATGGCACAATTACATAAAACTTTCGACACACAGTGTGATCCCCCTTGATGGATTATTATCTAAAATTGCTGAAATTTTAGCTTTGATATTTAACTATTTTTTAGTAAATTTGTTACCCTAAATTTCACGCTCCTACCTATTACTGAGATATATCAAAATGACATAAAAAAATCGACCCCCATTTAACCCCCTTTAGTGGCTGAATTTCTATAATCGCGGAAATACTAATTTAACTATTTTTTAGTAGATTTGTTATCCTGAATCTGTGATTTCAAGCTCCTAACTAAAATGCTGCTGAGATATGGCGAACATTCGAAATGACCTAAAATTTTAATAGGTGAATTTCCAAAATCGCTGAAATATGTGTTTAATTATTTTTATAGGTGATTTGTTATCCTGAATTTCACGCTCTTATCCAAAACTACTGATGAAATAGGGTGATAAAGTGAAATCACCGAAACTTTTCGACCCTTCGTTTAACCCCCTTTGTAGTTGAATAACTAAAATCGCCTTAAATGCATTTTTAACTATTTTTTAGTAGATTTGTTATCCTGAATTTCATAATTCTACCTATAATTTCTACTGAGATATGACAAAATGACCTAAAATATTTGACCTCCTATTTAACCCTCCTTAGTTGCTTACATTTTTATCTATATTTTTTGTAGATTTGTTATCCCGAATTCCGAGCTTCTAACTAAAAATGCTGTTGAGATATGGCGAACAGGCAAAATGACATAAAACTTTCGACCCCCCCCCATTTAACCTCCTTAATGGATGAATTTCTAAAATCGCTGAAATATGTGTTTAATTATTTTTTTAGTAGATTTGTTATCCTGAATTTCACGTTCCTACCTAATACTGCTGCGGAGATATGACTAAAACGCGAAATGACAAACTTTCGACACCCCATTTATCGCCCTTAGTGGTTGAATTTTTAAAATCGCTGAAATCTCTGTTTAACTAACTTTTAGTAAATTTGTTATCCTGAATTTCGCGCTTTTAACTAAAACTGTCGTTGCGATATGGCGAAAAGGCAAAATGACCTAAAACTTTAGACCCCCGATTTAACCCCCTTACTGGTTGAATTTCTAAAATCGCTGAAATATGTGTTTAATTATTTTTTTAGTAGATTTGTTATCTTGAATTTCACGCTCTTACCTAAAACTGCTGATGAAATATGGTGAAAATGTGAAATCACTGAAAATTTTGGACCCTCCATTTAACCCACTTAGTTGTTGAATTTCTAATATCGCCTGAAATACATGTTTAACTATTCTTTAGTAGCATTGTTATCCGGAATTCCACGCTCCTTCTTAAAACTCCTGCTGAGATATACAAAAATGACGAAATTATCTAAAGCTTTCGACCCCCCATTTAACCCCCTTTGGGTGTGAATTTTCAAAACTCCTTTCTTAGTGGGTGCCTACATTGTGTAAAGAACATGTCTTTGAAATTTCATTGTTCTATGACAAACGGTTGAAGCTTGGCGTTGATTATGAGAATATCAAGCTACTCTTTTATAAGTACAGATGAAATAGTTAATTTGAGAAAACAAAGTTTACTTCTATATCTTATACCTTAAACAGTCTATCCGAATGTTACAATTATAACAAAACAGTTACGTGAAAGCTTGAAAAGAATATAAAACAATGTATTACTATGTAATGCATAGAAATATATGTAAAAATAAAGAAATTACAAATTCACCAGTAATCCTATTCCAAAAAATTTTAAATACAGTATGATTAAGACCTAAAATGGAATTTATAATATCTTCATTATATTCTGTTAGAAAAAGCTTAAGTTTTCTTGGAATAAATTACGAGCTCGGCTTTATATCTCTGCACATTTTAATTTAGAACATTTTTACAAAGTTTATGCGAGGTAAAAAAATTCTGTTAACAAACCGGTAGTGAAAATTACGGATAAATCGTTGCCAATTTCTATAAAGTTGAATTTTAAAAAATGTGAACGAACTTTCAAATGTGATAAATATTCATTCTAAAAGAGAATTCAAGACTGCGATTCTAACTTACTATGAAAATGCTTTCTAAAATTGTGTTGTGGAAAATACTTAAAGTACTAAATTTATAACAATCGTCTAATAAATTAATTTTACGCCTTTTTATACATAGTATATGTACATATTAAAGATTTATATAATAATTAAATTTGAAAATACACCATTTTGACCATTTTTGTTTCATAAAAAAATAACCTAAGAGAAAATCTCGTTTTTATGCAGATGAAAAACCTTACAAAACATAATACTACCCATATGTGGGGAACATAATAATACCTTACTGAACAAACTGAATTATTTAATAACGTGCTTTTTCTATACTTATTAATTATTTTCTAGGAAGATTTGATGCTACATTTCCAAATTAACATAATTTTATGTTTGTTACTCGTTCTGTAACGAGCTTAAAATGAGGTATGCTATAAAATGAGATTAATCTAATAAGACAATCATAGTAATATCAGTCAGATCAGTCGCCTTTCAAAAATTAACGTTCCTTGAAATCTTAATTAAAGTTCAGAACAATTATTTCGCAAACTGGAAACAAAAATTCTAAAATTAAAATTTGGACTAAACGAACTGCATCATTCAAAAATATTCGCTTCCGAATCGGTAATCTTTACTCTTTTAATATCCTATACATCTTCCCTTTTCCTCGATGCAGTAAATGGATTAAGATTTCTCCAAGCATGATATATCAAATCAAGCGAAAGAATGGGTTATGTGATAAACTGACAGTAAGTACATAGCTATACTCCGAGTTTGATGATGGTAAAGTTTTCCTCAAATGTTGAAGCTCATCGTTGAAAATTTGGAAATGTTTCTCACGGAAAACAAATTTATATAAAATTTTATATACAATAAAATTTATGTCTTTGAACATATTATTTTTAATCATGTGTTCATTTTTAATGTAATCATTCTTAATAATTTTATCACAAAAAAATGTTATTTCTTATAATCAAATCTCATTAAAATTAAAATAATAGATATGTATAATAATTGGAAGATATTATCAGGATTTTGGGTGTAAAAGTTTTATTTGAATATTCACTTAAAACCATAATGAGTATTTAAAAATATATCAAATCTAGCAAATACCATGCTTAAGGATACAGGTTTTGTACTTGGAAGCTTTAGTATTTATATTGTTAATAAAGTACTTATAAAAATAAAAATTATTTAATTTGCAAAAGAATTTTCTTCAGATTCTTATAAGCACGATATCGCAAATGAGTTCTATAAGTTTATAATTTTTTAAAAGTTTCAGAATATGTAGCTAATACTTTTACGATATTAAACTTTCATTGAACTGACACGGGAGAAAATCATACACAATAAGAAAGTCTCAAATATTCATGAAATATCGGAAATTAGTAATGAAATAATTTCCAAATACGTTGATAAATAACGTTATTGCACCGTTTAGTGTTGTTTAATTAACACGATATGTACTATTTGTGCTCAATTGTAGCGCCATTTAAAAGAGTAAATGTACGCTGCAGGAACAGTGCTGTACTGGTTGTGCAAATTTTTGTACGAGGATTTGATAAAATCAAAATTATTTTGTATAAAAAGATACTGACAAAGAAATATTTCCTGTTCCCAGAAATAACTATCGGATCCGTGAAGCTGTGTGTAAATATATCTAAATATTCTCCGAAGACTTTGATATGTGATTTTAGTAATAGGATCCTTTAGTTAAAGAAACATTTTTTTTTTTTTTAATATAAGAAAACATAAATAAAAAATAATTATTGTAACAATATGTAAATTTTGTTACTGATGAAAAAATTAAAGCAAACTTTATTAATAATTCTATAGCTATATTTTTAAAGGTAGGATATATTATATTGTACTTAAGAATAGAATATAAAGGATTTCTTTTGTTTATAAGTATTAAATTAGGTTCACGTCAATTTGCACTGTAAGAAAAAAACAAAAGAAAACATTTTAAGTAACGGGGGCTACAAACAGTAACACAGGTTACTTCCAGTAATAGAGATTACTTTTACTTAGGAGTAACAACGGTTAAGAATATCTACAAGAAGTAAATAAATCTACTATATCAGACTACTAATAAAGGTTGACTGAATAACTCTTAAATTATATTTGATAGATTTCTCTAACCTCTTTTACAAAAATCTTGTAACAGTTTACATATAGCAGAGGTCACGTTTAAGAAAATAGGTTTTTTGTTTTTATCTTCAATAGTTGTATAAAAATAATTAAATTTATTGTTTATATGATTTTTTTTTACTTATTGTTATGTAATTTAAACCAAAATCTTATCTTTAAAACAATATTACAATATAAAATTTGAGAAACAGAAGTTACAAACAGAAAACACACTTACCACAAAATATGATGATACTCCTTTATATTCAAAACATATTATACGTTATTTCAAATTTTTGTTGGATTCCATTTCTAAGAAGTGTTTTCTAAGAAGTGTGTCCATTATAAATTAAGTGTCCTGAGGTGACATATTTAACATATCTGCATTTAACATATTTATTCTAATGAAGTAGATGTGTAACAGATGTTATTTAAATAATTGTATATAAAATTTAAATATATAGAAATATAAAATTTAAATAATTGTATTAAATTATAAAATAATTTAAACAGAACAAATTTATTAAACTACTAGCAAATCCGCCCGGCGTTGCCCGGTCCCGTCAAAAAATAATACGAAACGCGAAATCACTCTAAAAATCGCTGCCCGAAACCCTTCTTCTGGTAACTCTTTGTCTTTCAGAAATTGAATAGACAGATTTACCCGAAGTGGAAGTAAATTTAATACCACCCCCTCAAATGTCTGAATCATTTGATTCAAAACGGGTCAGTTTTTGGTCAAAATTTAAAAAAAGTTACCGTCTGATTTTCACAAAATTTGCATTTTCGGAATCAGATGAAAACTGTGAGTTTCGATTCAAATAATCCAATACTTTTCTTAATACTCGAGGATGAGTGAAAATGAAACTTTTTCGTTTTCTGGGACAATCAAATCCGTAACTTTCTTTTGCGGTTTCAATAAAAAATAGTCATTTTAGGCGTACGCGCAGGAAAATCTTTTAGTTCCACCGCCAGAAGATGCATTTTGTTCTAAACAAATTATCCCACACGTGTCCCCGCTGCCTACGATACCGTGTATAGCAGACGTGCTAGGCACGCGTTGCAAAATCTTTTACTTCCAGTTTCTTCCGCCAGGTGGAGCATTCTGTTTTTAATAAACCTATTTCCGAACGAAACTTCAGCACTCGTTCCTGTTGCTTAAAGCCCCGTGTAGAAGGCGTGCCGTGCATGCGCGAAAAATCTGTTAGTTCCACTTTCCACCGCCAGAGAGTACCAAATCTATGACTTAAATAATTAGCTATATCTTAATTAGTTCATGTTAAGTTGAATGAACCGATTCCCGTTGTAAACCGACTCTCAGAATACGAGAAAATAAATCACACCCTGGATATTAATATTCATAAATGGTGTTAACAAAGGTCTGAAAAAATTATACCGAAGTTTATTTAGTTCCTAGGAGACCTCCGAAGAATGTCAGAAAAGATTGCGTTCGAATCGGACCAATATTAAATGCAAAATCTTTTAATTACATTGTCCACCTCCAGGGAGTGCACTCTGTTCTAAACAAACCTCTTTCCGAACGAAACTCGGGCACGTGTCCCCGCTGCTTATGACAACGTATAGAAGGCGTTCTGTGCACGTGCAGAAAATCTTTTAGTTCCGCTTTCCACCACCAGGGATGTCAAATCTATAACTTAATTAGTTATTTATATTTTAATTAGTTCATGTTAAGTTGAATGAATCAATTGTCGTTGAAATCGGGCCCTTTGTTTGTATCGGACAAATCTTAAATGCAAAAATGTTTAGTTTCACTTCCTCCCGCTAGGGCTGCACTCAGTTCTAAATAAAACTCTTTCCGATCGAAACTCCGGCACGTGTCTCTGCTGCCAATGATATCGTATAGCAGGCGTGCTGTGCACGCGCTGCAAAATCTTTTAGTTCCATTTTCTACCGACAGGTGGCGCTAAATCTGTATCTTAATTAGTTATCTATACCTTAATTAGTTCGTATTAAGTTGAATGAACTAATTCTCATTGAAATTGGGCCCATAGAACCCGAGAAAATACCTCTCCCTGGTCATTAACCCCTTAATCGTCGCGCCCGATACATTCACGGGCAGTGTAGGCTACTTTTTTAAAATGCAGATTGTTTGATTCCTACCAGTTGTTTAAAATAGTTTAATTGTCTTTATGCTCGCATTATTTTATCTGCCATTAAGTAATCCGAATTTTTATACTTAAAAAAATTGGTGGCAAGGAAGCAATCTGAATTTAAAAAAAGTAGCCTATAGACTTATCGGGCGCGACGATTAAGGGGTTAATGTCCAAAAATAGTGGTAACCAAGGGCTGAAAAACTGATACCAAAGTTTATCTAGTATATGGAGACCTGAGAAAAGGTTTCGTTTGAATCGGACTAAAAATTAAATAGTTCTGATTTTTGAGGCAGAGGGGGAAAGAGGGTGTTTCGATCAGAGCATTAACGCGATATTTAAACTAGAACCAAACACTCCCCCTCCCCCCCACCAACAGAATTTAACCAACGACATTAAAAAATGAGGACATATCATTAACTTTCTAAACAGAAACAAAATGACATTTTTTTTGCATACAAAAACAGTAAGTTACCGCTGTTAATTTCTGAAATCAAATACATAAATGACGTATACGTGAGAAAACTCTAAAAATCGCATAAAACAAATCGCAAAAATTCACAACTTGTTGTTCGAATTGCAATCAGCTGATGACCTTTTCATCTGGCCAATTACAATTGCCCGGTTGACTTCCAGCTGTGCCTACAATTCTATCAGCTACCAATCACAATTGCTCTGCAATGGGGTTTGACTTGTAGTGGGTGATTTGTGACGTCATTTGAAACAAAAAACGCTGCTAAACATGAAAAAAGTTAAAAAACGCATTAAAAATGAAATTAAAAGAAAAAGTCTAATAAAAAAAATCGGGATAATAAATAATCTGCCCTTCCCTTTTCAAATTATGATTTTTTCTGTAAAGAATTATCAACTTTCTCCAAGCCAAAAAGAGTAAAAAAAATGACGATAATAATATTTTTTTAATTGCTTTATAGGCGTATAGCCAACATAGTAAAAAAGTACCCAAGCCGGAACTCGAACCCGGGTCATCAGTATAGCGCATTGATGTTCTACGAACTGAACCACTTGGGAACGATATTCAGCATGGAACATTTTCACTCAGTATAACATGATGGCAAGGCTTCAAACGCAGCACAAGATGGAATATTTTCCGTGAGCCACCAACCCTGGGGCAAACACGAAATCAAAGCAAATCCAGCATCGATAATTGAATAAATTCATGTATAATACTTTGGAAATTTTTCCATAGAAAATTTCTCACGCCTTACATTCATAATAATAATTTTTTTTAATTGCTTAATAGCTTAAATTGCTTAATTGCTTTTCCAAAGTATTATATATGAATTTATTCAATTATCGATGCTGGATTTTCTTTGATTTCGTGTTTGCCCCAGGGTTAGTGGCTCACGGAAAATATTCCATCTTGAGCTGCGTTTGTAGCCTTGCCAACATGTTATAGTGAGAAAGTTCCATTCGGAGTATCGTTCCCAAGTGGTTCAGTTGGTAGAACATCAATGCACTATACTGATGACCCGGGTTCGAGTCACGGCTTGGGTACTTTTTCACTATGTTGGCTATACGTCTATTAAACAATTTAAAAAAAAAATGATTATTATGAATGCAAGGCGTAAGAAATTTTCTCTGGAAAAATTTCCAAAGTATTATATATGAATCTAAAAAATGATGATTCTGAGCGTATCTGAGGCTGAAATGGAAGCGCAACCACCGAACGAATCAAGCATTCTGGGCAAAATTACTTAGTGTCGAAGGAAAAAATTCGCCAAAAAATCAAAAATCGCTGTACGAATTTCGCATAAAGTTTATTGCAAAGAGGATAAAAAAGGTATATTGTGCTAAAAGATTGGAACCGGATTCCGGTTACTAATGTGGGTAAATCGCAGTAAAACGCCAAAAATCACTAAAAATCGCATTTTTAAAATCATGATTTTTTATCTGTAAAGAATTATCAACTTTCTCCAAGTTAAAAAGAGGAAAAAAACTGATGATTCTGAACGTATCTGAGGCTGAAACGGAAGCGCAACCACCGAACCAATCAAGCATTCTGGCAAAATTTCTTAGTGTTGAAGGGAAAAATTCGCCAAAAATTCAAAAATCGCTGTACAAATTTCGCATAAACTTTATTGAAAAGAAGATAAAATTTCCTATATTGTGCTAAACGTTTGGAACCGGATTCTCGTTACTAATGTGGAAAAAACGCAGCAAAACGTGAAAAAATACTAAAAATCGCATTAAAAATTAAATAAAAAAAATCTATTCAAAAATTCCAAAATCTGGCTTCGAGGTGCAAAACTACATGCATAGAGGTACCTTCCCACAAAATTTTGTAGCTCTGCGTGCAGCGGTCTCTTCAGAACACAACGGAGAAACACACACACTGGCTGACACGCAAACTTCCTTCTTTATTATAGTTGGAGATTAATACTCTAGATTGAACAATGTGTATGTAAAATTTTTATGCTTATAGTCATTCAAACGGCATAATTTCAGAGCTAAGCAAGAAAAAATAGAATAAATTTAGAAAAACATAAATGGCCGGGATACTTTTTCTCAAAACTACATAATTATTTTTTTAAAGAAAAGACATATAAATATTATAGGCCCTACTATGTAATTAAAAAAAAAAAAAAAAAAAAAAAAGTAATGTTGTAAACAATGTAATGTTGTAAAAAAATGTCTAAAAAAACTAATGTTGACATGAACAACTCATTTTGTAACATTGGTTTCAAAAGTTAAACAAAATCTTACACTTAGCCGGCGAGACCAGAGAAACTGATATATATACTGCTTGACAATTGCTAAGGAACAGAGACATTTTTCATCACAACTAATGATAGACGTCCTTTAAAGAAATTAGACTTTTGAAAAGAAATTAGATGTTTAATAGAGGTCCTAATGTACTTTTATTATTCAAAACGATTCAGATATTATCCCATGGCAAAGCAAGATGCGCAAAATATGCTTTTTACAGCGTTTTTCAACAGTTACGAAAGATTTTTGTGCTCTCCAAAAAAAGAACACATATGACTCGGTGAGATGGGGTATTTCCTCTTCCGACACTGATGCACATTTTGCAACGTTTATGCATGCTCGTCACTTAACACTTGAAGAGAGCTTGGGGAATTCTGTCCCAGTCGTTTCACAGGGGCGATTTAAGTTCGTGCACGGTTCGAGGAGAGTTCTGCCTTTAAGCAACACGTCTACAGATTTCATCCCAAGCGTGCTGTATAGGATTTGTGTCAGGAGAATAAAAAAGGCATATCATACGCTCAATGTCATCCCCTGTTAGTGTGAGGAATACTTCAGCTGTCTAATGTGGGTGGGGATTGTCATCCAGGAACAGAAATTCTGCTTTAACTGGACCACGTAAAAGATGAGTATAATCTGGAGAACGCTTGTCGCTGTACCTTTTTCAAATATGGGAAGCTGAATACTGCCATTATGCCTGATACCCGTTCACAAAATCACTCTTAGGTCATAGATATCCTTTTTTTGTACATTCTGGTGATGGGGATGAATTCCTTTTCTTTCCACACTAGCTGGTGCCCAGAATCACTGTTTATGTTGAAGCGGAATTTATTAGAGAACATGATTCTGAACAACTCATTCTAACCCCAACTAATATGCTCCTTACACCGAAGTAAACTTTCCCTACGATGATTAACTCATAGTGGAATGCATGTAGCAAGCTTCTGCGCATTTGAGTCAACATTATTTAATCACCGAGAAATGGTTCTCGCAGATAATCAAGTACAAGTAGTGTTAGCAAAGTCTGAGGTTATCTGATCTGGCGTTTCATTTATATTCCTTTTGGCCACTAGGTAGATAAATCGGTGCTCTTAAGGTGTGATGATCCTACCACGGCTTCCAGAATACCTTCTCGTAGCATTTCCACTTCCAGAGGTCTTTTTAAACTACAAGATTACACCCTTCGACACGTTTCTTGCTTTGGTAACTGGGGTGGCGCTCTGCCCTACCTTCAGACAACCAAACAGCTCAACCGTTATCGTACACAATCAAATGATGCATTACAGATATTTAACAGTCAACACCTGTCGTCCGAAAAGGAAATGTATAGCTCTATCTATATTCAGAAACTGGCAGTGTGACTTTCCTGTCAAATGTTATTACTCTCGATTTCAAAGAAGGAAACCACGTGGATGCCTTTAATACAGACAAGAGACCTTGCTATACAACGTACACTACCGTTGTTTGATTTGTGTTTGCGCAACATAATGAAACGCAATTTTGCACAAATTTGTTATTCCTTTTTTTCTTGTCAAGCAGTGTATATATATAATACACTCAACCCATCACTTAATCACAACTTATACAAACAAACTACACATACACACAGATGTCATTCTTCTACATCTAAAAAAAAATATCGTCCAAATTAACTAACACTCAAATTAAAAAATCATTAAATACTTTACAATCTTCTTTTTACAGTAATTATAGCTGGAAGTCTCTTCGTAAATTTTTATTTGCCATTCCAAAACATCATCTCAATAAATATTTTAAGTTTTTTACTTCTAATCATTCATTACCCATTTTAGTGTAACTTACTTTGATACACTCCATTTTAAGTTAACTGTTCTCAATGTTAACACTAACACAAAAACAAAGAACTTAAATAAAAGTAATCCACACTTAATCATTACCTTTACTAACCCAGGTTTTAATGAAATTAAACTTAATCATCTATTTAACAATGGATAATGTAAATTTCCACTTCATAGTATAGATATTAAAGTACTTTTAAATACCCTATTAGTTTAGGGCGTAGGATATTTAATTATAATAAATTTTCTAAAAATTTCAAACACATTGACACACATTCATGTAAATGCAATGAACGCTAATTAACAAAATATATTAATGCCCACTATGGACACGTCATAACTGGTAATCTAGACATTGTCGCTAATTCTCATTTAAGATTTTAATGCGCTTTGTCACTGAGTATTACCTTCTTTCACTTTCATACCTTAAGTCAATCATTCAACAATTCACTTATGATTTGAATTTTTATTTACAAAATAGCTATCAACTATGTAAAAAAAAAAAAAAAAAAAAAAAACACTGAATTTTATGCAAAGTGGAAACATAATGTCATTTTTCTTTTCAAACAAAATTTGCAGAAATCGCATATTGTTAAAAATTCTGTTACTTTCTGCACCCTTACGCACATTCGTAAACTACAAAACGATTTGATCATAAAATATATTGATAAGACTACTAATAACAATGCCATCATCTCCAAATATTACTACCACTACCTTCTAACAAATGCAATTACTTCTAACATTAATTTTACACTTCATCATGTTTCATTAAAAAAAAACAATAGACATATTTTAGGTTAGCATAAATTATTATGCTTAAAAAGTAAAAACTTCAATTGTCCTTACATTGTTATGAGATTCCCAAGTTTCACAAAAATCCTTTAAAACTCCACACTGTCACTGTTGGATGTAATACCTATAACACGTGCTCTAATTCACTCTTTTTAAATATTCTCACACAAATTTAAAATTTATCTATCTCAAAAGAGAATACTTATTGTATCGAAAACAGTTTTGTGTTAGTTAATAAAATCAAAGCACTAACAAATATTAACAATATTATTACACATATTACATATTATTACGTATGATTTCAAGGACCTATTCAACAATATTCTTTTGGCAGATTTACACTCTACTATTAATTCACTTTTTATAGAAAAATTATCATTATAATTACCTGCAATATTGATTACGTCAATGCTGTAACTAATTTTTTAGTTTTTCATAACTATATTTTCCAAAATAATTTATTCATATATTCATATGCATTCATTTCCATAACTTATTCCACAAGGCGCAGCTAGCTCCAGCATGCTATCAGATTTATATCTTTATTTCTATGAAAGAAAGATTATTAACTATATTTTGCTGTATAGATATATAGATTACATAATCATTTTTTCCCTTAATGATAATCAATCTATATCTCTTCTTATAGCTGTAGTGTATTTTTCTAATCTAGAACATAGTACTTCTTATTTAAATTCTACAATTAATTTTAAGGACGTCACTATTACTATTCTTTCTTATCATACTTTAACATTCAATATTAATGATAAACGTAATGATTTTTCATTTAATGTTATTAATTTTACTAACTTTTATTCTTGCCTACATATTTCAGTATACAGAAATAGTCTTCTAAATCACTGCATTTGTATTAAACGTTTGTGTTCCTCCCATTTTATAAGGTCAAACTTTTATTTCTTCACGGATCCAACATTAAACATTCATCTAATCTTACCAGTATGGGCATTAAATATGCATAGCACTATAAAATTGGAAAACAATATTATGGAGATTGGGCGTGGATTGCTGAAAAATTTATAAAAAATTTATAAAAAATTAATATAAAAAAATAAAATTTCTAAAATTTCTCCCCAAAAAATATAAAATCGTAATGCTACTATGGACGGTTGAGGTGGTACTGCTAAATATTTTTTTGTTTAAATAAAAAAAAAAATACGGGTTTCATTCATCTAACACTATTATTTTATCATTTACATAACATCTCCTCATACATGGCTATATATTTTCACCCCCTTAAATTTTTATTTTTTATAATGTTAATACATCTACATATTAATATCTTTCTTATTCTTTTCTATTTATATATTTTTAATTATCTATTTATCTATTCAATTTTTAATTATCTTTTTTATCTATTCAATTTTTAAGTTATTATCTACATCATCTTTCTATATTTTTAAATACTATTAACTACATACTTTCTAAATTTAATTATTGTTTACTACCATATTATTCCCTTTTAATCTTCATATCAATTTATAGCATGATTTACAGTAATAACTACAATGTATGCAATTTATCTTAAGATAAATAATCCTCTCATTAAAGGTCGATAGTAGCATTTCTTATTTTATTTAAAGCATCGATGGCAGCATTAGACACTTCCTTTTTTTATTACTACTGTACTCTGTTTTACCATGACACAGCATTTCCTAGTCCGCCCCTTTGGACTTGCACATGGATATAACTGAATCTGGTTTAATCACTTTCTCCCTTTACTTCACTGGTGAAATGTGTCTATTATTATTTAGTTTCTTATCTATTATAGTTGGATCATTATTTATTTTATAGATCTATTTTCGCATTTTTTTGGGGGGGGAGGGGGGTAGCGAGGGGGTTGATATGTTATAAGGAGCTTAATAGACATATATTTACTATGAATTATTCTTATGATACTCCTCTGAAGATTCCATGAGACATAGTTTTTCATATATTTTTGTAGTATCTTTTCCTTTGATTTTTATACTATCTCTTCCTTTGATTTTCACACATGTGGTTTCATTTTATATATCTTAACATAGTATAAAACAAAGTCGCTTTTTCTGTCCCTATATCCCTATGTACGCTTAAATCTTTAAAACTACGCAACGGATTTTGATGCGTTTTTTTTAATAGATAGAGTGATTCAAGAGGAAGGTTTATATGTATAATAACATCCATTAAATAGTGGAGAAATGCTGTTATTTTTTAGGTTTAAGTCGCTTTTTCTGTCCCTATATCCCTATGTACGCTTAAATCTTTAAAACTACGCAACGGATTTTGATGCGGTTTTTTTTAATAGATAGAGTGATTCAAGAGGAAGGTTTATATGTATAATAACATCCATTAAATAGTGGAGAAATACTGTTATTTTTGAGGTTTAAGTCGCTTTTTCTGTCCCTATATCCCTATGTACGCTTAAATCTTTAAAACTACGCAACGGATTTTGATGCGTTTTTTTTTAATAGATAGAGTGATTCAAGAGGAAGGTTTATAAGTATAATAACATCCGTTAAATAGTGGAGAAATACTGTTATTTTTGAGGTTTTTAATGTGATGTCGTAAATAATTTCATTTTTTCCGCTTATACATTGCAAACGCAGGCTGAACCCTACAAGATTTATCAAAATAATGTACTAATTATTGTACACATTAAAAAGGTCTACAGGAAACACAAAGAGATGAAGGTTTTCAAGGTTAACCCGAAGCAAAGCGAGGGAGGGCCGCTAGTATATATATATATAATGACTATTAAATCATAAGATAGTATCGATACTAGAAAAAGATGACCAAGATATATAAATTTTTGGTGTTTTCTGACACTTAAATGGAAAAAACACTGTTTTAGTGCAGCATATTGTTGAAAGTTCATAAGATTCAAAGTATCATAACAAAGTACATTTTGGTCATACAAAAATTTAATTTTTACTGTTATAGGAGAAAGAACATTTGAAATATCTGTCCAATTCGAACTATACCATATATATATATATATATATATATATATATGATGGCTTGAATTTTATATATATAATTATAATACCTTTATATATATAGTTATTTAATCGTGAATTTTTTTAACGAGAAGAAGTCAGTTTAAAGCCTTATATTAATCATTCCATAAATAAGCTGATGGATATTGACTTGTTTTTCCTCAATTGTGAAAGACTAACGATATTTTTTATAAAATGTATTAAGTCATATGTATAAGGGGTGTGCCATAAATTTCCAAAGATATATTTATTAACATTTTATTTTTTTTATATTTCAGGTACCCTTAAAAATGCGTTTCAATAAAGAGCAAGGAATTGAAATTATACTGATGGCTTAATTCATGTTGTTATTCATGATATTAATTAATCTAGTATATTATATAAATAAAAATTTTTAAATATTTATTTTTACTTTGTATGGAAACTTATGTCACATTCTTTATTTTGAACTAAATCATCATTATACTTTATTGTCTGAAAATTTTAGTGAGACCATTATTATTTTCTTTATTTTACAGTTTATTAGTAGAAATGAATTAAAATATTTTAATTTGATTATAATGGGTAGATCAATCCTTTTAATTTTTTGTAACAATTTGTTGTGGTCAGTGGATGAGACAGGCAAACCGATAGAACCAACAAATAATTTACTTTTAAGCCAAGAAAAACTTTTACATTAGTCTAATGAAATGAGGGAACGTATTTTATAAATAATTTTCTTCATGTAATTGACCTCATTCAATATCAGTTACATAAGTAATTTTCAAATCTTAAATTATGATAGATATTTAATGCCAGAAAAAAATGCTATCAATAAGTTAGCAATAAAATTAAATTTAATGTTTGTTATCAAAATATTTAGAAAAGAATTAAAGAAACACTGTAGTGCTGTGTTTTGCAGTGTGTTTACACTGTGTTTTCTTTTGACGCAAAAGAAAAAATATATGGAAAACTAAATTTGTACCTTGGTAGAAAAATGGCCAATGTCAGTTTTTGCCATTTTAGGAAAAGCTGATTTAAATGTTTATTATTATTGCTAATTACTTGGAATTATTACTGAAAAAAGATTATTTGCGGAATAAATTTAGGGATACTTTGACATTTATTTATGGTTATACCTATGACTTGTGAAGATGTTGGTGGACATAATATTCGTGGGAAAATAAATCGTGAGTTTGGACATTAATCGCTTTTTCTACCATGATACAGAAATAAATACTGAAGTAGTTAAGCCACCAGTTTCATTTATTTGTTGGTAAGTCGCTTTCAAATATGAGTGAAATTTAGCTGCACTTAAAAGGTTGTTTTCATAGCGAAATCTAAATCAATAGATTTTTCAAATTTTAAAAATTCATAATACTCCGAGTCCTCTAAAAATCACTCGGAGGACTCGCTATCGCTACCCTTTGAACTTGGGTTTTATAGTACCTTTTTGACATATTATTAAACGTTTTTATGGGGGAAAATGATTTAATCAAGGAAAAATGCAATTTCTGTGGTAAAATTTGAAAGAAAAAATTAAATAAGTAAATTTTAAAACCATACTCCTCCTGCAATTTGGAAATTTTGAAACTTTTTTTATGCAGGCTTTTCTTACAATTGTGTTCTATAACGGTAGGGATCTTATTTCCGTAAAGTTAAGAAAATGCCATGACGTATATAAAACATACAGTAAAAATGACATTTATAGCATTTTTATTAGCATTTTTATTTTTCAAAAATAACGTATTTATATTACTGAAAACCCGATCCCTAATTTTATGAAGTGCATCTTAAACATCGTCCAGAAAAAAAAAAAAAAAAAAAAAAAATAGCGAGTGAATTGAAAATTGTATGTGGAAGTTTCAGCATTGATATATTGGGAAAACAGAAACTGGGAAAAATTAATTTAAAGATTGCAAATCCCATACATTAAAAGAGAAATGGATGCAATTAAAAGCATTTTTCATATATTTACAATCATCAGATATTTACGTAACTTCGCCAGAATTAGCCTGTAAAAAAAGTAAAAGTGAGTCCGTAAATGTGTCAAAGTTTCGCGTTGTTAAACGGGGAAAAATATTTTTTTTTCCCGCCTTAAATCAAAGAAATGTATAAAATTATTCTTGACAAATGCAATTTTTCATAAAAAGGAAAGAATTAATGTGGATTTTTCTCTTACTTAAGAAAATGTATGTGGAATTTTTATATTCAATAAATCTATTATTTAAATAAAATACAAAAAACAATTTTATTTCTAAATATGTCTAATACCAATAATAGATGGCGACACTATTAAACGCTGTTGTCCAGACATGATTCTCTAACATTTCATAATTAATGTGGAAACGGGGAAAATTATTTTTTTTCCGCCTTAAATCAAATAAATGTATAGAATTATTCTTGACAAATGCAATTTTTCATAAAAAGAAAAGAAGTAATGTGGATTTTTCTCTTACTTAAAAAAATGTATCTGGAATTTTTATATTCAATAAATCTATTATTTAAATAAAATACAAGAAACAATTTTTATTTCTAAATATGTCTAATACAAATAATAGATGGCGACACTATTAAACGTTGTTACCCAGACATGATTCTCTAACATTTCGTAATTTGTTCCAATTTGAATTTTACAATTATATGAACAGTCTGTTGTATTATATTTTATCCATAAATACCATGAATATCTCGAAACTTATACGTATTCCAAAACATTTTTGGAATTTATTCCAAATTATGAAATTTTCAGAATGCATAACATAGCAAGTGAAAAAAGTGTTTGGTGCTGCCATCTCTTCGTAACATTTTCAAACGTATTGCCGAATTAGTTGTTTTATGTTGGTATATTTCAAGAAATATATCTAACACAGTGATTGGGGAAAACATTTTTTATAGCAAATTACGAAGACTATTTCATAAAAAAAAAAAAAAAAAAAAAAAAAAAAAAAAAAAAAAAAAAAATAGTTGACTAAAAAGACCTGCTTCGAAAAAATTGCGATTACAAACTACTTTTTCAAAAAATGGCATTACTTCAGCTACTTTTGGACGAGTAATTTTGCCAAATGATTCAATCTTATACTGGAAGTTCAGTAAAAAATAGTATCCGTACACAGAGATGGCAAGTCTCCGAATTTTTTAGCACTTCTATTTTCGTATGGAAAATTTTGTTTTATTTAATCGCAAAATTATCCGATTAAATAAAACAAAATTTTCTGTATAAAAATACTGGTATTTAAAAATCCAGAGACTTGGCAGCGCTCGTGCATATTTTTGCATAACTATACACTGCATGACTTTTATTTACTGTCCTCACAATAATTGTTGCATTGGGGCATAAAATTACTACTTATCTGTATATTTGCTAATTGTTTTATTTATCTAAGTCTCCAACATATTCTGAAAGTGTCTTAACACTGTACAAGCTATAATTGCTGTAAAAAAAAAAAAAAGAGCCTCTACATACAACAAGTTGGAAATTGTACGTCAAACGTGACAAATGAGCGTTCGTACTATAGCTAGTTTCACTGAAACGAATTATATCGTCTGTTATTATGATTCGATTGATTTCCGTAAAAAAATAAGTACATTTTAAGTTGGCAACATTTTATTTTTTGTTGACATTTACTGAAAATTCCAATGGGAAACTTAAGCGTAGCTTTGAAAATTTAAGAATTTGAAATTCGTATTTATACTCTTTTTCCATTTACTATTTTTCCAGAAACATCTATCCAAAAAACTGTCGGCAGATTATTTAAAAAAAAAATTGCTATAATTAAAACTTTAGTATGCAAATTCAGTTTTTAAATTCAGTAGTACGGAAATAATATGACTCCATCTTAAGTATGACGTAATCCCAATGGCAACCTAGAATCATTACCAATTATTTACATATGATAGAATTTAATAGAATGGAGAAAACTTTTATTAATATCTTAAGTTTCAATTTCATTTTCATAAAATTTGAAATGACTCGACAAAATTCTGCAACGATTATATATATAGTAAATTTCAAACCATTCGGTTGGGTAGTTTTTAGGCTGTTTATGCGGACAAACGGACGGACCAGACGACGACTATAGGTGCTACGTTTTTATTTAATTACGAATGCGCCTAAAAATATTATCAAGCCAACACTATGACCTGTAAATATTAGTGTGATTTCTTTAGAAATCGACCTATGGTAATCACTTTATTTATATATGTCTATCTACATACATATAATGCAAAACTTGTCATCACGGTAACGTCCGCAGTGCAGAACCAATTCGAACCTAATTGCACAGTGTAGTGATCTTGTACATATGTTGGATGAGTTCGTTAATCAAGTATTTAGCTCTTATAGTTCCTTTACAGCGACACACAAAATAATTCCGTTATATTATAATCTATGAAGAAAAATCGTTTGAGGTGCATTTTACTGTTGTTACAATTTACTGTTGTTTAAATTTGTTCAAGTTTGATTTCTGTGGTTTCTTTAAGGTAAAATATCTTGCATGAGTTCGTTAATCAAGGAGATTCGGTAATTCGTTCGAAAATAACGGACCTTTGAAAATCCGAATAACATTCCGGTCATTGGAGTTATATTTTCAGTTCATTATTAATACATGTTAAATTTCTTCGGTTTCAAGACTTTCGTTCGTATTCATTGAATGGTTTGCGTTCGAACCTCGTTTGAGAGTTGGGTTGGGTTGGGTTGATTATTGACGGCCAATTATCTACACTAGGGATATAGGCCCGGGGGGAGTGCCCTTCGTGGGGGTCTTTCTAAGGGAACCTAATCCGTATTTACGCATGGATAAATCCACGGCTCGAAGAAAACCACGAAAACTCCGAACGATTAGGCCGACGGGCGCGATTGGGATCGAACCCAGCACCTCCCGTCTACCAGCTTCGAGAGCACAACCTCTCAGCCACTGGTGGGGCACTCGTTTGAGAGACAGAAATGTATTATATCTTAGTATCGTCATATGTTAGCCTTGTGTCATCACGATAACGTCCAAAATACTAGACCGAATAGAACAAAATTTGGGCAGTGGATTGATGTTGCAATGTCTTGGATGAGTTGATATTAAAGAACCTCCGATGATCCCTTTGAAAATTCGAATAACATTATGGTCAATGAGGCTATATTATTTGTAAAATTGTGTTCTCAAGTTCGTTGTTAAAATTTTTCGATTTCAATAAAATTTTTAGAAGTTGTTTACTTTAAGTGAGATATATTAAATTTTGAGGGCATTCATTGAATGGTTTGAATTTGAACCTTGTTCGAGCTTCGGTAATATATGAGAGATTTTTAAACTAAGATTTCAACATTTTTTTAACATTTTTGATACAATTACCTCTTATGCATTCAATTACATTTGGCAAGCGGAATTTAAAATTTCCCTATAAATTAACTTTCTTGTCAAAGCAGAGAACTTGAAGAAGTAAGACAAATTTGTTTAATTTTTATTAAATCTGATGTATGTACCTTAAAAAAAAATTCCTGACGGCTCGGCCTACAGGCACAGGTAGATTTCGAAGACGCGGACCTTTGGGGCACCTGTTTGTTGGGAATTGCGGAAGAATTGACCTTTTTGCCATGATGCCGCAGTTGGAACCGCCCACTTCGAAATCTAACTTGTTTGCGGGCGGAGCCGGCAAGGATTTTTTTTTTTTTTTTTTTAATTATTATTATTATTTTTTTTTTGCTATAAGGGTTGGTCCTATAAAAAACTTGTCAATATAAAAGTTTTAGATAATATTAAGATGATTTATAATAAATTTAAGCTTAAGCGGATTTGATAGCTTGTGAATTCACGAAGTTATGAATTTTTTTCTTCTAAAACCCCCCTTGAGACCATTTTTAATGATATCAAAAATCTGTCATACATAAATTTTCGGCCCTTTTCCTAGAAGTAATAATAACTTTAAACGGATTCGATACGTATCATAATTAAGACGTTATGGGGTTTTTCTGTTTTCGCAAAAATCCCCCCATTTCCACCCCCCCCCCCTGGTTCGATTTTGCCCATTAACTAACTTGACCGAGATTTTATGCCCTTTGACTTTATGTATTAGTTTGGAAGAGATTTGTGTAGAATTATTGGAGTTATCGTGTCCATAAAAAAGTGACATATATATACAGTGGAACTTCCATTTAACGAGGTCTCATCGTTAAACTTAAAAACTTCGTTATGAAGAAAATTCGTTAAATAGAAATTAACTTAAATTCAGGAAATTTTTTCTTGAGATATGACAAACAGGTAT
The DNA here is from genome assembly GCA_963931845.1 of Maratus michaelseni. Taxonomy (NCBI): domain Eukaryota; kingdom Metazoa; phylum Arthropoda; class Arachnida; order Araneae; family Salticidae; genus Maratus; species Maratus michaelseni. The sequence continues at coordinate 369,571,579 of OZ007586.1, forward strand.
TGGATTCAGAAGCATTTGATTCAGTTTTAATTATGAAGCCGTCTTTTACAAAACAGTTGTGTACGGTCGATGAAATCACGTCACATTCCCAAGCTTTGGCCCAAGCTTTCATCAGCTCTGATACACAGAATCTCAAACTAATGTTTTCACTATATCGGCTTTTTTCTGTCTTTTTCGATAATGTACTTCAAGATTTTTTATTATTCCTTAGACTAATGATTGAAGTTTAGCTGTATTGGCAGGAACAAAAATAACTTTGATGTTCTTCGGTTTGTATTTTGAAGCACGTTCTTTTGAATGCACAAAGCAATTGTCTATCAGCAATGGAAGATCAGAATGGTACCTGTCTGACTCTAATAGATATTTTTTGTTTCAATGCATCTGACGTCATTGCGACACCTCATCTTCTATATCATTGAAGGTAAAAATGGGATTTTGACTTCCCCCAACTGTGAGCGCTGGAGTCTCGGAGTGGGAGAATAGTGATAACAAGTGTTTTTCTTAGTGTGAAAAAAAATTGTTTTATTTAGCACCAAGCAGAATGGAAATTATTAAATGTGTTCATTTTATTACAATCGAATCCGCTGAAATAAATTTGCATATCCTTCGAACAGCAATCGCTTAATTTGAATTCTGTACAGGTACAAAAGTGGAATAAACTTCGTTATATAGAATATATTTTTCGTAATGTGGAGATTAATTTACATGCTAATGGTGTTCAAAGTCAAAGTTCTGCAGAAAATTTCGTTAAGTAGAAAACTTCGTTAAATAGGGATTTCGTTAAAGGAAAGTTCCACTGTATATAAAGTTTTGAACTGTGGGGGGTGGTTTTGGGTTCTGGGAGTCATGATCGGCGTAGATCTGCAAAAAATTTTCAAAAATTCCAACTTAGGGGAGAATATAATAGGTAATATTTCTCACGAAATCTGCCTAAAATCTATGCTACCAATCTATGCTTCCGGCTGAATCAGAAGGACTTGTAATAAACGTTATTATATTAATTTCCACAAGTACCAATATCTATGAATCGCCAATGTACGACATGAGAATAATCATAAAATAGGAGAAACAGAATTATATTGACTAATGACACATGAAAAATAAACTTCAAAAGACATTCAGTTTTCTCGCTTTTTTTGCATGGCTTCCAACCTACCAGTATTTTTTTTTTTCTCAAGTCAAAAAACATGTTTGGCACCACAAAATTTATTCCATAAAATTGTTTATTTAATAATATGAAAGGTTTCTATATTATTTGATTTTTTAAGAAAATTTTCTGGTTAAATTAAAAAACAAAAAAACCGACATGTTGGTAACTATGGTGTTGATATTTGTATAATTTTGATCTCAATTTTATAATATGTACACAAAAAATTAATTTAACAATTAGTTTTGTTTTCTGCAAAACTGGTGATAAATTTCTTTAAAATTACTAAAAGTTTGTTAATTAGTTGGATAATAATTATTTTTTTAGTGTAATCATCTGAGCACCCATCCGTTTTATCACTTTCTGAAACAAAATAATAATAAAATATAAGCTGTTTATTTAAAAATATGTTTGCTCATTTTTAATAAAAGTTTCATTTCAAAATTACAATCCTATGAACAGGAACGGTTTAGCCATAAGATAGTCATACAACGCTTTGCTAAACGCTAAAACTGGGATTTGTTACCGTTAATAGGACTATAGCTTTGTAATTAAAGAGTTTACTTAAAGGCCCAAACTTTCAAATTATACATTTTTTTAACAACTTCTTGATACCGGGTATAGATTTTGTAAAATACTAATCCTATATTTAAAAAAAAAGTTTATGTGTTGGAAGTATGAGATAAATGTCACACCCACAACATTTAACAATTGAAATTTCACTGTAGATGAATAGATAACTGATATATTTTCTTTCCAAACTCTTCCATTAAATTTTTACTTCTAATACTGTATATATATTACTACTATTTACTATACTGTATATATATTACTTACTATTATTTATCTACTATGGAGGTTATCTTTTTAGAAGTAACTCAGAAATTATTGAAAACAATAATTAAATGAACAAAACAAGAGGGAAATATTATTTAAATATCATGAATTCAAAATACTGTCTGTAATTGATAACGTATTCCAGTTTTTACAGCGGCATTTCCTCGTGAACACTTATTGGTCTATATTATTAGTAAGAAATATCGTCGAATCTTCATATTGCGGACAGCTATTGAAATTACTGACTTATTTGAGTGTATTTAGACAGAAAGAGAATTGAGAAACTTGTGTGAAACTTTTTGTCTACATTGAAAAATATTTTACTTTGAGATTTGCTAGTAAAACCTAAGGTCTCGATAAAATCAAGTGCGGACTTACCAAAAAAATAATTTTCTTACACTCAACATATGTCTACTTAATCGTTATTAGGTCTTCATGTTTTAATGTCAGGTTTTTTTCATTCGGAATTGCTTTATTTACAGATTCATTCATTATTTGCATTTCGAGTTGTTTTTCTGTAATTTTCTAGATTATAAAATCAGACAAATCAATATAATTAACTCGCAACAAAAGCCAATACAATTAATACATTTAGAGTGTGATGGAGTTTTAAGTAAACAAATCTATTAGTAAATACATGAGTCAACGGCAATTGTATATCCCAATGCTGTAAGAATAGCAAATAATATTTATGCAGCGTGTGGTTGTGTATAAATGTTATATATAGTAGTAGCCACTCGTTAATTCGCTGGCTTAAATGTATAGCTCTGTTTTTGTGCCTTTTGATAAAATAAGCTGCAGTTTAATCGCATTTATTATTTAATTATATTTATATGTTGATTGTATTACATATATCTCTGTTAATGTCGCTAAGAAAATTGTAATATGTGTATAAATCAACGTTTTGGAGAGAAACACAAAACATTTCCTTGTGTATTATCTTTCTTACTTTTCAATGTACTCACAGTAATATCACACTTATTTTATTGTGTCCCAACAGACGCGATATAATGGAGGCACAATATTATTTAATCTGCATCCTCAGTTTTGAATGTAGATTGAATTCTTTGACAAAATCTGTAAGCGGCAAAGTACAGCTACTTTTAAAAGCTAGTTTGTGGTCGCTACTGTTTAGAACAATTAGTTATAGTTGAGTTATCTACATTTTCGATCAAGTAGTTGCAGTTCTCTACAACAAAAATGTAGTTTTTGTGACCACTGACCTTACCCCTATTCAGTGCTGCCGAAATCCAAAACTCTTTAGGTTTGAGTATTTACCTTCTATAAAAAAAATTAGAATTAAGCTAAGCATTCTACAAAAAGTACATTGAATTAGGGGAAATAGAACTTCGTTAATTTTTAGATTAAACTAAAAATATCTTTTTAAATGTTGATTCTAATGAAAATAATTAAAGTTCTTTAGCTATTATTTTCTGGAAAAAGCATTACTGAATGTATGTGTTAATAAACCAATCAAGAACATATTCAAAACTATAAAAATCCTTTTTTGACAAAAATTTTTCTCATTATTTTAAAGTTGTACAAGCTAACGCTAATATAGTGCGTTTATTTAAGAAGCCAAATTCCATAGTCTAGTCCATCTCAATAATATAAGGGAATCTACCCTTATTTACCCTTAAAAGTCTACCCTTCTAAATACAGGGTGATCGGTAACTATCGGGCAAAATTTTAAAGGTTGGTAGAGAGGACCAAAATAAGTATTTTTTGCCATAGAATATGTGTCTGGAAATGACGCATATAACTGTCATCTATTGGCGCTTACACTTTGTTTTTCATTGCACCTTTCACATTTTTCTTCGTCACCAGCGCTTAAACCCGCTTTTTTCGGGCACACATTCTATGACGAAAAAGGCTTGTGTAGGTTCCCTCTACCACCCTTTAAAATTATGCGTTATTTTCCTATCACCCTGTATATCTTATAGACTGAGAGACAGCGACAAAATATTGAAAGCATTTGATCAAAGATTTAATGTATAAAACCACAATAAGATTGAGAGACAGCGACAAAATATTGAAAGCATTTGATCAAAGTTTTAATGTATAAAGCCGTATAAAGCCACAATTGCACTTGAATGGTTATACAAGGAAATACTAGTCTGCCTACTTCTTCGCTTGACGAACATGTGTAAAAATTGACATAAATATGTAAAAATATAGAGGCAAGTCAAACCATTTGATCAATGTTCATACAGTGCAACCTAGTATGAGTAACATTTTCTAATAACGAAAAAACTAAATGCAGACCATTTGTAGGTTACGAAAGTGTAACCAGGACGTCATCAAAAGAATCAAAAATCGCACTCTAGTCAAACCCTTTGATCAATTTTGATTTAAATGCCATTTGATTCAGGACATTGAAAAAAGTATATAAATGCAAAAAAGCACACCAAAAATATATTATGAACACCGGCAGACGTACGCAAAGTGTTGAAAATAGGAAAAGTTAAAATCAAGTCACGTGTTTTGATTAATATTCTTGCTTTATATCTTACATTAGTATCTTACATCTTTACATTAGTCTCATAGTTAAAATACTGACCGCAGATCATTTGGACATACAAAAGAGGCGGTGGATGTCATTATGCAAAAAAGCGGACCCTAGCAAGTCATTTGCATAAATTCACAGAAAGTCTTCGTTAGTTCACGGAAACTGAAGAATCTTATCAATCCGGTTGATAGAGGCTTGGACAAACAAGCTTACAACATTGTTACAGGAAAGGATACCTCTCAGGATAGATGTAATTTTCTGTTGATTGCTGAGGAAGTGGGAAATCTACAGAGAGGAAGGTTTATAGCTGAATGTGTTGCTGACAAGGATAGATTTGAAAAATTCTTCAAAACAAACAAAATTCTCACCTTTGGAGCCAGTTTTGCTAAAATGGCTATCAGCTTTCTTAATAAGATTCAGCAAGTGCGAAAGCAAATAGATTTGTTTAGAAAAATGCTAACACTTTCTTTAGATGAAAATATTAATGTTGACAAAATTATTTACAACTCTACAACTCCTATGCCTATGTCCTTATGTCACACAGATGGCACAATGCTCAAACCAGATAAATCACTATTGATTAAAATGTGGAAAAATAAAATAACCTAAACTTCTAAGAATATTGATGTGAAAACTGTAGACGGTTTATCCATTCTACACCTGATGAAAGAAGTTACTAGAACATTTGAGGCAATTTTCTAAAAAATCCTTCAGATAGTAACAGACATGTAATATTTAAGGGTAGTTATTATCTTTGAGAGATACAAGACTCCATCAATTAAAGATAATGCATATATGCGAAGAGAAAAAATCGAATAACGATTTTAGACAACCACTAGCCCTGAACAGGTAAATACTGCAGATTTTGCAAAAGAATTAAGTAATGCCAAATTCAGAGATAATGGTTCATTTTCTCCTTAATTACTGGAGCAGCAATGAAAACGTTCCATTCCTTAGTGCATAAACTGTACCTTTTAATTTTGACAATCGTGGGGGATAGAATGACAGTAGAGTAAGTCAAATATTTGAAAAATCTAGATAACCATATTTTCAATGAAAGTATATTAATTTCTGTTCAGTGCGACTGTCAAATAAGTGATAGTTCACTTAGGGAGTTGCTAGAGAGCAAAACAAGTTGGATCACTTAATGCCACGGCAATACAACAAGTTTCACAAAACCTTTCATTTCTTAAATTATTAAATATTGACTTACTCCACTGTCATTCTAACCACCTCAATTGTTACCGTTTCAAAGTAGTCGACGGAAGCGTTCATAAAACTGAAGTTCCTTATATGTCTTCGCCGTCCTATGAAGAAGCTGATACAAAAAGTGTTTATGTTTACCATGTGTGTATTATTACTGATGATGCTGAAGTCCTCATAAGATGTTCTGATACTGACATTCTTGTCTTTCTTCTTGGTAATATGAGTCACTTGCTCTTTTCATCGCTGAAAGTTTGGATTGACAGTAGTACCAGAAACAATGAGAGGTATATTGGGTGTGACATCTTGTATCACGAAAAAGAGAAATACTATCGAAGCTAATATCACGATTTCACGCTATAACTTTTATGATTGTAATCCAGAATTTTTCAAGAAGAGCAAAACAAGACATTCCAATGTCTCACTGAAAAATCCTTAATATCAATATGCGTTTAGTAATCTATCTGAATCTGATTTATCACAGAACTAGCAAGCTACGCCCGCTACGCTGGTCAATTTCTCTTAACGAACCTTTAATCAAACAAAATATTGACATTTCATAATTCACTTTTATATTTTAACAGAATAATAAGGATACTATAATTTGTGACTCGTGCTACAGTCAATATACACGTCAGGACACGTCGCCCTTATCATTATCTTTTTACGCCGGAAGGTTTCGCTATGGTACTCTATTGTGAAATTTGGTAATTTTAGAAATTCAATAGTTGAAAAATCGCAGAATCATTAGATTATTTTTCTTTAGAAATTGTTCTTAGAGCGCATTTAGATCTTATAAATAACAATCATGCCGAACTTGAAGTTTCTAGCTCCTTCAGCATCGCAAAAATCACAATTTTAGAACGTTTTTCGCTTCTGCACCCCCCTCGGGGTAGTGGCACCGACATAAAATATAGCCTATGTTGGAGCAGGGATTGTCACCATCCATTTGCCACCATCACTTTTGAAATCGCTTTAGTAGTTCCAGCCATTCCATACAAATTGTAATTTAGAATGTTTTTAGAAAATTTTTTGCTTATTTCAGCCTTTTAAATTTCGAATTTTTTTAGATTTTGTTCTTATAGAGCATTTAAATCTTGTAAGTAACAACCATACAAAATGTCAAGTTCCTAACTCCTTCATTATTGAAAATATCATAATTTTGGAAAGTTTTTCGCTCCTGCACCCTCTGCGGGCAGTGGCACCGACAAAAAATTTAGCATATGTTGGAGCAGAGACTGTCACCATCCATTTGCCACCATCACTTTTGAAATCGGTTCTGTAGTTTCAGAGATTCCATAGAAATTGTAATTTAGAATGTTTTTAGAACGCTTCTTCCTCATCTCACCCTTTTAAATTGCGAATGTTTTTATAATTTGTTCTTAGAGAGCATTTACATCTTATAAGTAACTACCATACCAAATTTGATACTTCTATCTCCTTCAGTACACAAAAAATCGAAATTTTAGAACGTTTTTCGCTCCTGCACCCCCCTGGGGGTGGTGGCACCGACATAAAATATAGCCTATGTTGGAGCAGGGATTGTCACCATTAATTTGCCACCATCACGTTTAAAATCGCTTCAGTGGTTCCAGAGATTACCCCCTACAAACAAACAAACAAACAAACAAACAATCTTTACTACTTTATATATTAGTATAGATAAGGGGGAATTAGCCCCTTGTTCCCCCCCCCCTTTATACTTAACCAATCAATCCCGAAAACTAATCAGAGATGCGCCTTAACACAGTGAACCTATAAATAAAATTTGAAAGAAATGGGATAATTCTGCATGAAAAACCCATTTACATAAATTAAGGGGGGTATTAGCCCCCCGTTCCCCCCCCTTTATACTTAATCAATCAATCCCGAAAACTAATCAGGGAAGCGTCTTAACCCAATGAATCTATAAACCAATTTTGAAGCAAATAGATTAATTCTGCATGAAAAACCCATTTATATAAATTAAGGGGGGATTATCCCCCCGTTCCCCCCTTTATACTTAACCAATCAATCCCGAAAACTAATCAGGGAAGCGCCTTAACACAGTGAACCTATAAACAAAATTTGAAGGAAAACGGAATAATTCTGCATGAAAAACCCATTTATATAAATTAAGGGGGGATTAGCCCCCCGATCCCCCCCCCTTTATACTTAACTAATCAATCCCGAAAACTAATCAGGGAAGCGCCTTAACTCAGTGAACCTATAAACAAAATTTGAAGGAAAACAGAATAATTCTGCATGAAAAACCCATTTATATAAATTAAGGGGGGGATTAGCCCCCCCGTTCCCCCCTTTATACTCAGCCAATCAATCCCGAAAATTATCATGCAAGCGCCTTAACACAGTGAACCTATAAACAAAATTTGAAGGAAAACGGAATAATTCTGCATGAAAAACCCATTTATATAAATTAAGGGGGGGATTAGCCCCCCGTTCCCCCCTTTATACTTAACCAATCAATCCCGAAAAGTAATCAGGGAAGCGTCTTAACCCAATGAACCTATAAACAAAATTTGAAGGAAAACGGAATAATTCTGCATGAAAAACCCATTTATATAAATTAAGGGGGGAATTAGCCCCCTGTTCCCCCCTTTATACTCAGCCAATCAATCCCGAAAATTATCATGCAAGCGCCTTAACACAGTGAACCTATAAACAAAATTTGAAGGAAAACGGAATAATTCTGCATGAAAAACCCATTTATATAAATTAAGGGGGGAATTAGCCCCCCGTTCCCCCCTTTATACTTAACCAATCAATCCCGAAAAGTAATCAGGGAAGCGTCTTAACCCAATGAACCTATAAACAAAATTTGAAGGAAAACGGAATAATTCTGCATGAAAAACCCATTTATATAAATTAAGGGGGGGGGGAATTAGCCCCCCGATCCCCCCCCTTTATATTAACTAATCAATCCCGAAAACTAATCAGGGAAGCGCCTTAACACAATGTAACCTATAAACAAAATTTGAAGGAAAACTGAATAATTCTGCGTGAAAAACCCATTTATATAAATTAAGGGGGGGATTAGCCCCCCGTTCCCCCTTTATACTTAACCAATCAATCCCGAAAAGTAATCAGGGAAGCGTCTTAACCCAATGAACCTATAAACAAAATTTGAAGGAAAACGGAATAATTCTGCATGAAAAACCCATTTATATAAATTAAGGGGGGAATTAGCCCCCCGATCCCCCCCCCTTTATATTAACTAATCAATCCCGAAAACTAATCAGAGAAGCGCCTTAACACAGTGAACCTATAAACAAAATTTGGAGGAAAACGGAATAATTCTGCATGAAAAACCCATTTATATAAATTAAGGGGGGGATTTAGCCCCTTGTTCCCCCCTTTATACTTAACCAATCAATCCCGAAAAGTAATCAGGGAAGCGTCTTAACCCAATGAACCTATAAACAAAATTTGAAGGAAAACGGAATAATTCTGCATGAAAAACCCATTTATATAAATTAAGGGGGGGGGGGGATTAGCCCCTTGTTCCTCCCCTTTTATACCTAACCAATCAATCCCGAAAACTAATCAGGGAAGCGCCTTAACACAGTGAACCTATAAACAAAATTTGAAGGAAAACGGATACTTCTATGAAGAGTTATCGCATTACGTACGTACATACATACATACAGAACCGGATGCCAAGCTCTCAGGGCTTGACAGCCAGTGTGATAATTGAAAAATCGCAATTTTAGAACGTTTTTTGCTCCTGCACCCCCTGGGGTTAGTGGCACCGACCTAAAATATAGCCTATGTTGGAGCAGGGGTTGTCACCATCAATTTGCCACCATCACTTTTGAAATCGGTTCGGTAGTTCCAGAGATTACCCCCTACAAACAAACAAACAAGATTTACTCCTTTATAATATTAGTATAGATGAAAGAGAACGTATATTTCTTCTAATCTACCTTGGCAGACATCTAAAAAGTTGCGACCGCAAGAACGTGATTGGGTAGAACAAAGTGGAAAGTTGAAATTGCTGTGGTTCGAAAGAGACCAATAGCTGGTTTTAGTAAACGATGTCATGATCTAACCATCAGTAACAGCAGGGGACATCAATGAAACAGTTTTTCGAAGTTAAAAATATACTACTAATAATTGTAATAATTTTGGTACATTCAACTCGTTGCTCCTTGTTTCAACTCATAAAGTTTAGACGTATGACGCTGAACATAAATATGACCATCCGTCTGAGAATGATTGAAATTACTGAATTTTCTCATTGACACCTTTTCAATTTACTTTTCAATAAAATGTATTTTTGAAAAATTTAACTTAGAGTTTAATCAGATTCTCAATGTTTCAACTTTTATCATGCGTCTGCCGAGGTGTCCGTAATGAAATTTCAGCTTGTTTTTTTGAGTTTATATATTTTGGAAAGTCCTGAAGCAAATGGCATTTTAATTAACATTTTGATAATGACTTGACTAGGGTCCGCTTTTTCGCATTTTTGATGACGTCTGTCACCTCTTTCGTAATGTCCAATCTATCTGTCGTCATTAAACTACTGTATCCTACTAGGATACTAAGCAAGAATATAAAGTGTTTGAGAATGTGGTTCTACACATTAAACTTTGAACCAATGGTTTTACTATTTTGTCGTAGTCTTTCTCTATTATGGTTATATAAAGAACTGAGAAAAAGTATTCTTTGACATAATTTTATCGAATTTGTTTTCCTTTCTTCACCAGTTATCCCATGATTTTCTTTCTCTTTAAAGGAGAAAATCTTGTTAAATATATAATGATGAATGTTATGCAAAAAAAATCTAAACATTTGAAATAAATCTGAAAATAAATATTTTAGAAAACTTAAATTGTTATACGAAACAGCGATAAACAAGATCACTTTTATGCTTAAGCGTAAATAAGAAAGATATGTGAAACAGGAGAGCGAATAAAAAATACCATTTTTTCCTTATATTTTGTAAAATATATTAGTTTTGCATTTTATTTATCAGGGTAAATTTTACTGCTATTGGTTTGTACAATTCATGAAAATATAGGCTAACTAATTCATATTTTTGATGACAGATATACTTTCTTATTAGAAACTTTTTGTTTTGTCATACATTCATCTAACTATTTTTGATAACACGATTTCACATTCATGATACAAGGATGTTCCATAAGAAACAGAGTAAAAGAGTAAAATCATAAAAAATAAAAAATATAGGTCAAGCAAAAATTGCGTTATCATTTTCCTCAGATTACCTTTCTTCGGATGCTATACAGTGATCCCATCATTCAGATTACATTTCAATGAAGACGAGAAGCTTTTTAGTGTAATTATGAATTCAGGGAATGAGGTAGGGGAGGGGGGGGGGGCATTCTTCTGCGGGGCAACAAAGTGTCTCCGGATATCTGCAGATTTATTTATTAATGGTCAAAGTGCAAATTCTGGAACTCCAGAATGTCCCCATCCGGGGAGCTACAGAAATCAATCTGGAGGAATATGTCTGAATTCACCACTGATTTAGCGGAAGCTACTTCTTAGAGCCTTACACGATTGCGAAAAGTTATATAATCCGCTTTCATAAATTTCTTTTTAAAAATCTTTATTTTTAGACACGTTAAATTCTTCACCTGCGTGCATTTTCATGAGAGTATAAAGCTTAAAAAATACAGGAACGTGAATCAATAAACATAAAATTTGAATACACCCACTTTATACCAAAAAAGTTTTAAACTGAGACTTACGTTATACTTCATAACTTCTTCTGCATTAGTATTATTCATTTCAAAAGTCCGCTATTCAAAGTAAATTTCTCAAGTGTTACTCTTGTAAGTGTATACATAGTTCAAAACAGCAACAACAGCGCAATTTTAAAAGTACAAGCAAATAATTATTAAACCAAAAAAAAAAAAAAAAAAAAAACGAAAGCAAATTCAAGTGACTATTTCTTAATTCGTGACTTGCTTGCGATTAGGGAAGAGGGAATGCTTTTTGGGGAACCCCTTTATTATTATCCATATTGAATTTAACCCTTAATTGCATAGTGATGTAAATTTCCATCTCTTTTTATTTAACTTTTAATAAATAAATTAACTTCTTCGCCACCACTATATTTATATAGAAATATTAATCCAGTAAATTTCCCATGAACTATGTTGCTGAACAAAGTTAAAAATCTGTCTTAAAATTTCTGGTGTCTAATATTTAATATATGTATAAAAAAACACAATTGAAAAGAAAAACTCATGCAAAGAAGGGTTAATTTATATTGTTGCCGCTGACATTGTTTGATTGCCTTTATAAATTAAGAGAGTGGCGGCAAACGCATAGAGCGCATGCTCATATCGCACATTTTTAGCACTTTCCAACCTAGTTGAAAAGTGTTTATGACTTCGGTTTGTCTGGCCGTCTGCCGTCTGTCCGTGCTCTTAACTCCCGTAAATATGCTCGTATTGCTCTGCATTTTTTATATGTTATTGTCGTTATCTATAACATGTTCCCTATTTCAACTGAAGTGTATAGCACTTATAGTTTTTTTACAGGGACACTCAAAAGAATTCCATTACATTGCGGTCTATTGGAAAAAATCATTTGCGGTTCATTTTAATGATGTTACACAATTTCAAACACAGCGTAATTGATATATATCACTAAGGTGCATTACAAGAAGCTTAATATGGAATAGGGTGTGCATAGCACTTATAGTTACTTTACAGGGACAATCAAAAGAATTCCGTTACATTACGTCTATGCAGAAAAATCGTCTGCGGTTTATTTAAATAATGTTTAAATAATAATTTTAAACGCCTTGAAATTTATATATATCACTAAAGTGCATTATAAGAGGCTTACTACAGAATATTGTGTATAGCAGTCATCGTTCATTTACAGGGACACACAAAAGAATTATCTACTTTCTGTTAACAATAATTCCTGGAAGTGCGTTTTAAGTTACTGAACGCGATTTTAAATTTAACTCACTTTTTGTTTATTACGTGGTGTGTGTAAATTCTGTAGATAATATACAGGGAAGCACAAAAGTTCGCAAACACATTTCCGTTTATTGACAGAAACTCCAGAAGGAGAATTTTAAACTGTGCTACGCGTTTCTTAACTGAACTAAAATTTAGCATCCTATGTAGTATACATACAAATCTATAGATCATATACAGGGCTGAATAAAAGTATTCAGATATTTTTCCGAATACTGTATATGTTGGAAATTCGTGAAATTACGTTTTTAAATATGTTATGCGTTTTCTAAATTGTTTACTTCGATGTTATCTTTCAGCTTATTAAACGGTAATGATTTGTAAAATTATTTTGGAAGCGTTGAAAGTGTTACATAATCTATGCTTGACGCATGATTTTTCGTTCTTGTTATCAAAACATGGCATCCCACGTTCCAGAATTTACCAATACTCGCCAAAAAAGGTTTGATTAGACGAGTGAGACAAGTTAATAAACATTAGCTTGTCCATAAACTAATATTCTAAGTTCGTTAATGACAGGCAAGATTAACAAGCTTCCACCTATCAAAGTATCAACCACTAGACCTATCAAACAGTGAGGAATTCGGGAGGAGATCCGGGAGGGGAGATTCCACCCCCGGAGAATAAAAATGTCCCCACCTCGAAAGAATTGAGATTTAGTATTTCGTAATGTTTTGAAAAAGCAATTTTCCTCCATTACTCAATAATGTTCCCCCTCCCGGAACTGCAAAATTCCTTCCTGGAGAATAATTTCTGAATTCAACACTGAAATCAAACACCCTCAATACAAACAGCTGCGGTTGAGAAATAGCGTTCATGTTGAGAAAAAGAACCATTCCCACAATGCACTGTCTAATTCTGAAAGGTCTATGGGCTAGCCAAGTTTTGTCCAAAATGCTATCAAAGAATCAAATTAAAAATTGATATCGTTCTTTAAGAATTAGACCAGTCTTTTAAGCACAATAATAAAATGTAAGATTGACAAGATCGTCTAGACCAATCATGCATTTTAATAGAACTTCTGTAGTTGAAAATCACCGTTCATGTTGAGAACAAAAATTACGTGTACAGGAACCAATACCATCCTATAGATAATGTGTAAGAGCTGGGTTTTGAGTCACGGCAGATCGGTTGGTTGGTTGATTTATGACGGCCGATTAGCTACTCGAGGGATATAGGCCCTAAGGGGGAGTGCCCTCCGTGGGGGTCTTTCTAAGGGATCCTGACCCGTATTTACGGCAAGGTTAGAAGAAAACCACGCAAAACTCTGAAAGGTTAGGTTGACGTGCGTGACAGGGGTTCCAACCTAGCGCCTCCCGTCTACCAGCTTTGAGAGCAGAACCTCGCAGCCACCACGGCAGATCGGCTGAGTAATACCAGTGTTAAACCAAGCACTCCCGCAACTTTCGCTATTGATCTAAACACCAAAACAAGAAATTAATCCGTATATTCCCAAGTGCTCTTAATTTTCTGCTCTCTGCGAGACGTTTCGTATTGTTTAGGCGTCAATTTGTCTTCCGTCGACAAATAGAACTCTGTCTCTTTTAGTCAGAAATAGTCTAAAGGTGGATCCCAGTCCGACATTGATGTAGGATCCCTTGATATAATTGGAGCTTAAACCATCCACAAACGAAACACTCTTGCTCTTTGGTCTTCCTCATAACACGTTTCTTCTGTTTTTGAGCTCTTTTAGTTTCAATTAATTAGTGACGTGACATTGATTCATTTATTTTTTTATGTTTTCAAAAAGAAAAATGAAAGTGTAGGAATGAATTGTCGGTGATATATATGCATATATACTCTAGTAGTCGAACAATATTGCACCAATATTTGTCTGTATTGACTATATTTGCTCCAATATTGGCAGAAAATTTTGCTGCAACATTGGAATGTTTTGATTGTGGCAATATTACATCAATATTGTTAAGAAATATTTCCAAGGTAAAACCAATATTCTACAATATTGGCGTTTTATTTTAAATATTTCGAACGCCAATATTTATGTAAAAGTTACATTAGACCGCAAAAATTTCCAATGTAAGATCAATTATTTAAATAATACTAGTACTTAATTGGAAGCATTTTAAATGACTGTAGTACTGGGCACCAATATAGATTTGATACTAGGGTCCCTATGTCTCCAGTTGCTAATATTCAGTTAATTCGCTGTTTAACCTGTTGGAAGGCGGTGTTTATTATGTGAATCACTTAATTTTATTCAAAATATGTACAATTTTTTTTTTATAAAATTATGATTTCATAACTTACGTGCAAAAAAAATTGAATTATATTTGTTTATTTTCAGATGAAATTGTTCGTAAATTCTGGTGAATTTTCAGCATTATAACAACAAAATTACTTGCCCCTGAAAGGGATAAAGCTTTGCCTATCACATAAGTCGTCCATCCACATCAACGTTAAACATTCGAAACAAAAATTAAATATAAGTTCCATATGAATGTTCTAATTACAATTACTTAGTGATTGAAAGCGAGTGTCAGTCCATTTTTATAATAGTTTTATTACTATTTCGTTATTTCTACAGATTCATTTTCAAAAAAGAGCTTTTCCACAAATCAAGACAATGGAAACATAATTAAAAAAAAATAACATATATTTAAGAAACAAAAATACATACATAACTAGAATAATAAAATTTAAAGTAAACTACAGATTTATTATAAATTATGCAGGATTCAACAGGAAAGATATCACAATTTTCAGGTTTCATAATACACGGCAAGTCAAACAACTTTTGTAAAGATACCAAAGTCACACTCCACTTAGATGAAACTTTGTATAATGAAACCCCGTATTTCAGCCAGAAATACAGGGTTTCTCACTGCAAGTCGAACTTGGATTTTCGGTCATAAGATTAGCAATAATGAAGATATTTTAGCAAATGTTTTGACAGACCAACTTCATTTTGTGTGAAATGCGATGACAATACTGGAAATGCTCTAAATGTACTTACTATACTTTGATCAGTGACGCCGTATATAACTTTTTTCTGAATTCTGAATTATGGAGCATGAAGGTCAATGTTGTTTAAGAAAGGATGAGGGCCTATGGCATCGCCAAATTCAGCAAAAGGAAAAAGCCTGTTATACATATCGTCACAATATCTTCATTGTCATATTTATCAAGGAAAATACGGGTTAGGCTTGGAGCGAATCACCCTATATCCTTTACTGAATATGAGGATTATAAATCCTGTTTTCCTATTTAAAAAAATCTCTTGACATGTATTATCTTTTTAAAAAAAATTACTTTACTCTGATACACCAAAAAATAAAAATAAAAAATACTATAGTTAACAAATTTCAATTTTTTTTCAGTTAACGTATCTAATGTTTGCTTTTTTTTAATTATTTCTTGCCGAACGATCAATTTATAGTTTGGATACTGGCAAAACTTTTAAAAACATAGCTTGAAATCACATTGACATAACTGAATGTGAATGCGACATTACTGCCAACGCTTTTTATCGCTGCAAAAGTCCCCAATAGAAAGGTTACTTAATAACATCTGTTTTACATTAGATTTCGCAACTTTTGTAACAAAGCTCAGAAAATGCAAATCTGAAGTAATGAATATTTAAAATTTTGGTTTCAAGAGAAATTTATAGAACACAGTAAGAATTAAACAACATAAATACGAAATATCGGCTAAGACTTTCGAAACATAAAAGAACTTTTTGCATATACTAATATTTCTTTTAATTTTTGAGAGCCTCTAAGAAAATAAGCTTCTGTTTTTAGCCTTCATGTACGCATATATATCCGTGATTTTCTCAGCAACCATAGAGCAGATTCGAACGAAACTTTTTATACTATAATTCTGGTACACTAAGAAAGGTTTTAAGCTAAAAGTAGTCATCGTATCGTGCCCTTTTTTTACAGGGACATGTTAAATATTTTAATATATGAATGTCTACTGCATATCAAACATTTGTGATGCTGCAAATTAGAGTACTTTTATAAATATGAATGTGGCGACATACGACCAATAAAGGTAGACCTTTCGGAATTAGACGGTCCATGCAACACCATCCTACAGAGGACAGGCAACGTTGGATGTATGATGTAGTTATGGATCAGTCGACTTTCTAATGTGTACATACATTAGAGCTGATATACAGAATAAGTTTTGTAAATTCGTTGTTAGAAAATTTATTTACGATTATGAGTTTTTAAAATGGTTCATAAATATGTTGTACCCTTTTGTAAGGGTAATTATAAAACAGGCTCTAAAGTAGCCACTTTTAGCTTTCAAAAGATGAAGAATTGAAGAAGAAATGGATTCCTCCTATTCATCGGGAAGATTATGTTCCAACTAAAAAATCTCGGGTTTGTGTTTATTGCTCATTTATGAGTTTTAAATTTTCTTTTTCTTTTTTGTTTTTGTTTTTGTTAACAAAAAGAGAAATTGAAAGAATGACGATAACTGAATAAATTGAGCATGAATGATTAATCATATTTTCTTTTAAATTATGCGGGAAATTTTTTTAATGTTAAAATATCTATAACATTTCTTCATGATATTCAGATACAAAGGTTAAAATTTAATTATTAAATATGAATTTTTATGTGGAAGTGATACAAGTAAAATTTTCTTTTATTTTTTGTAAGATAAATTGTATAATTAGAAAATTTTACTTTTTATGCTTAAATATTCAAGCTTGCATTTTTCTTCCCATGACATTTTTTTTTTTGTCATAAAATACACATTTCACCTCCCAAATATATACTAACCTAATATTAAGCGAAATTTCTTGGATTATGTTTCAGAGTTTGGCTTGTTTTAAAGCAGTTTAACAGACAGTTTATATTATATTTTGAAGTTAAAAAAAAACCTTATTAATATGTTTATTTCTTAAAACAGCAAACAACTTACTTCTTAAAATTGTTAACTTCATAAAATAGCAAACAATTTACTTCTTAACCCCTTCAGCCCTGACGTCCTACTAATAGGACATATCTTTTATTGAGTATTATTTTGTCTTAAACATTATTTTTATTAATTCCAGCACCTAATAGTGATAGTATGAATCTCTACATTTCCTATTATGACGTCACTTATGTTTATCATTTAGTAATAATAATAATAATAATAATTTTCATAATTATTAGCAAGCCGTTGGCATTTCTTTTAATTAAAACATACGTTTCACTCTTTAAATTAAAATTTTGGAATCCTTTTCCGAATTGGTAATTTTAGATAAAAGATAAAAAATATTACTAAATTTTTATGCTTGTTTAATTTAGTTGTAATACGACATTTTCCAAACGTCTTCAAAAATTCTTCCTTAGTCTATTGTTATATGAAAAACACGCAAAATAATTACATTTGTGAGGTTTTGGTAAAGAACGCATTCGTTAACTTTCATTAAACCTTAACTTCTGTGATTCCGATAGCTATTTTTAATTTTGTTAGCATAACAGTAATTTTTTCCCATTCTTACTTTACTTCTTAAAATATTAGATCAATAGCGAACGTTGCGGGAAAGATTATTAAAAAATTGTTGTACATATTTTGATTAAAATTAAGTGATTCACATAATAAACACCGCCTTCTAAAGGGTTAAGCAGCGAATTAACTGGATATTAGCAACTGGAGACACCGGGACCCTAGTATCAAATACATATTGGTGCCCAGTACTGCAGTCATTGGAAATGCTTCCAATTAAGTACTAGTATTATTTAAATAACTAGCAAGCTACGCCCGCTACGCTGGTCAATTTCTTATAACGAACTTTTAATCCAACAAAATATTGACATTTCATAATTCACTTTTATATTTTAACAGAATAATAAGGCTACTATAATTTGTGACTCGTGCTATAGCCAATATACACGCCAGGACACGTCGCCCTTATCATTATCTTTTTACGCATGAAGGTTTTGCTATAGTACTCCATTGTGAAATTTAGTAATTTTTCAAATTCAGTATTTGAAATATGGCATAATCATTAGATTTGAAATTTATATCAAGAAAAATACAATTTTTTACCTTTCAAACGCAGTTTGCCTAACAATTTTCAGACAAATACTTTTCGAGCTACTATTTTTTTTTTCAGTAACTTCAAATGTTTCATTTTCCGAGATTAATCTGTGGCAACAATTAGCGAAAAACCCAGTCGTCAGAAACGCATAGTTTTTTATTAAAGAGGCTGTTGGAGCAGTGATTGTCACCACCAATTTGCCACCATCACTTTTGAAATCGGTTCTGTAGTTCTAGAAATTCCATAGAAATTGTAATTTAGAATGTTTTTAGAACGCTTTTCGCTCATTTCACCCTTTTTAATTTCGATTTTTTTAAAAATTTTATACTTAGAGAGCATTTACATCTTATAAGTAACTACAATGGCAAATTTCAAATTTCTAGCTCCTTCAGTATAAACAAAATCGCAATTTTAGAACGTTTTTCGCTCCTGCACCCCCCTGGGGATTGTGGCACCAACAAAAAATATATCCTATGTTGGAGCAGGGGTTGTCACCATCCATTTGCCACCATCACTTTTGAAATCGGTTCGGTAGTTCCAGAGATTCCATAGAAATTGTAATTTAGAATGTTTTTAGAACGCTTTTCGCTCATTTCACCCTTTTAAACTTCGAATTTTTTTTATTTTGTTCTTAGAGAGCATTTACATGTTATAAGTAACTACAACGCCAAATTTCAAATTTCAAGCTCCTTCAGTATAAAAAAGATCGCAATTTCAGAACGTTTTTCGCTCCTGCACCCTCTTGGGGTTAGTGACACCGACATAAAATATAGCCTATATTGGTGCAGGGGTTGTCACTATCAATTTGCCACCATCACTTTTGAAATCGGTTCGGTAGTTCTAGAGATTCCATTGAAATTGTAATTTAGAATGTTTTTAGAACGCTTTTCGCTCATTTCACCCTTTTAAATTTCGATTTTTTTTTTTTTTTTTTTTTTTTTTTTTTTTTTTTTTTTTTTTTTTTTTTGTTCTTAGAGAGCATTTACATCTTATAAGTAACTACAACGCCAAATTTCAAATTTCTAGCTGCTTCAGTATATAAAAGATCGCAATTTTAGTACGTTTTTCGCTCCTGCACCCCCCTGTGGTAGTGGCACCGACATAAAATATAGCCTATGTTGAAGCAGGGGTTGTCACCATCAATTTGCCACCATCATTTTTGAAATCGGTTCGGTAGTTCCAGAGATTACCCCCTACAAACAAACAAACAATCTTTACTCCTTTATAATATTAGTATAGATTGATCTTACACTGGAAATTTTTGTGGTCTAATGCAACTTTTACAAAAATATTGGCGTTCGAAATATTTAAAATAAAACGCCAATATTGTAGAATGTTGGCTTTACCTTGCAAATATTTCTTACCAATATTGATGTAATATTGCCACAATCAAAACATTCCTTTGTTGCAGCAAAATTTTCGGCCAATATTGGAGCAAATATAGTCAATACAGACAAATATTGGTGCAGTATTGTTCGACTACTAGAGTATATATGCATATATATCACCGACAATTCATTCCCACACTTTTCTTTTTCTTTTTGAAAACATAAAAAAAGAAATGAATCAATGTCACGTTACTAATTAATTGAAACTAAAAGAGCTCAAAAACAGAAGGAACGTGTTATGAGGCAGACCAAAGAGCAGGAGTGTTTCGTTTGTGGATGGTTTAAGCTCCAGTTATATCAAGGGATCCTACATCAATGTCGGGCTGGGATCCACCTTTAGGTTATTTCTGACTAAAAGAGACAGAGTTCTATTTGTCGACGGAAGACAAATTGACGCCTAAACAATACGAAACGTCTCGCAGAGAGCGGAAAATTAAGAGCACTTGGGAATATACGGATGAATTTCTTGTTTTGGTTTTTTCTGAGGAGGAAAACTCTTTGGAAGCAACTTATCAATTACGTGTAAAAAGACGTAAAATTGAATTTAAAACGTCAGTTTTTTAGGATGGCCTGGGACAATTTTATTTTATTTATCAGTGTTTTTGCTCTTTCTGTTTCTTAAAAAAAATACATATATAATATCTATATAATGTTACATATATATATATATATATATATATATATATTATATTATATTATTTATCTTATTATATTATCTTATATATTATCTTATTTATAGTATTAAATGTAACTTATGTGGTTTGAAATATGTAGGTGAAACATCAGGTCCATTACATAAACGTATCAATCAACATCGTTCAGACTCTAACAATAACAAAGCAAAAAATATACAGTCTACAGCAGAAATACAGCATTTTCATAAAATTCACATTCTATAAACACAAGTTTTGAAAGAAGAATCACATTTGGTAACTAAAACATTAAGGAACCTTTAGAGATAGAAAACCTTTTTCTGTCTCTAACCCACCTCATGCTCTCTCAAACATCCTGTCAACCAAAAAATCGGTGTATTTTATACGTATGTAAATCGTGCTCTCAAAATTTGTTCCGAATTACTTAAAAACTGTTGCTGTCAAAAGAGGTTTCAATCCTTCTGTTATCAATAATGCTGTGAAGAAATTCAATAGACCGTCTTATAAATCTACTCTTTCTAAATCTGTGAAAAGCAAACCTGATAATTTGGTTGTCCTCCCTTTTTATCCTCCTTTATGTTTCAAATTAGCTAAAGTTTTAAGACGCTTCAATTTTAACATTATCTTTAAACCTGTCAATAAATTCAAATTCCCCTCCACCAAATCTCCTGTTCCTGATCTTCGTAAATGGGGAATTTATAATGTTCCTTGTAATGGCTGTGATTTATCTTATATTGGTTAAACTAAAAAAAATCTCGAAATCCGCATAAAAGAACACTCTCGTTATGTAACTAATCAAGAAATTTCTAAATCTTCTATTGCCAAGCACTCTTGGGATTCCGGCCATTGTTTTAATTTTAAAAATGCTAAAATTATCTTTAATGCTAATAGTGTCTCTGAATTCGACTTTCTTGAAAATTTAGCTATTTATCTTAATCGTGAAGTTATTGTTAATGATAAATCTGATTCCACAATTCTCTCTGCTGCTTGGAAACACCTCTTCAGTACTTCCATATAATTTATTTTTGTATTAATTAATTTTAGTCTGTTTTTATATATATTTATATATTTTGGTTACTTATTTAATTCTTAATTTTCATCTGTTTCCATTTTTTTTTCATTAATTTTTATTTATTTATTTATTTATTTATTTATTTATTTATTTATTTATTATTTATTCATTTTATTTTATTTATTTATTTATTCTATTTTATTTTTTTTTTATTTTTTTTTATTTATTTAATTTTTTCCCCTTCTATTTTGTATTCTCTATTGTTTTGATTTTACTCTTCTGTTGATTGGCTGTTGTCTTCTGTTTTCCTATTGGCTGTTGATTTCTACTTTCCTATTGGCTGTTGCTTCAGCTTGTTTCCTCTCCCTTATCTCTCATTTCAGTCTTGCTGCTGCTTTCATAGTAGACGCACGTCTTTCTGCGCCTGACGAAGAAAGACTCAGATCTTTCGAAAGGCCTAGCGCATTTTAAAGTTTTTGATGGTGTTTTAAGAAGTTTTTTTTTTTTTAGTTCTTAGTGTTTCACACCAGTTTTGACTTATTTTATAACTTTTTCAAATCAAATCTTCAATAAAATTAATATTAATTCTATAATTAATGATAAAAACTGTTATATATATATATATATATATATATATATATATATAACCATAAATGAAACATTACCATAACACCAACTGAAACTATGTAATAATGAATGTCCCGGCTTGGGTACTTTTTCACTATGTTGGCTATACGCCTATTAAGCAAATAAAATTTGAATATTATGAATGCAAGGCGTGAGAAATTTTCTCTGGAAAAATTTCCAAGTATTAAATGTGAATTTATTCAACTGTCGATGCTGGATTCTCTTTGATTTCGTGTTTGCCCCAGGGTTGGTGGCTCACGGAAAATATTCCATCTTGTGCTGCGTTTGTAGCCTTGCCAACATGTCATGGTGAAAAAAGTTCCGAGCTGGGTATCGTTCCCAAGTGGTTCAGTTGGTAGAACATCAGTGCGCTAATCTGATGACCCGGGTTCGAGTCCCGGCTTGGGTACTTTTTCACTATGTTGGCTATACGCCTATTAAGCAAATAAAATTTGAATATTATGTAATAATGATTAAGTATGTAATAATTAGTTGACATTGAAAGTATTCCCCAACACACTGAATATAGATACCAAAAACTTATTTAAAAGAAGACGAAAATAAATTAAAAATTGAATAAATGAAATTGAATGAATGAAATGAAATTATTGGAATTAAGACAGAATTATCAAGTCCCAAATGCCTAAATATCACAAATAAAATGAGTGGTTTCATCATCATATTAGCCATAACATTGCTAAAGAATATTATTTTGGGACTACCACTCATAAACAATGAATCAAACCTGTAAAAAAATAAAAAATAAATACAATATTAAAAAGGAAAGAAACCATACCTATATTATACAGATAAAATTTGAAATAGAGTCATAAAGTACATAATCCATTTCGATTAAAAAAATACCTGTGCACCACATGAACCACACCTGAACACAACCAAATAGAGGGAATGAATTGCAAAAAATCATTACATGTTGCCAAATTTAGTTTTAGGAAGTGATTTACCATGTTGCCAGAATAGGTGTTAGAATAATATTAATATTATTGTAAAGCAACAGAAACCATGGTGCTGCCATCTATTGGGGTAAGAAGTGAATATACGCTGAATAAAAATAGCATTGGATGAAAACTAATATTTAAAAATTAAACCGTATACTATGTAAAGATGATAGCAATTAGCTAAATAATAAATAAAGGAAATTAATAAATAATAAATAGAATATCCAATTACATTAAAATGAATAATTCTATGTTAAAAATAAGATGCAAGATGGAAAAATTAATAATTAAAGCAACATAAAAATATATGTACCATGAAATGACATAGCAACTATTAAATAACTGTGCCAAAAATGCAACATCACATAAATTAAATTAAATTAAAATACTAAATATTTGAATTAAGATACAAGGGATTTAAAATTAATATGAATTAAATATTGAAATTAATTAGTAACATATAATGTTTCTTCATACAAAGTTAAAAATTAAATAATCTTGATATAAGTGGTAAGGGTAGAACGTTTAATAAAAATTAAAACATGTATTATATTAACACTTTAGAAAAGTATACATTATATTAGAAGTTAATATGATATTGTCCACCGTAGGCATTAATCTAAATGCATTAGATCAAAAACATTCTTAATATTAATGAATATATATATATGCAATATATTTGGCAGAAATATACTATTCTTGGCAAATATGCCAGTATATTCTATGAAATGCATTTTTATTTTATATGTGAAATGTGCTGCCAAACTGATGATTACACATGGTCACATGTCTTTTACCGATTTCCATTTTAATTTCATTTGATATCTAAATTCTATTTCTTATTCAAATTGTGATTGGATTTTATTTATTTTACTTTTCTGGCATCTTTTATCATTTTATATATTTATTATTTTTCTGCTTTTCTCTAAACCTATTATGTATATGTATTATTATGCCATCTCTAATTTGCAGTTTCGGTAATGTATTTTATGTATTAATTATATATTAACTTACAAATATTCTTTATGCACTTACTACATGCCATCTTAAAATTAGCATTTGGGTCAGAATTCGACGATAGAACTTGTTTGATGTATTTTGATTCAAAAGGTATTATATATAATGCATTGCACATGCCTTCTTTTTCCAATTCCATTAAATTTAATTTTTTGTTCTTCTGGCATCTTTTATAATTTTAAATGTTTATTTTCTAATTTTTCTTTAAAACTATTATGTATGTTTCGCTGCGGGCTGTCTCTCAATTGGAGTTTTGATAATTTGATGTTTGAATTAGTTAATTATTTAGTACCTGTATATAGTATTCTGTATACACTTTATACTTACCTATCTTTAAAAAATTGGAGATTTGGTCAGTTTTGTTGCTAGAACTTGTTTGTTGTATTTTGAATTCAAAAGGTCAAGTATTTTGAATCAAAATTCAGATATATATATATATATATATATATAAACATTAATGAAACATTACCGAAACACCAACAAAAGCTATGAAATTATGAATTAGTATGTAATAATTAATTGACAATGATAGTTGTCCCCAACACTCTGAATATAGATACCATATACATATTTAAAAGAAGAAGAAATTAAAAATTGAAAAAATGAAATTTGTGGAATTTAGACAGAATCTTCAAGCCCCAAATGCCTAAATACCACAAATAAAATGTGTGGTTTCATCATCATATTAGCCATAACATTGCTAAAGAATATGATTTTGGGACTTATATATATATATATATATATATATTATAAAACATTTTAAATTTGCTTTTAAAAATTTAATTTTTAGCCATTATTTAAAATTTTATCTAAGAAATACCTTTTGCATTCTTTGGCATTTTTGATACAAAAAAGTAAATATTAATTTGTCTTCGTAATTTCTAAACAAATGTATTAAAAATTTTATAATGTTTAAATAAAGTCGGTCTTTATGAGTAGCATTCACTACGAGAATCATATTTTCAAAATGTTCACTCAAAGCAAAATCTTCCCAAGACAAATTAAAGAATATATAACTGAAAGACATTATACTAAGTTTCGTAACGTTATCTCTCATAAAAATTTAGTTATGTCAATTTAAATATAACAGATTTTGAAAACGTACATTCTGAGAAAGATGTATTTAAATCTTAGAAAAAGGCGTAGCAACCTATCTTTACAACCTAAACACATTATCTTTTTATATCGTTTTATCAAATTTATATGCGTTTTGCACTATTTGATTATAAAAATACATTTTTTAGCCAAAAAAGTAAAAAAGATTTAATTTTTCGAAATTTTTGTTTCCCGGATGACCTTAACCCTAGAACTACCGGAAATTTTACTCAACCTTGATTAAAATAATTTCACACCTGAATTTTTATTTAAAAGTATTTAACTTATTTGTTTACTTTAGATCTCTGTGGTTCGAATAATCATTTTGAATATACCTATCAAATGTACCTATTTGAATGTATCTTGAATGTACCATTGGACCCGTTTCCTAGGCGGAGGGTTAACACTAAACGTACCGGGAATTTTATTGAAGTTTTATAAGAATATTTCATACCAGAATTTTTATTTAAAACTATTTAACTTTCTTATTTAAAATATTTCTATGTGATTTATTTTTTATTTATTTTATGAAGACATTTCTGGTTCAAAATATTTTAA
Organism: Maratus michaelseni; assembly: GCA_963931845.1. Classification (NCBI taxonomy): domain Eukaryota; kingdom Metazoa; phylum Arthropoda; class Arachnida; order Araneae; family Salticidae; genus Maratus; species Maratus michaelseni. The sequence continues at coordinate 369,597,550 of OZ007586.1, forward strand.
TTTGGTACCTGTCAAATGACCGGTTAATGTTATATTAAGTTATTTATTATGGTTATTTATTATGGTTAAGTTATTTTACTAACTGGATTAACTGGTGTCATGCGCACCATAAGATAGATATATAGATTCATATATAAGAAGAGAAATATTGGAAAATACTTTCTGAACCAATAAGTAAATATGATGAATAGATATAGTTATATAGATATGCAAGATAATTAAAAATAAATGAATAAAAGAATAAATTTTAAATTTACTTCAAGTAGAAATAACACTTTAATAGTTTTTAATGGAAAGCACAAACTTAACTTTTCAGGTTCGAATATATTTCCTTAATTGTGATAAAATTGTTTTAGTTTAAATAATTAAAGGTATTTGTTCAAAAGTCAAAAATGAAAATTTCATTAAACTTGATTAATAGGCCGATAATTATCTTGTCTGCTGTTGATAGGACAAAATGTTTGCAAACTGAAATCAATATGGCAACTTTCCAGATTCACGTGCAAAACCCATGCCATGTATCTCACCATAACAGATTTTAATGAAGTCGGATGTGTTTGTTCTTACTATTAAGATACAATCACCATTATTATTATTGTTATTGTTTCCTTGAGAAAAAAAAATTATGAAAGTCTTGGAAAATTCTTAAGAGCTGGCATTATTCACTGTTAGAGTTTCAAATACAGTATGTCATATTTCAATATCTAATCCACAAATCAGTTTTAAATACTTTATATATGATAACAAAAATGTATATTATGAAAAATCAAAAGTTTTAAGTGTGTTTGAAAAATTATAATTAAAAAAGGAAAATAAATGAAATACTTAAAAATGCATTTTCACTCAAAGGCGGAGTTTCTATGAAGCTGAGTTATGTTTTAAATTGTACATAAAGGTATTGTTTAACTGGTTATGAAAAAATATTGGGATATCGTGTGTTTGTATCAGTATTTTGACAAAAGTGAATTTTTAAACATGTTTATTGAAACATTTTGATGCTCAAGACAGTTAAAATATATTTCAGGCCTTATTTTTTCACTTTGTTATACCCATTTACAATAATAAAACAAAGTTACAAATTATTCAAGAGTCTTAGTCTTTTTTTACAATTAAAATAAATTACCCTTAACAGTAAGCACGAAATATTGTACACAATCAGTAATGTGCTACCAACGAGAATGCTATTTCTGGAAATTGCTATAAAAAATTAAAAAAATAAAACTGCTGTGACCTATTAACTTACCATAAACTGAACGCAAATATTAGTCTATAATACTGATGCATTATAAAAGAACCAAATTTTTCATGTACCAGCAGAAAAATAGATTTTGAAAATAATAATTTCAAACTCCGCAGCACTCTCACATTATATTACCAGTTAAGGTTTAGCAGTGAAGGTTTAGCACCATATTTTAATTAAAAACTAAATTCCACTAGTTGCTAGTAGTGATTGTTAGCTTAATTAACTAATATATTCATTTAAATTTGCGTTACTCATCGGCCAACTTATCGTGCGTGGATTATACCATTGTAAGTGAAAGTGGGCCCTTATTTATATACCAGACAGCTGTGTCTGAAATTTTCTTATGGTATCAAACAGTTTACAGTATAGAAATTTTTCTATGTGCTATTGAATATGGAAAGCAAGCTTTAAGAAAACTTCTGTGTATGCATTTGCTTATGTAATTTTTTGTTCGCGTGTTTTCTTTAAGTTTTTTCTTCATGAAACAGTGTCCAAAAGAAAATGAATTGTGGAAGCAAGTAGCACAGACGTAAAATGTGTGTTAAGCTTTCTTCGTACAGAAAGCATTTAGCTCACACTCGACTTCAGTCATTGTCTGAATAATCCATCATTTAGATCGTGGTAGAGCTGAGCTTGTGACAGAAATTAATCGACTTCAAAGCGCCTTACATCCGAGCAAGAGAGCGCACTATTTATAGGAAGCCTAATGGCGGGACAAATTACCTAAGATGCGAGCCTGACAAGATACAGATTCTTGCCTGCCAAGGCTAGTGTCACCACTTAATGACTCGCTATAAGAATTTTTAACATGAAATTTTGCGATGAAAGCGGAAAATTCACCCTCCTGAAAAATTCTCCAAAGAATTTCGGAGCTCGTTTGGTATAAATGCCGACCCTTCTTACCCTCCAAAAAATATGTTCAGGTTTCCTGTCGGTTTTTTTACTGCCAGGGTATATGTTTGAATAAGGCACAAGAGTGGGAACAAGTAGATATGGCACTAGTGTGAAATTTTTTCTTGCCTGTATATCGTGTTTGTACCGTTAAGAGTAGTAAAAGGGGATTTATGAGAAGGCGTGAAGCGCATTCGCATGTGGAAGCAATGAGAAAATGTTGTGGTAAATTAATAGACTTGTTTTTCGTGGGACTTTTCCATTTAGACAAAAGAGCATGCATTTATTTGAGCACGTACAAGACATAAAAGTAATTTTTGCGCAAATGAAAAAAGAAATCTCTTTCCTGAATTCTCTAAGAGGAAGTTGGTTATTTATCTTTTTATAATTTAAAAGATTGAAAAATAGTCTTCCAATATTCTTACAAGAAATATAAAAATCTGTGTAAACTAAAGGTTCTTGAATAATTTTTCTGATTTTCCCGCAACTAAACATAATGCTAAATAATAAAAATTCTCTTATTCACTATAAAGTTCTTCTGATATGTCACAGTCCAGAAGTAGAAAATACTTCGTTGATCTACGACAGTCATTTGAAATGTCAAAGGGGAGATCACTTTGACGGTAAAAATAAAAAAAAAGAGAAATAAAACAAATCCAGTTTTCGAAATTTTTACCATGAACATATTGATGTTACAAATCCACTGCAATAAATTTTAGAAAAATTCAAATTAGAACAGACATTACCCCTAAAATTGTTTGTGAATGCAAAAGTAATGTTAACTTTAAATCATTTTCTCTCAGTACTATGTATTTGTATATATACAAGGTGTCCCTACTCTTCTTTGATCAACAGCTAATTCCTAAACCGTTAGGTTTAGAGGTGTAGTTCCAGTTGCAAATATGTTTCAAAAGTTGTTCTTCATTACATGTAAATCCATTTACATCAAAATAGTTATATTTAACAAAATTACGAAATTTAAATTTTTATACGGCCCCGGGTCCTTTAAGTTATATTTAGAAAAATTTTATTCGTGCTCTAAAAAGGAAAACAATAAAAATTCCATTCTTCTATCGCCCAAACTTATCGAATTATGATACTTTAAATTTTATAAATTGTCAGCGTTTTCTAGCAGTAAAAACGTGTTTTCTCCGTTTTTAGTGCCAGAAAACGCTGAAAATTCATAATTTTGTAGTTCCCTAACTAAAAAAAAATAATAATAATTGTTTTGACGTAAATGGATTTTCATATGATGAAAGAACAGTTGAAACATTTTTGTAGTGGGAACTATACCTCAAAAACTAACGGTTTAGTAATAAGCACTTGGTCAACGATAAGACGGGATACCCTGTATAATCTTTAATTATAAGCTAGTTACAATTCCCCATAGTACAGTTACAATAAAACACAATAATAGAGGTAATAAATATTGTACAACAGTATTTAGATTTTTCACACATCTGACATATAGTGTGCTTTGGGAATAGATAAAATGTGTTTGCACTTCATGTACCCCTGTCATCAGTATTAAAGTGTAGGAGCATGTTGAAAGAAACATGACGACTCCGTGACAATCAATAAAAGATTTAATGTATCTGTATCATAGGTAAATGAAATGATTTATTAATAAAGCGTATTTCTTTTTGTAAAAAAATTAACAATATGTATTTAAATATCTTAATTGTTTAGAAAATCATATGAAATAGTAAATAAATTTTCAAGGTTCCAGTCACATTTGTTATCAAAAGTTATGCCCACATATATCCACTATCATATGCATTGAGTGAAAATTGCTTGAAACAATTTTCGAGCAAAAATACGTTATTTATATGTTCTATCATACCTTTTAGCTCCCTGAAGTTGTCAATTTTTTTGTCTTGTTTGATAGAACTACAGGTTTGAAAGGATTAAAGCATGGTTAAATAACTGTATTTGCTACCGGATACAAAAATTCACAAATTTCGAAAGTAAATGGGTCCCATTCTATGATCTATCATTCATTCCACCATCAAGAGATTTTAGAAAAAAGTTGAGCGGCACAGTGATACAAAATCGAAAAAAAGCGCCTACAAATCCATAAACTTTTTAACGGAGGGAGCTGGAGATTTCAAATTTGGACCACTAATACAACTAACCAAACAGATTAACTGCTTTATTTATGAGCTTGATCAGACCTTATTAAAGAGAACAAAAACAAGGAAGTCGAAAAATGTCAAAAAAGGTCACCTTGGTTATCTAAATCTATGTATCTTTGGACGCTGAATCGAATGAAACCAACCCCATGTCTGTTTGTAAGATATGACTGTCTTTGATTGTTAAAGATGAAGGGGTGTGTGTGGGGGGGGGGGGGGGGGGGAGGGGGTTATGATTTTATTCGTAACATCATCAACTTCAAGAATTTCAGTACCAGTTTTTTTTGGTGAAGTCTAATTTAGTAGGGTGACACATTTTCGTCAAAGAAGGACATGGAAAAATGTTATTCTAATTTGTTGATGTCCCAAACATTTGCAGAGGCACTTCTGAAATCATTTTGACCACTAGCCCTTAGCTATGAAAGTCTCTGCAGCTATTTGTTGTACAAACTCTCTCTTTTAAGACCCTGGGAGAATATGTTACATAAATTTCAAAAATACATACAAAGTTACGCAGAAACTGCACAGTGATTTAAAATCCCAATACTGATAAAATCTGTTTTTTTTTTTTTTTTTTTTTTTTGTTACTTAATATTTAATTTTTTTTTTCAAATATTTGAAAAGTATTTTTCTTTCTTCTAATACTATTATTAGACAAAAAAAAAAAAAATAACTCGCCATAAATAACATTAGGGCTGGACGATATCAGAAATTTAATATCGCAATACATCAACAAGTTAATATTGATATTGCTGATATATCTCGATACTAATTTAAATGAGAGGTCGAGAGTAAGAGCATTTGCTGTTTTTTAAAGATAAATGATATAGTATATCAATATTTTAAACACAAAACTTAGTTGGATGCAATGAATTAAAACTTTTATATCTATTTGCTCATAAAACATAATTTTCTTTTTTATATAAAAACAAAATATTTAAAAGAAAATAAACTAATTTTTTAATAACATTTTGCATTTACACCATTACTTTCATAAAGCTTTTCTTTAAAGAAAGTATTTCCCCTATTCTTCACATTTTAATCTATTAATCTGTTTGTTTTTTAGTCTCATTTTCAACACTATGATATGATTAAATATATGATTAAAAACACATTTAATAAAATGAAATTCAAAATTGTCTACATAAAAATGTATACAATTTTCGTTTCATAAAATTTAATTATTGGTTAATATCGGTTAAAAATATCAAACTTTGTTTTACTTTGTTCAAATAGAGTTTGGAGGGACTGAGCCTGATTTCGTTAATTCAGTACACGAAATGGGCCCCGGCCAAACCACCGGTACATCATGATCATTTCGTCATATATCCATCGTTTAATCTTGGCATAAAGTAAAACTTCATTCTGAAAAACTTCATTTTATCAATGATCATTATCGTTTCTTATTTTTAATTTAGCAAAGTATTACCTTGGATGACTAAAAATATGAATTTAAGAAATTAAAAAAATATATCGTGTATTTTGAGAAGCTTACGATTTACTACAAAAGTTAATCATGGCAAACATGTAATTTAATTGTTATTTCATTTTTTGCGTTAATTATTATCTAACATTGTTTAAATTAATTAATGTATCTCTCATTGGAAAAAAGTCTTCTTCGCTGAATAACTGATAGACATTTCCCTTTCCCTGTTCAGAAATTTAATTTCCGAATAAAATCCACTAGAATAAGCAATAAGTTAAATTTCGATAACCTAGTGAAATCCACCGTAAAAATTTTCAAGGTATTTAAAGTACCTTCTTTATGAGTGGGACAACCAAAAAAGACGGAATCTACTCAATTCAGGACATTTGTTTCTAGCGCTGATATAAATTCCTTCCGAATCCAAGTAAACGCACTCTAGAAAGCAATATCAATACTACGCATTATTCCAACACATATTCAAGCTAATTGGACATAATATATCAAAAGTCGAGAGATATCGCAATATGTCTGGATCAATCACAGCAGCCAAACAAGGAACGCGCGATTAATGTTATTCTGTAGCGAAAGTGTTATTCAGTATTTATCTCCAACGAACAGTAGAATTTGTGGTTTGCAAAGGTTGGATGTATTCGGATATATTGGGATATTCCTTACTTTGAGATATGATATAGAGCGGAAGTAGATTTTCTGGAAGGACATATTGGTACGGGATATTCGTCCCTGTTTTTCAAGGCTCGAAATCGCGGTGATCGTAAAACAATATTATTGTTATTGGGACATATCGGCTGAGTCAGAGTTTAGATATCGTTATTTCGATAATTAAAAAAATATGAATATTTGACCGATATATTGATAAATAACCCAGCCCTAAATAACATATATACGAACGAAATCAACCTCGCCTCCTTTCATCTTTAACAATCAACGACAGCCATATCTCAGGAACAGTTAGTCATTTGCGTTTCAGCGTCAAAAAAGAGATAGAATTTGATACCCCAGACAACTTTTTTACACACATTTTTGGGATTTTTAGACTGCTTTGATTTTTTATTTTTAACCCCTTAAAGAGGTCTAATCAAGCTCATAAACAAAGCCATTCAACTGTTTGGTATTTTTGGTCCAAATGTTATGTCTCCAGCTCCCTCCCGTTCGAAAGTTACTGATTTTTAAACGCTTTTTAGCGATCTTGCCGCACTGTGCGCCGCACCATTTTTTTATTGTGATGATATTAAGAAGGTGATACATATTATAGATTGGGCATAGATTTGTACAATCTATACCATACTGGAGATTGGAATAATTTTGTGAACCTCAAAACTGCTTTCGATAGTCTCTAAAAAATATTGTACATGAGATATATCCCTTTGTATACACCGTGGTTAAGCAAATTTTGGACCTTTTTCTTTTTCAAAAACTTGTGGAATTTTCATATGAATAAGCAGAATGATAAGACAGTGCTCATTTATAAGCTAAACAATACAGTTTAATTAGTATAGACTAAATTAAATTTCTGTTGTGGCTAAACGCAGGCTTTGGGAACTTAAATGTCCGTTCATTAATTGCAGTCTTTTGACATTCCAAGTGTTAAAAAACTACGAAGAACTTACATAAAAACGTACATGTTTTTTTCTTGTAACCTCTATATACTGTTAAGTTGTGGAGAAAACAAACTAGGCTGTTATTAGTAGTTCTTCCCCCATAAAAATATTCAAACTTTTCAAAAATTTTGTAACCCCAAAACTCCACGTGGGACAGGTGGTAAAAGTTTCAAAATTCCACGAATAAAAAATTCTATTAATGTACTTTAAAAAAAAAAAAAACTATTTTATTAATCCAAGGTGTTAAAGGCTTGCAAGGCTTTGACATAACGAAAAACAACAATAGTTGTTTAGCACTGAAATAGGCTAAGCATGCAGTATATTTGCCAGGAAACTTTATTAAAAGTTTCATAAGATACGAAATGTTTAATGACAATTATTTACAGTTAAATAAACAGAAAAATAAAAAATACGGCGCGTACTACAAAACGCTTGAAAAACAATATAACTCCACAACATCTGATTTTGATAAATATGATACATAAATAAGGGGGTGTCAACAGACAGCCGTGAGCTGGTTATTTATTATCTTCTTTTTTAAGAGTTCTTGGAAACACTAGTGTAAATGTTTCAAAAAATTAAAGTTCACCATTTAACTGCAAAAAAGCAAATAAAATATGTGAAATGAAAAAAAACTTGTCTACAAAAGAATGTGTTTAATAGTCATAGAGGACTTTTCGGAAAATTATTGTTTTTTGATACAAGATGGGGTGCAAGCTTGTCATTGGACAAGCTATGGCAAAGTATCTATTTACTATCTTTATAAGGATAGTCTTGTGGGCGAGTGAGTTTTGAAATTTTGCGGGCGATCGTGGTGTCCTGAATCCTAACATCTGTGCGTGATTGACACATATTCTGTCATTTCATTAAGTTTCGCAAAGTACGTATGTATCTTCGGTTCTAATGGTTATTTCTGCAATGACATGTAAATTAGATAACTGGTTGTGTAGTACCTATATATAGTGCGTTATTAGATGGATTCAAAGGATATGGAACGCATCTCGTCCTCAGGTTTATAAGTTCTCCCATGAAATTTGTGCCACGATTGTTGATTTCAATTGAAGCTTCCGATTAGCAGTTTGGATAGTCTTCGGCTGTGAGCATTCTACTTGAATAAAGAGCCATCGGAATCCATGAGATTCCATTTATAGTGATATTATCTGCGAAAGTGAATTTCTTAGTTCCTATAGAACGAACGGTGAGATCATTTGGAGCTGAGTTAAGTGAGTTAAATTTAGTAAGTTTTGGGAAAGGATTCCCCTCCTCCTCTCAAAATTTCATAAAATTGAGCTTATTTTTGGTCGTCGATTGAAATATATCCGCTCCACTGCTAAATCCCTGTTTACTGTTACAAAGATATTGTTGTGTTTAATTAAATCATTTGAAATCTATGTTACAAAGTAACCAAAAACAAGAGTACATCATTTGATGTTATATGGAAAGCCATCGATTTTGTGTAATACGTAACTCCTTTTAAGAACACACAACGACATTTTATGATTTTCAAAAATTACTATTAATTTAATAAAATCTTCCTATCCTCAACTGGTAAAAGTAATTTACTTTATTGATGAGTCAGCTGCTCAATATAAGAACAGGAAAAAGTTCATAAACTAATGTCACCATGAGAAAGATTTTAAAATGCAATCTGAGTGGTAATATTTTGCTACATACCGTGTGATGGTATTGATGGAACTGCTAATAGACAAACAAAAATAAGTCTCCACAGAAATTTAGATGATCACATAATGGTGGAATTGGTGGAACCGTTAAAATGATGTAAGAAAAATAAGTCTCCAATAAACTGTGGATGATAGCATAATCAATCCTTTAGAAATGTTCAAATATTGCACATAAAATATAAAAAACATTAATTTTTTATTTTGCTTAAAAATATATATATCCAGAAGGTTTAACAACAATTACAAGCAAGATAGCAACTTTCTATTAAAGTGTCACAAACAAGATCATTAGACAGTTTTACTCTTCTTAATTTGTTTCTTGAAACATCCTTTTCAGAAAATGTTAAGAATGTTACTATCAGTAAGGAAGTTCTGCTTAAACGCCGGGCTGAACAACAGTCAAAGATACGCATAAAAATACGTAGGTCCAAGAGAAAAATATTTTAAAGATAGACAATTTATTTTGAACAGTGTGTATGTGGGGGGGTGTAATTTTACTCTTTTCGAAGCGTTTTTACAGTTCTCATGGACACGTGTTTTTTATTTTTCTGTTCATTTAGCTGTGAATAATTGTCATTGCACATTTAGTATCTTATGAAAATTTAATTTTTTTTTCTGGACAAATATTACTGCTTGCCTAGCCTATTTCAGTGCTTAGTAAGTATTGTTGTTTTTCGTTATTTCAAGGCATTGTGACTCTTTAACTGCTTAGTTTAACAAGGTGTTTTTAACATTTTTTAAATGTACGACATTAATAGGGTTCTTAATCATAGTATTTTGAAATGTTTATCATTTATTCTACGTGGAGTTTTGGGGGGTGCAAAATATAATATTTTTAAATTTTTGCAAATTTTGACTTTTTAAGGAGTAAGGACTACTAATTATAGCCTAGTTTGTTTTCTCCACAACCTATAAGTATTGCCAATGGGAAACCTTAGTTTTTTAACGCTTGAATTTAATAAAATTGCAATCCACGAATAGACGTTTGAGCTTCAAAATCCTATCTTTGGGTGCAACATAAATCTTATTTTGGCAATACAAATGAAACTACATGATTTAACCTTTCAAATGAACCCTATCATATTGTTATTCTAATTCATGTAAAAATTCTGCAGCCTTTTGAAAAATGGTAAAAAAGGGTGTATTTTGCTTATATCCATAGTGGAAACAAAGGGCTATATATCATGTTCAAAATTTCATAAAGAGATACCAAAAGCAATTTATGAGTTTACATGATTGGTACATATCACTTTCCTAATGTTATCAAAATTAATAACCATATGGCATAGCCCTTCTCTTTATTTTGCATGAAATAACCAAACATGGATAAAGAAATTTTAGGGAAATCCTTGTTCACATTAATATTTTCAACCAAACACACTTTTAAAATTTTGCGTACACAAATTGGCATTTTATCAACCAAACATTGATTTGCCTTCAACAGCGGTCGACGCAACTATAAGCCATAGATTGTATATGTCTAATTTGCCAATATAATTGGACAAAAAATGTGGAGAAAAATATGGAGATTTCCTTGTATTTTGGACAATATTTAGAAAAAGATGCTTTTAAGCTGAACATACAGTTTCTGTCTTAAAAATATCAGTCTTTTGTACCTATGAATTATTCAGTTATCTTTTTTTCTCCATAATTTGTACATGAATTAGAATAACTAACATATTACGTCGTAGTAAATCTTGCCATATTATTAATGTATGCTAATAAAAGAACAGTTTTGATTACTACCGGCTATTGATTCTTCATTTCTTAAGACTATGCTCAGATGTTCTTCCTTGTACTTGCTAACACAATCATAAAATCATTTTTATTCGTACTTGTAAAAAACTTTCTGTATTCTTATACAGGTTCTCGTTAATCGAGCAAAATTTTCCTATAGAAGTAATGTATCGTCAAGAAAATACTCTCCAAGCTGATTTTTTGAACAGATTTTAGGGACGTGACAATCATGAAAGGTAATTCACTACAAGATAGAACTTCTCTACAATCAAAGGCGTATCGCATTTATTGGAAAAATCAAATCAAATTAAACCTATACCAATACTTGGCATCTGATGATAATTTTCATTTATGTAGGAATAAAAATGATTTTGTAATCCGCACATGAAAAATATGGGAACAAACTTAATACTTTCCGTACGGTACAAAGACCATGAATCTTTTTATCGCGCGCTTTTTTATTTGGGCCTGAGTTATTCTTTGATCAATACGCAGAATACTTTCCAGATAACTCTTTGGTAACCTTAAACTGCGGTCAAAGAAGATGGAGGTTAAAAAAGCTGTTCTTGTCAGACCTCCCGCGAGAATCGGCACCTCCCCCACACGGCGTGACCGTCATGCTCTCAGACGACACCCCAACTGAAAGAGACCACACAGATTCAATCTACAATTAATCGCTTGTTGGTAAATGTAAGAAATAATGTCGGAAAACACGTGGGCTAAGAATACTTTAGCCCCTCTATTTATTCCCCGTGATCTTAGCTACTGTTCGACACCTTTGCCTCTCACCTCGTTTCCTCTAGAAATCCACAGAGTATGTCGTAACAGTCGTGGATGAGCGAATTACTACACAGAGGATACCGCCATGAATTGAAGATCTGTGTTTTATCTCATGTAGCGCAAGAATTGTCCAAATATCAATGCCTCCCAAACATGATTTTACAAACAGGATTTCTAAGTAAACCTAGAACAGAGCTGCGGAGAGAAACCTCTGGCCCCTGTAATAATTCGAATGCCCCATTCCCCTTCCGCACACCATAAGTATGATACATAAAACCTGCTAAGATGAAAACTCAAACCAGCAGCAAAAAATACCATTTTAGACAGGATCTTTCTGTCTTAGGAGGTATGATTGAATGGTATTTTTTTTGGCGGGATCATAATTAATTTTTTCGTTTAAAGCAGGATTCCGATGTAGCCCGGTTTTACTCTATTAGAAAGTAAGTTTGCTGAATAATACTTTAAAAAAAGTAATATATATTTCCTTATAATTTCATTATTTTTTTTCTTTTCGAGCATTACATTTTATGACGCATTTGTAACACGTTTTTATCAAAAGATTTTAAATTAGAAATTTAAAATATTGAATATATAATTAAATTTTAATTGGTTTCACCAATTTATTTTGAATGATAAAATAAAAGGTGTGAAAGAACTAAAATGCGAAACCTTAACATGTTACTATATATTCATTATCGATTTATAGACAGTAAAATTTAATATCGGGAAATGCATTTAAGCACACCCCAGATAACATGTGTACTATTCAAATAGTAGTGCTCAAAAATAAACACCTTAAACACCATGTATATAGTGACGCAAATTAAATTTTCTTATACAATACAAAATTTATAAATTATTAGAACTATATAAAATAATTATGTAGTACATTTAAACATAATTCTAATCTTTTCCTTTCATTTTTTTTCGCAAGACTGTTCTCAAATTCTAGGTAATTGAAAATTTTTACATTTAATGCGACGCTTTTTAGGAACCCCTGAATACATTCTACGGACCACTTGTTTACCTCGGACTGCAGTTTAAGAATCGTTACTCTAAGACTAAAACAATAATAACACAAGGGTAATTGCCATTTTTTAACGTTAAGAAGTTAGAATTATCTTTAAAAAAACAACCAGACATATATATTTTTATAATATTACAGAAAACTATTTTTTGTTGCTATAGACATTTTTTATATAAATCAAAATTTACTGTTGTTTTTCTACGATTTGAGCATTTTCCCAAAAGTTACAGAGAAAATAGTAATAATAAGTGACATACAGAAAAATTACAATTGACTGGAACGCTCTCTATAAAATCTAACCAAAGTATTAACACTAATAAATAATAGACAAACTGTCATATAAATAGTTTCAAATGAAACGAATAAAAAGAAAAAAAGAAAATCACCAGGTTTGTACGTGATAGAGAAACCAACTAAACTTACATGTAAATTGAATTAATAGATCAAGTTCAGCAGTAAAACCATTTGACCTGTTCAGTATTTTTTTTCGCTAAAAGTACTCATACACAAAAATCTTATTTTATTAGTTAGAAATTGATATAGAAAGTGAAAAATAATTTTGGAGTTATAAAAGTTTAACACGTTGCAGCGAGTAAACAGTAATGAAATCTTTAAGTGAGTTTTTTTTCTTTCAGAACAACAATTTTTTAAAATCAGTGGGCACCCTTGTTCCACCAATTTTCAATCTATCAACTTCATATTATTCGAAATTAATCCTCACAGATTTTTCTAGTGAAATAAGTAGGTCTTTTTCGAAATACTGACAGCTAGCTGTCTTTGTAACTGTAAGTAACGAGAATTTTCTGATCGGGTTGTGGTATCGTAGTAATTCTTACAATTGTAATAACTTTAAAATGATCTCTGTATCTCATTGAAAGTACATAGATATTGTTTTTGTCAAACCAGTAAATATGTAAATAGAAAATTAATAAAATATTGTAAAAACATAATTCATCATATGAGCTATCGCGGAACCACAGCGGAAAACGTACTTTCAAAAATTATTGATCATAGACAGCCCTGTAATCGAATTTTTTGTGCCTCTCTGTATATGGACAATAAATGCTGTGCACTCCATAATTTATAGAAAACATGTTCTGGTGCACCTCAGTACTTTTTTTTTCAATTTCATTATATTTGAAGTTCACAACATCATTAAAAGCACCACAACCGACTTTTCCCCCATAGATCATAATGTAATGGAATTCCTTTATGCGTCCCTGTAAACAAACTATAAATTAAACTTATTCTATACTCCTAAGAAAGTAAGTTGTAGGCCTCCTCAGTGATGCATATCAATCTCATTATGGGTTATTCCATGGTAACTTACATTACATTTAGAATAATTTTCTTTAGTAATTTTCATAATATAACACCAAAAAATATTAAAAATGTAATGTTGATATGATTTGTTAATTAAACCTATCCGAAGCAAAATTTGGATAGTTACCATAGTAAATATAATTTTTAGCATTCAAGAAATAGTACTAAATTTAAGTAATTTTTATCCAAATTTAGCTTTGTTAGGTTTAATTAACAAATCATATAAACATTACATTTTGAATATTTTTTAGTGTTATATTACTAAAATTACTGAAGTCAATTATTCTAAATGTAACGTAAGTTACCATGGAATGACCCTTATGCTTAAAATAGCATAACATCGATAAAATGCACCGTAAACTATTTTACCCCATAAACCATAATGTAATGGAATTCTTTCCTGTGTTCCTGTAAATGAACTATACATGATACACACTTCATTTTCATTACCTAACATTCTATACTAAACCTCAATAATATATAAAAAATACATAGAAATCTGAGTATATTTACGAGAGTTAGATTACGGACAGACAGACAGACAGACAAACTGAATTCACTTCTCAACTTGCTTAAAGAAAATGCTTAAAAAAATCTATGCACCGATTGCTGAACATACATATGTTTAACACGCTGATTGCCAAGCCTATTGTCGAAGCATTGGCAGGTCTCCAATGTTATGGAGACTCGTAGATGTGTTAACCTATGGGCATAGAATGCATCTCACCAGGATTAATATTTTAAACTTTTTCTGTGTACTCTTTTTAAAAGATATCTCTTTCTTTTTTAGTTGGCAAAATATTTCTAAAAACTACGCTTAATTTAATATTTTATGAGTTAAAATCTTAGCGAAGCTGACGAGCACTGAGTAAGATTTTAAGCTTTTACGCTCGGCATCCACTGGATAAATTCATAATTTAAAGCCCACGCTTTTATATAAATCATTTTAAACTATTTTAATAACTAAATATTTTTTTAACTATTAATAAAAAAAAACATATCATTCTTTAAAAAGATACGGAAAAATTAAACTCATTTAACTGCGCGTTCCTCAGTACGAATGAAAAGGAAAGAACGGACCCTCATGAATCAAATATATTCCTATAAAATCTAAAGCTCGATGCTTCGGGTATGCTCAAGTTAGTCCTGCATGGGTCGGGCTGTATTCAACCCGAACCCGAAAATTCCATTTGAAGTCAAGCCACAATCCAACCCAAATTCAACAAAAAATATTTCACGACACGTAACCCGGCCCGAAACCGACAAAATAAATTTCGCTGACCCGCAACCCGATCCAAACCTGACATATTTCAACTCGAATCCAACCCGAACCCAAAAGGCAAGGCAATTAATTCATGTTTTAGCGGATTTATGAAAAGTAGTCTGCAATTATATCTCTAATACCAATGGACCTATCTATATTCTTTTATTGAAATATAGTAAAACCTCTGAATAGCGGACACTTCGGGATCGTTAACTAGTCTTGCAATGGGTGGGATTGTCCCTAATTTTAAACAACAGATTAAGTGGAACTCCTTAAGCATTAATATAATGCTACTAATTGAAGTGTGTTGGATAGCGGGTTGACGAAAAATACTTTGTCGGGTTTGTGTCGGGTTTGCGTCGGGTTGCGCGTTGATTTCGAATTGATTTTTCGGTTTCGGGTAGGATACAATTCGGCCTGTAGGAATCATCTGTAGATGATTCTACCGTTGAATCTGCTCGCTATTTGGAAGTATCCTCTATTCAGAAGTAAAAAGGTACAAATATATAAGTGTTAGGAATTGAAAAGTGTTCGCTAAATAGAAGGGTCCGCTATTCGTGAGTGTCCGTTATGGAAGTTTAATTGTATATAAATTTTTCGGCTGAAAAAATATTTCGGATTTTTTGTTTAATCGGGTCAACCAAAGCCCAACCCGAAAGAAACAAAACCCACCCCGAAACAATGAAAGTCAACCCCACCCGCAGCAAAAAATACCAGTCAACCCGACCCTAAACTAAACGGCAACAAAAAAATTCAATTCTTTGCTGAATCGAACCGAGGGTCGGGTCGGAATAAAAATTTAACTTGTGCGATGTTTAAAAGTTAATATATTTGTGAAAAATGCGAAATAGTTTGGGCGGATAATATAGATTCCATTTGCATCAAAATGTCGTGTATTAAATCTAATTGACAAGAATTTGTTTTAATTTCCTATAGAACGAAATAAATAATCATAAGAAAAGGGGGATATAAAATATTAAATGTAAAATAGTCCGTAACGGATCTTTTCCTATACAATTCTGCACTACGTATAGTAAAAGGGAACATTTTTTCACAATTATTTACAGCATCTCCTAAGTCAAGACCTGCGCCACTTTATTAGTGTATGTTGAAATCAAATGTCACTTTTGTAAACGCAATAATATTTGCGAGTATACTGTCATATCCATTTTTTTATGCAAATTGAATTTTAACTGTTTGATTCACTGTCTTTTCTGTTTTAGATAAATTTGTACCGACCCTACACTGTAAAAAAATAGGTTTATTTAGAACAGAATGCTCCACCTGGTGGTAGAAACTGGAAGTAAAAGATTTTGCAGCGCGTGCCTAGTATGTCTGCTATACACGGTATCGTAGACAGCGGGGGCACATGTGGGATAATTTGTCTAGAACAAAATGCATCCCCTGGCGGTGGAACTATAAGATTTTCCTGCGCGTGTGCCAAAAATGACTATTCTTATTGAAACCGCAAAAGAAAGTTACCGATTTGATAATCCCAGAAAACGAAAAAGTTTCATTTTCACTCATCCTCGAGTATTAAGAAAAGTATTGGATTCTTTGAATCGAAACTCACAATTTATGTTTCTGATTCCAAAAATGCAAATTTTGTGAAAATCTGACAGTAACTTTTTTAAAATTTTGACCAAAAAGTGACCAGTTTTGAATCAAATGATCCAGACATTTGAGGGGGTGGTATTATATTTACTTCCGCTTTGGGTAAATATCTCTATTTAATTTCTGAAAGACAAAGATGGAACTAAAATTGGAAATGGAACTAAAAGATTTTGCAGCGCGTGCGCAGCATGCCTGTTATACGGTGTCATAGGCAGCAGGGACACGTGCCGGAGTTTTGATTGGAAAAAGTTTTATTTAGGACTGATTTCACCCCTGGTTCTACCAGGGAGTTTTTTTTCCATTTCTGAGTGAGTTTTCAGTAAATAACCAACCGTTGCCACGATGAGAATCGAACCTTAATCTTCCGCATACTAAACTGGTGGTCTCGATCACTACGCTATGACCAGATACGCCGCTCTTTCAAATGTTGTTACTTATTTTAGTCGCTTTTTATGATGCAAAAACTTGAAGGTTCCATGGATTTTTTTTTCAGATTTCCAATGTTTTTAATATTTTCTTTTCACTATTTTCAATATTTTTCTTTATTATTTGACGCCTTATAAGAGATACATTTTAACTTATTGTGTATTATATGCGTAAAATATTGTATTAAGAGTAATGAGTGGTTCTTTTTGCAATAGTAAAAAACATTTTCTTTTTTCGAACATATACTTTTTTAAATTAAGTCTGATGATATATTTATCAATTCCAATAAACACAATAATTATCTTAAGCAGACATATTTATTACATGCTATTAAAATAAATTTTCGTTATCTCTTATTTTAAAAAACATATGTAAATAAATATAATAATTGTTATAAATAACAATTTTATAATAAATTAAATTATTATATGTGAGCTATGCTGAGAACTTTTGTGTACGATTCTGTGAAACTGGATAGTTTTAAAAATATCAAAACAAAAAATTTATTTTTAAGGACAATTTCGAAATTAATGATCTTGTGATAGATAAGTTTAAATTTGGACTTATTGATTTAGTTTAAATTTATTTAGTTTCATTTATAAAATTATAAGCTAAGTAAATAAATTATAAAGTTTATAAACTTATAGACTTCATTTTTATAAAAGTAAAGAAAAAATATTAAATATTTTTATAAATTTAAAGAAAAAATATTAAATATTTTTATAAATTTAAAGAAAAAATATTAAATATTTTTATAAATTTAAGGGAAAAAAATATAAACTTTGTAAAATTATAATTTATAAAATAATATTTTTTATTTTATTTCATAAATTTATAGGCCAGATCAGTTTAGTTTAATACCAATTTTTATAGCGATAGCTTGCAAAGATATCCTGTTATGAAACATTTAAATACCCCAATATTGCCTCACGTTAGAAAAGTTAAAATACAATTTAAAAAAATTAGTGAAAAAAAATCCCAATTTTGAAGCACTATCAAGAAAAAAAAAGTAGATTTTAAAAAATATTTTTCTGTAATTTATAAAAATTAAATAAATTTCTAAATATTTCACTCAAAAATATAAATATTACTATTATTTTCACAAAAAATTGCCGTCCAGACATGTTCCCGGTTAGAATGGGCCAGCGTGTCGAGCCAGGTTAGGCCTGGCATTCTTGAAGAACTCTAGTAAATACAACAATTTTAATTCACATTTCAAACAAGGCGATTTCTGTATGCAAACATCTGAAGGTTTCTCATGGAAATTGCACTGCTTTGGAAGAAATGCGGACATTGTAGTGTTTTGAAAGAAATAGAGAAAAATCCATTAAATTTACGGAAAACTTATTGCATATTTACGAATTTGAAATCTTCTTTACGGAACTAATGTCATTTACGGAAATTGTAGGGTTGTTTTGGAAAAATGAAACTTCTCCGTAAAATTTTACGGAAAATCTCTTGTATTTTCACGAGATTTTTTTACAGTGTAGCGTTAACATACTTTAAGAAAATATACAAGGTGTCTTAAAATGAATTGACTGCTTTTAAAATTCAATAATAAGTAAATAGTGGTAAATATAGAATAGAATTTTTTCTTGCAGCAAAATGTGAAGTAATGAATTTCTTTAGTACGTTTCCTTGTTTTGATCTCAGTATCATCCATAGATGACGTTTCACTGTCTCAAACTGTCATAATGCTCAAAATAATCCAGCAATTTCATTATTTCTTTATAGAATGACCCTTATGGAAAATCAATCCACGAAATGTCTTTAAGAGAATTTTAACTGAAGCAATTTCCTTAAACGATTGGTTGCATTTCATTTCCGTTACCATTTCATTTTATAGTGAAGAGTTAAATTAAGGCATCTTACATTTAAATTTACAAAAGAAGAGTTCTGGGAAACAATATCAACATTACTGATAATAGTGATTTAAATAATAGAAATATTTTTTATGCTTGGCTGTTTGCTGTAAACAATACTCGAGGATTGTTTAAAAACACGCCTTTTACTTCCTTTGAGAAATATTTAGTAAAAACAATTTATTGAACCACTTTGTTGCATTTTATGCGTGGGGGGGGGGGGGATTACCTCATTTTGTCTTTAAGAAATTGATGAATATACCTTTAAACAATAGTGTCTGACGTATTTTTTTTAAGTAATGAACAACCCCTATTCGTTAGAAAAAAAGAGGTTTTTTTTAAGTAATTGAATTATTTTAAATCGTTTAAAGTATTAAGATTTTTAATAGTTTTTACAAAACTTGGAATCACTCAGGTTTGAAAATGAGTTTATTGTTGGAAAAAAGGATCATCAAATCTATTCAAAAGTAGTGTCATTTAAACTGCTTATCTTATATATTATATTACTTTCCTTTTTCGAAGGTTCTGAAGCAGAACAATGTGAATATTTTACCTGAAATTTGCAGTTCTTTGAAAACGACTTGTATAATGAAGAATTTTAGAAGATAGCAAATGACAAGTATTTATATATCATATTTTCCAGTCTATGATATAAAGTCAAGAAATCTATATTGTTTTTAAAGCTAGGATAGATTGGGGGCTAATGGAACACGTGTTACATTTCATACAATAGAAAGTAAAATTTACAAAATTCCCAGATTTTTTCTTTTTGACTTTTCACAATTTTCTATTAATAGATACAAAACGATAGTTATAGTTTAATTATTAAAAGAGAAATACTCTTAATTTGTAAAATGAAGTTTTGTCCCACTAGACCTGGAGTCAGGGGCTAATGGGACTTGCCATGGGTCTAATCAATGGAATACATTAATAAAACATATAAATGTTACCTAAATCGGCAAATTCAAGAGTTATATTAGCACTATTATAAATTAAATGAACAAAATCTTACTTTCAAAAATAATTTTTTCTTTCTAATAACTTACTAAAGAGAAACTGATTGATGTCTGGTTTGGTAAAATGTTATTAATTTTAACATATACAAAAGAATAAGGTACATAAAGTTTTTGTTCGCAAAATGTATCATTTAACATAAAGTTTAGATGCAATTAACATGACAACGTTTATATAAATCACTTTAGGGCCCCCCATTCTGACATGTTTCATCTGTCCCCATATCATTTAGAATTTCATTATCTTGTTGTAAATTAACTTTTTACCAAAAAAAATTTCAATACACCTGCTTGGATAATGCTGGTACTGCTATCTATTAATAAAAGCGTTATTATCTATTTAAAAAAATCTATTAATAATAACTGCTATCTATTAATATCTATTAATAAATATCCATTAATTTAACACCTTAAATAAAAATAAAATGAATAAATAAGTTAAGTACGACTGAATGAAATAATATTTAGGGAGGTACTTCTGACACCCTTTGATTATTTGTTACAAGCTTTTATCATGTAATTTTAGTTCTTGCGTGTAAAGATGGAATTTTGTAATCGAATTTTCACTCAATTTCTGAGGTTCTAAAATTATAAAAATTAGGTACACATGTGTTTTTACTGTAACAATATATTTTAATATGTTTAGAGGACAAGATATTTTTTCAATATAGGAGCATTTGCGAGATAAAAATGATATACGTATAAATCTATTATCTGTGCATTCTTCTGAGTATATATTGTGAATATTTACTCACTCACTAAAGATGTATCTTGTTTACCAGATTTATTGCAAAATATTTTTAATACAGTTTGTTTTCATAAACATATTTATATTTAAAAAAAACATTCACTATATATTTTTAGTTTTGGGAGAAAAAGGCAATAGTGCTTACATAATTCTTATATATTATTACTTTTACTACTGAAACTAAAATGATATTGTGAATGTTTTTAAATGTACATATTTTATCGAAATAAACTGTACCAAAAATATTGGCAATAAATCTGGTAATCAAGATAAATCTTCCTGAGTGAGTAAAGATTCACGATATATGCTCAGGAGAATGCGCAGATGGCAGATTTTGTCATACCTAATGACGTCATCCTAAATGCGCGCGCATTGGTATTATCAACCCCGTCTACAAGGTAGCGCAGTTGTGGCAATTTTGCGCCCCTAGTCTAGTTTTAAGTTGGAACGCTTAATATGTATGCAGTCTTGAGGCAGACAGAGAAGCCGAATTCATAAATACTTTTCAACTATGTTGGAAAGTGTTAAAAAGCTAAGCTACATAAGGATAGTACTTTGTATTTTATCATCCTTAAAAAGAAACTCACTTTAAAAATTTCATTATTTTAATAGTCATTGTGAAATTAAATTTTATTTCTCTAAAGCTCATCATAGGATCCTGATAGCAGTTACATGGATATGATTTTTTTTTTTTTAAGGAAAAAGGCAATGATGTAAATATGCAAATTATTGATCAAGTTCTCAGTCATCTGGGCTATGTTATTGGTTTATAAATTTCATGGTCTAACCTCATTGATCTATCGTGAGATCGTTATTAAAATTTACATTAAAAAATGAAGATTGCATTTTTAATCAAAACAAATCGTTAAATATATGGATCTAACCGAAAAACAGACTTTTTATAAACACATGTACCAGTCATTTTCGCAATTATAAGAATTTATAACACACGAAAATATTATTTTCTAAGAATTTTATCTCTATGCATTTTTCATTTATTTTGTTTCTTATGTTTAACCGATATGCATCCTCAACATATTTATCATTGAATTCTTAGAAAGTAATGCCTTCAAAAAGTTTCATTCATCCCGATTCCTAATCTGTCATCATATAATTGAAAAATAAATAATAAATTCTATTTACAAATGAAATTTTAACTGTTAGTGAAAGAATGTTATCAATTGTCACTCGAATCTGTACGCATCATTGACTGTGATAAAACTGAAAACTGGTTAAGGTCAAAATTAGCTGATTCGGAGAAAACAGTTTATATCAACTGCATGTATAAATGAACGCGTTAAATTAGAAGTCTACATGTTCCATTGCACGCAACACCCACTTATTTCGTGGAAAAGGTCATTCAAATAACGAACACTGCAATGTAAATTATACAACTCTTAAAATATATCTCATTACAGAATCTTATGTTTTAGAGGAATGATATTGTTCTTGCAATACTTGCTGCACCAAAAAAATACATACATAAATAATGTGATTTCTATAATGAGTTGAAAAGAAAATAATAGATATCTGCATAAAATCGTAATTTTCACCCGGATCATTTTTCTAGAAACTTACAAAACGATGTCTCAGAAGTTTTATTAAAATTAAATAATCGCAATTGAAAAATGTTATAATGGAAATGGAAATGTGGTATGGCGTAGCCAAACAATACATGTAAATAAGTAAGTAATAAAAATTATTAAGTTTGCATTTAAATGTGTCCACAAAACCTGACAAATTCTGTCAGTGGCTTGTAGCAGCCCTAATTTGTATCACTTAGGGGAGTTTAGGGACATTGATACGATTTATTTTGTAAGCTTGTAAAATTAATTTGAAATTGCTTTAAAATAAAAGTTATTGGGGAAATATGTAGATGTGTGAATTCAAGTTTTGTTTTTAATTTAATTTGTCGTGATAAAGAGAAAGGCCCAAATACTAAAAGATATTTTTGACAAAGGTGATTTTGTATCGATCTTCCCCTTGCACAGGGTACAATTATTTACACTTGAGGCACTTTGAAACATCTAGATTTTCTTTCAAAATATTGTTGATTAAGGGATATAAACTAAAAACAATTTACATTTCATAAAACTTATTTATCGAAAACGAGTATAAAATATACATTTCCGAATAAAAGGAGTATAATCTGCATTTCTTCAGTTTTTTCAGCTGATATAACAAATAAACTTTCATCTTTTAAAACAAAAAAACATGAAATAACAGGATTCTTTTATTTCACGAACACTAAACATAATAAAAATTAATTATAATTCTAAAAAAATAATTGCGTTTCATTTCTACAAATTGTAAGTTGAAAGGTCATTTTTGAAATTAAAATTGACGATGTTCTGCTGGCTCCTTTATTGACCTCTGGAACTGGCAACTTTAATATAATATCTAATAAAGGAATCTATGCCTCATCGTTAATGTCCAGAAAAACAAAAAATCCTGATGACTTCTTCCATCTTAGTATGAAATTTTGTAGTCCCCATCATCATATCTGGAGAGAATATTCCCAGCGAAATGCTTAACACTCTTCTTTTTCTCAAAGTTTACTACAATAAAATCACCTTCTTTAAGATCTTCTGACTTCAGAGAAAAAGTCCTCATAACCCCTAAAGGATCATCATTGCTGTACAAGCATAACTCTAATATATCCAATGTTGAATCTTTGGTTTCAAATTCACTTGAGTTCACTACTGAATCAGAATCAATTTCAGAAACTTTAATTCGTTTTCTTTTCCTCTTGACCTACTAAGAGGGGGCGACATCGAGAACTAACAGTTTTTTAGCCATTTTCAAATTTTTCGCTTTTTGTCTCTGCTCTTTTGATAACATTTTATTTTCCTTGATGTTGTGCAATTTTTCAAACCGTAGTTTTTCTGGAGATTCCATGTAAATTCTTGATTTCCCACTTTCTCTTCTTAGTTGCAGTAAAAACATTAGCAAAAGGTCTCAATTCGTCAGGTGTGATAGCCTTAGAAGTTGAAAGCAAACAAATATCATCAGTCTTTGGTGGTGTTAAATCTTTTCGACTATTCAAAGTGCTTATAGAACATTCAGTTTTTTCACGTGTATATTTAGTGGTTTCATGAGCGCCTACATAAACATCAGATGCCATGAAGCACTCTTCTGATAAGGCCAATTTATTAAAAGGCCAGATTCCCGGGTTTGCAAAGCCACTTGTAATGGTTGCCGATAAAAGAGTCGAAGTAAGCAATTTTGGCAATACTTTGAATGTTGTAAATTGATAAACATTTTTCACATTAAACCATTTGTAATTTTGTCTTAACGGGTCCGAAGACCGCAACATCTAATAGTTGTAGCATCTAGGATGCGTGCAAAGAGCAAGACAAATACACTATTCCATTGTCACGTGAGTAATGTATGGCCTCTATCGAAATACGAGACTCATGATTGTCACAAAGTAATAAAATAGACTTCTCTTTTGTGCAATCTATGTGTTTTCAAATATGTTTTAACACTTCTAAATAAAGCTTACTGTTCATGCATCCTGAGCTATTAGCTAGTTCTAAACTTCCTTCTGGAGCTCCTGCCACAAATTAGTCCTTATAGTGTACACGAGGAAACACAAAAATTGGCGGAACCGTATTTCCGATCCCAGTTATGATTCCTCCAAAACTCACAAGCTCTCCTCCTCTGCAGATACCATTTGACCAACTTGTCTCTGGGTTTTATCGGCCAATACCTTAGGTGTGTTTAGAACAGTTGTTATGCCTATCTCGTCAGAATTTAGTATACAGTCAGGAGTAAAGTTGTACATTTTCAACACATCTTCTAAATTATTGTAAAATCTGAAACAGCAGTGTTGTTGAATGAAAAAGATCTGACGATACTAATGTTCTCTGGTTTCCTTAAACTGAGGTTTTTATTTCTGGCTCGAAAGCCAACAGTCCATTCTAGACTAGAACATTTATTTAAGTCCCAGGAAGGGATACATTTTCCTGGGTTTTCACTGTTGTCAAACTCCTCCTAATTTTTTAGCAGATTCGTATGCTAATTTTCGTACTTGGTTAAGAGTTAAACTATAATGTACTTTGCTGCATTTTACTACATATTCATTAATTCGTTTTTCTTGCTCTTCACTAAACACTTGTTGTGAACAATCTCTATATATAAAACGCTAAGGTACGTGACGGCAAAAAAGTCGTTATTTCTGTTTTGCCGATGGCAACGAGTGGCTTGTTT
Source organism: Maratus michaelseni (assembly GCA_963931845.1). Lineage (NCBI taxonomy): Eukaryota > Metazoa > Arthropoda > Arachnida > Araneae > Salticidae > Maratus > Maratus michaelseni. Next base: position 369,622,549 of record OZ007586.1, read on the forward strand.
CACTAATTTGCGAATATTAAGAAAAGTATTTGAGGTATCGATTTAAAGCTGCCCACACATGTAGAGAAAGTTTCTGCATCCGAAAATACAATTTTTGTAAAAATCGGCCGGTAATTTTTCTTAATCGTTGCAAAAAACTAGCTACGTGCTGAAAAGAAAAGAAAATAAAGTGCGAAGTCAAACAAACAAACAAACAAACAAACAAAACCCGCTCCATTTTGTTTCTGTTTAAAAAGTTATCTATATTTGTTAATGTTAAAGCGCCATTGTTGTAACTTATGCATTTTAACCTCATTGTTGTCCGCATGATTGTGACGTCAATATTACTGACTCACACATTTGTCATTTACAATATAGATTGACTTTTAGAAGCTTTACTTACAAAAAGTAACAACCACTTTTTTTTTTAAGTGCGAACTGATAGGTAGCCGCTCCGGAGGTTTGTCCGGAAAGTGGTTTGTTTAGAACAGAATGAGCCCCCTGGTGGTGGTAGGTAGAACTAAAAGATGTTTTAGTCATTCGAGGTTCGTGTGGAAAAATCGACCAGCTAAGCGGGCGTAACTTTCTACTATTTTGATGAAAATGTTAGGCGTTCGGTTTTCTGGTTTCTCTTTCTATCTATTCTATGCTGTAAAGTAGAAGATTTTATGTTATATTTTTTCGCTGCTTTTCTAATGGATAATTCTCCCTAGAGAACATCTGAAATAGCCGAACTCATGGCATTTACATCAACATTGGCTGTGGCTGCCTTCTTCTCATATGAGATCGCCATTTTCACCTAAAAATAAACAACAAAATACTGTTTCATACATTTTTTATTATGTTTGCCAATTAATAATTAACATTATTTTAATAACAGCAATGACATAGTAATAATGTGATTTTGTTGGTACTTATTTCTTTCTCTTTTATTTGTGAATTTCATATATTTTACCCCCTGCTTCGGCCACATGGTCAACGCAGTATTGTAAATAGAAAAAAGGTCCAAAATTTTAGAAATTAATTTGCACACTTTTGAATCACCTTATTATTTAGTTTACATATTTAACTCGAAACACCTACCTGTACAAGTAAACTGGATATAAACCACAGCATAACTATCACTTTTTTAGATCTCATTTAGATATTTTTTAATTATTCCTTAATTTAATATCATCTTTATTTTAAGTACTTCTCTTTTGTTTTTTTATGTGTTTATTCCCGGTTAGATTGTTTCCAATAGTTTTCCTAAGTAATCTGCACTGTAGTAAAACTGAATGAATTTTCATTATAATAAATGGGTACGTATCAATGTTCCTCGCAGTTCGCTGTTCCACTCCAAACCGCCATTCAAAAAAAAAAAAAAAAGTTATTACCCAAATTAACAAATTCACAGACTGAAAACGTTTTCGCTTACCTGCTGTGTAGATGATATTGACAGAAAATGCTGCCTTATCAAGAAATTATCATTGAAAGTAAAACAAATACATTATAAATCACTTACGAAGAAAGGAAACATGTTTACATTACTCATAGAAACAACGATTGACTGAAGCTAAACGACTAACTAACGTTTTACTTCAGCGATAGCAGCGGCATCTATGTTTGAGAAACTGAACTTTTTTACTCATTGTCTGCAGTTATTATAGGTGTATCAATGTTCCCGTTATAACAATGCCCCCCAATTCCCCCTACTCTGTCTGTAATGTTGATTTAAAACTTTTTTCAGAATATATTACTTATTTTTAATTCAGTGCTTTGTAAAGCTAATCTCAGGTTCAATTTCACAGCGTAATATTGTTTAATTATAGTTTTATTTGATAAATAACTGCCACAAGAAATTGAGTGATGTCCATGGATAGAAAATTAATAGTTTCTAAATAGCTTAACAGATGGAGCAAAATAAAGTTAGGGTGAAATATCAGTTTGTTAGTTAGTTTAAACGTAGAAATGATTTCGCTAAATTAATTCATTATTGTTAAAGTTATTAACGAAAAAGTGGATTTGGCTTAGTGTGAGACACCCTGTATTAATTATTTAATAAGTGGATTGAAACCATGGTTTTCTATACAAAATTTGCTTGTCTTGACATTTATTATCACCCCTTACAGTTCTGACCATCAATTCAGATACACCCTGTATATAACCTTAAAATGATAACACAAAAACATCATACACAAATGGGGGAATAAAAATCAATGTGAAATATGAACAGAAATATCCAGAAATATCAGAAAAAAAAATAATATGGACCAGAAAAATACTAAAAGATAATTCAAAACAGAAAAAGTAATTTAATGAAAAATTTGTGTAACTGTAGCAGATTCACCTGGCCCAAATTACTACATTTTCCATTAAAAAAATGTACGATTTCATCTTGGTGCAAGCCATAATAAGCTAAAATAATACAAAATTTGGGCAATCGTACATTAATAGACAGGATATAAAAGAAAATATGAAATGAAAAAGATAGAATTGAGGAAGATTTCCTTATAAATAAATCAGGAAAACATACATGACTTGACAAATTTTCACACGTTGCCAAAACATATTTACTAATTCAGTAGTTGAATTATAAGAGAAATGGATGACTCAAATATTCAAGCTCAATGATTCAAACCAGAACGTCAATGAAGCTTAATTATCTTGATAAAACCAGAAATTAAGGAACATTTACAGCCACATATTGACAGTTCAAGATAAAACATCAGAATTATTAATGACAGGTGGAAAAGAAATTAAGGAACATTACTGCCATCTAGTGTCAGTTCAAGATACAAAATCAGAATTATTCATGGCATGTGGAAATTTTTTATTAATTTAAATTATGTGCCTAAATTTAAGTAGAAAATAAATGTATATAATGAATGAAAACTTAAGATGTAGAAGAATACAGTAATTAATAAAATTATGCATAAAAAATAAAAGAAAATGAAATAATTCAGTGACAGTGCATAATATTATATATCTATAAAATAATAACAATAATAATTAAAGGGGTGAAGGAAACATTTAAATAATACAAATATAAGATGATTTATAAAGTTATTTATATATGACATTGTTCCACACAAATCAAATAAGTTAGTTAAATATCAATAGATTAAATTATAACTGCATATAGTAGATGATATGAAATCATTTCTGTTAAACAGAAAGAAAGTGTTCTTCATCAACTAAAGAATAACAGGTAATGAATAAAAGCATTAGGAATCAATAAACCCTCTCTTTTATAAAATAAATTAATCATTGCGCTTTAATAGCCATACAACAACTCCACTCCTCCATACTGTAACATCTACCCACCTAGCCGTCTTGTTGTATTTTTTCATTTTATATATTTTTTTAAAATTTATTTATTTGTTTATTTTGTAATATAAAATTACGCAATTACTTAAACAGTTTTGTCCAAACAACACTTCTCTCCTCCATATAACATCTACCCATCCATCTGTCCTGTAGATTTGATCGTGGACTAACTAATATATCAAAGAATATATGAATTTTTTTAAAAACCATGTTTTATTGCATCAAAAATTAGTTCTTTAACATTTTTATCAATATAGAACAGCATATGAGTTGTAATTTTCGAACTGGACGAAAAATGAGATATGTTGGCTGAAGCTGCCATGCTCTACCAACTGAACCATCCCGGTCGAATCTGGATGACCTAATTCATCCAGTTAACCTTATTGATCACAGCATCTGGTCTGATATCTGAATTAGTTCAACAGAATAAATCGCAGGTAATTGTCGGACATTTTACGTCCAGTTGGAAAATTACAACTCATATGATTTCTTTACCAATTTGAATAATTGTGTTAAAATTAATCTAGTATAGAAGAGCATAGTTGTTTTATTCTAAACATATGATTAAGAAGTATATTACGGTAGTAAACTTGATGTGCATCCACCTTGTGGAATGCCGACTATCTGTAAATAAATGGTATCTTGTAAAATGTAGTTATTATATGTAATGAAATTAATGAGTTTATACAAGTACTCTTCATCTACATGTATAGGATTAGTTAATTGATTTTGATTCTTTTTAAATGATGCATTTGTTACATTATAAAGATCTAATAAGTTTGTTATTAAAAAGATCTTTGAAATTATATGATGTTATATTTTTTACACACGATCATTAAGAAAATTGACCAATTGAAAGCTGTTTTTTTATACAATTTGTGTTATCTAGCGTATTAATATATGTGTATATGTGATTATTTTTAATAATATTTTGTTAGCTTTATTATTATATGTATTGAATCCAATAATAACAGTTCTGAATTTAATCGGCTTTGTATCAAATTTGGGAATAAAAACCAAATACGGATAATTAAAGTTATTTAAGGGAATATCAAGTAGTTTAGAATAACTATGAATTTTACGATTGTTTTGCAGTGGGGTATCATTAGTTTTTTGAAAATAATTTTTAGAAGAAATAGAGGATGTAAGAAGTTGGTGATAATAATATTTGAATATGATGGCATAGTTATTTGAAGGTTTCTACATATGTAATTTCAAAGATTTTTTTAAAAATTAGTAATTTGTTGGAGGATATGCTTCATTTTAATGGTAACAAAAGTTTAAATATTGTTCTTTAATGCAATAGTTAATTGTTCAATAACCAGTAACTTCCACTGTTTAAAATGTAAAATATAAAGAATATTTTAGTGCATTCTAGAAAATTCTAGTACATCTAAGAACATTCTAGTATATTCCAGAAAATTCCAAACATTTTTAAAACACTTTGGTCAAAATATGATGTCCTAGTTCGACCACTTTCAAGCACCATATCTCCTACACCACCACAGAATTGTCCTGGAACATTCCAGAACGTTCTCGATCCTTCCGATCCATATCTAAACTTAACAAAAAACATTTTTATCCATGTATGCAGGTTATGCATATGTAAAAAATATATATGTATGTATAAAATATAAAGAACATTTTAGTACATTCTAGCAAATTCTAGTACATTCACGAACATTCTAGTACATTCAAGAACATTCTAGTACATTCAATAATATTCTAGTACATTCTAGAAGATTCCAAACATTTTTAGAACATTTTGGTCGAAATAAGAAAATGCCCTAGGTCGACCAATTTCAACCACCATATCTCCTACACCCCAAAGCAACCACCCTAGTGCACGATGGGAGACTCGAGGCTACTACCACACACAAACACCAGTGGTCTGCGCTACGTACTTTTGGCTGCAAAGTTAAATGTAAGGATACACGTTTATTTTTACATTGAAAATTCCCTAGGTCAACCAGTTTCAACCACCATACCTCACCCCCACAACTACCAACATGCAACCACCGTAGTTCACGATGGGAGACTTGATGCTACTACCACACACAAGCACCAGAGGTCTGCGCTGGGTAGTTTTGGCTCCAAAGTTAAATATACGGGCACACACGTCTATTTATCTAGAAAGAGATAGATAGATTTGCATTATCCTGCTCTGACACCAGCATGCATTTCCCATATGATCCGCAAACTTGAAAAACAGAAATTTATAAAATTGAAATATTCTTACTTCAAAAAAGGATTTTATATTTTATGACAAATATAAATAATTTAATTGGCAATTATACTGAATGCTGCGCCAATTTCCGCACTGGTCAAATGTCGTTTTTAGTTACTTCAAACTTTTATAATTCTTTCATTCCTTGGAATAAAAAGGTGTTTTTTTTTATTTTGTTTTAAAATGACAGTCATAGCTACTCTTCATCATGGATACTTTCAAATTTTTATCACCTGTTCCCTATGGAGCTTTGGGTGTCTAAAAAAATTAAGATTTCGAATATTCATAAAGTTTGACATTTTTTCTCAGAGGGAGCGGTCAACTAGTGACAGTTTTGTCTTATTTTCTCCACAACCTACTTATGTAAGTGTTATACGGGAAAATAGACTTTTTGCTACAAGTCCTTCATTGTTCTTGTAATGTTGAAATGTCAACAAACGGCAATTTATAAACGAAAGTTTGAGAACCAAATCCTCACTTTAGGTTCAACATAAGTTTGATTTGGTCTATAAAAATAAAAATTCATTATTTAACCTTTTAAATGAGCCCTATCTTCTTATTCTGCTAACTCGTGTAACATTCTACGGGTTTCTGAAAAAATGGTGTTTGTTGATTCCTCACTGTGTAAACAAAAGGAATATTTCCAAGGTGCAAATTTTTTAACCCTGTCACTGTCACGCCAGTGTTAATACGTTCACTAAGCTCCAGGTTTCATTGCAATACAAGCATTATTTAAATTAATATAATTCTACGAATATAATTCAATGTTAATACATTGAGTTATGATTAATACTCTCAAGGGTTATATTCATATGCGTAATTAAGTTTTTTATATAATGTTGGAAGAATCATCTTTTTTTAGCATTTAAAATAAAATACAGAGAAAACAACACAAAGAGTTTACCCTTTTGCTGGACAGTCAGAGGGCTTTAATAGATACAGAGAACAGTTTGTGAGTTCATGAGAATGATAGATCTCACCTATACCACATTTCATCAAAATAAAAATTTTGCAGCCCGGTCCGTCTAAGTTGTTCATTTTATTCCTTGCATATGATATTAATTTTACACTATTTATTTTATATGTATCATTATTTTTATATGTATAATTATTGAAAGAACTCTCGTTTAATCATAAACCATGGTCAGTTGCTAATATTTGAGCTTTTTCTTTATGGCATATGATCAATGCATTCTCATTCAATTTGTAATACAGGACTAAAATGACAATTTAATTTTAAGAGTAAATGGTAGATGGAATATTTTTATGACATAAGGTAATTTAATATTACTATATACACCCAGAGGACAATTTAATATATCCAACAGCTAGTAGCGTGTATCTCTATGTTTTACTCAAGTAATGGCATCTATACGCCTTGGCAGTGACTCAACAAGAACTTGAAAGTAAGATGGTATCTCAGTAAGATGGCATCTCCCTCTCCTCACAATCTAAAAGTCCCTGCTACAAAACATGCCCCTAATATGATCACAAAGTAACATCTAAAATGGAACGTTCAAGTAGGTCCCACAAATTCTCATTAGGATTCATTTCTGGTGATCTAGGCGACCATTCGAGTATTTCAAATTCACTGGAATGCTCTTCTGACCAATCTGTTGCAAAGAGTGACCGATGGAGAGGTACATTATTGTGTTCGGAAATGGCACCATTATTCAGAATAAAGGTTTTGATAAATGGTTGAAAATAACTGCCCAGTATGTTAACATATACCACACACGTTACAGATATGAGCAATGCTGTGAAAGGACCAAAGGATGCTCATTTAAACGCACCACAGGCTGTTACATCACAACCACCTGCTTTAGAGTTCCTGTCTGACACGAAGGATCCATCTCTTCGTGAGTTTTGCTCCGGATTCATACTCTTTCATCAGCATGACAGAGATGGAACCTTTATTCATCTGACCACATGTTCTCTTTTCAATCATCAACAATCTAATGTGTAGATTAATTTTGACACAATTATTCAAATTGGTAAAGAAATCATATGAGATATAATTTTCCCAACTGAGCGAGATTTTTATTCTGATGTGCTGATTCAGATATCAGACTAGTTCATCCATATTCGTCCGGGATTGCTCAATTGGTAGAGCATTGACAGCTTCAGCCAAGGCATCCCGGGTTCGAATCCTGGCCCGGACTTTTTCACTCAGTTGGGAAGATTACATCTCATATAATCTAATGTCTGTTAGATTTTGCAAACTGCAGCTTCAAAACTTTGTGCCATCTAGTTAGAAGCGATGCGGTCGTCGGCTGTTGTATTCAGCTTTCGCATTGCACACGCTCATAGAGGCAGCTGGATTAAAATGAGCAGGGATGTGTTGCAAGGGTGCCTTTTTATTCTGAGGTACTATCTTATATATTCTCCGTTGATCTCCATTATTAATTACTGATTTCTTGTTACAATTTATTCCATACATACCGGTTTTACTGCATTTCACATAACGTTGGTGCACCCCCGCTATGGTACTGCGGGACATAGTACCCAAGTTATGCGGTCCCTGAAATGAAACATCCATCCTTGCGAGCGCCAAATACTTTTCTGCGAGGAAACTCGTTTAAATCTGTTACTTTTGTTACTTTAAATAAAAAAAAAGGTAACATATGAATTTTTACCTTTAGCCAATAAGCTTTTCTTTTCTACTATCAACAGGTTATTAATTCGCAAATACATTTTTGCCTTTAAAAAGAAGCAATTAATACGCTATTTAAAGGTATTTCTTAGTAAGCCATATTCTAACATTTTTCAGATATTTTGTTTGATCTAATTATGACAAGAGCAAATTTCTTTCACATTAACATAAACAAAAAAACCTAAAAGTTACAACAGTAATACTCAGATGATTATCACTTTTTCAAATCAAAACTTTAATAATATTAATATTAACTCCATAACTAATGACAAAAAATGTAACTGTTCTATTACAATAAGTAGAAGTATTTTTTAAGTATAATACCTTTTCAACAAATACATCTTCTGCTAATTCTTGTCAATGTAAATGCAATGACCTCTCTCTAAAAATATTATTAACACTGATCATGGACACGTAAATCACTGGAAATCTAAATATTATAAATTATCTTGCATTAAAAACACTAATGGCTTATGGAACAAAATATAGGCTCCCTTCTAAATTCAATGTTAATAATATTGTAAAAAGTTCACATATGATAGTGATTTATTTATATATAAATTTTCAATCTCTTTCAATAAACCGGTTTCGAAAGTGAAAGTATCTTCATAAACAAAATCCGCAAAGAAAATCGAAAAAGTAATCAATGGCGGAAATAGAGTTTGATCTCTGTTATCCAATGCAAATAAATCGTTTAAAAATATTGAAATGCAAAAGAGATATTAGAAAAATAATGCCCCATAAGATTAACATTAGCGAGCGGGTATTTTCCGGGGAAGAGGACCCTTAACAATAATGAAAAGCCAGCCAAAGGAAAGAAATTATGTTTGCTGTGTATATGATAAAGACTGGAGGTTGGGTGAAGTTGTTGAAGTGAAATTTTAGAGTGGTAATACAGAATTTCGGATTCACATTTTTCAATCATTCAAAGACAATTATGCATAGATCTAGCAGATAAATATTCTGCTATCATATTTTAGTAGTTCTTAGCCACTACAGGAAGGGATCACTGCATTACACCTCAGATGAATAAGTTCTTGTCAACTCTGTTCAATAAAACTTTGCTCGGCAGTGCACTAAACTTTAGCATCGAAGATTTTGAATAAAATTATATTTATTATATTACATTTCGGCTACATTTAACATAATACTATGTTTTGGATGGGAGGGGGGAATATACTCTTTTTTTTTAAAGCATTGTATAGTGCTGAGTGTTTATTTAAAAATGGATAATTAGCATTACACATTTTGCTTATAAAATTTTTAAATAAATTTTCCAGTTAAATATACTGCATGCTAGATAAAGCTAAGTATATTTGAATACTGATAACGTGTTGTTGTTTTTCGTTACTTCAAGCCCTTGCAACCTTCTCACTCCTTGGAACAACAAGATAATTTTTATTTTGATTTAAAGGATAGAACACGGTTTCTTAATCATGACATTTTAAAATTTTATCCCCTATTCTACATGGAGTTTTAGAGGTGTAAAAAAATAGATTTTTGGATTTTTATAAGGTTTGATATATTTTCTCAGGGGGAAAGGCTACTACTAACAGCCTAGTTTTTTTCTTCACATCCTACTTCTAAATATGTGTTTTAAGAAAAGAAATGCCTGACGGGTCGGCCTACAGGCACAGGTAGATTTCGAAGACGCAGACCGTGGGGCGCCTGTTTATTGAGAATTGCAGAAGAAATACCTATTCGCTATGATGCGGGGGTTGGGACGGCCCACTTCGAAATATACCTCTGACTGTAGATGGAGCCAGCAGAGATTTTTTTATTTTTAATTTTTTTGCCGTAAGAGTTGGTCCTATAAAAAACTTGTCAGTATAAAAGTTGTAGATAATATTAAGAAGATGTATAATAAATTTAAGCGGATTTGATATCTTGAGAATTGACGAAGTTATGAATTTTTTTCTTCTGAAACCCTTATTTCCCCCCCCCCCCCCTTGGAGGCATTTTTAATGAAATCAAAAATCTGTCATACATAAATTTTTGGCCCTTTTCCTAGAAGTAATAATAACTTTAAGCGGATTCGATATGTATCAAAATTAAGAAGTTATGATTTTTTTTTCTGTTTTCACAAAAAGCCCCCCATTTGGCGCCCATTGGTTCGATTTTTGCCCATCAACGAACTTGACCGAGATTTTATGTCCCCTGATTTTATGTATCAGTTTGGAAGAGATATGTGCAGAATTATAGAAGTTATCATGTCCATAAAAACGTGACATAGATAGATAGATAGATAGATAGATAGATAGATAAAGTTTTGAACTGGGGGTGGTGGTTCTAGGAGTCATGATCGGTGTAGATCTGCAAAAATATTTCTGAAATTCCAACTTAGGGGAGACTGTAATATGTAGTATTTCTTACAAAATCTACCTAAAATGGGCTTGTTACTTTAAGTTCTTCATTGTTTTTAACGTTTGAAATGACAAAAAAAAAAAACGTCAATTCTTAGCTTAGAATAAATCTTAGGCTATGCAAATGAAAGTTCATTATTTAACCTTGTAAATGGGCCTTACGCTTATTACTCCGAAAACTCATACAAATATTTGACAAATTTTAGAGAAAACATCAAAAATGGTGTTTTCTGCTTTTTTTTTTTTTTTTTTTTGCTTGTTTAAGGTGTAAACAAAGGACAAAAGGGCTCATAAATAAACAGTACTGTAACCGATCTTTTGTGTGTCTCTATAAATGAACCATAAATGCAAGGTACATCATATTCTTGTAGCATCTTGTAGCGCACCATAGAATTATAATACATGAATAACATATAATTATAATATAATATATGAATTAAATGCACCGTCAACAATTTTTCCGGATAGACCGATATATTGTAATGGATTTCTTTTGAATGTACACTCTAAAATTGGAAGGAGTGAGAAGTTGACTCTTTGGAAGAGTGAGAGACTTTTTCACTCTTTTAGGAGTGAATTTTATAAATATGCACTCTTTAAAGAGTGGAATTTTCCACTCTCTAGAAAGGAGTGAAATATCTCACTCCGTTGTGGAGAGTGACTGTCTCACTCCGTTGACAAGAGTGAATAGTTCACTCCATTGAGAGTGAAGAAAAACAGTTTTCTTCCAATAAAACCACAAAATGGCGCCAGCTCTCGGATACCTCGTTATCGAAACGAAACGCCTAAATGAAATCCTTTATATATAATAGCACGATTCTAAAAAAACTGAAAAAGGCATTGAAATAATAAATGAATCGATAGAATTATGGACAGGAAATATATTTTATGCTTTACAAATTGCAGGATTTGCCAGTGCTAAGAACAGTGCAGGGAAAACAAATATTTGAAGGAAATTTATGCTTAGCTGCAACACAATTTTGCTTCTATTTTATAAACAGAAATTTAATATCTCTGAATGCTAATCATTTTTCTCTTTATTTAAATAACCTATTCTACATATTTTATATCATTTCTAACCTCTTTATGAATATAAACAAAATATAACTATACAGATTAAATTTTCTGTTATTTTTAGCACGTTTGAAATTAAAATGTAAAACATAAGAGAAATGAAAAACGTTGCATTTAATCACTGATTTTATACCATTTATTATAGCAAAAAAAAAAAAAAAAATAGTATAAATGTGTCGATAATAGTCTTAGGGAAAATTTAACAGCTATAATTTAAGAAAAAAAATACGTTTTTTACCCTGACTGAAATTTCCCCCCTAAAAATTAGTTTTGAAAAGTAAATTTGGGGGGCCCTTTGTATTTCAGTGGGTAAGCTTCGGCTTCACGGGCTTATTTGGTAAACAGGCCCTGGGCCTCGGACAATCTTAATCGGGCTCTAATTATGGAAACTTTATTAGCAAGAAAAAAATGAATGAATAAATAAATAACTGCTTTGTTGTAACGGAATTTTTGTCATAGCGGAAATGTACAGACGGGTGTTCGCACATTTTTTAGACGATTTTGGCGTTGTTGTTTTTAACGTTTAAAATATGAATATTGCTTTCTGAAATAATCTGTATGATAATCTTGTTTCTTGATTCTAATTCTGAGTAATGCTTTCGATGGTAGAAGGTTTTTTGTAAAATTTACAGGGTTATTGCTTCCCATAAGTCTTTAAAAACTTTCCAGATTCGATCAATCGTGGTGGTTTTGCCCTTTGAAAGAGCTCTTTTCAGCAGACCAAATGCACAATAAACCATAAGAGAAACGTCAGGTGACTGGAGGAATATGTTGAAAGGTATAAATACAATACCTGTGTGAGTTTTTAATGTTTTCAACGAATACAGCGGTAGTTTTTGAAGTATGAGCAGTAGCTTTGCTTTGATGAAGTTTCACCCTTTAAAAGTCATTGTAATAAAGAAAATGGCATTTTTTCTATAAATATCAGACGTAATACATTCTCTTAATAATATAATGAATTGATTGTAACATTTTTGTCCAATATTTCTATTTTCCCATTGTAAGATAAATTTGCGATAGTCATAAATCCTTACCTGAAACTTCGTTTTCCGCCTTGAAATGGGCTCTTTTTTCCCTGTTTTTTTTTTCATCTGGTATCTTTTTACTATGTATATGTACTGATTTTTGGAATAGCACTTTCCAATCAATTTTTATGTTTATTTCGCACTAAAAAGTTTTTATATTATGCGCTTTGCAATCATTTTAGACTGTGGAATTAGCATACTTCTGTTCGGAAGAAAAAAAAAACGCATCTTCCCATTCACAGCTTTTTTGCATGCGCAATCTTGAAATAAGAATAAATTTGAAAGTATCAGACGATAATATAAATTACACATAATAAGTTGTTGTCAGAATTTTTTCCTCTAAAATAATTCCATTTTTTTTAAATAATTTATCAAATTTGTCTAAAAAATGTGCGAACAGTCTCTGTATTATATGATACAAAAAGAAGGTTTCAGTTTTCTTATTTACACAGTTGAGAAACACCGTAAATATTTATGATTTCTACACAAATTTAATAAGTGTGCTCGAATATCAAAAGAAACAAAGAACAAATAATGTAATAAGAGCTTTTGTAATTGTTAGCGGCTGTAGCATGCTGTAGGTACCAGTTCTCCGCCGAGCGCAGAAGTCAAGCAGCAACGAGCTCGGTTACTATTTGGGAGGGTGACCGCCTACGAACAAGCGTGTGTAAAAATGAGTTTCTCTTTTTTATTCAAGAATTTTAGTCACTCCTGAAAGAGTGACTATTCACTCCTATCAGGGGTGAAAAAACTCACTCCTTTTGCAAGAGTGGATAGTCACTCTTCTGAAAGAGTGAGTATCCACTCCTGTTCAGAGTGAATATTCACTTCTCAGGAGTGAGTATTCACTCTTTCAGGGAGTCAAGAATTTCACTTTTTCCTAGAGTGAATAGTCACTCTAAAGAGGTTGGGCAAATTTTGACTCTGCGACAGAGTGAATATCCACTCCTCCGGAGTGAATAGTCACTCTTTCTTATTTAGAGTGTAACTGTAAACGAACTATAAATTCTACACACTCCCATTTTCAATGGTTAACATGCCATAGTAAACGTCAATAAAGTATAACAGTAACTTGGATATTTATGTGAGTTAGAGCACGGACACACAGACGGCAGACTTACAAACCGAATACCTAAGCACTTTTCAACTATGCACTGTAAAAAATGACCGATGTTTCTTATTTTATGAAAATATGCTATAACCACGAACGAAAATATAATATAATCTTCTGAGTTATCCGAAATTTCAAATAGCATGTTACATTGTATTTTGAATCCCCAGAAACGAATACATCTTCAAAATTTAAAGAATAATTTATAAAAACAAATTATTTTTAGCTGCCCGAATGTTTCAGAAACGTTTCCGAAGGGTTTTTATAGTGTATTAATTAGTGTCCTCAGGCTGGAATACCTGTTTTTCGAATGCTATCAATTCTGAAGTAAACATTTTCATGCTCAAAAAAATGTTTAACAGACAAACATGCAAAATTAACAACGTTAACAATAACATTAAAATTAAGATTATTTATTTACTCTTTCATATATAAATTAACTTATGCGGCTGAAAACGTGTACTTCAGAATGGATAGCATTCGAAAAACAGGTATTCCAGCCTGAAGACATTAATTAATACACTATAAAAACCCTTCAGAAACGTTTCTGAAAAATTCGGGCAGCTAAAAATAATTTGTTTTTATAAATTATTCTTTAAATTTTGAAGATGTATTCGTTTCTGGGGATTCAAAAGTCAATGTAACATGCTATTTGAAATTTCGGATAACTCAGAAGATTATACTATATTTTCGTTCGTGGTTATAGCATATTTTCATAAAATAAGAAACATCGGTCATTTTTTACAGTGTGTTGGAAACTGTTAAAAAGCTATTGAAATAACTTCAGTAGTAACCGAAGAAGATAATGAATTGAATGAATTTGATCTATAAGCATCTCGAAGCCGCAGCGGTTGTCGTACGTTTAAGATGCACAGTTTTTCTTTTTTTAAAATACAGAAAACATTTTTTGTATTCATGAGATTGATAGATATCACCTGCAACATTTCATCAAATTGATACAGCACAAATTCTTCTGACATCTGTTGATTCTGCGTGTAAACTAACTTAGAAATAATTCCTAATTGGTATAAAAGAAGGTATAATTTTTATTTTCATCCAAGAAATTATAAAATACAGAAAACTTACTTAGTTAAGAATTTCTTGAATTGTATTAAGTTAGAATGGGAAGATTATAATTTCGAGAAATATTAATTAGAGCAAATAAAATTTGAAATAAAATTTAAAATAAAATTTAGTCTCAGATTAAAAATCTTGTGTGAAAACTTGGTGATATTCATAGAAATTAAATACATTTGAAATTTCAATATATGAAAGATTTTTTAATTGTAACATGCCTACTAATTAATAATAATTTAAAATGGTTTGTTACTAGTATCTTATATCTACGTTACATTAAGAAGAATTACAAGTTAATTAACAAGAAGAATTGCAAGTTACAAGTAAATTACAAGTGGTTTCACTTTTTACACAAAATAAAAAAATATGCAATCTGCATTCTTACATACAAGAAAAAATAAGTTAGGCTGAATTTCTTGCTTCCATTATTGTTTTTTTATGAATGACAAGGAAAATGAAATTTTTTTTTCAGAGTTTATTAAGTAATGCTAATAAAATTTTACAACTGACACAAAGAAAAATAAAACTACATATAATAGTTTAGAAAAATCAAGGGATTCTGCTATTTAGCACATTATATTGCATGTCTTACAAAACCATGACAGTGTTAATCTAGGTAGACCTTTCTGTATAAAAAAGAAACCACTTAAATAATTACAATCTTAAATGTACAATCGTAAATTACAAAGATATATTCCAAAAATCTTTTATATATATATATATATATAAGTCCCAGCTTTTAATTTTTAGAAAAGTATATGCTTATTAATTCGAGTAAATTACATATTTTTTGTTTTCTTAAATCAATAAGAACATAGTAAATTTAAAATATGAAATAGAAGATGCATGCAGTTTATAGTTTTGTAAAATCGAGTTTTTAAAATTCTGTGAAATTTAAATGCAAGAAAGTGTAATGTGTTCCGTAATTTGCGAGATAATGCAATTTTTGAATTTGTAAAAACGATGAGTTATATTACTATTATTCTCACATCTGCAGTGTTTATTAAGAAATATGGCCATAGCTATAAAGGATGATAATACACGTCAGAATAATTTTTGTATAGGGATTAGAGTCCTGCATGGGATCGGATAATCCGCTGTTACCCGCACCCGACGCGACCCGCGGTTCGGGTCGGAATGGCGCTATGTTTAATTGTTGCGGTTCGGGTTCGGTTGACTTCTACTTTTTGCTGCGGGACAGGTTGACTTTCATTGTTTCGATTTCGGGTTGGGTATTGACTCTTGCAGGTCGGGTTCGGGTTGATCCGCTTTTTTAAAAGAATGTCCACATTATTTTTTCAAGATAAAAATATATATAAAATAAGACCTCCATAATGGGCACTCCCGAAAAGCGCACACTTCTATTTAGCCTTTTCAATTCCTGACACTTATATATTTGTATACTTATACTTTGGAATAGTAGGCACCTCCAAATCTACGCACACGTATATGTGCATAAACTATCACAAATACGATACATGTGTCTTTGTGTGTATCATAAACGAATGTTGGTAATGTTTTTCACATTCTGAGAACAGAACAAATGGTTCTTAACTGAACCGTAAAGAAAGAATATTACATTTCTTATATAGGGTTGGTTGGGATAAGTGGAACCCCTTTTTGGAATACTTTATTTTTGAAGCCTTATACAAAAAATTGAAACAGTTTAATTTGAACTTATCAACTTATTTTATTTAAGACTAAATTAATAAACAAAAGATTATCATTAGATTCAAAAATAATGTTTTAAATACTTTTTAACTGCTTTTCTTTAAAAAATCAGGTGGGTGTCCCACTTATCCCATAGTAAGGGATAAGTGGGGCCACCGCTCTTTATTTAAATTTAAATCAAGCATAACTGAAAAAGAGGTAACTGGGTGTTACTTGATAAAATATAGAAAATTTCAATATGAAATATTTTATTGCAAATGTATCCATGTACGAGATATCTACTCACATTAAGATCAGTATTACAAGTAATTATAGAATGAAAAACAAAAAAAAAAAATACATCTGTGAAATTTTTTAAAAGACTAAAGCCATAAGTTTTACTGTAATGTATAAAACAGTGCTGTAGAAACATAATAAGGTTGATTAAGATTAATTTTGGCACATTAGCAAACACTGTAAGTTGAAAAAGAAATTGGAAACACTAAATGGCAGCGTCTACTTAAAGTTGGCTGCTTGAGAATCATTACCTTTTTTTTAATGCAAGTTTCACAAATATATAGTCACCAGCTTTAGAAAGGTTTTTGTAACTAAACTATTCATTCCTTCTAGGTCTTCATAAATATATTTTAATTCATCCATAAAAATATCTTTATCAGAGTTGCTTTTCTCTTCAAAATCGTCACTGTCTTCTACATATCTTCCACATATTCAGTTTTATTTCATTTTCTTTGAGTTTTTCTTTATTCTTCATATTTCCATCACTTTTTTTCTCTTAATTGTTGCATGTATTCTTCATTCGTAATGATTTGAACACCTGAAAATGCTTTAGACCTCTTTGATGGAATCGTGTTTGCTTGTGGAGATGCACACGTAAAGGTGACACACCCTCTATATTCAATTTGAAAAACTCAACATAACCATAAGTACTATAGCAATTTAAGGCAACTTGTTTAAGCCCTAATGCAGAAATTTATTTAAATTTACTTAGTGGAGTAAGTGGGACACCCTAGTCTCAATTACCCCATAATGAGGGGTCCCACTTACTCCATATGAGGGGTCCAACTTACCCCTAGTAGGCTAAAATTACGGGGTACGTGGGATCCCTCCTTTTAAACACTTTTTAATAACAGTTTTTGAAAAATTCAAATTACGGTACGTATTTTAGGTTAAACTTTGCACAATACTTTAATAAACATTAAAAGATAATGAAGACTAACCTAGAAACAACTCTTGGGAAAATGCGGCTTGAACTCGTTAAACAAACTATTCTGGAAATCTATTTTACATTAGTTCTATGACACGAAAAATAAATGAAACTAAGCTCAACTATATGCAAAACCCATCAGTGTGACGAAATGTGACATGATCAATGCAAATAAGTGTGAAATATCCTGTACATATTTTAGTTTGAGGGGGGGGGGTGACCCACTTACCCCAACCAACCTTACATTTTATTTTTTCTCATGCAGTAAATTGGATATATGCTCATTCATGTTCAAATACGCATTTATTTTCATCTGAAACATAGTTCTCTTAAAACTTTTTTTTGAAAATCGCAAAAATCTTACTTGTAAAAAACCTAAATATGGCCAGGAAGAATTATTCTAAGGTGAACCCGACACGCAGAAAAGAAAAAATAGAGACATCCCGACCCGAAAAATAATAGAAACAACCCGATCCGATACAGGACTCTATTCAACCTTCTCGGGGGTCTCCGCTATTCATAGAGGTTTGACCACATTTGAATATTAAAGAATATAAATCCGTTCATTTTTCTATATAAAATATAAAATTGGTATTAGAGATATGATTGAACATTACTTTTCATATTAGCATTAAAACATAATTTATTGTATTTCCATTACGGGTTCGGGTCGGGTTGCGGGTCGAGGAAATTTTTTGTCGGTTCGGGTTGCGGGTTGACTTCAAATGAAATTTGCGGGTCCAGGATACAACCCGACAATTGCTGGACTCTAATAGGGAACCAGCGTCTCATCCTCATCCTTCATTCGGTAAAAATTAAAGGATGTATCACTCAAAGTCGAACTGTTGATTCTTGTTCATAATTTTAATAGCAATAATGAAGATATTTTCTAGACTATTTTCAACAAACAGGCTTTCTATGAAACCACCATTCGCGTACAATCATTACTGGGCTAGGCTCTTCAGAATTTGGAATGTCGCGCAGTGTTCCAGGTGCACTTTCAGCACTTCCTGTGATCTCATCACCATTTACACAAAGCGAAGTTGCAAATTTCTTTAAAATGTATTCATTATTGATATGAACGAAAATTCGGATTCGGCTTGGAGTGAAACAACCTATATTTTTTACTGAATTAGTGGATTATGACCCTAGTTTTCTAATAAAAAATTGTTTGTTTTGTACGTATTACCATTCTTATAAAATTCTGACAATCTTTCCCATTACACCTTGTATATATATATATATATATATATATATATATATATATATATATAATACTGAACTAATTGTTATATTTATATTCACTAAATTTACTTATGTTTCTGAACATCAGCCGGGGCCTTTTTCCTCCTTCTCATTCTACCCCTTCTGATAAGAACATAATGCTCCATTTGTTAAAGATGATACTTTGGCAGACACCGAGATATCTGTCAACACACATTTCAGATTTCTTACCCTTCACCGTGATTTAAAATTAGATTGTGTCTCTAGCTTTGCCTTTAATTTGCTTGTCGCATTTTTATCAGTGAAGAATAAAGAGCCGAGGAAACAAAATGTGTCGTAAAGACAAAATGTATATATTTTTTCATTTTAATTGATGTTTATTTAATATTTGAAGTAGTATGTTTTTGTTTATAAAGCATTACGCAAATGAAACTTCATTGTGTTGTGAAATAAAAGTGACACGCCTGTTGTTCCACGTCTTTCCTTCTATTTTCATTCTTGCGTCTTCTGTAAACTTTCAAGTGTTGCATAAACTTAGCTTCCGAAGAATGCGATTTTTTCAGTATATTTCATGATAATTATACTGAATTCTCCTGAGAAAAGATATACAACCATAAATATATCCATTAGAATTTAGATAACAGGCTATTACATATTTTATACACGAAGAATTTTTTTTTTCCTACAGAAAAACAAATAAAGAAAACTGCCCAGTTAAACTGAGGGCATTGAGCTCACAGGCTATTCACACTAATTGTATATTACGCTATTTTTTCAAAGAATAATGCCACTCGAAAAATAAAGAAATCGACAATATATTAAGGAGGGGAAGGGGATAAGCACCCGTTCCCACACTTTATACTTAACCAATAAACGCCCGAAATCTAATCAGGCAAGCGCCTTACCACAATGAATTTATACACAAAATTTGAAAAAAATCGGATGATTTTGCTTGAAAAACCCATTTATATAAATTAAGGGAGGTAAGCCCCCCCGTTTCCCTCCTTTATACTTATCCAATGAACCCCCAAAACTAATCAGGGAAGTGCCTTATCACAATGAGCCTATATACAAAATTTGAAGAAAATCGGATAATTCTGCATGGAAACCCCATTTATCTAAATTAAGGGGGGGTAGCCCCCGTTTCCCCCCTTTATACTTATCTAATGAACTCCCAAAAATAATCAGGGAAGCTCCTTATCACAATGAACCTATATACGAAATTTGAAGAAAAACGGATACTTCTGCATGAAAAACCCATTTATCTAAATTAAGGGGAAGTTAGCCCCCCCCATTTCCCCCCTTTATACTTAACCAATGAACTCCCAAAACTAATCAGGGAAGCCCCTTATTAGAATGAACATGTAAACAAAATTTGAAGCAAAACGGATAATTCTATCACGAGTTATCGCGTTCCATACATACATACATACATACATACATACGTACATACATACATACATACAGAACGGGCGGGCACATTAGCTCTCAGGCTTTGATAGCCTGTGAGCTAAAAAGTGCTTCTACAGCGCTTTATTCAAGGAATCCTTCAGGGGTCTAGCTTGCAATTTTAATACACATAAAAAAAATTCCTCTTGACCTCTATACTTCATCCTTATCTACGAAGCAAAGCCTCATTTTTAACACTTTTTCAACATAGTTGAAAAGTGTTTATGAATTCGGTTTGTCCGTCTGTCTATCTGTCTGACCGTACGCTAACTCTCGTAATTATACTCGTATTGCCAGGTAATTGCCGAAACGTCAGTTGAGATTCACTGTGGAGACCCGAAAAGTTCTTGATTTCCGTCTGTCTGTTTTTCTGTTTGTTTGTCTGTCTGTTCCGCGATAACTGCCTTTAAAACCGTCCTATTAGGTTGATTTTTGGTGAGTATGTTGGTGAGTTACCCGGAATTAGCTGTATAGTTTTTAGTTACATGTGGCTCATTCGTTCGAAAAATATAGAACATTTCTTTTTAGGTCATAATGCTTTGCAATGGGAAGTCAGACAATTTTTTTAATTTTAACATTCACCGAAAAGAAAATGTCGCATTGGGATAATTGTAAATTCTAAATTATGGATGCTAAATTATGGATGCTAAATTATGGATGCTAAATTTACGAAATGGCGATCTTAATTTAATCCAATCGCTTTGAAAATTTGCCAATATATTTATTAGAATTTCGAAATTGGTTGTATAAATTATTGGGAAATTTTATGCATTAATTTGAAAGATGTGAAACATTTTAATTTCGCATTTTTTACAAAAATTTCCAATGCATTTTTTTTCTCTCTTTCATAAAATGGTTGCTAAGCAACTATATTTCAAAGAATATCAACAAAGGAAAATTGGTGAATCGCATTATTTTGACGCGACATTTTATTAACAAAATAGCTTAATTTTCGCGTGATTTAAGTTTTTCATGTGCTTTTTTTAATGAAATAGATGAGAATTTAATTTTTACTACTAAAGAAAGATTCCCAAATTTGTTTTCCAAATGAAAATAATAAAAACGTTGAATGTGTAAGCTGAATATAGGTCACATAAGAAGAATTTACATTTGTATAAGTATATTTTATTCACGAAATTTTATTCAATTTTAGCAACATATGATGTTTAGTGGTTGAAATATAAGTATTCTTTTAAGGATAGGATAAAATATCTTGTACAAAGAGATGGTTATTCTAATGAAATTAAAATATTAAATACATTCAGACATATACTCAAGAAATGAGATAGCACAATTACTGGAAATTGAGAATATAAAATTAAAGGGACAATGGGGGTTCAGGGAGGGGGCGGAGCCCTCCTGAAGTAATGTTTTGTTATTCTGAAAAAATACAGTAATAAGTAGTTTATCCTATCATTGTATAACATTGTGTTTAATACGATACTTCTAAAATTTCCGGAATTTTCGATAAATTTTATATTTTTATAAATGTAAAAATAACTTTTAAAAAATGAATTTTAGGCATAAGATAGTATGCAGATAATGTTAAAAATTAGTGAGATTAATTAACAATGATTTGTAGAGCTGACGTTGAGGCCTCTGATCTATAGATTTACTAGTTTTTATGTTATTGAGGCTTACTATAGAATTTCCGATATTGGAAATGAAGTGTGTAGCATTTAGAGTTCGTTTACAATGCCACATAAATAATTCCGTTAAATTGTGGTCAATGGAGAAAAATTGTTTGTCGTGCATTTTATTGATATTATGATATTTCACACATAATTAAATTAAAGGATCTCTGAGGTGCACTACATCATGTTTCTTACACATTATGGAGTGCATAGCATTTATTGTTCATTTCCAGAGGCGCTCAAAAGTATTCCGTTACACGACTATGATGTATAATCGCTGGAAGTGCGTTGTCCGATGTGGCACACATTTTGAAACTTATCTAATGTTTAATGTTTTAAATGGTGTGTTTAAGATCTGTAGATCATATACAGGTTTGCACGAAATAATTCGCGCGCATTACCGAATATGGACAGTAATTGCTAAAAATGGATTTTTACTCAGTTATTTGTTTTTAAATTGCTTATTTAGATATCTCATTTCGTTGCAGGAACAATTTTAATTTCTTAACAATATTCTATTGCAGTTAGAAAGTGTTTCATAATCTATGCATAATTTTTCGTTTTTTAAAAATCGTAATTTCTTTTACAAGAAGACAGGGATCTGTATTGATTAAAATTACAAATTATTCGGATCAGCTTTTTCAAAATCATACCATTTGTCATTAAATTAATTTAATACTCTCTTTTTGGAACTTTTAAAATATATGGGATGAAAAGAAATAACCTGGAAAAAGTTCAAGTTGAAATAAAAATGCTACTGAATTTCAGCACTAAAATTACTTCTGCATGGAAAATGAACCTCAAACCTCACCGATACAGGTTGTTTAAGATTTTTAATAATAGTATTCCAACAAAATGTGATTCTCGCGTTACATGCTGAAGACATGAAGCAATGAGAATTCGTTCGGGTGCTGTAAGACTGTGTCGGATGCCCTGAAACGGTTCTAATAGCTTGGGACCTAATAGAAAGTCCAAACTGAGGTGAAAACGAACAATCCATAATTTCCAAAGTGACCGTAAAGAGGATTGAACGAACGCATTACCAATGTTTCGAAAAGAAAAGTCTGGCATGAGATTAACATAAATAGTTAGACGGTTCGACAAATTGTGAAAAAGTTCCTTTGATGACAGCCTTACATGGATAGCACTAACGAAGCAGGCCGCTCATTATGAGCGGTAAAGGAATTTTTCAAAATTTTTGGAATCCAACTTGTCCAAAAGACATCATATAATCTGATTCTGTCGAAAGACACACTTAGTCCCTCAGCCATTATACAAAGGCGGCAAAAGCCACCAACTGGCAAAACACAGCTTGCTGTTGTTGAAGAAGAGGTCAATCGCCACCTTCAGACGTATTGTTAAAACATCTTGGAGTGTGTCTTGCTTCCTTGGTCTCGAGCACTTGGAAAAGGAAAAATGGACTCTCGAATAATATTGTGCTTCTGTATCACACAGAACTAGAAAAGCCCTTGAATGGTGCAAGTCACATCTGCCAGACTTCCTGAGAGACAAAGAAGGGCCCCTGTACTCTCTAAATTCAATTAGAAGGGTTATTTTGCTATGATCTTATAAAGTGGAGTTTGTTCCCTATTTCACAGAAGCTTGGAGCCATCGAAAAAAATCACTTCTGGAGGAATGGGCTAAAATCTTAAAGAATGAATTGAAGCCTTTCGTTGAAACTTTTTTCAAGACATTTCGTTTTTAAATAAAAGCAAAAAGAATTTCGGAAACTTGTAGTTTTTCTGCAAGTCACGGATCTTTACTTTGTCTATCAGTAATCTGATTTTGATTTCTGAAGTTATTAAAAGAATTAAATTAAATTATCTGTTCGAGTTATTTCTTGTCACCATGCATTATATCTTGAGATTTTCTGTTTAATAGTTATTTTATTTTTTAATATAAATAACCTATAATAATTTTTAACCGAGAAATACCGAGCACTCTTGACTTTATACACTCATAAATTATAAAATAGAAAATTTTCTTTTTCATCAATAACAAATTTTGTAATCGCAAATTTGCTTCAATTATGATAGTAATTTCCCAAAACATATCATTAACCATTTTCTCAATGACATGCACACTATTTTTGAGTTTTTTTACTTTAAAGTTTAACAAAATCGCTTATAAAAATATGTTTAATGTTTAAAATTATGCAAATGCAGCAGTAACAATAATAATAGCAAATGTCTAACTACATAAAGCAAACAATAGGGTGTTGCACTTAAATCATGCCTTTTAAACCTATTTTATATTTTATTATGTTTTTTAAATATTTTATTAAAATATCTTAGAAATAATTGCATTTATATTGATCAGTATTTTTTACTACTAGAAGTAAAAGCAGAATTTCATTTCTAAAGTTTGTCTGAATGCTGTGATATTTGTATTTTGAATACTTCATTTGAGTGTATATCTTTATAATATTTAAATTTTATTTAAAAAGTATATTAAAATATATTTTTAACTTTATAACAGATCCATTTGACAGAGACGCAGTCAAAGTTACAGTGACAGAGGTAATCAAAGGCACACTGATGGATGCAGTCAAAACTGTCAAAAATCCATTGCAGGAGACGGTCAAACTAACAGTAGGGAAGACGATAAAAGAAGCAGTGGTGAAAGCTATCAACAGAAACAGAAACCTCCCACTCGTGGACAGCCAACCTCGCATAGGACCTATGAGTCCACGAGGGGAAAACCTATATCTACCAGGAACCCCAGTGTCCAAAGACCCGGAATCCCCAGCAAGTTAAAAAAAAATCTCACGAGCTACCCAATATTGCTTATTGTTGGGTGAGCCCAAAGTTATTACATGTATATAAGTTCTATATGAATATCCTGATAAGATTACATAATAATATTAAAGATAAATATTTACAGATATTTACAATAATAATATTGTACTTAAAATTTTCAGTTGTATTATGCACTAGTCTATTAAGTCTTTTAAAACATAGTTTTTTAAATCTATAGATCTAGAATTTTACATAGGTTATAATAATTCTTTGATATATGAAAAGTTTTTATTTAGGACATTATAGTTTTTATCTAACTTTTCGTAATTGGAATCGTCTAATAGCACACGTTGTAGGTTTCTCTTTAATGTTTTATTTTTTTTTGAAGTTAAAATGGTATTCCATAAGAGGGCAGTTACCGAAGATGTAGTGTATAGGAGTTCCAGAGTTTTTGTCACAAGGACATCTATCGGTGGTTCTTTTACCAATTTTATATAAGAAGCTTGGGAAGCTTCCATTGCCGCTAAGATAATATGTTGCTGATTTCTGAACACATAAAAATTTAACATCTACCTTATTAAGAATTTTATACGTTTCTCTTCCTTTCGTTGAGTTGGTCCAATCATTTTGCCAATCTGTGATGATTTTGTTTTTAAAATAACTCTTTAGAATGGATTCTGGAAATGGTAAGACAGAGATGTCATCATAATGGTCTTCTGTAATTGCATTTTTTGCGAGAAGGTCTGCTCGCTCGTTACCAGTGGTGCCTACATGAGCTCTAATCCACGCTATTTTTATGAATTTATTGGGGTTTTGTAGTAAACTATTGTAGATATTTAAAATTATGGAGTTTCGAGGAAAAATTATCTTGAGTGCATCTAAGGATGAGCGACTATCTGTCAAAATAAGGGCTGATGTAAATTGTGATTGTGTTAACCAAACTATTGCTTCCTGGATCGCATATAATTCGGCTTGGTAAATTGAGTTAATTGGGTGTAGTCTTACTGCATGATCATGGATGAAGTTATTATTAAGAGAGACTGTATATGCACTTGCCGCTCCATTTCCCATAGATGATCCATCTGTAAAAATTTGTAGATGATTTTCCAATATTATGTTTTCTGTCAGGTTATCTATAATTTCTATATTTTTCAACTTGTAACATTCTGGAAATTTATAAGTTGCTTCCCGTTGCATAAGATTATTGTATATTATTGTATTGTTGATGTTAAGTGATCTGTTTCCTTGCTTTATCTCATAGACTTGGAATTCGTTTGGTATTTTGATGGTAATTGGAGGCACTCCAGTTAAAATATTTAATGCGTTATTTGAAATACTTCGGTAAGTTCTTATGATGTTTAACAATGCTATTCTCGGAATTGAACTAAGGATTCTGATGCCGTGGCAATTCAAGTTTGGATACCAGAATTCGGAGCCATAAAGAATCTGTCTTTCAATAACTGTTTGATACCAGATCTTCTTGAGGAAGGGACTGATTCCCTTGTTGTAATTGTGGAAACTTTTAAAGCCCGAAACAAATTGGGCGATCTTAGCTTTTAAAATACTTAGGTGCGATTGAAATTTTTATTTTTGGTCTAGTATAATTCCTAAATATTGTAGATTTTTAACAATTTTTATAGATTTCTGTTTTATTTTGAAAATTGGCTTTCGATTATTAAGGAGGTTCCTTCCAAATAGGAGTGCTTGGGTTTTTTCTTCTGAGATAGTTAGATTAAGCTCTGAGCATATATTGACGAATGTTTCTTTACGACTGTTCGCAGTTTGTTCCAATGATGATCTGGTATTGCCTTCAGTGAGTACGACGAAATCATCTGCATAAACGATAATTCCAAGAGCCTTTAATTTGTATCTTGTAATTATGTAATTGGCTATTAGTAACCACAATAGTGGTCCTAAACACGAGCCCTGCGGGCAACCTTTGTGTGTCCTGAACCACTCTATGAATGTGTAATTATTTAAACCGATTAATCTCTCACTGATATAATTTTTTAGGAGCTTCTTTATGTAAGTTGGAAGTGGAGAATCATCTATTATTTCAGTAATTTTGTGCCAATCAATGGAGTCAAATGCTCCCTGGATATCAATTGAGATCATTCCACAGTATTTATATTTATCTAAGTTTTCCATGATAAGTGATTTTAGTTGTTGTAAAGCTGTTAATGTACTTTTTTCTCTCTAAAACCATGTTGTTCTGGTTGAAGAATGGATTTACTTTCTAGAAATGTCATCGTTCTTATTTTTATCAGCCTTTCTAAAACTTTTCCCAACATGGGAAGACGAGTTATTGGTCGGTAAGATTTATGTTGAGATGGGTCTTTGTTCTTTTTTCTAAAATAAATTACAATTCCTTTTTTCCAAGCTTCAGGGAAATGGCATAATTTTAAACATTTATTATAAATTTGTAACACTAAATCTGGGAATTCCTTTAGCATGTTTCTTATAGTTATCGCGTCTACCCTATCATAATCTGGGGCCTTTTTAATGTTCTGTTGTTTTATTGCAAATTTCAGTTCTCTTAGGGTAAATTTGATGTCTTGAAATTATTCTTCTGGAATTGGGGACATATTTATATATGAGTGAATTTCATTTGTATTTTGTACCCCAATTTGGTGTTGTAATAGATCTTGCTGTACAGTTATATATGTATCTTCTATTGTTGATGTTTCCAAAACTGTATGGATTAGGTCTGTATTTTTAAGAAACTTTTGTTTTAGAATTTTAAAAGCCGTGCCATATTTACTCGTGGTCTCATTGCAGAAAGTTAACCATGATTCCTTCTTGGCTTTCACTATTTTTAATTTGTATTCTGCTCTTGCCTTTTTAAAATCAATTAAATATTTCTCATTTTCTGGATTTCGTTTGTGTCTTTTACCTAGAGCATTCAAACGATTTCTGAGTATTTTTAAGCTATCTGAATACCAGTTAAGTTGACGATCTTGTGTAATTTTCTTCTTTTTTAGAGTCTTGTCCATAGTTTGAGTTAATAAATCATGAAAAGAGTTCATCCACTCATCTAGCTCTTGTGGTGTTTGTACATTTCTTAAAGAGTCCATTAACCTTTCTTTATGATTTTGTAATTCTCTATTGAACTTTTTGAAGGTTTCAAATTTAGTTTTATAACGGAATAAATTTCTCATTAATGGATCCACCTTTAAATTGAATTGGATGTATCTGTGATCGCTTAGTGATGGGAAACTTGTGTCTACTTTCCATGAATTGATCAGGTCTCTTGATATATGTCCACATAACGTCAGGTCTGGATTTTCCTTCTTATTATTTACGGCAAAGGTATTGTCAGCTGCAGGATCGTTTATAATTTGTAATTCTTTATTCGATATGCATTCTAGGATGAATCTCCTCTGTTATTATTTCGAGCATATCCCCATGCCTGAAGTGGGCATTAAAGTCCCCCCCCCCCCCAGAATGAGATTGGAACTATCTTGTATAATATCACTCCATTCCTGTAAGTCTGATGAAAGGTTTCCTTTTGGTTTTGAATACTGAGATCCCAATTTGAAAGTACGAAGTTTTGTAATTAAATTTATAAATATGCTATTAGTTGTTTGAAGTATTTTAACGTGAACAAATAATGGGTTTGCTATTAGGATGTCGGATGTTAGGTTATTGGAGTGATAAAAGGCCCATGATATTGGGAGGCCTGTGAAGGAATTTTTAGTTTTATGGAAGTCTTGCATCAGGGCTATGTCTATTTTGTATTGGTGCATATATTTAAGTAATTGTAAATTTGCAGATCTGCAATTATTAAGATTAATTTGAACAACTTTTATATCATTTTCTTTTGGGCCATTTGTAGTGTTGCCAAAGTAGTAAGTAGTTGAGGAAGAGTTTAATTTATTTAATGAAACGATATCTCCTGTTATGTTTATAGACGCGAACGTAATGGATTTTTATTTATTGTGAGATCTCTCTGGTAATATATATTTTGAAAAACTTGACAATATGAGGAGTTAGCTGCGTGATTGTTCTCATAAGGGCGGCCATTTTGATGGTAAGAGTTTAAGCAATTAATACAAGTGTGTTTAGAAATTTCATCTTTTAATTGGCAAACCTCCGATGCAGAAAGCTATCAACAGAACAGTGATGGAGACGATCAAAGGGACGGTGGCGAAAGCGCCATAGGGACAGTGGCGAAGACGATGAAAAGGACAGTGGCCAAAGCGCCATAGGACGATAGCGCCATAGGCGACAGCGATCAAAGGAACACGCACACGTCAAAGAGACAAAGAGAAAGAATCAGAAACATTAATCTAGACCGTCAAAGTGATAGTAGTGGACAGTAAAAATGACAGTGACGGAGACAGTTAAAAAAACTGTCAAAGAAACAGTCAGTTTCATTTATGAACGCAATTACTCACTTACTAAAGAAATACATTTAATAATGGTTTTAATTGCATAAAAATAGACAAAGCTCATAAAAGTTTAGTATGTTACTGTTAGAGATCATATATTCCTTTAGTAGATGTTGTAATTCGGAACAATTTTGCAAGAGCTTGATTTCAAAATATAAATCATTTTATAGCCTACTTGAAATTAGTTTCGAAATTCTACTTTAAATAATGTTATGATTCATATAGGTCTGTTATATTCAGCACCTTTTTTTACATGTGTCATTTTAATAAAATATTACTTGACTAGAAACAAAAATAGCAGTTTAACATAAAAGCGAAGTTGAAAAAATTAAATCATGATGAAAGCGTGAGTAATTTGTCTTTTTCATATTTCAATTTTACAAGTAATCGAGTTAACAACTGTTCATGAATACATATTCAAACATCCCATCTCTCATCATAAAAATAAGAGAAAAGAAGAAAATTTCAAACAATAAACTTTTCACTGCAATTCATTAAAAATATATTAGAATTTCCGTTAGAATTCGACAAATAGTCAATTATGAAAGTGTCCTTGTGCATTTGCGCAAAAATGTGTGGGAGAAAAGGTTTTGTTCATTTTCCCTTTTGCATTTGTCCAGTTTCAATTTTCAGATTTTTATTCTTTCTTCCTGGTTTCCGCAAGTGTCTCGGTATATAAGGGACGTTAAGGCCGCGCTCCGCGAATTCTGCGGCGGTCTCCCAGGCTGCTCACCCCCGACCGCCGCCCGAGACGACGAACATAGAGCTCGAAGCCGCAGGGGTCCGTCGATAGCTTCAGAGCCCCGAGCCCAACCCTTCCCGCATTTCGAGATGTTTAATTTGTTCTTTTTTCTTTTTAAATGTGTTCGGTTTCAATTTTCAGATTTTTTTTCCTTTCTTCCTGGCTTCCGCAAGTGTCCCGGTATATAAGGGACGTAGTAAGGACCAGTAGTATTAAATCCCTGACGACTTCGGTAAATTCTTGATTCACCCAAAAACCATTAATGTCAAAAGTTGTGACACGCCTCCCTTTCAGAATTTTAAAAAAGCAGAAGCTACGCCATTTTGATGTGGAATTACTTTCTGAATAACTTACGGTGTTGCAGGTCATTCATTGCAAATCCGGAGACTGTTCTTAACACTCTTAAGAAAGAAACATTCCAGGAATGTTTTCAGAAGTGGAAACACCGTTGGAAACTGTTTTTTTTTTCAGTCAGAAAGGGACTACTTTAAAGGGGGATTCATCGCAATAGCCAGTATGAATTGTCATTTTGAAATTACAAGCCCAGTCTTAAAACTTTCCCATCACACTAATTAACCATCACTAATTAACAGACTATTTAACTATTTGACAAGTTTTGTAAAAGTGCTGCTATTGTATGCAAAGGAAAATCGTCTTGGTGAAAACATTAGTTTTTCTCTAAAAACTTGTTTAAATTAAAATTTGTACAATTATTTAAATTCCACATATCGTAAAGATTTTAGAATAATTTTAGAATCACCAATAAAATAAATTTATTTTCCGAAACATTACGAAAAACAATTAGTAATTGTTTTCCCAGTCACAATGTAATGTTTCATATGTATAAAGTTTATTTTCCCTCAACAGCATATATACAATGTTTAAGCTCGTTTTATTTAAATAATAATATTAATAATGTAGTTTTGTAAAATGCAAAAAATAGAAATAAAATTTTTTATCCTTTTAAACTAATAATTTAAAAAATAACTTCTCTTGACTTATATTAAAGTGATTCATTGCTCATCATATGAATTTAATGCTTTTTTATGTATTAGTG
The DNA here is from genome assembly GCA_963931845.1 of Maratus michaelseni. NCBI lineage: Eukaryota > Metazoa > Arthropoda > Arachnida > Araneae > Salticidae > Maratus > Maratus michaelseni. Next base: position 369,653,477 of record OZ007586.1, read on the forward strand.
TAATTTATAAGTTGCGACAAACGGAAATTATAAATTATTTTGATACATTTTTACAAATAATTTAAAAATTTTAATTCCTTATTAAATTAAAATGATTCATTGCTCATCGATATGTTTAATTTATTTGTGTATATTAAGTATTTTTATCAAATGTGGCAAAAAATAATATTTTGAATGCTAAATATTTTATTTTGATGTATACTCAGAGCAAAGATTATGGATGTATATTATAGTGATTCCTTGCTCATTATTTGTATTTAATGTATTTTTATTAAATGCGATAAATACGATAACTTTTTTTTATACTTTTAAAATTTATAAAATGCTAAAAACTTCTTTTTAATTATATTATAATGATTCATTGATCATCAATGTATTTAATGCAGATGAAACCTTTCTTGATCTTTTATAAATAAATAATTTTGAAATATTAAATAATTTATTTGAATTATTTATTCAATGTCCATCATGAGTAACCTTTTTACAATACTTTTATGGGCTATTTTTCTAACTAAAGCTTAGTGGAAAAGTTGAACATGTAAATTGAGCTTATACTCATATTTTTTAATTGACTTCAATTCCAAACTTCATAAGTTCAATGCAATTTTAAGGACAATTTGACATAGAATTGAAAACATTTTACAGTTTTAAAGTAACATTGTTTGAGAAATGGGAAAGAAAGAATGATTCTTAAAAAGACCGACTATCCAACAACGTTAAAAACTGTTCTTCAAAATATTTACATTAATTAAAGTTAAACATTTGATATTTTTTTATTTTAATTTATTTTATTTTGAGTTTAGTAATTTATGAAAGTTTAGCATCACAGTTTATTTCAAGTTCCTGATGTATGATGTTTACAGTAATTTTATTGTTTTAAAACCATAAAGAAGATAAGTATCTTTTGAAAAATTATCTTTTTTTAATGTATTTATTACTTTAGCATATTTTTTTAATGTGATAGATGCGCAAAATACATGCTTTAATGAAATGTTGCAAATATTTTACACAAGCTATACAAGGTGTCCCAAAAAGTTTGAAATGTCCTTAAATTTTTACCTGTTGGAGATACGTAGGCAATGTCAATTCTAAAAGTGTTCAAAATAAGGTCAGAAATAAGATTGTGTTAGTTCTGCTGTTATTTTGATTGTGTTATATTCTGCTACTCAAATAGTTCTACTGTTATTTTTTAGAAAGTTACACTTTCTAAATTTTTATACGACTTCTTAAACAAAAATTGTCGATTTAGAATATTTTTTTATTTGCTTCAACAAAATCATTACAAAAAACTGGATATTTGTATCGTTACATTTAACTGAGTTATACTGAAGGAAAAAATCTGACACACTACTTTTACATACCATTTAAAATGTTAATTGATCTTTCAAAATAGGGATCACACATATTGATGATAACATTCCTTAGATCGAAAATATATTAGCAAGTTGGGGGAGGGGAGGCGGGAGAATCATCACAAATACATCGAAATAAAGCATTACATAGGGGAGATCTCCTTAAGAGGCAAATGTAGTTTGAAATCCTAGAAATATAATTCACAAAGCTTTCTCAAATTATTTTTTTAACTTCAATATATAACCGAGCTTTCTTATTAATGCTTCTGTATTTTTAGAATTCTGCGCAACTATAATATTATTAGAGGCATCGATTACCATTTGTTTAAGGTGAATTCCATATATGTATTATGGTCCGTGATGCTTCTTGCAATATCTTATAGATTTACATTTTAATCTGATATATGGTCCCTATTCATAATGTACAATTTTCAATTAAACATAACTCCTTCAGTTTTAAAGATATAAGTAATATGTAGTTTTTTGTAATGTTCTTGCTGCATCAAAAGGGAAAATTTTCTAAAAGACATATTTTAAAGAACCAATAGACGCTCAGAATTGTCAAAATCGACAAAATGTTTGAAAATATATTCCTTTAAAAAGTCCTTATTTGGCTTAGACATTACTTCGGTGAGTTATCTGAATTAAATTTTCACTTAGTATGAAACTTATTAGGTATCTGGCTAAATTTTAAACTAGATATTTTGATTTTAAAATTTCATCTTTAAACCAGTGTTTCAAAATAGTCCACTCAAATTATTTTTTTCTGTAAACCTTTTCAACTTTCTAGAGAATGTTAATAATGTTAAATAACACTCAAAATTTTAAACTCTCAAATGCAACAATGTGGTACAAATTCTTAAAACATTGCACTACATGAAAAGTATTTAAATTATTTTAATAACTGTTGTGTATAAATTACGAATAAATAAATTTGTATATTTACATAAAAAATTATGTTTGAAAATTATGCATATTGCATTTTTTAGAATACGCATAGAGCATTTCGAAATATGTCAGTATCATGCATTATGTTTTTCTTTTTCAAAAACCTCCTTTTCCGTTTATGTAATTAGTATACCTTAATTCACAACATTCATAAATTTTAAAAACTACTAATATGGTATGGCAAAATTTATAGAAATATAAAATTCCAATTTGAACTGCTTTGTCACCTTAACCCTCTTGCTTACCTGAACTTCATATGAAGTTTCTAACTTTACCGTTTGTGACTCAGCAACTTCGATTTTAAAAATATCTACTGAGATGTTAGAATACATCATTTTAAGCATGTAAAAAATAATTTAAAACTTTAGAACATAAAAATTAAAAATTATTGACTAAAAGATCATTTTTTCACAAATTGAAATAATAAATTCAAAATTACATGCTTTTCAAACTTGTAAAGTATACGAAGTTATCTTTGTAAAAAATCTATTTTTGGACGTTTCCAACCTTTTTAATTTGACAAAATTTGCAAAGTTTATTTTAGCAATAACGACATGAAACTGCTCAAATGATAAATAAAACTTTGGCATTAAAAATTAACTCAATATCGCCGTCTGTGAGAATTCTGTGAACAATTTATATTAACTGCTGTGTTGGGAGATAGCAGGAACAAATAAAATCGCCTTTTAAAGCCCACTGTATAAGTAACATTGACTTTTGGGTATGTTCCAAATGTGCAATACGGTGATACAGATACTTAAATGATTGAAAAGAAGAAAAGAATAAATTAAAAACAAGAACGAAAAATCGTGCTTCAAGCATACATTATATGAAACATTTTTCAACACATCCAGAAAACTGCAACGAAACTTCACCGTTAATTAAGGTGAAAGAAGATATGAAAATAAACAGTATAGGAAACATATAACACAAGTCCAGTTTTCGAAATTGCCTTCCATAGTCAAAAATGTAGTCGAATTATTTTGAGCAGCCCAGTATTATGATCTATAGATTTGATATATACTACATAGCATGATAAAATTTAATTCATTTAGAAAATTCACACTTAGCAGTTTTCACCAATCGATGGAAATGCACTCGAAATATTTTGTGCAACCCTGTATATTATCTAAAGACTTTGTACACACCCCATATTAAGCAGAAATTTAATTCTGGTGCATAACGCATAAGGCAACTTAAAACAAGCTTCCAGCAATTACCAACCATAGACGACAATGTACTTTGTTCTTTGTGTAGCCCTGTATATGAATATATTTACTTTACACAACTTCTTTTTGTCTACTAACAATAGTTCAGCAGGAAAATGCGTAACACAATTAAAAACTACCCTAAGCAATTCACGCCCATAGTCTGTAATACTTACGAATTCCCTTGTATAGCCTTGCATATGATCAACCGAATTTATACACACCACGTACTATGCAAACATTTAGTTAAACTTAAAAACGCAAACCAAGAGAGAAATGTTGAAAACGCACTTATCACACATATACTGTAATTATTGCAGGTATACCGTAACCGATATCTTTTGTGTGCCCCTGTAAATGAAAGATAAACACAATGAACACCATACTTTTAAGTGAGCAATTTATAGTAAAACCTCAGCATATAAATTTCATTATGTTTGAAATAGTGAAACATCATTAAATTATACTGCAAACGATTTTTCTCCGTAGAATAATATGCAACAGAATTCTTTTGTGTGACCCTGTAAATGAATAATAAATGCTTTGCACCCCATTTTCTACAAAAAGCATGTTTTAGTGCGCCTCATAATTGTATATCAATTTCATCATGTTTTCAAATGGCGTAGCATCATCAAAATGCACCTGAAACGATTTTTCCCATTGACTGTATTTTAATGGAATACTTTTGTCTGTCTCTGTAAAAAAAGAAATTAAGTGCTGCAAACTTCATTTTGAATAGGGATCATGGTATAGTAAACGACAATAACATACAAAACTTTCAGGGCGATCCGAGTATATTTACGAGAGTTAGAGCACGGAAGGACGGTCAGACAAACTGAAGTCATAAACACTTTTCAACTAGGTTGGAAAGTGTTAAAAAGTCTTAAAATCAGTTTTCGACTAAATTTTAATTTGAGTGATATCTCTTTAAATATCCGAGCCTCATAATATTCCATAAGTCATTTCTTTTTTACACGATCTATAATAGTATTTTAGTTATACCAACTTAAAAAACGATTTTTTTTCCCTTTGATTTTTTTTTTTTTTTCAAAATTCGTAAGGGTTAATACAACTCCAAAATATTTAGTCGTAGTAAAAAGCCTTCTTTACTACTTCATTCACTCCGCCGGGTTCCTTTTATGAATGAACTACCCTCGACCTCATTATAAACCAATATACTACCTTTTTCGGGGACGTCGTCAGGGTGTCTTTCCTTCAATGATAAACAACCACAAGAGCGTGCCCTCGATATTTCCTACGGTAATTTGCAGCACCGTTTCTGTTCATAACCCACAGCCAATTAAAAACATTGCCGCTGGGTCGCGACACTTGGTCACCTGATAACATGATATACAAAATTATAATTGTAACGTTTCAGATTTTTTGTTTTATTTTTGAAGTAATGTTTATTAATTTGAGTTTACTCACCCCTTTCCCTGACGGTTCAAACCCCTTTGTGAATTAATAAAAACGGAAGTCTAGCTTTAGGAGAATGGAAGAGTTGTCGCCAAGTCGCCAGACCATTCCCGACAGAAAGCGGCCACTTCAATAATGATGCATGGATCTAATTACTTTAAAGAGAAGTGCCGCGTTATTTTTTCCGAAGGCAACAGAATGGAAATATCTTATTTCTACCTGCCTTTAAGGGTGGTCGGGAATTAATTAAACAGTTGAAACTGAAATGAATGTGTAAGTGTTTCAGTTAATCCTTTAACGTCAAGGTTTCCGAATCTTTAATAAATTTTAGACCAGTTATCTCTATATTGTTGCTAAGGTAAAGCGTAAATATTCGATATATATTCTATTTAAAGTAAATACATAAATATTTTCGCTATAGAATTATTAAATGAAAGAATAAAATAATAAAATGTAGATAAATAATTATGTAAATAAATATAAATAATGTAGATAAATAGGATATATACTTTTTTAAATTTATTTACTGACAATTTGTTAAATTATTTGGCATGTTTTGACAAAACAGACTATTTATAGTATATGAAGAAATTTAATCAAAAATAACTGTAGTTATTTAATTGTGGGAATATGTAGTTTGAATATGTATAACTTCAAGTCAAATAAACATACTTTTAACCAAAAATTTTATTTAATACATGAAATCAAATAAGTTCAACAAAAAAAACAAGACACATCATATTAAATAAATTTTCTAGTTCGAAATATGTTTATTTGAATGAAAAAAAAAATCTCGGAAGGTTGGAAGCTGACTGATTTAATTTGAAAATATATCGAATAAATAACATTGAATATAAGTCACTTCAATAATAAAGCTTTTATAGTCCAACATTTTGAATTTCGATTTAAAATATTAACTTGTTCAGCAATAAAACTATTATTGTGATTTTACGTATTACATTATTTATTTACTACCAAATATACAGATTATGAACTTATTAAACAAAGTGCTATATTATGGTCTATTGCACCTTTACTGGCTTGACCCTGCTCACCTTAAGGTTGTTGTTTCCGACTTCGGTTGAGCTCTAATTATGAGAGTGGTAAGTCCTACGTACACTAAAAAGGAAGGGCTGCCGCCAAGTTCCTTCACTCTTTCCGACTTATAGACATTGACTAATGATCCATATGGTACGATCAAATAACAAAACAGCATATGTTACAACTTAAAGAACGTTTTTTTTTTTTTTTTTTTTTTTTTTTTTTGTTCATGCATGGCTTTCTGTAATCTATATGAATTATGAATGATTTGGGAAAATTTAACTCGCGCGTAAAAATTAAGCAAATTTTACTGGAGAGCTTTCATTTTCAATCTTCAAACTTTAAACTATAAGGGGATAACACTGATTTAAACTAAAAACAGGGGACTTATTATATATATATTTTTTTTTGGGGGGGGGGATCCCCCCAAGGTGATGGAGATCTAATTAAAACTAATGGAGTTTAATAGAAAAATAAATCGAATAAAGCTTATTATGTATATATATATTATACATAAATATCTTGGAAACCCAAAATATCTTACAAGTTCCTATAACAAAAATGACCTAATATCTTAATTAATGGTGGCATGTAATATTATTTTACATTAATTGTTATAGTAAAATGATATATACATATATATATAATAAAACTTACGAGGAAATCTCAATATATTAAGAAGCATAAACATACTTAATATATATACATACACACGGGCGCGCGCGCACACACACACACACACACATATATAATATAATAATACCAACAACACAAAACACGAACAGAAAAAAAAAGTTAACAAGAAACAAATAAAAGGAACGGAGTAATATTGGCTATATTATGAGAATCGTTATCAAGGGACGATTCCCATAATGTAAACAAAAATGTGAAGGTTTTTTTTCATGAGACAAGCTGTTTTAGCTTAAATTCAGTCTCATTCACCTCAGCTTCACACACAAAAAAAATTTATATATTAAGAAAATATTACGAGAACTATTCAACAAATAGAATCAGGAAATAATACATCAAAACTGGAAATACAATACATATCCCAAATCCCAATACTATACACTGATGTCCAAAAGTTAAGGGGCAGTCACCGGACGCTTTTGCTTTTTATACCGTTTGTCGAATACCTACTGAAATTTTTGGCAAATTGTTCTTGAAATTCGAGGATGTAAAGCACATGTTTACTTCAAGAACAGTAGAAACAGTATACGGCGATTAAAAAATTAATATATTGAATATTTTATGAGATATGGACCTTTGTATGAAATAATTTATAACTGCGCATGTGCGAACTATACCAAAGACTTTTTTTTTCATGATTTGGTAGTCAATTCTATAGAGTAACTCATATAAAAAAGACCAGTCAAATATCGTGAAAACTCAGAAAGATGCGAGCAATAGAGTGAGCTAATTGACACATTCGGGGGGGGGGGGATCCCATTGGGATCTAAGTCCCTTAAAAGGAGTTTACATTTGCATAAAGGTATTTTTTAATGAGATTTTATTCAATTTCTGCAACAAATATGGATGTTTCGTGGTTGAAAAGTTAGTATTCTTTTAAAAATAGGATATAAACTCTCGTACAAGTCCCTGATTAAACCCTGGTTAATCTAAAGAAATTATAGTAAAATGCATCCATACATATACTTGAAACTTGAAATAGCACAATTACTGGAAATTGAGAACATAAAATTAAAGTGACAAGGCAGACCGCCCCTGAGTAATTAAATAATATTTCGCAATCTGGCCTGTAACATAGGTTTTCATCAAATATAAACGATGTCAGTAACATTTTGGTTTAAATTTAATAAAGATTACTATTAAAAGGCTATTACAAAAAATACTTTATAGCGTCAATTCACGTTTGCTACTTAGTCAATAAGCAGCGCACACGATTATTAATGATTCCCAATAGTTTTAAAAGTTTCCAAGTATGCCTGTTTTGAGGTAATTTTAGTATGATATGGCTATCAAGTAGATCAGGGTGTATATTTACATAAGGTTTTTACATATAAATATCACAGAATATAACCATGAAAATTGTTTTTTCGAAACAAAAATTGTAAAAACATTAGATTTCTAAATAGTAGATTCGGTTTACATTTCCATAAGCTGCTTTCGTACATGAGATTTAATTCAACTTATCCATCAGATATAGGTGTGTTGTGGTTGACAGGTAAGTAAATATTGCTTTGGATATTAAGATAACATGAAATCATTTTCCAAACTGTTGCTTATCCTAATAAAATCACAGTGTAAAACGAAATCCAAGATAAACTATAGTCCTTCACACAATCAATAGGAAATTACGAATGTAAATTTAATGAGACTATCAGAACTGCAGAGCCCCCTGAAGAAATATACTTATTTATTTTAAACCTTATACAAGAATAAGCAGTTCATCAGAATTTCAGAATATCATTGCATAACACCGTCCTTAATTTAATTATTCTAATTTCCGGAACCTTCAGAGTATTTTATATGCTTATAACTATGTATGTAACGTAATTAAAAGAATTAATTGCGGATTGTAGGATGTTAAATGCTATGAAATGTGAGATTAAAAAACAATGATTGCAGACCTGACGTTGAAGCTCCTGATCTGCAAATATAGCACTAGTATTATCTAAATATATGTGTAAATGTATACTTTTATTTAAGGATTTTATTTCATACTAATAGAGATATAGTATGAATCATAATGAATAAGATCAGTAAGTAAACTGGATGCAGCTTCACCTTGTGGTATTTCTCAAGTTTTTATATAACATATTTTGTAATAGATAATTATTTATTAAAACAAAGTTGGTAAGAGTATAGAAGTTATCCGCATATGCATTTTTTTATGTTCACAGATCGTGTTGATATTCAGTGAATAACAGTTGGGTTATTTTTTAAAATATGTGACGTTAATAAATTAAACAAGAACGAAAAATCATGCGTCAAGCATAGATTATATAGCACTTTCCAACGCTTCCAAAATAATTTTACAAATCATACCGTTTAATAAGCTAAAAGCTAACATCTAAGTAAACAATTTAGAAAACGCATAACATGTTTAAAAACATAATTTCAGGAATTTCCAACATATACAATATTCGGAAAAATATCTGAATACTTTTATTCAGCCCTGTATAGGATCTATAGATTTGTATATATACTACATAGGATGATAATTTTAGTTCAGTTAGGAAACACGTAGCACAGTTTAAAATTCTCCGTCTGGAGTTTGTCAATAAACAGAAATGTGTTCGCGAACTTTTGTGCTGCCCTGTATAGGATCTACAGAATTTATACACACCACGTAATAGACAAAAAGCAAGTTAAAATCAAAATCGCGTTCAATAACTTAAAACGCACTTCCAGGAATTATTGTTAACAGACAGTAGAGAATTCTTTTGCGTGTCCCTGTAAATGAACGATGACTGCTATACACACAATATTCCGTAGTAAGCCTCTTGTCATGCACCTTAGTGATCTATATAAATTTCAATGCGTTTAAAATAGTGAAACATTAGTTAAATAAACCGCAGACGATTTTTCTCCATAGACGTAATGTAACGGAATTATTTTTACTGTCCCTGTAAAGTAACTATAAGTGCTATCCACACCCTGTTCCATATTAAGCTTCTTCTAATGCACCTTAGTAATATACATAAATTACAATGCGTTTAAAATAGTGAAACATTATTTAAATAAACCGCAAATGATTTTTCCCCATAGACCGCAATGTAACGGAATTCTTTTGAGTGTCCCTGTAAAAAAACTATAAGTGCTACACACTTCCGTTGAAATAGGGAACATGCTATAGATAACGACAATAACATATAAAAATTGCAGAACAATCCGAGCATATTTACTTGAGTTAGAGCACGGACAGACGGCAGACGGCCAGACGGCAGACGGCCAGACGGCCAGACGGCCAGACGGCAGACGGCCAGACGGCCAGACAAACCGAAGTCATAAGCACTTTTCAACTACGTTGGAAAGTGCTAAAAAGATCGTTGAAGTCATAAGTTTGATGTGTTTAATATTGGTATTTTTTTAATTTTCCAACAAGTTGGAAGCTGTTTTTTATGCAATGCTTATTTTTTTATGTAACTGTACTATATATTTTATTTAGAATGTTTAATAATACGATGTTTGCTTTATTATTATAAGTATTACAACCTGTAGTTATAGATCTTAATTTGACAGGAGTTTTATGAAATTTTGGAATAAGTACAACCTATGGATAACTGTAATTGCAACTTTTTAATTTTAATTAGATTATAATATTGCAAAATGTTATTATTGTTATTGGCTCTAACAGTTTCTGTAGTTTTCATAAAGATTTAATTGTTTCGTATGTAGTCGTTTAATAGTTGATGATAATAGGATTTACAAATGATAGCATGGTTGTTAGGTGATTTGTCCACATATGTTCTAATATCACCTTTTTAAGTTGTTTAATATGTTTATTTATGTTTCGATTAGTTATAATATAAAGTTACGTTATTTAATTACGGTACCTTAATTAAGTTATTTATGTTGTTTTTTACGCTTTAATTCTGCTTGAATCTTAGATTCTAAAATAACTTGAGTGGTTTTCAGTGTTACATTCTGAGGGTAATTTTCTCTAAAATATGTGACTTACCATCATTATGTATATCTTTTTAAATTTAAGTACTATTATGTCTTTCTTATTTTGAGATTAATGGAATTACAAATCGCCCACAACAAAAAAGCTTATTAAATAGTTTTAAAATGTTCGGACGAATAAACTTTTTGAACTATGTTGGAACGCATGGAGTTAAATATAAAACAGTTACCTGTAGTTTATTGTCTTTCTTAATTTTTTAGTGTCCTAATAGTCTGTATTGTTTATTCAGATATATCGTGCTATTTCTTATCTTTGGACAAGCGGATATAATGAGTCGCTACTGTATTCATTTAGAGAGATCCTTTATAATGCAGCACTAATCGTTTAAACGTGATTCCCGTATTATTTTTTACAGGCGTAAACGGTGTGCAACCCCCCCCCCCTCCCACCACAGAAAAATAAAAACAAAAAAGTTTTTTTTTTTTTTCTCTCCGAGCTTTTAATAAATTTTGAGTGAATAAATTTTGGAAACAATGAAAGGTTTTTTTTTTTTGTTTTTTTTTTTAATTCCACGAGTTACTATAATTAGCATCTCGTTTTTGACCTAATTTTTTTTAAATGTAATAATTTTTTTTAATGTACTATTCTAAACTATGTAACAAATAATTCTGAACTATGCATGTTGTTATATTTTTTCAATTAATTCATTAAAAAAAACTTTTGTGCTTTTCAAAAAAGAAAAAAAATAAATAAATAAAGACGGCGGAGTGGAGGTAAATATTTTTTACTGGCGACTAGAATACTTTGCTAGCTATACAAGATTTTTATCAAATTTGTAAAGCACTGGTCATAACTAACTATATATTAAAAAAAAAACAGCTACAGATTCTTCGAAAATTTGGTTTGATCTTGTAAAAGTACATACATTTAAAAGACAGATTTGGAAAAAGCCTGTTTTATACAGGGTGAATCTAAACTCTTGGGCAAAATTTTAAGGGGTGATAGTACACATCAAGACACAAACAATATTAAATAAGAAACTAAGGGTCCCAAACCTCTTCCGAAGGAGATAGGCGCCATTAAAGTTTAAGGTCCAAAATTTCAAATGATTATAAAAAACGGAAAAATTGGCCGATTCGTTTGTGGTTTGCACTAAAACTATTCTTTATGTCAATATTTTCTTAAAAATAAATTTTAAAAATAAAGTTCAAAAAATGCCAGCTTGCGCTTCTTAACCACTCCAAATGATTCAGATTTTGAGCTCAAAATTTAAGTTTATGTCTAAGCTTTTGAAAGCATTTAATCAGATACAAAAAATAACGGTAAAAAATATTTTTTCGTTACTCCAAAGTCTAAAGCGCCCTCTATCGACATTTTTAAAACTTTTTCTTTAAAATTTATTTTTAAGAAAAGACTGACATAAAGAATAGTTTTAGCGAAAACCGCAAACGACCGACCAAACTTACCGACCAAAACCGACCAAATTTTCCGTTTTTTATAATTATTTGAAATTTTGGACCCTAAACTTTAATGGCGCCTATCTCCTTCGGAAGACGTTTGGGACCCTTAGTTTCCTATTTAATATTGTTTGTCTTGATGTGTACTATCACCCCTTAAAGTTTTGCCCAAGAGTTTAGATTCACCCTGTATAAATGTCATATATATGCAATGAATTTCTAAGAATCAAAAGCTCTAAGAACTTAAAAAACATTTTAGTGGAGAAAAGTCCGATTTTATTGATGTTAATCCTCAAAAAGTTTACAAGCTTTAAAGCACCATCGAAAAAAAAAAAACTCTTTATATTCATTTATATAATTTTTTAATCTTGTTACTGTATTCCATGTATAATAATGTTTGAACATGGATTCAAATTGGGAAACATTTTTAATGTCATTCTAATTATGGCTCTGTGAATAAAATGATGATATTAAAATATTGGAGATAAATTGCTGTTTTAAATACGTTGAGACTTTTATTTTCATTTTTTTTTCAGATTTTCGCCTTTGATTATTTATTTAAAGAAATCATAAACCTATTGATTTTTTTTAAATGTTTTTATAGCTATGATTTTTAAAACTTTTTTTGGAGGGGGTGAGGGGCGAATAAAATTATTACTTGTACGGAATCATTTAAAAAAGTTTCAAACTTTTGTATGTTGTATTCTTATGCTGTTGTAGAATGCTTTTCTTTAACTGATTATTTTTAATCAAGTTTTGCGTTTTGTCATTTAGTTTGAAATAGCTTAAATACAGCAAGAGTAACTCGATTGTGGTCCTAGACACTTTTTTTCCCTTTAAGCCCTGTACATCCTTTATATATGAAAAAGAATCGAAAAAAGAATACCTTTGACACAGTAAGGAAAACGCACCTAGTAAAAAAGGCGGCACAAGATTGGGCTTAGTCTGGCCCTGTGACAAACGACAAAGGAATGCGAGAACCATCGACAAATTTAATTTTGTAAATAAAGTAAGGTAAGGCGTCCTATTTTTGGCATTTAAGTCACTTTTAGGCCATTGGAAGTTGAAATTTTCAGTGAAAATACCAAATTTTGATTTTATATTGACTAACTACCCATGTACATAGAAACATAGCCAAATCTCGCACAAAAAACTTCTAAATATACGAAAAATTGTTTTTTAAAACCCTCTGACTGTTCAGCAAAACGGCTAAATTGTAATGTTGTTTTCTCCGTATTTTATTTGATTTTCCCAAAAAAGATGATTATTCCAAAATTATATAAAAAACTGAATTATATATATGAATTTAAACCTTGAGGGTATCGATCATTACTCAGTGTATTAAAAGTGTATTATATTTGTAGAATTATATTAATTTAAAAATGCTTATATTGCAGTGAAACCTGGAGCTTAGTGAACGTATTAACACGTGCTTATCAGTGAGAGGGTTAAAAGTATCTATGTATGGCAAAACAAAAAAAAGGTTCCAATTTTGCCCCCTAAAAAAATCCAAAAAGCCGTGGCTTAACTTATAACTAAATCAAAATTTATTTAAAAATGAGTAAGTAATTTAATTTACCTTAAATTAAGGCACAAAGAAATGTACTATTAATCAGTGGAAGAATAACATAAAGAAACATTAGCCATCCAAACATGAGGAACATATAAATTTTGTATTGTTTTTGGCTCCTGAGCATGTTTTGTGAGACTAAGTGCAGCATCGATTGCTCTGAACAAATTGTTATCCATGTTTATCATCAGAAAAACGCTTCAAGCAGATAGGGCACTCAACGTCATTGTCACCATCATTATCGCTTGTATTATCATCATAAGGAATGTCAACAGAACAGTCACTTTCGTTATCTGAGTCACTGGGTAGGTCACGTTTGGATTTTTACATAGTGGATTCTTTCCCTTTCTCTTGAGATTGGTGGGTGCCAGAAGATTTTTTATTCTGCTGAGCGTTTCTTCTTCGCCTGGGAATCTTTCACTTTATTTTTTTGCAGAGATCCAGTGATCCATGTTGCTGAACCTCTTTGAGCAAAAGTTGCTGGTGTGATCACTGGCACTTCCCTGATCTCTTCAGGGCTGGTGGCAGAAACAGTTTGCTGAACCTCACCGCTTGATAATGGTTGATCAGCTACCATGAAATTTTCGCCAGATGTAGAGGGATGAGGTTTCGCTAAAATATTTTAAATGGCATGATGCCCGTCTTTTTTAAACCATTGACAGCAGTTTTAACAACAGCAGCACGCTCGTAGGCTTCATTGAAAAGTTTTGCGGTTTGTTTGTTCCCAACTTTTCTACCAGGATGGTTCGACAGCAAATTTTATATAGCTTCATAATAAAACGTTTTAAAGAGAAACATAAACGCGACATCGAGAGGTTGCAGTTTTGCTGTTGAATGGGGAGGAAAACACTCGATTATAATGCCATTCCCCGTGCAAGGTCATTGACAGTCAAGTTAGGAAAATGTGAGCAATTCCAATCCAATATCAATACAATGGGTTCATCTTGTAATGGCTTTACAATGGACAAAAAATGTCAAAACCATCTCTCGAAAAGCTCTGCTGACTCATGCACAGCTCCGATTGGTCTTAGAGGTGCACCATCCATTAGCTCTTCCTTCATGAGCTTCCTCGGAAACATCATGAGAGTGAGCACAAACATCCCTGCGGCTGACATGCACATCCTTACAGTGGCTAAGGAACTCCTCTCCGTAGACGATACTTTATGGACGTTTTTCTTTCCTTTCATGGCTACGATTTTTTGGGCTTTATGTTGGACAATAGTGATACAAGTTTCGTCTATATTGTACTCTACGTTCTACATTGTACGGTCGAATTTTATTTTTTCTAATTCTGCCTTCAGTATGGAGAAAAATAGTCGAATACTTTGTTCTGTGAACCCCTGAATGCGAACGAGCAACAATGATTGAGATTTTTGAGCAGAGAGAGTTCCGCGTGTCGCTTCAAAAAGTAGCGTATCACTTGGTTCCTGCCATTTTTGTCTCAAATGAGAATGGGTGTGGTAAATTATTGCGAAAGGATAGCTGGAATGCCTTTCGTCTCAAATCTTTCAGTGTTAGTTATAGAAGCTCCACTCCATGACTTTACAGTATAAAACTAACTCACTCTCCAGTTAAAATGGAAAAACTGTTTTCCGGCCAATTCTCATTTCAATCAAGTCTTCTGCACTTTTATCTGCACATTTTTTTAATATAATATTTCAATGTTAATCTTGGGATAATGTACTGTTTACTAGCAGCTTTATAGTCCATCTCCTTGCTGCATACAGCTTCAAGAGTCAACTTCATCTGGGCTTTATCCCACTTCTTCCGTGGCCCCATCTACAACGATCAAGAGAGACAATATTTTTTCTTTTATTAAAAATAAAAGTATTTTATAAAGTATTTTAAAAGTGTTTTAGTTTTTTTTTTTTTTTTTTTTTTTTTAGAGTAAAAAGATTATTTTCATTTTGAATTTTATTTTAACGTTTTTTTTATTTTATTTTATTTTAATTTATTATACTTATTATTTTATTTTTATATTAAACTTTATTTTCATTTTGAAATAATTTTCATGAAAAAGCATTCCTAATTTCGTCTCCGAGACGAAAATAAGAACTGCAATGGGGACGAAATTGGAAGCATGCTACTTCCCAATATGGCGGAGCTTCAGTTCTTGTAAGATGAACTGGACGTCCTGAAACTCACTGTATGCTACTGTTAGCATCTTACCTACGTAGAATGCATGCAAAAAATAGGAAATAAATACTTACAGTACAGTAAATAACGTTCTACAAATGACGTAATAAGAACTCAGGTCTTCTAAAAATAGAAAATCCGGCGTCTATAATCACAGCCAAACTCGATCGAAGAGGAATCAATCGAGTTTGGCCATGCTATAATGTACTATGTATGCGTCTTGGCGGACGAAACTTTCACTGCTAACGCCTTTTACCTTCCGTTCCTTGTGCCTTGCGTGATAAGTGGCGCAAATTTCAGAAAAGCGGAGAAGTAAAGGGGGCGAAATTAAGAAAGAAGACAAAATTAGGGCACTTTACCTTATAATTATCATCCCAAAAAAAAGATAAATAAATTCCACTGATTTAGCTATGATGCGAGATAGAAAGGTCTTTAAAAGCGGTAATGGAAATTATCTGCATTATTTATTCAACCTAAGGGTAGAAAACATAATTTTATATCATTCATTAGCTTTATTGTCATATGAATACTACGCAAAGTGGATATACTGATATTTGTTAAATTTCAGTAAATGACATATTCTTTAAACTTCGGTAAACCTTAACTTTTGTGATTTGATAGCTATTTTTTAATTTTTTTAAACGTAAAAGCAATTTTTTCCTTAAAAAAAAAGAAAAAAAACCGAAAGTACCAACGATGTAATTTTTAAAATATTAAAAAAGAATTAAATATAAATATAAATATTCATGATACAACATAAAAAATGCTATTTATTTTGGAGAAAAAAAAGACTTTGTTAAGAAATAAAATAAACGAGTATTTCCAAGGATCTCAAAAGTTTGTTAATGAAACGCAAATTACCAGTTTCTTTTTAAAGATGAATGGTATTATAAGACTAAAAAAATGCTAAATATCTCAACATCTAGATAGAATGTCGAAAAGAAATAAAGTCGTATAAAATCTTTCCATTTTCTTCGATGATTGTTAAAATTTTTGATTTATTGTTTGGAAGCATAATTTTCAAAATTTTACGTCTAAGGTAAAGCCAGGAGAGATTGCGCGGTTGGAGAGATTGCTCACATAGAGGTTCGGGGGTAAGGAGTAGAGAGAGCGCGCAGCGACTCCAGGTAATTGTACAACAGCAGTAGTGGAGAGTCTACTTGAAAGTGCTCGTTGATTGTTTTGAGCGTCTAAGATAAAGCATTGCTATTTTGTTTTGCTTTCCCAAAGTAAGTGCTTGAATTTTCATAGCTATTCATCAGAATTTATATACAATGTCAGTAGTACAAAATATTTTAAACTTAAACGATTTCTCATAAGCTACTAATCTAGACTAACAATGTGAACATCAGCGGTTCATTTTAGTAGCGGACATGTTTATATAAAAGGCAGCGCAATCTCTCCTACCGAAATTGGAGAGTTTGCGCATCTGCTACTTAGGAGAGATGGCGCATTGTTTTCATTAGTTTCCATGCTAGAAGAGATTACGCAGCTTATTGGTAAATTTGCATAAAACAATGAAAAATTAAAATGGACTCATTTTAAGTTATACGTGTTATCACGTAACTTAATGTTATTTATCTGGACTTGCTTTTTCTGATTCTTTAATTTTTTTTTCCTTTAATTAAAATATTTTAATCGTTTTTAATATTATTTCATTTTTCTGATTCTTTAATCATTAGGTTGAAATATTCACTCCTAATACAGTAATATTTGTTCACAAAAATCTTACAACAATGTCATTTAAGTGTAATTATTATTGTTAACAATTCAATTGTAGTTATTAGTAACAATCTCTCCTACCCATGTGCGCAATCACACCAACCCTGTAAGGACATATTGCGCAAAATAACTTTCTTTGTTTTATTACAACTGCTCTATTAAATTACAACATAACAACAAAATAGCAATGGAAATGCATAAAAAACAAATGAAGTAAAAATTATTCATGAATAGTTTAGCAAAAAATTAATATTTAGATTTTTTATTGTTATTCTTTTGAATTGCGCGCAGACTCTCCTAGCTTTACCTTTTAGTAATTTTTTTGTATGTTGATAACAAAATAGTCATTCAAAGCGAAACTTAAATTTGTCTCAACCCTGTATTTAGTTCATAATGATGGAACAAAAACATGGACCTGAAAACCATTCTAAACATGAATTAAATTTAATTTTGAATCAGGAGAAAAAAGTTCATTTCTTTTTAATTTAGAAGTATTTTTTACATCAAAGGTGATGAAAACTTTTTTCATTGAATTCTAAACTTTAAGCATTTCATCTGGATATCATTACAAGATTTGTGAAGCTCAATGCGTAGCTTACCAGTAAGACACTGGAATACCGGTAAGACGCTGAAAAATGACAAATGCTTCTGTAGAAACGATTGAGAGGGCGATCCGGAAAGAGCAAACGATAACTCACTCACAAGAAAAGAACGGAAACTCTCGCCCCTGACGCAGCCGACCTGGCTTTCTCCTATTTTAGGCCCAGGATATGCTAACTGATCATTCAACCGCTCTTTGATCTCTTATGAGCGTTGAAACGCTCTTTGATGAAACTGATCTTGATGCCGAAGACAAATACGAAGTCTTAATACGAAGATTATCCCTTTTACCACTTCCGTAAAACTGCCAATGGCGGGACCTCTTAGAGCCTATAAGATAAGATGAAGTTTTGTAGGATTGCAAATTTTATGGCATAGACACTGGTAAATTGATTCTTAACTACAATTTGACACGTTGTACCCACCCGGGAGGGAGGCAAAGTCATACATCAGCATCTATCAGGCACTTAAATCAAAGATCCACAATTAAAGATCAGGCATTTGAATTAAATTTCCACAGGACTAAATTTTGTGGAATGTCCCGATCCAACGGCGGGCAAAGCTCGGCTAGTAGGAGAAAAGCACAAAATGTAGCACATTCTTACGTCATAACGATGGTGGTAACAACCTGCACTATCGCTTTCGCTTTGATCGCTCATACACTACTTCTAAATATCCTGTAATTTAGCTTTTTACACCGTCGAATTGGGGAAAAAAGTGTACTTTCAAATAAGATTAGTTTGAAAACTGTAGCTCAGTTCAATGATTTTCTATGACATTTTAAATAATTTCCAAGCATGATCTTTAAAAATATCTCAAAATAAATATTTGTTTGCGTAAATAATATAAAGTAACTAAAGAGAAAGTGGTTGAGTTATTACAATTGATAATTGATTGCCCATGCTTGATGAAATCAAATTAAGGTTATTTTCCAAGACGGGACAAAATTCCTGCGACAAGAGAAGCAATCTAACAAATTGAATATTATGCTATATTTATTCCGGAATTTTGATTTCATTTTATAATTTTTTTAAATATTTTGTATATAATTCACACTGTTTATAGGATGTGCAGTTTCCTGTTCTAATATTTCATTTTCATTTTATTTTAAATAAAAATATTTTGTTTTTCATGGATTGCATTGTTTTTGTACAGATTGATTGTCAGAGAAATAACTTTATTTAAAAAGCGTTATAAAATAAGTCCCTACAGTACTGAACGTGCGGACGAATTTGAAAATTTCAAGAGCTAATGCGTTACTAAAACAAACTGATTATTTTTGTGAGTGAGCTATTCCATCAGATCTTTGAAATCATCTGATTTTCCTATGCCTAGGGGACGCAGGTATTTTCCTTTCACAGCAATGGAACTGTGAACTATAAACTCCATTAAATAAAACATTACTCACGTATCTTCTTTTTATTATTGCCTTATTAGAGGCAGGGTACACGGGGCACTTGTCAAAGGTCCGCAAATTTCCTGATATTCATAGTAATTTTATTAAAAAGCACGTTAATGTAAAAAAAAAATTCATATTTTCATGTATTTAATATTTGTTATTATCTTATCTGTAGGCGAGAGGAAGAAAGAGCGGAACAACACTAATTTTGATTAAACTAAACACTGTTATTTATTTCTTACTTCTACACAAGATGGAGTATATAAACTCAGTTATGCTACATATTTTACAGTATAGATATTTTAAATGTTTGTAGTTGAAAAGTTTCAAATGTTGAATTCTATTTTTAAATTGTTTTTGACACTTATTAAATTTGTAAGTTAAAAATAATTATTTGTAACCATAACTCCATTATCCTGTTTATAAGTTATGCTTAAAAGGCAGCATAGTTAACATGATAAACCATATACAAAATATACCAACTGGAAGGAAGAACGGGACTTGTATGTGAACATTTCTTTCTTCTGTGTTCCCAAACAGCTACAAATATTTAATTTATAAATTTTAAATCTCTTTTCTGTAATATTGAACAATTTTTGTAATATTAAATTTTTAATAAATATCACACTCTACCGGTGAACGCTAAACGCCAATTAAGATGGAAATAAAGCAAATCCAAAAGGCGCATATTTCAATAAAAGTTGGTGTAAACTTGGTTTTTAGTGTTCAAAATATGTGTTTTATTATGTAAAAACCTAAATATTTCTACCTCCCTATTAGTTGTAACAAAAAATAACTTCATAAAATAAGCTTATTTTTCAAGCCGAAAAACTCGCACTCTGTAAAAAATAAACTCCAAAACAGCACTAACTCCTTCAAAAAAAAAGCACTAATCCTTTCACAAACACTGTCGTGGGAAAAATTTAGTTTTACTGCATTTTAAAATGTATTAAATGAAATTTCACATCGTTTAGGGAGTAAATCTTGTATGAGTTTGAAATTGAACCAAACTGGGTTGTAACATATTGGGATAGAAAAATGTTTTAAATCAGAAAAAACTAGTTTATAATCCAAAATGGGTGAAAAGGGTGCCCATTTAGAGTTTACCCAAATCGGAATTCTCCATTAATGAATTTTTGCAGAACCCAAAATGGATCTCTGAGCATGCCCAAAATAATAAGCCCTGTGTTGTAATTTACCCATTTTGGATAAACTCTGAATTCCAATTTAAGTTCTGCAGTAAACCCAAAATGGATTATTCTTTTCTTTTTTGCGCATTTTGGGTCAAAACGAGGCTTTTTCCAATTTGGAACACTATTGCACCCATATATCTTCCAACCCAATTTGTGTCGTTTCTTGCTCTGTTTTAGATTTTTTTTAACAGTGCCGTAGACTTTAAAAGAATGAATTTTATAGAGAAGATGATATCATAACTTTAAAACTTTGCCAAGCTTGATCTGCACGTTAATGTTTTATATCTGAAGAGAACACAGAAAAAAATAAAACCGAATTTGGGTTGAAAGATTTTTAGGTGTGCGGCCAAATTGGGCCATGCAAGTTTTTATTACCACTGTGTATCTATTTTAGGCACTGTTAGATACCCATTTTGTTAAATGGGTATTTAACAGTGTCCAAAATGGATACACGGTGTTAACCAAAACAGGCATGGCCAAATTTCGCTTCATATCCAAGAATATTTCAACCCAAATTGGGTTTTATTTTTTTTTCTGTGAATGTAGTTTTCAAGAATATGTATAACAGCTATGATCAAAACATTTGAGCCACCGTGAAAGAATCTCTAACTTATCATTCTTCTTATATAAAGGTACTAGCAAGCTACGCCCGCTACGCTGGTCAATTTCCCTTAACCAACTTTTAATCAAACAAAATATTGACATTTCATAACTCACTCTTATATTTTCACAGAATAATAAGGCTACTATAATTTGTGACTCGTGCCAATATACAGGTCAGGACACGTCGCTCTTATATATCTTTTTACGCATGAAGGTTTTGCTAAGGTACTCCATTGTGAAATTTGGTAATTTTTGAAATTCAATATTTGAAAAACGGCATAATCATTAGATTTGAAATTTATATCAAGAAAAATACAATTTTTTACCTTTCAAACGCAGTTTGTCAACAATTTTCTCACAAATACTTTTCGAGCTATTATTTTTTTTCAATAACTTCAAATGTTTCATTTTCCGAGATTAATCTGTGGCAACAATTACTGAAAAACCCATTCGTCAGCAACGCATAGCTTTTTATTAAAGAGGCTGTTGGAGCAGGGATTGTCACCATCAATTTGCCACCATCACTTTTGAAATCAGTTCTGTAGTTCCAGAGATTCCATAGAAATTGTAATTTAGAATGATTTTAGAACGCTTTTCGCTCATTTCACCCTTTTAAATTTCGATTTTTTTAAAATTATTCTTAGAGAGCATTTACATCTTATAAGTAACTACAATGCCAATTTTCAAATTTCTAGCTCTTTCGGTATAAAAAAAATTGCAATTTTAGAACGTTTTTCGCTCCTGAACCCCCCTGGGATTAGTGGCACCGACATAAAATATAACCTATCTTGGAGTAGGGATTGTCACCATTAATTTGCCACCATCACTTTTGAAATCGGTTCTGTAGTTCCAGAGATGCCATAGAAATTGTAATTTAGAATGTTTGTAGAACGCTTTTCGCTTATTTCACCCTTTTAAATTTCGATTTTTTTAAAATTATTCTTAGAGAGCATTTACATCTTATAAGTAACTACAATGCCAATTTTCAAATTTCTAGCTCTTTCGGTATAAAAAAAATTGCAATTTTAAAATGTTTTTCGCTCCTGAACACCCCTGGGATTAGTAGCACCGACATAAAATATAGCCTATGCTGGAGTAGGGATTGTCACCATCAATTTGCCACCATTACTTTTGAAATCGGTTCTGTAGTTCCAGAGATTCCATAGAAATTGTAATTTAGAATATTTTTAGAACGGTTTTCGCTTATTTCAACCTTTTAAATTTCTATTTTTTTTTAATTTGTTCTTAGAGAGTATTTACATCTTATAAGTAGCTACAATGCCAAATTTCAAATTTCTAGCTTTTTCGGTATAAAAAAAATTGCAATTTTAGAACGCTTCTCGCTCCTGCACCCCCCCCCCCCCCCCCTGGGATTAGTGGCACCGACATAAAATATAGCTTATGTTGGAGTAGTGATTGCCACCATTAATTTGCCACCATTACTTTTGAAATTGGTTCTGTAGTTCAAGAGATTCCATAGAAATTGTAATTTAGAATGTTTTAGAACGCTTTTCGCTTATTTCACCCTTTAAAATTTCGATTTTTTTTTAATTTGTTCTTAGAGAGCATTTAGATCTTATAAGTAACTACAATGCCAAATTTCAAATTTCTAGCTCTTTCGGTATAAAAAAATTGCAATTTTAGAACGTTTTTCGCTCCTGCACCCCCCTGGGATTAGTGGCACCGACATAAAATATAGTCTATGTTGGAGCAGGGGTTGTCACCATCAATTTGCCACCATCACTCTTGAAATCGGTTCGGTAGTTCCAGAGATTTCTCCCTACAAACAAACAAACAAACAAACAATCTTTACTCCTTTATAATATTAGTATAGATAAATAAAATATTACTTAAAGATCTACTAAATAAGACAATCTTATTTGTAACTAAATGAGTATAAATTACTCCGCTAATATGTAAGAATAAAAGATGAATAGCGTTTGTGATTATAAATACTGTCGAACTCGTTCATAACGAGGATGAATGAACCACTGCCTTTGCTCATTACACTGCTCAAAACAATTAAAGGATATTTGAAGTTTTATATAAAATAAAGATATAAACGAAATTTTTTTTGCCGAAAATAGAAGAAGAGAATCACAAATGCAAATTTTTCTGGTTTTCAAACTGTGGAGTATGCAAATTTTGAGTTCGACGTCAAAAACGTCGCTTCAGCGGTAGCGAATGAAATTTGACTTTCAACTGGATAAAAGAGAATGAAGACAAGATTGATCGGAATTCAGTGATTGCTTTGTTTCGATGAGTACGATGTCTCAGCGAAGTCATTTGACAGATTCAGAAGCTTGGAGAATTGTTGGTAGGTTAGAAGGGGGCCAAACTCAAGCCGAAGTAGCGCAAGCCATTGGAGTGTCACAAAGTGTCATTTCCAGGATCTGGAACCGTTTTTTGGAGAGTGGATGTGCAGGCCGAAGACCAGGGCAAGGTCGTAGACGGGCAACAACGCCCAATGAAGATCGGTATTTAGCGTTAACAGCTCGGAGACACCGAAACATGAACGCTACTCTTCTCCAACAACACCTTCGCTCGGCTACAGGCACCACGATTTCAACTCAGACTGTCCGAAACCGGCTCCATGCTGTAGGTCTGTATGCTCGCCGACCGATGGTATGTGTTAGATTAACATCAAGGCATCGTCGCGACCGCAGGGAGTGGGCAACCGAGCATGTCAACTGGAGGAGAAATGAATGGAGCAATATTCTGTTTTCTGACGAGTCCCGTTTTTCTGTGCATCCGGATAATAGGCGTATTTTCATCTGGAGGGACCGTGGCAGTAAGAATAATCCTGCGTTCGTGCACGAAAGTGTCAGATTTGGCGGTGGAAGAGTGTTGGTGTATGGTGGCATCTCCATTGACGGGCGCACTGACATCTACATCATTCGAGATGGAGCTCTGACGGGTCGCCGATATAGGGATGAGATCCTCAGACCTATTGTAGTCCCTTACGCTGCAGCAATCGGAGATAACTTCATTTTAATGGACGATAACTGCAGGCCACATCGTGCAAACCTGGTGGAGGATTTCCTTTTCGAGGAAGGAATCGTTCGAATGGAATGGCCAGCGTGTTCTCCAGACATGAATCCAATCGAGCACGTTTGGGACGCTCTAGGAAGACGAGTTTCTGCCCGCCAACAACCCCCACAAACTCTCCAAGAACTGGAAAGAGCTCTTCTGGAAGAGTGGGGCAGAATACCCCAACTCGTCATTAATAGCCTCATTGAGTTCATGCCTCAAAGGTGTTCAACGTTGCTGGCCGCCTGTGGAAACCATACCCCCTACTGAAAATGATTTTCTTTGAAGAAAACACCTTTTCTTATTCTTTTTTTCTCATATGCACAAATTGTGTTTTTTTCCTTTTGTACACAAATGCGCAATAAAATGCATTTTTTTCTGCCAAACATGTGTAATTTATTCTCATATAACCTACTATGTCTGTCGACCATGTATCAATCAGCTAAAAAGTTTCCCAGATACAAAATCCCCCTAAAACTGCAATATCCTTTAATTGTTTTGAGCAGTGTATAATCAAATTTTTGCAAAAGGAGAGTTCATGCTCTATTCATTTATTTTTTATGGAAGTGGGACAATGCGTAAACGTTTAATTCTGTAAAAGCAGATGAATTATTACATTCATATATATATATATATATATATATATATATATATATATATATATATATATATATATATATATATTAAATAAGTTAATTAAAAGTAATTGAAGTATGGAAATGTATCATAATAATATTATAAATCTGATTGTGTGCAAATGTTAGGCTGAAGCCAGCATCAAAATGGAGCATTTAATGATCCTGTGTTTTTGCATGTAGGTGGATTATAACTCTCTTATGAACATAGGCTGGGTTTTGTTAATTTTATTCAAATATTTTTCTTAATAATTCCAAATTTCGTTATTTTCATAGAGAATAAATGGACATTTTTTCGTATAATATTTTAAAATGGTTAAATTTACTTTACCGTTGCTAATACTTTATCGTTGCCGAAACTAATTAAAATTCCGGTATAATAATTTTTACTCTACAATTTAGATTCAATTGTAAAAGTTTCACGTGAAAAATGAAAATGAAATAAAAAAATTAAAGAACTTAAAAGATTAAATAATATTATTAGAAATAAAAGTACTTTTTTTAGTTTTTGATAATAATACAAGGTTTCAATATGCGTAACCATAGGAAACAGGCTAATATGACGTCATACATGGAAAATAAAGCGGATATGCTTTTAGGCATCTTAGGTTATGACTCTTAGGTTTTTTTTCTTCATTTTTTTTCTTTTTTTTCTTTTGTATGGTAACAATACGTGGTGTTATACCGTCTGCGCACGGCTAATATAACTATACCGTATTTTTTATTTAAATTTTAAAACAGTAAAAAGAAATTTCAAAAGAAAATGATTAGCAAATGTCAATAATATGCTCCGCAATATTATCCATGTCGAAAATGATGTCATGGATAGCGAGAAAAAAATATTTTCATTCTTAAAACTAAAAGAGCTACCTCGATTACTTAAAAAAAATGACGAATGTTAATAGTTCCATTTTTGTTGATAAAACCTAAAGATTTTATATTATTTCGTTAAAATAACATAATTTTCCCTATGCCAGTATTGAAATTAATTGCCTGGAAAAGAAAATTAACAAGTATTATGTCATTTAAAAGGGATTTCTCTGGGGAAATATATATTTGAAATAAAACGGGAATTTTCCGATATGTTTTAAAATGAATGTGAATCAATTCCTTACATTAATAATACAAGGATCAGTAAGCATATAAAGTAGATGAGTTTCACGCCATATTTATAACGAAAAATTTAATTTTTTTTTTTTATCTATACTGGTTATTAAGCATGAGTATCCATTATATACAGATGAGAGTTTTCTATTAAAAATCACATCATAATTTTAAGTAAAGGAAAATGAACACGAATCTATTATATTAAAATCTGACAGTGTGTTTGTATTTCGAAACTACTCCTAGACTATTGAACGCAACGCGATTTACTTGGTAGTGATACTTCCCATCTTCATCGTTTTCAGAAATGGTGTATAATTAATAAAATGATGTATTTCGGATTTTTTTGTTAGTTTGCAGATTTACTGCTTTTTATATCCGATGTTTATTTGTAGTAACCAAGTTTCTTGCAATGTATTTTTAAACTGGGCGAACCATTTTCTCACTAATTTCTTATTAAAACCAAGTTGGATTGTAATAGTTATATAAAAACTTTCAAGAGCCAATAATTTAAAAAAAAATCAATGTATTTCTTAAAACGTACGGAATAAAAGGAAGCATTTATTAAAATATGATGCTTTAGAAACAAACTATAAGAACATGAAATTCTATGCAAGCAATTCAAATAGGTTTATCCAAACGTGTGGTCAGCGTATACGTTTTCCACGAAAGCTGAGAAATGCCGGAGTCATGGGTCACAGCTTTTTTTGCAGATGTATGTTGCAAAAAGGATGAATATGTGAGGCTTCTTTGAGCATTTTCTTAAGAAAATCGTTCACTTCTTCTAAGAATGTCTTTCTTAAATGTATGATCTAATGGCATTAAGACGTTTTATTATTACTTACACATCTAAAATTAATATATATTTTTAACTATACTTCCATCTCATTTGTTCAGTTTCTTTAATTAAAATACTCAATACTGGATGGATAATTAAAAAAAAGAGAGAGAGAGAACAAAAGACACGCTATTGGATATTACACCATGGGAATACTATGTGGAAATAATACAATTTACTATAAAGAGAAAGTTTGATGCAATGACAGTATTTTATTTCTGCTTAGAGTATCATGCATAAAGATTATTCTACACATTAAAATTAGGCCCGGCGCGTAGTGTGCGAAGTACACAGGCGCGATGGCAACAGGTGCCCCCGTATTTACACATTATATAAAGTTAAAAAGATAAAAAAAAGATGTAAATAATCGAAAAAAAAATTACATTTTTTTTTGTCGAAAATTTACAATGTAATTACTGTGGTTAAATTAAAATTATAAAGACCAAATGTAATATTTTTCTACGCAACAATGAATTCAATTACCAAATGAGGGCCATCTCTTGCGAAACATTATAAACCTATATAATTTATGTGTATTGTAAATGTGACTCGGAAAACTTGTTTTTCTATAAAATACTTTGAAATAATAATTTAGGTTTCGTATACACTAGAGGAACAAATCGCAGTATGAAGCGCAGCCCCCCCCCCCCCCCGTCCATAAACAATGTACTTAATATCTACCCTTCCGTGGAAAATGGATTGAATTTAAGCGACGATATATTATGGGTTGGGAGTTGATTTTTTGTTAAATACATTATGAGTAAAGTGAACCATATTAGTGTTGTACTTCGAAAATTGAACAATTTTAAATTATTTTACAGCAAGAGATATTAATGAAAATAAGTTGCACAAAGGAATTGGTATAGTCTGATAACACGGATCTGAAAACAGCTTCTCTAAGAAAACGTTAGTATTTCGTCTTATTAATGAAAATTCTTTCAAGAAAATTTTTTTGAATGTTAAATTACTTGCTATGAATGTAAACTTGGCAGAAAATTTTGTTTATGGTCTCATAAGTAGAGACTGAAGTAGGCGAATACTTTTTTTAATGTTAAATCAAATAATCTTCAGCAATTTTTGACTTGCTATTGTCAGTAGCAATCGCATGAAAGAGCATGCTGCATTTTTTAGCAACTTTTCAGACCATTTTAATTTTTTCTATAATATTAAAGAGTGTGAAACAAATCGAGGGCTGAAAACTAAAATTAATAACTAAATATCACTGAACGATGCTGGCAATAAATATATTGAAGTGAAATAACTTGAAAAAAGAATTTAAATTGTTATTTCAAAATATTAGTGACCAGAGTTCGCCAGAGGTAATTCTGAAAATGCAACTACAAAGAGAATTTATTTTTTAATTGCTCTGATAGCATTTAGAACTAATCTTATTTTATCGGTTTTATTTACTAAAATAAATAAAAAAAAATTAAAATTAGCTAATACTTATTTGAAATAAAGCATAAATACATAAAAATCGAATGATTTAGCCATTATTTCATTTGAAACCGATAGTGATCCTTTATTTGATATTGACGAAATACATCCAAAATTCGTAAAAAAAATAAAGCACATTGGATCCGACATAAATGTTTCGATAGGGCTTATTATTATTAAAATTATCTGTGTAAAAGACTGTGTTCGAAAAAATTATGTAAAGTAGGTAAAATGAATCTTGAATATTTCAATACTCTGATTTAATTGATTAAATCATTTTATTTTTCGACTCAGATAACACGGATCTGAAAACAGCTTCTCTAAGAAAACGTTAGCATTTCGTCTTATTAATGAAAATTCTTTCAAGAAAAGTGAAA
Organism: Maratus michaelseni; assembly: GCA_963931845.1. Taxonomy (NCBI): domain Eukaryota; kingdom Metazoa; phylum Arthropoda; class Arachnida; order Araneae; family Salticidae; genus Maratus; species Maratus michaelseni. Next base: position 369,682,134 of record OZ007586.1, read on the forward strand.
AATATTGAAGTAGGAAAAATATTCATGACTTTCCCCATGTCTATTTTCTCTGCCGCACTATAACTTTTATTAAAAAATCCAATCAAGAATCAAGAATGAGTTTGCGTGTGGCTACATGGGGCGTAATGCCCATGCTTACCGCTAATCGAGCTGGGTCCATCTATGCAGAGCTCATCGGGATGTTGATGGTGATCTGGGTGAGTTCTCGCAGCGAGCTGCGGTGGAGAATGCAGGTGCATCTTGTGTTTGCTTCTTGATCAGTGATTTGGTGGTGAGCATAGGGGGGGGGAGGGGGAAGCCCCATCAGAGCCCAACAATTTTCTATTTTAACTTTTTTTCTACAATTACATGCCAAAATAGAAAATGAAAAGGGATGTAATTCAAATATATAATAAATAAAGTATAATTACAAACTATGGTGCCAAAAAATAATTAAACACAAGTACAATACAATTAAATTAAAATATTAATATATAATTTCTTTTGGTTTTTTTTTCCTAAGAATAGAGAAGAATTTAAAATAGGAAAGTTGATGGTTACCGTATTAAAATTGAAAATGTTGACGAAATGAATTTACTATGCTCATTATTTAGAAGTGTCTGTAGTGGGGTATTTTTCTGATAAAAATAATGTTTAAACAATTTTAAAATAATCATCGGAGATGATTATAATTTATATTTATTCTGCATACTTTTCAGATATTTGAATGGTTATAGTTTTTCAAAGTGTTATTTAGTTTCAATAAACTATAAAATGTTCTCTCTAAAAATAATTATTATAACAGTTGTATCTGTTATTTAAGATACACTAAAACGGAAATATTTGAAAAAATTAACCATTGACAATTTTAGTTTCAAGCCTATTAAAATGCATATTAATGAAGTTGTTATTATTTTTTTTAAATCAAAACTGGAAATTTAATGAACAAAATAAAAGCTCTGTAAACTAGGCAATACTCCAGGCTAAAATTGAATACTTAAAATTCATTGTAAATCATGAATTATAATTTCTCTAACAAAATTTCGATCTTCAATTGTTGGCACTAAGATATTTTGGTCCCTATCTAGGAGATGTCGTTTACCTGATTCGTTAAGATGGCGGCAAATCGGATGGATGGAAATGAGTTTATAACAAGCTAATGCTGCTAGACGTTTTAACATGTCTCGTAGTGTCCAAAGACTCTGGGATCAATCTAAATCTGAAAATTCAGTATCAAAAAGACTTGTTCCAAATCGCTCACGGCTTAAAACGCCTGCACAAGATCTCTTTCCAGCTCTTTTGGCAGCAAGGAAGAGGAACACTACTGTGGCTCAGCTCGTTTCAGATCAACGTAACGCAACAGGGATGGCAATATCTACTACTACGATGCACAGACATCTTCACAATTTAGGACTCTATGCAAGACGACCCGTTGCGTGTGTCCCACTTAATCGACAACACAGAAGTGCCTATTTATGTTGGCCAAGAGAGTACGTTACCTGTACCCGACAACAATGGGCTCTGTATTTGTTACTGATGAGTCTCGGCTTGCTTTGGAGAGTGATTCAGTTCGTGTGCTCATGCTACTCTGGAGAGAACAAGGCTTCAATCCTACCACAAATGTAACATTGTTGAAAGACACAGTTATAGAGGAGGTGGAATCATGGTTTCGGCTGGAATCTCTCTGGTGGTCACAGTAACCTCAATGTGTGCCATGGAAGAACTCTAACTGCTGTGAGATTTCGGGATGAGACCCTTGCTTCGTACATATGCTGGTGCTGTCGGTGATGAATTCATCTCAATGGGTGATAATGCCCGATCGCACCGAGCTAGGGTCGTTCATGAATATGTTTAGGATCCAGGTTTGGAGCGAATGGAATGGCCAGACCAATCTTCGGACCTTAATTTGATAGAGTGGGACTACTTCGGCATGCAGGCGGCTGTAAGACTTCCTCCGAAGTCGTTAAATGAGCTACAACAAGCATCGCTCCATGTATGGGCATTGCTTCCCATTCCAGTGTACGACAATTTGATTGAAAGTATAGAATGTCGATGCCATCAGTGCATTACAAGTAGGGCCGGACACATTCCTTATTAAAATCCATTTATTTAATTTTTTTCACAAAAGTCTGTCATTTTTTTTTTCTATCATACAGGGGACTTTTCCAAAAAATGTAATTGATGTTAAAAATATGTATACTTTGATAAATAACTATGTTTAAAGCACAATTCTTCTACATTTCATGTTTTTATGTTCATTTGTTTTCAAATTAAAAACAAAAGACTGGTGTAGAAGACCTTCAAAAGACATTAACTTTAGACAGTGGCCTCCAAAAGACCTTAACTTTTGGAAACCAGTGTAATTATTTCATCTTTCATTTTTTTTATTCAATTCACATTTCCTAAATTTAGTTAATCACCCTGTATAAAGTCATTATTTCAATCAAAATATTAATATAAGGCGGATAAATATCTTTAACGAAAAATAAGAAACCATGATCTTTTGCTACATTAATATACGAAGGAGAAGCAATAATTTTTTAAAAATTCGAAATTTAAAAAATATTACAATAATTTTCAAAATTACTCGCCTGGATGCTTCATTTGGCAGAAAACTTTACCAAGTTTATTATTTATAATGAGTTATTGAAATTAAGTTTCTCTTTCATTTCACCATTATCGAAATTATAATTCAATTCTTAAAAATATATATATATATTTGAGAAATAATATTTTGCATCAAAAATCACACAATTTCATAACGAAATTTTAGCAAATTCTATTTAAATTACACTGTAAATATAATTTCTTACTGATTAGTTAACTTTAGTTGCTGCTTAGTTAAAATTAGTCTGTTTAGTTAAACTTAGTATTTAATAATATTAATGTTTAAATTTTTTATATGTGAATCAAAAATCACATGTGTAATCAAAAATCACACAATTTCATAACGAAATTTTAGCAAATTCTATTTAAATTACACTGTAAATATAATTTCTTACTGATTAGTTAACTTTAGTTACTGCTTAGTTAAAATTAGTCTGTTTAGTTAAATTTAGTATTTAATAATATTAATGTTTAAATTTTTTATATGTGTACAATAATATTGGAATTCTTTAAGCGCTTTCATGTTTTAAATAGATAATATGCATGTGACAACACGCACTCAAGTAAAGGCGCATTTCTAAACTATTTATAGGCAAAAAGTAACAATTCTTGCGGGGTTAGTAATTCCTAATGTATTATTTCCTGCACATAATATAATATATTCTAACTACTTGAAAATTACGAGAAATATCAAACTTCAAGCAATTTAGCTCAACGTTTCCCCTACGTTAAGTTGAGTAGACACGCAATAAACCATTTTGTTGACAAGCATGCACATTATCTATAAATAGAAATTCATATTTGTACATGATTGATGAAGTGAAAGAATTTTTTTTTATCTAGACAAGTATCAGTCTATAGGAAAAACTATCCACGGTTAAGTGTCGTAATATTTTAAATCATGCGCCGGTTTTCATTCAGAAAATATTAGTATTTAATAGCAACCAGTGCTAGCAACTAAATGCTACCAGTGCCAATATTTAGTGCTAGGATTTCGCACTGCAGTCTAATATTTTTTAGCAATATCTAATATTTCTTAGATGCAGGTTTAAACTTTGAAAGAAAAATTAAGGATAAAATATATGCAAACAACATTCGTGACGCCAGAATATCATCTCCATCAAACTTACAATAAAAATTAATCAAAGATAGCAAAAGGCACGCGCGAGAAAAAATTAACAATCCTATTTTAACTGCATTACAGGATGACGTCATCCGCTTCCGGAAAATTTTGTGACAAAGAAAAATAAATTGAATACATATAAAATTATTTTTCTTCTAAATATTTCGATTTCAATTTTGCTTTTTAATCAAAAATATAAAATAAGCCCGTGAGGGGAGATCACATTTTATCTTTTTTGTACCATTTATTTTTTTTATAATCATTGCTGAGCGATATCGTATATAATGCGATATTTTATTTTTGTGGCAACATTGATTTGAAAAAACTTTCATTTCATTTATGAAAACAGTGCCCATTTAATTTTTAATTAACAGCAATTTTTAATCAAAAAACATGTTTTAATGAAATGTGAGTGTACTATGTCAGAAGCCGCTTCAAAACCCTTTCCAATGATACCTCATTCGTTGTTTTGCGTTTCGGAAATTCATAGAAAAAGCGATGTTGCCAACCGAAATAATACATACAAGTGGACTCGTGCGAAGATTTCGTACTGCCGTCTAATATTTTTTTAGCAATATCTAATATTTTTTAGATGCAGGTTTAAAAAATATTAAGGACTAAAAACAACAAACAACATTAGTCAAGCCTGAATATCATCTAATTTATTCCATCAAATTTGCAGTAAAACATGATCGAAAGAAAAAAAAGTATCAATCGTGTTTTTACTGCATTAGAGGATGACATCATCTGTTTCGAAAAAAAAAAAAAAAAAAAAAAAAAAAAAAAACATGGAATAAAGAAAAATAAATTGAGCATTTGAATTTAAATTTTGCTTTTTTATCATAAATATAAAACAAAGCCGTGTATCAACAATGTCCCACTTTACCTTTATTGATTTTTTTTATAGCACCCTGTTGAGCACGAAAAATTGCGGTATTTTATTTTTGTGGCAAGACTGATTTAAAAACCTTTCATTTCATTTATGAAAACAATGCTGATTTAATTTTTAATTTACTGACATTTTTAATCGAAAACATATTTTAACGAAATGTGAGTGTACTCTGGCCTCTAATAGCCTGTTCAAAATCCATTCATATGGTATCTTATTTATCGTTCTGCATTTTCTGATGTTGACGACAGAAATAATATATATCATGATACACAAAGTGGCGCAATTTCCACAGAATTTATAGGTCGCCAAAATATAAGTTTAATATCTTTTTACAATACAATCTTCCAGAATATTAAATTCGATAAAATTTAATAAAAATATTAAAATCGATCTAAAAGTTGTTAGCATATGCAATTTTCTTTGGAGAATGGGATTTGCTTTTGACATCGTTCACGTGAAATTCAAAGAATGCCACTAATTAAACAAGAAAATCCCACCTCCTATTTTTTAAAGACACCATGATTATGGAAAAGCGCAAGAGAAAAGCCAATTAAAAATCCGAGTACACTGCAAACTGAAATTTCTGAAACGGGTGGTTAAAAAAAGAGATACTTTAAAGTGTCTTAAAAATTTAAGACATTTATTTGCGTCTGAATTTTAGACATTTGAAACGTCTGAATTGCGGCCATTTTTGTGCTCTGATTTGTCGGCAATTGACAGCCATTTCTGGCCACTTTTTTTTTTTCGTTAAATGCAGCCATATTTGACACATTGAATCCTCAATAAACGGGAATATATTTGAACATAAAGCAGGGCTGGGAATTTTTCCAAAAGCAGAATCTGATTAAATCCTGGGAAAACTGGTCCGCATGGCACTACCTGCCCCCCCCCCCCCCGATTTTATGAGGCCCTAAATTTAGTATGCAATTTCCATAAAGCTGATATTTTAAATCTCTTTCGACATTCTACTGATTATATTCAATATTTTGAGCTTTTACAATAAGATACACTGTAAAAATTTTTCGTCAAAAATTACGGTACATATACTGGCAACTTTGTGACCAGTACATATACCGTAATTTAACTGGACGGTATATGTACCGTAAAATATTTAAAGTGTATGTACCGGCTGAACTCCCCCCCCCCCTCACTCCACACTCCTCAGGCCTGCACGCATTACGTAGCAGGAGCATCACTTCAGGAGTTGCCGTACATAGAGCTCCTATAACCTAATACACCATGTTCATAGTAAAACACTTGTGTGTCTTAAATTCAGACATCTATGATGTCTGAAATTTCACATTAATTCATTTAAGTGTCTGAATTTAATATTCTGAATTTGATATAAACAATTTGATATTGTTGGTATAGATCTACAGCGGTTAAAAGTGTGGCACTGTGAAATAATAATACAATAAATATGTGAGAGTTAAAGATATTTAAGCTGCAAAAATTTTAATTAAATGGGGAAAAAAGGGTATTATTATACTTTGATGTTCAATAATTCTTCTGGAAATCGAATATTTGCTTAAATTAATTGTTTCATTTATGTGATCAATTCCAATAGGTGTAAGATTATCTTGCTTTTTTTTTTCTCTACAGAAAGAAAAACGTGTATAATTTTCATTTATAGTTGAAAATTCAACCTCAGCAGTTTGATTAGGGTGGGAAAATTCTACCATATTTTATTTCTTAGTATCACGTTGAGTAAAAAGTTTTCCTCCGAATTTTTTTTTTATTGTAAAATGATAAATACATACAAAATCACCAAAGCTAATGAGGATAGTAATCTCCGTTTAAAACTACAATCGTTTGCCAACTTTTTGGCAACTTTTCAATCCTTTCTGCGAAAAATTGTGGCGTGCGCGAGTCCAGAAAGAGATCGACCTCATTTATGACCTCCTCATTTGAATGGAAGATTGTGCCATCAAGATGCAGTTGCAGATGTGAAAAGAGATAGAAATCGGAAGGCGCCATGTCGGGGCTGTATGGTGGATGTTGCATCAAATCCCACTGCAGCTTGTAGAGTGTCCAGCCGGTCATCGTACTAACGTGTGGCCGGACGTTATCTTGCTGAAAGACACCGACCTTCCTTTTGAACTCGTTTTTTCGTTTTTCGAACTTCGTTCTTCGCGAACTTTATTAGTATGTTGCTGTATATTGCACTGTTGATAGTCTGTCCGCTTTTCAAGTACTCTTTGTACAGAATTCCAAAACAATCCCACCAGATGCAGAGGAGCACCTTCTTGTTAGTTAAGGCACGTCTTGCAACCGAGCCAGCTGATTCCCCAGGTGCTGACCGCCCTCCTTTAGGGCTTGTATTGTTGTAGTACACCCATTTTTCATCACTGGTCACAATTCTGTCCAGAATGTTCTTTTTCTTTTGATCTCTGAGTAGAGCCAAACAACAGTTTTTTTTTCTCCTGCGCTTGTCTTCAGCAGTCAATTCGTGAGGCACCCAGCGATTGAACTTCAACGTTAGGTTTATCAGTTTTAGAGCGTTAACTATTGTTTTTTGGCAAACGTTAAGCTATAACACAATAGTTCATGTTGAAACATTTCTGTCTTGATCAATGATTTGCTTTAACTGCTCACAATCAACATCAATAGGGCGGCCGGAACGTAGTTCATTTTTACTGTTAAAATTTCCAGCTTTAAACTTCCGAAACCAAACTTTGACTGTATTATAAGAAACAGTATTGATTCCTAAACTTTCATACATATTTCTGTGGCATTCAGTCGCACTGAGTTTATTACTAAGCTCATAGTAAATAATCGTTCTGATCTGCTGACGTGATAGCTCCATTATAAACAATTTTTTGAAGCACAAGATAATACATTTTTAACAAACAAATTACACAGTCATGTATTTCCTGTGCTCTGCTTTTGAATGCAAAAATTGGTGTGCTGAAAAGCTAACAACCGCGCAAATGACAGGTGTTTGCACGAAGGTATCTCCCCTTGGCGGAAAACTTTTTACTCATCGTAATATATATTTTTTTATAAAGCAGCCTTTTTTGTTAGTAAATTATTATACATTACATAAAAACAGCTATAAGATTTTAAAAAAATTCTTGTATGTTACAGCATTAGATTGTAGAGAATATTTTAATTTCAACGTCTCTTTTTATCTTGAATGTTTTTCGTGTATAACTTTAGGTAGAAATGAAACTATATATTTTTCGATGTGGTAAATTGATTCATTCATCTCTAAGTGGTTACATTCTAACAAACTAGTATTAGAGTAAAGGGCAGAATACACTACAGTGTATTTGAAGAATGGTTTTCAAAGAATTATTTCGAGCCGTTTTTACTGCGGCTTTCCAGTTTATTTTATATCTAAATGCAATAACAATGTAACAATGATTGTAACAATATCCTTCTATTAAAGTGCTTTAAGTTCCTGGGATTTATCGCTGTTATTAATTTCAATGAAAAGGGAATCATTCCAAGCTTCTTTGGAGTTTTAGATTTCTTTATTTAATAATAAAATTACATAATAAAAAATATATATTTAATGAGAATATATATAAATGTAATTTTTAGTGTAGTACCCAAATTGTTAATCAATTGACAAACGCACTTCACTGAAGAAACGTTGTTCAGTTACATAATAAATCTCAAATGTGTCTCTTCGGTTACACTATTTTTCGATAGTATTGATTTAGTTGAATTTTCAACGCAATAAAAACCGTCGGGAAATCGTTGTTCGAAATCTTAATAAGTCCGCAATGTTGTCTCGTTATCTCCATTATTGTTCAAGAGCATTCTCATATTGTAAAATACGTTTTTTTTAAAAAAAAAAATAACGAAAACTTTCAGCTTATTAACTTAATATTGTGATGAGTTGACATGTTTCAACTCCTCCCTTATTTGTGGAAAAAGGATAATCTCTCTGGAATGAAAATAATCTGACAGATTGATCTCTATTGAGAAAAATTCTATCAATAGTGTGAATTTCATTTTCACTTTGAGGTAAGCCAAGCTGCAATACATGCTTTGTATTGAATGGTATGTTATCTGAATGGGTGGATAAGAAATGTGAATGGCATTTTTTTGGATACAATGGATCTAGCCCATATGAGTTGGAAATTCTAACTGGATAAGTATGGGATTAAGATAGCTGTCACTCATAGGAAGGCCAGAGGGCGTTTCTTTCCTTATGGAGAGAAAAATACCTGTTTTGCCGGAGAGGAAGGAATGCGAGGAGATACGAAAGACGGCAGTTGAAGGTGGAAGGAGTGGAATGTGGAATCAGTTGGGTTTGGAATACTCGAGAGTGAGGTTCCACTTTGAGTGGACGTCAGAATCGGAATTTGGCTGACCATGTAAATTTAAGGCATGGATGCTTATCATAATTTTTCATTTTTACTTTTGTTTTCTTTTTTTAATGTGTTAATTTAAAATAAAGTTTTTTCGTTTCAAACGATAAATGGAATTTATTATTTATATATACAACGTCTCACGCTACCACAGCAATAGTATATATAAATAATTGGTGGCAGCAAATGGGATATGTAATCTAGAATAAATTAGATTACGGATCTATGTTAACCTGATTAAACAGATGATGAGCCAGTGGAAAACGGACAAGCAGAGTTGTGATTCTTGGAGCCTAATTGGAGTCGTGGATTTTTCTTGGAGTTCTAGCAAGCAGAGAACTGGTAAAAGAACTTTATCGACAAAAGCTGTGTAGTGTATGGACAGTCAACTATAGATTTGGTGATACGTGTTTGTGCTTCTTAATATATCCAGTGGAATGAAGATATGCGGTGTACCATCTGAGTTGTCTACATATGGATCTAAGCGCAATTTAGTGCATCATCAGCAAAATTTAGTGTCTTCAAACATCTGTGTGTGTCATCTTTAAAAGTGCTTGGAAGCCTGGTATCAGTGTGGAGGAAATATCTGCATCTGGAGGTAAGCTCTTTTATGATATCTTCTATAGAGGTCTGTTTTAAATTAAATTTTGTGTATAAATTTTAATTTTGGGGAACAAAACTCTATGTGAAATTTAAGAATTCTAGGGAAGCTATTAATTTGGTATTTAAATTTTAGTTAGAATTTTTATGTTTGTTGATTTTCTGGTATCTGTTTGGTATAATATTGGGTTAAGAAAATTATATACTTATGTATATGTTAAAATTTACTTGGGGTATAGTAAATTGTTATTGATTAATTGAGATTATTAATCAGGGTATTTTAATCATAATTTTGTATAAAACTTTTGGAAATAAGAGTTTTGTTTATATACATTTTAGTTATTACAGTAACAAAGTTATAGCTTAATTTTATGGGTATACTGTGGATGATTATGATTAATGTTACAAAATAAATTGATGTTATACTGTACTGTTGGGTATAAAATTTATTTTGGGGGATATACTCAGTTTGAAAGACGTCACTGTTGCATGAGAATTTGCTATATTAAAATTGTGTCGTTTTTGAATACATTATTATACGTATAGTGAAGAAAATTCTATTTCTGTGTTTATTGTATTATTGTAAATTGAATATATCTGATATTTTGAAATTTATTATATTTTGGGGGAAAATATGGCAGAATATTTAGGAAAATATAATAAAAGTGTCTTGCTGTTATTAGCAGAGGAATTTGAGACCAGTGTGTCAAAAACGTGTAGAAATAAAGCTATAATTCAGGCTATCGTAGATGCAGAGGATTATGATGAAAGTTTCGCTAAAATTCGATTGCAATATTTTCTTGAACAGGAGGCGGAGCGGAAAGAGCAGGAAAAACAAATCGAAAAAGATCGTAAAGAAAGAGAGAGGCAAATTGAATTAGATAGGATTGAGCAAGAGGAAAAAGATAAACTTAGGAAATTTGAGTTAGATAAACTTGAAAAACAACTTGAGGCAGATAAACTCGAAAAACAGCAACAACTTGAATTACAAAAGCTTGAAAAAGAACAGCAATTTGAATTAGAAAAATTGCGTATTCAAAATTCTGCGGATATTGTTAGTGTTTCATCTAATGAATCAAATGTAGATTTTCATAGAACTCCTAAGGTAAATTTAAAGGATTTAGTTCCGCGCTTTGATTCTAAATTAATTGATATAACTCTTTTCTTTATGATTTTTGAAAGGCAAGCCGAGAAAGCTAAAATTTCTCAGGAAGATTTGGTCAGTCAATTAATTCCTTTGTTACCTTCTGATATTGCCGAAATTATTGTAAAACAACCAGCAGATAAATGTGATGATTTTCAACATGTAAAGAAAGTTTTGTTAGATAGGTTTAGGCTAAGTACAGGCGCCTTAAAACAAAAATTTGAAACTCATCAAAGAAAATCTGGTGAATTATGGGTGGATCTGATTTATGAGTTAAGGGGTTATCTAGATAATTGGTTAGAGTCGTTAGAAGTGAGGGATTTTGATTCGCTAAAAGAACTAATGCTCACGGAACAATTAAAAAAACGTGTCCCTTTTGAGATAAAAGAAAAATTTATGGATGATTGGGAGGAAATAAAGATTGCTTCTAAACTCGCGAAAAATCGGATAAATTTGAGAGTATAAGAAGAGAATTTAATAGGTCGGATAGAAAACCGTGGGAAAATAAATCTTTTCAGGATAAGCAAAAAGACAGCTTTAATTCTAAAAGTAGAAAGGAAATTAAACCAAAATCGGAATTTGAGAATACGAAAGAGTGTGGGAAATTTGATCAATTTAAGAAGGACAATGCTTTCGAAAAGCAAAGACAAGTCCAATGTTATAATTGTTTGGCAGTGGGGCACATCAGACCAAATTGTCCTGAATTGTTAAAAAGTAAATCTAATTATGAGGATAAAAGCATTGCTTGGATTGTTACTAGTGATGGGAAAAGTGTAAATAATAAGGAAGGTGTGGAAACCGAATTACCTATGGTTGATTTATGCGTGAATGGTAAGAAAGTAAAAGCGATTAAGGACACAGGTGCGCAAATTGCGGTTTTTGATGCTAATGACATTCCGTGGAGTGCTAAGAAAGTGGGAAATGTCTTTCTTATACCGGCCCTCGGAAATAGACAAAAAGCGGATTTGGTGTCAGTGCCGGTTGCTTTGATGGAAGGTGAAAAAGAGTGTGTTGAAAAAAATGTGGTGGTTGCAGTTGTGAGAAAACTAAATTCTCCGCCCCTTATAACACCAGCTGTTTATGACTTATTAAAGTTAGGAAATATGGAAAAGGAAAATTCGGTGTATAAACAAGTGGGGAATCAAAGAGAATTAAATGGGCAGGGAACCCTCAGATTATCTAGCGATCATGAGCAAAGGGTTGTTAGAAAAATGGTTGTGAATGAAATCTGTAAAAGGGATAATAAGTCTGTTAATGAGATAGAGGTAAATTCACTGGAAGACGTGACTGATAGGTATTTGGAAAAAGGGTCTAAATTGATCGATACAAAAGAGGGTGCGTCTAAAAAGGATGGTGATAAAAGGTCAGGTATTGGAGGTCAATTTCGGGAAAAGAATTCTGAGCATGATGTAAATATACCCAGGTATTTTGTCGGTAGTATGGGATTTATACATGTTAGAAATAGAATTAGAAAGAAATTGAGTTCATCTATGACTGTGGCCAGTAAATTTAACTCTAGGATGAAGGAAAATAATAGAGTAAATTGGGGGGCTAAATGCCAAGAAGATGTGAAAGTTAAAAAGAATGGAGCATTCTTCTTTTAAAACGGATCACAAAGAAAGATTTATTGAAATCAAACAAGATTTTGAAAGGAAAAATCATGATTATGAAGTTGTGAGGCGAAAATTATTGTCGAAAAGATTTTCTGATAGAAGTAATATAGATATTGGTTTTCGGGAGAATTCTCTAAATTAAGTTTATTCTAAATTTGGGAGTGCTCATTTTTGTAATATCTGTATTGTGTTTATTTATCATTTAATGCTTAATATTATTTTCGTAATAGTAAAACTTCATTAATTTCATAATTGCATAATTTAGTATGCTTTCTTTTTGTTTGTAGAAGTGTCTAAATTTAGGCTTTTAAGCAAGTTTTTAAGAGAATCGTTTTAGGCATTGTGTTGTATATAGATTTTTTCTTTCTTTTTATTATTATTTTTTTTGTTAGAATCATGTAAAGTGTAATCTGTATTTGGTATTATATGTATGTGAAATATTTCAAAATTGTTTCTTAGGGCATCAATAGTATAAATTATTCCTGGAATTATACTTAGGTATTGTAGGTGAGGGAGTATAGTAAATCCTATTGACAGTTTGGTCTATCAAATACTGAGTATGGGAATGTGTTTGTATTCTATAGGGATTTTTCATGTGTTATTCTAAATTCCTTTATACTTTGTTGACCTCTTTAGAAATTGATTGAAGGAGCTTATTCTATTAATATATATGCCAAATTTCTTCTGGAAATTTTTTCTTAGGGGGAGGTGTTGTGATGAGTTGACATGTTTCAACTCCTCCCTTATTTGTGGAAAAAGGATAATCTCTCTGGAATGAAAATAATCTGACAGATTGATCTCTATTGAGAAAAATTCTATCAATAGTGTGAATTTCATTTTCACTTTGAGGTAAGCCAAGCTGCAATACATGCTTTGTATTGAATGGTATGTTATCTGAATGGGTGGATAAGAAATGTGAATGGCATTTTTTTGGATACAATGGATCTAGCCCATATGAGTTGGAAATTCTAACTGGATAAGTATGGGATTAAGATAGCTGTCACTCATAGGAAGGCCAGAGGGCGTTTCTTTCCTTATGGAGAGAAAAATACCTGTTTTGCCGGAGAGGAAGGAATGCGAGGAGATACGAAAGACGGCAGTTGAAGGTGGAAGGAGTGGAATGTGGAATCAGTTGGGTTTGGAATACTCGAGAGTGAGGTTCCACTTTGAGCGGACGTCAGAATCGGAATTTGGCTGACCATGTAAATTTAAGGCATGGATGCTTATCATAATTTTTCATTTTTACTTTTGTTTTCTTTTTTTAATGTGTTAATTTAAAATAAAGTTTTTTCGTTTCAAACGATAAATGGAATTTATTATTTATATATACAACGTCTCACGCTACCACAATATAATAAAATGAAACCTTCAGAGAATTTTCTTAAAAGGAAAAAAAAAAGTTGCTAATCATAAATAACAAGTTATTCCTAATTTTAAAGACCTTTTGCATAAACGATTTTTACTTATCATTCATAGACATTAGCAATCAGATTTTTAATGATAAAGGAATAAATATTCTAACTTGCTACATATGTTTATCAGTCTCGAAACACGCGCATAAGTATATCTATATTTTCAGATACAAAAGTTGTTACCAATTCACTAGAAGTAAAAAAAAAATATTTTATTTATAAAAAAAAAACAGGAAGATATTCTTACTAATAATACTAATTACTTTAATAAATGTTTAATTTTTTTATTAAATATTTTTTATAGTTAATCGTACAGCTATAAGCAGATTAAGACATAAAATTATAGTTATTATAATTTCTGAGAATTTGAAAGCTTTGAAAATTTTCTAAAGTCACACGAAATAAATGCAACCTGAATGACAGAGAAAATAAAATTAACTTATTTTAAAAATAATAGCAAAGGATATTTTTAATAAAAATTTTGTTAAACATAAATTTACGTCATTAATATATGTTGCTTGACAATGATATACACTAAAAATAATAATAATTTGCAAACGTTCCGTAACTTATTGCTTTTTTTAAGGGTGATTTTTGTTCTTTTTGTCAAAGAGCCTTAATTTTTACCTTAAAAATACAAGTACTGTACTTTAAATAAAACTCCACCATACTAAAGCTAAAATTAAAAAAATAAAATGCAATAGGAACTATATTCAGTTCACATTGATGAAATGAGTTCTCATTGAAAAAATGTAAAGAGAAGTCATTCTCGTAAGATCATTATTTATAAAATGTATGCATTATTTTGCTTTTTCATAAGTGGATCATCTATTTATTAAAACCGAACAATACTTTTAAAATTTCACTGACAAGGTCGTCATTTATTTACATATTTAAATTAAGAATTTAAACATGGAAATACACCAATTTTTAATGAATGGTTAGTAAATTATTAGTTTTTGAAGCGGAATTCATTGAAATTTAAATAGAAACGTCAATTATATATAGATGTTAATGGTGGAATAATTTGTTCATTTTTCTACCTTTAGCTCTTTTATGATACTTTGTAAAAGCGCATCTATAAAGTTCGCGCATATTTTTATTTAAAAAAAAAATAGAATATTGATTATTAAGACCACTTATAAAATTTCATACTTTCTCCTGTTACCATCATATAGTCAGTAATATAGTCCAACATGTTTGTCTCGATAATGTTTGTCCAATTAATGTAAACCCTTTCGGATCTGGCGGCCTAAAATAGGACATATCTTTACATTTACTATTATTTTGTCTTTTCAGTTACTTTTGTTATTATCTGCATTTAATAATGATTGTATATACAGTTACATTTACTATTATCAACTTCATTTATATTTCAGCATTTAGTCCTAATGAAAAAATAAAGGGGGGAAAGTCCACTTAAAACTCTATACATCGTTGCTGAGATTTTTTATTTCAAACACGGGTTTTATTCTTTATATTTAAAAACATAGGTTACTTGTTGGAACCAATAATTTATTTTAAAAGAAGAAAAAAATATCAGAAAGGTTGTTATGCATATTTATTCATGCCGTAATACGAAATTTTCCAAAAGTCTTCAAAAGTCTTCCATATCCTAGTGTCATATTATTAATAGTTAGAATTTATGACATGTTAAATTTGAGTAAACTTTAATTTTTGTTTATCTGGATAGCTACTTTTAATCTTTCTTAATCTAAAAGTAATTTTCCCCTTTAATAAAAATAAATAAATAAATAAATCAGACCCAAAAGAGTTAAAGAGAAATTTTGGATGTTTGAACATTAGTGTAAGAAAAAATAAAGATAAATAGCTATAAAGTTATATTTAGCGTAAATGAAGCATTCAAATCAAATAAAAGGAATAATAGAGCTTGAAATTGAAAATTTTATAATTGTAGGAGATATAATTAAGAAAGGTAGATCTCCAAAAACTAAAGGGAAATTGTAGTGAATCATATAAGCAAAAAATATGGGTGCAAACTCTTGCACCTTTCCGAATTGGATATATCGCTTGATTCCGGATTTCCTTTACAGTACCCGTACAATTCATATTTCAGAACCGGACAGCAGCATCAGTTATAAATTGACCATGTTTTTTAACCAATGAAAGCTAAACATAAAATTTATTTCATATTTGGTTTAACGGAGAAAAAATATTAATTTTGAAAGCAAAAATTATTATGTAATCGACGTTGCTTATTCATAAAAGGTAATATTTAACTTTTATCGGCATCGTTATATTTATATTTCATATACCAGCGAAATTTCCTTACAAAATCATCTTTTAGTGATATTGTATCAAAATGGTAAATCAAGAAGAATCTTTACATACTAATCTAATATATGGAAAAAGTCCCCCTAGTTCCATTTTCACTATCGCGCTCTTATAGTTTCTTTAAAATCTTGTTTTTTTTTTATGCAGTTAGTGAAGATTTCTACTAAATTATAAGAAAAAATATATTCTGTATTTAAAATATTTAGCAGAAAATTAAAAAATGCCGAACATTCAATACTCATATGCAATGTTTTTATGTATTTTACTACTGCGAACTATTTATTATCGCTAAAAATTTTGTAATCATGGGATTACATTTTCACTTATGCATAAATGTGTGACTTGCACAAATATTTAAGTGCATGTTATTTTATTTTTTTAAGTATACTAATATACATCATTTCCAGAACAGTATTATTAAGAGATTAAAAAAAAAGTATTATTAAGGCTCACGTTGACTGCCCACACGGTACTGTTAATACTATGGGACAGTTTCTTTATAATATCTCTTTTGCATTTCAATATTTTTAAACGATTTTTTTTTTATATTCGGAACCGGTTTCAAAAGTGAAAATAGCCCAATAAAAGAAAAACCCACAAACAAAATTGAAAAAATAAAAAACTTTGGTTGTAGAGATCGATCTCAGCTATCCAATATTTTTTTTTTTTTTAAATCGTTTAAAAATATTGAAATGAAAAGGAGATATTAGAAAATAACTGTCTCATAAGATTAATATTAGCGAGCGGGTGATTTCGCGAGAGTCAACGGGAGCCCTAAACTCTTTTAAATACCGCATAGATTGCATCAAATTTTATATTATTATTGAAGTTCAAGTTTTTTCTATCCTTTGTAAAAAAAGTGTTTAAATTGAAACAATTTTAAAATTAATTGCCTTAAATAATTAATTCACTCAACTGCATTTTAGTAATAAAACGATAAATATAAAGAATTACAAGTATACATACATGTCTTGCTGGATAAAAGTCAGCAGAGTATAAAATATTTT
Source organism: Maratus michaelseni (assembly GCA_963931845.1). Classification (NCBI taxonomy): domain Eukaryota; kingdom Metazoa; phylum Arthropoda; class Arachnida; order Araneae; family Salticidae; genus Maratus; species Maratus michaelseni. The sequence goes on from OZ007586.1 coordinate 369,699,128, forward strand.
CTATAAGATGTTTTGTAATAATTTTTTTAATAATATTAACATGTAGTGCCATAAAATTTTGAGAATTACACAAATACATAAATGCCGTGATGAAACATGAAATATAACAATGTAGACAATTTTATACTGCAATGAGAATATCCCACCATAGCAGAAATTTTATCCGCTAAATGAAACTAGATATTTTTACAGTATTTTGACTGAAAAATTTGACAAATCTAAATCGTGTTTCTAATTGTATAATCTAAATCGTATAATCTACTTTGTATGTTTCTGAATTATTGAACATAAAACAACGAATTTCCTTTAATTACAACTCTAAAATTGTCTTACATCTTTGTAAACAGGTTGTAACCAATACTCTATGAACATTTCTGGTAATATCGGTACCTAATTTATTTAAATTAATTTCATGGTAGTATGAGATATTATGCACTTTATGCTTCAGGAAAACTTATTGACATTTTTTGGAGCATTTTGTCGGGGATTAACCCTTGAATCTCTCGATTTTATATTCTTAGATTCGGGGAAAATGTAATCATAGATTGGAGCAATTCCAAATTACTCGTATATTTTCTTTTATAAAATTTCTCCCAATCTCTCAATTCTTTCATCGCCTCGATTTCGAAACTTGTTTCTTTTTCAGCATCCTCTTGTAAGGGGGAAGACCCCTATCTTACATGAGTGACATCTCAAGGAACCAATGAACGAAAGCGAGGAGGGGATGTCTGACTGAAACCATGTGTAGCGAAGTGAGATCCTAAAAGCCGATCTGACTCGTTAATGACGAAGCATAGCAAGAGAGTCAGCCTAGTGGCTACACTCCGCCCTCCGTTTTCAGTAAACAGAAACTAGGAAACCAAACACGTGGACTAGAAAGATTAGTTCCAGCAATGGGTAAGATTTTACCTGAATTTTACTTCAATAACTCTTTTTTTAATTTTGTGAGAAATATTCTCAAGAAATTGTTAATCTTGTTCAATTATTTTGTAACATTCCCATTACACATAGAAGTTGTTTAACTTTTCAAGAAGAAACAAATGTGTTGCGCTGTCAAAATATTTATCATGCAACAAATTGTTTGAAAATAAGGGATGTGAACTGAGAATTTCGTCTTACTTGCATGAAAATTCTTTCTTGAGTGATGACTTCCACAAAAGAGAAAATTACACAATTTCTTTTTAATACAAATTTTTTTTTTTAATCAAAAAACATTGAAACATCTATTACCTGTATTTCTGATTTTAGGAAACTGTTTTGATTTACATTAATATATTCATAAGGAGGAGAAGGGGGGCGCGATACCGTAACGTAATTTAAAAACATTTTTAAATTGTACATTTTCTACTTTGGCAAGCTTTAAAACATTTCTCATACGCGCTAAAAACCGATAGAAATTTCACATTCTGGAAATTGTATCCCAAAAAATAAATAAATAAATAAATAAATAAATAAAGGTATATATATATATCAACTTTTGGTTGCACTTAATATATATATATATATGTGTGTGTGTGTGTGTGTGTGTATATATATATATATATATATATATATATATATATAATGACTGTTCGTGTTTCTTTTATAATTTTAAACAATGACTGCAAATACATTATTCAAATTATCTCAAACCTTTCATAGCTAAATAGCGAATTTAAACTGAATTTTCCTTATAAATAACGTTTTTCCTAGAAATAGGTATGAATTATGTTCAAATTTACATGTCCTCTGCATTTTAATTTTGTTAAACAAGGTTACAAAATTTGCAAAAGTTATTTTATCGTTTAAAAATGAATTATTATGTAACGAAAACGCGTATAAAAATAGCATTATATGTTTTTAAGGGGCAAAATGAAGGGTAAAAATAAAAAAAATAATAAATTTTTGCTTTTAATAAATTTAGACATCCGTATTAAAATCTGGCGAAGTTTCGTGACGATAAGATACTTAAAACTATAATGAAAAGGCTTTTTACTGCATCCAATTCGCATTTTAAATGATTTAGAGTTGACATCTTTAAATTCGTTTTTCTCAGTTTGTGTTTTTTTTTTTTTTTTTTTTTTTTTTTTTTTTCAGTTTATCGGTATTATATAAATGCTAAAATTTCAACATTATTTTTCAATGGACTCAATTTTTCAATAGATGATCCTTAGGGGGCATTTTATAAAATTAAGTATGGGATTTTCAGTACTATAAATAGTTTACTTTTTAAAAATAAAATATGCAATAAAAATAAAATATGTAAATAAGTAGTCTTTTTACTGTAGTTTTACACATGTCATGAATTTTTCTTAAACAATATTTAACTTTTTGAAATGCTGGTTCTTATAGTTAACTTGTAAGAGAAGTATAAAAAACAATTTTGTAAAAAGCTAAAAATTATAGAAGAGTGTTTTTTTTTAAGAAAAATATTTTTTTTTTTTTAATTTTAACATAATTGTATTTTTTTCTTGTTTAAATATTTTTTCTTCGTAAAACAATTCAATAATTTAATATCTCAAAAAGGTTATATCGCATTATATGTTTTTAAGGGGAATTGGACCCCTTTATTTAGCGAAAAATATAGGGTAAAAATAAAAATATTTCAAATTTTTGCTTTTAATAAATTTAGACATCTATATTACAATCTGACGAAGTTTCGTGAAGATAAGATAATTAAAACTATAATGAAAAGGCTTTTTACTGCATCCAATTCATTTTAAATGATTCAGAGTTGACATCTTTAAATTCATTTTTCTCAGTTTGTGTTTCTTTCAGTGTATCGGTATTATAAAAATGCTAAAATTTAAACATTATTTTTCAATAGACTCAATTTTTCAATAGACGATCCCTAGGGGGCATTTTATAAAATTAAGGATAGGATTTTCAGTAATATAAATAGTTTACTTTTTAAAAATAAAATATATAATAAAAATAAAATATGTAAATAAATAGTCATTTTACTGTATTTTTACACATGTCATGAATTTTTCTTAACAATATTTAACTTTTTGAAATGCTGGTTCTTATAGTTAACTTGTAAGAGAAATATAAAAACAATTTTGTAAAAAGCTAAATAATATAGAAAAGTTTTTTTTTTTTTTTTTTTTTTTTTTTTTTTTTTAAGAAAATTACTTTTTGTTAAATTTGAACATAATTGTATTTTTTTCTTGTTTAAATATTTTTTCCTTCGTAACACAATTCAATAATTTAATATCTCAAAAAGGTATGTGTAAAAGGAAAATATTCAAATAAAAAAATAGTTCAAAGGATATCGAGTCACCTTAAAAGCAAGATCGGGCTAAACTAGGTTGAAAGATGTTAATTTCGTATTTTTTTCTCTGCTTTGTATACATCACGATTTATAAAATGCGTTTTAAAATCTGTCTAGATGAAACTTTTATTATATAAATAATTGATTATTCTAATTATCTCCAAAATGATATGGGGTTGTCTCAAGAAAGAAAATACAGTATAATATAAATTGAAAATTATTTTAATATTAGCGATTAGATAAATATATATTATTTTCTACGAATTAAAAAAAAAAGGTGGGGGTCTTTAATGTAATACACAGTTTTTTCTTTTGAAATTGTAAGAAAGGCTTCAGACGTTATAATTACTTAAATATTAAAATGTTATTGAGTTATGAAAATATTTAAAAATAAGGCAATGTAATTCCAAGCAAAAGTAAAATATTACATTACTTTTTTATTTGAGAAAAGTGTATAAAGTTGAATAGAAGTATGTATTTTTTAAATTTGCTATGTAAGTTTTCATTAGAATTGAAAAGAAACAACAACTACAACAAAATAGAATAATAATTTATTTCTGTAATAATATATTCGTAAAAATAGATATGAATAATTTGTTTTTCGTTTAAATAACATTTACAATGTATTTTTGGACTGCTTTTCTTCATAAATGACTTGCAATAGTTATAACATTTCATTAAAAGTTTTCTTTTTTTTTTAATTGCACATATTTTTAAAGAAGATTTTTAATCATTTTTAAGTTCAAAATATTTTTTATTTCAAAATGTAACAACAGTAATAATAATAATAATAATTCGAATTAAAAATATTTGGATTGCTTTTAAATATGAGCTTAAAGCATTTCTTATACATAATGTTTTATTTATTAGTTTATTTACTTTCAGAATGAATTGCTTTGAAAATGAATTAGTTTGAGATTATCTCATTTGTAATCCACATAATTTAATTCATATTAATTTATTTTGTGACTAACTTAGAAATATGTTGGAGCAAGTATAGTTATGAAAATTATACTTAATACATATATTAAACAATTATAATTATGAAAACGCGACTATACACTTTCTCTGAAACTAAAAAAACAAAATTACTATTTATTGCATTTTATTTTTAAGCATTATTTGCTTTTTAATGATCAACATTTGTTATCGTATTACAACGATGTAATTGAATGATAATTAATTTTGTTTCACTTGCTTTTAAAAATTATCAATGATGTTGTATTATTTAGAAATTAAATTTATGCAAACAAGAACTCACACTATAAAACATTTTAATTGCGAGATTACACATTATCTTCAGGGCTCAATTGCTTTAATCTTCCAATTCTTATTGATATTTGTTTGCATCGAAGATCACGAAATAAACTCGTTTGACGTTAAAAAAAGAAATTATGCTTATAGGAATTTTTGGAATCATGTGTTATATCAAAGAAAATATGCAATGAAATTAAACTATTAAATTCAAGAAATCTGAGAATCAAGTATTTTTAAAGAAAATACTTTTACATTAACTATGTCATAAATAATACTTTCTTGTATACAATTTTTTTTAATATTTTTTTTCTAGAAGAAATGTTAATATTCTTCATTTTTCAGTTTTCAAACTCAATTTTATATCGTTTAGAAAAGTAAAATTTCATATTACTTTATAAACATTTTTATAAAATTTAAAATTTGCATGGAGTTTAATCTGAAAATGACTAAAAATTTTTTTGATTCTGTGTTTTTTTTTTTGTTGTTGTTGTTGTTGCTTTTGTTTTCTAAGAAAATAAAATGTATCTGGATTATTTTGGATTATTTCGGAGTTAGAATTATTTTCATTTTATTTGAAACATGAAACGAATAATTTTCAGAAAAATCTTTTCCTTTAAAAAAAAGTCTCTCTTTGACAATATCAGTATACATTTTCTTGTTACAAAAATTATCAAATGACATTTATTTGAATTTACTTATAAGTTTGCAGAAATTATTTTAATTAATATATGTTGAAATTCCGAACTAATTAATTTTTATACGTTAGTTTATTTAAATTAATAAAATTATTTATTTTCATTAATATCTTTCACAATTCATTGATGTGATATATGGAACGGTTTTTCTTATATATATATTTTTTTTAAATACGTTGCCCAAAACATTGATGATCAAGTCTGCAGAATATCGTTTTACAAAATAAAAAAACAAAACGTAACATTTCCGTCATCCTTATTTTCAAATATAGCAAAACCTACTGAGATGGAATCGCAGGGTACAGGAAAAGTATTCCGTTTTCCACAGGTTTCCATCCTACCAGTTAAAGCCTCTTTTGAAATTGTATTATACTTATTTTAATTGCCAAAAGGTGTAAAATAAAAACTATAAACAGTAAAATAAGTTTTATTGGACTGTTGACATTTTCCGGCTCCATCGGAGCCATTATCAAAACAAATAAGAATGTTCAATTTGTTTCGATAATGGCTCCAAAGAATATTATACAATTAGAATTGTAGAATATGATTATTTATTTTGATACTGGCTCCGATGGAGTAGAAATATGTCAACAATCTAATAAAACTTATTTGACTGTTTATAAACTTTTTATTTTACGCCTTTTAGCAATTAAAATAAGTATATTATTACAGGATGTTGTAATTTGTTATATTTTTTGAAATTGTATTGTATTAATTTTGCCGGGACCATGAAACTTTTTCGTTTAAGAAAATTATTTCGTTAATACAGATTCCGTTGACAAGTTTTACAGCAAAAAATACTTTTCTCTCTTTTATTTTTAAAGCACTCAGAAAAAGGAATTGATTAAAACTACAAAACATTTTTGTTGAGTACATTTTGGTTGTTTTAGCAAAATTGGAGTAAAATTGAACCATTTTATTTCAATTAACAAAACATTTTTGCTGACGATACAATTTTTTTTTTTTTTTTTGGAATTGCAAAAAAAAAGTGGTTTCCAACAAAAAAAATTTTTTTGTTGATTCAAACAAAATTTCCATTGACCTATATTTAAACAAAATTTTTGTTTAAATATGGGTCAATAAAAATTTTGTTTGAATCAACAAATTTATTTATTTATTTTTTTTTTTGCAAATTCCAAAAAAATTGTTCTGTATCGTCAGAAAAATATTTTGTTAATTGAAGTAAAATGGTTCAATTTTACTCCAATTTTTCTAAAACAACAAAATGTACTCCAAAAATATGTTTTGTAGTTTTAATCAGTTTCTTTTTCTGACTGAGCTTTTGTTTGATTGAAGTTTGAGTAGAAGATAACATTAAATTGTCCTATGAGGAAACAATTTTGAAATTGGTGTCACAATGATTTAGTAGGAAATTCCTTTAACTGATAAAGTCTTGGAAGTACAATTTATGTTCCGCTGTACATGAAAATGTGTCCATATTAAAGAAAATAGCTTACAAATACATTCTTTATGACAGAGTGTGGGGAAAAAAGTGTGTTATATTTCTTTGCTGAAACTGTGCTTCTTTCACAAAAGTATAAGCAAGTGCATTATTGGAACACATTTAATGCCACAACTATATATGAGCATAATACATTTAGATGTTAAAATCGGTTATACGCACCCTCACACATGAACACTCATAACGTTTACGAGAGACTTAACCCTACAGTGCATGAGTTTTTCTTTTAGAAATGTGTTTTTTTATACTTATATTAAGAATTAGACACCAGAAATTTTAAGATAGATTTTTAACTTTATTTAGTAGCATATTTATGTTATTTTTACAGGATTAATATTTCTATATAAATATAGTGGTTGCGAAGAACTTGATTTATTTATTAAAAGTTAAATAAAAAGTGTTGCCGATTGGATACACTATGCAGTTAAGGGTTAATGTATGCATACTTTCAATAATATTACACTGAAAATTTATTTTACACATTGACATATTATTTTTATCAATTCTTTCACATTAATTTTGAATTTACTGAGTTATGCGGATATTTTTCAATTCTCTTTTTTAAATATGGTGATTCCATGCAAATTTTTGGTAAAAGAATTAGTGTTTAAAACTTTCTGTATATGAAATCAGTAATTTTTATTGCAATTTTATATTTTGCGTAAAGTTACTGGGAACGTTTTAGCCATAATGACATCTGTTTAGCAAATGGCATTGTATAACTTCATATTGTATATTTTATTTTATATGATACAAGAAAGATAGTAAAGGTCAAATTAATTATTTCTAAAATTTTTCTTAAAATATTTTCTTAATAAAAGTGGTCTTTAAACGGGTAACTTAAAATTATAGGAATTTTATATGGAATTTTCCTGGAAATGTTATCTGACAAATTAATGATTTCTGATCAAAACAAAAGTTTTGCCGAAAGTTTTTTTTTCTATTTACTGAAAGATGTTTGATGCTGTACAATAATAGTATATATATAATTTTTTTTATGTATAGCCAAAAGTTCGCAGGCAGTTCATGTTCCTTTTTACAATTCGATGCTTTGCACTCAAATTAATGAAAGTTTCATTGCACATTGCTTTACAATCATAAATGAAATGTAAAATTATATAAAAATGGCTTCTAAATTGATAGGTTTAATTAAAATCAGTATTTAATTTTGCTGTATGTATTCAAAAACGTACATAAAATGATATAATCTTCTTTAAAATTTTAAAAAACGCGTTAACACTGATTACAAAATAAAACAAGTATTTCCTTTACTCCAAGAAAGCTTAAACATTTTCACGATTGCATTTTCACCGCGTGAATTGCGTATTTTTCAGTTGATAGTAATTAACACATGATATTTTTACGATATATCTTGGCATAATTCTAAGTATATTTGCAATTGACAGTTTTTTGCCTGAAAATACATTGAATTTAAGATTCTGAAAGCAGTGAAACAAGGGTAACTGGATAAGGTAACTGAACTGAAAAGTTACCACCTTTGAAAAGTGTATAATATTGTCACAGTGTTACAATTAATATTAAAAATAGACATATGGCTCTTAGAGTAAATTTTAAATAAGATAATTAAATTCCACAATATTAAAAACTAAATCGGAGAAACCATTAGTAATATTTTATATGGTATCATATTTATCAATAAGCAGTTACTGTCTAGTATTAATTAAAAACTATTTTATTTTCAAGATGTATATTATTTCGAATGTAATTAATCCTTTAGAAGTGGCAAATGTTTTACCGATATGCAGAGCAATTATTGAAACACTCGCTATTTTGCTTTTAGAAACAAACTTATGTAAATCTAGAGTAGTGATCGATTAATATTTTTGCAATTCTTGTCCCTTTTTACAATTCGATGCTTAATTGCAACAGGGAAATGTGTATTTAATAAAAGTACGTTTATTCGTATGTAAAAATAAAATTGTGCATATAAAACAATTAACTGCAATGTATAAAGGAAAATTTAAACCGCAAAAGAAGAAATATCTATTATGACGCAATTTTCTGTGTAACTTAATATGTCTGCTAAATTAACTTCAAAGAGAAAGAAAAAAGAACGTTGATATTGTTACAAAATGTTTTCACGCTAATTGTAAGTGGAAATTTTCGCAACACATTTTTAAGGATTGAATTCTATGGAAATTTACCTAAACTACATTCGAAAGTTAAATTCTATTTTAAAACGGCTTTTTGAATTTTGCCAACACGCAAAATTCTAAAACCAACAATTAACTACTACTATTGAAACAGCAAACATATTTTTCTACCTCTTTTTAACACTTTCTAACATAGTTGAAAACAGTTTATGAATTGTCTGTCTCTCCGTCTGTCAGTGCTCTAACTATAGTTCATTTACAGGGATACACAAAAAATTCAGTTACATTATGGTCTATAGGAAAAAATCGTTTGCGGTTCATTTTATTGATATTACAATATTTCAAACGTAATGAGCTTGATATGCATCACTGAGTTGAATTACAACATGCTTTCTCAGGAGCATAGAATAAGTTGCATTTATAAGTTCGTTTACTGGGACGTACAAAAGAATTTTATTATATTATGATCTATAGGGTAAAATCGTTTGTAGGGTATTTTAATGATGTTATGATAGTTCAAACATAATTAAATGAAAAAGTATGACTGTGTTGCACTACAACATGTTTTCTATAGATTTCGGAGTGCGTATGTAATTTACCGTTAATTTACACAGACACACAAAATAATTCAGTTACAGGACTAACTATAATCGATAAGAGATGGCAGTGCGTTTTCCGCTGTGGTATGCATTTTTAAACTTATTTAATTTTTAGTGTATTACGTGGTGTGAATAAGTTCTATAGATCCAGGGCTCTACGGAGGAATTGGCACACATTACCAGATATGGGCAGCAATTTCTGAAAATGGATTTTTGCTGATTAATTTATTTTTTACAATGCTTATTTAGGTGTCTCATTTCATTATATATATAAAAAAATCTAAAATATGTATTGTTAGTATTGGAAAGTGTTTTATAATCTATGGCTGATGCATGATTTTTTGTTCCAAAAAGAAAAAGAAAAAAAAAGAAAGAAAATAAAAGGAAAAAAAGAAAAAGAAGACAAAACTTTGTTAGCATTAAATCAGATTTGTAACTCACTTTGCAATATTGCATTATTTATGTTAAAATTATTAATTATCATCGTATAAAGGATACATTCAAAAATTAAGAATTATGGTACTGATAAAATAGCGAAATTTTCACTGTAACCGATTTTATAAACATTCTCAACCAACGGTAAAACTTCAATATAAATAAAAATGTTTTTTGACGAAAAATTTAAAACTTTTCTGTTCTAAAAAACAATTTTGAATTTATGTGTCACAAATAACTAGTGGTTAGTGGATTTGATTAAATGTATATTTACACAATAGAATTGATAGAATGATCAATTGAAAAAAAAAAGAATGTAAATGAAAACTCAATATACATTTTATTCTTAATTTAGTTTCCAAACTTTCTTAAACGAGCAGTAAAATTGATTTATAAAAGAACTTTTGTTAATATGCTAACAAGAACAAATATTATATTTTGTGTAATTATAAATGGTATTGGACTGAGTCTGCTTTCAAATCTTCAGCGGGCTAGGGAAACAAGCTTTCGATAAAGTAAATAAAATTTTCCGATGATTCATAAATTTATATATTTTATAACTAATAGCACTTTATTATAATACAAATAAAGTTTTTGGTCAAGCACTTTATTTATATAAATTTTATTAAATATCATTAATTCTACTGTCATTCTGTAAATTAACGATATGCATAAACTGCTTCACATTATTATTATATTTTGAGATTTGTGATTTTCAATACCCCATACATACTATTACTTTTTAAGAAAGTATAAATACACTTCATATCAGGTTCATTGCGTGGGAAATATTTGTTTAAGAGATCTTTTTTTTTTTTTTTTTTTTTTTTTTTTTTAGCTTATCTATCCAGATTCCTGAAATACCTGATATACACAATTTTTCCAAATTGGAAATTTTATTACTGTATTATTCAATTTAAATAACATCATTTACATATAATATTATATTTTGAGGCATTTTACAGACTACTCATTTCATCTCGGACACTTTGTTTTCGCTGATTATTATGATCTAGGACCGATAAAGTGATTATATCTTTCAAATATCTGTAGGCTCAAAGATCTTGCACAATATAATTGGAATGCTTTGTGATTCTTTGATCTGCTTAGAGTTTGGAAAGAAGAAAAGGTAATGCATTTGGACATTACAAAATTTCCGATTTCGATACTTATTTTTATTTTTACAAATATATCAGGAAATTATTCCTTCTCAGGTATACGGTTTTAAAACATCGTACAGAAACTAAAAAAAATATAGAACATTTGAGGATAATTTGAAGTAAGGAAAAAAACATAGTGAAATAAGTGCATTTCTATAAAGTTATTAAGTAATGTGTAAGTGCCGAGCTTTCTCTGATTGCGAAATGGAAGGAAAGGAGCAGCATTATTTTTAATATATGCATATAAGTAATGCCTTCAAGGCGATTTTTCCTAATAGGAACATTCTTGTTGCCTGAAACTTAAAGTATTTTATCTGTTAGCACTAAGTGAAATCGGTATGAATGACTAGAAGAATAAAGAAATATTTACGAGTTCACTAAAACATATATTTCCCCTAAAACTATAAAGCTGATGTCACTTAGGGCCTATATCCCTAGTGTTGATAATTGGCCGTCATAAATCTACCCAACCCAACCCTGATGTCACTTATTCACATTTTATTCAGCTGGAAATAAATGTTTCCACGAACATATATTTTATGCTTTTTTTTTTAATTCTTAATATCGAAATGTATGTTTTATGCGTATTTTTTCAATAACAAAACAAATTTGCTATTCTGCATCTTCAGTGCTCCATCAAAGATTTGGATTATATTGCAAATGTTTAAAACTATATCATTAAGTCAATATTATTAAGATAAAATCAAATTTACTAAATTTTTGAAAACTTTAGCTAAAGATAAGTTTTGCTTTCTTTCCAAAAAGATTTTGACTACATATATTTCAATTTTTGCTTTTTCATCCTTTTAAGTATAATTCCTTCAGTGTCCATTCCATTGTTTTTTATGGTGTTTTATCCTTCGTTCTTCACATGTGTATTCCTTTATATATATATATATATATATATATATATATATATATATATCAAATGTATTATATTTATATGTATTCTACTTTCTGTCATTATTAAATTCCGAATACGAAATGTATTATTGATCCCTACTAATAGTTTTACAAAAATCTTAAATAATACAATACAACAATTGAAAATAACAATTTCTTGCTAAATTTTGAAAAGTTCATAAAATCTTAAAAGAAATTGTTTATTTTTTCTCATTTTTTAGCTTATTTGTTCACAAAACTTTTCAAGCAGAATGTATGATAAATTTATGAAGCACTTAAATCAGTATTTAGATGTTATCATTTTCCAAACTGGGCTCACTTCAAGTCGTTTTGAACTTTAATCAAGTTAAACGAGATAGTTCATTTAATTTTCAGAAAGTAGTTTTACCAACTATGGTATTGCTAGAAGAACCAAACATTGTTTACCAAAAGTTAGCTTTCTAAAGGAGCAGACCAATATTCTGATTACTAAGAAATCAGCACAAAATGTATGTGAACTTAGAATGACCTGACATATCAAAGACAACTTTTCCAAACTTACATATACGTGCTGCGGTTCTTAATCCTTGAACACTTTTAATTTAATATCCTGCTCTTTTAAAAATGATCCAAATGTAATATTTGTAATACTTGGATCGTGGTTAAAAAAATTTCTGAAACAAGAACAAAATAAGAAATCTGGTAAGGAAAGGAAGTAGCAGATATTTAATATATAAATAAAATCCTTGAACTCTTGTATTAGCAATTCCCTTTGGAGTGTAATTAAGATAGTTCTGCTAAGGTTAGTCTGTATTAAATTATTTCTATATTGAATGTAATAATAATACAAATTTAGTAAAATATAATAAATTAAATAAAATTTAGAAAAAGGAGTATTCAATCATTAAGAACTATAAATTAGTATCAAAAAGATGAAAAATTAGGATGATCTGCCATCGAAAATTCTATCAAAATTGTAATATATCCAAAAAACGGTATTTACTTGCTTTTATATTATATTGAGAAATCATAATTAATATATTGATAATTCATATGTAATTAAGCAATACTGACAAACATTTAAAATTCTAAAAAAGAAAATTACATTCTAATCGTAAACAAGCTTTCTCAATCAATTATTGATCATACAAGTTTTTTACTCCAGTATACGAAAATAAATAAAACTCTTTTATTGTTCTTGACCTAAAAGTTTATGCTCGCCGCGCTTCATTTGTTACTATAATTTATATATGTTTTTTAATTATAAAACAGAAACCCAAAAATGAGGTTCACTTTATTTTTTAAGGTTCACGATTATGATGAAACTTGTCGAATACAATGGTTCAACTTTTCAGCATCACATGGTAATGCGTAACAGCAAATTCAAACAAATAGTTATGTGCATTATCATCATTCTGCTTTAGAGTACGAGATGATATATACATACTTGTCTGGTGGTTAGAAAGCTAGCTACAATCAAGAGGTATCAAAACGGTGTCCTTAGTGTGATGTATTCCATTTTAAACAGAGGTCCCTGTCTGGTTAGCCCTTGTTTGCAAAGAGAAACTAATGGCCACTTTATGATTCAATACTTTAACATTTTATTGTTTAATATTTTATAAAATTTTATATAAATTTTTTATAATATTATATCAGTTTATGTCAGCCAAAGCACCAAATGTTGAAACCAGATTTCATCTTATGGCAGCAAGATTTTAACAGTGTACAACAGTAATAAGTTTTTCATTGCCGCACGCTATTATTTAAAAAATAAACTTTACCTGCGAGTGATTTTTATAAGTTTCGTTAGAGACGTGGGAGATAATTTCGAAACGGTAATTTTTTTTCATGTTAAACTTTATATTCACTGCTAATTATTTTTTCGCACTAAGTTCTTTTTTATTCGTATATGCACTAGACTTTCAAAATGCAATATTTTCCTATATTAAGAAAAATGTTTCATTAATATATTCACTGTATCGTTATTAAGAAACTATGCATTAAGAAAACATATTTTGAAAAGTTTCGTTCTGCAGCTTTAAGTTGTATTACTAAAAAGATAGATAATAATTGCAATATTTTCTATATTTTATATTATTTACGTATTACGCAAAAAATACATGCAAGATAAAACTATAAATGTAACTATATTTTTTATAGATTTAAATTAATACTAATTCAAAAAAATCTGTGCTATAGTTATTCCAATTATAAAGTTGAGGAAAATATAGTAAATTAAAACTATGTAAAACATGAAAACTTTTTAGCAGATCAATATGTAACTGTTAAAGGTCCTTTTTTAGGTTATTCTCAAGCATGCGTTAAAATACAATAATGTAGAAAAAAAAAAAAAACTATACAATTATTATGATGTGGGTAGAAGCTTGTTGCTAAACAGTTTTATAATGCTAAATATAAGCAGTATTTTATTTCAATGCTTTCTTTGCCCGTGTTTAACTCAGCAGTGAGATGCAAGGATACGCGAAACTCAATCCGGGTGTTACAATTGGCAGCGGTTCCCCTGCACGTGCGCTACCACACTGGAAAACTTTTTTCGCGCAATATCTCGTAACATGTTTTAAGTGCGATTCTTATTTAAATTTCACTTTAATATTTTCACCCTCGCAGACGTCGAAAAACGTGAATACGTACGAACTCAACGGGCGGAATTACGAGACATAAATACATCCAGTTTTACCAACTATTCACTAACATAGGGGGGCTTATGCTATGGCAAGTTTTAAAATGAAATTTTGAATTTAAATGCTACATAGACATATTTTTGTGAAATTATTCTGAGACTCATATCTACAGTTTCTTACAGAATTATACTAATTTCCAGTGCAATACTGCAATAACCCATTCAAACTTTGGTTCTTTGATCTGGTACGTTAAGAAAGTGACACGAACATTATTAACTACACAGTATTAACATTTATCAAATAATTAAGATGGTCTGTAATTTTGAAGTTTGAAATAAAATTCCACCAACAAATCAACAGGCAACATATTCTCATAAATCATCTTAATTCAAACTTTATTCTTTCTAATCATCCAGCCTAAACTTGATAAATTATGAAAAGAATTAAAAACCTATTTCCCGTATCATGGCAACAGAACCTAAAACGTTAGAGATTTAACTGATAATAAAAGTAATTTGAAGTAAACTAAAAAATGTATAATATACGAATTATTTAGTTTGCTTAATCTCAGGCGATTTGTATGAAATTTTTATTGATAGACAAAGATGCATTCTAATTGAAGTTTTACGTATTTTATAAATGTTAATTTAAAAAAATAAAAACGAACTACTTGCAGCAGTTCATAAAACCTTCAAATAAAATATTTTCTTTTTGCAGTCCCTTTATTATTTTCCTGATTTGCTTTTATAAGATTTCGGAGCGTGAAACAAGTGTCACTTGTTTTATTTTTATTTACAATAGTATCATGACTTAATGCAAAAGAATAGGTAATTTTCTTGGTTGGAAAATTCGGGTTAACATGAAATAAAAAATGATTTACATTTAAAAAAAACAATAAATAGATTTTTTGAGTATTTACACTTTTAGAGATCTAATATTAATTTGAATGAAAACAATTCTTAATTTTATTAAAGATGACTCATGTTCAGATGCTCAGTAAAAATGTGTTGTACAACTCT
Organism: Maratus michaelseni; assembly: GCA_963931845.1. Lineage (NCBI taxonomy): Eukaryota > Metazoa > Arthropoda > Arachnida > Araneae > Salticidae > Maratus > Maratus michaelseni. The sequence goes on from OZ007586.1 coordinate 369,714,646, forward strand.
TATAATTTAAATTATTTTATTATGCTAATAAACTGTTGGGACTTTTAAATCTCAATTTGACTAAAACTGACCGAAACATTTGTAGCTATACATTTTTTCCCTTTTCCTGAACAAAAACAAACAGCCAAGTTAATAACTTAACATTACACCAATAATTAATTTTAATCACATTGATTAGGTTTAATCAGATTTTTTAAAAAACTGAAGCAATATTACCTTATTAGCGAATTGTATTATATTAGTGAAGTAGCGAATTGTTTAGTATATTAGCGAAATAGGATAAAACGCCTCAAATTCAATCATTGGCAACGATACTTAAAACTGCTTTTAATGGCAGATAGAGAAGCATATACCTGTGATTCACTCATATTAATATATCAAAAATCGCGCTTTTTAAGTTGTGTCATTTTGCGAATAAGAATGCGATATCTCAAACAGCTGATGCAGATAGTGTGTATTTTCGGATAATAGCTATGAAAAGTAATTTACCTTCTTGAATTTTTTCCTTCTTGAATTTTTGCATTCTTTAATTTTTGCTTTAGGGAACATTTGTTTTCTTCATAAAACGAAGCCAGAATCTCTACAGCTACACGTGCGACATTAAAAGCATGTGTATATTTGTGATTAATTGCTTAAAATTAAACACACACAAAAAACATTTTAGTTTGAAACAAAGCCAGATTCTATAAACAAATAATTTTATTTTACATTGTTAAATATTACGTATTAGTAAAGTACTGTGGTGGGAAAAAAAGTGAACACCCCCTACTAACTCTGCAACAAATTATTTATAGAAGAAAGTTACTTATACCAAACGATTGGAAATAAACTCTACTTTTAAATGATTATATAAAATTTTGTTAGGGGGCATCTACATATCAAAACAACCCCCCTTTTTCTTCAATGGCAAGACCCAATTTTGACAAGATATTTTAAATCTTCAGTTCAAACTATGCCTAAATACCAACTGTCACGAAATTCCTACGATTAGTTTCAGAGAAATTAATTATTTTCAAGTGAGCACATTTTAGGGAGTGTATCCAAATTGAAGTTCGGTACTCGATTGTTGAAATGCTACAGAATGGCTAAGTCACTTCTATTAATGTATTATTTCTTGTCAATATGACCATTTTACTTATTTAATATGTTTCGGCTGCTGTTATATACGGTAAAATCCATTTCAATATTCATTTTATAATGTTTATACGAGTTGAATTATGCGATAAAAAAGTATATAAGGTTATCTGTGATTAAAATAGTTTTCGAATATGTAAATGTGATTGGAATCTTATAGGCGTTTTTATGATTATTTTTCTCAGATTTTAAATTTATTTTACTTGCACTTTTCTAGATTTATATGCGAAGAATATTGGAGAATAAAAAATTTAGAATAAAAAATAGTATGAAGCAGTATAAAGAAACGATGTAGAAAAAACCCAGACAAATTGCTTTACATTCTGAATATAAATTTTAACTCTATTGCTAATGACATATTTTTAAACCTTTTTCAACAAATACAAAACATATATGCATTTATAAGAAACTTTACTTCAAACATATATACCGCAGAAAAAATAAAATAGGTTTATTAGACTGGAGAAGAAGTTAGAAATTCAATTAAAGTTAACAAAAAATAATGAGTAAGATGTTTTTCTAAGATAGGTTTTCATTTTTAAAAAATGATCTTTGTTAATTTAGAAATAAAAGCAAAACAAATTTACATAACTGACGTAAAATTATATCTCATGCAAAAATGAGTTATGTAATTTTAATAAAAAATTTAAAAGCAGACACAGAAAAAGTAAAAAAAAAAATCTTATTCTATTCAACAATAAATAAATGAGTAAAATATTTTTTCAAATTATACTTTTCTACACGAGACAGCCCCTTAAACCAGCATCTTGCCGTTTTTAAGCATAATTTGAAAACTACTTGGGAGAAAATTTTGAAATTTTGAATGCGCATAAAGCAGGACATAATACATATAAATCCATAAAAAAATTGTAGGTTGTAATTCATATTTTTTTTAATATTAATTTCATAATTCTTAATTCATATTATAATATTATAAAAATTACAAATTCAACGTTGGGTTTTTTAGTATTATAACCAAATAAAAAATTAGCACATTAGGATTACAATTTCAGGAAATATTAATAAAAATATGAAAATGTAATTTAACATTAGAAGCTCGAAATTTTGAATGTTTATAATTCAAAAACTTATCATCAAAATGACTTGAAATTTGGCATCTAGGCATAGTTTGAATCGAAGATTTAAATTATTGTGTCAAAATTAGTTATTGCCATTGAAGTAAACAAAGTTTGGGCTGGTTTTGATATGTAGATCGCTAAACAAATTTTATATACATCATTTAAAAGTAGACTTTATTCCCAATCGTTTGATACCAGTAACTTTCTTCTACGATAATTTGTTGTAGAGTTAGTGAGGTGTGCTCACTTTTTTTTCCCACGACTGTACAGTATGGTATTTCCGCGAAACTTTAAAATAAATATTGAAGTTATTTTTATTTACACCATGTTCTTTTTAATTTCATCTTATCTTTTGTTTAAAAGTATGGAAAAAAAATTCCATTTAGGTCAGGAGTTTTCAACTTATACTTGTTCGCGGGCCGCAAATGACCGTATGGATTAATTATGGTGAACCGTATAATTTTTAGCGTAGCAAAATTTTCTATGGCTATGGCGGCTTGCATGAATAAAATTATAAATTATAAAAGTTTTAATATATTCCTGATATAGCTTTCCGTGTCCATAACCACGTAGAAGATAAATAAACGACCGATTATAATTTAAACTAAGATCGTTCACGCTCATGGAATTCTGTGATTTTTAAAAAAGTGAGTCTACAACAACTATTTGCCCAATTTCTTCATAGAATGTGAAATAATTTTATCGTAATATAATGGTAAATAAGTTCATCTAAATTGTAAATAAGTAACTTATAAAAGAGCAAGAGTAATAAAGGAGTAATAATTTATACTTAATTAATAATTATTGCATTTGAAAGTAAGAATTTTTTAAAAATAGTAATTTAGAAGTAATTTTCTTTGTGTATGCACTTTAAAAACGAAAATTTTATCATGAAAATAATTTTCTATTAAAATAATTCAATAAGAAATAAAAATATTTAAATGTATAACAATATGATTTTTCAATAAAATAAAATTTTATTGCTATTGTTCGAGCCATTATTATTTTAAGCAGAAAAGATGCATTATTGGCACAAAAATTATGTAACAAGTTAGTTGTATATGATGGAAACGATGATTTACTGTAGTTTTCAACTATTATAAGACAGTTATCATATATCTCATAATGTTTTGTAAGCATTTGTATACAAGAATTTAAGGTTAACTTTATGAACCATGCAGACCGTTTTCTAATATCAAATTCTAAAAAATCACTTCATATTACAGGAAAATACTAATAGAAAGATCTGAATGAATAGTTTCTTAGTGATTTGTTCCAATAAAAAACATTACTGTTAGATAAACTTTAATGTTTACATTATTTTTCAATATCAAACGATAAAACTCTAAAAGATATATAGCTTTAATATCGCCCTCTTCTTGTTTATTTACTTTTAATTTCATTAGCTTTTCATCACGCTTAAATAAACCATAGAAAAAAATCATCTACTTCAGTTGCTAATAGTTGAGCGATTTAGAGCACAGACGCAGCTCTAATTACCGCAAATGTGTTACGACAGCGATCTTGGGGAATAGAATGTTCCCGAGTACGGCAAGACAAAACTCGTCGTCACTCATTCGATACTGTCACTCAACGTTAAATTTCAGATAAAAGTTTGGCGTGGGTTCCCAATCACAGCTGTAAAGAAAACATTTCATTCTCATCCCATTGCGTAATTTCGAAATTGTTAATATTATAGTGTAAGATAGCTATAGGAATTTGCCTTATCTTAATACCATGTAATATTTCCGGAGAAAGTTCATAAATGAGCTTTCACTGAAAAAAAATACAAATTTGTTACCAAAATATAACTGTAGTTATCGTTAAATCTAATAACTGTTGAGTATTTTTCATATCGTTTGATACTGACGGTTCGCAAAATATTGTTTTAATAACTCTGCCGCAACATATTTTTTACGCAAGTTTATCGCAAGGCGATCTCACTAGCACATTAAAGGGAATTTGCAGTCTAAAACTTTTGCTTTAATACACATGAAAAAAAAATATTTTTTTACTTAAAATATTTTTTTCGAAATTTTATTTTAAAACTTCTTTCAGATTCAGGACCAAGTTATGCCAGTCTCTTTTATATTTATTTATAACACTGGCTAACAAAAACAAACTTTTTGTTTGCTTCTTTAATGCGAATAGGCAATGTTTACTAATTTGGGGTCAAGAAAACCGAATAATACACATGAAAAAAAAGTATTTTTTTACCTTTTTTAAAAAATTTCTTTCAGATTCAGGACAGAGTTATGCCAGTCTCTTTAATTTATTTATAACACTGGTTAACAAAAATAAACTTTTTGTTTGCTTCTTTAATGCGAATAGTCAATGTTTACTAATTTGGGGTCAAGAAAACCGAATAATACACATGAAAAAAATTTTTTTTTTACTTTAAATTTTTTTTTCAGATTCAGGACAGAGTTATGCCAGTCTCTTTAATTTATTTATAACACTGGCTAACAAAAATAAACTTTTTGTTTGCTTCTTTAATGCGAATAGTCAATGTTTACTAATTTGGGGTCAAGAAAACCGAATATGACCTCAATTTGTTTTTATTAGCTCTGGTTTTTAAGATACAGTACTACTGCTATACGAACTTATATACTAAAAACCCTTATTATGATATCTGTAAATCATTTTTTTCCTGTCTGTAGTCTATAATCAATCTTTATACTAATTTTGAGTCGATAAAATTGAATATGACCTTAGAATTTTGTTATTAGCTTTAATTCTGTAACATATAGTAGTACTGTTATACGAACTTATGTAGTAAAAACCTATAAGGTATGAATAGGTAAGATACAATCAGAATTATCCTTACTTTTAATCCACTAAATATACAGGTTAATTATAATTAAGTGATAATTATAATATATAATATATATTATCTTATAATACGAGGGACGTTCCGAAAGTAAGTTTCGTCATTTTTTTCACACGGAAATTTTATTGCAAAAAAAAATATACCATGGCATAATGCATTATACATCTTGCACTATTTTTCGACATAATCACCACCGACATTGAGACATTTGTCGTAGCGTGCACTCAGTTTGAAGAAACCACTCTGGTAAAACTTGGTGCCCTGGGATGCAAGGAATTGTTGCACAGCCTGCTCACCTCAGGATTTTTTTGGAAATGACGTCCCGAGAGTGCGGCTCTCAATGCAGGGAACAGGTGAAAGTCCGATGGGACAAGATCGGGGCTGTAGGGCGGGTAATCCAATCTCTCCCACCCGAAGCGACGAATCTGATCTTGTGTGAGCCTTGCTGTGTGTGGTTTTGCGTTGTCGTCCAAGAGCACAACACCTTCATTCAAGAGCCCTGGTTCTTTTGTCGAATGGCCGACCTGAGTTTGGTGAAATTTGTATTCGAATAATCTCGGGCACGTCGGTCTGCTGCTACTCCCTCTTTTTCGGTGCTCTGCGCATTCGTCATTCCTCCTCCGCTGACGCTCCTTCCGTTGTTGAACAAGCAACCGGTGTGGATTCTAATGGCGATTGTTTGTTTCACCTGGTGTACCGTCTTCTCTTTAAAAAAAAATGACGAAACTTACTTTCGGAACGTCCCTCGTACATAGTTAAAATCCATAGTTTTTCGTTGAAATTTCAACATATTTCATAACACTTAGCTAGCTCAGCATTTTAGATGTCATATTAGTTTTTCCCATGCCTGAAGTATATATAGAAATAGTTATTTTTGTGTAAGAAGCATTTTCACTGTTGGCTAGTGTATAGTAGTCTATAGTATCTTATAGATGTATCTTTGAATGTTGGAATATATTGTATCCCTGCAATTACATAATTCATACAGTAATATGTTAATCAACACCCCTTCGAGAAAAAAAGGTGAATAAAAAAAAAATGAAAAAAAAATCGAAAAAATCAATGAATCGAAATTAAAGAAATTTTTAAGTAAACATTTATTTTTCTGATATGCTTGTGAATTGAAAAAATTGTCGCAATAAAGTTCAAAAAGTTCTATTTGATGAAAATAGTTTCATGTTCACGGGCATTCCCAGGTTGCATAAATTCTTGGCAAAACCTTGCTATACTACTATTTCAGCGTCTTAGCTAAAAAAATATTTCAGTTTAGCTTTAAATTTTATTATAGTATCTTATAGATGTATCTTTGAATGCTGGAATGTATTGTATCCCTGCAATTACATAATTCATACAGCAATATGTTAATCAATACCCTTTTTCTTCGAGAAAAAGGGTTCTTAAAAATGAAAATTCAATATTTAATAAATAAGTACAGGGTTGTAAAATTTCGGAGGGGGGTTGAACCCTATAATCTCTCCTTCCCTCCCATGAGTTACGGCCTTGTCTTGTTTCAAACTTTAAAACCTTTATGACAATGTTGGTTTAATGTGGTTTATTCTGGCTTATATATGTGTAATAAATATATATATTTGTGTGTTGAAATTTGAAAAGCTTGTTCATCGATAGTCATGTTTTAAAAAATTAAAAATGTGCTCAAGTGATTTTTCATATCAGAGGCATTAAAAATTTTTTAAGCCACTGTCTTCTCATGTATGTGTTCGACAGTAAGCCACGGGTTTAGTGAATTACGTTCTTTTTAGTTTATCACGACACAGTAATTTAATAATCGAACATAAATATATAAAATTTCAATTATTCTGAGAAACTACTTTAGTATGTCCATATGATAAAAATCCTTGTTTATAAAGAAATACAGTGGAAGTTGCGAAAGTGTGTGATATTATTTATCTCAGCGTAATACCGATCATGCCTAATGATAATTTCCAATTACTTTTATGTAATTCTAACAATACTAAAAATGGCAACATAAGATAATTAGTATTTTTACTTTATTTTAGATATTTTAGATTAATTTTAGACGTTTTCTTTAGATTAATTTGAGAAGTATACCGGACTTTTGTGTATTCTTTTGAAGAAAGCTATTTAAAAAATTATTCAATTTTAAAAGGAATTTATTAAAATAACAGCATTTGTAATAAAGTCAATAAGTTAAATTTAAATGTTGTTCTTAAAAACGGTAATATTTGCGTTTTCCCCCATAATGACTAAATAAACTGAATCTATAATTATAATTCTAATCCATGTAGATTAAACTACATTGGCAATCGTTTTTCTACATATTGCAAACAAATTTGAACATGGAACTACGATACAGTACGATAGGAATTCAGATTGGTAGACGTTTCCATCATGCCTTATGATAAGAACTGACACTAAGTACCATTTTAGCGGCAACCCACGTAGCTTCCGTCTTCCCAGATAACTTATCTCAGTGATCTAGATCTTATCTTTATTGACTTAGACATAGCGGGAATATTCAGACATAGAAACTTAGCAAAAAGTCTTATGAAACACTCTAAAAAAACCGTACATAATTTTTTATATTTAAAATGTTTTTTTTTTAAATAAAGCAGATCATTTTTGTTGTCATTCTGAAATTAAAGTATTTATTTTATCTATAAATTTAAGGTGATTTAGACTTTTTATAAAGCGTATTATTAGCTTATTATCATATGCTCTTCTGATTTTACTTAGGTGATTATGATTTCGTTAGACGTTGTTCAATCTTTTAAATTATACCATATTGATTGCATTACATTTGATTTTGAAAATATTATTCCATTAAAGTAAATTTTATGGTTCTATTAAACATGAAAGAACAGCACACATAATGAGCTTTAGAATTTTTGAAAATGCAAAATAATAGATTAAATTACAATCATACAAAACTTCGTCTCTCAAAAAAATTTCTTAATTAAATGTATGGATCCATCTATAAATGAGCTTCAAACAAATATCGTATACAACCTTTGATATCAAACGTAATTTAAAACCAGATTAAAATTTAACATTCTAGTATGCCTCTAAAGTAGTTTAGTAATATAGAAAAATTACAATCTTATATCATCGCAGCTGTATCAACCATTTTTAAAACTGCAAGTATGTAGTAAAGAATACTTATTACATTACACCATAACAAGAAAAAAGTCATTCTTCCTCTGAAAGAGAAAAAAAAAGAGAGCCATCAATATTTCTCTATAAAATTTCACAGCTTATCGTAAATAAGGCAAAAATTCATATTTAGTGATCTTTAAAATTTTATTCAATCGAACCTTCATTGTCAAATTAAAATAAAAAATGCACACAAAAACATGTGATTCCATTACCTAAAAGACGATTAAAACTTTAATTAGATTTATAACATTAAAATCGAGCACTTTCGGCTGTGAACCCAGCCTTCATCAGGATTTATAATAAAAACAGGTGTTAAAACACAAACGTCCAGATCACATTCTTGTAAACAGCTTGTCTCCGTACTGCGAGCCTACGGGAGAGTTCAAATCATTCACATTCGTCCGACGGTCTGTCGGACGAATACATTAACAATTAAATGTGAAATTAACAAATATTTAAATAAAAAATTAGAGTCAAATTTTGAGAAAAAAATATTTTATGAAATTATTTATTATTTTATTTTGGTATTTAAATGGTGTTATATAGTAATTTCGAATCACTAATCTGGTAGGGATAACACCTTGTCTGTTCAGAAATTATAAAATAATGTTTATTCTTTTTTATTTTATTTATTTATTTATTTTTTGCCTGTAATTATAAGTGGCAGATTCCCGACTAGGCTCACAAGGCCGATGTTTAGGGCTGCTTGAGCTGAGAAAAGTGTGGATAAGTTGCGTCCTGAACTAAAAATACCCCCCCCCCCTTCTTTCGTCCTCCCCACCCCTAATTGTCGCGTCATGGCAGAGAGGATCACAAAATGCACAGAACCGTCAAATAGGAAAATTTAGTTTGTGTGAATTCACTTTGCCTAATTTCTCATGATGTACATGGGTTATTCAGAAAGTAAATTCCGCTGGCATAATTAAAAAAATGCGAAATGCGATGGAACTAAATACTTTATTGTACCTCAAGTACATACCCTGAAATATGTTTCAACAAAATTGCCACACCTGTTAAGACATTATTGCTGTATTTGAAGAAAAATGTTCTGTTAAAAGAAATTTTACGCCCACCATTACAGGGACAGAATTTACACAGGAGGAAAAAATACCTGAGACGCAATTTACATAAGAGAGGAGGTAAAAAGGGTGTTTCGGGACGCAGCTTTACGCTCAGCCGATGAGAAGCAGGATGATTTCATTTCTTTATTTCTTCTTTTCTTAATGCCTTATAGTACAAATATATACAAATATATATGTCTGTTTAAAAAAAAAATGTGCTCCAGAAATTACAAACTAATGAGGCAATTCATTTAGTCAGTTCTATTGCGTTCATTTAGTAATTCAAGTTTTGGTAAGAATCAAGTGATATTGCCTTATATATAAATAGCTGGTGTTGCAATGAGTCGGAAGTGTATACATTTCTTATATATATATATATATATATATAAGACTAAGGTGATGTTCAATTCATTTGCATCAAAAAAGAAAATCGTCTACAACAACACTGAGATTAAAGATGTTGAAAGTTATGTGTACCTTGGACAAGAAATATCATCAGACAACAGTATCATGAATGAAATCAATAGAAGAATAAGAAATGGATGGAGTGCTTTTTGGGAAGAACAATATTATTCTGAAGAGTAACATGCCTCTTTGTTTGAAAAGAAAGGTGTTTAACCAATGTGTTTTGCCTGCACTAACTTATGGAGCAGAAACTTGGACACTAACAAAACGGATGGTACAAAGATTACAAACAACACAGCGAAGTATAGAAAGATGCATGCTAGGCATAACCAGAAGAGACCGAACGAGAATAACGTGGATAAGAAGTCAGACGAAAGTTTTTGACATCATCGAGAGAATTAAACGGCTAAAATGGAAATGGGCTGGGCACATTGCAAGAAGACAAGACAATAGATGGAGCACAAACACCCTACAGTGGTATCCCAGAGATGTAAAACGACCAAGAAGACGACCTCAAGTAAGATGGAGTGACGAAATCAGAAAAGTGGCTGGTGTTAATTGGATGACTAAAGCACTAGACAGGCAACAATGGAAAAATCTGGGGGAGACCTACATCCAGCAGTGGATTGAAAACGGTTGATGATGATGATGATGATGATATATATATATATATATAGTTATATGTAGTTTACTTTAAATATATGTACAGAAATTTTCATAAAATTACTTAAATGCAAAATTCACTTTTAAATAAATAATTGTCGGTTAATTTCTTGTAGGATAAAATCAATGTCGAAAAAACGAGTGCTGCAAAACTAATTGAAATATGGTTGAACGGAATACTATATATAAACATATAAATAAAGCTCCAGGAAATATAATCAGGACAGAAAAAAAGCTGTTTTTTTAATTGCTATCATTAGTCAAGCAGCACGGTCGTTCTGCCAAGTCAAGCTTTTAAAAAAAACTAAGACCACCAAAGATAAAAACGCCAAAAAGTAAACTGCAGACTGCTCACTGATTACATATAGGAGACAATTTCTCCACACTAATTCAGCCAAACATGCCAGCGTAAAATATCAGATATGAAATGAATCAAGCATCGCAGAAAACTAAAACGAAAAGTAGAAGAATATAGTGAAGAAGTTATTTAATTTGAGATCAAGCATAAAATTCTAAGTGAATTATAAACAGATATACAGAATTGCTAAATATCCGTGAAGATACTGAAAGTCAACAATTTCGTTTTTTTCGCCAGTTCAATATTTAAAACAACACAGAGACTTAAATAATAGACAGAAAAAAGTAAGGATTGCATTTTTAGACAGGTAATTACTTAAGATACGTGCTTTTATAAAGTTCGGTTTCAAAAAAAAAATATTCTAACCTTAATTAGCAAAATAAAAACTGTTAATTAACTCTAAATTTAACAAAATAGCGAAAAGATCGATATAACTGCTAAACGATCGTGTACTATTTTCTATAGAATATTAATAAGTAATTCGAATTGCAAAAATAGATTAACAACAATGTACCGCGACTATAGAAGTTACTCAAACAGATCAAGATAACAAGGTTTATTTTTCAATTCTAATTCAATTTATTGTAATGTAATAAAAGTGTTTTCTATAGGATACCGATATGTGATTTAAGTAAAAAGATTTAGAAGACAGTCGAATGTGAATGGATGTTATTTAAACAAATGTAGTAATATGGCTTTTCGTTCCTTTTAAGTTTAGTGTAATGTAATAAAAACGTGCAGTCAATAATATATAATTCTGAAAGCTAGTTAAAAAATTTAATCGAAAAAAAACAGAGGATTGTGATTAGGTGTTACTTAAATATTTTATTTTAATTTTACTTAAATAAAAATACCCTAGGTATCGTGCAAATTATTTCTCCATCATTTCCTTTAACCATTTAATAGTATAAACAATAAAATAAAACACAATTTTCCCACAAAGCAACGTTTTGTAATTTGCATATTTGTGTGTTATTATTGTGCATTTATGTTAAATAAAAAAACATAAAGTTTGAAATAAATTATATAAATCTAACAAGCTGCTTTTTATGGCCATTTCGGAAATAAGAAATTTAGTAAAAATCATCTTGAAGTTCAGCATATAACAGATGCAAATCTCTAATTAATCGAATGCCGAATTACTTCAAACTAAAGCAATTCCGGTAAAGGTTCATTCAATCCCCTGCAAATTGTATAAAAATCGTATCAAATGGATATCACTGCGGTTCGATTGGGAATAACGCTTACTATTAAATGGGCATGGATTAGGGTTTGGAGGCCGTCTACATATTAAAATTATATATATCAAATCATTTCTCTCAACTCGATTGTCAAAATTATGTGCGTGCCATGTGGACGTGGATATTATGCAGAAGTTTCTATATTTTGTGGATTCGGGATAATTATTATGAGTAAATTATTTTATTTACAATTTGAAGGTTCTAATTTCCAATATTATTTCAAAAATGATATCTAGTGGTAATTTAGTGAGGTGATTTATAATGTTTTTAGGATAATCGATGTAAGTGAATTATAATATATATTCTTAATGGTTTTTTATTTCCAATTTAAATATTTCCAATCTTATTTTTTCCAATTGTTATCTGGTAATAATTCAGTATACTTGGTTGATTCTACTGTTCTTAGCATCATGCCAGTAGAATTATGAAATACTGAATTATTTCTTAAAACACATGTGGGTGCAACCAAGCTGACGAGTACATCTACATGTGTTTTTTCATATCCAATTCTTGTTTGTTCTCTTGTGGTCCAGTTTTCCATTGTATAATGTTCATATTTGATTTATTAATCCATTTGTGTTTACTTAATAGCAACTCCAATCTATAATTTTTTTCCCTTTCTCTCTCTTTCTTTTTTAAATATTATTCAGGTATGAGTAAATTTGGCCAATTACCATTGAAGCACATGCTATGGTAAAATTGTGATTGCACATGTTAATTATTAGATATGTGGTATTCTGTTTACACAATATCATTATTTATCTCTTTGTAGATTAAAGTAGAATGATATTAGAACTTGATATGTATTTTGAAATTCATAGATATTATAATTATATATATATATATATATATATATATATATATATATATATATATATATATATATATATGTATATATAAAGTATATATAAAGTATAATATATTATACTTTTATGAAATACGCATTTATATTAAACATTATTTCTTATCTCAGTTATTTAAAATGTAGGACACGAATGCATTTCTCTCGGCGATTTTCGTCGCAAAGTTTCTTATGACATTACAATATTTAAAAATAAATTATTTAGAAATAAGATTTCTTACCTAGATAACAGATGGACTAAAAGAGAGGAGTGGGAATAATTATAAAACAATTAACAAATATTTTTAAAAATATAAATATTCCATAAAATAAAAATGAACTTTTAATTCAGTATAGCTTACGTTACCTTCTTTGAATAAAAGTCATTTGAAGCAAACATTTTTTTCTCAATTTTAATGAACTCATATTGAAATAACGAGTAAAAAAAAAAAAAAACTTTAATACAGATAACTAAAAAAAAAAAAAAAACAATTAAAAAAAAAGAAAGCAGGGTGAAAGTTGTGCTTAAAAAATGGTGTGATATCAAATTTCCAAGTTTATATTCTGGCACTTATTTAACATTTTCCATTAATTAAGTTATCATATGTAAATCAAACGCTTACGTATGATATGACAGAAATCCTTTTCTCCTGTACTAAATACATCATAACGTGCCCCTGAAAATTTAATGTTTTAAAAATATATGTATGATGGGCTTGCCGGGAAGCTGAAAAATAAAAATATATCTAAATGAAAAGCGTAAAATGTTTCCTTTAGTAGCAAGTTTGAACTATGGATTTTAACTACGCACTTGGGTGCTTAAAAATTTACGTAGAATATGGAAAAATGCCAAGTTCATCATGCATAATTTTAAAAAATTGTAATTTTCTGAAACACGTTATGATGTATGACAGGTGAAAAGGATTTTTATCACCATATCATACGAAGGCACTTGGCTTACATATGCTAACTTCGTTAATGGAAAATGTTAAATAAGTATGAGAATATAAGCTTTGAAATTTGATATCACATCATTTTTTAGACACAACTTTCACCTTGTTTCTTTTTCTTTTCTTTTCCTTTCCCTTTTTTTATTTTATTTTTATTTTATTTGTAGATATATAAATATGATCTAAGGCCCCAAATTGTCTAAAATTTCTACTGGTACGACTTAACAAAAATATGTTATGAACTGAAAAAAAAAACTTCCGAAAATATGCATACAAAAACTTGGAAATGGTATAAAATAAAAATAAAATAATAAAATGCAAACATTTTTTCATAATACACTTATTAAAATTAACGACAAATTACTTATTAAAATTAACAAATAATTACTTAATTACCTATTAAAATTAACAAAAGTTTCATGGATACTTAAGTCTATGTGAGGTATGTTTCTTAAAATTTCCAATATTTACTTATCAAAGGAAAAGTTTTGTTAATAATGCTGTATCTTTTTTAAGTAGATAAAAATTCAAGCCAAACATTTGAAAGATTTGAAACTCTTTCTCAGTCAAATTGTGCAAAAACACATTTTAGCTAGACAAAAATGAAAAGTGCAAATAATGTGTTTACGCCTTTAAACAACTTTAAAATGTCACAAAGAAATATTATGGCTGTTTAAAACAGGACGCAAAATTGCTTCGTACATTAAAGAAAAAATATAGATTTGCTCCATGTATAAAATAATATTTATCTTCACACTTTTTCTTTAGAACTCAATTGCACTAAAAGAGAGGAGGGTGAATCATTATAAAACAATTAACAAATATTTTTAAAAATATAAATATTCCATAAAATAAAAATGAACTTTTAATTCAGTATAGCTTATGTTACCTTCTTTGAATAAAAGTCATTTGAAGCAAACATTTTTTTTTTAATTTTAATGAACTCATATTGAAATAACGAGTAAAGAAAAAAAATTAAACGTTAATACAGATAACTAAAAAAAACAATTTAAAAAAAAGAAAGCAGGGTTAAAGTTGTGTTTAAAAAACGGTGTGATATCAAATTTCCAAGTTTATATTCTGGCACTTATTTAACATTTTCCATTAATTAAGTTATCATATGTAAATCAAACGCTTACGTATGATATGACAGAAATCCTTTTCTCCTGTACTAAATACATCATAACGTGCTCCTGAAAATTTAATTAAAAAATATATATATGTATGATGGGCTTGGCGGGAAGATGAAAAATAAAATATATATATATAAATGAAAAGAGTAAAATGTTTCCTTTAGTAGCAAGTTTGAACTATGGATTTTAACTACGCACTTGGATGCTTAGAAATTTATGTAGAATATGGAAAGATGCCAAGTTCATCATGCATAATTTTAAAAAATTGTAATTTTCTGAAACACGTTATGATGTATGACAGGTGAAAAGGATTTTTATCACCATATCATACGAAGGCCCTTGGCTTACATATGCTAACTTCATTAATGGAAAATGTTAAATAAGTATGAGAATATAAGCTTTGAAATTTGAT
This sequence comes from Maratus michaelseni, assembly GCA_963931845.1. NCBI lineage: Eukaryota > Metazoa > Arthropoda > Arachnida > Araneae > Salticidae > Maratus > Maratus michaelseni. Next base: position 369,729,888 of record OZ007586.1, read on the forward strand.
ATCACATCATTTTTGAGACAAAACTTTCACCTTGTTTCTTTTTCTTTTCTTTTCCTTTCCCTTTTTTTATTTTATTTTTATTTTATTTGTAGATATATAAATATGATCTAAGGCCCCAAATTGTCTAAAATTTCTACTGGTACGACTTAACAAAAATACGTTATGAACAGAAAAAAAAAAGCTTCCGAAAATATGCATACAAAAACTTGGAAATGGTATAAAATAAAAATAAAATAATAAAATGCAAACACTTTTTCATAATACACTTACTAAAATTAACGACAAATTACTTATTAAAATTAACAAATAATTACTTAATTACCTATTAAAATTAACAAAAGTTTCATGGATACTTAAGTCTATGTGAGGTATGTTTCTTAAATTTTCCAATATTTACTTATCAAAGGAAAAGTTTTGTTAATAATGCTTTATCTTTTTTAAGTAGATAAAAATTCAAGCCAAACAAACATTTGAAAGGTTTGAAACTCTTTCTCAGTCAAATTGTGGAAAAACACATTTTAGCTAGACAAAAATGAAAAGTGCAAATAATGTGTTTACGCCTTTAAACAACTTTAAAATGTCACAAAGAAATATTATGGCTGTTTAAAACAGGACGCAAAATTGCTTCGCACATTAAAGAAAAAATATAGACTTGCTATACATGTATAAAATAATATTTATCTTCACACTTTTTCTTTAGAACTCTAAGTTGCTGCATTTTGATGAATTACCTAATTCAGAATATTATACAATTAAAGTTTTGGAGGTATAATTTGAATTAGAAACTGATTATCTATATTTTTTCATTTTTTTAAAGATTATATTAATTCAATGTATACTTTGAAAAGTAATTTATACTTCATGATTTTTATAGAAATAAGTTCTATTAAGCTTGTTGTTATGTTGAACTTTATAAAAATTTTTGAAGCACAATATTATATATTTTTTTCAATATTTTTCAATAATATCATGATGTAAATGATGTCAAATGTAGAATTTTAGATACAGAAAAATAAGTGTTTAAATATTTCTAAAGTCACACATTGTTTGTTGTGATTTATTATCATAAATTTCGTTCAAATATATTTTTAAAACTTGTTCATGATGTTTAAATGAACACTTAATGGACATAAAACGAACATTAATGAATTGTTTCGTCATAAATATTATATGTTATATAAAAAGACAGGATTAAAAGGCAAGATAGTTTAACGGCATTTTATATAATCAACTTTTGAATTAGAAAATATTTTTTTTTTCCAAAATAAACATATAAGAAATTAAAAGTGTCGCTTTTCGGAATTATTATTTTAAATATCCCCCCCCCCCAAAAAAAAAAAAAAAAAAAAAATGTATGAACTAAATTCTTAATGAAAGGTAGCTTTGTAAAACTACAAAGTAATACATTTTAACTGCACACGCTTAAAAAAGGAGAAATAATGCAGGTTTTTTAAGTAAAGCGTAAATAAAAATGTTTTTGAATTTTCTTCCATAAATTTACCTGTAACAAGATCTTTTCTTTTCTTTATATTTTACTACCCTACGGAATTTTCAAAATTATAAACAGATTAAACGGAATTTTCTTTCTTAAAAGACTTATTTTGGGACTATTTTGTTGAATAAATGCAATTACATTTTTAACGGAAAGGATGCTTTTAGATGCTAAATCGCGATAATTTTTATCATAATACCATCTCTAAAATTGTATGTTTGCTTAAACTTTTTAGAAAATAATGCATAACAAGTAAATAAAAGGATTTGCACTTCATAATTTTATTTTAAATCGTCAATTATCAAAATGTTCTAAAACATATATATATTTTTTAAATTGATGGGAATTGGAATTTAATCTAATTTAATAATGGTAAAAGAGCTTAGAAATACACACAGATCTTAATATTCGGGGAAATTTTATATTCGCCGTTAAGACTAAAAGTATATCTCTTTCTATATATAATCTGCGAAATGGAAATGTCGGCTTAAGTTTGTCGGGTATAACTTTAAAATACAATAGCTTTTTGTTTGGTTTATCATGTTCTTCATTGACTTAAAAATTATCCCAAAGCTTTTAACAGTGAGTTAAAATGTTACTAAATAACACAGAATAAAATGTATGAATATGACTGAAATTTCATCTGCCTAATATAATTTAAATTAAATTAAATTAATAGGTGATAGAGAGCTGCATTCAATGGAATTCTGAGCATGGTATAAAGTCATTCTAACGCATTTTTATTTTAATATAACGTCATTGTGTCTAAGACGTGATTCCCTGTAGTTTTGTCAAATTTAGGATAGATTACATATTATTGAATAAATATATTTTTTATTAAGCAAAAAAATTGTATAGTGTGCTTTTAAATTAAAACTAACTTGTTTTTAGAAATTTAATCATTATCTGTAATCTAAGCAAGCAATGTATCACTGTCGCATTTAGGTCATTTTTGTCAAATTTACAGTAGCTAAAACGTAAATGAGACGTTTAAAGTACCTAAATGTGACAATGAATTTTATGCATGTCAATTACTTTTAAAATATTCATTTAATTGCTATCAATTTTCAAAACACTTAAAAAAGAGTTGAAATACATAAAATTTAACGTTGAAATTGAACTACTTAATAATAACTTAAAAAAATAACTTTTAGATACATAATATTAAATATATTATCATTAGTAAGGAATAGTTCAACGTTCATATTTTTAACACTTTTAACTTTAACCATGTAAAAAACAAGAAGTAACCAATGAATGACCAAAACAGCATTAATTTTACCAAAGCAATATAGATTTTAATCAAATAATTTGCTTTTCAGTTTGCCGTTAAATCGTATTTGCTTTTTATCTTCCGTGTAGCCCTCAATATTTTATTTTTGTTTTCTGGAATAACTGGATCGAAATAATTATGAAGTTTAGGCTTCTTCATATCTTCTGTTTCTGCTGTAACTTTACTTAGAGGTTGTTTTAGCGACTGACTTCGAGTTTTTGCTGTACAATGTTTTTGTAACGCTGTTTTTGCTTTTCCAAGCTTTAATTATTCTTTCTTTTCAATTTTTGTCTCTGTTTTTCTTTTTTCACTTAATTCTCCTGTTTTATTTTTTTTTCATATGTGTTACAGTTGTTGAACATTTCGCAAAGTTTTATCGTGCTGCTTTTCGCTTTTTGTATGGATTTTTATTTCTTGGTGAAACAGTTTTTAACATCTGAGTCTGATTCTGTTTGCGTTCCAGACTGTTCTTGAATAGAATTTGATCTGTTTTTGCACGTTATTTTTTTAAATATGCATTCATTGTTTTCAAAAATTCAAAATCTTCATCACTTATATTTGTACGCAGTGTTAATTTTGTTTGGACTTATACATCATATTTTATTGGCGAAGTTTTATTAGTATACTGCATAGTGCCCGATTTGAAAACTTAGGCTGACAGAACAGTCAGCATTCGTCATAAAGTCCTAATTAGACATAGTTATTAAATTATTGTTAACGTCAAAATGAGGAGAAATATTGTTCACCTTAGCAACAAGATCACCATTAATGGTTTATTCATTAACATAAAAATTATCGGTAAAAACCGATTTATTAGCTGAAAAGATGTCAATGAACAAATCATAGCTAATAGCTAAACCCTCATCAGCTAAAGCCATTGGTGGGTATGTCTCATCTAAAATTATTCGATTAATTAAATTTATTTTTCTGGTTTTGTAATTTTTTATAGCATTGGTGGACAATGGAATCGAAAGATGATTCTGGAACAGCACACCGATTGAATGGGAAAATGTCAGATTTTTTTAAATCCATTTTAAATTTAAGTGTTTTGAATCTACACACGAATTTCCAGAGCTTCACTCATATAAGGGTATTGAATAATCCAGTGATCATATGTGTTTATTCTTTGCTTAAATATATATCGTTATTATTACATTATATTTTTAATTGAAAAATTTAAAAACTATTTTTGTAATTTGATCATTTGAAACACATATTTAAATACCCAGCCAAAGTGAAACATTAATGAATGCTCATGTGAAAATTCCTAATTTATTAATTTTACAAAGCTTAATTAATCAGGATTTCTGCTTTAAATACCATTTTAATACAATATGTGAAAATACCACACAAACTTACCTCAGTAAATCTCCTAAAATCTTCTCCGTATTTGACGGATCTAATTCGTCGCTAATAGATCTCTGAAAAAAAATCAGTAAGCAAAAAGCGTAGAATATTCTAGAACAACTCTAATTTTCTAGCACTAATGTGTCGTCTTTTCCCGTTTTCTCTTCAGTTACGTGAAACAGACGTTCGAGGCCTTGGTGTTGATAGGATTATTTGATCTTCAAAGTTAAAAAGTGTGAAACAGTGATAACTGTTTCTGATTATTTGCCGCATTTAGAGAGTTATGGAGGCGCTTGATAATGAATTAAGTATAGTAATAAGAAAGTATTTTAAAGTAAAACGTTTTAAATGCAGCGAAATGTTTCACGTTTTGTTCTCGAAGTTCGTATGTTACATTATGTAGCACTTATATACAATTATTGTGTTAGGATTTTAGGTACAAGAACATTGTTGCATTTAGGGGTCATCACATTTAGACACAATGACCTGATAGTGCTACAGTGTTTAATTTTCAGCAACAAAACACACTAGAAATATTAATTTATAAACGGAATGAAAATTTTTTAGTTAATAAAAAATTAAAAAAAAATCATTTTTATTTAATACACTTTTTAGTTGCAAATATTCCTCGCTGTATTAATGTCAGAAAATGTTTTAAGTAAACTCGTCTTAATTTTAAATATATATGCGTCTGAAAAAGAAAAGAAAAGAAGAAGAAGAAGAAACATTGAGCATTTTATATTTAAAAATGTATGAAGGTTGCAAAAGTTATCGGCTTTGCAAACTATTTTAGCATTGTATGAATATTTTAAGGCTGCAAATTATACAAAATTTTAAATGTTTTCAAATTATGCAGTTTTTAAAATAGGTAATATTATTAAGGATATATGTAATTGGGCCATATGAGTTAGCTATTATTAAAATACAAAATTGATTTTTTGGAAAATCAGTGACTTTTTAAGGCATTTTATAAGTCATTTTATAACTTATTTTTATTTTCTTCCTTAAAAATATTTTAAAGAAAATCTTTTGTCAATAAAAATTAGGTAATCAACAAAAAATTCTATAGTATTTTTATTACGTAATTTAATTACACAGTACTCAAAATATTTTGACTTAAGATATGCAGAGACGATTTAACAAATATTTGTGTATTAAAAGTTAGCTTAGGCCGACGTTAACAATAATTTGAATTTTAACTGGAATATTTTTTAATTAGATTAAAGCCCACCAGAGGTTGTATCTCAGTTTTCCCAGCTGCACAATTTTGAAGCAAATTCAAGGCGAAGTTATCAACTGTGAAGTTAATTCAAAACGTTTTCCCGCGTCGCATCAGTGAAGACACCGCGAAAATAAATACAGAACGTTTCACAAGTCATCACCCCTGACAGAACTTGAGAACTCACATGTGCTGAACTTATTTTGTGGCTATGTTCTTATTTTTGAAAAGAAATCGAATGTTTTGTAATTTAAAAAAACATAACATTCTTTAGGCAATTGTAAAAATGACTGAAATCAGAAGTGTCAAATTAAACAAGGTTTTATGCAATGATATTCTGATGAACTGCTTATTCTTGTATTTTTTTTTTAGAAAGAAAAGAACATTTCCTCAGGGGGTATCCTGAACCCTCTGTAGTCTCATTAATTTTATATTTTCAATTTCCTATTGATTGTGTTATATCATGATTGTAGTATATTTTGGATTTTATTTTACACTGTGATACATCAGTTTACACACATTTTACACTGTGATACACCAGTTTACACACATTTTACACTGTGATACATCAGTTTACACACATTTTACACTGTGATACATCAGTTTACACACATTTTACACTGTGATACATCAGTTTGGACAGGGATTTTATGTAATCCGAATACCCAAATAGTAATACTTACTTACCTGCCAGTCAAGAAACATCTGCATCTGATAAAGAAATTGAATAAAATCTCTTGTACGAAAGGTACTTATGGAAATGTAAACTGGATTTACTATACTTATATCTAATTTAGAAATCTTACAATTTTTGTTTCGGAAAAACAATTTTGGTTGTCATTCCATAATATTTAGATGTAAGATAACATATATCCTAATCTACTCAATAGCAATAGCATACTAAAATCACCCAAAAATAGGCATACTTGGAGACTTCTAAAACTATTGGATAATCATGCATAATCTTGTCCACTGTCAATTGACTATTTTAGCAAATGTGATTTGACGCTATAAAGTGATTTTTGAGATAGCTTTTTGATAGTATCCACATTCAATTTAAACCGCAGTGATACTAACATCGTTCATATTTTATGCAAACTTAAGTTGTAGAATCAATTTCGAAAGATTAAGCAACCATTTTTTCCCTTCATCCAGACTTTCTGCTTAATATTTCGTAATCGGGATTATTTTAATGATTTTTTATAGTGTATGAAATGCAATTGCAAGGAAAAAGAGAAAAAAGGAAATATATGTATCATGTCAAATATGTAAAGTGATAAAACAAAATGTTTTATTTTTTTCGAACAGATGATGTATAAAATTCCATCAAAAGTTATACCTAATTTAAAAAAAAACTGGCATGCATTTACATGCATAATTTCATATTAATCGGCATAATTTAAAACTCCATTGGGAAATTTTAGCATCTATAATTTAACATTTAAATCAGTTATTCAAATGCGCCATTTTATTTTCAATGGATAGCAAAATTTGACAATAGTCTGAATTCTTATAGAAGAGCATTATGACGTAAAAGAAAATGCTCCATATTTTCCAAACGAATCAACCAAATTGAACCAGAAACGATGCAGCTAAATACGGGTACCTCACAAATATAATTAACAAATATCAAGTTATACAAACTAACAAAAAACAAACCATTTTCTAGTCTTAATAGTAAACCTCAACTGATGTTTCGGCAATTACAGTAAATGAAAAAAGGGAAATCGTTAATAAAGCTTATAATGATAAAAGCAAATTAAAATTTCTGAGACATAAAGCTGCGGGAAATTTTTAATCATGAGCTTTGTAAAGTATTCTTAGAAAATAAAATGATGGTGAAGTAAGCACTTCGATTATTAAGATTTCTATTTAGTTTATAAAAACGGATGAATGGTATCAGTTCGAGGACACAGCGTCATTACTCACCAAAATTGCTCACCAGAGACACATAAAGATATTTATGATAAAAAATAGTAATAAAGCAAAATAAAAATTGAACTTTTAAAGAGGAATATAAAATAAATGATATATCAGACATCTAAAATGCAGTTTTTTTTTTCAAAATTGTGTACATAAAAAATACTTTTTTTATGATATATAATTAAAATACAATTTGCATAAAAAAAAATCTGCAGGTATGAAGCACACAGCCAATAATTTGCTATCGCATACATGATTGTGCGTTCAGCGATCATTAACGTTTCTTTAATTCTCTAGAAGAACTTTCGAAATGTGATCAGAGGCTTTCTCATAGTTCCATATATGACTCTAAAAAAGATTTTCAGCAAAGTTATTTTAAATTTTTTACAATGGTAAAATCTTTTTAGTAACGACAAAAGTATTTCCCCAAGTTTCCCCAAACATTTTTATGAGAGCAATTTTAATATTCGCATCATTTTCAAATTTCTTTTTTTATAATATATATATATATATATATATATATATATATATATATATATATATTATTAGATGATTGTTTATAAATGCTACACAACACTCGCATCGCATACTCTTGAGTGATCCGAAATTAATTTGAGAATGAACATTTTATAAAACTGTTATGTTTTTAGTCAGTCTAATGCTAGTGATAAAGTTTGCGAGCATTTGTTGCTTTTTATAATCTTTCAGGAAAGTAGTATCAATAATATAAATACCAACAATGAAAAATTGTGAATCGTAAATTTACAAAATTTAGAAAAATAAAATTTAACAATATTTAAAAATATATATATATATAATAAAAGAAAGTTTAACAATGAATAACGTTATATTTTCGTGAAATATCGGATGGAATATGTCATTCTCCCTTTCAAGATATATTTAAGAATGAAAAATATGTCTAAAATATGTTTATCACGCAAGACAAAAAAAAAAGATTTTTATTACAAATTAAAAAAACAAAACGTTAAAAAGAGTTGTAAGTTTTTAAAACTTATTGCTGTGCACATATATAAAAATGTAATTACTATTTTCTTTTGTACTGAAAGACAATAACATAAAATTGTGAAACTGCTTATAGAACAAACAGCTGTATGTGTCAGAATTTCTGAACAGAAGTGTCAGATGTTTAAGCAATCAGTCTGTGAAAAATCTTTGGCAACAAAGTTACTAAATGCTCACGAAAAAGTTACTTTTAGCTACAGTTTTATAAACTCCTTTGTTTCTTAAATGAAACAAAACTATTGTGACACAAGTCTACAAAGTATAACTTGATGATTCCTTACAGGTGTACACTGTAATACGTATTTCAATATTATGTATTTTTTACTTACCCATTAAAATATCATTTCCGCTATATAGTATACTACTCTTAAAATTGGTATCGAGTTTTTAAATTTTTAACGTAGCAAAATTCAATGTTCATAATTCAAGTGTTGTTAATTTGACATTCTTCTGTGGTTTTAAAAGTATTCCTAGTATCTATATTATAAAGTACAAACGTGTCCGTGCGTAACGCTGACGTCATTTTGTGAATGGCAACACTTGACAGTGAAATTTCAGTTTTGCGACTTTTGCTATTGCAATTTTTTTAATTTCTAAACATCGCACATTTTCAATTGAAAAAAAAAATCTACTTTCAAATGCTATTTGTTCGAAAACTGTATCGTAATTTGCTTGAAATCTGTATTGAAATTTACTCATTTTTTATGGCTTTTAAAATAATTTTCAAGGATGACTTTTTTTTTTTTTTTTTTAATGTATCTCTGTTGCGTGCAGACTTTTGCGAAAGATAAATCCTTCACTTAAATTAATATAAACAGTTCAGTATTTGTTTCCGGCTTATATTTTATACTGAAAAACTTCATCAATATAATAAAATAAAAAATACATAAATAAAAGACATGTAATCGAACTACGCGCTTAAACCATTGAAATTATCAGAATCGAAAAGGCTGCTGTCTAAGCGATTTCTTCTGCTATTAACTCCAGGCACGAGGCCACTATTGGTATTATTAGTGGAAAATCTAAAAAAATATATATTAAATGTAAAAAATCTGTTAAGAGTTTTCAATTAAAAGAATGGTTTTCATCTATATTCAGTAACCCGGGAAGACCTAGTTAGATTTTAAAAATAATAATAATAAGTTGTAAGTGACGCAAGCATTCCATAACCATCACAAAATTATTTTAGCATTTCATTATAAATATTCAATCGTTTTCATAAATAATTAAGTTTGTTACAAAATGTATCAATACAAGTTTTTTTTCTTATACACATGGCTTTTGATGCGTTGCTATATATTTAAATTTATTAATACAAGATAGATTACTGAATTTGACATGTAAGCCTTGTTCGATACTATTTCATCTGATTCCTAATAGCAAATAATTTATTTGAAAACTAAATTTCAGAGAGCACATACCCGTAAAAATGTCTTCATAATTCTATTTTTTTGTATAGTTAATAATAATATAATGAATTTCTGATGAAAGTTTTTGATGAATTCCACAGAAATAACAGTGTTTTATACTTTTAACATAGCTTCAGAAACCTCCCTTAGATTATTTATTATTTGATAAAAAGTATCTAAAAGGAGAAAGTATGAGGAACGTCAACTGCATTGATGCTTCCTGAGTCGTGTGCTTTCTATAAGTATTTTGATCTCATTTGTGTAAAAATGGTATTTATTCATTATTAAATCCGTTAAAGCAAGTTGTAAAAGGTGTTCCAAACTAAACCAGGCCCATTCAAACCACACAAAATGAAGAGTTTGGGCCGATGTTCTCGGGTTCGAAACCAGCGAGCTCTAGGTTGGGTAAATGTGCAATGTTTTCAGGGTTTTCTTTGCATAAACTGAGCTCCATAATACAGGTTGTCATAAAGTCTTTCCATGATTACAATAATTTATTGCAAAAAACTAATACAATTACGTATATACTTGTTTCAATATATTGTAAAGACATTTATGAAGTTCTCAATACAAGTACTTACGTCAGTAAATTTCGACGTGAGCACCCTTGGTAGCTCGAAGAATGTTAATGCGATATTCCATTTCTCACCACGTATTGCCCAACAATTGGGCAGTCACACTAGACACAGCATCTGCGATCCTGACCTTGAGTGTTTCAATATTTTTTACTGGTGTTACAAACACTCTGTCCTTTATGTACCCCCAAAAGAAAAAAATCTAGAGGAGTAATATCGGGTGTGCGAGGAGGCCATGATGTTGGTCCATCTCATCCGATCCGTTTTCCAGGAAATTTGTCATGTAAAAAAAAAAAAAAAACTGAAGAACATGACTTTTCCATAATAAAAATTTTACATTCTTACATTCAATGGTTATTTCGTAATAATTTTTTGTAATCAGGGAAAGACTTTACGACCATCCTATAGAACAGAGATTTAATTGCCTGGTCCAATTTCTGCCGCGACCGCATCATGCTTTTAAATCTCGCAAGTAATGAAGCCTGCACTTTTCATGAAATTAAAAATTTGTGATTAAAATAAATAAAATCTGTAGTTTTTTTTTAAATAGAAAATATAACTGAGTGAAAATTGAAATATTTTCGTCCTATTTTAAAAGAAAATTGAATTTGGAAATATATTTACCCCATACTACCTTACGGGACGAAATCGGTGGTTTTTTTACATGCTTTTTTTCTCTGAAATTGTATGGCACAGTATTCATGGGCATACCGTTAGATTCAAAATTTAAAGTAACAGAATAGGAAGTTAGCGCTCGTTCTATTATGATGGTCATTGCTTGTACTAGAAGGATAATTCGGGTCACTTTCCTTTCAAAAGTTCTCCCTTAAGGCACCTCTCCTACAGCATTGTGACCAAATCTGGAGGATGGTTAACAAAATCCTATCCCAAACTGAACTAACATTTTATTTCTTTGTATTAAAGCACATTTTTTGAAAGCTTTCACCACCTTTAAAGTGAATTTTTACAATTTCCGCCCGCTGTTCGATTTTGTTTGATTAAATCTCAATGGTTACAGAAAACAGCAAATAAAAATCTCTAACTTGATTTATTCGCGAAAAAAATGACGGCAAATTTCAAATATCTGTTCAAATTGGGACACCCTTTTCTAAATATATGAGCTGTGTTGCAATAGTAACAGATTTCTCACTAGTGCTCCTTTGGCGTTTGGATATTTTTAGATATCTGATTGTAAATCTAAATATCGGGTCATAAATAACAACATATTCGTGTTTCATTCACTTAAGGATTTACTTTTTATTTCTTTTAATAATTTCATAAGTGATTTCCATATAAATTCATATTATCATACAAAAGTAGGAATTGAAACTAGTACAGATATTAACTAAGTCATATTTTATTTATAAAAATATTAGCTATATTTAATTTATTAATACCAATTTCAATATTGCATTAAATATTTAAACATTGCTTGTACGAATTTTTAACACTATCTAATTAAGGCATCAAAGTTCCTTTCAATTTTAAAATTCCAAATATATTTTTCCTATAGATTCAATTCCCGATCGCGTGGATGAACGAATATTGCTTGTAACAATTTTATAAATACACCACTTAATAATTATTTCAAAAAACATTATAAAAATAAGATTACCAAAGGTTGATACAGATTTGTTGTTAAATGAAATAAAAGTTAAAGTATTAAAAACTCTAGTTAGTCTTTCAATACATGGAACCGTATTTTAATTCTCTTGGATAATTTTCAGTTTGAGCATGCTAAACATATTATTTCATTCCTTTGTTAGCATGAAATTATTTATGTTGTTTTTGATGGTAAAAATAGCATTTGTTTATTATACAAATGCCATTTTTGTAAAATTCATTAAATAGCTTCATGTGTACTTCACCATAAAATATTCTAATCAGCCAAAATTAGTATCATCCTTTTTAAACTACAATTCCAAGAATATCTAACGTATAAAATATGCCTGAAGAACAGAAATATTAACAAGAATAACTTGGGTATGTGTAAGTGTTTCCACGTCTCGATAAGAGGATTAATTTGTTCAGTGTAAATTGAAAAATGTCATAGTTAGACACAGCAACATATATGTTTACTTCAAAAACTAGAATGTTATTCATTTCACATTTATTTTATATCAATACCACCTTAACCAGTAGATTGAGAGTGCGCTCTACACGTAACGAAACTACAGTAGTCGCTAAGTTTTACAGCAGTTTGTAGTGTAGAGCGCTACATTTTGAACTATGTAGTGTAGTGAGTAGCGCGATAAAAAAAAAAAAAAAAAAAAAAAAAAAAATCAGTAGTTTCTACTGAGAATTTACTCTACTTTTAACGTATACTTAGACGCGGGGGATGTGTTATTTTACAAATTAGGTGGCCGCATTTTGCTTCTCTTGGGAAAATGTGTTCTGCTCAACAATTTGCGAACTTCTGTGGCAAATCTCAGCTGCAGCATTATTCGGAGGTTTTACTGTACATGTCAACGGTAATTTTATATACCAATGCAACAATAAAAATAATAAATAAAATTTATGCAGTGTATTATTGTGCATAAATATGTTATACACAAGAGTAGCCCTCGTTATATTTATCGTTATTCTATAGCTATGTTTTTGTGCCACCCCAAAAAGCAAGTTGTAGTTAAATCGCATTTTTACTTTCCGTACACATACAGTGCAAGGAAAGTATTGTAATCATGATACAAACCCGATTAGGGAAATATCGGTATATTTTTACATTTTGAGCTGCCTTGAAATTGTTTTAGCATTTTTTTTACAATGATTCTATATGTATGGATGGATGTATGCGTGCTGTATATTAAAATTTCCTACCGTTTTCTGCTCACCTTTTTAAATTTAGGATCTGATTTCATATTTATTGTTATATTGCTATTTATTTAAATTCACAGTATTCTGTAAAGTGTTCAAAAAATCGATTTTTCTTAAGTAACTGTATTTAAATATTGATTTTATTAATTTTATTAATCTTAATTTCGCTAAGATATTTGTAATACTTGTATAAACTAAAATTTTGGAGACAAAAACAAAACATATTCTTGCATATTAACTTTCTTCATTTTTTAACGGCTTCGATTATATAGCACTTACTTAATTGTATCCCGGCAGACGCGATATAACGAGGAGTCACTGTATTATTTAATCCATGTCTTCAATTTCAAGTGTAAATGTAACCTTTTGACAAAATCTAAAAGTAAGAAAGTAGTGACTACTTTTGAAACGTAGTCTTCTTAAGATGCCATTCCGTGATTTAGAAGTGGCTTATTTGGGCGTTATGTACATATTTTCCTCCACTGTAACATTAATATTAAATAAAATTCCACACTTAAAATTATATCAAAATCAATTTTTTTCAATGTGGTTGCACTTAAATTCAGTCAAATGAGAATCAAAAATAAATTATAAATAAAGGAAAACCTTAAATTAAATGTTGATAGGCCTTTCATAAAAGAATTTTCAGTATTATTACTAGGTTGAGCAAAAAGTTCTGGGAAATTTGTGAAAGTTGCGTTGTTATGCGCAAATTAACAACAAAAGAAATAAGGACTATTCTTCAAAGTAGAGACCATCATAGTCCACGACTTTCTGATTTGACAGATTCCGGATTTGCTGGAAGTACCATGGCGGCTCCTTGGAATCGAAAAACTCTTGACATGCTTCTTCAACTTCATTAAAGAATCCAAATCGACGGCCCTTGAAAAAGTGTTGCATTGATCGAAAGAGGCCATAAACGGATGGAGCCACGTCTGGATTGTAGGTGGGGTTGGAAGGATTTCGACGCCATCCAACTGTGCAAAGTTGTCCGTGGTCCTCTGTGCCACGTGCGGTTTGGCATTGTCCTGCTGAAACAAAGCGCGCTTTCGGCGGACCAATCTTGGATACTTCTGCACCAATTTGTCGTAGACGCGATCCAACTTCTGGCAATAGAGCTTGGAATTGATGGCATGATCATTTGGAACCAACTCAAAATGCAAAACGCCTTCAAAGTTCCACCACACGCAGATCATGACTTTCTTGACGAATCGATTGTGCTTTGGAACTGCTGGCGTGTCTTGCTCTTGTTGAACCCAACGCTTCCTTCGATCGTGATTGACCAAGAAAACCCACTTCTCGTTTTGATGTCACAATTCTTTGCCAGAATCGGTCATTCAATGGATTGTTGAGCAATTGCCTACAAATCTCGACTTTTTTTGCGGCTTGTGCTTCGGTGAGCTCATGCGGATCCTAGCGAGGCTTCTTGTGGACAAAGTCAAATTGATGCAACTTGTTGACAACAGTCCGCTGCGAAACACCAAGCTCTGCAGCCAAATCACGAGTGCTCGATGAAGGCTGAGTTTCCACAGTGGCTACCAAGTCACTTTCATCCAAAACAGTTGGCTGGCCAGAACGAGACATGTCTTTGAGATTAAAATTGCCTTCTTCGAATAGCTTAAACCATCTGCCCACAGTCTATTTTGTCGCTGTACCAGTACCTTCACCCCCATTAATCTCATCGACGGCTTTCAGAATCGTTAGACCTTTTCTCCAATAATACCGGATCAACACATGCAAATCATACTGTTTAATAGGCATTTTGGAGCTGAAATTCCTGAACTCCTGTAGATATACCACTAGTACTCCTTATATACGATACAAATTCTGGTAACTATTAGATTAAAAATTTCCCAGAACTTTTTGCTGAACCTAATATTATTCTATTTAACGAAAGCCATTTTTTTTCACTGCAAATTATTTTTTGTTTCATAAGATATTTTTACTAATAATGAAATAACAATGAATAATTACTTCTGAAAATTAAAGGCATCTGTTATTTTGGTGCCAAATGCATTTTTATTAATAATTAATCAACTCCTACCATCTCGTTACAAAAAGCTGCATTTTATTGGTTTTCACACTGTTTTCGTATAATACTTCCCCCTCAGTATAATTTTTCATATCAAATGAAAAATAATACTCATACATAACTAAACATGAATTTGTTGTTGTTGTTGTTGTTGTTAACAGTTACTTAAATAAAGAATTTTTTCGTTAAAATTTTTAACAATGTCAACTCTGATATACAGTGTTGTAACATGTATTGGAAAGGAAAACTATATAACCCTACTAGATTTTCAAAATATTTTAATAAAGGCCTTCGTAGGACTTTTGGGTACTCTGCTTCCAGAAAGGCTCCCTTTACACACTTATCTGTATTTTCTTGATTATTTTTCTAAAAAAATCATCCAGCTTCAGAAATGTGTGCTATTATTTAGTTACGGAATGGAAAATGCTAATATTTACATTCGATATATATATATATATATATATATATGTATTTTTTTAAAGTAAAGTAACTATTAAATATGTAAAGTTTTTTAATATCCTGGTATCAACATTCCACAGATAAAAAAATAAAAAATAAATACATGAATGATATTGCTATTAAGGTAGAAGGGTAGAAGATACTTTAATTTCTGCGGTATTTTTTCAATGACTGAGAGAAAACACGGAGATATTTTTTAACCTGGACTTTGTTAATCAAATGTCAAGTAAGGTGAAAGTTTTGGACCTGAGGCCCATATTGACCTAACACAAAAAGATGGTCCTGAATAATACGAGCCTCAAGTCTCAGCATCCAAAAGATACCAAGGTTAGAGATAAATAAAAGATACTTTGAATCAAATCTACATTTACGAAGGCTTTCAAACAATTTCGGGAAATTGGTTCTTAGATTACTAGTATAAAACAGTCAAACTCTTTCGTATGGCTGGACAATGAAAATTTTATTGTTTTCAGAAATTAACTTTCCGATTTATCGGCATATATGTACATAATGTGACAATTTCTGAATTGTAGAACTGGATGACTTTGTTTTTATGATAAAAATTGGAGAATTTAGAACAAAATTTTTTGAAAATTATGTCAAATAATTATAATTTTGTATTGAAAATAAAAATTTTTATTTAAATTTTTTCTTAAGGGAGGGATGCTCACTATCTTTGGCTAAACAAAAAACACGTTTTTGAGTAACTTGTTTCTTGAACTAGAATGAAGATATAAACTCGGAGGTTTTTGTACCATATACCATGTTTATTGAAGTTTAGATAAGATCCATGATTTTTTTTCAATTGAAAATATTTGAGAATTATATGATATGACGTAGTACATGTCAAAGTGCCCTACAACCCAGCGATCATTTTCCCGACTCAGTCATTTGAAACCAATATTTTGATTACAAGCCTAAAGATTATGATATTCTCTGGAGCTTGTACCAACATTTAATTTAAAGAGTTCATAATTGACAAATTGGAAAAGAAAAGGGTTCTTTTTAAAGGTACATATTTTTTTTAAATTTAGTACTCTATAAAAAATACTTAACAAATAAAAGTGATTCATTTTGTTGGTATAAGTTACAACAAAAAGCAACTTTTTTCACTTAAAAATATAAAAACGACGATCAGCCAAATAGTTCCGTAAGTAAATCCAGTTTGAAAATACTGGAAATACTGACGAAACCTGCGTCATCTGAAGCAAAGTTTCAAATATTTTCGATTGGGAAAACGTGGAGCTTGTCTAAATGTGAATAAATTTAGTACAAAAATCCGTGAGATGATATCTTGGTTCAAGAAGTTTTTTCTTTCTTTGGGGGGGGGGGGGGGGGGCGGAGCTCTTAGTTTTGATGGGGAAAGGGGGGCAAAAATAGTAAAATATTCCCTTAATAATCTTCTTCTTAATGTTTATTTAATTTCTTTTTTAATCAGGCGATGTGATTCGAGAAAAAATTGATTAGATTGAAAATGTCTCTGATTTTATTTTATTTAAAAAAAAAAAAAGAAACTTGGAAAATTAATAAAAAAAAACTGTTTATTTGTATTTTATGTTTATTATCTTAGGTCAAAAAGTTGCTAAAAAAATGTATCTCTGCCTATAAAAGCATTTTGATTTTCAATGTGTGAAGGAAAGTTAAGCAATTATTTCTTATATTGAACAATGTATAAAAGTTTTAATACAAATACTTTGTAAATGGCTCAATATATTTTGTAAAATTATCAGAGTTTATTGCCAAATGAATACATTTCAAAATGAAGATATACAACGTGTTTAATTTATTTTATGGTTAAAAGTGAAATGACTGAATTGAAAAACTACTTAAAAATGTTTATCTCAACCTTAAGTTGTTAAAATTTCTCATGAATTCAAATATTACAACAATAACACAATGAAAACAGACAAGATAAAGATATACCGTATAAACAAATTTCTATTTAGATCCAAAATAATTCATACTTGGTAGTAGTATTATGATATATATATATTCTGATATTCATAGATCAAATTAAACTAAACTTTGTTTTAAGAAAACGTTCAGTTTTTTTCTTTAAATAGTTTAATCAAATTTTAAACAAATCACAAAATTAGAACATAATTAAAAAGTAATTTGAATGTTCTTCCTGTTAAAATAATCAAGCAGGGCGGTCGGTCTGCCAAGCCAAGCTAAAAAAAAAAAATCGCCAAACAAAGAACGCCAAACAAACAACGCCAAGAACTGGACTTCAGACCGCTACTGCTTACCTACAGCAATCAACTTCGCAATGTTAAATCGACCAAACATGCCAGATTAAAATATCAGATATCAAATGAACCAAGCGTCATTGAAAAAAAAAAACGAAAACTAAAAGAATCTAATAAAGAATTTCTTCAATTTGAGACCAAACTCATCTTCATAAGTGATTTATAAACAGAAATATAGATTTTTTTTTAAAAACGTCGAGTTACTTAAAATGATCACTGTTTTCTTCGTCAAACTTTTTTTTTCAAACAACCTACAGATTTAAATATAGGACAGAAATGAAAAAGAATTGCATTTTTGGACAAGTAATAACCTAATCTATGTGCTTTTATAAAATACAGTGAAAAAATAAATACATTTCTAGCCTTAATTAGCAAAAAACTGTTAATTAACTTGGCAACTAAAAAATTATGCTAAAACAGAGATAAAACCCCGCCAACGACCGTGTACCATCTATATTATAATAGCACAAATCAGTTACGGGTTAATCATATCAAATTTCATCTGCAAGTCAGCCATTTTTTCTGAAGATATTTTTTTTAAATAAAACTTCATAATTATAAGAACACACATTTTATCAGACAATTAAATGTGACTGCAAATTGTGGCCGATGACTTGTTTCCAACAGGAATAAGAATGAGAAATTGCCGAGTTAGAATATCGATCTGGGTTGCTTAGTGGTAAAACGTTAGTACGGTACGCTGAAGGTCCCAGGTTCAAGTCCTGGCGCAGGTCAATTTTTCACTCATGTTGGTTTGGTGCATTTAATTATCTGATAAAATGTGTGTTCTTGTAATATTGTAAAATGAAGTAATCAGACGTAGTGTTCATGCTTTTAATATATGTATAATTTACATTTTTAGAAAGATCTTAAAAAAAAAATTAATTTTGTGGGATTAATTTTTCGGTACCTTCTGAAATGTATACATTGAGAGTTATCGACATTTAAAATTTCTTTCCAAACGTAAACAAACTTTTCGAAATGGAATTGAATATGATTAATTTATTTCTATAAAACCACTGTAAAGGACAAGCATTTCGTTCGCAGGCTGAGATCCTTTGACGTCATTTTTCTATAAATTAATGGAATCCAGTTGTTAAATTGTTTTTGTTTTAGAAGTTAAGTTTCCACTTAAATTTATTGTAAGAGTACAGTGTTTAATTGAATAAAATAATGTAAATCTAAGAAATTGCTAAGATATTTTGCTACTTTTCACCATTAACTACGTTTTATAAAGATTCGCCAATCAATGGGATTTAATGCTAATAATAAAAGAGCATGATATCACGTTTGATTTCAAAAGCAGCGCTGACGCGCTATGTACATATTCCATTTTTACTCATCTCATGGATTAGTCAGTGATATTTTTTAACGAAGGATAACAAGTATTATAACAAGCCATATTTAGTATGTTGTTTTTAAGAGTGCAATTAGTTTAATTGAAAAATCTACTGGTATTTCTAGTTAACCCTTTAAACAATAACTGAAAGTAAAATGTAATTTTACATAACATTCTCATGTTAATTTCATAGAGTAGATTACTTATATTATGTATAATCTATTTAAAAAAAAAAGAAATATATCTACAAAAAATAACTTTTCAAAAGTAAAAAAACAGCCAAGCTTAAAAAAAAAAAAAACGAAAGTTGTGGCTAAAAAATGGTGTGATATCAAATTTCCAAGCTTTTATTATAGTACTTATTTAACCTTTTTCCATTAAAGAAGTTATCATATATATAAGTCGAGTGCTACGTATATGTTAATAGAAATCGTTTTCTCCTGTACTAAATACATCCTAACGTGTTTCTGAAAATTCAATTTTTTTTCAAATTATGCATGATGGGCTTGGCGGCCATCTTTCCATATTTCTAAGCACCCAAATTTCTAAAGTAAAAGCGTAATATGTTTGCAATGTAATATGTTTATAACAATGTCGAACTTCAGATTTTAACTACGGACAGATAAATTGAGGAAGACTGATATTTTGATAAATTGATTTTTACTACTTTGAAATGATTAATTACTCTAAAAAATAAATCATAAGATGAATCCTTAAGATAAGTCATCATTATTTTAAGACACAATTTTCAGAACATACAAGTCCATAAACGAAACGCTTAAAATATTTGTTTAAGTTACAATTTTGAACTTCGGATTTTAACTACGGATAGGGGTGCTTAGAATTTTGTGTATAATGTGGAAAGATGGCCGCCAAGCCCATCATGCATAATTTGAAAAAAATTGAATTTTCAGAAACACGTTAGGATGTATTTAGTACAGGAGAAAACGATTTCTATTAACATATACGTAGCACTCGACTTATATATATGATAACTTATTTAATGGAAAAAGGTTAAATAAGTACTATAATAAAAGCTTGGAAATTTGATATCACACCATTTTTTAGCCACAACTTTCGTTTTTTTTTTTTTTTAAGCTTGGCTGTTTTTTTACTTTTGAAAAGTTATTTTTTGTAGATATACAATAATCTAATATTTGTAACTTTTATTTAAAATTGACACGGAAGAGAAACATATAATAGGCCAGAAAATTTGTTCTCCATTTTATACGATTATAATGGCTCAAAAATCCTTTCTAAGAACATGTTTAAACTGAAAACACGTCAAAATAAAGTAGATTCCTATTAATTAATTGATTAATTAACTTTTTTAAGTTCAGTACCCATCATAAATTGAAATAAAGTTAACTGTATCTATAAAGAAAAGCTCAACACAGCAAGTTCTCTGGAACTCATACTCTTATAAAAAGTTGACACATAAATACTATTCAATGCTTTATTCAAAATTCTACAAAATGAATAACCGATATATACGTTTTTTTGATCAGAAGATTTCAGTATTATGAGAGCTTTTACTTTTTACACGTGAAATCTATTAAAGTCTTTATACTTGACGCCTTGTTCTTGAAAATAGTTCTTTTTTAATCCACTGTCAAAAGAGATTCTTTCTTTTGCTTCTATTTGAAATGCGAAGATTTTCATAAAACGCCTCTTCATCTTTCGTAAAAAGGAATAATGGGATCTTTTTACTTCTACACATCCATTTCAGCCTCTCAATTTTGTTCTTGTCAACAAAACGTATATAGTTTCATAGAAAATTGTTGGATTAGCAGGTTTTTAAAAGGAAAAAAGCGGAAAAAAATTCTAAAAACTATTTATTCGTGAAATTTTCTTTTCAGTAACAAGCTTCTCTTAAATTCATGTTGTAAAATTAGTTTTTATCCGTAGTTTGATTTATTTACATTTTTTATTTTAAGTATTTAAAATACGCTCTATTAGAAACACTGTAATTCTTGCGTCATTCTATAGAAAACGATACTTTTTTGGTTTGTGGTAGTTAATTTTTGACAGAAATACTTTTTAGAAAAATGAATATTAGGAAAAATATATATATTTTTAGAAAAAATGTTTTGAAGGTCTTACATAGTATAACACATTACAAATATACACTAGTTGAAGAATAATGATTTGTGAACTATATTGCAATCAACAGAAAGTATGGTGGAAGTGTTTTGATACGGTCGATTATCTGCACAAGGGATATAGGCCGGGGGCGAGGTGCCCTCCGTGCGGGTCTTTCTAAAGAAACTTAACTCGTATTTACGCGAAGTAAAACCCCGAACGGTTAGGTTGACAAGTGTGACGTGGGTTTGAACCCAGCACCTTCAGTCTAACTAGCTTTGAGAGCAGAACTTCTCAGTCACGGGTGGGCTCAATGAACGAAGGGATACATATATGATATATAACTCCGTTAGATGTTACCACTGATTCCCTCTATCTTTTATTAACATTTTCATTTATTTTGTGAATGAGATAAATATATTATTTATTAGATAAAGTCTTTCTTTTCTCTAAATATTCCATTATGTGTAACTTACACTTTGTTATGGGAAAATACAATTACGTTTTGAATTGCTGCAACAGTCACAAACCTTTCTTGTATTCTCCATTACAATAAAATTTTGTGCAATAATTTCCACGATCTAGCAGCATTTGTCATATAATAAAAATATTCAGAGGCAGGAGGCATTTATATTTAATTTGAATTTTAACATGAATTTGAACATGAATTTGAATTTTTAATATGAATGTGCAAAATGTCGTTTGTCATTAATTTCAAAGCATTCTTATTGAACTAAAAAAGGTTATGAACTTTAAGTATTTCCCGTTCTTCTTTTAAAAAGTAAGCATCACTTGTTTTAAAAAAATATGTTTTAATTCATGTGCAGGAAGCCTTTTTTAGATGTATTTTCTTCAAATTGTCCTAATCATATCCTAAATTAGTATGGCATTATAAAACAAAACATTATGTATTTGTATCCTCCGTAGTTATATATATCTGCCGTTGTTAGAGAAATTAATATCTACAACTTTGTAAAGTAAATTAATCCCCAAATAATGAAATATATATATATACAGTCACCTATACAAAACTGAAAAGGGATGAAAGATAAACCGCGGATATTAATATATTTTCTTTCTTTGCTTTAAATTTTGTTATGGAAAATTTTCCGCTAAACAAATAATATTGTTCGTAGAATTACCTTCCTCTATTTAATACTCGATTATTTAAAACTACAAATTTAAAGGGAAATTATACCATGTTCATAATTATAACATATTCTCTTATTTTTTAATTATCTTAAAGGCAAATGCGTTTTATTGTTAAGAAATACTGAACTATTATTTTGTAAACACTAGAGACATTTAGCTACAATCCATGATAACCTTCACTTTTACTGTTTATCTTGATTAAGCATGGAATTCTAGCTTCAATAAAACAATTTTTAAAATCGTTGATTTTATCAATACCTTTCACACTGTTCGCTAAAAAAATGTTTGAGACCTTGTGCTTATATGTATGTATATTTTAAACAAGGAAAAACATTTTAAGAAATATTTTATGAGCTCAGATCATGGTCAGAAAATCAGATTCATATCATAAATTGTAAAACAAAAATATGAATTATTACGATCCTATTGCAGAATATTATTGCAAAATATTTTGTTTCTTCCAAGTAATTATAGAAATAGTTTATAAACACAAGTTAACATTCCGTAAACTAATTACTCACATATTGAAATCGTTTAACTGTTGGTGGTTCAAATCGGTATCCCGATAATGTAATTGCAAATATAAAGTCCTGCAGCATTTTTTTCTTGTTAAAATGAAAAATGAGCTTGTTAACATTCGCCGTTGCCTCATTCATAAACAATGCTACTCTTTTTTCTTAAATATACTCACAAAATAAGCCTAATTAACAAAGGCGTACTCCAATACATAAAAAAGCAAAACAATTGCATATAAATTCGCCAGGAGTTTTCTGCCATGAAAATAGACTTTTTTATGCAGCTATATGGATTACTCAAACTTCATTGTTCATTTAACTCTAAATAAACATTCAGCACGGCAGCCGAACAAAAACTTCTTTTTTGACGCGGAACCTATCTAGTTTTCTAAGGTAAACCTCTGCTACTTTGGCTGCATTTCAAGAAGTTACCCAGGATCAAAGCTTAGGAAGAAGAGCATCGCTTTTATTCTCTGATGTCCGGAATTGAGAAGGTACTGTACGTTTGATATCCGATAAACGGAGGAACTTTTATTCGAGAAGCCCAAAACTTGGCATTAAGAGACCTATGAACAGGGTGTTAGCGGTTTCCTTTGAACTCTCTGCAAACAGGGCGGAGCTTTCAGAAGCGTCATTCTTTCGTGAAAGATCAGGGACAGAGAAGACTTTATACAATTCACGATGAACTGGGATCTGTGCAAATGACGGAGGTGTCTCACTCACACCGGGTGTAAAGATATGGTGTTAAGCATTGATACCTAACTACGACACTTCTTGGGAGTCCCACATTTTTTGTTTATTTACCTATCACTTGCAACCGCTCTTCTTGCAAACGGATAGAGGATATCTTAAAGAAAAATGACTTAAAGTTACTTTGTTTCCATCAGAATATTTTTATTGAGAGATTAGAAATGAGAAACGCGATGCCAGATGGGTTTCGATGTAGAATAGGTGACATTTATGATAACTAGCGTCATACACAAACATTTACCTTTAGAACACTGGTTATTTCTATGGGATATAACTAAGTGAGTTGTAGAATATTGTCATGTGAAACTTTATCATGAATTTGAAAAGTATATATATATATATATATATATATATATATATACACACAGAGAGAGAGAGAGAGAGAGAGAGAGAGAGATTCTATACAAGGCACACGAATTTGTTTTGACTACCGAACAAAAATATTTTAATTAATATTTTATCATTTTCTTTCAGGGCTGTCTAGCCAGTGCTCTGTTTGCGGCCTGGAAGAGAATAGAAAATTCCTTTAAAATATTTTGTGTTTTATTGTTGTCTTTTTTAATTTATTTGTTCTGTAACGCATTTGTTCAAAACATCACTACACAATTATGCGAGTATAAATTTATTGTTGAAAGCATGTGCTCATTGCATTTCCTGTTTCACAATGAGCATGATTGGATATACGCTATGATATATCCTGTGTATCCAAATGTGTGCTTTTGTTTGACAAGCTAGAAAAGGTACGTAAGGGGGATACAAAAGTATCATTATTGAATCAGAGTCGATCTAATGGGAAAGACATCGGACTTTTGTTTTCGATAAAAACCAGTTTTGTAGTTATCTGACTGAATTCTAGGCTGCAAAGAATACATTTGGCAATCAGCATCATTGAAAATGGGAAGAATAGCAGTAAAATTAGTAGAAGATGTGACGACGTTGGTCAATTAGGAATCATGAAATGTTTGAACGTCCATAATTTTCCATTTTAGTAAAAGAAGACAAACGATACTTTAAAACGAAATTTTTTTGTTTACAATGCATGGCAAAGTACGTGTATTCTATGCATAAAATTAGTATTATTACAGTATATGTACATCCCGAGGGAAAGAAAACTTTCACCCAAATGCGGCCAAGAAAAATTTGCCTCTCAAATGCGGCCTGACTAAACCAAAAGCTAGGACACCCCTACAATAAATTCAAAATACATGAAGCCAAAGAACGAATAATTAGATTCCTTTAAATCTTCTACTTTAAATGCAGATTTTCCTTCCTACAGATGATGCCCCAACTTATAGGTTTGCCGTAATTATACTCCATAATTCTGTAGCAAATATATATATTCCATATTAAAAAAAAAATCATTTAACAGAATTAAATTTTTTTCACACACGGAAATTATATATATTACTATATTACTCATATTAATAAGATAGAAGGTGGGAATATGGACCAGGCGATTTACTACACTACATGTGCTGAGAACAATTAGACCGGGAGGCGGCAGCACAGACAATCACCTCATCGAGTTCACGGCTAAAATTCCAGAATTAGTTAAAACTCGATATTAAAACGCAATCGGTCTGCCAAGTCATATCTTGGTAGAAAACACCCGAAAACCCGATTTTAGCGGTTGACTCGTAGGTTTACCATTGTGTGTTCCTGCTCCCAGTTATCCATGTTTTCATACATTTGGGTGCAGGAAAACACAATAGTAAACCTACGAGTCAACCGCTAAAATTGGGTTTTAAGGTGTTTTCCACCAAGATATGACTTGGCAGACCGATTGCGTTTTAATATGCGAATCGAGTTTTAACTAATTCTGGAATTTCAGCCGTGAACTCGATGAGGTGATTGTTTGTGCTGCCGCCTCCCGCTCTAAATCGAAGATTCGATCTACGTTTGTATCTTGGTTCCATAGTGCCCTTAACAGTGCTCAAACGTCAATCGTCAGTGCAATTTCGTGATACCAAACTGTAGTTTGTTTTCCTCCGGCTGAAAAGTTTGAAAAGATAAATTTAATGTTCATAAGAAATTTTCTCATGTAGTTCCTCACTAGTTCTCTCTGAGTCCTCTTACTTTGTAATTTAAATTGTGTTAGTGATAATATCTATCTTCAAAAATATATAAATAGTTTTGGATATTAATGGCCAATTTCTAAGACTTTTAGCGGCCGTTATATTACCACCCGAGTTTTAAAAAACTCGTTTTGAAGCAAGTTTAAAAATAATAATTTTTCTTTTTCCAAACATATTAATTATTCTACTATTTTTACTATAAATTACAAACTTATTGTACAGGTTTGATCCTTAGATATACTAATTACTGGTAACTTAGCCATTTGTGCATTTTTTTACATTTTAAATGGTCAAATTTGCCTATTTTTAAAAAGTGTTTCATGTTCTCACCTTCTACTCTAATAAAAATTCTTCAGAAGTGAGTGCTTCCATGCTTATTTGTGGGAACAATAATTCTTTTTTTTCAAAAGATTACCCTTATAGGGATTTAAATAAATAAATAAATAAATATATATATATTTAGGCAAGAAGTGCTGAAAAAAGTAAAAAATATGTAATGTTTTGAAGAAATACTTTGTGTAAACTTTACAATTACTGTTTAAAGCAATAAGAAAATTTATGAATTGGTATTAATAGAATTCTCCTAAAATTATGTATTATGTTTTGATGTTTTATTTTTAGTCATTTCTGTAACACTTTTCTCTTATTTGTACCAATTTTATATTAAATATAGCAAGTACTATTTTTAAATATAATTTAGTTCTGCCTATACAGGATTAAAAATAATGATTAGCTATCCATTTTTTAGCAACCTTAATATCACATTTATTAATACATCAATCGTTCAACTTATTTACGGAAGAAAATCGATTAAAGACGATAAAAAATGTTATTACACTTTGGTTAGGTATTTACAGGGTGAGTACACTTTTACCACAATTTTAGAACAGAAAATTTCACTTTATTTAATAGCAGAAAAAGATTACAAATTCATCGATTAATCGCAGAAAGATTTTTAATCTGAAGAAAAAATATTAGGCAAAAATTTCTGAAATGAAATAGTGGTGCCGTACTCCTTGGAATTTCTAAGGCGTGTACGCACCTTGCATTTAGTACTGTGCTATTTTTGACAGAAAATGACCAAATAACCATGATGAAGTAAATATTCAAGCTGCTTTTTCATTGAACAACATATTTTAAATAAACAAAATAATGAAAAAGGATTAACGGGTTATTCTGGCGAACACTCACTTAGGGTCCAAAAAATACTTTTTTTTTTTTTAATTTCCCTGACTATAATGTTAGGTGTATCTAGAAGTTTATACGATAAAAGGTTTTATAAAAAATAAAATAAATATATATATTTCAGATTTTGCCTTTGAATATCAGTAGATCTTGCTAATTAGTTTATAATAACTGACATAATTAATAAACATTATACGTTCTTTTTTCTTTTAAACATTTTCTGGTTCCGGTTCTTCTTTTTTTAATGAAGTTTGATACATGCATGTCTGATTCTCATAGCTAACAACATTCTTTTTTTTTTCTTTTTTTTTTGAGTTAAATAAACAGTAATTTAGTAAAAATTTTGAATTAGTAATTTCCCTTAATAAATGCAATAAAATAAGTACCCCTTCGAAACAAAACGAATTTTATTAAATTAATTTTCTGGTTGAAAATATGTTTATTTAACTTGAAAAATGAGAAAGTTGGCAACTATGGATTCTGCATCTTAAAATATAAAGTTAAAAAATGTACCATATATTAATCTTTTTAAGAATTAGACTTTTTTGAATTTTTTTTAGAAACATTTATATAAATATTTGATGCACGCTTTCTAAAATCTATTTCTGAATCTATTTCTTAATCTATTTTTAAAATCAATTATTTGAAATTTTGTCATTATGAAATGTTCCATTAATGACTTTGCATAATTTTTCTTTATATCTTGCATTAATTCTTTTAGATCTCGTGTAAGTGTTATAATATGTATTAGAGGAAGTTCGGATATTATGGGATATCATTTACATTTTGATTTTTAAGTCAACATAAAATTTTTCAGATACATTAAAGTTAGTAAGTACCAAACTTTGACTATTTCTTAACACATTTTCAATGCGTTTAAAGTGGAAGAAAAAAAAAACCACATATCAATATTTAGATTTTTAAAAAGAATTACATATTTTTCGGTTAATAAAAACCAGTCGCGGGTAATGTGGAATAGGGTTATAAGGAATATTAAAATTGCAAGAAAAATTTTTGATTTACAATAATAACCAAGATTATTTAATAAGTAAACAGTAGTACATCATCTACAAATCATCAGATTCCATGAAAAATTGTTTTAATTTTTACAAAAATCACAAATATAGTCTGCTGTTTCTGCCCCACTGCAGTCCATATGGGCGCACATCGCACACATCAGGCATTTTATCCACTCTTCGCACTTAACACACACCTCGCCACATCTTCCATCCTCTGCATATTTTCCATTGCAAATCAGGCACACTGCATCTTCCTCATCTGGTGTACAACCTGGTAAAAAACCCATCCCAGATGAAGCAGCAAGGGATGTAGCAATAAAATCTCCATCGGAGAAAATACTTCTGTTGGCAGGGTAAATATCAGTAACTTTAAAATCGTTCACTGCAATGTCACTCCTCTGCACCTTCAAATACGCATTAGCAAAAAAGTTTCATTATGTCATAAATACCCAGAGGACGAGAGCTGTGTCTTAAACAAGTTTTTACTTCTTGACTGTAGTGGGTTTTCAAAGATCCCTTGAACGTTTTGTCTAAAGGTTGAATTTTATGAAAGGAATGTGGCGGTATGCAAATGAAGGAGACATGGTTATCCCTTGCTAAGTTTATGACGTCTATGTTGCGATTGTAGGAGAAGTGACCTTCTAGAACTAACAAAACAGGCGATTCTGCGGTAGGTTTTGTTCCATGAACAAAATGTTGAAACTATTTGGTGAAAATATTGGTTTGCACCCAACCAGATGGATGACATACCGCAATAGATCCTGGTAGAGTACCTCTCATCAAAAGACCGTTCATGTTTCTAGGGAAAATGATTAATGGAGATACAAAGTGACCAGCAGCACACATACAAATAATAATTGTTACCAAAGATCCCCTTTCAGCTGATGTCAAGGGGCCCATTTGTTTTTTCCCCTTAAGACCAACCACATGAGAAAATTTTTTTTGGACAACCGACAACCCGGTGTCCTCGACATTATAGACGACATGGTTTGACGGATATTTATGTTTGGCAAAAACATCTTCCAACAGATTAAAAAAAATTAACATCTTGCTTAAATCCTCTAGGCCTTGAGAATGGTGTTCCAATAGGCTTTCGAATAGATATCTTGTCCTTATTTCTCTCCATATATAAATAAAACCAATCTTTGCCTGCCCTATCATCTTTCCCAAATGGATCTGGAATTTTATTATTAATCGCCATCTGATATGCTAATGCGCAAACATATCTTCTGGTTTGCATCCATTTCTATCAGATACTTAACTAACGGCTGCTATAAGTCCTTAGAAAATACTGGCTTATGACCCAGGGATGTAGACGCAGCTATTGTAGGTTCATGATCCTTCTTGTTAGCAAGGAAGAAGAGTGAGGTTCTGGGAACACCAATTTCTTTTCCAGCCTTTAGGAAGCCCATTCTTTTCTCTCGGACAGCGGAAATCGCTTGAGCCATTCTTGCAGGGTTCCATAGTTTCCTATTCCTCCCACTCCCACCATTTTCTTTCTTCTTTGGCATAGTCTGAAATAAACAAACAAATTCTGTTAGCTATAGATAGATAAACATTTTATTAAGATTCGGTATAGTTCTGTATTTTATATTTAAAAACTAGAGGAATACAGACAGAAATGTACCGTACCTAAAATGAATAGATTTTAGGTCTTGTAAAAATGCCGGGTAATATGGAATATCATATTTTTATTTCGGGTAATGTAAGATACTATGTACTCTATGTTACCCGACACGCCATCTTGGAAAAAACCAACCTCTTCACACGTCAACAAGTTAGCATAGAGATAAACTGAGTAACACAGCAATACATATAACTGTTAAATTTAATACTAAACTTGGTGAACATTGCTGACGAAGAGGTATTATAATTAATATGAATTTTATAAAACTTACTTGCAAAAAATTGCAACAATTGAGAATAAGATTTGATTTTACTGCGTCACTTCAACGACAGGTATCCAAACAGAACTCACCGTAATTCATCATAAGAGTACTAGGAAGTCGTTTGGCTGTTTTACGCTTTTCTGCAGCACCATACGGATCAGATATTGAAGTATTCCATATTGCCCGACCATTCCATGATACCCAAACTTCCTCCACTCGGATCTGTTCACAAAACCAAAACGTGGGGAAAAATTACAGTCACTGGCATTTGACTATTCTGGGATTCTTATAATTCAAGTAAAAGGACACCATTTGTTTTAGCCCCCAACCACTTCATAATGACCGGGCACTAAGTCTACAACCACAACAACCCTTCTTTTACACCAAACCTGCCCAATACTTTACAAATTGATATTTTCGAAATTTAAGCTTCAGTTACCTCCTCATATCATTTGATGATCATTTGAGGATATGAAATCAGATGTTCATGGCAACAAGTATATATAGTCCGCTCACGATAACTTGACTGATGACCTTGAAAGAGTTTGTGCGATGCAGGGAGAAAAAACAGCTAACAGACACAAATGGTGCAAGAAATGCATTATTAACACTTTCCAACTTAGTTGAAAAGTGTTTATGACTTCGTTTTCTCTATCTGCCGTCTGTCGTCTATCCGCCGTCTGTCCGTACTCTAACTCTCATAAATATACTCGGATTGCCAAGTAATTAATATATGTTAATGAAGTTTACTATAGTATGTTTGCTATTGAAAGTGAAGTGTATAGCATTTGAAGTTCGTTTATAAGGTCACTCAAAATAATTTCGGTACATTAATGCATATGAGGGGAAATCGTTTGCGATGTATTTTAGTGATGTTAGGCCGAGTCAATAAAATTAAATTGTTATGAATTACAAATAATTAGTTAAGTACACAATAACATGCTTTATGAGTAGATAGCATTTATCATTCATTGACAGCGTCACACAAAAGAATTTTGTTACATTATGGTCTACTTGGAATAATTGTTTGCAGTTTATTTTAAAGATGTAACACTATTTCAAATATAATAAAATTCATATGCATTACTCAGGTGCACTACAAAAGCTTACTGAAAAATATGGAATAGATAGCACCTGGCGCGTTAAAAGTTCCTCAGAACTTGGGCACGACGAGGAGAAGGGCTCGCTCGGCGCCGTGAGGGCGCCGGTGGCGCTTTCTAGTTTTATCATTCATTTACAGAGACACACAAAAGCATTCTGTTACAGGGCGATAATTGATGGAACTGCGTTTTCAGTTATGGTATGCGTTTTTAAGCTTAACTATTTTTTTAAATTTCTAATCATTTTTATATTGAGTCCTGTGCACAAATTCTAGATAGTATACAGGGCTTCACGAAAAAATCGTAAGCAGAGAAGTGCTGTATACTGTCTGTGGACGTGAGTTTCTTAAAGGTGGATTTTAATTCTATTATGCATTTTCCAGCTGAACTATATTTAGTATTCTAAGAGATGTTTGTAGAATATAAATAAATTCCAGTACAGGTCTACGCAAAGAACTGGATAAATAGACGTCTATATATAGTAATTTGTGGAATTGTGTTTTTAGTTGTGTAATGTGTTTTTTCGATTAATTTAATTTTAGTGTAATATGTGGTGTGTATATTAATCGGTAGATGATATTCATGGCTGCACAAACGTATTCGAGTAGATTTCCTTTTTTTGACGGTAATTTCTGAGGGTAAATTTTCAAATGTGTTATGCGTTTTCTAGCTGAACTAAATTTTAGCATACTATGTGGTGCGTATTCAAACCTATATATCATATATATAAGCCCACTAAAGAATTCGAATACTTTACCGACTATGGACCATATCTTTTTAATTAGAGTTTTCGATTGTGCTATGCGTTTTCTTAATTGCTTGTTAAGTTATCTACTTTCACTTTATGAAATGGTGAAGTTTCGCTACAGTAGTCTGGATGTGTTGGAAAGTGTTTCATAATCTTTACATAACGCAAGATTTTTCTTTTTTGCTATAATTAAAAATTGGATTTTACTGGTTTTCTCGTGGTTATTGTCACCTTAATTAAAGCATAATTCATCTAAATTTGGGTTACTCATCGGCCAATTTATAGCATGCGCACTATAGACGTAGTAAGTGTTACAAATTAGGGCTGTGACAATCCACGGATATGATTTCTCAGGCTCTGTGATACATTATTTTTATGAAAAATTCATATTTTTATTATTTACGTGTTTTCTGTTTTTATCTCACAATCTTTCCTTTATAACATGTTTTCAATTGCAATTAATTATTTAATAAATGTTCCGTGATATCATTTTGTATTTTTTGGGAGATATGAAACACAACTGTTCTGCATTTATGTTTTTGATATTATTATTATTAAGCTAAAAGAAAGTTTATAAATAATGGTGAGAAACTAATTCTTAGAAATTTCATATTGATGAGAAAGTCAATTTTTATAACCCGTATGCATTAAATCGTTAGCATTACCAATCAAAGACATGTGCAATCTTTATTCATATTCCAGAAATGCATTTAAAAGCAAAACATGTATGGCGTTACAAGTAATACAAAACTGAAATTGCTAACCTGGTAGAACACTAAGCTATGGAATTTTCGGATATTTTCATTAACTTAACACTTCTTTAAAACCAAAATATGTAGTTATGGCATTTCCGTTCGTACACGCATAAATATTACAAGTATTTTAATTTAGATTCCAAGTAACTCATGAATTTTCATTTAATTTTCTCTAATAAAAGCTGTATAGATTTATATTAATTAATTAATATATTTTGTGATTTTGATTCTTAAATATTCGTTTAGATGTTAAATTCCTACAGTACTTCATATGAAAAATATCATGTGTTAAAATAAATAAATCAAATTCTTATTATATGTCGTATAAGTTAATTCGTTTTACATTATTTTAAACTTCAATCTTGGGTGGATTAGAAAAATTTCGGGAATGTGGAATACACTAAGTTTGGACTCAAAGTTACTACTTTCTAACACATTCAAAAAATAATTTTTATTTGGAAATGCATAAAATTTGTATTGTTGCATTTGTAATAGTGTTATTCAGATGCAAAGAAACTGAATAACTTTTCTTATTTTCAAACAAAATCAAAGAATCTTTCAGAGCATTTTCAAATTGCCATTTCAAGCTGATTTCCGAGTCATGGCAGTCACAGAAATGTCTTCACTGATGAGCAGCTGATTATAATGTGGCTATATCAGATTTATAGAAAAATGAAACGTAGTTGGATTCTTAGGCACTAAAAGGCTAATCACAACCTCCGTAATGATATATTACGGAAGTAGTGCTTTAATAAAACTTCAAAAAAATTTTCATCGATTATAAAACAATTATTACTTTTCATTTAAACGTATACGCATTTATTAGCTATCATCGCGGAAAAAAAAAATTCTCACAAATATGTTTTACCTGATGTATTTTATGTATTTTTTAGCCGAATTTCAATTTTATAAAAAAAAAAAGTCATGAATTTCAATATTTTTGCATTATTTAAATTTCCAAAGGTGTCTTTTAAGAAGAATTAAAGAGCTAGCGAGAAATTTTATGAAATTTATATTTAAGATTTTTTTTCTTGTCTTTATGTATTTTCTCACTTTACGGTAAATTTCCATAAAAACTTCCAGTTTTACACGTTGATTAATTTATACAGAATTTTGTAAATGCTTTATTCAAGAAACTTTCCCTACGTTAAATATTAAATCAAGATTTAATAAACACTTGAGTTATAAATACCAAAGCATCAGCAATTAAAAATGGCGGAGAAACTCTGAGTGCAGAAATTCAAAAGCCTTAACACTTAAAAATTGCAGAGCATACCTTTAAAGGTTTGCAAGTAATTAGAAAATGATCCATATTAGCACGCATCCATTATTAAGAATATTAGTACGCGTCCAAATTAGCCTAAATATCTGAAATTTAATTTGTAAGGAGAAAAAAAAAATATTTTTAGGCAATACTTTACGGGAAATGGGGTACGGGTCAGTGTTGCCAATTTAGGGGTTATTTTTTATTCGGAAATCTACCATTTATTTCCAAATAATAGTAATATTAACCTTATTTAATGAAAGATTAAAAATGTCGAAATTTACTATTCGGTAATAGTAGTAAATTTTTTAATTAAAAAAAGTCCGTTAAATTGGCAACAGTGGTAGGGGCCTCTCTTAAGGCTGTTCTCGAAAAAAATATTCCCGCTGAGCATCACAAAAGTCTCCTGCACATTTACGGATTCATTTGTAAACGTAAGAACATGACGCTTGCAGGCATTATTAATTGAAGAAATTTGTGATCGTTTTTTTTTCTTCATTTTTCCATAAGTGAATTACATCTTGAGTTAAGCTAACATTGTCTCATTACGGCAGATTTTTTCTCCTTTTCCTGTGCCGCCGCATCCGGAAATTCAGTTCAAAACGCAAACTCTGACAGTATTTTCTGAAAAATTGTCTTTACCAAAAAATAAAAAAAAAACTGTTCGATTGCATAGTTTCTGAATAAGACTACTTTCCAATTTCATGTATATTTTGCGAACAAAAATGAATTTAAAAAAACATGTCAAAAAGTAGAGAGTATAAATTTGAGAACAGCCTTAAATAGTAATAGATGGGAATTCCATGCTTTTAAGGATAAAGTTGACGATGCGTATGTTCCAGAAAGATTCGTGGAGTTAGGCGGGGGGAAAATGGGGATATGATTTTCATTTAAAAAGAACTTCGTTATTTCATTTATTCACCTCCATTCAGCGGAGCTTTTTTGATACATTGTATCATTTTCACTAACAGGTTGACTTAGCGTTATTTTGTTAGTTTGGTTGAAGCAAAGCGGGTGACACCAGTCAAGTGTAAGGGGGAAAAGATAGAAAATGTCAACAGTTGGAAAAGTGTCTCAAAACTGTTTTCACATCTGTATATTTATCATGAAAGATCGGATCACTGCAAAAATTGCGTCAAAAGATTTTCTTTCGAAGTACTTGGATTATTAATTTTAAGAAACCCGTCAAGATTATTTGTAGTACACGAACTTGTTATTTGTAATTATGCAAATATTTTAGAACTTTAGAATTTTGCACATTTTGTTTGTAATTTTATCAGAAATACCTTTTCTACTTTAAATATGTTTGAGGTACATTTAAATAGCAATTTGAAGAATCTAGAACTACTTGCGATAAAATGTATTCATTACTTATTAGTCTTAACATATGCATGATGATGAAAATATTTGGCATGTGAAACAACATATGCGTAAGCAAATGAGTTTCAGAATCTTATATCTGCAAAATATTCTCTGATAGTATAATGAATTATTCATGCGCATATAATCACGTATAGTACTAAATAGAAAAATACTGTTTTTTTTCATTTATTTGTGCATTTTATTTTAAATGGTTATATAAAGCGATTATATTTACGGGATTATCAAATTTTTATTATTAGTTTTGTAGAATTACTCTTATAATTATATTATATTATTATATTAACAGCTTACACCATGTTTATATACGAAGCAATAATAAAATAGCTTTAATTTTGGCAGTATTTCCAATTTTTTAGGAAAAATTCATCTAATTTCCTTAATTAAAAACTTTATTGCGTATCTTATTATAATTAGGAACAGAATTCACCGAAACAAACTATATATAATTCAAAATATCTTACTTCACAGATACGCTAAAATCGCAGATTGTTGAACAACAGATAGTGTTGACAACTTAGTTTTCTTTTAATTAAAAAAAAATACTATCCAACCAGAATTTCTGCGTAGTAATTTTTGTTTTATCTAATCACGAATGTCTTATTAAATAAAATTACTTAATAAAATAAAATAAAGTAAAATAAAATGTAAAGTAAAATATTTAAATTTAATAAAATAAACAATATTGGAACAAATTCTGGTTAGATGATATGTGCTTTAATAATAAAGGCTCTAAGTTGGCAACATTGAGTAATGATTCCCTTTAACTAACTTTTGTTTAAGTTCATGATAAATATGCTTCTTATGTAATGCATATATATTTTGCTTTTTATTTATTTTATTTTTATTTGTTTATTTTTGTGTAGCTAATAAGAACCAAATGAGAACTCTAATTAACTTGTATATAAATTATTCAAGCGAATTGCAAGAAAACTCTGCTAGATAAAAATTTCAGCAGAAAAATGATCAATACAATTTGTAATTCACTATTTTAAGGTAAAACTGAAGATGTATTTTTTATGAAAGATTTTTTTTTTCAAACATTTTTCTGCTTTTAACTAATTATTAATCATTGTGTTAATAATTGTGCAAAACAATTTGCATCCAAATAGTTAAAAAGATTCTTACTCATTTTTATCTTTAGTCTATATTTTATAAAAAAAAATGTAACAAAAACTTAATGCCATTATTTTCGAGTACTAGTATCAACTCTAAAATATTATCTTTTTTCGTGAGATTATACATAAAAGTAGGAAAATGCAATTTATGATTAAATGTTCAAAGTTTCATAAATTGGATAATTTTTTTAATGATTCAAAACTAGTAATTTATTTTTTTAATTTTGCTGATTAAGAAGTATGGCATCTTTGGAGTCAACTATTAAACAATTAAAGTTTCATTGCAAAAGTAACTTTTAATCATAAAATTTACAGAGACATTAAAAAAGAAACTATTAGCAATCTACTGTTATTTTTGTAATTTTTTAACAGTGTCTGACCAAACGTTATATCGAGTTTCATGGAGTTCATGTCAACATTTATATGTATTCATTTTCCAAAATAATGAATCCTATTAATCTACTTTTTACATGTATCTGATACTAAAACATAAAAAATTGTTTCTTATTTTTTTAACTTAAAAAAAAAAGATAGAGAGACAGAGTGAAATAATGCAGATAAAAGTCTAAAACAATGTTAGAGAGTTGAACTTCTTTTGAATTTTCAAAAACTGATACGCAAAAGTATAGCGACATATACAGGGTGGCCATAATTAAAGTGCACGTATTTGAAGGGCTCTACCAGATAAACTATTTGGAATATCTAAAAAAAATATTTGGTATTTATACTATTCACAGCATGAGGAAACAAGCTCTGCAATAATAATAATAATAAAATAAATTTTCTCAATAGGTGACGCTGTATAACATTAAAATAAAAAAAACAACAAAAAAAATAGAGAATTTCCTATCAACTAACTTTTAAAGTTTTTTATCGCAAATTTCGGATGATTCTAGCTTAAGGTTTTAGCCATGGAGTGCCTTATGAGTACTAAAATTTTAGCCAAAAAAAACCGCGCTCTGTTAATAGAGTGTTTTTTTTTTTTAATCGAAATGGTAGTAATTATAGCGCTGCTATGACAGAATATAGTCGTCTCAAAATATATTGATTTAAAATGAGTTATTTTTGTTAATATTTGCTACTAAAACATCCCTAACATGTAATCGCCATCTACTGGTAAATTTTCGAACTAATCATTTTTATTTCATAACTCGTTTCCGCATACTCTAAATAGTATAAATACCAAAGCTTTTAAAATATTCCATATAGTTTATCTTGTAAAGCCGCCCTTTAAACACGTGCACTTTAATTATAACCACTTGGTACATTCATTAAGGGCTAGTGTGTTTCAATTGCTAATAATCCGAGTTCAAAGAAAGGACACTCCATGATTCGAGAGCAGTAGCGTAGCCAGGATTTCATTTCGGGGGGGGGGGGGGGTGAGTAGGAAGGGGAGGGAACTGAGCATTTATAATCTTACATTATCCAATGGAAATGGGCAGATTACATAAAAGCAGTAATTTCTGCTAGGGCTCTTATCCCATAAGCCCCCTCCTCCCTGTTCGACAATACTTTTATAAAGCTATTTTACGCTTAACGTTCGAATATATGCTTCAATTTTTATAACCTTTTTTTGTTGGAAATACCCGTGATAGTTTCGTGTAAATTCTCTAAAGATCTAAAGATAGAACGTTCATCTGTCAGTCTTTTCAACCATCTCTCTATGCCTTAACGTTCATTAACTAAAAATTTAAAAAAGCAATTGCAACCTAACGTACAGAGATTTAAAATAATCACCGTATGATTTATAATAGTTTTTTATTTCTTTTTCAGACACATAAAAATTTGAATGCAATATCTCCCATTTTTACTGTTATCGTAAAATGGTTCGAATTGCTACAAATGTAGAATGTTTTTCTGGTGTAGACCGCAGTAACATTTTTTGCAATGGTCATCCTATCGCACAATTGCTTTTTTGAAAAATACTTCAAAATTTCAAATACACTATCGTTTATGGCTATTATGTTTTGAATAGGTGGCAAAGTATTCTATGTTATAACACGTGAATCCCAATGATCGAATAAGTATTAGGCAACGTATCTCAATAACTAAAATTATCTAAGAAAATAATTGAAAGAGATTTGAAAATAAAATAAAAAATATTAAAATAGCTGCAATATTTTGCATTTAATCAGGGGCATTATTTAGAGAGTGCAGGATTGAGCAATTGCCCCCTCTCATTTTCAAAAATGTTTTCCTCGTTTTCTGTTTATTTAATTTTTTATTATTAGTTGAATGTTTTCACTTGCTTTTACCAATATATTAATGATTGCGGGTAAATAAGTTATAACGTTAAAAGTATTCATTTGAAAGTATGTATGAAAAGGTTAAAAATGTGGACAGAAAATCTGTATTTACAATGTCAACAAAATAATTTTGCCCCACCCCCTCCAAGCAATATCTGAAATGATGCTCCTGAATTTAATCATGTACAGTAAGAGCAAAATATACCAAGTTTAGGAAAGTATTTCAGAAGCAATTCTGCTTAATGATATGGTGGTTAAAGTTCAACGTTTTAAGTTCAAAGACGAAATAAACTAGTCGTTGGAGGCCACGTCCATCATGGATATGCATAATATAAAATATGAAAATAAAACATGCGTAAACTATTTATAAAATGCATTGCAATTCTAATAAAATCGTGGCTTGATGACGTCATAAACTTTAAAGGCTCTATTGCTGAATTGCGTGAAAGAAACATCCTTATAACGCCAAAAATGATAATCATATATAACTAACAGTTTACTGCGTCGGATTAAACGTCTCATTTCCAATTAAAATATATCTTTGAATTGAAATTTGAATGAAATACAGGGTCACGAAAAATCGAAGAGCGTGGAAAATACGATTACAAATATTTATTGTCTTTTATATTCACTCCTTAAAATAAACAATTTCGAAAATTTTTAGATACCTTTTATCAGAACGAATATTTCGAGAGTCCGAAAACAATAGTTCCGGATAATCGGGTTTACTGAAATTCAACAAGCTTCTTCCCATTGTTACATACTAACTGCATACCAAATTTCAAATCTCTATCTCAATTTGTTCGGGAGATAGAGCGTTTACAGACACACACACACAGACAGACGGACGGCAAATTTTTTTTCTAAAAATATGTTTTTCGGAATCTCCAGTGTCTAAAGCGTGTAAATCCGTCAAAATTTGTTTTTCGATTTTAGAAACGATTACAAGACTTACCCTATACTACGTATAATGGGTAAGTAAAAGTGGATTTAAAAAAAAAAAAAAGTTACTGGAAGTCAAATTCATATATTTAAAAATCAATTAATTATTGAGAACCATGTCAAGTGGAATCGAAATAATCAGTGATGTGTTAAGAAGTAATATTTCTGCACTTACGAAAATTCTATTCAAAATAAATTGAATATTAACGTATTAAGTATAAGGAAAAAATAATTTAGAATTTTGTGCGCATATAAAATTGACACATGTTAAATTTATGAAAGGGAAAAGTGAAAAAATACCCATTCAAAGGAACAATTGTTGCTGATTCTCACGTGTTTCTTTCTTAAACAATAAAAAATATCATTTTCTTGTCTTCGTTTCACGTTTCTGATATTTACTCAAACAAAAAAGACGATAAAGCTGACCCATTACGAGACATGAAAGTGAGCCGAAAAAGCTTTCATTTGCAACATGCTTCGAAACCCAATTAACATAATTTACTGGGGACCGCTTTTCAACCCTTTCTTCCGATGTTTCCTGCCGCCTAGTTTCTAATTATAAGCAGTGAAAGAACCCGGCATTTTGTCAAACACAACGCAGTTCGAGGAAATCCGCCCGTTTTCGCATAAGCTACTAGGCGGCAAGTCAGTTGGAAAGCCGGTCGCCGACAGTTTTGCCCGTGACATATGTTGACAGCATCTTGAATCGGATGTCTCAGATACACGAAAATGTCTCCAAGAATTGGATTATAGTTATGCCTATCATTGTGCCGTTATAGCTGTTAATATAGAAGTGTTTCAGGAATCATTTTCTGCAAAGAGATACTATATCAAAATAACCGCACACTCGTTATCCGTTCGCGTGGAACTGTGCGTTGAGGCCTGTTATCAGCAATTACTGTATCTTAAGCAATAGTGCGATTTTTTAATCGCCGTTTCTTTAAGACATTTCTTTTCAAATAAAAAATAATCACGAAATAAATTCTGTGGGTACATCGACAAAAGCTCACTAAAACAAGTATTTCAAATGAAATCATTCAGACATATGCTTTTTCTACAGAGGATTAATGTAAATGTAAAGAATCATCTGTTTTTAAAAATGTTAAGTAACTGCCGAAAAAACTTTAACTATTACTAATATACAAACTATCACTAATACATAACAAACTTATCGATGCATATTTGAGTTAAACGTTCTGAAGTGTGCAAGATCATGATCTAAAAGTTCATGTGAACCAGATTAATTTTATTTCCTTTTAAATGACTGATCTTTTCCATATAAAATGATTGAAGCAATTAACCCAGGTTCCGTCTTAAACAAAATTCTTAAGTTATCTTCTATCCCTTCGTTTTCTTAACAGTCTTGGAAATATTTTTATTCATACTACTTCTTTTGCATGGGAATTTTCATACATAAGCTTTAATTTAAAAAATTCTTGCCTACTATATGATTTTGAATAAATAAGACTGTTAAGGCCATCTTTATCTCATGGTTCACGTGAGATTTCAACCAAACGATTTCTATACATAACCACAACCGGTTGTGAAATCTTAGTTTAATAACATAGTCAAATTATCCATTCAATTATTCTTGGAATATAGTATTTTTTAATCATTTAAAAATAATTAGTACTTATTAAAGTTTATTTAAAATATATTGTGATTTAATAAATAAAAAGCAAAAAAAATTTCTTTATTGAAACTTAAATAGGAAATTTGAAATTATAATTTCGGGATAATTTCTGTCTTCATACACCTTGTGGCTATAATCTAAAACATGGCTAACATCATTATTTTAAGTTCTTTGTTACATTTTGATTGGTTGTTAAAAAAAAGACTGATGAATGTAAGGTTGATACTTCACTGTGGCTATCCTATTACTATTTTTTTGCCATTAATCACTGAAAATGTCGCATTAAAAAAATATTTTTAACATTATCAGTTAAGGTTTATGTGGAGGAATTCCTAGATTTGAATTGCATATTTTATATTAGAATTATGTTGTGACTATCACAGCCAGTATGTGATGCTCCAATCAAGCAATTCATTCATAAGTACTTGTAAACAACAATTTAAGAAAATCAACAACAGTATATGTAAGTTATCAGATATCAGTTTGGGTTTATTTTTAAGACCATTATCAGGTTAAATTTTGGTAATTAAAAAAATTAAAACGATATTTTCTTATAAACGTATAGTCATATTTCAGTCATTAAAGATTTTGCTCTAAAACGACAATTTTATTTAGATATCAGAATAAATATTACTCACAACATTTTAAAAGATTTTTTTCTCTCTTTTTTCTAGAAACCCAATCTTATGGCGAAGTTAATCAACTAGGAGGAGTTTTCGTAAATGGCCGTCCTCTACCTAATGCAATTCGCTTAAGGATCGTGGAATTAGCTCAGCTTGGAGTGAGGCCTTGTGACATTTCGCGACAACTTCGTGTATCTCACGGCTGTGTATCGAAAATTCTCGCCAGATATCACGAGACTGGAAGTATTTTGCCTGGTGCAATTGGTGGTTCGAAGCCTAGAGTAACAACTCCAAAAGTGGTCGCCTATATTCGTGAATTAAAGCAAAAAGATCCAGGGATCTTTGCATGGGAAATCCGAGATAAG
The DNA here is from genome assembly GCA_963931845.1 of Maratus michaelseni. Taxonomy (NCBI): domain Eukaryota; kingdom Metazoa; phylum Arthropoda; class Arachnida; order Araneae; family Salticidae; genus Maratus; species Maratus michaelseni. The sequence continues at coordinate 369,771,883 of OZ007586.1, forward strand.
CTTCTTGTTGATGGAATTTGTGATAAATATAATGTTCCTTCAGTCAGCAGCATTAGTAGGATTTTAAGGCATAAAATTGGTATAAATACAACGTATGGAGGATTAGACAAGGAAGCTGCAAGACATTTGTATGGGGCTATTTATCCATATCCATGCAATGGAAATCAAACACCACAACAGCCATCACCAGCTCATACATCTCCAATACCTCTGACTATTACAACAAAGGTTAGTGTTTCGTCACCTCCAACTTTAACTCCAAGAGCATGGCCATCAGCTCATTCAGTTTCAGATTTATTGGGGCATTCGATGGGTTTCCAGCCACCTACAACAGTTCCTGTACCACCTGGAACCCAATTTGCGCAATTTCCTTCTCCTGTAGCCCAAGCAGCTCAGAACCTTAATTACTACATGTATCATCTTCATGGACATCATCATCATCAGACTCCAACAGTTCCAGGTTTTATGCCTTCAGTGCCTCAACCACCACAAAATTTAACACTTTCCGCAAGTCCAGGAACACTTTGACGAGCTTGAAAAGTGAAACAGTTTGAAAACATATTTTGTATATTTATTAAATAGGGCCAATAAATCATAGCTACGCGTAACTTTTTATTCTTTAGTTTTTTGTAGTGTGTATTGTTATTGATATATTTGTTTGCATAATGTTTCTGTCAATTATGAATAAATTAAAGTATCACTGACATAAAATATGCTATCTTAATTAAAAATGCGAATAGGAACAAAAGCCATATTATGACTTTCGTATTTCATATGTATAAATTTTAGATCAATTTGTTAGATATATTTTAGGAACGAAATTTTTGTAGTAAAAATTCTGTAAAGATTTCTACGATTGAAAATAAACACAATGCAAATGGGATGCATTACTTCTGCTGAAAGCAGATTTTAAATATTTATCAAGCTATTAGCGGTTGAAATTCGAAGTAGATAACATAATTTTTCAATTTAGTTAAAAAAAATAATAGCTAAACTGCCTTTGATAGCAAAAATTTATTGAAAATATAAGATTTTTTTTTAAATATGAAACTAGGCGTCTTTTCTTGAGTAGTAAAATAGATAATGGTTAGTCTTTTTTTAATTTTCTTTCATAAATTTTGAACATTGATCCCACTTTAAAAGAGAAATATATGTTATTAAAATTACATTTTGAATACAATGACACACAGTCTTTTCATTTTTATGCTTCAACCAAAATGGCAGTCATAAATAAACTATATGAAACAAAAAAGAAAATGTAATCGAGAAAGACTCCGTCGTTGTAACAAGGGAACTGTTATCGTCTCTTTTTGAGAACTCCTATCTTCTCTCATGAGATCTTATTAATAGCAACTGTTGATTTACTATTCAGTAATTTTTCAGTAAAATTAAAACAAATATCTGCTTTTACTTACACTAATAAAAAATATAAATAATAATAATAATAATATAATAATAATAGAAATAGATCAGTATCTCATCCATATTATCTCTAGCGTGCGCCTTAACAACTGGTCTCAATACATTTATAAAAGTTTATTCTAATTAAAACATTAGACTCTTTTAATTATCAAGTTCATTAATTTCTGTGATCAATTATAATAATATTTTATTGTAAACTTACTATATTAATTTGCAGTTGAAAGTTTTGTCACATTATATTCAAAAATAATTTTATTTTATGGAAGAAGGTTTTATGAGGTCTATAATATGGTAAAGCTAAAATTTTACTATTCTAATTATTCGGATTCAGTGGATTATGTCGAATTTGGTTTAACTTTTCAATGAAACACAAAATCATTTCACTTCAATTTTCTCAAAATTAAATTTTTGTTACATAACACCTTATTCCACTCGTGATTTTATTCGACTGAAAAAAAAGAAGCAGAAGAATTTGGAAAATCATGGTTATAATCTTTCAATTTATTATGCCTGGAAAAGCATATGAAAAGATTTCAAAAAGTTCCTCAAAGGTCTTTTTTATTTATTTATTTTGTATTTTTTTGTAAAATTTGTTCACTGTGAAAATCATGAATGCGTATGTTTGTATATTAAGATTTTTTAAATAATTTATTTACCAAAGATTTACAACTAAAATGTGTTGGATTACCAAAAATATTGAAGATGCTTTCTATTGTTTAAAATGCTATTGATACAAATGCATTATATACAATTATATATCATATTGATATACAAATGTATTATATCTTCGCATGTTATATTTTCAATATATATGCAGTTAACCTTCATTATATACACCCATTGGAACAAACACATCTAATGGTATTGATGAGGTGAATTTTTAAGCATAATCACTTCTAAAAATTTACAAGAAACTTGTATAACATTTAAATATTGTATGTCACGATTAGAGTTATATATGCTGCTCTACTGTGAAAAAACAATAATGTGGAATTGTATAGTTTATTTTGCATTGTTGCTTAAAATTAATTATTTGAAATACAGGAGCTTGAGAAATTTTCATTGTGAAAGGGAATATCTAGGAAAATAAAAGAAAATGATTGTGATAATATATTTTTTCTATCAAAGAAAACTACTTCTAACAGCTCAACTGGATTACATTATCACAGTATTTGCAAAATACATTTTAGAAATTGCAAACACATCTTCTATCAATATATTTTTTCTTATCTTCAAAATTTAGAAAATATTTTTTCAATACTAAATCCTTATGAAATATTTAGTTAGAAAACATATTTATTAAATTTACTGAAAATATTTCTTCAAAATAACGTCTTATACTACAAAATTATTCTCGCTGTAAAATGGATTTCACAATATAAATGGAATCTGTTTCTACAATTAGAAAACACTTCAAATGTTCTCAGAGCCGGAAAAAACTATTTATTTGTCAGACCTTTTTATAAAACATTTAATTTTAATAAATAAACTTTTTTTGTACTTCTTTAATGGTGATTTTCACACTATTTTGAGAGAAAAAAATACTTATTCCTTGAAAATGCGTTGAATATTAATTGGTATAACACATTTGTATAGCGTTTTCTTTTGTCAGAAAGAAACAGTGCGAAAGTTTTTTATTACTTCAAAAGTACCGCGTCGTTGTTTTTTTCATATAAAATAATTCTCAATGCAATTAAAATACCTTTCCAAAAAATCACTTACATAAAAATATTTTTTAATATTTTTTCTTCATGAGGCATAAATATTAAGCATGTCAAATATTTTTCTCTAATCTTTTCATAATCTTAAAAAAATATTTAAATTAACTTTTAATAATATGTGCAAATTTAATTTAAATTTAAAAAATGCGTAAAAGTGACAAATTTTCAGTAAAAAAATTTATACAAATAATAAATTTGCTTTTTAAGTTAAATCATTCAAAATAATACTATATTAATACAAAGATGATACAACAGTCTGCGTAAAATAATAAATCACGTACAGAACTTAAACTCTTTCCTAAAGCATGCGATAAGAATGTTAAACAGATCCTTTAAACACCAATAACAGTTAAATACAAACGATAAATGTCTTAAACAAAAACCTAATTGTGTTAAATAAATATATCATGCGTTATGTTTAAAAAACAAACAAAAAAAAACCATACTATTAATTGTGCATGTAATTTTCTTTTAACTGTTAAAATTAAAATAAATATAACCCTTCGATTCAAAATATTGCTCAAAAAACATGCCTTATTCCTATTTAAAGATGATAAATTATGTTTAGAGTTGTTGGTCCAAAGGCTACAGAGCGTAAATGTGAATCCTTTTAATTGGTCTCTGATTACAATCTTCTGCTAATGATGCCAACGAAAGATCTAACTCAGATTAACAGCAAGATAATACAGTCACCAGCTGTTTAACTAAAGCTTTCGGATCAGCTTTTTCTTTGTGTAAATTGGCAGAAATGAAATTATTCCGAGAAGCTTTAGATAGCACAATTTTGATAACTGCTGTATGAAAGATTCTTTTTATGGATCTGCTCCTTGTGAAAAAAAAAAATCATGGCAAGCCAATTAAAACTGAAATATTTATTTGTTTCAAAATTCATTCTTGTATTTTATATTTTATTTTTCAGATTTCGAATAGGTTATTTTTTAAATAATTGAATAAATTAAACGTATTGATATTTTTTAAATGGATGGATTAGAAAACGAAATTATTGCTTATTTTGCGTATTTCTGAAAATTCGAATATTTGAAGGAATACTTAAAAATATTTCAACAGTACTTCCAGTGATTATGAAATTTTACTCTTATTTATAAATTCTCATTTCTTTATTTAACTCAAAAACATTTCGCTTATCAGAAAGGAAATGGATAAATGTGAATAAATAAAGCAGATCAAATGGAATCCCTTTAATTAAATTTTTATATTAACAATTAAGGCCAAAGCATAAAATTGTCAGCCATGTGAACAAACAATCAATAAATTAATTTTTTTTTTCATTTTCTTAATTATTACGTTTTTATTTATTTAAATGCTTGAGATATACAGGGTGATCGAAAAAGAATTCCGGGATTACAAATTTGTATTACACAAATAAAGAAACACATAGGAACATAAATTTAGTATTAAAATATTGAGAAAAGTACCTAGTTTTATATCCATTTCAATACGTTTCGATATGTGTACAATAGTGACTCGACAGACGTCCAGAAGTATATTTTATCTCCCTCCATGTCCTGTGAAGCATCTCTGGCGTTACAGTTTCAGTTGCGACCATTACATTAAGAACATTATGTACAGTGAAAGAATTACTGATATCAGCCATTTAAAACGTCAAATCATAGCCGCAACTGAAACTATAACTTTGTTTCACAGGACATGGAGGGAGATTGAATATCGTCTGGACGTCTGTCGAGCGACTAATGGTACACATATCGAAATGGATGTAAAACTTGGTACTTTTCTTACTATTTTAATGCTAAATTTATGTTTTCATGTGTTTCATTATTTGCGTAACACAAATTTGTAATCCAGGCATTCTTTTTCGATGATCCTGTATTTCTCCAATTTTAGATATATATATTTTATATTGTCAATAGAAGCTGATTTAATGAAATTTTGTGCGGCAGTTTGATATGCTTGTTTTAATAAGGTGCGAACTGTTTTAACACAATTTCCGTTTAGAATTTATCATTTTATTTAATCGCAGAAAAATAATAATAATTTCTGTGATTAATCGGAGAAAGTTTTTAATATGAGGAAAAAATTTCAAACAACTATTTTTTTTATCTACAATTGTGGTTCCACATTCTTTGGAAATTCTAAGGGGTGTACGCACCTTGTTTTAAGTATTTACACACCCCGATATTACTATTTCCAAGTATATGATAAAAATTATAATAATGAAGAGAAGGGTTAATAACGAATTTATAACAATGCAAATATAAAACAGTCAGGTTTTTTTTTAAAAGTTTTTTAAAAATTTAAACTACCGAAGTCTAAATTAAATATATTTAAAATAAAAAATAATTATAGAAACATGAAGATATTTTATAATAATGTTCAATAAAACATTAAATATATATTTTTTTATCCATATGTTTTGAGAATGAAAATGCATCCTATTTTACTTGTTTCGGATAAAAATGGGTTTTAAGCACGAAGGAGTACTGTTAATTGAACGACTATTTTATAATATACTTTATCATCTTCTGTTAACAACACTTTTCACATTTATTTTGAATGCATTAAATTTATATTTAATAAGCACATTTAGTTCCAAAAATGCTATAAGATAAAAGCCTTAATGCAAACGGGCTTTAAAGAAGAAATCTCTAAACAAAACCAGCGTTGACTCTTAGGTAAATTCTAAACTGTATCTATTATTATATTTATCTGACATTAGGATAATTTTATGCATTTTCTGATGGTGAAATAAACACTAGATTTACCTGAAGCTGTTAATCTGATTCGTTTCTGAAATTATAAATATATATTTTAATTTAATATAATTATTTCTTCCATGATCGAGAGCTAACTTGCTGTACTTACTGCTTACTATGTTTATCTTTATAATGCTTCTACTATCTAAAATTGATTTTAATTATTTTCATTTTTGATATATCATGTTTAATTTTTATAATATCAATTTACCTCCTTTATTAAAGTATTTTCCCTCATCCAACTTACGCATGTAATTTCATATCAAATATATGTACATATATCTTAAATATTGATATTTTTGAAATACCAAAATATAACGATGCGAATATACTCCATTTTTTCTTTTTATTTTGAGGTGAAAGAAAGTAAAGAACTGCTAAAATGTTCATTTTAATGCACGCTTCAAAAATATTTCGACAAGTTTCACTCCAAATTGATTTGTAAATTCAGTGTTAAAAATGTGCTCTAATAGCTGTAAGATGATTTTTAAACAAAACGAAAATTCGATTGATTAGCATTTATTAATAAAATACGATAAATCATGATCTTTATTTCAATGTTTTTATGCTACAGACTGAAATCTGATATAAAAATATATTACATATAAATTAGTATATATATATGTATACATATATAAAACAAATTTATATATATATATATATATATATATATATATATATATATATATTTGTTTTCAATAATCGCATGTATAAATAAATTATACTAAATTAAAAATAAATTTAACTATATATTTAAAAATATTTTGAAGATTGTTAGACTGCTAAAGGAACTAAAGTCAATCCAAAGCATTTTGAAAATATCATGTTTTTTAATTTTGACTTTTAACAAATATTTCAGAAACATTTTTTTCATTCTTAATTTTGACACATTCAAAAATTACAGTGGCAGTGTTGCATAACTGCCAACCTCCGCCCCTTCCCCCCCCCCATTTTTTTGCTTTAATTTTTTTTTCAAATAAACATAATTCGGAACAGAAAAAATATTTAATGAAATATTTATTGTTAAGTATGTGTTTATTAATTAGCTTCTTTTATTTAATAAAAATTGTTGTGTTATTTCAATGGATAAAACCGAAAGGTTTTGAACAAAATTTTGTATAGTAAAAAATCTTTTGATGATGTGATAAGAGATGAAAGTGTTTGAAATATGTACTTTTTTGCCTTTAAAGTACTGTTGTCCGTGTGTGTCTGTAGGTTAAGTTTGTCTTTATTATATTTTAGTTTAAAGTAAATCCCTTAAATAATTTAGAAAGGTATGCCCACATTTACTGTCTTTTAAATACGCAAACTAAATTCATAGTAATGTTTAAGATTTTATTGTAAAAAAAAATATATTGAGTATATGAAATATAATATTATTTTTATTTCTTTTTCTCACACTGAAAGTTTTTATTATCAAATCTCTTCAAATATTTCTTTGAATAGTTAAATAATTTCTATATGTGACTCAGAGGATATGTGTATTGTATACATCAAAAACTTGTGCCTTTGAATCAAAGATATTTGTGAATACTTTATAGAACATTCATAAAAACTACATTTATTCTTAGAGAAGCGTATATATATTTGTATTGATCAAATAAAGTTGTTTATTTAAATGTCTATTTCTCTTTTATATTCCAACACTTCATTCTTTTAATTTACACAAATTTATTTTTATTTCATGTTTAATGTATAATAGTTTTCTTTAACAGAATAATACAATTTGGAGAAACTAGAAAGCTTTAAATTACTAATAGCTTAAAAGTATGTAATTGAAAATTCTAGCATTGTCATAAAAAATACCGGTATTTTTTATGTATAATAATTCATTTGTCATAAGAAGCTTATAAATGCTGTTACAAACATTAAAAATTTTTACGATTTATGTAATTGGTTTTAGAATTTATGAAGCACAGAATAAATACAATAAAATTATTAATAAATCACACTTAGAATTGAAATTTTTTTTATTGTAATTATCAATGTTATTAAAAGTAAACGGAATCATTTTTATGCAGAACTATATTTTGACTTAGTTGTGTTGCATCTTTATTAACTTATGAATAAAAGTATTAAATATAAAAAAGTGATAAGTGTACGTGTACATTCGACCCTTTAAAACAGTCAATCCTTGTTACTGATGAAATAATTAGTGAGATGCCACATGAATTAGTTCACAGTTTGGTTGATAAGACTGTAAATATGTAATGATACTACTTTTAATCAGTAATCGACACTTATGATGTTTTTCAACAGTTTGAAGAACGAATATGGTTATTTTCTCTTCACACAACAATTTGAGCATTACATATTTTTAAAAATTAATATTTTTTCCTTTAAAATTGTGTGCTTTTGTATTTAGGAACTGTCTCTAAGTAATAAAATACTGTCAGCAAAAATCTTTTACAATGTTAAACATCCAAAAATAAAATTTTAAATTTCAAGTAGGCAGAGCAATGGCAAAATGAGGCAGGGGAATGACACTTAGAGAGAGAAATAACAAGGGGAATGACAAAATGTAAATTTAGCTTGTCAACTATCACAATTACATACACAAAAATGGATTCCACTTAAAGATAACTTTCAAAGCTCAATAGAAACAAGTCTTAATCGCTGATTGTGCTTTAATTGCAAAATTAAGGTAAATAAAAGAGACAGGGTAACGACAGTCAATAAAAATAATTACCAAGATATAACTGAAAATATCTAAGCTTTAATTGTCCATACTTATTTCTACAAAAACAACAATTCAAGATAGTTTCCAGAATTATGATTTCACTGTTCATAGGTGGAGTTTTGTGGTAATATGACTGTTGCCAGATGTTAGAATCATTATTTTTATTCTATGACAGGGGAATGACAACAAAACCAAAGTACATTTTTTATTTACTTTTTAATACAAAGCATGCAAAGTTTTTACTTTTTCAATTTTTAGTATTATATAATAGTTTTAATAATATAAGCAACAAATTTATCTCAAATATGTTTGGATGGTCAACCTTTAAGAACCATTTTTGTGCTAAGGTGCAGGGACTCACAGGAGAATGACATTTATCAAATAAACAAATTTATTCAAATAGCTTACATTTATAAATAATATCTTTATCCCGTTATACAAACATAGAAACATGTGATTAACGTATTCCAGCATTCTGTTTTATTTTTATACAAGTTTATGCATTATTTTTGAAGCGGAGACAGGAATTTCGCTGCTTAGCTACTACTCTGTCTCTGAAATAAAATATTTTTAGAATACAAATATATTACTTCAGAAATCTGAAGGGAATGGGGCATTTCCACATCAAATCATCCAGTAAAAATTTACTATGTAGCTCACACCTTATATTTCAATGAAACTGAACGTGTTTCTATTAAGATTCACGGTCTTGTTATTAAAATGTAATCCGCATTATTTATTTATTTATTTTTGCTTCTAGGTAAAGCAGTTTCTGAGAAAAAAAATTGTCAAAGTTTTAGAAAATTGCGACGAGTTCGCAGTATTGACTGTTCGATTTTCAAAGTCAGTGTGTTATAAATAAAGTCATATTTCAATATCTAATCACCAAATCAGTTTGAAATAATTTATACATATAAGATACGTTAATTGTGAAAAAATAAACGTTATTATAAATAAAATTATTTAAGTGTGCTTAAAAAATTTAATTTAAAAAAAGAAAAAGAATGAATTATTTAAAAATGCATTTCACGCAAATGCGGGGTGCTATGAAGTCGGTGTTTTAAAAATTGTACAAAAAACTACTTTTTAACTTGTTATGAAATGAAAATAGTGGGAGTCTGGGTGTTTGTATAAGTATTTTCACAAGAAGGATTTTTCTTTTAGTTTATTTACTTTTTGTGTGTGTGGGGGGGGGGGGCTTAGGACGTAATCGATAACTCTAATTGGTAAGGCTCCCAGGTATATATATATTTTTTTTGCATTCTTATAACCTTTTGCAATAATAACACAAAGTTAAACGTCATCCAAACGGCTTATTATTTGTTACAGTAAAAATAAATTAACCGTTAATTGGACACGTGAAATATCGTACACAAACAGTAACATGCCGCCTGAGAGAATGCTATTCCTGAAAATTCGTATGAAAAAGAAATAATAATATTCCTTAGTCCTAATAGTTTACCATAAACTGGACGTAAGTATTTATTCTTTGATACGATGCATTATAATAGAACCGAATTTCTAACGTGCTAGCATAAAAATAAGTTTTAAAAATAATTTCTAACAACACAGCAGTCTCCCATTACTTTACCAGTTAAATATTAGCAGTCTTTTACAGACTGCCATTTCTGGTTAAGGGTTAATAAAAATAAATATATATCAGCCCACTTTCTATTATATGACAATGAATATTTGATTTTAAGTGCAAATCAAATTGTTTGTGTACAATTTTTTTTTTTTTTTTTTTTTGCTCTTCAAAGTTAAAGTAATACATTCTTCCATTGCTCTGTATTGTAGAAGGACTCGCATGAAAGATCACATAAAATGAAGGAATGTAACATACATCATCTGCTTCCTGTGAGAAACAGTAAAATGATCGTGCAATAACAAAGATGCATGAATTTTACTATAAAATCACTTTCTCTTCAGAGGAAAAAGAAGATGTATATCACGTTCCAATATTTTATGCGATTTCTCGTGTCAGTCCTCCCCAACAAAAGGAACTGAAAGAATGAATTACTTTGAAGGAAAAAAAAAATCTTATTGCACATAGACAATTTGATTTTCACTTAAAATCAACATTCGATGCCACTATAGAAAGTGGGATAATATACATTTACTAGCAAGCTACGCCCGCTACGCTGGTCAATTTCTCTTAACGCACCTTTAATCAAGTGAAATATTGACTTTGAATTTGACCTTGAATTTTAAAACCCTATGGATCTTTACTTGAATGTCCTTCTACATTTCTGAAAAAGATACGAACGCTATTGCGTTATTACATTGCTAATGTGTCAGACAAAATTTGGGCTGTTAAGGACAAATTAGGCCAATTCTCTGTAGAGTTTATTATGGAATAGGTCAGCATTAAAAAAAAATTAATAATTGTGTTAAAATATGGTGTCTATGGGGTTTACATTATAGTGTCTATGGGGAAAAATAATTTCCGTTGGATTAAAATTGGGTTTGAATGAAGTTACAATTTACAATACTTTAAATATAATGAAATTGATATGCCTTACTGAGGTGGACAAAAATATGGTACTCGTCGAGAATTAAATAAAAATCATGCTCTCGCGACATCATAATTCGCTTTTATATTTTAACAGAATAATACGTCTACTATAATTTGTGACTCGTGCTATAGTCAGTATATATACGTCAGGACACAATGCCGTTATCATTATCTATTGCTGCGTGAAGCTTTTGCCATGGTACTCCATTGTAAAATTTGATAATTTTTGAAATTCAATATTTGAAAAACGGCATAATCATTAAATTTGAAATTTATAGCAAGAAAAATACAATTTTTTAACTTTCTAACGCAGCTTGTCTAACCATTTTCTGACAAATACTTTTCGACCTATTAATTTTTTCAGTAACTTCAAATGTTTCATTTTCCGAGATTAATCTGTGGCAACGGTTAGCGAAAATCCCAGTCGTCAGCAACACATACCTTTTTATTAAAGATGATTTTTATAGTTATTTTCTAAACCTGTTTTTCTGCTGGCACATATTAAAATTTGGTTCTATTATAAATATAACAATATTAAAAAATAAATATTTATATTCAATTTATTGTAAGTTATTAGGACATGCAAGTTTTATTTTTTTATAGCAATTTCAAAAAATAATACTCTTGCAGGTGGCACATTTCTCATTGTGTACGATATTTCCAGTTTCCCGTTAAGGATTAATTTTATTTACTGAAAAAAAAAGAGTACGCCTTTTGAATTGTTACGCAAAACAGTTTTTAAACACAAAAGAAAATTATGTTCAATCTCTGCTACCTATTTTTATCTTGAGAACTACCTATTTTTATATAAGGCTCTCTTATTTTATCTCATACAGTGATATATTATTATTTTTTTTAAATTTGATTATTCTTTTTCGCGCTAGGTGGTGTTATCAGCATAAGAGAAAGTTGAGTGTAATCTGTCCTATCTAATTTTAACTTGGACTATGGATGCCACATGAGAAAACATGAAAAATTTCATTTAAAAATTTTAGGTATTGATTTCCCACCAGAGACACCACGAGCGTTAAAAAAAAGAAAAAAAAACACTTTGTTGCAAAAAGTTTTATCAAAACATAAATTTGACCGTGGAAGAAGTTTATTCTGAAGATTTGTTGAAAAAAAAAAGTATATAAAAAATATATTTTATTTAATTTTGGTTACCCTATCCCCAACTCAGGGGCGTCATAAATAGAAAGAAAAATTCTGTTGAATCAGTACTACTTATTTCTATTTTGAGTATGGACGTCATAAAGTAAAACATAAAAGACGCTTTTATTTAATTTTTTAAAAATATTTCTCTCTAGGGGACGTTATCGGGATAAAAAAAAGTTGAGTTTAAATATTAATCCTATCTAATTTTAACTTGAAGTATGGTTGCTATATGAGAAAACATAAAAAAATCCATTTTAAAATTCTAGTTATGCAATTTCCCACCAGGGGCAGTACCATCATAAAGAAAACTAATGAAAATTATTTTATCAACACATAAATTTGACAAAAGCGGAAGCTTTTTCAGAAGGTTTGAGCGAAATTCGGTAGTGGGAAGTGAGCTTAAAATGCGTTCAAAAAGTTAGTTAAAGACACAATCATGCACATGGAGATACATGAAGCATCATAAGTAAAATGATGGTCATAGATAATATCTCTTCCAACAGTAATTGGCGATAAGGTGTAATGCATCTGAATTTTTTTCTGTTGTTCTGTATACGAACTATAAATGTTGCACCTAATACTTTCAATGGAGAACATGCCGCTGTAAACGTTAGTAACACATACAAATTTCTTACTGTTTCAAACAACATAATGATACTAAACTGCTTTTTGTGTAATTACCGCCCATAGACGGTAGTGTAATCGGATTCTTTTGTGCGGCCCTGTACAGTAACTATAAATGCTATATACACATATTTCAAGACAAAACATGCTGTAGGTGGCTGTGACAACATAGTAAAATTATATTACCGTCAGCGTTATCATTTAGGCATATCAGAAACACGCTTTATAAATTCGTTTCATAAAATCATTACATTAGGATTTTATATGTATACAGGACAAATATATGCATTACTTCTTTTGTAAATTTCTGTTGAAATAACAATAGTTGCAAATTAAAAGCTGTTATTTGCTTTTTTCTAATGACAGATATGCTATTGTCTTAAGTAATTGATTATCTTGATTTATTTTTGGATTTATTTAAAAGCCAAATATTGCTAATACAGTGAACTAAATACAGTGAATATTTTTCTCAGTTTTTAAACTTTTAAAAGTGAATAAATTCCTTTCATTATTTGTTATAAAAATACAAAATAATTTAATACTTTTTTTAATTTTGAACAATCACAGGCACATATCCGCCTGCATGTGTATAATCATGAATGTCTTTGCAATGTGGTATGAATTTATGACTAACTAAACTAATAATATTTTTGAATGCATGTATATGTTAATAGCTTAAATTTTTTTTCTGAGAGAGTTTTCGTGTTTGGCCGAAACTCGAAAAAGACCCAAAATTTGATTTAGTCCTAAAAAAATTGTTTCGGCCGCACACTAATTCATATCTTCACTGTATTTTAAAACATTAATTTGTATTGTAAAACAATATAAAATAAAATATCAAATTAATCAATATGATTTGGATTGCAGTGTTATTGTACAAACGATTAACCTTCGAAGAAAAAGTCCGTAACCAAAAGCCCAATATTTAATATGCTCAATGGTAAATACATTTAATGAACGTACGCATACTATATTAATAAACTAGTATATAACCCCCGTCAAAAATGACGGAATGTTGATCTGCGTTTCATTGTCATAAGACTTCATACAAACAAACAGCATGAAGATTCTTTTATTGAAAGGTTTGTATTGTAGAAAAGTACATTTTAAGAATTGCGCTTCATTTTCATAAGACTTCATACCAACAAACAGCATGGAGATTCTGTTATTGAAAGGTTTGTATTGTAGAAAATTACATTTTAAGAATTGCAAATGCTTTCTACAAATACAATTGATGAGGATTTTTTTTACTCAATATTTCATTTCTGAAATAGTTCAATAATTGGACAAAACATTCAAAAAAAAAAAAATAACAATCAATGTGCGAAAGTTTTTGAAAAAAAAAATTATTAACGAGTTTCTAAAGAGCTTGACTCGCAGCTTATTGTTTGGTTACATACACCCAGAAAAAAGCTTTGTTGAATCAACAAAAATTTGGTTGACCCAACAAAACTTTTTGTTTAAATATAGGTCAATGGAAATTTTGTTTGAATCAACAACAAAAAAATTTTTTTGTATCTTCAGCAAAAAATGTTTTGTTAATTCAAGTAAAATGGTTCAATTTTACTTGAATTTCGCTAAAACAACCAAAATGTACTCAACAAAACATGTTTTGTAGTTTTAATCAATTCCTTTTTCTGTGTGAAGAAAAGTTAAATAGAAATTCTGAAATGGTTTAACGATTGCACAAAGCATTAACATTTTTTTCGTTATAAATTGTCTAAGTTAATAGTATAATAGAGTTGAATTTTAATATTAATATTAATAAAGTAAAAATAAATATGGATAATTAATTACATATGGATAATAAAAATAAATATGGATAATTATGGATATTGGCTTCTTAATTCACAGTAGGAAAACATCCCATTTAAACTGACAGAAAAATCAAAAATTTCTAGCAATCAAGAAATAGTTAAAATAAATACAACGATGAAAGTAGATTATAACTTAAACTTTTAAAAGTATGCCTCAAATTAAAGCCTTATTTTGTCTTATTTTAAAAATATGACTGAAAAATCAATAACAATATGCATAGCCTTCCTATGAAATCTGTCACTTCTATTTCTGAAAAAAAGTGTTTACCGAACAAATTGTTTACAGAAATGTTGATATACATGTTTTATACGAAAATATGCTCAAAAGAAATATTCATTTTACAATGCAAGCAAACATTCAGAATTTAATTGGATATAAGCTAGGCTCTTAAAAATTGATGTAACCAAATTAAACTTTTAAGAAAAAAATAATATTAAGCAGAAGCTTTTAAAAGTTGATCTTAAAATAAATCAATATGTCCTGAATTTTTCTTATTTTAAAAATATGCTTATATACATTTTATATTATTTTACAACTTTATTAATATTTTATATAAAATATTTTTTTCAACAAAAAGTTCCTTCGTTTATATTTATTGCCAACAGATGGCGCCAGAACAGTATTTAGGAACAATGTTTTTAGAACAAAATACTAACAAAATACTAGTGGATCATCGCAAAGCCTTTCTATGAAAGCTGTCACCGCTATTTCTGAAAAAAAAGTGCTTACAGAAATAAATTTAAAAATCCTTTAAAATATTTAAAGACTTTAATATGCTTTTACAAAGATTTTAAGAGCATAATCGGATATTTTAATGAAACGTTCAAAGAGTCATTCATTTTTTTATAGATTTAAAATTTGTGTTTCTGAATGGCAACAGCATTCGTTTGTTTATATCTGGTAATACGATGTTTAATCTGTTATTGTTAATTTAAAACTTAAAACATTATAACCGGATATGATATACATGTTTTATACAAAATATGCAGAACAGACATGATTTCAAGTAGGAGAAATTATCATTTCGCTGTCATATGTTAGCATATGTTTTTCATTAAGCCTAACATCGCGTTTAGCTACGGTCGATTCGGAAACCACAGTGGTCGAAACCGGCATGGTTACACTGTGTTTCATTACATAGAGATATACCTACTTTTTCTACTTAAGTTTACTCACAGTTACATGAATGTGAAGAGTATGGCAAATCATACCGGAACCTCGATTCAATGAATACCAAGAGATCAAGAGAAATAATGTTAAAATTGATGCATAACGGTATATAACTAAAATATTACCTTTAAATGAATTGTCGAGTTTGTTGTTTCTTCAAAAGTTACCTTATACCCAAACACCTTGTTTTACATAATTGGCATTCTATCTTAACTTTTCCATTATCATCAAAGGACAATATTTTGAAGTACTACTCGTCTAATAATGCGCACTATGCATCATGAGTTTCAAAAATATTATCCATCTTTTTACGAACCTATTGCATTTATAATCCCATTGCATTTGTAACGTACTTTAACTAGTAAATCTTCAGATCAAGGGCCTCAACATTATCTGCGCAAGTCAGATTTTTTATTTTAGTGTCGTTTTATATAATATCTGATATCCTACAATCTTAATTTTTTTTTAATTACATATATTTATGAGCATCTAAAATTTCTCAAAGATTCCGAGAATATAACTTTTAGAAACTGTTAAATTGTATTAAACATTAAACACTGTTTCATGCAATGATGTTCTTGACCTGCTTAGTCTTGTAATTGATGTTAGAAGGAAGCGTAATTTCCCAAGAGGGGTCTCAGCCCCCCCCTTAACCCACCGTTTTCTCGTTACTTTACGTTCGAAATTTTCTATAATTGCACTATTTCTTGATTGAAGGAGGTCTTGTGGTACGATTTATACTGTTTCTTTATTAGGTTAAGCATCTGTGACAGCATTTTAATAATATCCACATTCAATATCCACCTAATTGTTGATATAATCGATCATCTTTGACGCCAACATTTGCTCAGGATCCAATTGCAGAGGACTAGCTAATCTGATATTTTTCCTCATCTAAACTTTCTGTTTAATCATTCGTAATCAGAATTAAGTAAAAAATGTGTGTACATTACGAAATACAGTTGATAGGCAATTACTAAAAGAAAAAGTCATTATGTATGGTGGCAAATTTGTAAAAAGTGACAAAGTAATACGATATATAGTTTTAGAACAGATCTACGAAACCTTACACAGTTAATTTCAAACGTCTGAGAAATGTATTGACAAAGGTTCAAACTGATCGGATTAATTTGAGACCTCGCATAGCAAAAATTTAGCATCCATAATTTAATATTTTAATCAATTATCTAAATGCGTTATTTCCTTTTCAATAAATGAAAAGAAATTAACCAAAATTTGAAAATCGTTTGAACTATCATAAAAGAGCATAATGAAGTGAAAGAAAAAGTTCTATATTTTCCGAACGAATCAACCAAATTTAACGAAAAACTATGCAGCTAAATTCAGATACCTCACAAACATCTCTACCAAATTTCAAGCTAATAGGATGCTTTTTGTGTCATTCATCGCAGAACAGACAAACAGGCTAACAGAACCCCAAAACTTTTCGTGTCTGGATAGTGCTGGGTGATGACGAGATGTTATAATCGATTCTCTTAATTTTTTGGGCATCTCGATTGGTTTCGATTGGGTAAATTGTTTCTCGATGAATTCATGACTCGATCATTTCTCGATGATGATGAGTCAACCAATTACTATTCGTATTCGATTCGACATTTTCAAGAATCGTATGTAGTGGACAAATCCAGACAGCTATAAAACCGTCAGATAATAGTAGAATTTTGAAAATTTTAAGGCATGGGGTGGATATTAGCAGGACTACACTAGATACCGGGCTTGCTAATTCATTATCATGACGTCACAAATGGTGTCTGGCCGCGACTAAGATAAGGGGGAGCTGACGCATGTCCATCTTGTTGCCCAAAATAGCCGCCATATTGTAACCCAGCTCAGCATTAGGAAACTGCCCGAGCAGGTGTTTGCAATCTTGTCACTGTCACTCGCCGTCCACTAATACGGTAAGCTAATTGCTTTTAGCTTTATTTTTGTCCGTTGGGTTATTAAATGGCGGTATGATTCAGCCTGTAGTATAGGAGCTCTAGTCGCGACGAAAGACATACAGCGATTGGCATAAAACGATGGGCGCGTCGCTTTGTACCAATCGCTGGTCGGGGCCAACCACTATATTTGACGTCATGAGAATGAATGAGCAAGCCCAGTATCTAGTGTTGCCTTGATAGCAGCCGAGATATTTTCCTAAAAACATATGTAGGGGGGGAAAAAGCCTCTGGTGGGAGGTAGCACCAACCGACAAAGTATATAAAAATTTCCAATCGTCCCCAAATTATATCCAATAATTATGTCAAAGATTAGGACCACGGGGTTTCAAATTAAGAAACCCATTAAAAAAGACCTTCCGGCCTGTACGGTGAGGAATAGGTAACTTAACTATTCCTTATTTTTAAATATTAATCTAATCTTACTCAAACACACAAAGATAAAATGCGTGAAACCCAATTATGTAAGCTTCTCAGTTTTGTCAATATTGAATTTAAATGGGAATTTTAAAAAGTTAGTTATTCATCGCTAATTTGGCCTCATATGTGGTGATCTATTTTTGTCGCCAAATTTGGCAATATTTCGCCAATCTTTGACAGAATTTGACGTTGGCAGATGTGATTACGTAGTTTTAAGCCTATGAGAGTTGGAACAATGATTAAAACAATGAAAGAAAAATTTGCAATAAACCATGTCCACTAAAACTCATAAATTAATCCCGTTTATCGAGGAACCCTTTATTTTAAATCTGTTGTCTTGTTTCAAATGTCAGCCACCCTAAAATTGTCAAACTACTATACGTCAGCAATTTTTTAAGATAGAGACGAAAAAAATGCTCCGGAATATTTGTATCAAGGCCGAACACTCAAGGGAAAACTCAAGGGAACACTCAAAGGAAAGGCCACGAATAGGAGAAGTTTGAGTTTCAGTAGTTGTAACGAGTACTGTTGTTGAAACAGATTGGTGATCAGTGGATTCTGATAGTAGCTCAACGGTTTCAGAAATAATTTGATTCATGCCTTGATCACAGCCTAACAAATATCCGTGTTGTGGAATCAATTCAATATTTAAAGGGTAGATTCCAGTTGCACGAAAGGCAGAAGTGGCAAGATGGACAGACGAGCTGGCACAAGCTGGCACAGCGAGACCTGGCTGAATTTAAGATACTACCAAAGTCCTCTTTCGATATTTTTCCAGTCCCACGGTGACACAAGATTATAATATCGTTATCAGAGGCGACTTCCAACATGTTTGAACAATTCATATGTGACGCATGACCATCTAGAATTTTCAAATTTGTACCAGCAGGCTTTCGTGGAATAAAATGCTCGGTAAGCCAGTCCATGAATAGTTGACTGTTTACATAGGTGCTCCACTTTCTCATTTTAATTACAGTTGCTGGTGGTGCATCTCTGGAGTATTGAGGTTTAACGTAGACTCCTTTAAAAATGCAGTAAAGTGGCAGGAACTGCCCTTATGCGTTGCAGCGAGCCAGAATAGTGACCGTCCCACCCTTTTTGGCACTAGTGACAACGTGAACATCTTTACTGCCTTTTGCCGCAACCACTTTATCAGGGTCATTGTTCAGCTGAATTCCAATCTCATAACAGTTCCAAATACAGCCAGGCTTATAAAAAATGATTAGTATGTGCCAATATGGATGTGAGCAGAGTAAAATAACCTTTCACTTACTCACGGTTCATACCTTCTGCTCTAGCTCTGCTAATACTTTGAGCTTTCCTGATACTTAACTCAGGATGTCTTCGCATAAACGAGGAAAACCAAACTTTTCCTGCTAATTCCTCTTTTTTATGGAAAGTGTGCTTTTTACCTAGTGATTCAGAAAAATTGAATGCTAACATTCTTACATAACTTTATTTTGGGGGAAATCCAACTGTCGGACGTTTACGTATATGAACAGCTAATTTCTTCTCCGCTTCAGTACCTAGTTGCGGATCTGGACCCATCGTTCGTCGTTCGCTTCTTAAAGTCATTTTTCTTCAGCCTATCTCTCAAGGTGGATTCCGGAATACTGAATTTCCTGCCTGCTGCACGCATTTTGAGTGAACCATTTTGTACTTCCTCTATGATTGATTTTAGATTTTCTTCGGTCCATAATCCTTTGTTCGATTTCCTTCTATAAATATTTGACACTGTAACCTGAAAAAAATATGGGAAAATGTATTAAATTTCAACGCGCGTTAAATATTAGCAAAAAAAAATATTTATTATGAAATTTATCCTTAAGTAGTTAACAAAATTAATTTATTAGCAAATTAACTGTTCATAAATTAACAATACACACACATATATGAGTATCGCTGAGTGACACTGCAGTCCGTAGCAACAGCGACACACACAACAGAGATGAAAAGCCATAACAACAGACCTAGCCAGCAGTTCCACTGCGACGTCAAACCCTTTCTTTAGGAATGGTGCTGACAGGACACAAAAATGGCGCTGAGGCAGCAGTTGATAGATCAAGTTGAGCTAATTCCCTTGACTCGGATCGGACTAACCGAGTTGAACTAACTCCTCTTTGTGTGAAACAACGAAGTCAGCTGTTCTTAAAACTACAACCTGTGGCCAGAAAGTTCGGTGAATGAATTATTTCAAATACAGTATTGTACAGCATCAAATACAATTTACCGTCCTTCAAAATAATCTCCATGGATGGTAATGCACTGCTGGGAACGAGTATATATTTATATAAGTCCTGGAAACTCCTGTAAAACAGTTCTTTCGGAATGGCTTTCAGCTCGGCCGTCACGTTGCGTTGAATGTCGGTGATGTCCGTAAATCTCTTTCCCTTCAGGGCTGACTTCAATCTGGGGAAGAGGAAGAAGTCTGCATGTGCCAAATCAGGTGAATAAGGGTTGTGATGGAGTGTCACAACTCCATTCGCGGCCAGGAACTGCCATACAACCAAGGCGGTGTGTGGCGGGTATTATCGTGGAGAAGAGTCCAGGAGCCTTGGGTGGCGTACTCAGGGCGAACGCGACGGATCCGTTGCAGTAAACGCTTCAGAACATCGGCGTAGGCAACAGCATTCAATGGGGTACAAATGTGGTACATTTGAAACAAAACAGCATGTTTATTCTCTGATCCATTTTGTTTACCGCGACAATCCACAATAAACCTTTCGCGCTCGGCGTTAAACGTAACAGGGAATAAACGCACTTGGAACCTTGCCAAACGTTCAAACAGATATTGACCTTCACCACGCGCGGCGCGTTGATATTCTACTAGTACAGCAGCGACCTCTACAGGCTCTTTCACCGAACTTTCTGGCCACAGGTTGTATAAAAGTATTATATTACTAAAATAAAAATATTACTCCTATATACTCTTACTATATACTCTGAATTACTAATAATGCAGTACAGCTTACTAAATCCCACTCTTTATAATAAATATTAATGTATTTTAATTTTATAATAAATAATAAAGTTTTTCTAAATCATTTTAATATTTTAAAATAAAATGTCAGTTCACTTTGTATCCGTTATTGGTGTTTCAAAATAGAGATGGTATCAGTTACTGGTGTTTTTGACCACATTTATGAATAAAATTAATTTTTGATATAAAATATATAATTTTTCCAAATTTTGCCAACAATATTTTTTAATATATCTCTACCATCCTTTCAAAACCAAAGGTAAGTATAAAATAGATTTAAATTTTTGTAATAGTGATTTGAATAAGAAAGAATCCTTAAGGTGTCAGTTACTGGGGTTTCACCCTATCCATAGCGGAAATGTTCATCGTCTGGAAATATCAGTTAAAATTGTTATGTTTAGAAAAAGAAACTAATGCTTGTGCGAAAGGTTGAAGAATAATTGTATAGTGTTTAAAACAAGGTGCGCAAAAATCATGATTTTTAAAAACTAAATTTAAAAAATCAGATTTTTAAAAATTTAAATCATTTTTTTCTTTTAATTCAGATTTTTTTAAATTTAAATCGGATTTTTTTTATTCAAATTGCTTACTTTGAAAACTTAATTTTTCTACACATTAAACATATGAATTTAGCAAGAACACTTGATGATTTTTTAAAATTTCAAATGCAAGTACCATATGAAAACTAATAAATATAAATTGATTTTTAAATTGCATGAAAATATTTTTACAAAAGAAAAATAGATTTTTTTTCTTTTTGCAATAGATAACATTTGCCAGCATATAAGATGTATCCTATTTTTTAAAAACAATTTCTTTAAATGTTTAAATGTAAAATATATATGATCTAAAATCTTTTGAAATAACATTTTTCATAAAATATGCCTATGTACACATTGGTTAATACAGTTTATTTTAAATATATGACAAATGTTCAAGTTTTTTCTTAAAAGTTTAAGTTAAAAATATATAACAATTAGTAGTATTTTAGAATCACCTCTATTTTTATTTCTAATTATACTAATACCTGATATTGAAAGCCAATGGGAAAATTAATTTGAAACTGCCATACTGACATTTAGGACATATTGAAATGAAAAATAGACGATTACTTTAGAACATATAAAAAACTATTATCAATTTTTTCAAAACACTTAAGGCTTGGAATTTAAGGCTTTGTATGAAAAAAAAAAACAATTTTCCTGCTTTTTCATACCCCAGTTTGTTTCTAAGTTTTGAATGTACTAAACAGTAAGTTAGCAAATAGTCCTTTCTGCAGATACTACAGTTATGAACAGTTGCTTTATTGCTTTTTTATCTGGCGTTTCACAAAACTTGAATTGAAATGGCTTTCCACCATTCCGAAGGTGACATTTGGGATGTAATATTCTGCACAAAAATAAAATCGAGAAAAGAATCTGCCTTATCTAGGAATCTCATGATTGAAGCTATAAAGTTAGTAATGAATTTATTCTTAGCAAAATCGAAAGTTTTTTTTTCTTTTCGATCGCAGTCAAATCGCATCTTTTTTAATCCATCATGCATACTCTTGACATTAGCTGCAATATCTGTGACAAGACTACCAATGAAACAGTTACATTTAGCTTTGCACTTTAAGATTACTTTATGAGCAATTTTTGTAAGGAATATTCGGTTATTTGTCAATTTTCTGATATGTCAATGGAATTCACAAAATACCATATTAACTACCAAATGAATTTTGGGTCACCTTTGTTCTGGAAATGCCACCAGGATATATTTTCGATGACGAATACTGTTTTAGTTAGAAGGAAGAAAAAAAAACATGTACAGATTGTAAATATGAAATTTACAATTAAGAATTTTATAAAGGCATTTCAGAGAGGCAGAGAGGTGTTTTTAGGCACATTTTTGTTTGGCACATTTGATAAAAATAAATAACACGTGGGTTGTTTAAATTATATTATCTAAATCAAGTCAAAACTACATATTCCAAAAGAATAAAATTTCAATATTGATTTAAATCAATGATTTTTTTTAAAATAATCAGAGTGATTTAAATCATGATTATAATCAGAGTGATTTAAATTATGATTTTAATCAAGCTGATTTAAATCGGCGTGCCCTGGTTTAAAATATAAAAATAAGCAGTGCAGATTAATTTCTTCCTTAGTTTCTTAACGATTTTTTTTCTTTTTATCTCCTCTACTAATGATTATATTTGTATGAATTTGTAATTTGGGTAAATACGATATGACAAATCATTTTACGATAAATGTTTGGTATATTGACATTGGAAACTTTAAAGCTGCTATGAAAATAAGTATGTAAATATCCCAATATGCTAAACGAAACATTGACATTATGAAAGAAGCCTTAATTTAAATTTAATGACACTTGTGATTTTATTTCCGCATAATCAACTTGCGAATAACGACAAGCTTGTTTTTTTTTTTATTTGAGCAAATGCAAGGCAATTACTCACTGCACATCATACAGGAAATTATAAAAAATATATTATCAATATGATCAAAGCGAGGCTTAATTTCATGTAGTAATATTGTAATAAAAAGAAAGAATTAATAGTAAGCTGTTCTCTGTTAATGCTTATTCATTTTTCATTTCCATCATTTTTTATTTTCATCGATTTAAAAAAAGAAAATCACATTTATTGGCGTGAATGAAAGTTTTCTGATTTTTAATTAATACGTGTTAGAACATAATCATCGTCTTAATTCAATTAAAATGTACTTTGCACGAAAACGAAACAATACAGAAAGCTTCCCCTTATTGTTAGGAACACCTGAAACATGTATCCTATTTATGCGTGTAATAATGCGAGCTTTAAACTTATTAAAGCCTAAACAGTAGGATGTGCATTATACACGGAATATTTCGACCGCTATATGAAACCAATGCATGCTTTCAGTAAGTCACTGCATAATAGGATATGTAAATTTCGCGATAAAATTGTACGAATGTAAATGCACTTAGTAAAGTAAGCGAAAAAATTGGCCCTTTACGTGTCATAGTTTGTGTATTAACAACAAATACAAGGAAATTACTCAATTTTGTGCCTTCTGCCAAAATGATCGGGAAAAACTTTGGTTTTTATCTTAAACTGAATTAGCATACTTGCATCATAAATAAAATTAAAACATACCAAATAGAAATACGTCATGCATCTTATAATGTTTGTCATCACCAGCTTACAGTCACAATAAAAGTTTTGTGAAAATGCATAGTATTATAATTACTTAACATATCCCAAATACACTATGAATAAAACAATTTAAAAAAAATGGCTCGGAATAGGATTAATCCGGAACTGTTATACCCTAATAAAAATGTATGAATGAACTTCTAACTCTAAAATAAAAGGTGAAAAAATATTTTGTATCTGATTAAAGGAATTAAAAGCATGTAAAAGAAATTATTTCCTAGAATTCTACCTTTAAATGCTACAGCGAAAAAAAATCTTTTTTATTCATTTCCTGTTGCTATTGCCTGTCTTTAATTCGTCAAGCTTGATGTTTGAGCTTTTTAAAGCTCATAATTTGTTAACATTCGGAGAGTTAATAGAAAGAAATCTGTCAACTACATCATCAGTATCTGTCAACTTCGCTTCTTGCGGCGTTTTCGCATCAATCATCGGTCCAATAATATTTTTAAACGCTCATCAAAAATTCACAAAGCGGCTATTTTTTAAGAAACACTTCTGCCTCTTTAAAGCCCTTATTTTAGATAGATTATCGACGTCTGATAATAATAACAGTAGCGGTTAAATTTCCAGATTATAATTCGAACCTTTAACAAACACAGTTGTGACACGCAGATTTAAAGTATGCAACAGAAACAGCAAGTGACAATAGACAATATGATTAAAGCTTTTAACTATGCTGATTACTGTATGAAAAAGTTTATTTGATATATGGAACAATAACAGAAAATAGTTACATGACTACTGAAGGCGCAGGTATTAGAACCCATAACATAAGAAAAATTCAAGTCAATTTGAATTAAAGAAATATGATACATCTTTGATCATATAGCACATTAATAACCTAGTATAATTCGTAGGCATTCAGCTGAGGAATTGAACAAAAATACTTACATATTTCAAAATTACGCATAGAATATAATGTAGAGTTTTTTCCAGTGCAAAAATATAGTTATGGTGCCGATAAGAAGACCTTAGAGCTACACAAAAGAGAATGCTTTTGCCACACGCATCTCATTAAGGAATGATTAATCGACGGTAAGATGATAGAAATAATAAAAGTAACTGGAATTAGCAACGAAAAACAATGCATATATTTTGTCATTCTTTGAAACGAGTTCTTTCATTTCGATTGAAATGATTAACCGAAATGCAGCCTTGCCGAAGATGAAAGTGCCGAATTTCATAAGTAAGCGTGCTACGTTCAAATTACCATATTTTTTGTGAAACTCATTCACCCCAGGAGTAACTTTATTGATAGGGTGTGATGTGTGATATGAGTGTGAATGTGTAAAGTAAAAATGTGAATGCTCGTATCGCACGTGTGATTTATTTTTAATAATTCATTAGAAGACCTTTCTCTAGACTTTTCAATTCATTTGCATAAAAAATATTGCTTGAAAATTCTTTGAGAAGAAAGTGAATATGTATTTGACCTTTCATTGCCAAAATCTTTCAACAGTTCTAGAAAATTGTACTTTTAGATTCTTGAAAATTTTACTGTATGATACTGTATGATTCTTGTTCCGTTTATCTGTTATTTTTAAAGAAGTAAGAATTATTTAATGTTTATCTTTTTAAGAAGGAATTTAACAAATATTTAATTGTTGTGAGAAATTAACTTATATATTGTTAGATTTAATTTATTATGTTATATTGATTTAGATTACAATTTAGGACTGGGTGAAAAACATGTATTTTTCTTTTGTTCAAATTTCAGGAACAGCCAAAAACATCCTACAAGTTCACAATGTGATATCTTTCTGTTTCAAAAGAATTATCAGAAAAAATGAATAATTAATGCTCATAATCAAAAAGTTTTTTTTTTTTTTTTTTTTTTTTTTTTTAATGAAGTGTGAATGAATGTGATACTTTAATGCTCGCATTTTAGTTTAAGTATTGTTTTTAAATTAAACTTGGTATTAATAGAAATTGATAATAATATTAATGTTCAGAAATAAATAAACAGCATTTTAGAAAAATAACATAATTTAAACCGTTATAATTATTAAGAATATTAAGAAATTTAATCAGGTTAATACTGAAGAAAAGAAAAACATGTAAGTAATTTATTACTGTAAGAAAAATATCACTGTATCTTTTAAATGTATTTATAAAACAGAAATTCTAAAATTGAATCCTATAATGTATGCATCATATGATATGATAAATGATATACAATAATATAAAGCGTCACAAATTGTTTAATAATAGCACTTTTTTTGGGGGGGGTGGGGGGAGCATAACATATTTACGGGCATTTATTATTATCACTATTATCAAATTATTATACATGTCTTCAATATTAAAAACATAAATATAAAAGGATGATTATTTCATGAAAACCTTATGTTCAATTAATAAAATATTCCAAAATAGGTATTTTCTTTATAGCAATAGTTTTATACACCGGTGTAAAGTTCAATATAAAACTTCTAAAGACATCATAAAAATGACAAAAGCAGAATACGTTTCAAAAAGAACTTAGTCTTTCTACATCAGACGCAAAAACACATGCTAAGTCTCAAAATGATAGCACGTCTTTTTGCGGCTAATGAAGAAAGACTTTTTTGAAATGTGTTCTGCTTTTTTAATTTGTATGGTGTTTTTAAGAAGTTATTTCTTTTGTATTTTTCTTCTTATATTTGTAAATAACTAATAAGATTAGAAATGATCAACCACGTTAATGTTAAAAAAGTCTAATAAAATTATTTAGAACTGCTTTTTAACACTTTCCAACCTAGTTGAAAAGTGTTTATGACTTCGGTTTGTCTGGCCGTCTGCCGTCTGGCCGTCTGGCCGTCTGCCGTCTGGCCGTCTGGCCGTCTGCCGTCTGCCGTCTGTCCGTGCTCTAACTCCCGTAAATATGCTCGGATTGCCCTGCAAATTTTATATGTTATAATCGTTATCTATAGCATGTTCCCTATTTCAACGGAAGTGTGTAGCACTTATAGTTTTTTTACAGGGACACTCAAAAGAATTCCGTTACATTGCGGTCTATGGGGAAAAATCATTTGCGGTTTATTTAAATAATGTTTCAATACTTTAAACGCATTGAAATTTATATATATCACTAAGGTGCATTAGAAGAAGCTTAATATGGAATAGGGTGTGCATAGCACTTATACTTACTTTACAGGGACAGTCAAAAGAATTCCGTTACATTACGTCTATGGAGAAAAATCGTCTGCGGTTTATTTAAATAATGTTTCACTATTTTAAACGCATTGAAATTTATATAAGGTTCATTACAAGAGACTTACTACAGAATATTGTGTGTATAGCAGTCATCGTTCATTTACAGGGACACACAAAAGAATTCTCTACTGTATGTCAACAATAATTCCTGGAAGTGCGTTTTAAGTTACTGAATGCGATTTTAATTTTAAATCGCTTTTTGTATATTACGTGGTGTGTATAAATTCTGTAGATCCTATACAGGGAAGTACAAAAGTTCGGGAACACATTTCCGTATTATTTAACTCCAGACGGAGAATTTTAAACTGTGCTACGTGTTTCCTAACTGAACTAAAATTTAGCATCCTATGTAGTATATATACAAATCTATAGATCCTATACAGGGCTGAATAAAGTATTCGGATTACTTAGATGTTATCTTTTAGCTTATAAAAGAGTATGATTCGTAAAATTATTTTGGAAGCGTTGGAAAGTGTTACATAATCTATGCTTGACGCATGATTTTTCGTTCTTGTTTATTCTGCGTAGTGTTGGGTCCCGAACATTTTACTGTACTTTTTCAAAGAGGTGAGAGGGGGATTGATTTGAAACATATACTCATGTAGATCATGAATCAGATCTTGCTCGAATGCCTGGTCGGTTTCTGTCAAATATGCTCCACAAATTACTTTTTGGTCGAACAGTATAATAAAAAGTTATTAGTAATTCGTCAACTTACCCTAAATCACGTTATACATAAATCAACTGTTATCAAAGTTAATAAACAGAATAATTTTAGCAGTTTAAATTCGATAACTTAAAACTCATCTTTCCATTTTTAATGCCAGCAAACGCTGAAAATTCATAAAATAGAGTATCACAACTTGGTAAGGGTTTGTGTAAAAGAACGATTTGTTGTTGTTGTTATCGTTGTTTTACTTGTTTGAGTATGAATAATACTCTTCTAAATGCATCATATCGGATCCAGGAGCCGTATAAAAAATAAAAATTCCTAACTTTTACAAAAATAACTATCTTGAAGTAATTTTCTTTTAATTTAATGAAAAAAAAACATTTGAAAGATTTTTGCAATTCTAACTATACGTCTAAAACTAACGGTTTAAGAGCTAGCTATTGGAAAACGATAAACGAGGAACTATGTTTAACATAGATACAAAAATAAAAATAAAAATAATGTTAGTTTCCTTAAGCTAACACAAAATAAAATCCTTGTATAATTTCATTTTTATTTATTTTTATTTGTTTATTTTTTGACATATAAATTCAAATGATTCCAAGCATCAGTCGCGCATAAAATGATGTCCGTTTTGTAAAATTTCTTAACCTCGTTAAAGTGTTTGCATTTTTGGTAATTACCGTTAGGAAAATATCTCAAAAGAATACGTACCAAAAACATTCCTTCGGTTTCTAATTTTTCATAAAACGTTGAAAGCATAAAAACATATTTTATTTTTAATTTGTACTAGTTTACCAAAGACAATTAAATAATAGTGAAACCAAAATTAAATTTATCTTTTCTCGGAAAGCTCATTTGGTACGTTTATTTCACTAAGTGTTTTGGAATACCGAATATAGGTAATACAAACAACATAACTTAAATATAATGTTTAAATGGTGTGCAATATTAATGTTCTCGAAAAGTGTCATTTATCTAATAAAGTTTAACTAGGATATGTCGCCCTAAGCATTTCCAAGAAAAACAAAATATTTTCTTTCTTTTTGCATTTTCGGTTGAGTAATTTCATTATCCGAGATCTTAAAATTTATATAGAGAGCACAAAAATAAATAAGACAATTTTAATAAAAGTCATATTTAAATATATTTGAACATTATTATTATTACCTTTTTTTACATTTAGAATGTGTGTGTCAGGGACGTAATATAAGCAATTAGTTTACTACCCTAAGAAATGTCCACAAGTGGTATATCATTCTTAGCCTACTCTTATTTGAAGGACATTATTGAAAAACATATTTTTAAACGTTCTTTAGGAACAGACCATTTACAAAGCGATGAACTTAAATTTTGTTTTCTAAAGTAGTTAAGGTTCAATAAAAACATGAATATTTTTACTAATTAAGTAATTATAGGAATTTTGATTGTATTGCGGTAACAGATGAGCTTTATTATTTCTATCAACCGGTAAGATAATATACTTTTTCATATAAAAGTCTGTTGAGTCAAAAGTCTTTTGACACCCTTTTATTTCCGAAACGGAAAAGATAATGAAATACAATACTTCCTCAGCGAAGAAGGGGTGAGGTGACGTATCTTTTTAGGCTATTTCAGCTATGTATGGAAGCTATGATGAAATCCCCTCTATTGGATCAAGATAAAATTTTTCAAATAAGAATGTTGCATATCAAATAACACCATCACGTTCTGAAAAATCGATTCCCTCAATCAGATTTTTTTGACATGCAACAGTTTAGAACTTATAAATGTCGAAAGCTGGCGAACGACTTCTTTCCATATGTCTATGATAATGGTGAAATAAACTGTCAGAACCACAGATATTGGAGTGACTTCACTGGTTGGATTCATTAAAAGTATCTGGCAATATCAACGTTCAAGGTAATGGTGTGGTGTGTTGCACGGACGCCAGTATTATAAGACCCATATTATTAGACTCTGCTCTAAATTCTCAGCGCCTACTGGACATCCTTCCCTTCTTAACTTAGATAATAGTTTCTTTAGCTATAATTAACAGTATAGGGATCCTCTTTGTTTCAGAATAGCTCGATGTTTAGTTTTCTGATCATTTGATTGGCCGGCAGCGTGTCCTCGTGGAATGACTACTTATATCATCTGATCTTTTACTCTACTCTTCATATTTATATGTGTGGTCATGTAAAGCAACTACTAGCATATGCTCTGAAAATCCACGACAAACGCCTACTTCAATAATGGTGTCTGAAGGTTCGTATCAACATCTCTCCGGAGATTTTAATGAGAGTTCATACCGAGTCAATTAAAAACTTTCAGTTGTGTATTCAGCAGCAAAAATAAAACATTGAACATATACTTAAACGCCACATCACAAGTTTCTTAAGCGATTGCTTTATTAAATTTCGTCCTTCATTATACCTAATCCATTGCAGATACGGAAAATCTGATTGAGGCAATCGGTTTCTGAGTACATGATGGTGTTATGAGATATAAAATAGGACACATTTCCCTTTTGAGAAATTGGACCTTGATGCATAATTACGGATTTTACGATATTTGCCATACTCCGGACATACACATAAAAAATTTACCCTTGCCATTTTTTCACTCAAGTAATAAGATACTTCATTTTCATTTCCATTTTGGAAATAAAATGCGGTCTGTTTTTTTTTTTAACTCACCCTGTCTTTAAAAGTTTAATGCTGTAGAACCTCATCTTTATGGTATCAGAATTTACGCTTTGTCAAAGTTTATGATAAAATATGCGGGTATGGGTTGTAAAATAAAAATAAACCCAATGGTTTTCACATTTATGCTTTCCCATATTTTACATTTTACTTAAGAATAATGTTTTATTTTTATTGCTTCTTTAAAACATAAAAATGATCTTCAATTATATTGTATATTTTAATTTTAAAAATTCGCCAAATTCGAAGTCTAAATATAGAATTTATGGTGATAAGAGGTAGAATGTGGAAGAACACATGAGAAAACATTTTTCGCAGCCAAGAAAACTCATGTAGAGTCATGGGTGAACGAAAGTAGACTTAGAGGCTCAATGGTAGAAAGTTAATAAAAAGGATCGAGCTAACAATTGTCTTTTATCTGGTAATGCTACAAATTGTAAAGAGAGAGCCATGTTTCGAGAATTCCATTCATAAATGTTTAAAGCTTGGAAGCAAGGTTCGATTCTGCATTGCTCTTTTAGGGTAGCTATGACTGGTTTTCAATCCAGAGGCAAGTCCATTTTGTTCAGCGGTAGAAAAAATTAACATAGATTAACAAGACATTGTTTTTCCTTCCTGGAAATGTTCCGAATTCTAGAAGTTAGCTCTATAGCCAAAACATTCTTAAACTTCAGGGATTTTCGTCGGATTATTTTGTGTTATAGCAACTGCCATCTTTTACTCGAATTTTACAAAGGTAAGTGATAAGTGTCAGACTTTTATTTTCATTCTTGTTGGAGTTATTCGGCGAATATTGACTATATTATGAATAATATATCCTTATTCTATAGTTGGAGTATCATAGTTGAGATTTTTTCCAACAGAGCGAAAATATGCCGGGACCAGGACTCGAACCTGGGTACTTTGGTTTGCCGTACCAACGCTCTCCCTACAATTTCCTGGGCTGGCATATCTCACTCTTATTTGTTGGACAAGGCTGCGAACTGCTGTCCTCTGTTCATTATAATATATCCTTAATCAGTAATTTGTTTAGTACTTTTTCAAAGAGGTGAGAGGGGGATTGATTTGAAGCATATACTCATGTACTATCGAGTACTTTACCTTCAAAACTTTAAAATATTTTTTAGGAGATGAATAGTTTTCATTTTTATGATTTTCTTTTCTAAATTGAAGTTATTTTTTTCTATAAAGCAAGTTTGATGCACATAATAATATTAATAACAAGATAATAACATAAAAAATAATTGAATAATGTATAAGATTATCGTTTCTTCTAACATTATGTTTATCTTTATTAGAAAGCGAGTCTTTTAATGTGACAAAATTACTAAAAATCTTTTTAGATGACCCGCTCTCTTTTTTTACTATCAGAGGGAGAGGTGAAATGAATAAAGTCGTTTTTTTCAGTGATGACATAACAAATCATTTCATTCGTTGTGATAAGAGTATCACTTGATGATTCTAATGGCTTGGGAACGAGAGAAATATAAACTTTTGTTTATAAATGGATAAAAATCTGAAAAAATCATTTCATTTCAAACTGATACGACACGATAATATCTAATGTTTACTCCAAAGTAACGATTTTACTTTTTTTCTTCTTTGAAATAAAGTAAAAGGGAAGATTTGCTTTAAGCAGCTTCTCTAAGTCTCACTTTCATCTTTGTTTTTTTTTAAACTTTGAAATTAAATTAAAACGAAGATTTTTTTAATACTTTTAAATTTAATAATCGGTGAATTAAGATATTAATTTTCAATGAAAAATTCTAGTAAAATTCATGTCATCTTTTTTACTGTTTCTTTCTTCGAAAATCAATATCATGAGAGTAATTATTGAATAACCCAGTATTTTTCACTTATTTCTTGCCTAAAAAAATACAAATCATTAAAATATTGCTAAGGCTTAATTTATCAATTCATTACCGATGTTTCATTTAAAAAGAAAAGCTTCAGAATCTATTCGTTGGAAAAATACTTTGTAATTTTTCGTAATTCCCAGTTACAAATTCATCATGACATATGAAATGTTCTGTAGTATTTTTTCTCTACAACTTTATTTTATGTTATGCTTTTTTAACAAAATTTTATTCAAAAGTAAGCTGATACTCTTGTTTGCAATATCATATACATATTTTGTCTGGATTTGCCCTAAATAAATAATTTATTTTTATTGACATATATCTCTCAATGTTTACAAATTGTATTATTTCGTCTCAAAATGTAGAACATAACCTTTACATAAATATAATAATTATCTGTACTACCTATTAATTGAATAACACAGAATACAAAAGTGTAATACAAAGTGGTACTTCAAAAAAACTGAATTACAGAAGCCGGACAAAACAATTCTAACGCAACTATTTGATTGATACAGTTACATCACCGTAATCGGAATAAAAGCAGTTAAACATGTCTTTTTTTACTTCGTACATTTTATTATCGCCAATAATCGTGATTTGGATTTTTATTCTGTGCATGCGTTTTATCATGTTTGTGTCGATACGTCACATACTTTATGTATTCCAAGAAAAGTAATTATTAGAACGCGTTTATTTAGTATGTTTGTTGCCAGGGTTGCTTAATTCCTAACAGCATAAAGATCTGCTAAAGCCAAAGATAGAAAAATGCTTAACTTACTAAAATACTTAACTTATTAGAAAACGAAGAAGTTCAGAACAGTAGCAGAAATTACTGCATAAATAAAGACTAAATTTAGCTGTCTCATTAAAATTATTCTTTTAGGGTTTTCTATATGTAATGTTTGCGAAAAAAAATGCGGCATTCAAAACTCCCTGTTCTTTACACGGGGTGTTGTATGGACACTATGCAACTATTAAATAGTCTACAATAAATCGAGTTTCACGGCATTTTAAACTTTAGGTTGAGTATATGCGTGAAAATGTATATATGAGTCATATAATGCTGAATGTCTAAAGCCTACTTTCAAACATGATGGAAGTTTGCCCATGGTTTAGGGAGACATGAAGACTAACAGATGTTTTCGAAAATGAAGAAATAGTTAACCAGTATCTATTCTAAATCATGATTTACATCCAAACACCAACAAGATGATACAATTTTCTAGGCTTCTTTCCACACTACCCCAAGTTTTGTTAAATAAATATGATAACTAAGTAGCGCTTCTCACCTGGGCACTGCATTCTCAAAATTCCAATACTATGATTGTAAAGGTATTTTTAAAATACACTGTTAACGATGAATTTTTATAACCTGTTCTTCGCAAGGACTTAGCACCACTTTTACTTCAAAGCTGCGTATCATTAATGTATATCAAGATTTACAATTAGGTATTTCTTGACGAATTTCAGCTTTATAAAGTTTGAATAGAATTTTACTTGTTAGTAATGATAAAATCGTAATATTTTATTGATCTTTGAAGCATTTTGACTATCTACTATAGTTTATAAACTTAGAGATACAAAACAGGCAAAATTTTTAGATGCTATGCAAATAGAAAAGTAGAGGAAGAATGACCGTTCTGCTGCAGCAGGTTCAAATTTGGAATGCAGCATGCAGCGGTTCCTCCTACTTTTCCACAGCTAGACGTCATCTTGGATTCCATCTTCCGAGTTGGTGAGGTGAGATGTTACAATGCATTTCTCCTTCTTGTGTTGGCGCGGGAATATGTTATCATAAATTTTACTTTCTGTGTTGGTGATGAGTGATGCTATCTGGGTTTAGGAGGATAAGGGAGAACGCTAAGAGAGTTTCAATAGAGGATTAGTAGATAAGAGAAATGTTTTTGATATGTTAAGGGACCTGCGAAAGATACTTTTTTTTACAGATAATGAGATCAAGTTTTCAAAATAAAGTAAATTTGAAAAAAAAAAATAATAATACTTTTAGTTTTTATACTACTGATTTTTTTTTTTTTTTTTGTCAAACTTCATTACTAATAATATCAGAAGCGTAGATATAAAAACGTTTGGCTATAAAGAATTTTGAAAACAAGATTTAATTATAATCTTTTTTAATTGAATACTGTTTGAAATAACTAAATTTTGAAATAATTTTTCCGTTTTAGTATAATTTTTATGGATTTTATAACGCCTATTAATTTCTAGGGAATTTTAACACATAGTATTTATCAATAATAGAGCAGTGTTGACGCTAAATTTCAAAAAGAATAATTTATCGGTTAGAGCTTTTTTGAAAAGATATTTCCTTTATTTATGAAAAGTTATCAGGTGAATTTCTTGTATAACAGTCGGATAAATAAGAAACTCTCTATACTTTTCTGATAATATGCTTTAGAAAAATATGTGTTTGGTTGATTTTTCAATGGTTGATTTTAACGAGATGATTTTAGCTCCAAACCCCATACTTCACATGTATTTCTATTTTATCTATGCCGCATTTTGATATAATTTTAAGATTTTTGTTAAATTTCATACGTATTGCGAAACACTCACTTCTAAAATAAGTTGTGTTTGTCTCAATATTTCCTTCACCTCTTTCACGTTCAAACTCGATTTTACTAACCATATACCATTTAATTGCTTTCTTTCCCCTCATCTCATTTTGAAGATTGTTCTGTAGCTCTGGTTGTAAATTAGTTTGAAAAGCATTTAAGCCAAATCTTCACTTTCTCAGAATGAAAAATCAGAGTTTTAAATATGTTCAAAGATGCAGTTAAATGACTTCATTTTTTAACGGCGCGCAAAATGCTACGAACTAATTGGTTGTCTCTTATATGCATTTAAATTTTCCTTCATCTAAATTTCAATTTGGAAAAAATAATATTTTGAGTATTTTCAAATTTTACTCAAAACTCTGAAAAATTAATTCTGAGGAATAAAATTTGCGAAGTTGAACAAGTCGTATTCAAATTCAAACATTATTAATCATTCGATAAATGAGTTGG
The DNA here is from genome assembly GCA_963931845.1 of Maratus michaelseni. Lineage (NCBI taxonomy): Eukaryota > Metazoa > Arthropoda > Arachnida > Araneae > Salticidae > Maratus > Maratus michaelseni. Next base: position 369,807,720 of record OZ007586.1, read on the forward strand.
GAAACAACCACTTAAAATCTACATGTGCATCCTCTTACACATTATAGTGGTTATAAGACTATTACTGTATTGTGAAAATTATTTTTTTTAAATAATTCAATTACTCTTAAATAATTCTTCTAAATTCGCTACCAAAACCAATAATTCTCTTTAAATCAGCAAGAAAATAAGTTTTTAAACTTTAAAGTAAGATATAATGTACCGAAAACATCTTTTATAATATAACTGAATTCTGTGTTGAAACGATAGTTATTAGCATGAAATATTAATTTAGAAAACAAGGTAAAAAGTTACGTGCGTCAGTCAAATTACAGTTTTTTAGTTGTCTCACCGCAATATCAAATACTGTAGCGATTTAATCGCGGCTAGAAATCGCTTACTCTTAAAATACTTATGTCAAGATCGGAAACTACGGGGAAACAGTTTTTCAATGACCCTCGCACAGTGAGGCCATGCTTTATCAAGTTACCTAACGAAGCTGAAGCGTTGGGAGATGTCATTTCAGATAAGTCTAAAGTGAGAACACACTTCCCAAGAACTTCAGGAAGTCATCTTTTGGCTGAGATAACGTACCCTAACGTTATGCTTCACATGTCGAGACATTACTTTCATTTTTAGACCCCCCCACCTCCAGTCCATAAGCCATTCATTCCTCTGAACTCGAATGCATTCAGACGACATGTGATGATGATTAAAAAGTAATTGTCTTAACTCATAGCTGTTTGAAAGTATGCAATCGAAAGATCTTTAGGGTCATGAATGGGATATCAAATGATAAAAGAAGCGTTAAAATGGAAAAAGATACATTTTTTCGTGATTCATTCAAAGAATGTACAATATGGATAAGAAAGAATCATTTGCTGAGCTTTATGGTTATTTTGGCTCTAATTTGCCACCATCGGCTATGTTAGCACATTCGCATTTCTTATCCGTAGAAATCTTCATTTATAATTTAACTTTAGGGCTGCAAGATTTCGGTAAAAATTGTCTGTACAACAGAAATTATATAAATTTGTCAGATTATTAATCATTACCTTTGTAAAGCATGTAGAGTTGTTATTTTCATGGCATGGTTTTAGTTCATCTCATTGTAAACCTAGATAACAGAATCCAACAAATTCAAAAATTTTGTTAGTTCACTCATCTATGTCGTATTTGTCATGTATGAAACTAATTACCCCATAAACATTTTTCGTGAGGCTAACGATAAGGGCGAGCTGTAGCACTACGTTTTGCGTTCATTTCCCTTCGGACAGCTAGAGTCATATGATACTGTTTTCGTGCACCTGCCTCGCAAAAAGAGCATCATGTGACTCAGGCGGTCCGAAGAGAGATGAACGTGTAACGCAGCGCGGCAGCCTGTCTTTTTGTTATCTCTTATTTTTCTGTTAGTCAAGTTCAAATCCACGTATGATTCCAATATTCAGTGGTTTACAAAAAATGTTTTTGGAAGCAGAAACTAAATTTTCAGATTACTGAACTTGTTACCAAAAAGGTGGGATTTATCATTTTTCAAATGTTTATGGCATTTCTTTCATTTCATTTTCTTACTAAGCTCCATTGTAATCCATTCAAAATTTTTATTATTTTCTTATTAGATGAACCGCTTTTCGAAATTAATTGTTCCGGGGTTAGCTGTAATGATAATCCCCAGGAAAGAATTTGGTTTCATAGAAACATGGCCAGTCTTTAGAGGTTACCTTTATTGTTCTAAATGATCACAATAGGAGGTTTCACTGCATATTTCTTTATATGTAACATATAATAACGGAATACTTACCTAAACCACATTAGGTGCAGAAAAATAAATATTCATCTTTCTAATACTAAGAGAGAAGCAGAAAACTGTTTAATAGTATTCGCATAAAATATTTTCTGGCTTATAAATTATTATATTTTTTCAATTATATAGATATTTCTGTGTTGGGGAGAGTAAGGAAAAATCGTATAATCCGGTGAAAACCAAATAGAGTTCGACTCAATTTGTGCATCCCTGTAGCGGCTAACGATTGAAAAATTAACTCTAGGCAAGAAGAAGAAGCATCAATTACGGTACTAGCATTTGTGTAGTTTCTGTGTTGTCAAGTTTATTTGATCATTTTTTGTTTTGATGTTTGCTAGTTTTCAAAATTATTAAATATGAACACATTTACAGTTATTGAAATTTTTATGTTATTATGTGCAGCGTATTTAATAAAGTTTATATTCACTGAAACTGTTACTAGCATTTATAGATGCAATTTTATGACTTTCTATGTGACCCTCATTCTGTTGGGGTAAAACCGGATATCCCACATGAGTAAAAAAGATATTGGAAAATAATAACCGAAGAGTATGTAAACAATGTTTGACGAAAATGCAATCAAAACTATATGGAAAAGAGTGATTATGATTCTTATGAAGCTGATAAACAGGTGAACGTATTTTCTGCTATTTTTCAAATTGTAATGAAGATAATCATCTTTTTGTCGTTAAATATTAAATCATTAGACTTATAATTGAAATATTATTAGTTTAGTTCCTTAATTAAAGTTGTAAACTGAGATATGTTGTTTCTTTTTAAAAGAATGTCTAAACTTTTCCATTACCTATAAGATTAACATATCCATGCGGTTTTGACCCACCAATGGGATAAAACCGGGTGATTTGACGTTTTATAAATAATCATTTATTAATAAAATTGAGATGGTCTAATATATTTAAAATGATATTATGGTACAACGATAAGCGGAGAGTAGTTACGAAACGTTACATTAAATTCTGGCTTCAAAAAGCAACTAGTTATAAGGTATGCGGTTTTATCCTACTTTCCCCTCCGTAATAAAATTCGTTATATGAACTTATTTTTTATATAATGTATTTTAACGTATTTTTCTACATGTATATTAGTAAACTTATTGCATGTGTGGAGAAATGCAAAAACGTAAAGAGCAGCAAAAGATCTAAGTCTCTTAGGGTCTTCTCAAATTATTTCGCTCTGCATTATGATGAATAAATAAATTTCTGTAGATAAACATATAAGAAAACTGATAAACTAAACACATATAACTAAGATATAGTAAAACGCTGTAGACGATTGAAAACAAATGCAACCATCTCTTGAATACATAAAACCAAAATTAATCACGTTATGTGTTTCTCGTACTACAAGTAGAGCTGCAATAACTAAAAAAACTGGCTAAATATGGGAATAAACTATAGCTTTTATGTGGAAGGAATTTGTAAAATACGAAAACATGGTAGTTTTAAAGCATTCCCATAGTTTTTCAAGAAACTATTTTTACTTTGATTTAAATATCCATATTTTGACTATGCATCACCTAGTTTGATACCTAGTTTTTTTTTATGGAAAAAGTCTTATTCCTTCGAAACAAAACTGTATTGACAAATGGAGAAAATATAGGGTAAGCCAGGGTAATTTGGTGCCTCATTTTCAATTATTATTATCATGATCTTATTGTATGGTATGAATCTTTAAAAAATTTACAAGCACTTAAACATGTGTACTGTGCATTAAATATATCCCTATTATGTAAGTAGCAAATTTTCAGGAAGAAAAAAAGAAATATTTTCTGGAATCTATCAAAACTTTATTAAAATTACCACCTTTCAAAGTTTCAATATCTCTTTACTTACATGAAGCCAAAGAAAAAGCGACATGATGTACAGTTTTTATTTATACGTACAGTAGCTGGCAAAAGTTTTAAGACGATATGTTTTTATGGCCTAACTTTTACTGTAAGAAAAATTTCTTAATAATGTACATTAGCAATTTATACCCCTTTTAAAGCTCAACAAAATGCAGCATTTAAACAATTGAGACATATGTATCAATTAAAAACAATTCGAAAATTCGCAAAATTATCTAAGCAAAAGTTTTGAGGCGATTCATTTTCTAAACTTTCATTGAAATTAAGCGTCTTAATGTAAAGAAATACAGCAATATTTAATATTTAGTTCCGTATCCGTTTGCTTTGAGGACAGCGGCACATTGTCTGGGCATGGAGTTAACAAGGCTTTCTAAGGTAGACCTAGGGATTTTGGCCTATTCCGATTGAAGATCCTGAAGGAGTTCTGCCTTTGAAGAATGTTGCCGTCTCAACAACTTTTCTTCCGATGTGTTCCCAAAAATGTGCAACGAGATTGAGGTCAGGTGACTGACTCGGCCAATCCAAATCTTTAATTTTCTTAGCCTTAAACCATTTTCTCACCATTTTGAAGGTGTGCTTTGGATCATTATTCTGCTGAAACATCCATCCACGAGGCATCTTTTTACGAGAATAAGGCAGCATGTGAACTTCTAAAACGTTTTTATAAACATTTTGACCCATAATCCAATCGATGTGTACGAGGGGGAAGGCGCCATCATGATGGAAAGCTCCACAGATCATTACGGATCCAATTCAGTGCTTCACTGTTGGACGTTCGTACCGGGGATCCATTCTGGACTAATATAACGTCGTATTAATCGTCCAAAAGGCACCAGAATGGATTCTCAGTACCAACGTTTAACAATGCATCACGGAAACGGATCATTAATGGTCCTATGAGCTTTCCATCATAATGGCATCATCCCCCTCGTACACATCGATTGGATTATGGGTCAAAATGTTTATAAAACATTTTAGAAGATCACATGCTGCCTCATGCTCGTAAAAAGATGCCTCGTGGATGGAAGCTTCAACAGGATAATGATCCAAAGCACACCTTCAAAATGGTGTCAAATTGGTTTACAGCTAAGGAAATTAAAGTTTTGGATTGGCCGAGTCAGTCACCTGACCTCAATCCAATTAAACATTTTTGGAACATCGGAAGAAAAGTTGGGACACGGAGACATTCTTCAAAGGCAGAACTCCTTCAGGATCTTCAATCGGAATGGGCCAAAATCCCTAGGTCCACCTTAGAAAGCCTTGTTAATTCCATGCTCAGACGATGTGCCGCAGTTCTCAAAGCAAAAGGATATGCAACTAATTATTAAATATTGCTGTATTTCGTTCCATTAGACGCTTAATTTCAATAAAAGTTTAGAAAAACTGGATCGTCTCAAAACTGTTGCAAAGTATTTTTGCGAATTTCCGAATTATTTTTAATTCATACATATGTCTCAATTGTTCTAATGTTGCATTTTGTTGATCTTTAAAAGGGGTATAAATTACTAATTTACATCATTAAGCAATTTTGCTTACAGAAAAAGATAGGATAGAAAAACATATTGTCTCAAAACTTTTGACAGCTACTGTACGTATGAATAAAAATTTAAACTGGCTTGTTGAAAGTACACTCTAATAAGTATTGTGTTTCTTCTATTTTAATCTTTGAAAATGACCCAGAAAAAAAATATTGGTGCAAGCACCAAATTACCTCACGTAAAAACAACGGGCTAATTTGGTGCCGCTGTATTTTACTTATAAATTCATTTATTTTTACTGTAGTTTTATTATATTTGCTGATTGTCACTAACATTTGTTTATTAATCATTTCTAAGAAGTATACAGCTGACTTCTTTATTCCAGATTGATTCAGATAGGAATTAGGCTACTGAAATGTGTAAGACCAGACACTTAACTTGTGTTTTATGCTATGTTTAAGCTATAGCATAACCTTTTATTATGAAACTGTTGGAGAAAGTTATTTTTTATATAGGCCCTGAATAATATATATTATATATATATTATTCAGTAGACTGTGTAATATCTAAAATATCATTATTTTCATTCTAAAACATTTCACTCAAGCCTATATCATTGAGTGGGATTCATTTTATCGCCTTTGTACAGTACAACAATGTTGATTAGCCATTTTTAAAGAAATTGTTTGAAAACGTTATTTGTATTATTATTCAGAAGGTATCTATCTAAAATATCATGATATCCAGGGGTGTAAAAACTGGGCCCCATTAGGCCGATTGTCACCACTACATTTTTACTATTCTTCGCCTAATAATAATACTGATAAAATTTAGGCGAAGTATACTAATAAAATTTAAGCGAATAATAATAATAAAGTTTAGTGGTGACAATCGACCCATTGGCGCAGTAAAAACTGAATGTCAATGGACAGATTGCCGCCCCTAATTTTTTTGTATTCTTCGCCTAATAAGCATACTGATAAAATTTAAGCGGAGTATACTAATAAAGTTTAGGCGGAGTATACTAATAACATTTAGGCGGAGTATACTAATAAATTTTAGGCGGATAATACTAATAAAGTTTAGTGGTGACAATGCGCCCATTGGTGCCCAGTTTTTACACCCTTGATAATATCCATTCTAAAATGTTTACTTCTATATTACTGAGCTGTATTAAAACCTCCTAATTATCATTTATGCTTTCACTGATGTATAAAAAACGTGCGTATTAATACTTTTATTTCAACTAACCGTGTTGTATGAAATTTTTATGGTTAATTTACTTTGAAGGGGCATCTTTTAAAGAGCGTAAATATGAATTTCAACAGTGTCTTTAAAATTCTTCATGTAATTGCTATTTCAAACTGTCTCTTTAAAAAATGTATGCTCTCAAAAAATAATTCACAGTGCTGTCATAGGTTATCTGTTAAAGGTACTAAATGGAATGCATGTTATTACCTCAAAATATACGATTGGGGGTGTGAAAGTGGTTAAAAATGTAACACCAGTGTTTCCTACTTTTTTTAATAGCTCTAACTTCCTAAGTACTGACTAAAATTCCTTCTTTCTTTTATGATTTTGTCCCTGAAGAAGGTATGTTATACCCTGTAAACTTCAATCTTTTTAAAGACCTGTAGTTTTTTTTTTTTTTTTTTTTTTTTTTTTTTTTTAGTTTAAAAAAATTAAGCACCAAATTACCCCACATTACCTAGTGTAATATTTTAATTTTTTTTTAATTTTATCTAAATCAGATTTTATATTTTCTTCTTCCTCAAACTATGAAATTTATTAAAAGCAACGTAACATATATTTTGCTAATTTTTGCTTTCATTTCATTAAATAAAAAATTATCTCTGAAACAACGACTCTGTAAGGATTGTCTCACACAACAGTATCTCGAGTGTGTAGAGAGTGGCAATTGAGAAAATAAACTTCAAGCGATAAGGACCATTCTGGTCGAAAAAGGCTGGTGAACAAGAAAGGTGAAAGACGAGTAGCACGGATAGTCCGCAGCAACAGAAGTCAAACAACACGACAAATTACAGCTGAAATCAATGCAGATGCATCACAAAGCACATCCCAACGCACAACAAGACGGGCTTTGCAAAGGATGGGCTGTAGCAGGGCAACACTAGATACCGGGCTTGCTCATTCATTCTCATGACGTCACAAATAGTGGCTGGCCGCGACCAGCGATTGGTACAAAGCGACAAGCCCGTCGTTTTGTACCAAACGCTGTATGTTTTTCGTCGCTGTCAGCCACCATTTGTGACGTCATGAGAGAGAATGAGCAAACGGTATCTAGTGTAGCCCTGGCTGTAGCTGCAGGAGGCAATCAATAGTGCCTTTGATCAGAAAAATAGGAAAAGGCGACTTTTGTGGGCGAAAGAACGACGAAATTGGTCATTTGAGGAATGGAAAAAAGTAGTCTGGTCCGATGAATCTCGTTTCCTGCTCCATCATGCAGATGACAGGATCAGAATATAGCGCAAACAGAACGAATTCACGGAGGAGTCCTGCCAAGTATCAACTCTTCAATCTGGTGGCGGTGGAATTATGGTATGTGGAATATTTTCCTGGAGTACCCTGGGTCCCTTGCTATCTGTGGACACAACTCTAATCAGCATAGGTTATCTCAACATCGTTTCCGATCACGTGCACTCGTTTATGGCTATTATAATGTTCCCTTATGGAGATAGTCACTTTCAGCAAGACAATGCACCTTGCCACCGTGCTCGATCGGTCTTAAATTGGTTTGAGGAACATCAATCAGAGTTTAACCTGCTTCCATGGACAGCTCAGTCTCCTGACCTCAATCCTACTGAGCATATGTGAGACAAAGTTGAAAGAGCACTTCAAAGATTGGAAACGACACCATCCAATCTGACCCAACTTACAGCTGCCATTATGTCAGCATGGGCCAACATTCCTCAGCAACGGTATCAGCAACTTGTCGCGTTCATTCCAAGAAGAATATCGCCTGTGATCAGAGCTAAAGGTGGACCAACTCGTTATTAAAGAGGGTCTCTAATTTTTTAGCCTCTCAGTGTATATGAATTAAATTGTTATTTATATATTTTTTTTCTTTTTTGTTAAGAAAAAAATACTTCACATTTTAAATCCGCATTTGGTCGAAAATTATTTTGGTTCATTTTTTAAAACTAGCTGACCCGCCCGGAGTTGCCGCACTGTTAAAAATTTGCAGCAAACTGTCCAGTCATTTGACCGTTTTTATAGAAAATGGTTACATAACCGTAATTTAACTCTATTCTGACCATATTATTGCCCATGTTATAGTCATAATAGAGTTAAATTACAGCTATGTAACCGTATTCTATAAAAACGGTCAAATGACTGGACAGTTTGCTGCAAATTTTTAACAGTGCGGGGCAGACTGTCATTGAAAAATAAAATAGTGGAGTGGACTTCATAAAAAAAAAGACTGAATAATATTTATTTATACTAAAAATTTGTAAAAAAAAATATATATGAGCTAAAATTTCAAAACTATAACAGTTACGTTTAAAAAAATGAAACGGTCAGGGAAAATTATTACACTTTTACCTTTTTACTAAAAATCCCTTTTTAAAAATCATTGCTTTGTTTACATTTTTTTAATTTTATATGTCTAATTATATTTTTTAAATTACAAATATTAAATGCTTACAAAAATCAATATTTCAAATGAATATGCATAAAAATATATCTATTTAATTGTTAATGTTTACAAATAATAATTACAATTTAATTGCACTATAATTAAGAAATCATTGTTTGTTTCGCTTTTATTCCTGCAAATAGCAGCACCAAACAGTTAAATGTAACAAATCCTGGCCTAAATCCTGCCAAAGGACTTTTACAAAAAAAAAACAATGAGATCGCGATTTTTGTGCCACGTACGATAGCGTAATATATATATTTTTTTTTTTCATATCCAATTCTAATTTAAATCTCTTGTTATCCAATTTTCCATTATATTTAGTTGATATTTCATTTCAAAATCCATTTGTATTCACTTGATATCAACTTCAAATTATTAACATTTTATGGTTTATTATATAATTTCTCTCTCTCTCTCTCTCTTTTTAAATATTCTTCATATTTTCAGTATTTTTGGCCAATTACCATTGAAACAAATGCTATGGTAAAATTATGATTGCACTTGTTAATTTATTAACTATGTGGTATTCTGTCTACACTTTATTACTAATTATCTCTTAGGAGATTTAATTAGAATGTTACAAGAACTTGATATGTTTTTTGAAATTCAAAGATATTATAATTATATATATAACAAAATTTCGTCTTCCATATAAGTGTAATATCAAATCCATAATATTGCAGTTTATTCAAGATATTGATTTGTTTATTTATAAAATTGCTGTTGATTACAATAAACCAATCGAATATTTCAGTGAATGGAGATTTTCTGTAATTGATAAATTAAAAAATGAAATTATAAAAAATTATCATCATATTACACATGCAGCTTTTAAAAACATAAATAAACATATATCAGAATTACAAAATAAATTTATAATTACTTATGTAGATAAATCTCCAAATAATTATGCTATCATTTGTAAAGAATACTATAAAGAGTTAATTCACAATGCAATCAACACAAGTAATATTTTTAATAAAACTAAATTAAATATTGAAATAAATAACAGAAAATTATTAAATTATCACAAATTACTAAAAATCAAATGTAATAATTTTAATTATCCTTATCTTGTTATAATTCCAAAATTTCATAAAAATCCTATTAAATTTCGCACTGTTACCATCGGTTGTAACACATATAATAAAAATGCAAGCAATTTACTACTTAATATTTTAAAGCAGATATATGATATAACCTTAAAACATAATAACCAACATTGCCTAAAAAATAGTTTTCAACTCATTAATAAAATACATAATATCAATCCGGTAAAATTCATAAAAACATTGGATTTTAATGATTTATTTAATAACATTGATATAAAAGACTTACATAAAACAATGTGTATATTATTTAAAGAATTTAAATCTCAATTAAAATTAAAAGAACATATTTCAGTAAATTTTTTAAAACTTTACTAAATTTTACATTGCATAATAATTACATTATATATGACAATATTATCTATAAACAATGCCAGGGAATTCCGCAGGGCGGAACCGCATCTAGTATTCTCTCTGATCTTTACTTATATTATTATGAAAGAAATATAAGTCCGAACAATGATTATGTATTTTATCGTTATATTGATGACATTATCATATTTTATTTCAATGAAAAAAATTGCACATCACCACTCAATTTTTATCCTACTCAGCTTAAATTAAGCGAAAATGATTTAATTAATAATAATATAAACTTTCTTGACTTAAAAATTAATATTACTAATAATTATAAATTAATTTTTGATATTTATGATAAGAGATTTGATTTCCCATTTAAAGTAAATATTTTTACCAATTTTGCTTCATGTTTACATAAATCTGTTTATAAAAATATAATTATCAATTATCTACATCGTATAAAATACTTATGCTCAGATATAAATAAAAACAAAAATATTAGATATATTCGAGATCAAGCAAAAATATATGGATATCCAATTTTTATGATAAATTCAATCATCAACTCTTTTAAATAACATTTATTATATAATTTAAATATAAACATGGTATGTAACAAATTATTGTTTTAGTGTGCGATAACATATAATAAAAGATATAGAAAATAATAATTATAACATACATTATTACAATTATAACATATTAGGAAATTTAATATTTAATATTTGTTTGAACATTATACACTTTATATAGAAAATTACAATTATAACATACATAATTACAATTATAACATATTAGGAAATTTAATATTTGATTGAACATTATATACACTTTGTATAGTTGTGATTGTGCGTTGCCGATCACCTCTGTTTAAGGTGTTATTGATGTGCAGTTTTCATACATTTATAAATTAACTTATACAATAACAAATTAAATTATACATGGATAACATTGGTGATTATAACTCATAAACATATCTATTTGCAATATATATAAATATAAATATATATAGTTTTTATTTTTGTCTATGAATAATTAAATTTAACAAGTATTTTAATTACTGCATTGCATTAATTAGATTGAAAAACAGTAGTAATACTATTAATTATCAATTTTATAAATTTTGAGATATTTTGAATTGTTTATGAATTATTTAATTAGATATTTAAATTAATCTATGAAATATAAAATATATTTACAATGTAGTATAAATTAAACATTAATTATTTAATAACAAGTTTAATATATATTTAAGTAGTAGTAAAAATAAAACATTAATTATTTATTAATATGTCTATAATATCAGTGGATTAACACAGCTGGCAGCAAAAACAATTTGAATTAAAATAATATCTCTTTTACATAATATATTCTTGTTAAGAATATCTGAAATGCTGTGCAAGTTGAATTAATTCTGTGTAGATTTATTCATATAGTAGTATTATATTTTATTTGAATTTAAAGTAAAACTACAAGTTAGTATTGTTTTTTAAAGTTTATTTATATAATTAAATCTAATGAAGTGAGTATGTAACTAATAAAGTGGATATCTAACTAAATATTAATTATGAATTATTATAGTACCAATAGATGGCGACACTTTACCTTTCAGGTAGTTGTTGATAATATTGTTAATATTATATTTAATTTAACTATAGAGGGAGCTATTGATTGTATATTAATTTTACTTTCAGGAATTAAAATTGGATGGAGTAATATATATTCACGGATATAATTTTGCTATAAGTGTATTAAAACCAGAATTATTTTGTGTGTTTTTGAATCATTTTGTGTTTGGGTGTCATCGATGGGGATGTGTTTTGAAAAAAGTGTGCTCTCAACTTGTCTTTCAAATCATTTCTCTCAACTCGACTTAGTCAACATGTATGATGCATTGCCATGTGGATGTGAATATTATGCAGAAGTTGTGACATTTTAAGGATTCTGTATAATTATTGTGAGTAAAATATTTTATCTACACTTTACGCGTTCATATTTCCAATTTTATTATTTCAGAACTGTTATCTCGTGGTAATTTCGTGAGGTGTTAAATACAGTTTTTGGGATAATCGATGTGAGTGAAATATATTGTATATTCTTAATGGTTTTTTATTTCCTATTTAAATATTTCCAAATTTTAATATTTCCAATTGTTGTCTGGTAATAGTTCAGTGTACCTGGATGATTCTACTGATCTTAGCATTATGCCAGTAGAATTATGAAACACTGAATTATTATTTAAAACACATGTGGGTGCATCCAGGCTGATGAGTACATGTGCATGTGTTTATTCATATCCAATTCATATTTAATTCTCTTGTGATCCAATTTTCCATTGTATATGGTTCATATTTGATTTATTAATCCATTTGTGTTTACTTAATTGCAACTCCAATTTATAATTTTTTTTTCCCTTTCTCTCTATTTCTTTTTTCTTTTTTCAATATTCTTTAGGTATGAGTAAAATTTGGCCAATTACCATTGAAGCACAAGCTATGGTAATATTATGTTTGCATATGTTAATTATTAGCTATGTGGTATTCTGTATACACAATATCATTAATTATCTCTTTGGAGATTTAAGTAGAATGATAATAGAACTTGATATGTTTTTTGAAATTCATAGATATTATAATTATATATATATATATATATAGATGAGGAAATATTTTGCAATTATATGTACTTACATTAATTGTTATTTATAATAATTTTTCCATTTTTTTAAGGAGAAAATATTCCAAATTTTTTAGCTAGCAAATTGCCAATGTAACGCATAGTTCAAATTACTCTGCTATTGTTAATTGCTCGTGTATTCATGTGTTTGGCGTTAGCTAATTGGTTATTTTGATTAGATTGACTCTTTATTTTCAGGTAAGAATGATTAACTTACCTTCTGATTATAAATTATATGGTGGATGTAGACAACGAAAAACAGTTAGCAAAAATTAACAAATATATAAGTGGATTTCATAGATTATGTTAATTTTGGGGATGGTGACAAATAAGTTATTTTCTAAATGAGTTCACCGTAATAATAGGTAGTATTGATCAAGGAAATGAAATATTTTTGCCGGACATTTGTGGTAAACTATGTACACCTATATCTTGTGTAGCTCTAACCTATTTACACAAAAATATATTAACACATGGAATTCATGTGATATGGGTTACACTTCACACACCGGAGATCAGTTATACAGAACTTCTAAAAATGCAAGTAATTAAGGGGGAAAATGCTAGTTTTGAGTACTGTTATTTCGATCAAGTATATCCAAGATTTCATTTAGATGGCGAAACATTTTTTTTTTTAAACTTCGAAATACATAGTTATGGCAATATAAAATATATAAAAAAGGGTGTTTGTACATTAAATAATTTGATTTCCTCGTTAAATTCTTCTTTTAAAATAAATAAATAGACATCTGGAATTTTTACATACAACAGTTATTTATGCCTTCGCTGTTATGTTATTTAAATTCAATTGTTTTGATTCACACAAATAAAACTATAAAGAGTACCTAACTTTGGATGGAAAAGGTTCTGATGTCTTATGTTACATGAGTAGGGGAGACCGGTACACACTGGACCTATGTGCACAGTGGACCACCCACTAATATTTTATTTATTTAAATTTTTTTTAAGCTTCTCTTCTATCCTAATAGACAACAGCACTGCAATGATTATTTATAGCCTTCAGAAAATATGTTTAGCTCAGATTGAACTATTTTATCCTGATTGGTTGTTTTGAGCTTCTAAAAGTAAAATTTTTCATCATCATATTTTTATTTTTTTAGTAATTAAAGGTTGTAGATAAATAAAATAAAACAGCTTTTTTAAAAAGCTAAAATAATTGTTTTTATTTTACTTTAAAGTTAATATGTTTAAAAGAAAGCTATAAACAATATTAATATGATTATTTATTGAACTTCAACATGGGGTACAGTGGACCACCCACTTCTGGGGCACAGTGGTCCACAATCCACTCTGCTCCTGTAATGCAGAATGTTCGAAATATTTAATAATTGCTTATTTTCTATAAAGAAAGATTGTTTTAAAGTAGATTTAACTGTGAAATAAAGTAAACAAATAAAAATAACAATTTATTTAACATAGTAAGAAATATTTTGTTTTGTATTTACTGCTTTTGATAAATATAACTGTAGTCTAATTGTTCATGATTCTATTCAAGTAAGATTAATGAGACGCAAATTGAATGGAAATTAGTTTATTTCTCCCGAAACTGTAGATGAATCTGCTGTTAATGTCAATGATTTCATAATGTTGCTCTCAGACCCAAAATTATTTCTTGAAAATTCCAGGCTTAATCTTACTCATAAGTACTTTGGAATTTCATTTGCAAATTTTAATGTGCGCTGATTTTTATGTACTTAAGTAATAAGTTCAACTAAATTGCAATTGTTCCTGTATTAATCTGTTATTATTTTCAAAATATAATTAATTTTTTGTTTTGTTTCAAAATTTATATTACTATGTTATTTTGCCGTTGAAGGGGCAACAAAAAAGAATTAGATTAATGAAAAATAGATTTATATTGTATTTTAGATAATACCTAATAGTGGTCCACTGTACCCCGGTGTGTGGACCAGTGTACCCCGCTTCCGGGGTACACTGGTCCACTTTACAAGTGTATATAATTATTTTTTTTTTTGAAAAATCTATTGAAAACTATGTTGTAAGAAAATTATGATGGATGTAAGAAGGTTTAAGGAATATTCAAAAATATTTTCATACAGATTGGTCAGTCTGTTAAAGAGAAAAAAAATGTTAACTGAAAAAGTGGTCCACTGTGTACCGGTCTCCCCTACACTTAAAAGTTTAGCTCACCAATTACTAAGCAATTGTTATTTAGTTAATACCAATTATCATAATTATACAGTTAAAAAAAAGTGTCTCTATTTAAGTTAGTATCTATTCGTGTAACAAGACTAAAAAGTTATACAAAAAGAATGGTGTACATTAACCAAACACATACATAATATAACGCAGACCAAAAGAATACATAAAACTAAAATACGGCGAAAAAACAAATTATGTTCAGAAACGAAAGATACACGGGGAAACAGGTTAAGAAAATGTGCAGCGAAATTATAAAACTCACAGAACCCAACGTCGAAAACGTTTCAATAAAATAAAAATTCCAAGGCAGCAGAGGATTTGTTCGGAAACACAAAATAGGCGGACAGAAAGGTTAAGTAAATTTAGAATGTACAAGAAATTATATAGAAATTCACATACACAAGGTCAATGTCAAATCCGAACTAACTATTTTATGACATACTTTTTAATTCATTTTTGTTCGGAAACGCATTAAATTGGCAGGTATCCTTATTCAGAAACTTTGTAATGGAAAGACGTTTTCCTTTTTTCGGTAAAGGCAGAAGATCTTTCAGAAAAGACTGTCAAAGTTGGCGTTTTTAACCGAAATCCCGACGCTGCAGCACGAGAACGGGGAAAAAGTGTCATCACGTTATACGAATCGTTTATAATTCGATAAGTAATTTATTTAGCCCGTAGAACCAGCCGCCATAGTGCTTGGACGCATTTTCACGCGCTCCCAAGTTTTACAATCTATTACTGGTAAATATGCATATTTCTACATTAATTTCTGTGCAATCTAATTCTTAATACATGTATTAACATTTCTAGTTGATTTATTTTCAATTTTAGTAGTTTATTTTAAAGATTTAAGGACTTAGTTTATTTCAGCCGGCTATGGGAGCACGCTTTGATACCGGTTTTATTTATGTCTTAATAATGCCTATTAACAGCTTAATTTTATTTAAATCATAATACATGATGTTTAAATGAACTTACTTTTGATTTGTAGAGCTGTATACTAGTTGTACGAGGTCTATTTCTTTGCTTATTTTAACTTTTTCAATTGCTGTAGTAACTTTGATAACTTGATAACTTTGAAGGGAGGTGGGCTTTGAGACCTATAGCTACAAGGCTGTCGTCTCGAATGATCCATATACATTTATTTATTATTCACAGAAACATATACATGAATTCTACAATTACATACATCTTGACGAGATAGTACAAGGAAACATGACAACACAAGAGACACAACCTGGGGGTTCCACACAAAGTGTGTGAGCAATAGAACCAGTGGGAATTGAAACCACAACCTCCTACACTCGCAAGCGATTAGCGGCGTGGTGCCTTAACCACTCGGCCACGGAGGCCCCAATTGCTGTAGTACTGGCGGCTGAATTTTCACGTTGTTGATGTTGTGGCAGAGTGGTGTTGAGGAGTTTTTTGCTGATTATTGTAGTTACTGTTTTAATAATTCTGTGATTCGTTGATTTTTATTGCGTCATGAGAGCCGTGTAATTATAGTTAATCTTGTGATTACTATGGTAACGCTTTGAGTGCTTTGGTTTGGAGGATTATATATTCGGATCACGTGTTGAGTGCTTGTTATTAGGGTTTACAGTGTTTGCATATATCGGAGTTGTTTAATTTAATTTTGCTTCTTTTTGGTTGAGTTGTAGTCAGGTTCACGTGTCTTGGGTGTTGTAATAGTTTTGTATATCTTGGTTGCTAGGGCTACTGGTTTTCCTGTGTTTATTGCTTGTTGTTAGGTTGACAGGGATATTTGGTGTGGTGTATTTAATTTAATTGATATGTTCAGGGCCTGGCTAATGGATGTGGCTATGTAGGCTTCGTTTATGTGTTTATAGTATTCGTCTCTAATTGGATCACTAGCAATGGATTTTATCCCCGAGTGGCAACAGCCACGCCTCTGCGGTTATATTCCCTCTGAAAAAGACTGTTTATTGGGCGAAGGGGAAGCAGTGTTAAAATGTTCTTCACGCCTATTGGTGTTTTTCTTCTACATACCTGCAGCTGACATGGCATGGGTAAAGGCCATTGTTTGTAATTCTCCGGACACCGTGCTCTATTAATATTAGACCTGGAGCCGGCAGCACAGACAATCACCTCATCGAGTTCACGGATGAAATTCTAGAATTAGTTAGATCTTGATTCGCATATTAAAACGCAATCGCTCTGCCAAGTCATATCTTGGTGGAAAACACCTGAAAACCCGATTTTAGCGGCTGACTCGTAGGTTTACCATTGTGTTTTCCTGCACCAAAAGGTATGAAAACATGGAGGACTGGGAGCAGGAAAACAGAATGGTAAACCTACGAGTCAGCCGCTAAAATCGGGTTTTCAGGTGTTTTCCACCAAGATATGACTTGGCAGACCGATTGCGTTTTAATATACGAATCAAGATTTAACTAATGCTAGAATTTCATCCGTGAACTCGATGAGGTGATTATCTGTGCTGCCGGCTCCCGGTCTATATGGATGAAAGTGTCTTCTCATTGTCAACGCCCGTTGGTGATTTGCTGTTCTTTAGGGCCTTTCGGTGATTTAAGGGTTTTGTATTCATTTTTCAGTTTAATTACTTATTTATGAACAGTTTTTAATATAATTTGGTGTTATTTAATAATTTTGGGAATTTGTGTTTGAGGTCGTTGATAGTGGGAATAAGCACTTTTTCGGACTTTGTTCAGTTTTGTCGGTTTTTATAGTTGATCATGGAGGACGTTGACAGTTTTCTGGAGGAAACGAGGGCTTAAGATTTTCCTATTGCTGTCATGCGTATATTGAAGAATGCGTATATTGAGTTTAAAAGATCCAATAAGACTTCAATAAATATAGCCGCAATTGCGAAGTTTAAACATATGTTTGACTTTATCTCAGAGAATACGGTAGCTATATTTAGGGAGAATATACAGTTGAAAATAAAATTGGAGGAATCTGAAAGACAAAGACAGGAATATTTTTCATTAGTAGAGAATCTGACTAAAAAATTGCCTGAGACACATGTGGCTACTAAACAGGATGAAAGGGTAAGAAGCCCAATGATAGAAGATTACCCGATAATATGCACTCAACATGACGAAAATATCAGGTTGGATGAAATTAAAGAAGATGCTTGTGTAGTTTGGAATGCTTCAAGAGATTCTTTGCCACACCCACGTGACGTCGTTACAACTAAGGAAAAGCAAGTGGTTTTGAAGTTCAGGTCTCGACAGGAGGCTGAGAAGATGCATGATGCACTGACTCAGGATGAACATTTTAAGGAAAAGCTTTAATTAAGGTGCCGATTAAAAGTAGTGGAAAAATTATGATACTTAGTGTCGACCCAGATTTGGATGACCCAGAATTTTTCTTACAACTTGTTGAAAGGGCAGTAGACGCAGAGATTGAGGTAGGAAGGGACGGTGGTTAATTGCGGAATCTGCGGGATGTGGTGATGGAACCATCAGTAAGTAAGGCATTGGATGATTTGAAGAGAAAGCGGAGAGGAGAGATTCGAATGTTGAAGATGATTAAGACCCGTGCGGGGAAAGTAAATTGTTTGCTGGAAGTCGACAGGGTTACAAGAGATATTTTGTTGGAGAAGAGTAGAATTTGTTTAGATTTTGAGCGTTACAGGGGGGTCCGGTTTGTGGCCATTGTCAGGTGCTTTAAGTGCCAGGCATTTGGCCACATGTCCGGACAATGCCCTGGCGCTCAGACTTTTGTTAGATGTTCTGGAAATCATTTGTTTAAAGACTGTAAATCCTCTTCCAAACAGTGTTCAAACTGTTATTCCAAGGATTCAACTGCGGACTGTGCACACTCAGCAGATAGTGCTGATTGCCCAATATATCAAGACTATAGACAAAGAATATTGTCATTACAGCCTTGAGTTTGGTGGAGGTCCTATGTCTTGATTGCTTAAGTTAGTCTGTTTTCTTTTGAAGTGGAGGCGTTAGTGTGTAGTTATGCTTCTTTATTTGGAGTTATTTTTGGCTTGATTGTTTTGGGTCTTTAATTTCTAATGTTATTTTTATTAATTCGTTAATATAATAATCTGGATTGCACAGAGTTGATGTGAATTTGTTTTACCATTTTATATATTGTTATTAATGTAATTGAAGCATTCTTCATCCGGTTCGCCTAATTCCTTGAAGTACGAATGTTATACATACAGTGTATTGTATCTGAGTCTTCACTGCTCATCTGGCTGTTCATTTGGTTGCTTATTGGTTGCACTATAATGGAGCATCTGACTCTTTTGGCCTAATTTTCTATTGGACAATTGCTATATCGCTAAGGTGTATCATCCTTTTATGAGTGCTTCAAATATGAGCTTGAGTAAAGTATGACAGTAGTGATTGTAACGAAATGGATATAATTATATTTTATTGGTTTCGACACCTATAACGGTTCTTGTTGGTACTTGAACAGTAACTTATACATTGGATTACGTTTTCTGAAAGTGGCTCTGCAAGTGTATATTACCACGATAAGAGAATTATACTAAGTGAACTTTGAGGAAATGATTGTAGCACAACATGTTTGTGGTCATGGAAATAATAATGTTTTAATACTGACTTCTTACTGTTTTAATATGGTCTTAATAGTGGACTGCTACACCTTAGCCGCCAAGACTTATCAAATCGGTGTTTGGTTTCCTGCTTCTAAATACTAGAGTAAACTTTGTGTTCTGTGTGATCTTCGCCACTGTAGTTATAACAGACTGTCATATACAATTTTAATGTTTGGTTGAACTATCATTGTATTGCATAGAACAGTATCTTTATTTTTAACTACGACTGGAGTGGCTGCCTTAGAGAGTTTTCATCTGAAGTTATCCAGGTTAACGTTGGTTTAAACAGATCAGAACATTGGTATCTGTTATAAGGTCTGGAATAGCGAAACAGCAAGTAAACTGACTGAAAATTTTAATAAATGGAATTTGAAACTGTGCAAATACGTATAGCTGGAGAGCTGTTGTGGACCTCAGTGCTTCAGGATTTATTCTGTAAAGGAACTCGTCTTCCCTTTTTGAAATTTTGAATTATGTTGAATATGAAGTCGTGTTTCAAAGTTTGTTGTAAATTATGTAATGGTGGAATTCATTACTATTTATTATTTTTATTTAGTGTATTTATTTAAATTGTTGTTTAGGTTTCATTTATTATTAGTTGGTTAGCCCAGATTGGCTGCTATGAAAGAGTTGACAAGTGCTCACCAGGTGGATAAGCAAGAACATGTTCAATCTCATCTGTGCCTTGTAGTAAGAGTCTATTTGGTCTAGTAAAGTCTGGACATTTGGTCTTCAATCAAGTGAATGGAGTGTTTTTGTCATTTACAATTATCTATGACGAAGTGAGATAACAGTGATTTAAATGGCATTATCCTAATAAAGCTCTAACAGTTTTACATTTGAAGATTGTCTGATTGTAAAGTTATATTATATTTCAATTAGCTTGTATTTTAGTTTAGTTTAGTTTAGTCGGACACTTGTAACCTCAATTGTCTTTAAAGTTGTTATTATTTTAGGTTATTTTAATATTAGTTGACATTTGTAACTGAAATTGTCATTAAACTTTGTATTATTCACTAGGTTAGTTTTTCTATTTTAGTTTGTATTTTTAGTATATAGTCTGGGCTAAGGATTGTTTGGCCTTGTTGTGACTCCATTTCGGAGCTGTTGTTGCATGGTTAAATAATTGATCGCTGTTCTGAGCCTGTCCTGTTGGGGTGTTTTGCTGGCTGGTTGTGGGGATTTTTCCGCCGGGACGTTGTTGCCTATACCTTTTACGGTTGGTGTCTCGGTAGGGTGTCTCAAGTAATTTATTTATCAAAAAATGGAAAACTCATTTCGATTCCAAACTGGTTCCATAGTCAGGCCTGCCAATTTTATACATTTGCGTTTAAAATTGAGCCAGAAAATGTGTCAGAAAGCTACGCGTCGTTCAGCACGTTATTGGAAAACCATACCTTAAATGAAAGAAAAATTGAAAGAAAGCAACCAGAACACCCAATCCAACGGTAAAACCGATTGACAGAAAAAAATAGCAGAAACAAATCAGGGTAACACTACAAATAATGAATTTACTGCGATTTTTTTTTTTTTTTTTTTTTTTTTTTTTGTCTGAAAATAAGGAAGGTTTAATTCTAAGAATCTTGGGAAGTAGCAAAAATATTGATAAGGTGATTACAGGCAGAAACGGTTCTGAGTAAAATATTTAATTATCGGGACAGTTTAATAAATAAATTTTTAACATTTATCCTTTTAAAGGATAAATTAAGATGAAAGAAATTGAAAGTTAAGCCAGTTTATGATTTATACAACTAATGCATAAAATTGTATGCAAATGTTTCCTTTGCATCATATAGTAACCAAAGTAAGTTAAATGTATGCAAATGTATAATATGACACAAAGAAAACATTTACATAAGTCTTACTTACGATTTTAGCGTAACACAAAAAATAGATCAATTTATTGAAATATACGAACATTCCAATGCATAATATAAGTTCAGTGAATGTTTGATATATTTAACAGTGTATTGGAAAATTAAAAGTATTATTTGCATGTGTAAATGTAGACAACAAACAAAAAATAATTTTAAATTGATTTTAAAACAAACCCTTTAAAGTCAGACCAAGGCGTCACTCGAATTTTGATATCATTACTTTAAAAACCATATTTTGAATTTATATGACAGATGAAAATGAAAAAGCATCAGTGAAAAAAATTTATACTTTTTTCATGTTGAAAATAACGTTTGTACTTGTGAATATAAATAGAATAACAAAGAAAATGATGAAATAAATAAAAATTATTTTACTTAATTAATGCATAGCGTCGTTTAAAATTTGATGTCATTATTTTTAAGGCCCACATTTAAAATTATTACAGTCATAAGGTAAAATTCTGCGTCACAAAGTTTTAACCCGTTAAGGGTTTTTGTACTGATTTCATAAATAGAATGAAGTGTAAAATGAAATGGTATGATTTTAAGTTTCTACATGTTTGCTGGCAAATGGATACCTCAATAACAAATTAGAAAAACGAAAATATATTATGAAAAATGCTTATATTAGACAACCGCAATCATATTAACATTGAGCTTATGCGAGGTACGTAGCGTAACTAAAATCTATGAAATTTCCTAAAAAGTTTCTTTTACTATGAAATAAAGATTACTTAACATCCTTACGCGAATGAAAATTTTTATTAAACTTTCATTATTATGATTTTTTAAATCAATTTATTGAAAAAAAGAACATCGAATGCCTTAAGTAGCATTAACCTTAAAACATTAACTTTGATATTATTGTTACTAAAATTTTTATGTATTGTAAATATACCTCTTTGCAGTGAAACAAATATGTTTCCATGTTCGGCATCGCTTACCATGAAGAGGTTTATTTATTAAATGCAGACAGGAAAGAAAACAAATACCACACTCCTTGCGTTGGAAAGTAACATATCAGATATCGGGACTCTGTAGTGTAATACTCAGTTGCTGTGCCGCCACATGTTTTTTAGTTAGCGGCACTGTGGTAAGGCTTATTCATAGAGTATGTATTGAGAGCTTTTCCAAGAAAATTTTGACGGAAAGCTGTCTAGAACATCGGCGAAGACAGAATGATGTTACAAGTTTACTTCTTCCGAAAAATATTTTTTGTTTCAATAAGCAATTGATATACATAAATAAAGGACATATATATCACTAATTAATTATGCAGTAGAAACGAAGTTATTCTGTATGTGTTTTATTTATTTATTTATTTATTTATGGAAGACTTATGAAACATAACTAGTTTTCAGAATGGATTTTTATTATCTTCATTTGAACTAATGGTATGCATTAATGTTTTTGGAAATATCTGGTAAGTACTGTTCATAAACTCCTAACTTTTTTTAAATATCTCATACCTACAAATTAATGCAAGATTTCAGACTATTGGATTTTTGAGAACCTCATGCTCAATTCATAATGTTACATACATATCAACAGTTACCAAGAGAGAACCACTTTAAAAGGAATTCCTAACCCATTAACTGGTTTCTCTTTTTAAAACTTTATAAACCAATTAAGGACAAATGTATGAGCATAATGCCACTATTTACGAATAGTAATATTTACCTTATTTAATCGAAGAATTTCCGTCATGAAATAAAGCAAAAATTACTATTAAAAATAGTGGTATCCAAAGTATCTTGTTAACCAGGCAAACTCTTTTTTTGAACATATATGGCGCAACGGGCAAATCAACTAAGGGGATAAAATTTTTAAAAAAATGCAAGGAAGTTACAGTCGACAAGAACAATGTCAATTCGCCCTAAGGTGCTTTGATTGAAAAATAGTTATAATACTTTGCTCATTTTCAGTTTGACACATTCACTACCGTACGACCACTTCCAAAGAGAAAACATTTTAAAATGAATTTTAAGTGTTAATGATGCACTATTTTTTCCAGTTCCATATTATTACACTTTCGAAAACCTTTCCCAGTAAGATATGCGTATCAAAATCACAATAATAATAATAATAATAATAATAATAATAAAATGGATCATTTGACGAGTAGGTCTGAAGATCAAAGTGTAGTGATTTATTTTAAAATAAATTACATTTCTGTAAAGAAAATGAAATTCATTGTAGTTACACATTTCCAATGAATGAATTAAATTAACCCGTTGGAGACGAGCGACACGTATACATGACGCATAAGATACTCATAATCCTTCATTATTCCCACCAGTTAATTTTTATTGTAAGGTTTGCCTTATTTAATCATAGCATTTCTGCGATTCAATTAGGCGCAAATTTCTGTTTTGAAAAACGGGTGGTAAAAGATTAAAAATTCTGTAAAGGACGCTAGTCGCGAAGGGGTTAAAGCACACTCTGAACTACCGCAACACAAGTAGAGAAAAATGCTTAAAATTCAATAACTATTTTGATATTTTAATTAATTTTATTTTTTATTATTTTAAGTATATTTAATAACTTGCTCTCAGACTTGAATGAACCTTTGTAGTGGTAGCTTTGTATGCGTTTATACATTAGAAAAGATTATTTTTTAGCACCTTTCAGAAGTATTTTATTTGGTAGCTTGGGTAAAGATAGATAATTCTCACTTGGAGTATTTGTCTAAAGTTGAATGCAGTGATCAGAGGGCTTATAAAGTTGAATCTATTTAAGTGAATTTTATACATATTTCTTTTAATCAAAATAAATAAACTAGTAAATCTGCAGATCAGGAGCCGCAACGTCAGCGCTGAAAGTCATTGTTTTTTAATCTCACTTTTCATGATATTTAACATCTTACAATCCGCAAATTATTTTTTTAAAATTACATATATATTTATAGGCATATAAAATAATTTGAAGGTTTCAGAAATTAGAAACGGTAAATTAAACACAGTTTATGCAATAATATTCCGACATTCTTATGAATTTCTTATTATTGTAATTTTATAGATAAAAAAATACATAAATATTGCAGCAAAATAGTGCGAGTTACTTGAATTTTATTATTTTGATATTCTTTGAAATATGGTTGCTAAGTAAGTGATAAATTAAAGAGCAAAGTAAAAAGAAAATAGCATTTTAAAATTTGTAAAAAAATATGAAAGTAAAATGTTTTATATTTTCCGAACAGATGCAAAACATTTTCCAATAATTTAAACAATTCGTTTCTAAATTCTAATACATGTATCGGTAAATTTTCAAAGCTATTGGATATAGTTAAAACATCCATATAAAAAATTTAGCATCTATAATTTTATGTGTATATCCATTATTCAAATATGTGATTTTCATTTCAATTAAAAATGAAATTTGAAAATCGTCTGCATTCCCATAGGAAAGTATTATGAGCTAAAAAGAAATGTTCTATATTTTTCGAACGAATCAATTAAATGTAACTAAAAATTATACAGCTAATTCCGCGTACCTCACCAACATACCCACCAAAAATCAACCTAATTGGACGTTTTTTACGGCAGTTATCGCGGAACAGACAGACAAACAGACAAACAAATAGACAGACAGACAGACAAACAGACAAACAGACGGAAACAAAAAACTTTTCGCATCTCCACAGGGAGCCTTCACTGACGTTTTGGCAATAAATAAGGAGAATAACATTTCTCTTTTTTTTATCCGGTTAAGCTAAGGATTTCGCTATTTCATTTCAAATTATCTCCCATCGTATGGGTCCGATCGCGACGCGGTTTCGCTCATTCGACTTGACATCGATAGAACTTACCGATTTTAGTTCCGAGTTTCACCACCAGGTGGTGCTTTCCTATCTCTGGTTCTATAGGCCCGATCACGACGAGGTATGGCTCATTCGACTTGACATCGACAGCCACAAAGATTTCAGTTATGTTCGTATAGAACAGATTGCGCCCCCTGGCGGTGGAGGGTGGAACTAACGGATTTTGCAGCTAACTCGGGTTCTATGGGTCCCATCACGGCGCGGTTTGGTTCATTCGACTCGACATCGACAGGACTTATCAATTTTAGTTCCAAGTCTCACCACCAGAGGGCGCTTTCCTATGATTCTATGGACCCTATTACGACGGGGTTTGGCTCATTCGACTGGATTTGGATTGCTTTACAGATTTCGGTTGTGTTCGTATAGCACCCCTGGCTAGATTGCACCCCTGACGGCGGAAGGTGGAACTAATGGATTTTGCAGCGCGTGCGTAGCATGCCTGCTATACGTTGCCGCAGGCAGCGGGGACACGTGCCTGAGGTTCGTATAGGACAGATTGCACTCCTTGGCGGTGGAAGGGGGAACTACTGGATTTTCATAGATTGTAAATTATGGGCCCGCTAATATAATATTAACTTTCTAACTTGCAGTGTGATTTTATAGTAAACTGCTTACTTAAATATAGAAACAGGACTTTAGGGGATTGTCGCGTACAAAAAATGCAAACAGATAATTATTTCTTTAATGATTTCTGGATTGTAAGTAATAGTTTTAAAGAGATATACCCACTTTATACGAAATTGTTTATTAAAAGAAATTTGATTTTATATTTTCATGCAAATTCTTTTTAAATCAGCCAAAATTTCTATCAGTCATTACAGGTCATTAATTTAATTTAATAACTTTTTTAAATGCTGATAGGGGCTGTTAATGGTCAGAGTTTAATGATGAGACGAAAGTCTCGTAGAGTACACTAATAAGTGCAAAAATACTATTAAAAATACTACAGCATAGAATATTCTGTGTGTAAAAAAATTAGTTCATAAATACATCACTATCAAAAAATGAAAAAGTACAGACCGTAAGTTGCCCGAACAACCCTGTGATTGGAAGATATATTTCTGTTATATGAAGCAATTTCTGTCTTTTGATTGGAGAATTTTACGAAATTTTGAGCTTAGGTTCGCGAATTTTTCATGTTTTAAAGGAAAACGGGCATCCGTAAAAATTACGTTTCTAATACGAAAATGGACTAGGCAGCACAGTTGCCGGAACATTCCTGTGTTTTAACGAAAATGCAGCTTTAGATTCAAGGATTTCATGTAATTCTTACTTTAGAGCGGTGCTTTTTTTGTATTTTGAGGGAAAAGGGCAAATTAAAGCGGAAATTGTCATTCTTTAACAAAACATAATCAACAGAAAAATTCGTTTATTTCACGAATTTTTTTTAAAGTATATAACTTAAAATAAATAAATAAAGGTTCTAAATATAATATTTATGTTTTCAAATGCTAAAAATAATGTACACATTCAATTTCTCAATAATAAAAGTTATGGAAGTTAAATGAGAATTTAATATGAACAGTGATTTATGGCAGAGCATTCGGGGCACGGGCCCAAGGCCCCCGATTTTCAGGAACCCTCAAATGCTACTGAAGATTTTTCAAAATTATTGGCCAAAATCTGATGAAGTTTTGACTGTTATTAAACAAAATTAATATGGAAAAATCTATTTATATATTTTTTTTCATTTAAAAATAGTTTTTTAAGAGGCTACTGTACTCACTGCCTGATTGACTGACTCATCAACGCAGAGCTGAAAGGACTAAAGTCAGTATCCTGAAATTTGGATACAAGACTGCTGTTATGACCTAGGCAAGCAATGAGAAAGGATTTTTGAAAATTCACCTCGGGAGTAAATGGGAGGGAGTCAAAAGTTTTAGGTCATTTTGCCATATCTCAGCAACAGTTTTAAGTAGGAGCGTAAAATTCAGGATAACACATCTACAAAAAATTGTTAAGCGTGAATTTAAGCGATTTTAGAAATTCAACCGCCAAAGAGGTTAAATGGGGAGTTGGAAGATTTAGGTCATTTCGCATTATATCAGCTGTAGTTATACACAGGAGCGTAAGATACAGCTAAATCAGTCTTCTAAAAAAATAGTTAAGCTCATATTTCATCGATTTTATTATTATTTTAACGATTTTCTTGCCAACATCGGCTATGAACCCGATTATAGAAGATTAGACGAATAAGACAACTATTGCTTATTTTTGATTAGATATTTAGCATAAGACATTTTTCCAAGGATTTTTTTTTTGTATTTTATAATATACTAACTGACACGCCCGGCGTTGCCCGGGCCCGTGATAAAATTAAACAAAACTAAAGTTTGTATGATTTTATATCTTTAACCCGATTTAGTATGAAATTATATATTTAAAAGTTCTGCGCTGGCCAGAAAATTCCTTTTCACCTTCCATGTCATACCATAAAATGTGATTTCAATGGGGTAAAAAATATAAAGTATATACTTTCTCTAGCCTATCTGTAAAATATATTCTTTCTTTCATCGTAACATGTTTAAAAAAATTACATTTTTAATTAGTAAATAATAAGCATGCGAATATTTCAAATTTTATAAAAATATTTCTAAATAAGAAAACTTTTGGGACAAAATCAATATTTTAAAAATTTTCCATCTTTATAAGGACTTATTTAAAATAATAAAAACAATCTTTCGTAATTTTAGAAAACTTTAAATAATTAGTCTAGTCTTGGTGTCTGGGAAGGGCTTCAGTCCCTTAGCCCCCTCTCTCCATGGGTAGGCTAATGAACAGCAGAAAACTTCTATTAAACCCTCACTGCAGCCTTAGATGAAATCAGATGGTAAAGGAGTAGTGGAGTCGGATAGTGGCATAAATCAAGACATATAGATTCAAAATTCCTTACAAGATTCCCACTAATTTAAGTACCAGGTTGATAGAGAACATAGTTTTTAATATCCTAATTTCAAGTCATGATGACAGGTACTGAGAGGCTTAGATCCTTTACTATAAATCATATATTTTCAACTCATCCAACTCACAGCTGATCCACCAAATTTTATAATATATCCGCTAAATGACCGTCTGTCTGTAACATTGGATCCCCATTCTGCATCTGTGTAAATTTCCAATGCCTTGTTAGCTTTCTTAAATAGCAAGCTCAGATTCTCGTTCCATTTAAGTACCTCAATATATACTGGACACCCGTGCAGTGTGGCCTTTGAAGGTTTCCGACAAAATTAACTCAGGTAAGTCGCAGAGAACGTCGGGCGTGTGTGGGTTACTTAGATTACGATACTTTTCTTTATCTTTTTCTTTCAATTCATCTCCTTCTTTTATATTGAAGACCTATGCTGAGTGGTGTATTTGCAGTCTTGCAATCCTGAATACCTGTATCCTTCTACAAGTTTTTCACATAATTTGACTGTTCAGGTGAAATTCCATCTTCAGTTTGTTTTACACGTATTCATAGAATATGTTTTGCTTCACCTATATATTTAACTTCAAATTTCTGTTTGAAACTTCTCTTCAATCTTTTGATTTCTTCAGGCTTTCCATACAAAACAAGATCATCCACCTAATTTGTGACAATAAGCTCACATAGGCACTCCAGATTCAAAAAGTATACACATAGACTTGTCATAAGAGTTTGTTTTGCTCTCTCAGCAACTGCATTTTGCTGCGGTGTGTTGGGAATTGTCAATTGTCTTTCAATGAATAATATTCCAGCGTCTATGTGAATTCTTTTCCCATATATTCATGTCCATTGTCAGACCTTATTATTTTTATTTTTATTTCATGAAAATTCTCTACTTTTTTCGGTAAATATCAAATTTTTCTGGCACTTGATATATTTTTCATCATGTACACTTCAGTATATCTTGAATAATCATCAACAAATGTAACAAAGTAATTGTTACCACCATTTTATGTAGGTTTAATTGCTCCTATATTGGTTTAATTAGCGGTATTTTTCAGCAATCTTGAACAACAAAAAAATTAACTCTCAAGACGTCAGCTTACAGTTAAACATATCTTATTTAACTTAATACGCAGGGCCTAAGTGTCTTAATCCATAACCTGACACAATTTAAAGTTAAATATTAATTTAATAAATAAAATGATTACATAATGATAGGAACAACAGCGTGAACAGCGAACATCTCGCTTCTTGAACGCGGGAACAACAACAACGCGGTGTAAACACGGGTAAGAGTTTGCAGTTAAAATCAAAGAGTCAGTCTTATGTACAACATCTTACATAAAACACTGTTCGATGACATCGCACCTCACTTCAATCCATCTTACTAATATATAATACAGATTTTTAATTTGAAGTTTCCAGGGTAATAAAGAAAAAAAAAATTCTGTGAAATCTAGTTGATGACTGCCATAATTATTTCAAGCAACTAGAAACACAAAATTCTACGCTCCGTGAGGTGCAGTGTGTTTTATAAAAGCGTGCGCATGAATACAGTGAAAAGTCGAAAAACCAGATTGAATTGAATTTTCAGCCAAGGAACGAACACAAAGGCGCCTGCTGCATATGTAGGAACAGTTATAAAGTGATACTGAAAAGTAGTAGAAATTTTAGAACCATTTTAAAACAGTAAAGAGTCTGCTAGGTGTAGAAGAACGGCATTTTTAGATGGAAAGTAGTAAAATAAAGTATTTTAAGTCGGCAAAAGGAAAATTAAATAGAAAAAGAAATAGAATACAACTAATATATTATATATCCCCAAAATAAAAGACCCATAAGACTTGAAGACCTTAAGTCTTACAAGCTCAAACTGCACATTCTCAGATCATAAATATTAACAAACCATCATAACTAACATCATAGAACATTAGAAAGACCTTGCTGATTTGCTCCTAACACTCTTTACTCTTCATTAAACAAAACCTTTATCCTAACCTCTCAGTGAAAATACCTTGATCATTAAACAAAACCTTTATCCTAACCTCTCAGTGAAAATACCTTGCTGATTGGCTCCTAACACTCTTTACTCATCATTAAACAAATCCTTTATCCTAATCTCTCAGTGAAAATATATAACACTAACTATAAATACTTAAAATAATAACAGTATTAATTACCATAATAAATAATAATAACAGTAGTAATTAATAAATAATACAAGAAAAACATTTAATAATGATATAGCTACTAGCTAACAATAATAAATAATAAATAAATATTAAATAATAATGATAAATAATAATATGTAATTCTTATCATAACATAATATTAAATTAGGTAAAAGTTATAGATATTAGAATTTCACTTCTGTTGGCTATACTATATCCGATAACCTAATTTTTCATTTCATAGTAAGGATGAGTACATTATAGCTAAATATATTAGTAGTTCATATTGTGTACATGCACCATGATATTTTTATAAAAATCAATATCACTCTTTATTTACTCCACTTTTATATTCCATTTATGAATAATTACTCTTAATTTATAAATACGCTTAAATTTTACCATTTTATCAATATCACTCCAATTTAAGTCTACTTATACTTCATACATCAATATTTACTGTTAATTCATAAACACTCTTAAACTTCAACACTTTATCAATATTTCATTAACACTCTTAATATTTTAATAATCACTTATATTTCAGTTTAATAACAACATTAATAATAACTTAGATTTTTACTCTCAATATTCTTGGGTAGAAAATTCTTACATAGCCTTGAAAATCTCTTATTAATTTCGACTTACATAAGAAACTGTCACACTAATTAAAACAATATATATACTAACTCCATCCAAGTGATTGTAGTAAAATCTTTTAGTATTAATTCACACCAAAGTTCTCATTTTCAAGTAAATTAACTGTCCCA
This sequence comes from Maratus michaelseni, assembly GCA_963931845.1. Taxonomy (NCBI): domain Eukaryota; kingdom Metazoa; phylum Arthropoda; class Arachnida; order Araneae; family Salticidae; genus Maratus; species Maratus michaelseni. Next base: position 369,838,879 of record OZ007586.1, read on the forward strand.
TTTAATTAGTAAGTGTTTATAAAAATTTATATAATTCAAGGTAAGTGCATTTAATTTAATTAATTACAAGAATTTTAATTCTACATTAACCCTTTCCGGCATAGTGGTCCCATTCCGGGCACACCTAATTTTAATTCCAAACTTGCAAACGACACCAAGAATATTTTAATAAAATTTTGTTTCTATAAAGAAAGCTTAAAATAAGGAGTTCTTATTTTCTAAAAAAGTCGTTTGTAAATTCCGGTGTCATTCAGTAATTTCTCATTTTATGAACAGAATTTGTCTGTGCCGGAAAGGGTTTAATAGAGAGCTTTAGAGTTGAGCTTAATTACGCCAGCATAAAAAAGTTAATTTCACAAGTAAAAAATTGTAACTAGTAGATATGGAACAGGTACACTTCTCGAGCAGCCGGGGGCTGGGACTTCCATTCTTTTCTTTCCTGCAATGCACGGTCTCCCTCTCTCAGACGTACTGGGCGCGTATGGGAAGTGTAAGTTCTTCATACAGGTCAAATTCTGTCATAAATTATTTCTCATAAATTATTTCTCTTAAATTATTTATTTTATTTTCGAAACACTCTGTAGCCAGTTGTGACATTTTTTATTGCTCTCCAAAGGTTTGGAAGCAAAGTGCGCAAAATATACAAAATAATTTCTCCCCAGGGAAGCTGATAAATATGTCAGGGGCTTCCTCCATTATTGCAGAAATGTAACTTCAGAAATGCAACCTGAGTCCAAACTTGAATTTGACGCGAAAAAAATAAAATTAATAAATTATAATGTTTTAACAAATCCTTCAAAAATCTCAATTTTAAGGAAAAATTCTGTAATCATAATAAAAATATATGATCCGTTTATAATGATTTTATCAAATAGATTTTTTCTTTCTTGTTTTTATTACTTTTCAAAAATGCTAGAATTCCTCAAAATTTAAGCTCTACATATGAATTCAAATACTTTAAGACCATTAAACGTAATGTTATAAACAAATGACTTAAGTATGTCATTATAAGCAGAAAATAGGATGACCACTTCATGCTGAATAATATTATTTCATTCCATCGTGATTTTTGAAATGCCGAGTTTTCAGATGCTTATAACATAAACTTTATATATGTATCATTTTGTCATATTATTATATGACATAAATAAAATTAATATGATATTATAATGGATATAGTTTAACTATATCAATATATATAGTTTATCAGTATAGATATATATATAAATATAAAAATAATTTATCAGTTATCAATATATATAGTTTACTAAAGTTTCGCAATAGTAAGATCCCTTTTTCTATTTCACATTCATCCCACTTCTATCTCAAAGTAAGTTTTTGGTCATGCAAATCCTACTTCCAAGAAACCAAAAAGGATCCCTCCATGCCACTGTGTTATTAACAGGAATAATTAATTACGCGGGCGCCGTTATAATGTAATCCAGGGGACGATGAACAAGTCTTCTTGAAATCATTGAACTAGTTTGACAAAACTTCATTGAAATAGTTTTGTTGTGGTTGTGATAATATGTTGGCTTTATTATATAAAAGCATTTGTTATATTAAAATTTAAATTTCTGTTGGTAATTTACAACTACTTCTCCTAGAACGTTAGGTAATGAAATTAACCCCAGTTGTGCGTATGTAAACGAGGATGCCATAATAACTCTCAGAATTTTAAAATAACAATTCGTTTCGGAGATATTAATTTTTTTTTGTAACTTTTAACGAAGTTTCTCTAAAGATGGCAACTAAATCACTCCATTTTTGTGGATAAAAGGGGGAAAGGGGGAAATCAAACTGATTATTATATTTTTGTCGATATTATTTTTATCAGTAAAATTGAAAAAAGAAATTATTTTCAACGATTAGATGGTGAAAGGAAAAAGTCTTGATTAAATTAAATTTTTCAAGAAAATTAGAAGAAATAAAAACGTAGCTATACTTATAAAAGAACATGTCTTGACTGATTCATAATCAACGCCAAGCCTCAACCGTTGCTCCTAGGACAATAAAATTTGGAAGACATGTGCCTTACACAATGTAGGCACCTACTAAGAAATGATTTTTGAAAACTCACCCCCTAAGGACGTTGAATGGGGGTCGAATGTTATGGGCCATTTCGCTTCTTCGCCATATCTCAGCAGCGGTTTTATGTAGGAGCGTGAGATTCAGAATAACAAATCTACTAAACAAATAGTTAAACACTTATTTCAACGATTTTAGAAATTCAACCACTAAAGGGGTTAAATGGGGTGGTCGAAAGTTTTAGGTCATTTTGCCTTTTCGCCATATTTCAGCAGTAGTTTTAGGTAGGAGCGTGAAATTCAGGATACCAAATTTACTAAAAATTCTTAACCACATATTTCAGCGATTTTAGAAATTCAACCACTAAGGGGTTAAATGGAGAGTCGAATATTTTAGGTCGTTTCGCCCTTTCGCCATAACAGCAGTTTTAGATAGGAGACTGAAATTCACGATAACAAATCTACTAACAAAATAGTTAAACACGTATTTCAGCGATTTTAGAAATTCAGCCACTAAGGGGAGTTAAATGGGGGTTGGTTATTTTAGATCATTTTGCCAAATCGCAGTAGAGGTTATGGAAAGGAGCGGATACATATTCAGGATAACAAATGTACTAAAAATATAGTTAAACAGATATTTCAGTGATTTTAGAAATTCATCCACCAAGGAGGCTAAACGGGGGCAGAAAGTTTTAGGTCATTTTGCCATATCCCTGTAGTAGTTTTAAGTACGAGCATGAAATCCCACATTACAAATCTACTAAAAAAAAATACTTAAACAAGTATTTCAGGGATTTAAGAGCTAGTGAGATCGGCTATGAACCCGATCAAGGAAGATTAGACGAATAAGAAAACTATTGCTGATTTTTTATTAGATATTTTGCGTATCATTTTTTAAGGAAAAGTTTTTTTAAATTTCATATTTGATAAATTGTTTTTATGCTTTCGTCTTTTAGCGATCGGATTTAAATTTTTATGCAAAATATAATACATTTCCTCCTCTGTTCAAAATACATTTCCTGGAAGTAAAGATTTTGCGATTTAAATACTGATCACCATATTTATGAACTCAAATATGCACAAGGCTGTGTTATAGCGATTGCTTTATAATCAGCTTACAGGCGTGCAATCCTAAGGGCTGTATTAAAATAATTTAATTTTAATGATTTTTGCACGCAAAATAACTGAACTCCGTTATAGTGATCACTGTATTAATGATATATGGCTGAGAAACACACAGGACCCCGTTATTTTGATCACGGTATTAACAATTTATGGGCGTGAAACCACAGTGCCCGTTTCCAATGATCGCCAGGTATCTTATGCAATCCCATATTTCTTTATTTTATTTAAACACTCTCCATTTCTCCTAGATAATCACGGGCAGGACCAAGTAGTACTTTGTCAGGGGGCTGATAAAAAAAAATCATTTATGTCGCGAAATCTGTATCTACGTGCTTTTTTTTATACTCGTTTTAGTTATTTTCATATAGTTTAAAATAAAGTATTTTATTTATATTTTCCTGTTTGCATGTAAAATGCACTTTCTGGGCTCCAAGCGAAGTCAGGACTGTACGATTCAGAAGGTATCTGGGCCCCAATCGGAAGCGACCGGCTAGACGGGCGAAGACCGGCTAGTTTTCTCATATTCAAGTTTCATAAATCAATTTATTATACAGAAACAAATATTGTCTGACATTTAGTAAACATTACATCGTAAATTTTTTCAGCTTTACATTCAACAAAGGGGGAAGATTTAGGCTCCTTGCATTTAAGTGAACAATTATCGGTTCCCATTCACAAAATTAAAAAAAAAAAGCATATACTATTTTTAATTAATTATTTTTGAAAGATGGTCGTTAAAACGTTTCACAAGGACGCTGAATGTAAAATGGTTTTTTGGGATAGAAATGACATTTTTTTTTTCTTGTAAAACATTTTTTTAAATCAAAAATGTAAAATAGTTTTTTATAAATTCATCAAAGTGGTGCCATTTTTATTTCACCAGCTCTAAAATTAGAAACCGAATCTTAAAAAAACAATATACTTTTGACATGTAACATTTTGCATAAAAAATAACGTAATCTGCAAAATGTAATTTTCGTAATTTCTGTATAACCTACATTGTAACTATGACTTCTAACTCGAAATTTAGTATTTAATGAAATTAATGTTATAATCTTTTATCTAAAATAACTATAATATTGGATTTATTTTTAACTCAAGAAATCGAAAGATTTCATGCATTGTAAATGCAACACATTAGACCGCCACGCAGTTAGTTTTAAATGAAATGGAGTTTAATTATTTTCAGTCACCTGAGAAATTTTTGTTTTTTTAATCATCAAAAATAATGAAAATTGACTAACATTTGAAAATTGTTCTGTCCCCACCTCCTTTTCATGGCAATCGGGTTCAGGAGTTTGTTTGTTTGTTTTGGCAGGTTTAATTTTTACGAATTTTATTACAATGTAATCTATAATAATGCATAAAGATTGCTTAATAATTGCTGCATAAATAATGACCAATTCTCCAGTTAAACATATGATTACGTTTTCAAGTAATGGGTAAAGCTTGGGTTTAAAAAAGGGAAGGGGATTCTACAAGTGATACATGCAAATCTTAAAGAAAAATTCTTGCCAATGTTTAACTTACGTCGATAGTCAACAATATTAATCGACTTAAAAAAAAATAATAGAAAACATTTTATGTTTTTAACTCTTTTTCTTCCTTCTTTTAATGTAACGACAATTTAACGACAAGTATGTAACGATTTAACGACAATTTTTAGATAACCTATTTTGATATTTCTTCTTCTGTTTGCAAGGGTACATTTTCTGGATGTTCTGTGTGAGTTTTATTTAGGATTCGATAATGACAAGATCTGTTTTCCTGTCTGTTTGAAATTTAAAGAAAACGTAGTTGTATAGATGGAATATTTTTTTTTTAATGAACGTGTGCTTATTCTGTTTAATCAGACGCTGTCAAAAATTTCGATTCATCTTTCTCTATGGTGGTGGAACTCACTACGCGGCCCGCAGGCAGCAGAGTTATCGCTTTTTCCTTCAGTTTATTTAGTCTCGGAATTTCTGTCATTAAATAAGGCAAATATTATGCATGGTGTGAGAATACATTTTGCAAAATATAGTGAGTACCACAGCTAGTGGTCTACTGTACACAGAAAAAATTTCATGACTAAAAAAGTATATATATATTATTGATGCCTTAGTTCTTGGAAAGCCATCAGAACGAGCCCATTCCAAGAACAGCAAAATAAGAATGATCAAAATCGAAGTATCCGTTCTAAAGCTACATGTTAACATTCGTTAAATACTAACTTCTCTTTGTTGGAAATTAATTAATAAAAAATGACAATTTGTGGAAAATCCCTTATCATACGGTTACTTTTCGAAAGCAACTGAAATTCAGCTCACTATATCTCCGATATATTTCTAAAATTTCACGATATGCGATTGGCCTCGTTATATGAGTCACCTATATTATTTACTAAATTATGCAAAAAAGTTCCGTTATATTTAGCGGATGCGCGGTTAATAATTATTTTTACAAATGTCCATATTCAATTAAATATTTAATATACTTATATTCTAAATGTAGTATGTTATTCTACTGTACTTTGTCAAGTTTTCTGAAAGAGAGGTTAAACTTTGTCTCAAACCTTGCATGATATAAAACAAAAACATGCGGACATTTCTTGATTATTTATAGAGACCTTCTTATCGCCATGAATATATGTGCTATTCTTACACAAATGAAAACAGATGTCGCACAAGATCCATGTAATCATGTGCTACAGCTACAGAGCATTTTATTCGATCGTTAATTTCGAGCATTTTATTTAAAGGCTGATCGCAAATATTATTATTTTATTTTATTTGTTGTTGGTCCTCTAATTGGCTAGTGATCAAACAACTGTTGAAAAATATGAGGCTAAACATATTCTTTATATTCCTGCATTTCCAGAAGAATTTGTCAAGTATTTTTCTACAGATTCGATAAAACGCCTAAAAACAAAAGTGTCCATATAGTGTATATATCGTTGGCCATATAGTGTCGTATATATATATATATATATATATATACATATATATATATATATATATATATATATATATATATATATATATATATATATATATATATATATATATATATATATATATATGGAGGGGTATTTTATAGCATAACTAACCAATAAATTGCTATTATTAGGCTCATGTAACTAGTAATTAATTTAGATTTAAAAAGGTAGTGTATGGCTGACATGTTTCACAAGCACAAGCTAACGGTGAAGTAATGGAAATTATGAAATTTTCACATTGAATCAACTGAGAAATTCATATTTTGAAATTTTTTATCCCTTAAAGAAAAATAAAGAGATTCTTTTTAACAAATGAGTGTATCTCAAGGGAAACGTCTAATGAATCCCTGCGATAGTGGGCGGCGGTATGTCAAGACGATTCGCCGCACTTGTCACGGTGATGGATAGAAGTAAAACAGCCATGGCAAAAAAATCAACAAATGATAGAGGTCCGGGCCAAAATGTTACCGAGATCTCATGCATGTTAGGAAACATCCCGCCTTTGCATGTGGTAACAAATGACAGACCCAAGAAACGATTAGTTTCCGCATGGAATGGCTGGCGTCCAGGTGTAAAGGGAAAAGTAGCAGATGAGCAATTTTAAAACTTGTTGGATGAGTCAATTAATGAAAATTTAAAGAGTAATACCTGTTTGCAGTATTCCACAAATTTGAATTAATGTTTTTCTCATCGTTAGAAGACACTGTTTTCTGTTCCGGAGAAAGAAGACACCCATTTTAAATATAAGTATCAGTTGTTACAAAGACGATTTCTTAGCCTTTATATAAATAATTTATATGGTACAATATTTATTCAGTATAATAATTGAATGATTATGCGCTGCTTTTTTATCATTAAAAAGCAATGTCTTCTGTATCGGAGAAAGAGGACATACATTTTAAATCAAAGTGACAGTTTTTTGCAAGACAGTTTCTTAATATTTATACAAATACTTTGTATGATGCAATGACGATTATAAGAATTAATTGCGCACTGACATATTTATTATGACAACAAAAGCAATTAAGAAAGCGTAATGCACTTAATGTAACGAATTTAGAGTATTCGACTTTAAAACGTAGATCACTTACGGAAAGGGTGTGTTATTAAGGGAAATCTATTCTTTATTTTTAAATACCATGAATATAGATATTAAAATGTTTGAGGTAAAAGTTATGAATATTGAATTCATTTTTAAGAGGTGTAAATTTCTTTACTCGTTAAACAATAAGTACATTTAGAATTGGTTGCATATATTATATAAATTAGTGACTTCATTTTTGAAATGTATCCTATTTTGTGGTCCTGATGTTACACTTTGCTATATTAGGCACTGTAGTTAGTAACAATTACTGAAGGTATTTATTTCAAAATAGTAATTACAGAAGTTGTATTTTGATAATGTGATTAGTCTACTATATCAACTTATTATATTCATCAGACCGTCTGAACTTTCCTCATGACACGAAATTCGACACGAAATGATAATTCACATCTCTTTCCCAGGACAGTACAAAATGTTTTATGAAATTAGAAATACTCTTAAGTTACTATTGTCACCCTCTTCGGTTTTGAAGGAAATGAAAACCCATTTATTATATTTATTTCTGAAAAATGTAAATTGTTCCTTCCCTTTCTCTTTGAAATGCCTTCGTTTCTTTTTCCTTCAAGTTTCTTGCAATTTCCTTAATTTTGATTTTGAGTTGCATCTGATTCCTTTCTTGTTGAACTTCATCTTTTAAACACTCTTTCATCTTTCGAATAGAGTTGAAAAGTTTTTCTGAATTCGGTTTGTCTGTTTGCCGTCTATCTGCCTGCCATATGTGCTCTAACTCGCGTAAATATACTCGGATTACTCTGCAATTGATATATGTTATTGGGATTTACTACGGCCTGTTAGGTATTGAAAATGAAATGTATAGCAATTATAGTTCATTTACAGACACACGCAAAATAACGTGTATTGAAAATGAAGTGTATTGGCGGAATTTGCTGCAGGGGAATTTTCAAATGTACGTTCCCTAACTGAAATACATTTTACAATACTGTGTAGAATATATACAAATCTATAGATCCTACACCTGGCTGCACAAAATAAATCCTATACTTTTCCGACTATTCACGGTAATTGCTGTGCATTGGGTTTTCAAATGTGTTATGTGTTTACCGAATTGTTTACTTAGACACGTGCGGGGCTTGTTGAGTTTAAGCATTTTGGTGGGCCTATCCCCGTCTGGCTGAACCTTGTTTACTTAGACATCATCTTTCCCCATATTATACTGTGACGTTTTGTTACAGTATTATGAATGTGTTGGAAAGTGTTTCATAATCTAAGCTTGACCATTATTTTTCGCTCTTGTTAGCTTTTATAGCTGTTTTTTTAATACTTTCCTACATAGTTGAAAAGTGTTTATGATTCGGTTCGTCTATCTGCCATCTGCCGTCTGTCCGTGCTCTAACTCTTGAAAATATACTCGGATTGCCATGTAATTGATATATGTTATTTAAGGTTTCTATGGCATGTTCGCTATTTAACATGGAGTGTGTAGCATCTATAGTTCGTTTACAGGGGCGCTGAAAAGAATCTGGTTTCATTATGGTCAAACGTGAAAAATTGTTTGCGGTGTATCGTAACGATGTTACACTATTTTAAACATATTCAAATTGATATGCAATTATGAAGTGACTAAACACATGATTTCTGTATAATATAGTGTGCAACGTATTTATCATTCATTTACAAAGTCACTCAAAAAAATGAGTTACATAATGGTCTACGGGTAAAAATTGTTTGCAGCGTGTTTTAATGTTACGCCATTTGAAACATAATGGAATTTATATATATATTATTGAGGATTACAACAAAATGCTTACTGTCGAATATGACGTGTATAACAGTTATTGTTCAATTACAGAAACATACAAAAGATTTCTGTTATAGTGCTGTCTATGAGTGATAAAATTTGGAGGTGCGTTCTCCGATGTGATATGCGTTTTTATGTTTAATTAATTTTTTGCGCATTACGTGGTGTGTATAAATTCTACAGATCATATACAGGGGTACACAAAATAATTCATAAGCATTACTCTGAATTGCTTAAGGATGTTTTTCAATTGAGTTATGCATTTTCAGCTGAACATATTTAGAATACTAAGAGAGTTTTGTAAAATATAAATAAATTCATATACATGGCTACGCAAAGAACCGGATACATTGCCGTCTATGGATAGTAATTTCTGAAAGTACGTTTTCAGTTGTGTTGTGCGTTATTTTCCTGAATTAAATATTAGTTTAATATGAGGAGTGTATTATAAAAGTCTTTAGATAATATACACGGGTGTACAAAACTATTCGAGTGCATTTCCGTATATTGGTGGTAGGGCTGGATTATTTATCAATATATCGATCAAATATTGATATTTCTTAATTATCGCAATAACAATATGTAAGATCTGACACTGACGATATATCCCAATAATGATAGCCAAGCTCTGACTCTGGCAATGTAGAACAATATCTAAATTAAGCTCTGACTCTACCGATATATCCAAAAAACATTTTTTTTATCGACTTCAAACCATAAGAAAAGCGCCGAATATTCCGTATAATATCCTCTTCAACCCATTCCTGTCGTCCGATCCATGCATTTATATTCACTTCTCTACTTTATTCCAATCAAAATTTCCCCTCCAACGATTAACCTTGAATTATCTCGCTTTCGTTAATATCCCCAAATAAAGAATATCACAACATATCCCAATACGAATACATTCTGTTATTATGTTTTAGTTCGTTACTATCCTTTCAAACCGCAAATTAAACTCTTTGTTCTTAACTGAATAATACAGCTATCGTCCAGACTTATTCGTCCCGATGCTGCGCTGCTGCTATTCGTCCAGACTTCGTTGCAATAGGTCGAGGTATTGATATGTGATGGCCAATAAAATACGAGCTAGAGTATCTGTTAGTTATTCTCGAGTCGATAGCATTGCACTACTTCAGTGCTCATTGAGATAACTTTCTCGGTAAATATTATCGGTAGCGCCTTGATATTAAAATGAATGTATGGAGTCGTGTAGTGCGTGTGTGTGATTTTGTTTGTTTGTTTGTTTGTTTTTATTTAATTTTGTTAGCCAATAACTTATTTTTATCATTTGCAATTTATTTTCTTTTGAATTCAATGGCACTTTGAAATTAAAAAAAAAACAACAGATTTAAATATCAAACCTAGTATTCTGCATAATAAAGCAAAATTATATGGTACATTTTAGCTCACAGGCTATCAAAGCCTAAGAGCTAATGTTCCCGCCGGTTCTGTATGTACGTATGTATGTATGTTTGTACGTAACGCGATAACTCTTGATAGAAATAACCGTTTTGCTTCAAATTTTGTTTATAGGCTCATTGTGATAAGGTGTTTCCCTGATTAGTTTTGGGGGTTCATTGGTTAAGTATAAAGGGGGAAAGTGGGCTAATTCCACCCCCCCCCCTTAATTTAGATAAATAGGTTTTTCATGCAGATTTATCCAATTGTCTTCAAATTCTGTATATAGGCTCATTGTGATAAGGCGCTTTCTTGGTTAGTTTTGGGGGTTCATTGGTTAAGTATAAAGGGGGAAAAGGGGGGCTAACCCCCTTAATTTAGATAAATGGGTTTTTCATGCAGAATTATCTGATTTTATTCAAATTTTGTATATAGTCTCATTGTGATAAGGTGCTTCCCTGATTAGTTTTGGGGGTTCATGTTGAAGGGGCGAGGCCAACGAGGTAAGCGCGTAACATCAGAATATTAAATTCTTCAAATTAAAATTAACTCTGGTCTTCAACATGCAGAAAGAAAAGGAATTGCTTACCTTTTCTAAGGTTTATCCAATTTTAGTAGTATCCACTGATTTATATACTTCCAATAATTGATAACTTATTATAATCACTTCTTGAATAATTCTATTTAGATGCACCACCGCTGAAATAAAACTTGTAAAAAAAATTATATTAATGCACAATTCACATTGAATAAATAAGTTCACGTTTGGATTGATTTTAAAAATTATATTTTACATTACTTAAAAATTTAAAAGGTTTACATTTAGAATTATATTAATTATAGCATCAGGAAACATTTTTTCCTGTGACTTTACAGAATGAAGGATAGTAATACACTGACTCATTTTCACAAAGTTTGGAAAGTTACGAGTAAAGTTGCATCATTTCTTTGAAACAAATTGACGTTGAATAATTGTCCTTTTAAATGTTTTAGTTCTGTAATAAGTTTATAATGGCATAATCACAAATAACAAATTATAAACATATTTCACATTATTAGAAGAGAACGATTATAACGAGGTAATAAATCTCTATTGCTTGATAAACTTGAAACTTAAGAGTCATAAATTAGGTCACTTGTTTTAAGAGATGAGAGAAAAATTATCGTTGGGTTTTTATCTGCGTGCTTCATCATTTTCTTTCTTTATTTATTTTACTTTGAGTGGAAAATATTAAGTGATTGAAATGAATGGATTAGTTTTTTACAATTTCCCCCTTAATCCGTTCATGGGGATTAACTAATATTTTCATTGAATTTCTGTGTTCGATGAATCGAGGCTTGGGTAAAGGTTTGGTAAGTGCATCAGCTATCATTTTTTCTGTTGGAAGATATCTTAACTCAATTATGCCTTCTTCGCTATATTGTTTACTGCTGCTGAAATGTCAGGTCTCGTTATGGTTGTTATATAAAGCAATGAACCAAGTGCCTGGCGATATTTAATATTATTTGGCATTAAATTATCATCATCATTTAATTTGTTATATCCTGGTTCCATTGGAGTTTTGCACGGTTTGGAGTTTTCAAGATTGAACTTTTTCGCTAAATTTTCAATCTTAATTTTTTGATCAAGAGAATAACCGTTAGGTAATTTCTGAATTTGAGTACCTAAATAGTTACTAATATTGCCTAGATCCTTTAATTCGTATTCTTGTTTTAGAGAATTTACGATTTCTTCTATTATTTCATCTTTGCTGGCGATGAGTATATCATCAACATATATTATTATGTATGATGTATGATCTTTTTCTTTTCTAGTGAAAAGACATGTGTCTGCTGTACTTTGGATAAAGTTCAAGTTGTCTAGTGTTTCAGCGATTTTAATATGCCAAGCTCTGGCGGCCTGTTTGAGGCCATAGATTGCCTTTTTGAGCTTGCAAACTTTTTCAGGAAATTGTTCGTTTACATAGCCTTCAGGTTGATTTATATATATTTCTTCATTTAAGTTCCCATGAAGAAAAGCGGTGTCAATATCTACATGTCGCACATTCAAATTATTATAAGCTGCTGCTAAAAGAAGTGTTTTGATGGTACAATGTTGTGCTACTGGTGAAAATGTTTCTTGATAATCTTCCCCATATTTTTGACTGAAACCTTTGGCAACAAAACGTGCTTTATATTTTTGTGTATTTCCTGAACTATCAATTTTTCGTTTGAAAATCCATCTACTTCCTATGATTCTTTTATTAAGAGGAGGATCGACTAGATCCCATGTATTATTTTTCATTAACGATTGTATTTCGTTTTCAGTGGCTTTAAGCCAGTTTTTCTTTTCTAGTGGATTGTTTATTTTGATAAGCTGTTTCCAGTTTTCAGGTTCTGTTGTATCGCAATCATTTGCTAAAGCAATAAAATTGTCGGAAGTATATCTTTGAGGTGGTACTCCTCTGTTTTGTCTTTCAGATCTACGAGGTTGATGTGTTTCTGATTGTTTGGGCGCGTCAGGTGTACAGGGTGTGTCACCTATTTCTATTTCAATGTATTTTTTATCTTCAATTAATTGTTCGTGATCATTAATTTTCTCGTTTAAATTGTTCAGTTTTTCTTCCAGAAATTTTACAGATCTGGAAATTATTATTTCACCATTTTTAGTGAAAACGCGGTATCCCTTTGTATTATTATCATAGCCCATGAAGATACCCTCTTCTGCTGTGTCATCTAGTTTAGATCTTTTGTGTTTGTTTATGTAAGTGTATACTTTACAGCCAAATACACGTAAATAATAGAGATTTGGTTTTCTTTTGAACCAAATTTCATATGGCGTTTTATTTGTCAATTTAGTGGGGAGCCTATTTTGGAGGTGATTAGCAGTATTTATCGCTTCACCCCAGAACCTATGAGGTAAATTTGCTTCGGATAATAGGCTTCGTGTCATTTCAATTAAGCTTCTGTTTTTTCTCTCAGCAATGCCATTCTGGCTGGGACAAAATGGAACTGTGTATTCATGTTTTATACCATGTTCCCTTAGAAAGGCTTCTGTTTTATTTCCTATGTATTCCCCACCGTTATCCGATCTAATCGCCGTCGGATATTTTCCTTGTCGCGTTTTGACCATTTGTACATAGTCTTTTATTTTTTCATAAACTTCATCTTTACTTTTTAATAAGTAAATAACTGTGAATCTAGAACTGTCATCTATGAATGTAAGGAAGTAATTTTTTCCTCCTATTGTGGGTGTTTTAAAAGGCCCACATAAATCAGTATGTACTAAATCTAATACTTTTGTTGTTTTATTTTCGATAGATTTAGAGTACGGTGCATTTGTTGACTTTGTTTTTATACAGGTTTCACAGTTTGTTTTATGATTACAGTTATTTATTTTTATCCCACTGGCCAAGTCATTTTTGACTAATTCTTTTATACTTTCATTATTTCTGTGGCCAAGGCGTTTATGCCAAATTTCGAGGCAATCTTTATTTCTGCAATCATGTGCAATGTTTATTTTATTTTGAGAACTTTCTTCTAGTGTTTCAACTTGATATAAGTTATGTTTCTTAAATGCTTCTAAGTATATTTTTCCATTGCACGATAGTATGCATTTTTCATTTTCGAAAAATACTTTGTAGCCATGTTCTGTGGCTTTACTTACGGAAATTAAATTTGATTCCAATTGTGGAACAAATAACACATTTTTAAGTGTAATTCTATTTATACATCCATCAGATGTTTTTGTCATTATTTGTGTTTCGCCGGTTCCGTAAGAATTTAATGTATTCCCATTAGCAATTGTTACTGTAGTTTTTTCAGTATCGTTGAATTTTGTAAATATATCCCTATCGTTCGCTATATGCGAAGACGCTCCTGAGTCAATTAACCAGGTTTTATTAGCGGGATTGACAATTATGAATGCTGCATCTTTATGTTCACTTTTATTTATTTGTACCTGTTCATCTGTTTTTGATTCATTCATTTTATTTTTACTATCACCTTTTGTATTTTCAAAACACAACGATGTGTACTTTTTGTATTTGTATTGTGTTTTAGGTGTAGTGGTCTGTGTGTTTCTGTTCTTGAGATGCCAGCATTGTTTGTAAGTGTGATTTGATTGTTTACAGTAGGTACAATATTTGTTTTGCCCTTTATAATCTTGAGTGTATTTCTTTTGTGTTTTAAACACCTTTTGTGAGTTTTCAACTTGCTCACTATTTTCTACCCGTTTATTAAATTCATCAGTAAGTTTGCTCTTGATGAATTCGGGAGTTAATTCAATTTCATTTCGGGCTTCGAGAGCTGTTATTAGAGTATTGTAACTCGCAGGTAACGAGCACAATAGAAGTGCAGATAAATGCGAGTCGGTTATGTTCTCTCCTATTGCGGAGAGCTTATCTTTTATTTCCAGTATATTAGTAATGTGTTTGTGCATGTTCCCATTTTCGGGAAGTTTTGCACTATACAATTTTCGTAACAAATACAATTTACTGGACAAATTGGCTCTCTCATGAATATTTTTTAAACTATCCCATGTCTGTTTTGCTGTTTCTAAATGTTTTACATGAACTATTTGCGTATCGTCTATACTCAGGTTTATTAAAGCGCGAGCTTTTGCATCCTTTTTTCTCCAATCTTCGTTAATTGGTGTAGGGGGTTCCTGAGTTACGAGTTCGTACAAATCTTCCTTAATTAACAACATATTAATTTTAAACTTCCATATAGAATAATTATTATTGTTTAATTTATCTACTAATTGCATTTCCTTTATTGTCGCCATCTCGGAGAACTTGTTTATACAGTTTTTAAAGTTTCATTAGTTTAAATAGTTTATTAAATTCAATTATGTTTTCTTGAATTTTTAATCTAGCATAAGAGCTGAGTATTATTTTTATTAATTAGAGTCAATTATTAATCCTTAAGAATAAATTCTGAGTTCATATATTCATCAGGCTCATGATCACTGTTGAAGGGGCGAGGCCAACGAGGTAAGCGCGTAACATCAGAATATTAAATTCTTCAAATTAAAATTAACTCTGGTCTTCAACATGCAGAAAGAAAAGGAATTGCTTACCTTTTCTAAGGTTTATCCAATTTTAGTAGTATCCACTGATTTATATACTTCCAATAATTGATAACTTATTATAATCACTTCTTGAATAATTCTATTTAGATGCACCACCGCTGAAATAAAACTTGTAAAAAAAATTATATTAATGCACAATTCACATTGAATAAATAAGTTCACGTTTGGATTGATTTTAAAAATTATATTTTACATTACTTAAAAATTTAAAAGGTTTACATTTAGAATTATATTAATTATAGCATCAGGAAACATTTTTTCCTGTGACTTTACAGAATGAAGGATAGTAATACACTGACTCATTTTCACAAAGTTTGGAAAGTTACGAGTAAAGTTGCATCATTTCTTTGAAACAAATTGACGTTGAATAATTGTCCTTTTAAATGTTTTAGTTCTGTAATAAGTTTATAATGGCATAATCACAAATAACAAATTATAAACATATTTCACATTATTAGAAGAGAACGATTATAACGAGGTAATAAATCTCTATTGCTTGATAAACTTGAAACTTAAGAGTCATAAATTAGGTCACTTGTTTTAAGAGATGAGAGAAAAATTATCGTTGGGTTTTTATCTGCGTGCTTCATCATTTTCTTTCTTTATTTATTTTACTTTGAGTGGAAAATATTAAGTGATTGAAATGAATGGATTAGTTTTTTACAGTTCATTGGTTAAGTATAAAGGGGGAAAGGGGGGCTAACCCCTCTTAACCCGTGAGAACTCGCTAGATTTCTTGTCACACCAGAACTTAATACTTTATTCACAAAAAAATGTAAAATAATAAAAAAAAAGTTTCTAAAATTTAATTTAAACTGAAAAAAAGAGTTTAAATAAGAGTCTTATTGCAACAGCTGGGACAAAAAAAAAGTATGATGGTGAGAGAAAATCTCACGCGCGAGTTCTCTCGGGTTAATTTAGATAAATGGGTTTTTCATGCAGAATTATCCGATTTTCTTCAAATTTTGTATATAGGTTCATTGTGATAAGACGCTTTCCTGATTAGTTTTGGATGTTAATTGGTTAAGTATAAAGGGGGTAAAGGGGACAGGGCTAATCTTATCCCCCTTAATTTAGATAAATGAGCTTTTCATGCAGAATTATTCGATTTTATTCAAATTTTGTATGTAGGCTCATTGTGGTAAGGCGCTTCCCTGATTAGTTTTGGGGGTTCATTGGTTAAATATAAAGCAGGATACGGGGGACTAATCCCCTTTAATTTATATAAATGGATTTTTTCATACAGAATTATCGGATTTGCTTCAAATTTTGTATATGTGTTCATTGTAATTAGAGGCTTTGCTGATTAGTTTTAGGGGTTTATTGGTTAATTATAAGGAGGGGGACAGGGGTGATAAGCCCCCTTATTATATTGTCAATTTCTTTATTTTTCGAGAGGCTTATTTCAAATTCTTTGAAATAAGAGTATAATATACAATTAATGTGAATAGCCTGTGAGCTCATACCCCTCTATTTAACTGAACAGTTTTCTTTTTATTTAATCTTCTTTTGTTAGTTTCTTTGCTTTTCATTTATATATATATATAAATATATATATGATTGGCTGCTTTCTACATCTGTTGGTATTTAAATTGCTCGTACATTTGTCTTTCGAAATTAACAATATTTCTATCCCCACACATTTTAAGGTAGTTATCGCGATATATCAAGCAATATCGATATTAACTCGATGATATATCGCGATATAAAATTTTTGATATCGTCCAGCCCTAATTGGTGGAAATTGCTGAAAGATACATTTTCGATTGTGTTATGCGTTCTGTAACTAAGCTCAATTTTAGCACACTATGTAGTGCATACACAGATCTATAGATCATATACAGGGATGCACAAAAGAATTCAAATACCTTTCGGCTATATACGGTAATTGCTGAAATCTGGTTTCACAATTTTAAATGATTAAGTTCCGTTGCAGTAATCTGGAAGTGTTAGAAAGTGTTTCATAATCTATGCGCTTGACACACGATTTTTCTTTTTTGTTTTCTCTTGATTTAGTTTTATAAAACAATTTGATTGGTACAACTTCTAGACAATTTGCTCACACTTTTTTTCTGACTGGCTTAAAAACTTTTTTGCACATCTTTTTAGTAAGGAAGATGCCTGTTTATCACAGCTGAAGCTGTAGCCCAGTAAGGATTTTCAACCGGAAAATAGATATGGTCTGGGTTCTAGGTTGCCAAATAATGTAATTTTGGCTGCTTGATCTAGCATATTTTAATCGCAAACGCATTTTAAAAATATTTTTTAAATTAAAAAAATTATTACATAAATTCATTTTATAAACTAAAACAAATGGGCAAGGTATTTTTTATGTAATTATTTTCTTTTACTTTTTTGTGATCCTATAATGTCGCACTTTGCTGTATTAAGCACAGTAACAGTGAGTGATTTTAAGAATATTAATATAAAATAAGTATCCGATTATAGCGATGGTAATATAGTGCCTTCAGTTAAACAAAAATATAATTATCTTAATCTTCTAATATATGTATGATAATTAGATAATAATATTCTATATTATTATTTAATTGCCGAAACGTCAGTGAAGGCTTACTGTGGAGACCCAAAAAGTTTTTGGTTTCTGTCTGTCTGTCTGTTTGTCTGTCTGTCTGTCTGTCTGTCTGTCAGTCCGTCTGTCTGTCTGTCTGTCTGTCTATCTGCCTGTCTGTCTGTCTGTTCCGCGATAACTGCCGTAAAAATGATCCGATTAGTTTGATTTTTGGTAGGTATATTGGTGAGATACCCGGAATTAGCTGTATAGTTTTTAGTTACATTTGGTTCATTCGTTCGGAAAATATAGAACATTTCTTTTTTTATCATAATGCTTTCCTATGGGAATTCAGACGATTTTGAAATTTTTCAGTCGTTGAAAATAAAATGTCACATTTGATTAATGTATTTAAACGGTAAGTTATGAAGGCTAAAATTTATCAAGTCAGGTGTTAAATTTTTTAAATTAATTTGAAATTTTGTTTATACATTCGTCAGATTTTTTAAATTAGGTGTATAATTTTTGGTGCAATTTTATACATCTGTTCTAATAATATAATACATTTATTTCATCACTTTTTGCAAATATTAAAATGCTTTCATTTTTATTTTCCTTTTCAATTTAACAGTAACCTAGCAACCATATTTCAAAGAATATCAAAATGATAAAATTCAAGTAACTCAGACGATTTTGCTACAATATTTTATTCGCAAAATAAAATATTATTGGAGGATTTTAATATTTTATTGAAATAAATGAGAATTTATTTTGTACAAGTTACCTTTTAACTACTATAGAATGATAGCCGAAACATTTTTATATGAGATATTATTAATTTTCTGGAAGAGATGTAGATTTTTCGTGGTTGAAAATTAGTATTATTTTAAAAATAGAATGTAATATCTCGTACAACGAGATAGTTAATCTAAAGAAATTAGCGCAGTAAAACGCATCCATACAGCCTGAAATAGCACAATTACTGGAAACTGAGATCATAAAATGCTATCACAAAAAATACATTATAGCGCCAAATCAAGGTTGCTATTTAGTGAATTGGCAGTGGGCACGATTATGAATGATTACACAATAGGTTTAAAAGTTTCCAAATAAGCCTATTTTGGGGAGATTTTAGTATGCTATTGCCCTCGAATTAGATCAGGATGTACTTAGGTCAAATAAATATTGTACAATGACCATCAAAACTGTTTTTCCGAAACAAAAATTGTAATAATAGTAGATTTCTGAAATAGATAAGTGAAATATATAGTAGATTCAGTTTACATTTCCATAAGTTACTTTTGTACACGAGATATTATTCAACGTATCAATCAGATACGAGTGTTTCGTGATTGGTAAATATTGCTATTTAGGTATTAGGATAACATGAAATTATTTTCAAAATTTTTGCTTATCGTAATAAAACCACTGTGCAGAACGAAATGGAAGATATACTAGAATCATTCACACAAATAATAGGAAATCACGAATAAAAATTTAATAAGATTACGGAGGGTTCAGTGGGGTTGAGCCCCACCCCCCACCCCCCACCCCCTGAAGAAATGTATTAATCTAAAAAATAGAATAAGAAATTCATAAGAATGTCAGAATATTATTGCATAAACCGTGTTTAATTTAACGTTTAATTTCTGAAACCTTCGAATTATTTTATATGCATATAAATATATATGTAGTAATTTAAATAATTTAATTTGCGGATTGTAAGATATTAAATATTATGAAAAGTGAGTTTAAAAAACATTGACTTTCAGAGCTGATGTTGAGGCTCCTGATCTGTAGATTTACTAGTTATTATACATAAAGAATTTGTCAATATATTTGTGGTTTAAAATATTATCTTACCTTTATTGCCGAAACGTCAGTTGAGGCTCACTGTAGAGACGCGAAAAGTTTTTGGTTTCTGTCTGTTTGTCTGTCTATTCCGCGATAACTGCCGTAAAAAACGTCCGATTTGGTTAATTTTCTGTAGGTATATTGGCGAGATACTCGGAATTAGCTGTATAGTTTTTGGTTACATTTGGTTCATTCGTTCGAAAAATATAGAATATTTCTTTTTAGTTCATAATGCTTTCCTATGGGAATGCAGACGATTTACAAATTTCATTTTTCACTTAAATGAAAATCACATATTTGAATAATGGATTTAAAAGTAAACTTATGGATTCTAATTTTGCAATATGGGTGTCTTAAATATATTCAATAGCTTTAAAAATTTACCGATACATCGATTAGAATTTAGAAACTAATTGTTTAAATTATTGGAAATTTTTTTGCAACTGTTCGGGAAATATAAAACATTTTATTTTCCTATTTTTTGCAAATTTTAAAATACATTTCTTTTCTTTCCTCTTTATTTATTAGTTACTTAGCAACCATACTTCAAAGAATATCAAAATAATTCAATCAAATTCAAGTAACTCGCGCTATTTCGCTGCAATATTTTATTAGCAAAATAACTTATTTCCATAAGTTACTTTCATACATGAGACTTTATTCAACTTACCCATCAGATGAAGATCTTTCGTGGTTGGCAGGTAAGTAAATATTGCTATTTAGATATTTAGACAACATGAAATCCTTATCCCAAACAGTTGATTATCCTAATAAAATCACAGTGCAAAACGAAATCCAAGATATACAAGATATACTAGAATCATTCACACAATCAATAGGAAATCAAGGATATAAATGTAATAAGATTACGGCGGGTTCCAGGGGAAAATCCCCCTGAAGAAATTAACTTTTTAATCTAAAAAATTTCAAGAATAAGAAGTTTATAAGAATTTCAGAATATCATTGCATAAACCGTGTTTAATTTAACGTTTCTAATTTCTGAAACCTCCGAAGTATTTTATATTCCTATAAATATGTGTGCAATATAAAAAAAAAATTGTAGATTGTAAGATACTAAATAATATGAAAAGTGAGATTAAAAAATAATGACTTTCAGAGCTGACGTTGAGGCTCCTGATCTGCAGATTTACTAGTTGATATGTCATGTATTGAATATATCTCTTTCAAATATTTGCATCTTTTAAAAATAAACAGCATTGGACTAAATTGCTGTTGACAATCGTCACTTTGCCACCGTATCGATATCTATCCTAAAGCTAAAAAAAATTATAATACATTGATGTGTGATTTTAAGACAATGTGCATTGTTAGATGCACTTCTTCTTGCTCTAATAATAATTACTAAGATTTATCAAGAACAGGAAATATTTGCATCTTTTAAAAATAAACAGCATTGGACTAAATTGCTGTTGACAATCGTCACTTTGCCACCGTATCGATATCTATCCTAAAGCTAAAAAAAATTATAATACATTGATGTGTGATTTTAAGACAATGTGCATTGTTAGATGCACTTCTTCTTGCTCTAATAATAATTACTAAGATTTATCAAGAACAGGAAACAAGCAGTAAAGATATTTGTTCCCTTGGGATAGCTGGAAATGTTGACATACTAATGAAATAGTAATAAATTTCGTTCTGTAATAGAATTTTGTCACTGATACTAATTTTTAGGAAACACCATTAATTTTTTCTTCAAAATAGCAAATGAAAAACGTCTTTGGAACTACAGTAATGAGCATTTTAAATGAGAAAGATACAAACATTAACTTTTAGTTACGTTATGAAGCACCAGAAGATATCATCGATATAATTTATCCTCATAGGAGTGAGTTACGTACAATAATGGTAAAACATATTGTTCTTGAAAAATACAGTAAGTGAATAAAGGCAGTTTATAAAATATTTGAAATAAAAAAATTGAAAACTCTTACTTTTATTCAAATAAAATACACTAAAAAGTATAAAATATTGTTTTCAATTAGTGAAAATAGTGGAAAATTTTCCATATTATTAATAATTACCATATATTTATATTTTATCATAAGGAATAAAAGGCAGGACATCGTTTTTCATTGCCCACTTGTTATGAGTATATTTCTTGACAAAATTCTTTATTGTCCTTTTGTGAAAGGAAAAATCTCTATTTGTTTTGTCACAAGTGTTAATAAAAATTTTATGTCCGGCCTTTCATTCCTTAATATATATTCTTGATACAGTATTAATATATGTGTAAATTATTAATGCTTTAAAATTTTCCATTTTTCTCACTAATTGAAAAATGTATATTCATTTTTTTTGTTACTTCTTAGAGCATTTTAGTTGAATAAAAGTCAGAATAAAAGAAAAAAAAATTATATTATTTTCTATATTTCTATTTTGAAAGATAATTCAAACCAGATATAGTGGGTATTTTCTGCTGGAAATTTTTTATCAATCTTTGTAAAAGGGAAAACTTTAGATTATCTAATCTAATGCATAAAAAATATAATAGTTTTTAATACTTTAAATCATTTTAGATAAATATGTACCTTTTTCCATTTGAAAAAAAAATTATGTTAGAAAAAAACTGTTTACTCAAACAAAATTTTAAAAAGCATAAAAGAAAGAAAAATATCCCAGAGCCTTTTTAAGGTATATTACAACGCTAATAAACTTCGTTGAAAAAGTATGTTAAATGCAGATTAAATTAGCTACGTTAACACCATAAAGGTAAATAAACCTTCATTCGTAAAACTAAATTGTATTTCAATAGAATAGGAGTTAAGACAAGGCAAATTGTTGTTCTGTTGAAATATTATTCGTTCAAATCCTCATATCTAAAATAGAAAAATAAATTATTTTAACAGATTTTATTACCTTATTTTGTAGCACAAGGCGCTATAAACACAAATAAAACTTGTTTTAAATCTATCCTACCCATTTTTATCTTGAGTATGGCTATCATACAGTAAAACAAAAAAAAAATCAATTTTATTTACATTTAGTTACCCTACTTCTTGGGGCGTTATCAGCGTTAATAAAAGTTGAAATGAATCTATCCTGCCTAATTTTAACTTGAAATGTGGTAGAAAACATGAAAAAAACTCGTTTTTTAATTTTAGTTAAGCAATTGTTACCATCGTAAAGAAAAAAAAAATACTATCACGTGGAAATTTTTATCAAAACATAAATTTGACTAATTAAATCCTTTCATGGGAAGTGAGTTTAAATTGCGTAACTGTGCAACTTCCCGCCCAGTGGCGCTACTAGCATAAAAAAAATTCATCATGTGAAAATCTTTATAAAACCATAAAATTGACCATGGAAAAAGCTTATGCTGAGGGTTTGAGAGAAATGCTTCCGTGGTGAGTGAGTTTAAATGGTGAGTCAGTTATGCAATTTTCCACCAGGGGCGCTTCTGACAGAAAAATTTATCTCGTGAAAGTTTTTGCGAAAACATAAATTTGATCATGGTTGAAGCTTATTTTGAAGATCTGGAGGAAATTCATTCGTAGGAAATGAGTTTAAATTGCACAATTATACAATTTCTCGCCAGGGGCACTACTAACATAAAAAAAATCTATCATGAGAAATTATTTGTAGAACTATAAATTTGACTATGGCAGAAGCTATTTGCGAAACTCATTTTTGGGAAGTGGGTTTAATTTTCGTAGTTATGCAATTTCGCACTAATGGTGCTACTAGTATAAAGGACCCTGCCACGTGAAATGTGTTATCGAACTTAAAATTGGCCATAAAATTGACCTTATGAGGAATAGAGCAAAATTCGTTCGTGGGAGCAAAGTTTAAATTACGTCTGAAAAGTTACGAAGACATAGTTATACATATAGATACATGAAGCATCATAAGTTGAATAAAAGTCAGAAAAACATATAGAACTACAGCAATACAAAAGTCGGTGAATCAATATTATTTGTTCTGTTTCAACATCGGTGTTGTGTTGCATATTTATAGCTTGAATGATTCACATAATCTGAGTTAAAATTTAACAAACCTTTATTAAGACTTAACTAACGTCAAAGAATGGTAAAGCAACACGTTTAAAGGTCACTAAACTTCTGAAAGGCTATCTTGAAACTAAACTCTATGCTTTCATTAACTTTATTCATAAATCAATTTTTAATAAATTTAAAACGTAATTCTCTATAAAAAGAATTACAGTACTTAGCATCACTAAGTACAAACTCCGTGAGTTGAAAGCAATTTTTATTTTAGAAGTCTATTAAAGATTTCTTGAAGTGCCGTAAACTATTTCAGCTCACTTATTCCAGGACAGGAGGAGTCCACTTCTCAAAGCACCAATGAACTGAATGTTTTTTCATTCTTAAAAACTGTTTTGAAACGACACGTGACAAATATGCATTTACAGATATATCTTCTTTAAAAAAGCCCTTTGCGCCAGCGACAATATTCTTTGAAAATTAGAGGACTTTTAAAGGAAAGTTTCCATTTACGCATACGGAGTTAGTTTACGAAGCTAATCACGCCCACATTCATGCGGAATATTCATATTCTACCAACGCCTTCCTTACAGTTTCTGTACAAAAATATAATGCATATTTTTAAATTAACGTGTGAGCATACACATTGGTTGAAAAAAATGTGTTTTATTTTTGCTTTTGCGGCACATTACAATTACATTCACGTTATAAAAAATACAGTTAACTACAACTACAACCATTTGTTTTGAAAACTTATGATAAACTACTTTTCAAAAGTAGCCACTACTTCACTACTTTTAGGAGACTAATTAGGATTCAATATCCATTTGAAGACGAGTAAAAAATAGTACATGTACATATTTTTACATAACCATATACTAGTTACCATTTTTTATACCATCCCTCCAGTAATTATTGCATCGGGACATAAAATTACTTTTTACTCGAGCATTACCTATTGTTTTGTTTATCTAATTCTCCAACACACTTTTAAAGTGTCTTACTATTTGTACAATTTAGAATTACGGTTGATGACCAATTAATGCGACGAAGTTCTTGTATCAAAAACTGAACGCAAGAATCGTATATAAATATGACATGATCAAACATCCGCATTCCAGGAAAAAATGCGAAGCATGTTACTGCATTTATAGCGTTTTCTTCTTGATGAATTCCCTATTACAGTATTCGTCGTTAATTATCAAACTACTACAAAACTTCCTAAATGTGGGGGAATAATACCTAAATTGAGATTATCATTTCGTTTTTTATCTTTGAATGCCACGTCATCGAAGTTTTGTTTCATGTACCTGGAAATGAAAGCTCGAAAAGTCGACACGTTTTGAACTAGAGTTTCACTAAAATTTTCATCACATTTTGCTATCTGGTTTTTTGATAGTCCTATTATCGACGAATTGGATCCTTCAAATGGGGAGATGCTTTCAGAAAATGTACTAAAGTAAGTTTATGTGGTATTTTTATATATTAAATTAAAAGGATGTTTAAAAGCAGAAATTGGGAATAATTGATCTTTGTTGAATAATTATATTGAGAATTTCCACATATTGATATATTAGTGTTTTTATTACTTACCCATCATACGTAGTATAGGGTAAGTCTTGTAATCGTTTTGAAAATCGAAAAAAAATTTTTGACGGATTTACACGTTTCAGACACTGGAGATTCCGAAAAACATATTTTTAGAAAAAAAATTTTGCCGTCCGTCTGTGTGTCTGTGTGTCTGTGTGTGTGTGTGTCTGTAAACGCTCTATCTCCCGAAAAAATGGAGATAGAGACTTGTAATTTGGTATGTGCTTAGTATGTAATAATGGGAAGAAGCCTATTTCATTTCAATAACCTCGATTAACCGGAACAATTTTTTTCGGACTCTCGAAATATTCGTTCTGATGAAAGGTATATAAAAATTTTCGAAATTGTTTATTTTAAGAAATGAATATAAAAGACAATAAAAAAACATAAATTTTGAATAAAGCATGAAGTCGATCGGATAATTAGTTGCCGAGATATTTGGAATCCTATTTTCCACACTCTTCGATTTTTCATGACCCTGTATTTCATCCAAATTTCA
Organism: Maratus michaelseni; assembly: GCA_963931845.1. Classification (NCBI taxonomy): domain Eukaryota; kingdom Metazoa; phylum Arthropoda; class Arachnida; order Araneae; family Salticidae; genus Maratus; species Maratus michaelseni. Next base: position 369,864,761 of record OZ007586.1, read on the forward strand.
CTTCAAAGATATATTTTAATTGGAAATTTGACGCTTAATCAGAGCAATAAACCGCTAGTTAATAGGATTATTATATTTGGAGTTATAAGGAAAAACCTCTTTCAAGCAATTCAGTAATCGAGCCTTTAAAGTTTGTGACGTCATCAAGCCACGATTTTATTTGAATTGCAATGCATTTTATAAGTAGTTTACACATTTTTATTTTAATATTTTACTTTATGCATATCCATGATGGGTAAGTATTACGGTGGCCCCCAACGACTAGTTTGCCTTAGTACTTAATTACGCATTTCAAATAATCAAAATAGGAAAAATCATGCCTTTATAGCGAAGAAGTAAAATTTTTCCGTAATAATAGCGATTTATACTTCAGCAAAGAATAAAGAAATATAATCAATGAATCAAGTTTTGAATTCAAATTTTACCAGTGTTTCCAACTTAGCCCCTCTTTTATTTTTTAAAAGAACTGCCATCGTATCAGAATTTTTGTGTAGTAATTTTTGTTTATTTAATCCCAGAACATTTGTGAATTAAAAAAAATCACTACACAAAAATTCTGATATAAAAAAAATTATATGATTTTTTTAATTTTGATACGGTCAAAGTTGGCAACAATGTGGATAATGGAAAAGTGCGTTTTCCTAATTTTCCGAGAAACATGGAACTCAAGGTAAATGGTCAGAATTATTGTTTTTCGTTATATTTAAAAAAATTTAAAGCTGTTTTTCTAGTGGAATAAACATGGATTATTTAATACAATTACATACAAAACACATTTCTACTAAACTTTTGTAATTTGAAATAAGCAAATACTTAAGGGAGCTTAGAAAAACTCCCAAAATTCAAGCAAGCTGTCGTGGATGTTAAATTTAGTCGACTGATAGCATGGCATCCTCATACAAAATATAATATTTCTCACTCAATAATACATGGTCAGGTAAAAATATGAACTTTTGGGGATGTCAAGTTGCTTGTCTGATAAAATGCTAATTGAAGAGTGAAATTATAATATTAAGTTTAGTAATAATTGTTGAGTACGAGGGGAAATTTTCCAGGTAATATTGTTACTATTAAGATAGATAAAGAAATAGAAGTAAGCACAATGTTAATGCGGGATCCAAAAACTCGGAAGTAGCCAGAACGGTGTTTTTGAAACATTTCATGAACTGAATGAAATTAAAGCCGTAACTGCTAATCTTCCAGTTTTCAAATTAAATGAAACCACAAATTTTATAAAATAAAGATGTTAATAAATAACCACGTAGAAACAAAAAACATTTTATTAAGTATTTTTTCTGGTTGAAATTGTGTTTATTCGACTTGAGAAAAAGGCAATGTTGGCAGCTATGAAATTACCACAATTGTTAAATTTCAGGAACCACTACAGAGTTCCAGGAGCTCCTACATTGCAAAAAAGTATCGCAAACTGTCCATTCATTCAACCATTTTTATAGATAATGGTTACTTTACCATATTATGAAACATTCTCATCGATCAGAATAGAGATAAATTACGGTTAAGTAACCGTTTTCTATAAAGACGGTTGAATGACTGGACAGTTTCTTGCACATTTTTTCAGCGTAGTGTAAATTTTAGTTTATGAAATAGTTCTATAGAACATACAGTAATAAGCATTGTTTTGATAAAATTAACGTACTAAAATTAGAAAACATATGTTTATTCTTTATGGAATATATTGTACGTGAGTGACGTTAACCAACAATTATATATTTGTTTCGCAACTAATCATCCGGAAAGAATAATTTATGAGAATAAGTTGCCCTAGAGGTATTATTCGAACCAATGGGCATGGCTGTGAAACATTATCAACTACAATTAGAAAACAACAGAATTTTATTGTTCCTCATACTAGTCAAAATTCTTTAAAAATATATATATTTGTAATAGGCCTTGAAATGGATCCAAATTTTCTAGATTATTTAGTTTCTGAGGTAGAAAGTAAAGTCAATAAAAAGAAAAGGGCCCAGTTAAAGTGATGGCATTGAGCTCACAGGCTATTCACACTAACTGTATATTATACTCTTATTTCAAAGAATAATTCCTCTCGAAAAATAAAGAAATCGACAATAAATTAAGGGGGGAATTAGCCTCCCGTTCCTCACCTTTATACTTAACCAATGAGCACTCAAAACTAATCAGGGAAGCGCCTTATCACACCGAACCTATATACAAAATTTGAAGCAAATCGAATAATTCTGCATGAAAAATCAATTTATCTAAATTAAGGGGGGATTAGTCCCCCCCCCCTTTACGCTTAAACAACGAACCCCCAAAACTAATCAAAGAAGCTCCTTATCAGAATGAACCTATATACAAAATTGAAGCGAATCGGATATTTGAAGTAAATCGCAGGAAAAACCCATTTATCTAAATTAAGGGAGCATTATCCCCCATTCTCCCCCTTTATGATTAAACAACGAACCCCCAAAACTAATCAAAGAAGCGCCTTATCAGAATGAACCTATATACAAAATTTGAAGCAAATCGGATACGTACATACGTACATACAGAACCTGTGGTCACATTAGCTCTCAGGCTTTGATAGCTTGTGAGCTGAAAAGAAGCAAAAGTTTTTCTACAGTAAATCTAATATTCTTAAGCAGCCCGATAAAAAAGTAAATTTTTTGGCATTTTATTTTCAACAGAAATTGTTTAAAAGGAATTTGTATTTTCAAATTTTAAGCAGCTTTTAATTTCATTTAAATTTTTCAACAATATTAAAGAATACAAAAAAGAAGACAAAAATATCTAAACGAAATTTGTAAATCACCAGGAAAAAAACACAAAACAATGCAAAAAAGGAATGTATTGAAGCAAAAGTGGTTTATATAGAACTAAAATTGTTGTCTAAAATAAAATCGTCCAATTAAATGTCAAAAGCTAAAAATAAATTAAATGAAATGAAACAGGATTAATTGTTACACTCTCAAGGAGCTTTCCTAATCCTTTGATAACACTGAAAATTCTTAAACTTTTTGTTTTATTTAGTAATAGTTTAAAACACTTTCTCTAAACTAAATTAAAAATAACTGCAATCAATTCTTATATTAGCTGAAAACTACAACGTTAATTCAATTCACATTGGCACCTCTCCCCGGTATGTAATTCACATAAATGAAAGCCCATTGATTCCTTTTTACATAAATTAAATGTTTCTCTAATCCTTTTCCATTATTAAAATTATTCTTTTTGCAAAAAATAACTTTTTAAAAACTTGATATAAAGTAAGTAAAAGAATTTCCAGGTTCTCTTTCATTCAATCGCCCATGTTGTTCATTCTTTTGACTCTTATTGACAATATTCATGATTTCCTTCATGTTTATTTGCTGGTACAAGGTGTAGCTTTTGTAATGAACTCCAATCAAAACTAAATTTTAAAATGTTGATGGAAAATACTTTACTATGCTCGTCATTCAGAAGTATTGAACAAATGTATCTGTTATTTAAGATTACAGTAAAAATTGAAATATCAGAAAACTTTAATTGTCAGTAGTTTTAGATTGAACTGTATTAGACTTAATTTCTATGAAGGTTTTAGGAGATATTTTCTTTTAAATTCAAAATTGCCAATTCAAACAGTAGAAAAGTTCTGTAAACTATTATATGCTTAAAACGTTGTATTAAGATTGCTCCTTTTTGCAATAGTACCAACATTTTCTTTTTTCGAACATATACTTTTTAAGACTTTCCAACCTAGTTGAAAAGTGTTTATGACTTCGGTTTGTCTGGCCGCCTGGCCGTCTGCCGTCTGTCCGTCTGTCCGTGCTCTAACTCCCGTAAATATTCTCGGATTGCCCTGAAACTTTTGTATGTTATTGTCGTTTACCCCTATGCCGTTTGCATGTTCCCTATTTCAACTAAATTGTGTGGCACTTATAGTTTTTTTACAGGGACAGTCAAAAATATTCCGTTACATTACGGTCAATGGGAAATAATCGTTTCAAGTGCATTTTGATGACGCTACGTCATTTAAAACACAATGAAATCGATATATAATTATGAAGCGCATTAAAACATGCTTTTTGTAGGGTACGGGGTGAAAAGCATTTATTATTCATTTACAGAGTCAAACAAAAGAATTCTGTTACACATCGTTCAATGGGGAAAATTCGTTTGCAGTGTAATTTAGTGCTATTCCACTATTTCAAACATAATGAAAATTATATGCATTACTGAGGTTCACTATAAATTTCTCTCTTGTGTGCATTGCGTTTAATTACAGGGACACACAAAAAATATTGGTTACAGTACAAGTGCGTTTTCAACTTTGGTTTGCGTTTTTAAGTTTAACTAAATTTTTTCATAGTACGCGTGTGTTTATAAACCCGGTTGATCATATACAGGGCTACACAAAGGAATTCGTAAGTATTACAGATTATGGGAGTGAATTGCTTAAGGGTAGTTTTTAATTTTGTTTACGCATTTGCCTGCTGAACTATATTTAGTAGACTAAGTTTGTGGAATATAAATCAACTCATATACAGGGCTACGCAAAGAAAAAGATACATTGTCGTTTACGGTTGGTAATTGCTCCGAGTGAGTTTTAAGTTGCCTTTTAGCTTAATATGAGGTGAGTACAAAAGTCTTCAGATAATATACAGGGCTGTACAAAAGATTTCGAGTGCATTTCCATCGATTGGCGAAACTTGCTAAATGTGAATATTCTAACTGAACTAAATTTTATCATACTATATATCCACATGTATTGATCATATATAGTGCTGCACAAAATAATTCGACTATTTTTTTACACTGGAAGGTAATTTCGAAAACTGTCTTTTTCAATTTGTTTTATGTTTTCTAAACAATGTTTACTTACATATCTTCTTCCACCTTATTTAACGGTGAAGTTTCGTTACAGTTTTCTGGCTGTGTTGGAAAGTGTTTCAAAATCTATGCTTGACGCATGATTTTTCGTTCTTGTTTAAATTATTTGTCTGATGATCTATTTATCAATTCCAATAAAAACAATAATTATCTTAAACAGACGTTATTACATGCTATTAAAATAAATTTTCGTTATCTCTTATTTTAAAAAACTTATGTAAATAAACAATTTTATAATAAATTATATTATATGTGAGCTATGCTGAGAACTTTTATGAACGATTCTGTTAAACTGAATAGTTTTAAAAATATTAAAACAAAAAATTGACTTTTAAGAACAATTTCGAAATTAATGATCTCGTGATAGGTAAGTTTAAATTTGGACTTATTGGTTTAATTTAAATTAATTTAGTTTAATTTATAAAATTATAAGCTAAAGAAATAAATTATAAAGTTTATAAAATTATAAACTTCATTTTTATAAAAGTAAGGAAGAAATATTAACTATTTTTATAAATTTAAGGAAAAAATTATAAACTTTGTAAAATTATAATTTATAAAATATTAAATTTTAGTTTACTTCATAAATTTATAAGCCAAATCAGTTTAGTTTAATACCAATTTACATAGCGATAACTAGCAGATATATGTTATGAAACCTTTAAATAACTCCATATTGCCTCACGTTAGAAAAGTAAAAATAAAATTTTAAAAAAATAGGGGGGAAAATCCTAATTTTGAAGTACTATCAAGGGGGAAAAAAGTAGATTTAAAAAAAATATTTTTCTGTAACTTATAAAAATAAAATAAATTTCTAAATATTTCATTAACTATTATTTTAACAAAAAATTACCGTCCAGACAGGGCCCGGGTTAGAATGAGTTAGCGTGTCGAGCCGTCTCAGGCCTGGATCCTTGAAGTAAATACAACAATCTTAATTCGCATTTCAAACATGGCGATTTCTGTACGTAAACCTCTAAATGTTATTTACGGAAATTGCACTGTTTTGGAAGAAAAACGGAAATTGTACTGTTTTGAAATAAATACGGAAAGCATCCATTGAATTTACGGAAAACACTCTGCATATTTACGGATTTGAAATCTGTCATTTACAAAAATTCTACTGTTGTTTTGGAAAAATTAAACTTCTCCGTAAAAGTTTACGGAAAATCTCTTGTATGTTCATGGAATTTTTTTTTTGTTTACACTGTACTGCCGTATTTATACATATGACTTATAAACTTAACGATAGTCTAACAATAGCTGAGCTTAACGAAGCTTAACGACAGCTAAGCTTTACGAATCCGCTTAACGATACCTAATTATCATATCATTTCACAAAATAACCGTGAAAATCAGATTCCCGGAGATTCAGGCACACTTTGTGAAATTTAAAGGTTGACTGACAAAATTGGTAGCTCATTCACGCACAAATGTTAGAATTCAAAACACCACGATCGCATGCAAAACTCAAAACTCACTCGAATATAGACTACCTTCATAAGAGAGTAGCTAGGCACTTATGCTCCAAAATCTCTTAAAAATTGTTAATTCTTAATTAAATATGAACTTGTTATTAATTATTTTATAAGAAACATTGATTAATTAATTAATTAAGAATTTTTTTGTTTATTTTTTGTTTATCAATTAACTAATTAATTAATATTCCACAGTAAAACAATAAATATGTTTGTGTTTTAATTTAAGAATGATAAAACAGCAAAGGGCATCAACAAAGCAGCAAAGCAACATCAAATAATTAGGTCCACGTCTACATAAAGAGAAAACCGTCATATATTCCATATGTAAGTCGGGAGGCAAAAGGTACCCCTAAGCAGTTATGATTAGAATTTATTTACAAGATACGTATATTCCTTCGAATTTCCAAGTAGTCTGCTACCGCGATTTAACTTAAGGAATTATCTACTTAATATTTAAATTGCAGAATTCATAAAAACCTCGTTTACTCACGTTATTTGTAATATTTTTCTGCGGTTAAATAAATAGAAAAATTCTATTAAAAATTGGGGTAAAACCTGAATTTATAAGCGTTTAATTAACTATTGGACATTAGTTAAACCTGCATTAATCAATAATTAATGGCTATTATTATGTATAATAATAAAGAAATAAGTTTGTCTGTCTGCGTGTGTGTGTGTGTATGATGTGTTCTGAAGATACCGCCGCACGCAGAGCTATAAAATTTGGTAGGAAGATACCTCTATATCTGTTGTAATGCACCTCGAAGCACGATTTTGGATTTTTTGATTAGATTTTTTAAATTTAATTTTGTATGCGATTTTTAGCGTTTTGAGATAATTTTTCTACATTAATAAATGAATACGGCTTCAATTTTTTATCCCACGATAGTAAATTTTCTCGTCTATTCATAGCTTCAAGTTTCATCGGTCCATAATTACCCGAGATACTAATTAAAAACTCATTAAAAATATCACGAAAATGCGATGTTTTTATCTCAAAATGGCGAAAGAAATAAAAAACTTGCTCGCGATATGAAATCGCAGACCATGGAATTTGCCAATTTTCACTAATTTTTGAATATTAAGAAAAGTATTTGAGGTATCGATTTAAAACTTATTATACATACGTAGAAAAATTTTCTGCATCCGTTTATCCAATTTTTGTAAAAAATCGGCCGGTGATTTTTCTTAATTTTTCAAAAAACTGGCCCAGACGAAGGGTTGACTTCGGCTTTCATTAAATTTTGTTTCCGGGGCTCATCTCTCTAGCTACTTTCCGAAAAGGGAAAAAAATGAAGTGTGAAGTCAACAGACCAAAAAAAAAAAAAAAAAAACGCGTCATTTTGTTTTTGTTTCAAAAGTTACGATATAAAGGTTATTGGTTAAATTTTGAAGGGAGGGGGGGGGGTGTTCTGAGGTTTGATCGCAGTTTAAATATCGCGTTAAGGTTAAAAGTGTATATATTGGGAGCCCCCTGGCGATGGAAGGTGGAACTAAATTATTTTGAGGCGCGTGCGCAGATCGTCTGCTATACGGTGTCGTAGGCAGCGGGGATCCGTTCCGGAGGTTCGTTCGGAAAGAGGTTTGTTTAGAACAGAATGACCCCCTGGTGGCGAAAGGTGGAACTAAAAGACGTTTTAATCATTCGATGTCCGTTTGGAAAAATTGACTAGAGAAACGGGCTTAGCCTTCTAGTTTACTAAATATTTATTAAATCGTTCATTAATTAATCCTCATTGAAACGATACAAAAATTTCTGTTTTTCAGTTGCGGACGGTAATAATTTGTGCTCAGTTGAACTTTAAAATCCATACATTACAGCTCAAGAAATGCAGTTAATATTAATTATTTTTTATTACCTTAGTTTATTTTAGGAAAAAATGAAATCATAAATAATATGAATTTATAGTTAAAAAATCGATTTATAGTTGAAATTCAAATTTACTAATAAATCAAATAATACGAATACAAATTTTATGTCGCGTTCCTTACATCCGTCCATGCACCTCTACATTACATAAAAATAACTAGCTCTTTTTATTAATTAAAAAAGCAAATATGTCATTAATATTTGAGTAATTTGATAACAAAACTTCAAGTACCATTTCCAAAAATCTTCATATATTAAGTTGTTTTTCAATGAAACTAATATCTCTTTCTCTTCACCCTAGTGCTTTACTAGATAAAACGCTAGTTACTTTAAGAATTAGCATCTGATTTATAATATAAATACTCATAAAAGATTACTTTACCCTTATTTTATTAATCAGATTGTTTAAAATTGATGAATTGTATATTGTTGCTGCACTATAATATACATATAATTACTTTATTTAATATTACTTTTATACCTTTAAAATCACTTTGCTTATTACTTTGTTAAATCAAATACTATTCTTTCACCTAAATTATCTCTCTACAAAACGTAAGAAACAGAGTCTACGTTCACAATGCACAAAATTTCTTTATAAAGATATCGTTTTATCTTTATATTAATTGCATTGAAGTCCGCATAAACGAAAAATTTGTATGTTTTATACATGTCGCTCAAACCCTATGGGTGCAGGTGTGGGTGTGTACGACACGTTTATACTTCACTTAGCTTTGTACTTAAAGGTAGCCCAAATTTTTTAATTAAATATTTTTATGTTTGCCCAACATAAATGTACGTAATAATATATAGAAATTGAAAAAAAAAATTATAAATGTATGAACACGCTATAAACAAACATCGGCGCTGTTGATGATTCTTTAAAGAAATAGTCCAGCTTCCGGCCAATCATAGACTTGCGTATGTGGATGACCAGTATCTAGTCGCCTGTACATCTTTCTATCTTAATATAGCAGCATCCATTTTCTAACACATGATTTTTATATTTTCAAAAAGTTAATTAATTTTGTTGCGGTTTGACATGAATTTCACCCGCAACACATAAAAACTGTTGTTTTAATCTATAAATGAATTTCAGAAAATCGATGCTGCTATATTAAGATAAATAAATGTTTATTCAAAATAAAAATATTTAATTTAAAAGTTTCAGCTCTAAACCCTTTAAGTACACAGCTAATTTAGGTGTACAAATGTTTGACACGCCCCGCATGAACTTGGCGATGTACAGTCGTGGGTAAAAAAAATATTTCCCTACGAACTCTGCCACAAATCATTGTAAGAAAATAGATGTAGACAGCAGCTAATTAGAAATAACGTCTATTATTAAATGTTATGCATAAATTAGGGTTTGGGGCTGTCTACAAATTAAAAATTGTACTACCTTTGTAACAGTTACTTTTACACACTACGAGGAGGGAAGACCGAGCTATGCTCGGTCAAAATTAAATTTGAGTTCAAAAATCATGACCCATGACCAAAATGACCCACTGATTGAATTTTCTCGAACATGTGACTTAGCCCAACAGTCTTCTCGTGCCCGAAAACCATAGGATGCAAAATTTAGTGTAAATTGAGCCGCTTTTTAGATCTTGACCCACAATGACCCAGAAATTACCCACTAATCGAATTTTCTCGGACATGTGACCTAGCCCAATGATTTTATCGTGCTCGAAACTCGTAGGACACAAAATTTAATCAAAATCGTTAGAGCCGTTTTTTAGATAAAATTAGCTTGACCATGACCCAAACTGACCCAAAATGACCCACTAATTGAATTTTCTCGAACATGTGACCTAGTCCAACAGTCTTCTCGTGCTCGAAAACCATTGGATGCAAAATTTAGTGTAAATTGAGCCGCTTTTTAGATCTTGACCCACAATGACCCAGAAATGACCCACTAATCGAATTTTCTCTGACATGTGACCTAGCCCAATGATTTTATCCTGCTCAAAACTCGTAGGACACAAAATTTAATCAAAATCGTTAGAGCCGTTTTTTAGATAAAATTAGCTTGACCATGACCCAAAATGACCCACTAATTGAATTTTCTCGAACATGTGACCTAGCCCAACAGTCTTCTCGTGCTCGAAAACCATTGGATGCAAAATTTAGTGTAAATTGAGCCGCTTTTTAGATCTTGACCCACAATGACCCAGAAATGACCCACTAATCGAATTTTCTCGGCCATGTGACCTAGCCCAATGATTTTATCGTGCTCGAAACTCGTAGGACACAAAATTTAAACAAAATCGTTAGAGCCGTTTTTTAGATAAAATTAATTTGACCCGCTTTGATCCAAAAATGACCCACTAATCGAAAGTTCTCGAACATGTGACCCAGCCCAATAGTCTTCTCGTGCCCGAAAATAGTCGGATACAAAATTTCGTCAAAATCGTTTGAACCGTTTTTTAGATAAAATTAGCTTGACCATGACCCAAAATGACCCAAAATGACCCACTAATTGAATTTTCTCAAACATGTGATCTAGCCCAACAGTCTTCTCGTGCCCGAAAACCATTGGATGCAAAATTTAGTGTAAATTGAGCCGCTTTTTAGATCTTGACCCACAATGACCCAAAAATGACCCACTAATCGAATTTTCTCGGACATGTGACCTAGCCCAATGATTTTATCGTGCTCGAAACTCGTAGGACACAAAATTTAACCAAAATCGTTAGAGCCGTTTTTTAGATAAAATTAATTTGACCCGCGTTGACCCAAAAATGACCCACTAATCTAAAGTTCTCGAACATGTGACCTAGCCCAATAGTCTTCCCGTGCCCGAAAATGACCGTTTTTTAGATACAATTAGCTAGACCATGACCCAAAATGACCCAAAATGACCCACTAATCGAATTTTCTCGAACATGTGACCTAGCTCAATGGTTTTCTGGTGCCCCAAAACTGTAGGATACGAAATTTCGTCAAAATCGTTAGAGCCGTTTTTAAGATAAAATTTGCATATATATATATATATATATATATATATATAACCACACACAAGATTTGCTCGTATTAGAATATATGATATTTGAGTACCTTGGATTTAAACGGCAAGAAAAGTACGTAATAAGCTTGAGGCTGCTACTGTTAAATCCACGTGATAACTATGAAAAATTCATATGTTTGAAAAATGGAAAAAAAAAAGAACTTCAGCAGTTTAAAAAGAAATTGCAAAATGGCGTTTTCCTCAAAAATGTTATCCTCACCAGCGATCAGTTTTGGAAGGATTAGGGTCATATAAAGCGGGGGGGAACAACGGTTGCGAAATCACATGTAAAATATCTTTTACTGATATATCTTTTTCTCAGGAACTATTGAAGCGATTTCAGTATTTTTTAACTAATTTTATCAGTAGCTAGATTCTAAAATCATCGTTCGGCAAGAAATAAGAAATGTAATACTTACATTAATTTTTTTTTTTAAATCTAAATTTTTATTTGTTTGCGAAATTGCGTAACTACTGTATTTTTTATTGCCATTTCTGCCTTAACTGTCAATTGATAGTTTAGCTGCTGCCAACACTATTTTAAAAAATATATTTAAATAATCCCATTAGTTCTGAGAAAAAGGTACAGTTTGGGTTAAAAATGTACCATTGGGCCATGCTATTTTATCACCAAATTGTCGCAGAAATGCGAGAAGTGCCATTCGACTGGGAATAGTGTCTCCTTTCCGAATAGGAATCCAAGTTTTGATATAGAAGTCCTCTACATATTAAAAATTGTACCAAATTCCACTTTTCAAAAGGTTGACACATTCTTTTGACACTTTATTTGAGTTCCTTGGATCAAAGCATCCCAGAAAATGGCATAGTTTATGAACTTTTCCTTAAATTTCCATACAGTTAGAAAAGTTCAAAGATTAAGGATGATAATGTTAAATCCACATGACAAAATTTAATTTATATCATCAGAAAAATATCATCCGATTGAAAAGTTTCTTTTTTAATGAGGTACAATGAACCAAACATAATCTAGCCCTTTTTTATTCAAACATATATTTTTAATTATGAAATAATTAACAAATTCATATTTATAAAAATTATGAATTATGACCTACGTTACTTCTTACATGTAAAGAATCTGCTTCGTTCAAAAATATGGTATGAAATTTTCTTTTATCTAATTTTCTTTTATTTTAGAGGAAATTTTTCCATACAAATTTTCAGGTAAATAATTGAATATTTCTGGTACTTCTCCGTGTAGATCTTAACCCTCTCACTGACAAGCCCGTGTTTATACGTTCACTAAGCTCCAGGTTTCACTGCAATACAAGCATTTTTTTAATTAATATAAATTTTATAAATATAACGCAGTTTTAATACATTGTAATAATTGAAACCATGAAGGTTTACATTCATATATATAATTAAGTTTTTTATATAATTTTGGAATATTCACCTTTTTTTTAGCATTTAAAATTAAATACAGAGAAAACAACATTACAATTTTGCCCTTTTGCTGGACAGTCAGGGGGTTTTATTTTTCTAAATTTATTAAAAAACCACCTAACACATTTTCTTTTATAACTCTATGAAGATTTGAGAAAAATACTGGGTTGTTCGGAAAGTTCGTTCCTTTTGAGAAAATCAATTCGTACTGGAAAATTCTGCCCGTCAATTATTAGACATTTGATATTGGAATTAATGCCAAATAATTAAATGACAGAATTTTCGGGTATGAATTGGTTTTCCCAAACGGAAGGAACTTTCCGAACAACCCAATCATGAGAGACGGTAGTTTCTCGAGCAACGCAGCAAAAAACGGAAAACCGAATGCTTAAAACCGAAGATTTCCGTCACTCTATATATACAGCTAGTTTGAGTTCAAAGGAAAAGCGAAAAGCCGACATTTAATACCTCAGCAAATATGAGGCACATCGTTTTGATTTTTTGACAGCTGTCTTATATCTCCGGTCTAACTCTATCCTGAAATTTATAGATTTCTACATGCAGTAGATTTTAAGATCTGGAAACCCATTTTTAAGTAAAATGGGAAGTTTTTCTCTCTGCATGTAATGGTGTCATGGTGTAAAACGCTATTCTCGAAATCCGCCCGGAGGATTTTTTTAAAATTAATATATGATACTAATCGGTTTTAGATGAAACGAATCCTCCTATCCGCTTAAATAGGAAAACTCTAGTTTTTTATATAATCCGGTTTAAAAATGGGACTATTTTCTTAAGCCTATTGTTGTACAAATGCATAGGAGTGTTTACTCCCTTCTTCCGCTGCGCATTACAGTTAAAAATGGATGTACGGTTCGCCGTTAAAGCTTCTGATATCAATAAAGCTTCTGACCGGGCTAATTATTTAAAAAAATTTTAATGCAAAAACAATGAATTATATACTCTAAACATCTAAAACATATGTATTAAATTCAATTGTGGTTTATATGTTTTCTCTTTTTGTTACAAAGAAATAATTTCAGATTTTAAACATGCATTTGGTCGAAAAATTATTTCGATTCTTTTTTCAAAATGAGGAAATATTTTTTAATTACATGTATTCAATTTTACTGCTAAATATAATAAATCTTTCATTTTCTAATGATAAAATATTTTTCATTTCTTTGTTTATTTCGCAACGAAGACAACCAACCAACTATTATCGTATCAATGCGCGAAGCACAAATTAGCGAGTGTTTGAAGTACAACAGCTTTGTTTTTTACCAGTTGAACAATTCAGAAAAGATAAACACAGGAATAATTCAAAGATGTTGTACTTACTATTAGGTATTTTGTTTATTTATTCATTGTTTTTTTATTTTATTTTCCTTGTTGGTTCTTATAAAAATTTTCGTTTTGGAGTGATGATTTGTTGGCCTACTCCCAGTTACATGTTTTTATGGCTTTAAAATATTACTTTTATGTTATTTTGTAAAAGAAAATGCAGAAAGTTAGTTCTGAATTAAGTGTTTTATGTTATACAATAGATAAATAAGCTCTTACTTACTTTAAATCCAGAGTTTAAAAAGTAAACAAATAGCTTTTTTTTTTCCTCTCATTGCATTACCAGTTTGTGTGACAGAAACTTCTATCTTCATGAATGTTTTGCTTTTACTTTATATTAATTTTTCACATTCATTTTTTAATAAGCTTGTTAAATAGTTTTCGAGCACTATATTGTTTTAATGTCAAATGTTACATAAAAAATTATTAAAAAATACAGTAAAAAAATTCCTATTTGCTAGCGAAGCTTAAGAATATAATAATTTTAACCCACGTAGGTTTTTCTAGCTCTAAAATATTACTTTTATGTTATTTTGTAAAAGGAAATGCAGAAAAATAGTTCTAAATAAGTGTTTTATGCTATACAATGGATAAATAAGTTCTTATTTACTTTAAATTCAGAGTTTGATAAGTAAACAAATAGCTATTTTATTTCCAATTTTTCTATCATTTACCTGTGACTTTAAAAATCATTTAAAATTATTAATTTAGAGGTATGAAATACCTTATATGTGCTTAAATCACAGAAAAAATACAACTTTAGTAAGTATATTACAGGGCTCTGTTTAAGAAGAATTAAGAAGACCTTTAACCCTCTAAGCGTTTTGAAAAAGGGTAAAATTGTAATGTTGTTTTCTCTGCATTCTGTTTTAAATGCGAAACAAATATGATTCTTTCAGCATTATAAATAAAACTGAATTACAAATATGAATGTAACCCTTGAGAGTATTAATCATTCTTCAATGTTTTGAAAATTCATTAAATCTATAGAATTATATTCTCTTAAACATTGCATATATTGCAGTGAAACCTGGAGCTTAGTGAACGGAATATTACGTTCCACACGCTTAGAGGGTTAAAGGATCCTTCACAATTTTTTTTTATCTTAAAACAGTATCCTTCACAATTTTTTTCATTTTAAAACAGATTATTTCACATTTCTTTTCATATTAAAACAGGACACTTCATAAAAGTTTTTCCTACCAAAAATTAACTCTTCACAAATTTAATCATCTTAAACTTTTCCCAATTTTTGTATAAAATACTGTTTACTGTTGACTGTAATAAGTGTTTGTTCTTCAAAGTATATTTTGAAAATTTATTAAATTTCAACTGCTGCTAATACATTTAATTTTTTATTACAACTTACATAAATATCAATATTTTACACAGGGATTGTTTTTATACAATTTTGACACAATTGAAATTTTACTGCAGCCAAGCATGGTTTCTTGTTCAGCGGTGTATTTTGAAAACATATAGAAGAAAGAAAAACATTTTTTTTTTTAGAAAAAACCACTGTTAATTATTTCGCAATGTTTTTTAATAGTCAGATCTTATAAATTAAGTGTTGGTGAGTGCAAAGTTTGAAATTGTCTGAATATGTTGAAAACAACATACGGCTCTAAAACTATTTACTTGCATAAGTTTATTAAAAATGAATTTGAAAAATTAATATACAGTAACAGCAAAACATGCATGAAGCTTCACAATATATACTATATATATTGTGTACACAATACACAATATATAGTAGTAGTATACACAATGTACTATAGACCATCAAAGTATCAAATTAAATGAAAATTTTGAAATGGAGAACCATCAATTCAAAATAAATAAAAAACAATAAATAAATAAACAAAATACCTGGGGGGGGGGGAGTATTTTATCTATTATAAATTGCAGCTTTGTATTTTCAAACAATTTGGAAGGGCGGATAAAATTTTATCATTTAAAATATTTAAAAAAAAATAATACCTTCTAAACTAGAATTTTATTATCAATTTTATAGACGATTTTCTTTGGACGATTACTCTCTATGAGAGAAAAGTTCTACTTTTCGCATTTTTTCGCCACAGTATATTTTGTTGTTTTTCAGCCAGTCTCTCATAACTTTTATTATAGAATTATTTGAAAGAGTGTGGTTTTCAACAGGCATGTGATGTGGAGCATTGTCTATATATAAGGCACTATTCGGTTGCAAATTTGGAAGAAGTTTTTCCAACACCAATTTTTGGAAGTTTTCGTAGTTCATATGCACGGGATTGTCACCCCTTTTTGTCGACGCTTTATACAGTAGTTGAGCATCCGTAAGGAAACACGTTTCCTCATTTTTACGCTTCAGTTAAGACCTTGGCGTAGTACATGGCCGTTAAAGTTTTTTTTCCCGTAAATAGTTAATAATAACTTGCCCCTTTTAATTCGATGTTATTCGTTTTTGGGTAAAGGTGAAAATAGGCACTCGGCGATAAAACTTGAAAAACTGGCGATTAAAAATACGGAGAAAACCGGGCAAATACCGGATTTTCTTTTTTTCCCATGTCCGTTTGACAAAATTCATGATTTTTCCTCGCCAGATCGACGAAACTACTGATTTTTCTGAACCTGATCGATGGAATTAATGATTTTACTGCACTAGATGGGCGAAATTTATGATTTTTATGCGCCAAATAAAGAAATTCGTGATTTTTATGTGCCCGTTCAACAAAATTTCTGATTTTTACATGCCGATCAACAAATTTCTTGATTTTTATGTGCCCCGTTGACAAAATTTGTGATTTTTACATGCCTGATCGACTAAATCCATGACTTTTACATGCACGATGGATGAAATTAATGATTTTTACATGCCGATCAACAAATTTCTTAATCTTTATGTGCCTGTTTGACAAAATTCATGAATTTCATGCACCGATAAACGAAATTCATGATTTTTACATCTGTGTTCGACAAAATTTATGATCTCCCACTCCCTGATCCACAAAATTCATGTTTTTGCTGATTAATGAAACTCATCATTTTTACACACCCGATCGACAAAATTCATGATTTTTACACACCGGTCAACAAAGTTCATGATTTTTACGCACTTGATCACCGAAATTCATGATTTTTTCGTACTCGATCGACGAAATTTCATTTTTCTGAACCCGATCGACAAAAATTATTGATTTTTATGCAAACGTTTGATGAAATTTGTGATTTTTATGCACCTACTTGATGAACTTGTAATTTTTAACCACCCACTTGATGAATTCGTGATTTCTATGCGACTACTCTACGAATTGGTAATTTTTATGCGTCCGTTCTACAAAATTCATGATTTTTTCGTGCGTAATCGACGAAATTCATTCACGCACCGATTGAGGAATTTTATGTGCCCGATTCACGAATTTCTTGATTTTTATGCATCCGTTTGACGAAATTAATGATTTTTATGTGCCGATCGAAGAATTTCTTGGTTTTTATGTATCCATTTGATGAAATTCGTGATTTTTATGCGATCGATAAACAAAATTCATGATTTTTACATGCCCGTTTGACAAAATATATGATCCCACCTCCCCCGATCGACAAAAGTCATGTTTTTTCTGTGCCCGATTGATGAGATTCACAGATTTTTACACACCCGATCAACGAAATTCATGATTTTTAAACACACGATCAACGAAATTCATGATTTTTTCATGCCCGATTAACGAAATTAATGATAATGTCCAACCCCCGCTTTGCCCCCACCTTTTAAGGGGGATACTTTCCTAAATTTTGCTGATACCCCTCATGTGATATATTGTTGGAAAGTTCTGTGACCGTTTAATCCTATTACACATCTCCGGTGTCCATGCCCCCACTTTGACCCCACAAGGGGGTACTTTCTAAATTTTGCTAATACTCCTCATGTGATATATTGTTGGAAAGGTCTGAGACCGCTTAGTCATATTATGCATCTCTGGTGTCTATCCGCCCACTTTGCGCCCCCAAGGGGGGTACTTTTTAAAATTTTGCACACACCCTTTATGTTATATATTGTTGGAAAGGTCTGTGACTGTTTAATCATATTACGCATCTCCTGTGTCCATACCCCCACTTTGCCCCCCTCAAGGGGGTACTTTTTGAAATTTTGCACAATCCCTCATGTGATATAGGGGAGACCGGGGTACAATGGACCAAGGGGTACAATGGACCACCCCCTATTATTCATATTATTTATGTTTTTGAATGCTTCATATTTTGGCATATAGATGATAGCACTACAGTGGTGAATCAAAGTGTAAAATTATGTGTCCAACTGACAAATTAGCCATTTTATTCTAGAAAGATGGTTTGTGGCAGGTAGAAGTAAATATTTTCAGCGAAACACGTCTTATTTTCTTCATTAAAGAATTATGATTTGAAAGACATTGCTGAGCAAAATTAAAAGCTAAGATAATCTATTCTTATATTAAATGTAGCTAAAATAATTAAATATAAAATTTGTTATTTGTTTTTACTTTTTTCTGTCAAACTTCCATATGGGGAACAATGGACCATGGTCCATTGTACCACAGTTCTGTATCCGGGCATTATATATGAAATTAAGATTAATAAATTGTTTTATTTTTAGTGAGTAATTTAACCATGATTCACGTAGTTTACATTTTTTAAGTATTTTACTTATTCATTTATTTATTTATGGTTTCTTTACTTTTTATAAACATTCAGTTAATTTTAAATTACTATATTTTTACAAACCTGCAATTATATTAAACAAGTACATTAAAAAATTAATATACCTATTAGTCTGTATCTATTTATATTAGTGTAGATAAATTATAGATGTTAAGTAAAATAAAACAGTGCTTTTTTTTTTTTTTTTTTTTTTTTTTTTTTTTGGATGGTTTGGTAACAGGATTATGATTATGTTTTGTCAGATTCATGCAGTGAAAACCTAATCAAAATGTGTTCATTTTACCTGATCTTGTTGATGAATCTCTTGTAAATGTTCAAGATATTGCAATGAGTTTGCTGAACTTTACATATTTACAAGAAAACAGCATACCTTCAGCGACACAAAAATGTTTTAGTATTTGCTAACTTTAATATTTATTAATCTTATATGTTTGAACTGAAGCCACCAATAAACAAGTATAATACATTCTATGTTTGTGTCATTAAAGAATGTACTACATAAATGTTTTTTTTTTCTTAATTTACTTGTGGTCCATTGAGCCCCATGCTGCGGACCATTGTACCCCGACCTTGGGGTACAATGTCCACTTTGTCACTTGTTATTTAAAAAAATATAGTAAAAAAAGTAAACATAATTATTGATTTTGAGTGAGTGCAACTTAAACCCTAATATATACATAATATGCACACATTTTTTCAAACACAAAAAAACAGTATTTTGAGAGTAAACAGTCAAAATTTGCAAAAGTGGTCCATTGTACCCCGGTCTCCCGTATCATTGGAAAGGTCTGTGACCACTTAATTAGATTATGCACCTCCATCCAAACAAAGGAAAATGTATGCAAGTGGATACTATGACGCAAAATAATCATTTACATAAATTTTACTTATGATTTTGGATACCGTGGCACAAAACATGAATCAGTCTATTGAAATAAATACATTTCAATACATAATATAGGCGCAGTGAAAGTAATATATTTAACAGCGTATTGAAAAATTAAAAGTATTGTTTGTATGTGTAAATATACTTTAGAAGACAAACGAAAAATAATTTTAATTGAAATTTAAAACAATCCTATTAAATTCACGTCAAGGTGTCACTCAAATTTTGATATCATTTCTTTTAAAACCCATATTTTGAATTTCTGAGAGATCTGAATGAAAAAGCTTTAGCGAATAAATTTTATATGTATTTTCATGTTAAGATAATAATTGCACCTGTGAATATAAATAAAACTAAAACGAAAATGATGATTTAAAAAAAATTAACATAGCGTCACTCAAATTTGATAGCATTACTTTTAAGACCCAAATTTGAAATTCTTAGAGCCAAAAGAAAGTGCTGCGTCACAACTTTTAACCCGTTAAGGGTTTTTGTACTGATATAAACTACATACATTTCCGAGCTGCTTTCATCCAATTTCATCCAAGTGTCAGAATTGGGTGTTACGATTTGAAAAAAAGATGGTACAATTTTTAGTTTGTAGACGGTCCCAAACCCAAATCAATTCAAAAACTTAATACTAGACATTAGCATTATTACCAATTGGTTGATACCAGTATCTTTTTATACGATGATCTGCGGCAGAATTAATCAGAGAGTATCTTTCTTTGTAAACAATTGTCTGTAAAACATGAAAAAATTATTGTTCTCTTTTTTTTTGGTACGGTCTACTTTTTTATTTTAAAACATGTAATCATTTTATTTCTTTAGAAAAGGATTTTAATACCTATAATTTCAGTTTGAAGCGAAAGACATATTATCCAGAATTAAAGAATTATTTTAATCGTATCTATCACCCAGTGACGTACTTATACTATTGGAAACAGTAGAAAATTTGCATTCTAGTCTACCTGACTATATTTGACGTCTACCTCCGGATGTAGCGATTTGACTGGGCAGATAAACAAAATAGGGAGGATTGAATCCCGCCCCCTACTTAACGCGTTTTAGGGCGCTTTTCCTTTACTTTCTCAGTATCCCAATAGTCACGCCACTGATGTCACCCTATACAACAGAAAATAATAGCTCTATCAATTCCAAAATTAAGTTTTCAATCCAATTTATTTGATGCAGATACACACCATTTCAATTAATGTTGAATTCTTAAGAGATGACACTAAACTTCATTTTAAATTATCAGCTTGTTTTCAATAAAAATTACTTCACCATTCGTTTAAAATATTAACACTATTTTGATGCAATCAACAAATTAATGATTGGAATTTTAACTTTACAAGCGATACTTTTAAGAGAATAAAACAAATATGATTGTTAATTTAATCATTGTTTATAACAACACCTACATTATAAATGTTTTTTCTCTATGTCAAATATTTTAACTTGGTTACGTATTCACTCTAAAATAAATATTTTGCCCGTTTAACGTGCTGAAATGAAACCAATTAAATACAACATTTGCAACAAATTGCTTTCATTTCTGTTTATTTTGCCATTTTCGACAGCATGTTGACGTTTACTTATGCTGAAGTAATTTTCACTGCCCTAATTAAAAACGACAACTTGGCAAATACATCAACCCGTGGCATGTTTTTTAAATACCAGCTTTTATATACAATGGTGCGTGACGCGAATTCGTTGCACATGTCAAAGGGATGGATAGAAACAAAACAACCATGAAAAAATAAAAGGTAATGCACAATGACAGAGATCTAGCCAAAACTTGCTTTTCAGGTATGCTAGAAAACATCGTCAGCTATGGAGTCACTAATGATTGTACAAATGATTGATAAATTGAAACATTGTTTTCACATTTGGAATGTGGATGGGTCACAAAACGTGTGAATCACTCAAAACCTTTCAAGATTTTGTTACGGAAATCTATTGCCAAGCGTTAAACATAAATTGAACAAAGGCAAATTATCATCTTGTCAAATTTACCCTTAGTGCTTTATATTAGTTACGTTTAATTTCAGTTAATTTAATAAAAATTTATATGCACGCATTGCAATAATATATGCTCATTTCGCTTCACAATGCAATAAATCTATTTATCTCTATAGGTATATAGATTTACACACGCACGCACACACATTCATACATGTACGAGGGGTGGGCTATAAGTCATGGCAACTATTTTTTTCTGAAATGCGGATGTTGCACGAAAGTGTGAAATATGAAAATGGAAAGGGGTAGTGTGTGGATTTATTAGAAAATAAATAGTGTGATTTATTAAAAGGCAGAAAAAAGACGTTAAAAATGCACAAATAATACGCAAAAAAACAGCAAACAGCTACTTCGAATCTACAAGCGAGATTCTTCTTCAGTGCGACAATGATTTATGTGTGATTTGTGTTAAGCAGAAAATATGTGTGACATGTAAGAAAATCTGTGAACGCCAGATTTGTTTTACATGCGTTTCACAGCAAGAAAAGAAGCAGGAAAAAGGTTTAAAAGAACACACTTTGTCGTTTTATGGTCCTCAAATTGCTTTCCAATACTGTTCACAGTTCGCTGCCAACGATATGAGAGCCGTCGAATACCATCCGCTTCATCAGATGTGATTCGAATCACGCGTCTTTTCATGGCGTTGTTAACACCTTCTGGTGATCGAAACCGTTTACTGCTTAGTGGATCATTTACTTTTGATATGGTATCGAAATCACAAGATGAGAAATCACAGCTTCAACTCTGTGCAAGTTTATTTCTCTATGAAAGGTCAAGGTGTTTCTCTGTGGACATAGGTGCCGACATAACGGGTGTAAATCACGCAAAGTTCCACCACTAATTTTAAAATGTTATTTTTGACTTAATTAAACACAGTTGTTAAGTAGGACAAAAAAGATTTTTTAAATTAGTGGAAGAAACATGCCTGATTGTCTATTTCACACCCGTGAAGTCGGCGCCTATATGTCTGTGGAAGGTGTTTATGGAAGGTACACTTTCCATCCCCATCGTTTCACACTGAATAATTTCCATTCTGGTCGATGGCTGAGGCTAAGATAATCTTGTTGCGCGCTTCATTCGATAACAAAACATCCGAATGCCATATTTCCAAGTAGTAACAAACTCTTAAGCACGTATACTTATATTGTGATCGTATAAAAAATATGTAATAAAAACATTGTTGCCACGACATATGCCCCAGCCCTCGTACATAGACATACGTACATACGAATATATACACACACACATATACAGGGCTCGTTTAAGACTTAGAAGTAGGGAAAGCCCGACGTCACACAGCCCCCCCCCTCTTTTAATCTGCCAATTATGCTTCACAATTTGAATTTTTATCATCAAAATTTCGAGTAAGCAACACTTTTAATATTAAACTAAAATTAACTGCCTATATACATATAAAAATATTTTATTATAACACATGGGCTGAAAAGTTCCGGTCTGACACACAGATGGCGTTGCAATCGCCAAACCGATGCTTTTTTAGTAAATACTAACTTTTAAAAGGTAGCAGAAAAAATGTTATGACGATTCGCCCTGTGGATAAAACATTAGAGTGGTTTTAGTTGGACGACTTTGTTGATAAACAAAAAAATGGATAAACAAGAATTTCAAGAATTGTTATTTGATGGGGAAAAACACCGTTCAAACAAAAGCTTGGCTTGATAAGCGTTATCCGGACACTTCACCAGGTAAATCAACCATTATTGACTGGTTTGCTGAATTTAAACGTGGTTGTACGGACACCAGTGATGCACCACGCAAAAGAGGTGAATACTCTTGAAAACATAAAAAAAGTCCACAAAATCGTTTTGAGGAACCGCAAAGTGAAGTTGTAGGAGATAGCTCAGACTCTGAAGATATCCAAGGAGCGTGTAGGTTTATTTTGAATGAACATTTGTCTATGAAAAAGCTGTTGTCAAAGTGGGTGCCGCGCATGTTGACTTTTGACCAAAAACAACAACGAGTCGATGATTCTGAGCACTGTTTGGAGCTTTTTCGTTATAAAATTATATTATTTATTATAAAATTATTATTTTTATTTATTTATTAAATTATTATATTAAATTATTATTATTATTATTATTATTATTATTATTATTATCATTATTATTATTAACTTATTATTATTTATTATTAAAGTTATGTTATTTATTAAAGTTATAAAGTTATAAAGTTATGAAATTATAAAGTTATGTAAAAAAGTTGTGTTTTCTTTATTAGACCGGGAACTTATCAGCCCATGTGTTATACATAATTATACATAATAAATTAATTTTGTAAATGAATTTACAAATATGGAACAGATGCGAATATTTGAACTTCAAAATATATTTTATGCTTTACAAATTGCAGGATTTGCCACTGCTAAGAACAATGCAGGGACAACAAGTATTTAATGTAAATTTATGCTTGGCTGCAACACAATTTTGCTTCTATTTTATAAACAGAAATTTGGTATCACCTGAATGCTAATTACTTTCCCCTTTATTTAAATAACCTATTCTCGATATTTTATATCATTTCTCCACTCTTTATGAATATAAACAAAATATATTTATACAGATTAAATTTTCTGTTATTTTTAGCAAGTTTGAAATTAAAATGTAAAACATAAAAAAAATTAAAATAAGTTGCATTTAATCACTGTTTTTATACCATTTATTATATCAACAGAAAAAAAAATAGAGTATAAATATGTCAGTAATAGTCTGAGGGAAAATTTAGTAGCTATAATTAAGAAGAAAAAAAGTACATTTTTTTACCCTGACTGAATTTTTTTCCCCTAAAAATTAGTTTCGGAAAGTAAATTTGGGGGCCCCTTTGTATTTCAGTGGGTAAGCTCAGGCTTCACGGGCCTATTCGGCAAACAGAGGCCCTGCACATCTATATATATATATATATATAATTAAAATGAAATCACATGTGATAAAATAAATGTAAAAAAAAAGATTAAGGGTATAAAGCGAGAGAGAGAAAATACAAAGATAAAAAAACTATGAATGCGATATGAATCTTCATAGAAGTCCCACAATTCATATTGAATATATGTTATTCCATCGAATATTGTCAGCATAAGGCCTAAAAACGAAAATAATAAGCTCCTTATAACACATCGAAAAAACCCAGGATTATTGAAATATATTGGGAAATAAATGAAAATACAACTAAAAAGGGCAAAAAAAACTTTTAAAAATAACAAAAACAGCTCATCAAAAAGAAAATTGTCATAGATTCAAATGGATGCATACCGGCAATGTCATGCACCATGGGCTAATTACGAAACATTAACCAAGTTGGAGAGAGAATGAAAAAGAATAAAGGTAAAAGAACATATGTTGTCATCTAGAATTGGTATGAATAGCTACATTACAATTATCTAAATGTAAGCTAATAAGTGAGTCAAATGGACAAAAAAAGATAAATTAATTTACATTTTAATCGAGATAGATGTAAAATGATAGGAGGATAAAAGAAGGATAAGGTAAATAATAATAATAATAATAATAATAATAATAATAATAATAAAAGAAAAAATAATTGAAATTATTAAAAAGTTATAGAATGAAAAATACAGATGTTAAATTAGTATTAAATAATTATTAAATAAACGGGATACAAGTATAACCAAGAAAAAGGCACCATTATGTAGAATAATGTATGATATATAAATATGTAAGCAGTTAACTCCCCCCTTTTTTCCCCACTTAAATGTTTTTAGCAATCCCAGCTCAACCATCCTTAGTGGCATTTCGATTTATATATGTCGTAGGCTAATTGCGAAATCCGGCTCTTTGCAAAGAACCTGGGCTATTTGCAAAGAGCCGGGTTAATTGGAGAATCATCTCCCTTACTCCAATCAACTTGATGATTTTCAGGTTTATTGCAAAGAGCCTAGCGAGCGTTAGGCTAACTGGAATATAGCCATTTATTTCTCAGTCAGCCTGATATTTTTAGGCTTATTGAAAAGAGCCTAGATAGCATTAGACTAATTGAAAAATGACCACTTGTTTCTCAGTCAGCCGGATTTTGACCAGCTGTTTGTCCAGATATCGTGTTATACACGACCCGAACCTGACAAAAAAAATCCATCGAATCGTAACCCCATCGGAACACGACCAAATAATATCCATCGACGCGCAACCCGACCAGAGCACGACAAAAAAATTCTATCGAACCGTAACCTGACCCGAATCCGGCAAAACAATTCTATCGAACCGCAACCTGATCCGAACGTGACAAAATAAGTTCCATCGACACGCAATCCGACTCGAATCTGAAAATTCGTTTGAAGTCAACCTGAACCCGAAAAAAATTCTTCTAACGGCAACCCGATCAGGAAAAGGACAAAATAATTTCCGTCGACACGCAACCTTACCCGAACCGGAAAATTCCGTTGAAGTCAACCCGAAACCCAACCGAAATCCTACAAGATAATTTCCGTCGAACTGCAACCCGCTCCGAAGAGAACAAAATTATTTCCGTTGGTATGCAATCCGACCGAACCTGAAAATTCCATTTGGCGTCAATTTGAAACCCAACCCTAAACCGACAAGAAAAGTTCTATTGAACCGCAACTTGATCCGAACCCGACAAAATTATTTCCGTCGACATGAACCCGACCCGAACCCGATATATATCAACCAGAACCCAAAATGCTTCAACCCAAACAATAAATGAAAGGAAATTATTTCATCTTTTAATGCAATTATGAAAAGTCATCACTAATATCAATTTTATCTTTTATGTTGAAAAATGGGCTTATCCATTTTCTTTAATATTAAAATATATTAAAATTTAGCGGATACAAGCAGCGGACACCTCTGTATTGGGTCGGGTTGTCCCTAATTTCCGTTTTTCTGGTCGGGCTGACTGTAATTTCGTTTTCTGTGAGACGGGTTCACTCTAGAGTGTTTCTTCTTGCGGATCAAATTTTTGTTTTTGCAAGTCGGGATGCTTGGATTTTCAGAAATAAATTAATGAAAATAATCAGAGTTATGTTTCAGATGAATTGAGTTTATTGTAATAAGTTTTTAAAACGTTTGTTAATAATTAACGTTTAATTTTATTCGCATATATTAGTAGATACTTTTTAATTATTAAAAACTATATTTTCCAATTTTAAATGAATATCAAGTGGATCTCCTGAAACATTAATCTATTGCTACTAATTTAGTAAAAAAAAAGAAAGAAAAGTTTTCTCTACTTAATACTTTACTTTAAACGAACTATTATTTTCTTTTCATTTTGGGATGCGGTTTGAGTTCGGATTGAAGTGTATCGGGTTTGGGACGAGTTGCGTACCGTGGAGAAATATTTTGTTGTTTTCGCATGTAGTGCCTATTTACTGATTTTTTGGTTTCGGTTTGGATGCAGACACACCCGTGCAGGATTCTTACAATTGAATCAGTTTGCTGTTTGGACGTTTTGCACTATTCAGCGTACAAATATATGTGTTAGAAATTGAAAAAGTGTTCACTAAATACAGATTTCCGCTATTGGGAAATGTCCGTTATAGAGGTTTTGCTCTGCATATAATTTTCATATGAAAAAATATTTTTGTAAATCTTTTGAAAAATCGGGTTAACCTCAACCCGACCCGCAAGATTCATAACCTAAACTAAAATCCGAACGCAAAAAAATGAAAGCCAACCCAATTCAAAACGAGAAAATGTAACACCAACACCACTCTACCCGAACCGCGGGCGGGGTCGGTTTCAAGTAGAATCAGTTTACCCGACCCAATGAAGGACTCAAATCCAGGCTTATTGCAGTACGTCCAAGGTATTGAATGATTATGCAAAATTTTGGTATAAAAATAAGTGTACGAGCTTCAACTGCTTAAAAAAAATGTATAAGAAAACTGTTGTATTGACAAATTTTCATTTAAGCGATTGAGAGTCTAAGGTTAGTGAATACTTCATTTTTATTTTAAAAGGGTTCCTACACATTTCTGTAAATAAAAATCAAGGACTTTGCGGTTCAATGGATTTCTTTTTGGGGTTGGGACGGGTTTCGGGTCGGGGTCAGGTCGGTTCGTATTTCAGTTCGGGCTCGGTTCGAATTTCCGTTCGGATTCGGTTCGGGTTTCGGGTTGACTTTAAATAGAATTTTCAGGTTCGGAACGGGTTGAGCGTCGACAGAAATTATTTTGCCCTTTTCGGATCGGGTTGCGGCTCGATGAAATATTTTTTGGCAGATTCGGGCCGGGTTTCGGGTTGACTTCAAACGGAAATTTCAGGTTCGGGTCAGGTTACGTGTCGACGGAAATTATTTTATCTTGTTCGGATCGGGTTGCGGTTCGATTGAATTCAGTTTGTCGGGTTTGAGTCGGGTTTCGGGTTGACTTTAAATGGAATTTTCAGGTTCAGATCGGTAAGCGTGTCGACGGAAAATATTTTGTCCTGTTCGCATAGGGTTGCGGTTCGATGGAATTTTTTTTCAGGTTCGGGTCGGGCTTCGAGTTGACTTCAAACGGAATTTTCAGTTTCGGGTTGGGTCGCGTGTCGCTGGAAATTATTTTGTCCATTTCGGGTCGGGTTGCGGTTTGATGATTTTTTTTTGGGGGGGGGAGGAGTCGGATTGACTTCAAATGAAAATTTCCGATTCGGGTCGGGTTACGTGTCGACGGAATTTATTTTGCTTTTTTCAGGTCGGGTTGCGGTTCAATGAAATTTTTTGTCGGATTCTGGTCGGGTTTCGGGTTGACTTCAAACGGAAATTTCAGGTTCGGATCCAGTTGCGGTTCGATGTATTTTTTTTAGTCGAGTTCGGGTTGAGTTTCATGTTGACTTCAAATGGAATTTTTTGATTCGGGTTGTGTCGCGTGTCGATAGAAAATATTTCGTCCTTTTCGGATCGGTTTGTGGTTTCATGTTTTTTTTTTTTTTTTTTTTTTTTTTTTTTGTCAAGATCGGGTTGGGTTGTGCGTTGATTTCAAATAAAAATTTCAGGTTCGGGTCGGTTACAACAACGATATCTGGACAACCAGCTGGTCAAAATCAGGCTAATTCAGAAACAAGTGGTGTCATTTTTCAATTAGCCTAACGCTATCTAGGGTCTTTGCAATAAGCCTAAAAAATATCAGGCTGATTGAGAAACATTTGGTCATTTTTCAATTACCCTAACGCTATCTAGGCTCTTTGAAATAAGCCTAAAAAATATCAGGCTGATTGAGAAATAAATGGTCATAACCCAATTAGCCTAACGCTCTCTAGGCTCTTTGCAATAACCCTGAAAAACATCAGAATGATTGGAGAAAGGGAGGTGGTTTTCCAGTTAGCTCGGCTCTTTGCAAGCAATCTTAGGCTCTTTGCAAAGAGCCGGATTTCACAATTAGTCTACGACATCTACATGATATTTTTTTGGAGGAGGGGGTATTCATATATATAATGTGTGTGTGTGTGTGTGTGTGTTTTATGGTCAACTAACTATTCTTTGCATCTATTCTTTTATCTTCTGAAATGTCACTTACGTTACCACAACTGAATCAAAAAATGGAAACAAAGAAAACAACGAATGGTTGTTTATAAACATAACTTTTTTTTCTATATTTAACATGAGCTTACAGGTAGAAAGTATTTTAACGGAGTGCAGATTCTCACTTTTGCATATCTGGTGTTATTTTGCTGAAATAGAATCGTAAGCCATTTTCAACATTTAGTGTGTTTTAGAAGTGTTTACTGTGTTTTCGGGCGTGTTTGTACAACCTTGCATCTTCCATATATGTTGGATTTTCAATGCTAATTTTCTGCAACCAAATTTTCTGAGAGCGTAATACATCTTCAACATCCTGAGTGTTTTATACTTTGTTTTTAAAATAGCCAGTGATATGAAATGCTTTTATACTGACTCATTTACCTTCCCCGCGTCGCGTCGCACGCTGGTTGTGAACACAGATTATTTTCGTATCCCCTAGAGATACGAGTAGAGTACTACACATTAGAAAACTTTGCTTTAGAGTAATAATGAGACAAAAAACAGTTATCACATTTTGTTTGGTCATTTGTGACGTCACATCGATTGGCTGTAATATTAGGCAGAATAGTGTATTTTAGTAGAAAAGGAAATAGATGCAAAGAATTGTTGCTTGACAATTAAATACACACACTCACACACATTTATATATCATACATTATTCCACATAATTCCACCTTATTCTTGGCTATACTTGTATCCCATATATTTAATCTTATATATTATAGCGGAAAGGGATATGAGTAAATTTTCCACACAAAATTGACCGTATTGCGCATGCGTCAACTGTTTTTCGTCCCATGTTCCCCTATTTCTATAGAATTAAGAAGAAACAAGAAACCTGTTTAGCTCTGAAACGCGCTGGGTAAAGAAAGACATGTGAACAGCTCGTGCTATTTGCCTACACTGCTCGCAACTCTACCGCTAGGCAAACACTTAATACTCAAGCGAAATCAAAACTAGAAGGTCACGTGACCCAGACAGACGAAGCAAAATCGGAGCCTTTCTATGCGATTTTTAACCCTCTGAGCGTCTTGAGGGCTTTCCTGCATTTTCATAAAAATATTTGTAAAACTTAAAATAATTTAAATTTTCTTTCCCCGTTTGTTTCTAAAATTATGTTTCATATCTCTTTATTTTACATATATCTTAAAATAAAATTTAAAAAAATATATTTGTATCTAGAGCCGATTTAAGTTGATTTTGGGAAACGGAAAAATACGGGCAAAACGCTTAGAGGGTTAACGTTGTTCCGAGTTTTGCGGCGATTTTCCAAGACGGGAGCGGGCGTACGTTGCCGAAAACAGTGGGGCCCCCGATACTAAGTTCGTTTAATTCGAGGTCTGACCAAACCGACCAGCGAAGTGGGCAAAGCTTTGCTAGTAATTATTTAATACTAACTTAACACGTACATTCATCAATCTATAACATTTGAATAATTTTAATGAATTTTTCTTTTATTATCTTTCTTTTTATTATATTTTCTAATTTTATTGTACCTATTATTATATTTTCTAATTTTATTATCTTTTATTATATTTTCTAATTTTTCTTTTATTTCTATTTATTATTTTTCTTTACCTCATCCTTCTTTTATACTCATAATTTTATTTCTATCTAGATTTTAAAATAATGTAATTTTATTTATCGTTTTCTTACCCATTTGACTCACTTATCTTACTTATAATAAAATCCGAAGGCAAGAAAGTGTCTGTAACGGCTCCGGGCTCGACCACTCTGATCTGCGAATCGACCATAGTTAAACGCCATGTTAGGCTTAATGAAAAAGCTCTATGCTACATCCGATTCTGCTGTTAAAATATTTGTAAAAGCATATTAGAGCTTTTAAATATTTTAATTTTGTTTAAAACCTTCAAAAACTATTTGATATAAAACACGTATATCAACATTTCTGTGTACATTTTTTTCTGTGAGCACTTTTCTTTTCAGAAATAGCGGTGAATTCTTTCGTACGGAGGATTTGAGTGATCAATCCAGTAAATTGGCGCCATCTACTGGCGTATATTGAAATTTTTCTTCCATCTTAAATACAGTACAGGACCTATTATGCGAAATCCTCTGGACCAAAGGCTTTCCGAGTTTTGGAATTTTCCGGATTTTGGGTCCTCCCGAAGTTCACGATTATTTGACAAAATTAATGTTTTTTTTTTTTTTTTTTTTTTTTTTTTTCGTGATTCTTTGACAAAATTTGCATTTTTTTCTGCTATTCTTTGACAAAAATTGCGTTTTTCTTCTATTATCCTTTGACGAAATATAATTTTTTCGTGGTCCTTTGAAGAAATTTGCGTTTTCTTTTTGCGATCCTTTGAAGAAATTTGCATTTTTCTGCGATTTTTTGAGGAAATTTGCGTTTTTTGCTATTCTTTCACAAAATTTACCTTTTATTTACGATCTTTTGACAAAATTCGAGTTTTTTCTGAGATTCCTTGACGAAATTAGCGGTTTTTTTTTTCGCGATCCTTTGACGGAATTCGCATTTTTTCTGTGATCTTTTGACAAAATTTGTGTTTTTTTTTTCTTTCGATCCTTTGACGAAATTCCACTTTTTTCGCGATCCCTTAACGAAATTAGAAATTTTTTTGCAGTGATTTGAAGAAATTTGCGTTTTTTTTTTTCGCGATCCTTTGGAGAAATTCATGTTTTTCCGCGATTATTTGACGAAATTCGCGTTTTTTTTCGATTTTTTAACCAAATGTGTTTTTTTGTGATCCCTTGAAGAAATTTTACATTTTTTCGGAGTCCTTGGAAGAAATTTGTGTTTTCTTCGCAAGCCTTTGTCGGAAATCGTGTATTTTCTGCGATTTGTTTTCAAAATTAGCATTTTTTCGCAATTCTGCGACGAAATTTGCGTTTTTTTCAATCCTTTGACAAAATTCAAGTTGTTTCCGCAGTCCTTTAAAGAAATTGTCTACTTTACTTCGAACGATAGACATAATTGTTTTTTTCCGCGACGATCGTTCAAAATTCGAGATTTTGTTATGTTCGAATCTTTGGACTGAAAACTAAAATTTTCGAGACCGAATGCCTTAAATTTTTAATAAAATTCGGAACAGAATCACCCTTGATGAAATAAATATATAATAACTATTTTTTGTTTCAAACGAATCGTAATATAAATTAATATTAAACTAAAATTTGAGAGAAAAATGATTTGTTTCTAATTTCGGGAAGAAGTGTGTGTGTGTGTGTGTGGGGGGGGGGGGGGGGGGTACGTGTTCACCCGCTACCGAAGTAACAATATTTTAGTGATTAGACACTGAAACACAATGGATAAAAAAATTAGAAATCGTTAAAATATTTGAAAAATTTCAAAAATTCTAAAATTTTAGTAAAAATTTACAAATTTAGAAAAATTTCGAAATTTTTTTGCTGACTGCGGGTTTTTCCGGATTTTGGAATTCCGGATAAGGGGTCATATACTGTAAAATGATTCTTTCTTATCAAACGTAATTAAAATATAAGGAATACATAGTACAGCGTAATTTGCATTTAATTTTCTTATGTAATCAAATAATGAGTTATGTGGTGAGTCAATCTGCTTAGAAACTCATTGATAACACTTTTTTACAAAAACTTTCGCACATGGATTATTTGTTAATATTTAATTTGAATGTTTTGTCCAATCGTTGAACTACTTCCGAAATTTAATACTGAGTAAAAAATATATATATGTCCTCATCATTTTTATTTGTAGAAATCATTTGTCATTTTTAAAATGTACTTTTTTTACATTACAAACCTTTCAATAATAAAATCTTCATGCTGTTTGTTTGTATGAGTCTTATGAAAAAGAAACGCAGATCAACAATCTGTCATTTTTGACGGGGTTATATACTAGTTAGCTTATATTTGGCTAATTGTAATGTAGTTATTCATACCAATTCTAGATGACAGCATATGTTATTTTATCTTTATTCTTTTTAATAACACCTATTTGCTACCCTGCCATATGCATAATTTTTTTTTACTACTCACACTTAATTTTTAAGTACTAAATTAAAATTTTATGTTTATTCCTTGATTTATGGACACCAGTGTATTAATGGAAATTAAATTTATCCACCTATCCAAATTACCAATGTTTAGAATCAATATTCGTGGGAAAAAATAAATTCCCCGTCTTCCCATGAATTCTACCACATATGATAGTAATATCGGTGTCATATGAAAATAATACCGATAACAATCGATTGGAAAAACAACAATTATTAAATGGAATTTATGGATTAGGGTTTTAAGGCAGTCTACATATTAAAATATGATATAACTTTCGAAATTTCAATCGCATCGCCCGGTTTTGACAAAATAATTTTATTATATTTTAAATTATACCCAGATACCAAATTTCAAGTCATTTGAACCAAAAACTTAAGTAGGCAAAATTATTAAAAAATGTGACCCATCAAATTTAAATTCATTTTGTTTAATTTATTTTTCGCAAAATAATAATCTTAACATGTTCGTTGTTGTTGTTGTTCGTTTACTTGTTTAAACACAAACAATGCTTCCTATTATACTTATATAAAATTTTAACCTTTTCCTCTAAGTAGTTTCTTAGTTTTCATTAAAAACCTGCATAATATGAACTTAGAGTATGTTATTAGGAGCTGAAAAAAGGTGACAGTGGAATTAATTAAAATTAATATATATATATATATATTATCATAACAAGCATTTTTTTTGTCTCGTGTACAGAAAACTTTGTCTATAATCATATTGAAAGTTTTATTATTATTAGATTGTTGCAGACGAAATGTTGGATTTGATAAATAAACTTCAAACAACAATTATTCTATTAACTTTTATCTATCAACGTAGGCACCATTAGATCCACTGCATCTCTCACATGGAGATACCAGAGCATTTACGTCAGTTACACAGACGTCCGCCATTCTGGACCAAAGAAACTTTTCTACGGCGTTTTATGACATCTGTTTCATTGGTAAACCTTTTCCCTGCTGAAAAAAATGGTCCAAATGTTTTTAAAATGTGATAGTTGGTGTGTGGAAGGTCTGGGGAGTATGGAGAGTAAGGAAGAGTCTCATAGTGCAAGCTGTGTAACTTTTGGACATTGTTCTTGAAATGTGTGGTCTCGCGTTGTCATGAAGTAGTTTCGCCACGTTAATAAAACAAAGCGTGGATAACACCACCTGTACACCACCAAACAGTTACTATTATCTTCGTCGGATGACGTATGGGTTTAAGCATGGGGTTTCGCGGCATAATCGGAATCTAGTCATTGTGCAGATCAGTGACATTTATAAAACAAGATTCACTTTTCATCACATGTCACTACGGAGTATTTTTGTTTCAGGAGGGCAGAGATGTGCAAACTTCCAGCCAACTTTTCAGGTTTTGTTCAGTGAGTACATGAGGAATCCACTTATCTACTAGCTTCTTGACTTAAGTAAGTACGAATAGTGTACAACTAATTTCTTGGCAATGTCCCTTAAAGTCAGACTCAACTACAGTGTTTGTCGTTGGTTCGATGAATAGTGTTGCAGGTGAAGGTGGTTCACTTTCCAGACACAGACCCCTGAATACTAAGGCTTACGCGCTGACACAAAAATGGCGGCGGCTGTCGTAGGTGATTTTTTTTTCAGCATTTGTACGATCCCTTGAATTTGATTATCAGTATTTTTTTTAAGTATTCTTCGCTTTATTTTTCTGTGATTAAATAATGCAAAAAATACTTTTTATTAATACTAATATGAAAATTTAAGGAACCATAAAAATACTGAAAAAAATTCACCTACGACAGCCGCCATTTTTGTGTCAGCGCGTAGGCCTAGTATTAAGAGAGATTTGTTCCAGAATCATATCACAGGATCAGGATTTTTGGAGCCATCGCTGTACAGTTTGTTCTTTTACTATGTCATATCCAAACGTTTTGTTGATATTCCTTTATTCCTCTGTTGTGTTGTGGTCCAGAAAAAAAAACACCCACATGTGGCTCACGGCCATGCTGTGTCTATAGGTTAACAGTACCAGTTAGCACCCTAACGAATCCTTCCTCGTATGAAAGGATATTTACACATCACGATGAACACCACGCGCGCAATTTAGCAGTATTAAAAAATATCAAAATTAAGTCATAACGAAATCCACCATTTCATCTGCACCTATAATATGAATGCTCGATATAAGTATCATATTTCAATTTAGAGATAATCTTAGAAGTTGGCTCTTTATAAAATAGTTAACGACTCAGTATATAAACATAGAAGTGTCGCGAAAAATTGTATTCAGAATTACTAACGGGTGAAGATTTCTTTTTATTGTGTCAAATTTGGGGGTTTACTATTGAGAAAAAAATAAGTTTATGTTCATTTTAGCATGGAGATAACCTCCAAGAAATTTTTTTAAAGATCAAAGTAAAGTAGATTTATTACTAATCGAATATTACTGGCGTCATTTTATAACTATCATTTTCAGAATTGGTAGAAAGAGAAAAATTATAAACATAAATGAAATTTAGTATGAAAATTCATGAACATCTTGTTAACAGAATTACCAAAGTAAAATTTGTTTCTACTCTTTTGCCACATAATTTATTGGGGTAACAAGTCAGAATATATGTTTGTAGATTAAACGCAATTAAAATTATAATGTAATGTTATAATGCTATATAAATGCCCGTATAGTCCAAATATTGAAAATAAAATTTCGTAAATGTTGAGGGCTATAGAAATTTTTTAACAGCATTTTCTTTTTTAGCGTTTTAAAATCTATAGGAAACGCACAATATATATTGAGAAACAGAAAGTTCGTTAAAATTTGTCGAATAGTGCAAATGGTAACTATGTTACCATTAAAGTTTATAATTCAGTTATTTCATAAAATAACATGATTTACCTGACTGAATTAGTTCAAGTTTCAAATGAATACACTATTTCAAACTTTACCTAGTTATTCCATGAAATAACTAATTGTTTTATAAATTAACTGGTGATAAGTAGTTAAAGCCTTTAAAAAATACATTTAATATTATGGCTATATAAGATGAACCGTAGTAAAAAACAACAGAATATAATACATTAGTTGTGTTTATTTGTCTGAATTTTAAATTTTACAACTTGTGATTTTATAAAAAATTGACTACTTAGGCTTGCTGGTAAAAACTTGCGCTGCTTAAAAAATATTACAGAAATTTTATCCAAAACGAAAAATATACATAATAATTAATACAACAATTTTCAATATTATGCAAAAAATGACTTGGCCTGGTGGTAAAAAATATATGTTGCTTAACAAAATGTTACAAAAACTTTATCCAAAACAAAAAATATAAGAACATTTTAATTTTAAACGTTATGAAATACCTTCATTTTATTTTAAATTATTCATTAGAACAAAGATTGCTGTGATGGTACTTGGAACTACGATGTATATTATTTTCAAAGCATACACACATTTAATTATCATACTGTGTTTTCACGAATCCTTTTTAAGCTTTTGTCTAGTGCCGATACTTTGAGTTGTTGCAACAAACTGAAGTGATGTCTCAATATTCGGAACTTCTTCAGTAGAAATTAGTTCTTGCTCATATGCACTGAACTGAGACGAGTACAGCTGTTGGAATCGACTATTCTTTGTTTCTAACCGTAAAGTCCTTCGCTGTTACTTTTCATGACGATACGCTGTGCTGTTGGAAAATACCGAAGTGATGTCTCAATATTCGGAACTTCTTCAATAGAAAGGTGAAATCATAAGGCTAAAATAGATGTAGCGTCTCTTCTTCCTCTCTCAACTTTATATGCTGTAATACTGACTGTGATTCTTACATATGTCTCGGAATAAGAGTTGCCAAATACTAATTTCATTTTCTTAGCCTGAATTTACAAACATTTTTAGCCGTCTGTCTTTCTTTCTCGAAATTTATTGCAACTAGACACAACTAGCAGGCTTTCTCTACA
Source organism: Maratus michaelseni (assembly GCA_963931845.1). Taxonomy (NCBI): domain Eukaryota; kingdom Metazoa; phylum Arthropoda; class Arachnida; order Araneae; family Salticidae; genus Maratus; species Maratus michaelseni. The sequence goes on from OZ007586.1 coordinate 369,901,725, forward strand.
ATTCTGTGTTTCGTTTGCCAGACTTCTGAGCATGCCACATGGATATGTTGTCTTTGCAATTTTTTGAACACACATCATACACTTTTGCAATTTGATTCGGAGATGTTCCTTCGATGGAAATAGTATCATCATCATCATCCCGATTAGAGAATATTTGTATTATTTGATTCAGAGATTTTTCTTTGGCGGAAATAGAATCATCATATCATCACGTTCGGAGAATTCAGTCACAGCAGTCAATGTATTTTCAAATTATTGTTCATCCGCCACTGAATTCCACTTCCCTTGGAATAGGAGCACAGCCAAACATTGCGAAGTAAGGTGTTATCTTTATGCCAGAATGAAGCACCCTGTTTTTCATGAGTTGAGTAAATTTAAGCCCATGACTTCATGAAGTAGACTAGTTGTCTTGCATCTATATTGTCAACATATTTTCGATGTCTTAGTTGACCATCTCAACGCTATCTTCACTCTGACTATGTCTGGGTTTCCATGTACGATCTTAAGTTTCGGTCAAGTTTTTTCAAGTCATCTGTAAGTTTATTACAGATGGCACTGATGATGGAACTTTAGAAGCTCCGATACCACTGTCTGCCATTTTCACATGTGTTTTATTTGTGATATTTTCACTTTGTTCATTTATTCTTTAATATCACAGAGCTCCCTGCAGTTATCGGACTGCAGAATATATTTCGTATAGAATTGTGATGTCGCGGAAACGCCACATTATGACTTTGTGACCATCGATATGAAGTCACAGTGACGTGGATGTGAAGTCGTTATGGCCGTTTTTAAGCTCTTCTGTGGCACCACACTGTGACTACTTTGTGAAGTGACAGTGTGATCGATTTGTGCAAAGTGTGACATTTGCGACGATTTTGCATCGTGTCGGGTGACCAGATTATACCCGACCTCGATACGATCATATTGTGAGGTTGGTTTCTTTTTCTTTTTTCTTTTTGGCTGTAGGTAGGATTCTGATTAGAGCCTTGCATCGTGTCGGGTAACCAGGTTTTACACGAACTAGACCCGGGTCCGGTTTTGATAAAATCTGGTTACTCGACTGGATGCAAAATTTAAATCCGAATCCGACCTGCAGAAAAAATACAGCAATTTCAATAAAGTCGGTTCGGGTTGGAATAAAATGTAGCCACCCGACCAGATGCAGAATCAGCACAAATGTCAATTTTATTTCAATTTTATTAAATAACATTTTTTCAATTCACTAAAAATGTATTCTACAGCAAAGGTTTCTGTATGTACCTTTGAAATATAAAGTAATTGAAAGTTCTTCTTTTTTATTTACTCATAGTCTAATCTTTAATAAACATAAAAAAAACAATTATGAATAACAACTCAGATTCAAATTTGGAAATATTTCCATACTTAACATTAAATTAAGATGGAGTAATTAGTAACATAAAACATACTTTTTAAGCTTAAAGGGAAGGGTGGACTAAAAATTATTTTTATTTATTTATCTTATTCCAGCAAGAAATTCTTCAAAGGAGTATTCTTTGCCATAGATTCAATAGATATTTGAAAAAAGAAATATCATTTTATCGAAAATTAAAAAAATTCTAAATTTATTAATTAGTTTTCAAAAGATATTTTAAAATGCCCCATGCGTTCCAATTTTTTAAGTATTTTCTGCATTTTTTTTATTTTATTACTTAGAAGGTCTTTATTAAAAATTTTGTGCATCCATTTTTTAATCTCAAGAATGTTAATTAAAAAATTTAAAACACTGGATCTAAACTGAAACTGTATTAAAAATTTACATGTTAATAGAATTCATTACTAATTTGAGGACCTTAATATACTAGCATTTCTAAAACTAATGTACGGATTTATTGTAGTTATGTTTCAAAATCATACCTTTCACATGTTAAAAATTCTGAACAAAAATGAAAACACAAAAGGAATTTTAAAGAAGAATAGACTACGTAAAATTTATTTTAAAAATATTATTATATGTCATTTTTCATTTTACCTTTCATATTTGCCTTTAAGAAATATGCAAACAGACTTTTAAATATATGGAAATATATTGATATTTTTAACGATGCAAATATTAATAACACAAAAACAAAAATTCGTAATTTTGGGTTGATTTCTACTCATTTGAAAGTCATCGTCCCTTAACAAAACAGCAATTACATGAAAGAGAATATTCAACATTAACCAGAAGTTAAAAAATAACTCATACTTATTTCTTTTTCATCAGATGCACATTAAATTAATCAGACATTATTAAATTTAACAAACGTTAAAATATTAAAAAAAAGTATTATAAATTTTATGACATTATTTTAATACTAAATACAATATTTTACCCAATTTTTCATAACTCACTGAAGACATAGATTATAAATACAGTATAGCACCGATTATCCGAACTCCAATTATCCGAACTCCAATTAACCGAACTGTCAATTATCCGAACACCTCCTTGTATTTGGTATGAATTTGTTGCAGGACGGTCCTTGAAATCGAAAACGTTTTCCAGGTCAGTGGATCAAGGAAAATGAAAACGAATGTTATGTGGACGATTCAGGCCCTTCACGTAATTTGAATTTTTGGAAATGGTTGGAATCAAAGAAGAATGTTGATCCTTTTCAACTTACGTATTTAAGAAAAATTTGTGATATGACAGCATTGGAAATAATATATTCTTTAAAGCAAGCAAAAGACAAAACAAAACTTATTTGCTTAAATTTCAAATTTTGCTGTTCAGAAAACGATAAAAAAGACAAAAAAAAAGTATAAAGATAAAAAAAATATAAAAGGATCAAAAATTACAAAAAAAAAACCACAATTTTTAAACATGTCAGCACTAACAGACGCCAGTCTTAAGCCTGGTTAAAATGAGAAAAAAAATTTTGTATACACAAAAGAAATTTTTTAACTACCTATCCACTAGTATGTTTTTAAAAACATACATTCGTTCCACAAAAAATCTGTTACACTTAAATAATGCATTTTAACCATTTTGGTATATTGCCTATCCCATTATCCGAACTATGGCCGGTCCCGACAGGTTCGGATAATCGGCGCTCTACTGTATATATATATATATATATATATATAGCGGTGCAGCCTGTTAGTACCCTTGCCTAGTGCATGAGGAACGGACGCGGATGGGCTTCCTTCAACCCGCTTGGCCAGCGTGGAGGAATTTGGCCACCTCCCCCTTATTTTACCATGTATTCACCATACAATTCACGGCCCTCAATTCCCGGCAGTCTGCATGTTCCTGGTTACGGCAGCGATCATAAAGACATGAAGACAGAGGGTGCTAAGAATAGCCGGTCTCGGCTTGGCTGCCATAAATTGATGACCTTGGCTACGTATAATGGACGATCCCTATCTTCGGAAAGTCGTTTACTGAAACTTGAAGAAGAAATAGAAAGAATCAACTGAGACATCCTAGGATTATGCGAAGTCAGAAGAAAAGGTGAAGAGAAGATTTATATTGCCAATGGACAAGGACATGTGTTGTACTACAGAGGTACAGAAGATGGAAAAACAACTGGCGTAGGATTTCTGATTCATAAAAAGTAGAAGAATCACATCGTAGAATATGATAGTGCATCAGATAGAGTAGCAAGGTTAGTTATACAAGTGTCACGAAGATACAAGCTGCAAATCACCCAAGTTTATGTACCAACAATTAGCTGTACTGATGGAGAAATTGAGGATTTCTATAAAGAAGTAGCTTCAATGCATCAAAAGGGAAAATGCTACATAAAATTAATAATGAGAGACTGGAATGCTAGAAGTGTGGAAAAAAGAAAGGTGAGTTCTCAGTAGGAAATCATAGATATCGGATGCGTAATGAAAAAGGAAACAGATTGATTGAGTTTTCAGAATGTGAACAGATGTTTATCATGAATTCATTTTTCAAAAAAAAAGCCGCAAAGAAAATGGGCATGGCGTAGTGCAAATGGCTCAAGAAAAGAAATCGACTACATTTTGACAAACAAAAAGCATCTTATTTAGGATTGCAGCGTTCTCAATAACTTCCATACAGGAAGCGATCACAGATTGGTTAGATGCAAACTGCTTTTAAATACTAAAGTGGAAAGAATGAAGCTTTTTCAACACTCAAAGAAATCAGTTGATATTATAAATCTCCAGAAACATAAAGAATAATTTAATTTATAACTTAAAAATCGTTTCCAAGTACTTAATCAATTTTAGAAGAAGAGCAAGATGTTACAGTAGTGAACAAGAAATTAACAAATACTCTACAAGAAATTGTAAGGATTTGCTTTGCTGGTGAAGCACCAGTAAAGCAGACAAAGGAAATAACAGAAGAAACAAGAAGATTGATGAAGAAACTCAGAAATATTAAAATGGAGAAAACCTATCCTAAATCAAGAATTAAATATGCAGAATTGTGTAAAACGGTAAGAAAATGTGTTGCTGAAGATATCAGAAAATTTAACTGTAATCTTCTCCAGAAAGTTCTAGAGGATAAAAGAAAGCTTAAAATAAGCTAAGAGCAAACTGTGTGTTGGAAGAAAAAGTACTTTTGCACTGAAAAGTGCAGATGGAACAATCACCAAAATCAATAATGAAATAGTACACATTGTCGAAAAATTCTATAACGATCTATATAAATGTGAAGATCAAGCGGAAATAAACCTACGTGATCCACGTGCAAATATAACAGAAACCAAAGAGATAATCCCAGTGATGACAGATGAAGTTGTACAAGCCATTAGATGCACGAAAAAAGTAAATGCTCTGGCGAAGATGGAATTACAATTGACCTTATCAAAGAAGCCAGAGAAAAATTTGAAAAAATGCTAGCCTTACTGTTTTCCAAAAGTCTCGAGAAATCAGATGTACCAGAAGATTGGAATAATGCTGTGATGGTGCTACTTTACAAGAAAGAGGAGAAGGAAAACATTAAAAACTACTGTCCAATCAGCTTACTGTCATTTATTTATAAAATTTTCACCAAAGTTTTAACGACAAGACTTGAATCAGCTCTGGACTCAGCTCAACCTAGAGAACAAGCAGGATTCCGAAGTGGATTTAGCACAATGGATCATATTCAAACAGTAAGGGAACGTATAGAAAAACATAAAGAATATAATATACCTGTCTGCCTTGCCTTTATTGATTATGGAAAAACATTTGGTTCGGTCTACACATCTGCAGTAGTTGATTCTCTGGAGGACTTTGGTATAGACAAACCTTACATCAATATCATAAAGAAGATTTACAAGAAAGCAACAGCCACCATCCGATTGGACAAAGGAAAAGCGAAGATCAAGCTTGGAAACGGAGTAAGACAAAGAGACACCATTTCGTCTAAGCTTTTTACTGCTGTCTTTAGAAAATATTTTCAAGAAGCTGGATTGGGAAAACAAAGGGATTAGAATAAATGGAGAATATTTAAGCCATCTCCGGTTTGCTGGTGACATTTTAAGTTTCAGTAATAGCCCTGAAGAATTGGAAAATATGCTAAAAGATTTGGCAGAAGCTATCATTAATGTGGGATTAAAAATAATTTTGGAAAAGACTAAAATAGTGTTCAATTCATTTGTATCAAAAAAGAAAATCGTCTGCAACAACACTGAGGTTAAAGAAGTCTAAAGTTAGGCGTATCTTGGACAGGAAATATCATCGGACAACAATATCATGAATGAAATCAATGGAAGAATAAAAAATGGATGGAGAGGCTTTAGGGAAGAACAATATTATTCTGAAGAATAACATGCTTCTTTGTTTGAAATGAAAGGTGTTTAACCAGTGTGTTTTGCCTGCACTAACTTATGGAGCAGAAACATGGACGCTAACAAAACGGATGGTACAAAGATTACAAACAACACAGCAAAGTATGGAAATATGTATTCTAGGTATAACCAGAAGAGACAGAAAGAGAACAACTTGGACAAGAAGTCAGACGAAAGTTTTTGACATCATTGAGAGAATTAAACGGCTAAAAAGGAAATGAGCTGGGCACATTGCAAGAAGACAAGACAATACATGGACACAAACACCCTACACTGATATCTCAGAGATGTAAAACGACCAAGAAGATGACCTCAAGTAAGATGGAGTGACAAAATCAGAAAAGTGGCCGGTGTTAATTGGATTGCTAAAGCACTAGACAAGCAACAATGGAAAAATCTTGGGGAGACCTAAATCCAGCAGTGGATTGAAAACGGTTGATGATGATGATGATGACGATACATATATGTATATATATCGTCATTTTGTATATATATATATATATATGTGTGTGTGTGTGTGTGTGTGTTTAAAGAAAAGTGGACAATATTAGAAATAGTTTACACTCAGTATTTTATCTTAATCCGTAGTATGAAATAATTTTGTATGTGTAACGTTCTCTAACTTTAAATTGCAAAAATTTACAGAATTTATGAAATCTAAAAGAAAAGAGAAAACTGAATGGTTAACAATATTTCATTTCACACACTGGCATAAAAGTAAATGCTTAGCAAAATTTAAATATTTAAATACCTCTTTTGTGAGTATCCATTTTTTTCTCCCAGGAAAACACGTCTAACTTTCTTATTTTATTAAAATTGGTATTGTTAGCCAAAAAGGGACTCGATAAGATTGGAAGACAACAGAACCACTTCAACAAAGATATCAAGCCCCCATTTACGTCTAATTTTTTTAAAAATACATTAATATAAAATTTTAAAATATTAAAGCTTGGTAAACCATTTTCAGAGGATTTACCTTGCAGGTACGAGTGTAACGGTTTCCTTGTGGTGGAACCCTCGGGACCGTCACGTAAGAGAGTCGATATGACACTGAATTTTAATATAAAACAACAAGTTTCTTTGAAATCAATAAATGAATGGGGTTTGCGGTGGAGCGAAACACTTTCTCGCACAGGTGTTAGATGTGTGGATTATAGGAGCTACCAGCGTTTGTTTATCTCTTTTCTTTTCTTTTTTTTAAATAAAATATTAAGGTCCGAAAAAATTTTACATCCGGGCCCAGCACCTGCCCCCTATAGTTATAGGGACACACAATGACACTATAAGATATTTTGTGTTATCTACTATATTTTGTGTATTGTGAAACAATTTAGAATCCCTAAAATTTTATTGCACCCTGTCCCGTTTAAAAAAAGTTCGGTCCTTATTTCAAAAAAGCAAAATCGTCTCGTAAATCAAATTTATTGCCCGATTGTCGCCATTTGAGCAAATTTCCACAAATTATTTTCTACTCATGACGTTAAGCTCAATACTACCGATATCTGTCTGCAATTTTAGTAGATTTCCTGATGCTGTAAACGTTGTTGTATATACTGCTGTATATTCAGCGTTAAGTCTCATTTTATTTTCATGTAGCAATTTAGTTTTAAGTATGGTATTGGAAGAAGGGATTTTTTAAATTATTTCTATTATTATCTTTGTATTTATATTCTGAATCAGCTAAAAGGTTTGTATCATAATTTCCAATTACGTATTAACTAGGATTGACCTAATTAAATATCATTTTCTTGTAGGTGTATGAATGAGGGAATATAGGCTAATTTGCAAGGGGCCCACAAAAATTAATCTGGTCCAGGCCCTAAAATGCCTGAAATGCCCTGTTCAAAATATTTTGTCTGATTATCTTCAAGAATATTTAAAAATCCCATAAGGATCACAATGTGACCCCACATCCTGGTGGTTTTGTGTTCATATTTGTGACGTGATGTACGTGACTTTCAACAACGTCGCTGTGACGTCACGAAATTAAAAAAATTGTCAGAAAAATATTTTTTTTGCAATGAATAATAAGTTTTAAAGTGTTCTTGTACCTTTATTTAAGTTTTTGAATAAGTTCACATTTTAGGCACGATATGATGTCACGGAGTGGTGGCGCATTGGTAACAGATGTGACGTAACACTGTGGCTTGTAGTGACATCACAGCGACGTCACTGTTACCACGCTTTCTATAAGGGATGAAGCGTCAAACAATAAAAATATCAAGCAACTGCTTGGCGACTTCTGCTGTCATATTTGTTTGAAAGTATATTAAAACCACGAACTTTGTTAAGTTGCCTTGGTAAACGAAAATAAATTTATAATTTCTTTCAGGTTGAGACTTAATATATGAGGTTTATTTTACATCTTGAATTCAGATGCGAAAACACCATGGGCTCAACCACAATGCCTTTCTTTCCCAAAATTCTTTTTTTGTTGGTAAAGTTTACAAGCACTTAAAAAATAGCTTTATATCATTCTCAGTAACGTTTTTATATCGACTAGTGATATCGACTATTCCGTATCGACTATTTCGTATAAAATATCGAAAATTGCATCACTTGAACGTAGACGACATCAGTCGTCGACAAAATTAATTATTCTACTCTCTGACTTTGAAGAATGTCACAATGCTGAAGTAACCGATATTCATCTGGTACTTTTTCGTACCTATTATAGCTTGTTTGCTAAAGCAATGTTTTTTTTTTTTCGTCTCACGCTTATTTACGAAGATTCAAACAGCTCTTGCATTACGTCTTTTTTATTTACCAGTTAATCTCTCACCCTAACAGAACTCAATGTTTTAAAAAAAGATTGTAAAAATATCTGTTAATAATTTAAAATGAAAAACAATTAACCCAAAAACACCACTAACAAATTTATGCCGTTACAAATTAACTACCGACAAAACACGGACTCCGAATGATGATTATCAACGGACTAAGAGGATTTGAAAATACCCCATACATATTGATTGCAAAACAGCCATAACCGTTCAAAACTGATTGCAAAGAAGCCATAACCGGTTTAAATATCTTTCACGAATCGACATTTAAAAATTTAATAATTGGAAGTTCGAAGTTCGATTTAATAATTGGAAGAATCGAAAGTTTAATAATTGGGAAATCGTTGTTATATAAAATACTAGCAAGCTACACCCGCTACGCTGGTAAAAATATTGACATTTCATAATTCAATTTTATATTTTAACAGAATAATAAGGCTACAATAATTTGTGACTCGTGCTATAACCAATATACACGTCAGGACACGTCGCCCTTTTCATTATCCTTTTACGCGTGAAGTTTTCGCTATGGTACTACATTGTGAAATTTGGTAATTTTTGAAATTCAATATTTGAAAAATGGCATAATCATTAGATTTGAAATTTATATCAAGAAATATACAATTTTTTACCTTTCAAACGCAGTTTGTCTAACAATTTTCTGACAAATACTTTTCGAGCTATTACTTTTTTCAGTAACTTCAAATGTTTCATTTTCCGAGATTAATCTGTGGCAAAGATTAGCGAAAGACCCAGTCGTCAGCAACGCATAGCTTTATATGAAAGAGGATGTTGGAGCAGGGTTTGTCACCATCACTTTTGAAAACAGTTCTGTAGTTTCAGAGATTCCATAGAAATCGTAATTTAGAATGATTTTAGAACGCTTTTCACTCATTTCACCCTTTTAAATTTCGAATTTTTTTTTAAATTTATTCTTAGAGAGCATTTATATTTTATAAGTAACTACAATGACAAATTTCAAATTTTTATCTCCTTCAGTATAAAAAAAGTCGCAATTTTCGAAAATTTTTCACAGTGGCACCGACATAAAATATAGCCTATGTTGGAGCAGGGGTTGTCACCATCAATTTTCCACCATCACTTTTGAAATCGGTTCTATAGTTCCTGAGATTCCACAGAAATTGTAATTTAGAATGTTTTTAGAACGCTTTTCGCTCATTTCACCATTTCAAATTTCTTTTTTTTTTTTATTTGTTCTTAGAGAGCATTTACATCTTATAAGTAGCTACAATGCCAAATTTCAAATTTCTAGCTCCTTCCGTACACAAAAAATCGCAATTTTAGAACGTTTTTCGCTCCTGCACCTCCCGGGGGTTAGTGGCACCGACATAAAATATAGCCTATGTTGGAGCAGGGGTAGTCACCATCACTTTGCCGCCATCACTTTTGAAATCGGTTCTATAGTTCCTGAGATTCCACAGAAATTGTAATTTAGAATGTTTTTAGAACGCTTTTCGCTTATTTCACCCTTTTAAATTTCGATTTTTTTTAAATTTGTTCCTAGAGAGCATTTACATATTATAAGTAACTACAATGCCAAATTTCAAATTTCTAGCTCTTTCGGTATAAAAAAAAATGCAATTTTAGAACGTTTTTCGCTCCTGCACCCCCCTGGGATTAGTGGCACCCACATAAAATATAGCCTATGTTATAGCAGGAACTGTCACCATCAATTTGCCACCATCACTTTTGAAAATAGTTCTGTAGTTCCAGAATTTCCACAGAAATTGTAATTTAGAATGTTTCTAGAACGCGTTTCGCTCATCTCACCCTTTTAAATTTCGATTTTTTTTAGAATTTGTTCTTAGAGTGCATTCACATCTTATAAGTAACTACCATGCCAAACTAACTTATATAAGTAACTTATATAAGTAACTACCATTCATGTTTCTCGCTCCTTCAGTATAAAAAAAATCGAAATTTTAGAACGTATTTCGTTCTTGAACCCCCCTGTGGTAGTGGCACCGACATAAAATATAGCCTATGTTATAGCAGAGATTGTTACCATCAATTTGCCACCATTACTCTTGAAAATGGTTCTGTAGTACCAGAGATTCCATTGAAATTGTAATTTAGAATGTTTTTAAAACGCTTTTTGCTCATCTCACCCTTTTAAATTTCGAATTTTTTTACACCCAGAAAAAGGAATTGATTAAAACAACAAAACATGTTTTGTTGAGTACATTTTGGTTGTTTTAGTCAAAATTTTAGTTCAAGTAAAAAAATTGGTTTTGTTGCTTGGACAAAAAAATATTGTTAACACTCGTACAAAATTTTAACAAAATTTCACCAATTTTACTTGAACTAACAAATTTTTTTTCTTTTAATTTTACAATATTTTTGTAATTCCAGCAAAATTTTGTTATTTTTGAAAAATTTAAATTCTTGTGTAGTAGCCATATCTCTCTTACGTAACTTGATTTATTTGACTTATATAGCTATATAATTACATGATTAACATAATTTTGGGGTAATTAAAACTTTTTTTCACTGGGACGGACAAAGGTAGTTTTAAAAATCCCCCTGTCCCATTTATTACCGTCTTCTATCTTTGCAAGAAGAAAGAATTGGATTCATGAAAATTTTCGATTTCCGGTTGTCCTGAACGCGATTTCGCTGTTTTTATCTCAAGAACTAATGCACGGAATTTAATAAAACCTTTTATTCAGTTACTTTCTGGTATAAATTGTTGCTGATTACTTTTTACTTTAAATCGCGCAACAGGTGGCGCTGCTATGTTGCAGTTTTCGTGATTTCTGCAATAGCTCTATCTCATTTTCAGCAGTCAAATACGCCTGTAATCTTTGAATAATAACAAGGAAATTTTTATCCTACTTTTTACAGGCGTAATTCACTGCTGAAAATGAATAAAAAATTAACTATGTGTTGCCGTATGCTGTGCTTTGTACTGTCGTCTCATGTTTGCCGCAGAAATTTGCGTGCTCCTTATGACATTCCATCTTGTGCTGCGATTGCAGCCGTTCCGACATATATAAGAGTGAGAAATGCCGAACTCAGATATCGTTCCTGGTAGCGCAGTGGTAAAGCGCCAGGCTGCTGTTCTGAGGACCCGGGATCGACTCCCGGCGTGGGAGATTTTCATTCTCTCGGTTTGCACTTTAAAAAAAGGCCGGATAAAATTCACTTGTTATTGTTCAATGTTTACAAATGTAATTCACTGTTGAAAATGAATTAAAAAATAGTTAAAATTGCATATGTAGATTGGTTCATTTAACAAATGTTTTTGTAGTATAAACAAAACAAGTTCGTAATATAACATATTTTATTGATTAAACAAACAAAATATAGTTTGTTGAAAAAAGAAAATAGATTGTTAAAAAAACACATAGCATATATCTATGTAACAAAAATAATTTTGTTAATTCAAGTAAAATTGAACCATTTTACTTGAATTAACAAAACATTTTTTTGCTGACGATACAAATTTTTTTTTTGGAATTGCAAAAAAAATCAACAATATTTTTTTTGTTGATTCAAACGAAATTTCCATTGACCCATATTTAAATAAAAAGTTTCGTTGGGGCAAACGAATTTTTGTTGATTCAACAAAACTTTTTTCTGTGTGTAGAATTTGTTCTTAGAGAGCATTCACATCTTATAAGTAACTACCATGCTAAATTTCATGTTTCTAACACCTTCAGTGTAAAAAAAATCGAAATTTTAGAACGTTTTTCTCTCTTACACCCCCCCCCCCCCCCTGGGAGTAGTGGCACCGACATAAAACATAGCCTACGTTGGAGCAGTGACTGTCACCATCAATTTGCCACCATCACTTTTGGGTTGGGTTGATTATTGACGGCCAATTATCTTCACTAGGGATATAGGCCCGGGAGGAGTGCCCTTCGTGGGGGTCTTTCTAAGGGAACCTAATCCGTATTTACGCATGGATAAATCCACGGCTCGAAGAAAACCACGAAAACTCCGAACGATTAGGCCGACGGGCGCGATTGGGAACGAACCCAGCACCTCCCGTCTACCAGCTTCGAGAGCACAACCTCTCAGCCACTGGTGGGGCTCCATCACTTTTGAAAACGGTTCTGCAGTTCCAGAGATTCCATATAAATTGTAATTTCGAATGTTTTTAGAACGCTTTTCGCTCATCTCACACCTTTTAAATTTCGAGTTTTTTTAGAATTTCTTCTTAGAGTGCATTTACATTTTATAAGTAACTACCATGTCAAATTTCATATTCTAGCTCCATCAGTATAAAAAAAAATTGAAATTTTAGAATGTTTTTCGCTCCTGCACCCCCTGGGGGTAGTGGCACCGACATAAAATATAGCCTATGTTGGAGCAGGGACTGTCACCATCAATTTGCCACCATCACTTTTGAAAACGGTTCTGTAGTTCCAGTGTTTACCCCCTACAAACAAACAAACAAACAAAAAGACAATCTTTACTGCTTTATAATATTAGTATAGATATATTTTATACAATAATTTTATATACTTTGACTGATTAAATCAGGAATTTCTTTTTAAATATACCTACACTCTAAAAAAAATCCGTGAAAATACAAGAGATTTTCCGTAAAATTTTACGGAAAAGTTTCATTTTTCCAAAACTTCAGTACAATTTCCGTAAATGACATTAGTTCCGTTAAAGAAATTTCAAATCCGTAAATATGCAGAAAGTTTTCCGTAAATTTAATGGATTTTTTCCGTATTTCTTTCAAAAAAGTACAGTGTCCGTATTTCTTACAAAACAGTGCAATTTTCGTAAATGACGTTTATAGGTTGAGTACAGAAATCACCTTCTTTGAAATGCGAATTAAGATTGTTGTATTTACTAGAGTTCTTCTAGGATACAGGCCTGGCCCGGCTCGACCGGCTGGCCCATTCTAACTGAGGCCATGTCAATTTATTTTGAAAAGAATAATAATATTTATATTTTTTAATGAAATATTTAGAAATTTATTTTATTTTTATAAATTACAGAAAAATATATATACTTTTTAAAATCTACTTTTTTTTTTCTTGATAGTACTTCAAAATTACATTTTTTTCCACTATTTTTTTAAAAATTATTTTAACTTTTTAACGTGAGGCAATATTGTGTTATTTAAAAGTTTCATAACATAATATCTCTGCAAATTATAGCTATGCAAATTGGTATTAAACTAAACTGATTTGGCTTACAAATTTATGAATTACGCTTAAATTTATTATTTTATAAATTATAATTTTAAAAAGTTTATAATTTTTTCCTTAAATTTATAAAACTAGTCAATATTTTTTCTTTACTTTTATAAAAATAAAGTTTTTAACTTTATAACGTTTTTAATTTATTTCGTTAGTTTATATTTTTATAAATTAGACTAATTTAATTTAAATTAAATCATAGTCCAGATTTAAACTTACCTATCCCAAGGCCATTAATTTCAAATTCTTCTCTAAAAATCTTTTTTTTTTGTTTTAATAGTTTTAAAACTATTCAGTTCAACAGAACCGTACGCAAAAGCTTCCAGCATAGCTGAAATATAATAATTTTATTTATTATAAAATTGTTATTTACATAATTTTTTTAAAATAAGAGTTTTAAAAAATTATTTTAATAGCCTGTAATAAACACGTCTGATTGAGACGTTTTTATTGGAATTAATAAATAGATAATCAGGCAAATAATTTAACAAAAGTATATGTTCGAAAAAAGAAAATGTTGGTATTGTTGCAAAAAGAATCAATCCTTATTCTTAATACAATGTTTTACGCATATATAATAAATTAAAATTTATCTGTTATAAGGCATAAAATAATAATACAGCAAAATATTGAAAATTATGAAAAGAAAAGATTAAAAACATTGGAACAGAAAAAATCCATCTATACAGATGAAAGCTCAAGTTTTTGCATCATAAAATAACTAACAAAATTTGAGAAGGAAGCGTGACCACTCATACCGCAGTGGTCTAGGGCGTCAGTTTAGTACACGGGAGATTACGGGTTCGATTCCGCTCATGGAAAGGGTTGATTAATTGCTGTAAACTCACTCAGGAATGAAAAAAATAAGCAGAAATATATCTATCCTTTATAAGGTTGTCCTCGCGAAGTAACTTTTTTTTTTTGGTCCTATAAATTTTATTTTAACGACATAAAAATTTCTAAAAAATACTGAAGATATCTGTTACAAAACGGAAATTTAAAAACTGATATTTCAGAAATGACGGAAAATTTCCTGGAATTTACGGAATTTTTTTTCCGTTAAAATACGGAAATAGTACCGGCGTCTCGATTGCCAGTACAATTTCCGTTTTTTTTTTCGGGAATTTTTTTTTTTTTACAGTGTAAAGTTGAGGCAAAGGTAACTTGACAGTGGAGATTATACTAGAGAAAAGTGTACATCCGCGAGAAAAAATAGGTCTTTTTCCATTGAAAAACGATTTACTGATTAAACAAAATTGATTTAACTTAATGTATAATCATTTTTATGATAAATACCTGTAATATTAACTTAACTTGTATCTCTTCGCAAAATAACTTTCTAGCGAAATTTTGGCGATTGGAATAAATCAGTTTATAACCCTAGGACCCCCGCAGGGTTAAGTGGGGTTGAGTTGCGACAGAAAATTCTCCTGGGATTGTGGGAGATTTTTGATTTTTGATGTCCAATCAAATGTTTCATTTTTTAAACTATTGAAGATAAAGTAAAAATTTCGACGGATTTTAATTTTTCGGAAATTTTCAACTCAAGTATATACCAAACATATGGATAAAATATATAATATAACAAGAATTTTCTTTTCTGTAAAATAAAACTTGTCGTGAAAAAAGTTCTTTATTTACAAACTTTCAACGTATGCGCGTTCCTAAGTTAAAAGTATTCTTATTTTAATTACAAAGAACTGATAAGCAGTTAATTTAATTTGTCTTTTGAGAAATGTTATATATTCAAAATATCAACAGTATTTTAGACTCAGAAACTAACTAACAAACAAACAAACAAACAAAAAATTCGCCAGTATCCATAGTTAATATTTTAGTTTTATACATAAATGTAAGTTAATTTGATAGGTTTAATTATAATTTAAATTAATATAAATCAATAACTTAGAAACAATATCAAATAACATAGAAAAGAGATAGTTACTATTTAAAAGTATTTAATAATAGTTTATTTTCACATAATTAGTGCATTCAACAGTAATGTTGTCTTTTTGCATATGCCCATAGTAGAACTTCTTATCAACAAAACAAGTGGACAACATTCTTTTTCTTTCTTGAATATTTTAGTAAACATAAGTATCATTTCAGACATATTTCGCACCTGGTTTCTCTAATAGCAAATTATATGCGTATGTGCATATGGCAGAAGAACAGTAATGCCGAATATTGGGATATTCCTTATTTAGGAATGAAATGATTTTATAATCAATTAATGGCTTTAATAATAACTTTATACAAAATAAGATAAGAGATTATTTTGATGTAAAAAAAAAGTTACAAAAAAATTTTGGTTGGATCAAAAATAATAACGATATCCAGTGTTGAATTCAGGAGGTGGCCCGTGGTGGGGACACCCTTCCCCGGAGCTTTGAAATATCCCCACCGGAAGATTTGAGATTTTAAGCTTTCATTAGTCAAAAGCCGAAATCCCCCCCCCAGAACCTTATAATCCCCCCCCGGCGCCACAGAAATCCCTTCCGGAGAAAAGTGTCTGAATTCAACACTGACGATATCAAAAGACAAAACCCCTCTCCCTCTATAGATATCAAGTGCCCGATATCAAGTGCCCGACCATCCCTACCCCAAGATTTTTCAGAAAATACTGTCAAAGCCGGCGTTTTGAACCGAATTTCCAACACCGCAGCACGAGAAAGGGGAAAATGTGTCGTCACGTGAGACGAATCGCTTATAACTCTATAAGTTTGTTAAAAAATGGAAAACTGATTTCGATACTTCACCTTTAGATACTTCCAGTCTTTAGTTTAAAACATATAGTTTTCTTTACGGCTGTTTGTCAATTAAAACTAACTAATTTCTAACATTTACAGGAAGTCCTTTTCATTCGTAAATGCATAAAATAAAAATAAAATTACATTCAGATATCAAGAAATCGAATAGTGTTTCGCATCTTCCTATAAAGGCGAATAATCTTTCAGAAAATTGTTACAAATTAGGGTTTTAACCGGATGAATGCAAAATAACATTCATTGAAAAGAAGAACAAAATTTACTATATTCATCTAGAAGAAAAACAGAATTATTTTTGCTCATGTGGAAAAATCACGCAAAAACGCTAAAAATAGCATTAAAAATCGCTAAGATTTCAAAAATTGCAGAGGAAAAAATTTCCTTTTTGGGACTAAAAGGCAAACAGGATTCCTTTTACAAATGTGGAAAAATCACCTCGCAAACCCAAAAATTCTATAAATTCAAATAAAAATAATCGCATAAAATTCAAAAATATACGTACGAATTCCGAATAAACTTTATTGAAAAGAGGATAAAATTTACTAAATTGTACAAAAAGTTTAAAACCAGATTTATATTTAATAGTGTGAAAAATCACCGCGAAACGCAAAAAACCCCGTTAAACCGCATAAAAAGCGCTAAAAATTTAAAAATCGCAGATGACAAAATTTAGTACAGTGGGTTAAAATATTGTAAAAGGAATTCTTTAACGAATATCAAAAAATCGCCGCGTTAACATAACAGTAACTCGTGCAAATTTATTCCTCCAATCAACGATAAACTGGTGATTCAAGGATTTACATCAAAAGTAAACAAATATTTAAATTAAATCCGAAAATGAATTTTCTACATCCCAAATCATCGCTTATCTCCCAGTATGGTAATTTACTAGAGCCAAAGCATGTGAAGAGGCCTTCGTAGCTTTGCCTCCACTGCCAAGATACCTTTGCCGCGACACACTTTAACAGTAATATATATAAAACTAGTCGTTGGGGGCCACCGTAATACTTACCCATCATGGATATGCATAATGTAAAATATTAAAATAAAAATGTGTAAACTACTTATAAAATGCATTGCAATTAAATGCATTGCAATAAAATCATGGCTTGATGACGTCACAAACTTTAAAGGCTCGATTACTGAATTGCTTGAAAGAGGTTTTTCCTTATAACTCCAAAAATAATAATCCTATTAACTAGCGGTTTATTGCATCTGATTAAGCATCAAATTTCCAATTAAAATATATCTTTGAAGTGAAATTTGGATGAAATACAGGGTCATGAAAAATCGAAGAGTGTGGAAAATAGGATTCCAAATATCTCAGCAACTAGTTATCCGATCGACTTCATGCTTTATTCAAAATTTATGTTTTTTTATTGTCTTTTATATTCATTTCTTAAAATAAACAATTTCGAAAATTTTTATATACCTTTCATCAGAACGAATATTTCGAGAGTCCGAAAACAATTGTTCCGGTTAATCGAGGTTATTGAAATGAAATAGGCTTCTTCCCATTATTACATACTAAGTACATACCAAATTGCAAGTCTCTATCTCAATTTTTTCGGGAGATAGAGCGTTTACAGACAAACAGACACACACACAGACACACAGACACACAGACGGACGGCAAAATTTTTTTTCTAAAAATATGTTTTTCGGAATCTCCAGTGTCTGAAACGTGTAAATCCGTCAAAAAAAATTTTCGATTTTCAAAACGATTACAAGACTTACCCTATACTACGTATGATGGGTAAGTAAAAATTAATGTAAAAATAATAGGGATGGGGGTAGAAGAATATATTAAATACATTATAAATTAATATTGAAAAATATCTAAATGAAATTACTTAGAAAATCAGGGGGGGGGGCGGTTGAGGATTATAAGAAGACAAAAATTAAAGAGTTAAATGCGATAAAATATTTATTTATATAAATGTAAGATGATGGGTGAAATGAAGTGAAGTAGATTATGACATTGTCCCACGCTAAGCAAAGAAGTTAATTAAAACATAATACTTGAAATTAAAAAAGCAATAAATGAATTAGATGTAATCAGTGTTGTTAGACTGGAATGAGGTTTGCTGAATCTACTAAAGAAATTGAAAATGTAATTAATTGCTGCATAATGATAAAATAACCTACGTTTTTAATAATAAATACGTTATTCATAATGCATTAAATAGCCATGCAACACCACCTTCATCTGTACTCTATCATCTGCCTTCCCAGCTATTCTTTTTTGTATTAATTTTTATTTATTTTTTAAATATATATAATAATAATATAAAATTACGCAATGATTTAATTTTATCTAAATAAAACCTTCCTCCTCTAACGTCTACCCAATCTGCCATCCTTTATAATGAAATAACATGGACGTACTAATTTTATATTAGAGAATAAAAGAATTTTTTTATTGAAAACCATGATTTAATGCGTCACAAATAAGTTGAATAATGTTATTATTTATAAAAGATTAGAAGAACATAATCTCTTAATTCTAAACAAATAATTAAGGCGTATATTTCTGTAAATTCATAAATGAAGACACGATTTAAAAATGTGCTAAAGTATTAACTTAGAATTGAAAATCTTTACGTTTGTCATAAATGTCAGTAATAGTTTTATAATCATTCAGTCTAATTTTTAAGTCTAAACATTGAATGGAATTATTGGATAGACGGTTTTCCGTTAATTCTAAATTAGTGGGATAATTTACTGGGAAAATGGATGCGTGAGATTGATCAGTCTCGATTAAAATGTTGCCATAAATATAACGATACAAATTAATTTTGCTAACACTAAATGTTCGATCATAGTTATATAAATAAAAGTCTGAAAATAAGCTCGAAGTGCATCCACCTTGAGGAATACCAACTTGCTGCAGATAAATGGTGTTATCTTGCAAAATGTAATTATTATATATAATGAAATTAGCAAGTGTATTACAGAAATCTGCATCCACATGAACAGGAAGAGTAAAATGGTTTTGAATATTTATTAATAATTTATGTATAATGTTATGTAAGTTTATATAATTAAAATGAAATTACACACGTGAACATAAATGGGAAATTATATGAAATAAAAGGTAATCAACTTGAGATTATAATAAAATACCATCATTTAAATAGAATAAAAGAAATAGTATGATAAAAAATATTAAGGGAAAACATGGTGAAACAACAAAGAGCTTACTTTCAGATTTTTATTCTTATAACTATCAGCAAACATTTAGTTTTAGTAACATTCATTTGTATCGTTATATTGATGACATCATTACAACATATTTTAAAGAAGTAAAATCATTATATATAATAATACTTTTGTTAATAATAGCCATCAAATCACATAAATAATCGACAATATAACAACCGATAATCATAATACAATTATATATATATATATATAAATTCCTCCGAAAGAAATCAATAGGCGTTAAAAGAGTTTTTGATAAACAACTGTATTGCTCTCTGCTGTTGCGGAATTAAATGAAATCCAAATACAATTTCAGTTTATTTACGGCCTTTGTGGACACGCCTAAAACGATGCCATAGCCGCCAACTTGTACTCTTTTCTGACACCACTATTTTTTATGGAAATTTTTGCCTTATTTAATTTCAGAAATTCGTGGATTAATCAGACAATTTTTTCTATTGAACATTGGGGGTAGGAAAATAACGTAAAAGTTGACAGCTATGCGATGCTACTCCGATGCTGAAAATATCTAAAATTCATGAAATCCAAAGTATCGTAACTAATTTTGTTTATTTATTTATTTATGTATTGGTTGTTGTTGTTTTGCTTTAAATGTTGTTATTTTACTTAACATAACTTATAAGACCGGGAAACTGTATTAAAATTTTGATTAGTTTTCTTTTTTTCTTGTCAGAAATGCATTTGTTGACTCAAGCCAACATATAAAATAAATAATTACCCAATTTTAATCTTTTTTCTAATCGGAAGTATATATATCTATACCGGGTTTCCCAAAACGTGCATTATTTTTCTTTTCTGTCGTTAATTACTATAGACAATGTAAATAGTAAAATTGACCAGAAAAAAATAAGGATACTTAATAAGATTATATTAATGAAATAGTGCTGACATTAATTTTCAAAAAAGTTACGTTATTTAAATTTTTATACGAGCCATCTACATAAAATTAGTCAAAGGATATTTTATCCTTTTGCTGCAACTAGATCATTACATAAACTGTATATCTGTATCTTTAAAATCTTATAAGTTATGCTTAAATAAAAATTAGACTTGTGAATCGGGACCGTATATCAAATTAGAAATGTAGATACTGCAAGAAAAAGAAAAACGACAATAATACATGTGCATTTGACCTTAAACAAAAGATAATCGATGTTTGCAACAATATTAATAACAAAGAACTCCAAATATTTACAGTAGCATAGAATTATAAGAAGGGCTCGCTTATCTATTGGAGATGAGAGAAAACACATTGACTGTGCATTGCTTTTTCATAATTTTTCTAAGATTTAAAAGTGCATTTGTCTTTTTACACAATCTTTACCAGCATAACGCGTTTTTTAGATGTACTTGTGATACATTTTTTTCACACTTGCAACATATTTTTGACCTAAAGAGCGCCATCATCAATTTGTTAATGATCCCTATTTATACTGATGAAATACCATTTTAAATAGTATAAAATAGTCCTTTAAGTTAGCTTTTTTTTTTCTCTATATTCTAATACAGTTAATTTTAAAGGTACGGGTATGCAATTCTTTGTAATGATTTTGTTGGGGCAAAGGGAAAATATTTCTAATGGACCAATTTTGCCTAGGGGTGTCATATAAAAGTTTAAAAAGCGTAACTTTTCGAAAAATAATAAGAACTATTTCATTAACATAATCTTATTTCCTACATTATTTTGAACACTTTTGCAACATATAACATAATATAATATATGATATAGTTTTGTATATAATGATTTAGGAATTAGCTATAGAACCATCATAAAGGCAGACACGATGCCTATATATACAGGGTGACAAGAAATAACTTGGACACACATTATACATTATAATTTTAATGCTAATGAAAATATTGCGACCAAACTACAAAATAAATATGAATACATTATTTCGTCTAATATATTTACAAATTTTCAAAGTGGCTACCTTTAGCCTTAATACAGAGCTTTAAACGTGCCACAAAAATTTCGGCTATGGGCCGCAACTCACTTACTGATATTTTATCCCATTCCTTGCATAAGGATTTCTTTAGGGATGCCAAAGTTTTATGAGGTTTAGCACACACCCTTGTCTCCAAGATGGATCAAACAAAATAATTGATTGGGTTCAAATCTGGGAATACGGTGGCCATTCTTGAGCTCCAATGAAGTCAGCAACAATGAAGTGTCCAATGAAGTGTCTTGCAACAATCTTGAGTGCCTTTAGCTCTGTGTGCAGGTGCGGAAACCTGTTGGAAGGTCCATCTTTTGTTTCCAAAGAACTTTTGTGACCAAGGTAAGACAACATCTTCCAAAATGAGTTTGCGATATGTTTGTTGATTAATTTTTATCCTTTGATCAACAAAAACAAGTGGTTTTTTCCCACTAGCACATATCCCACCCCAAACCATTACAGATTGGGGTCGTTGACGCCGTTCAACAATGCAAGAAGGTTCAGGTGCTTCTGCTGACCAAACTCTATCATTATGGCTATTGTGAGCTTGTTCAATCGAAAACAGTTTCTCATCTGTGAAGACAAATGTTTGTCATCGATCACCTGCGGCCTGCTTTAACAGTTCTTTACACCTTTTAAGTCCTGTGCGTTTGTTCTCTGCTGTTAGCTTTTGAGCCTCTTTCATTTTGTAAGGGAGAAGACCAAGCTCTACCATGAAATGTGCGGTTTCTCTGTTGATCTTCATCTCTCTAGCAACCTTTCTCATTGAAATCCTAGGATTTTGTTGAACTCGCTTTTTGATAACTACCCGGTTTCTTGATGTGTTTACTGTGCGCTTCCTTCTTCTTCCTGGCCTGTCACCATCATGTCCGAGTTCTTTAAACCTTTTGATTGCGTATGAAACCGTCTGCTTAGGCACCTTCAATCGTTGAACAATTTCACATTGTTTCATTACTTGCTAATGTAATTCAAGTATGACAGATCGTTTGTTAACCATAATGGTTATCACAACTAACTTACTTACACCTGTTTAGTAGCTTTCTAGAATCAATTACCTATGACAATAACTTTATAACTTTAGTGGTAGTACAGATTTTTGGTTTGAAACTTCGTCCAAGTTATTTCTTGTCACCCTGTATATACAGTAGAGGAAAAGTCTGAACGATGGCTATTATTTCAGTTCTAATTCATTCAAGAAAAAACAAAGTACCGTTTTTTTACAAAACGTTCTTTGTAATTGTATGGTGTTCATAATGGGTCATTTACATTTCAAAATAGCAACACTATATCTTTCCTGATTTCTAAAATTCACAATGCCAAAAAATCTGAAAACATAAATCTCAACAATTTTGAGAGATTAGTTAGTGAAATATAAATTGTTGAAAAATGAACCAATTAATGTTAATGAGAGAAATGTCTATTATTTAGGTGTAACTCGAGCAATAATTTCTTTATTTTACTACTTTTCAATTTATATGCTACTTTGTCCAAACATAACGCGAATATATATTTTGCATGAAAACATTTTCTGGAATATTATTTATTACTTAATAATACGATTATTAAAAATTCACAAAATGAAAATATATTTTTTCGTAATCATTAGATTCCGTATGGTTGCCTCCCCCCCCCCCCGACCAAAAACAAGATAATAAATAATAATAAATAAATAAATAAATTTTTGTTAACTTCTGACCATTAGTTGCAATGTTTTCATCAGCCAGTGTTCCGTGAACATTACAAACTATCTTCGATACAATACTAATATATTAATTTATTGATAGCATCAATGTTTGTAAATATATAGTGCATTTCTTTGAATTTAACGCGGAGTTACAGTGATCAGCGAATTATGAGAACAGAACAACAGCGCCCGTGCATTAAATTCCATGCATTAGTTCTTGAGATAGAGCGGCTACAAAATTTGTATCACACACAAACTAACAGACAGACTTTTTAAAAAAAAATTCAAATCGTGCTCAGGACATATCCCAAAACATGTATATATTGCCATCAAAAAACGAAAAGTCGAAAATTTTCACAATTCCAATACTTTCTTATGTATATAGAAGAAAGTAAAACTGAAAATTCCACAATTTTTAAGGAACCACATTTTAGATTAAAGTTGAAAATATGTTTCCATCCATCCCATGTATGTGAAATTCTAGCAAATCAATTATATATTTATGAATTTCCAAATGAGTATTGTTACTTTAGTCAACAACAAGCAGGGAAGACCGAGCTATGCTCGGTCAAAATTAAATTTGAGTTCAAATATCATGACCCATGACCAAAATGACCCACTAATTGAATTTTCGCGAACATGTGACCTAGCCCAACAGTCTTCTCGTGCTCGAAAACCATTGGATGCAAAATTTAGTGTAAATTGAGCCGCTTTTTAGATCTGGACCCACAATGACCCAGAAATGACCCACTAATCGAATTTTCTCTGACATGTGATCTAGCACAATGATTTTATCCTGCTCAAAACTCGTAGGACACAAAATTTAATCAAAATCGTTAGAGCCGTTTTTAGATAAAATTAGCTTGACCATGACCCAAAATGACCCAAAATGACCCACTAATTGACTTTTCTCGAACATGTGACCTAGCCCAACAGTCTTCTCGTGCCCGAAAACCATTGGATGCAAAATTTAGTGTAAATTGAGCCGCTTTTTAGATCTTGACCCACAATGACCCAGAAATGACCCACTAATGGAATTTTCTCTGACATGTGACCTAGCCCAATGATTTTATCCTGCTCGAAACTCGTAGGACACAAAATTTAATCAAAATCGTTAGAGCCGTTTTTTAGATAAAATTAATTTGACCCGTGTTGACCCAAAAATGACCCACTAATCTAAAGTTCTCGAACATATGACCCAGCCCAATAGTCTTCCCGTGCCCGAAAATGGTCGGATACAAAATTTCTTCAAAATTCGTTGAACCGTTTTTTTAGATACAATTAGCTAGACCATGACCCAAAATGACCCAAAATGACCCACTAATCGAATTTTCTCGAACATGTGACCTAGCCCAATGGTTTTCTGGTGCCCCAAAATTGTAGGATACGAAATTTCGTCAAAATCGTTAGAGCCGTTTTTAAGATAAAATTTGCATATATATATATATATATATATATATATATATATATATATAACCACACACAAGATTTGCTCGTATTAGAATATATGATAACTGTTGCATCATCATTTTAATATGGTTTTAGCCGCAATATCACTCAAAGTTTCAATTGATTTTCTCAATATTGACACATGCCCAGACCCCGAATACATTTTAAATCATATTTAACGTGTTTTTCATGATAGAGCAATAAAAAAGTGTATTTAGAGTGCGGCAAGATGACAAATCGAATTAAAGAAAGAAATATCTGCGGAGCGGCGTCGAAACTTAAATTCCCAGGAGGCAGAGCGATAATTTCGCTTCCTTCCCATATAAATAAAATTGCGAATGTGAATATAAATATAAATTTTATTATTCTAGTTTAGCAAAATGCACATAACAGA
Source organism: Maratus michaelseni (assembly GCA_963931845.1). NCBI lineage: Eukaryota > Metazoa > Arthropoda > Arachnida > Araneae > Salticidae > Maratus > Maratus michaelseni. The sequence goes on from OZ007586.1 coordinate 369,926,901, forward strand.
AAAAGGGAATTTAATAGGAACTTAAACGCATCGACGTTAAATAATTGTTGAATATCGGTTTAAAAAAATAAATAAAATATAGAAGAAACTATAATTGCAAAACATTGCAAAGAGATTAATATAATTTGAAAATGAATTAAGTAACTGTGCAAATTCCTTGCATTTAATTCTTAATAATAGTTAAAGTTTAACGTTTCTTGACTTTATGAAAAATTACAATTGGTTTTTAAAATATTCAAACAGGAAGAGGTTATAAAGGTATATTTATCTCCTTTACATTTGACGGAATTTTCTATGTGAATTCATTTTAAAATGGTCTATACTGCATACATATTTTTTTTATTATTGAATTTCGGATATTAGTCTGTTTAGAAATGTATTAAAATGTTTATTGCATATTCTACATATCTTTATATTGTATTATTAATATAGTGTATTTGTATAGTGTATTATTAATGGAATTTTCAAAAATGCGATGATTAGTAATATTTGCCATTGCAATAATATACATGAATGAGATGGGAAATATATTATATTTCTCCTCTTATGTATTATAAAATATTTTCTGTATGTTCCATATACTGTAATAATATTCTTTTTTATATGGCAATCCATTTAACCCTATATTCAACGCAAATGAAGACGGAAAGTTCTCGGGTTATCACGCAAAGCTTAATTTTATACTATCTAGTTTCGCGATAAAGAAGGTCAATTTTGTTGTTAGAACGGACAATGAAGCAATACATAGATTTTTAAGACGCTGAAATTTTCATGAGCGATTGCATTGCAATGATTATGCTAAGATTAAAATCTGTATCATTGATAATAAAAGCTTGGATGTTTTCAAAATGTCACTAATAAATTAACTACATTTTGTATCTTCATTCAGGATGTATTTATTTGTATAATTCAAAATATAGATGATGTAAAAAGAGAATTAATTAGTAAGTTCAATAACCAAGCTGATCATTGTACTATATTTTTATTAATGGCTTTAGAAAAGGAAATTATAAATTTTGATTACATTATCTTTTATTAATGATGCAAAATATGATATTATAAACACTTTATTGAAGCATATTAACCATCTTTCCATGAATGAAACAAGAACGTAAATCCAAAATGTCAAGAATAATATTTTGAATAATTCATTACACCAAAACTGAAGCGTGAAATATATAGGAGTTTAGTATTTTTTATGATCCTGTTTTCGTTTGGAGTTCCACCAATGTTTGCGGTGTCAGGTGGATAATCAGTCCATTGTCTACGCAAAAATCAGCATTCTTTTTGCCATAGACTTCTTCTGAAAAATAGACTAAGAAACCATATCCAGTCTTTCATAGACAATTAGTCGTTCATCTTTTGAGTTCTGTGCGTAGTGAGAAGGGGGTTTGTGTTTATGTTCTTTTCATAGGATGGTCCCCTTGGAATGATGTGGCCTAGTGAAAGTTGACACCCGCGCGGCGCCATCCCTCAAGCGGGACGACACTCAAATTAGGACTCGGTTCCGGCATGTCCAATCTGCTCTTTGCCAGTGCCGTCTTATTAACTTGTGGCGGGAAAGAGGCCCCTGCGATGACGCCTTTCATAAGCCCCCAATTTTCAAGGGGAACTATCATGCAGAGATATGATATGTAGACATTCATATGTTGAATGAAAAATGATGCTTCATCCTTGAAATAAATAAAAAATGTTAATAATATTAATAGAAAAGATATCGGTTGATAATGTCATACGCTGAGAGCCTTGGGAATAGAATTTCAGTGTTGCGTACATAAAGAAATGACGTCTCTTTGAAAAATAAATTTTATAGGCAAATAAAAATTAGTAACAGAACAGATAAATCCAATTATCTTCCTTGCCAATCCTGCTGGGAAAACTTGAAATAGTTGAAACTCGAAGGACAATTCTATCACAGCATGGTATCGGCTTTAAAAACAAAGTAAACGCCTTAGATTAAATATTTCTAATTTTTTTATTAAAAATAATCAGTAGAAAAATTTTAGAGATGAAGGAGGAGACTAATACTGTAAAATTTCTTCATTATGAGTTAATGAAGAACATTTGATAGTTCTTCATAATATTACACTCAGAAAAAGGAATTGATTAAAACTACAAAACATTTTTGTTGAGTACATTTTGGTTGTTTTAGCAAAATTGGAGTAAAATTGAACCATTTTACTTCAATTAACGAAACAGTTTTGCTGACAATACAAAATTTTTTTTTTGGAATTGCAAAAAAAAAGTGGTTTTCAACAAAAAAAAATTTTTTTGTTGATTCAAACAAAATTTCCATTGACCTATATTTAAACAAAATTTTTGTTTAAATATGGGTCAATAAAAATTATTATTTTTTTTTTTTTTTTGCAATTCCAAAAAAAAATTTTGTATCGTCAGCAAAAATGTTTTGTTAATTGAAGTAAAATGGTTCAATTTTACTCCAATTTTGCTAAAACAACAAAATGTACTCAAAAAATATGTTTTGTAGTTTTAATCAGTTTCTTTTTCTGAGTGTGAAAAAAGTATAAGTCTACCAGTTTTTAGTTTCGCACGGCTATACCATTCGTATTTTTTAAAATTCATCCATTTAGGGATCCATCCAATAGCAATATGACAAAAAGTAATCAATGCTTAACAAAATTATCCTCCTCCCTTCCTGTCTGACTTTCATCCCCACTCTCTTTTAGGTATGAAATAAAATCCATTATTGAAAAAAACTGCATGATCTAATATTGTAAGTCAAACCAAAGAAAGCAAAACTTGAAAGTTCTTGAAAAAAAAAATTAGAACCATTGTTTGAACAGAGAGAAAATAAAGAGTCATAGAAAACTTTTGCCGATATATGAGGTCCTAGCGACCGGAGATTTCAAACAATTGGACAGTGTCATTTCCGCATTTTTGTGGCTCAGAACATACACTAATGGATTTATGTCTCTAGAAGTATTTAAATCCAATGTATACATTGGATTCTTGTGGGGCTAATTGAGAAATCCGGCTCTTTGCAAAGATCCTAGGCTGCTTGCAAAAAGCCAGGCTAACTGGAGAATCAGAATCATGAGGCAAATTTTAATGTTCCCCAACATTACGTAGAAATGATATATTGCTGAATCAAAATATATATATATATATATATATATATAATATGTGTAAGATAAACACTCAGTCGTTGTCTTTCCTGCAGACTTTTTTGTACATCTTTACGTGGGGATGGAAGGGAGGGGGAATTTTTACTTACAAAATAGAAAAAAATAGTTATTAACCTTAATTATCAATCAGGCGCATAAAACAAATCTGTCAAAAAAGCAGTTTTCTTCTTACTTTTTGTAATCCTTTTCATTCAGTAACTCATCCTCTTTACATAATGCTGGAAAAATATTAAAAATATGCCTCATGCTCATATTTCATTATTACAGAAAATTTCTTATATTTTTTCTATAATACTTTTCATTCAGGAATCCATCTTCTGTACATAAATCTGGGGGAAAAATTAAAAATCATCTACCTCTTCTGCAGATTTTATTAATACAGAAATTTTCTTATATATTTTTTATAATTAATTTCATTAGCAACTCTTCTTCTCTGCGTAATGCTGGGAAAACCTTAAAAATCTGCCTCATCTACAGATGTTATTAATACAGATATTTGCATGAATATTTTTTTGTAATAATTTTCATCCAACAACCCATCTTTTCCACAAAACGCATGGAAAGCATTGAAAATCTGCCTCATCTGCAGATTTCATTAATACAGGAATTTTCTTATATATTTTTTTCATTAGCAACCCTTCTTCTCTATATAATGTTGGGGAAAAAATTCAAAATCTGCCTCATCTGCAGATTTTATTCATACAACAATTTTTCTTATATATTTTTTATAATTACTTTCATTGACAAGCCATCTTCTTTGCGTAATGCCGGGAAAACATTAAAAATTTGCCTCATCTACAGATGTCATTAATACAGAAATTTACATAAATATTTTTGGTAATTATTTTCATTCAATAGCCATCTTTTCAATGTAATGCATGGAAAACATTGAAAATCTGCCTCATCTTCAGATTACATTAATACAGAAATTTTCATATATATTTTTTACAATAATTTTCATTCAGCGATCTATCTTCTCTACGTAATACTGGGAAAACATTAAATATCTGCCTCATCTGAAGATTTCATTGATGTAGCACTTTTCTTATATTTTTTTTATAATTATTTTCCTTTAAAATCCCATCTTCTCTACGTAATGCTAAGAAAACATTAAAAATTTGCCTCATCTGCAGATATTAGTCATACTTCTGCACTGGGTGCTAGCGAAAAGTGTTGCATTAAAATAAAAATGAAGTATTCACTAACCTTAGACTCTCAGTTACGTTAAGGACACTTGTCAATAAGACAGTTTTCTTATACACTTTTTATGAGAATTTTAAATTCCTGCTCCCTCTTTTTCATACTAAAATTATGCATAACCGTTCACTACCTTGGACTTTTTGTCATGAGCCTAGATCTTTGTAGAAACAGCTGGTCCTTTTCTAATCAGCCTGAAACTGTGTAGGCTCATTGCAATAAGCCTGAAACAAAATCAGGCTGATTGAGAACAAATGGTCCTTTTTCAATTAGCCCGACGCTATATATACGCTTTGCAATAAGCCTAAAAATATCAGAGTGATGGAGAAGCAAATAGTCATATTCTCATTCCCATTTAGGCTCTTTGCAATAAGGATGAAAAATATCAGACTGATTGGAAAAAAAGAAGACTATTCTCCAATTAGCCTGGCTCTTTGCAAACAGCCTAATAGTGTCTTTGCAAAGAGTCGAATTTCTAAATTACCCTACGACATATACACATCAAATCCCCTAAGTGTGTCTGCATTAAAAATAAAACAGCATTAAACGTGGTGAATTGTTGTCTAGAACCTCCTTTATGTAATGTGTCGTTTCGTCATCTCTGAAAATGGCCACATGAAATTTTGTAATTAGAATAAAATGCTTTTTTTACTTGTTGCCGGTCTGTGCTCATTTATTGTTCGCAACTGCTCTTCTTTGTGTTTGTTGTAAATTACTCGTGTAAAATTGCTACATGTACCAATTGAAAGCCATTTATGATTTTTGACAATGCAGATCACTTCGAAATGCGAAAAATTAGGCATTGCTATCTGAAATTTTATACATTTTGTCACTGTAACAGTAACTCTGAGAACTCGGTTGTTGTTCTCTTAAAATTCCTACATGTCAAATTTCATTCCGAATGCTTGAACGATTCGTTCGAAAGGGTCTAAATTTGGTACAGGTTTTTATGACCACATTTGAAGATAAATACTACAGTCGCAGGATATGCTTCACATCAAAATATAAAATTAGATATTAAAACTGTTTAACATTCGTTGTAAATAATAAAAAAAATTGGAAAACATGTTACTTATAATGTATTAAATTGCTAAATTCCCTTTTTAAGCTCAGAAATGCGTATGACATTCTATTATGAATTTTCAATGATTAAATAAAAGTCATAAATAACCGTCGGCTTTGGAATAAACCCTCGATGAATTTATGTTATTAATAACTTAATTCCCTTTTGATAAAATATCCATTCTCTAAAAATAATCTGAAAATTAAAAATATATATATATTTCAATTTAAAAGAAATTATAGCATTTTATCAAATTTTGCTGAAGATATTTTCCTGACATCAAAGTTTTAGGCAAAAATGACACAATTTTCAGATTTTTTCTATAGCTTTTTTTAGTATTGTATTTGCATCTTTCCGAACAATTTGATTTTAGCAAAAAATTTAATTGAACTTTTGGTTTATTATTTGTACTGGTTAAAGTATAACTCTTCCTAAAAATAACAATTACAAAAGGAAAAAAATACGCGTTTTTTCGAAGGCGCGAATACTTCTTCATTCTGGAATAGCAACAAAATTTGAAACTACTCTTTGGTCTTGCTGCTTCTATCATAGCAGCAGCTTGACATTACTACAGACTGAAGAAAAAAGATTCATATCTGTGTATATTGTTTTTAAAAGTATTATATCTAAACATGTGTGCTTTGCGCCAATGTTTATATATATATATTTTTTTTTACTGTACCATTCATTAACCCGTTTGGTACCAGCGTGGAGAAAATTTTCCACTGTGCCCACGCAGCTGAGTGCGGTGTAACGTTCTATGCTAGTTTTAAATATAAAGTCTAATACATAACAAAATTATATACAATTGATTTTTCATTGAAATACTTTTACTTTTGTATGTCATATTTTTTAGCATTCTTTATTAGTGCGGAAAAAACTAAATGTAATTCAGATAAAGGCACTCTCAGCCTGTTAGAAAGAAGCATCGATGGGCGCAGGAGAGACATTTCAAGCGTTGTGCATAGGAAACGCTCAGAGCGAAGACTTAAAAAAAAAGCTAACCATTAATGGTATTTTCTTTTTCATCAATACAAGCAAAGAAATAAAATGTTTTTATTTTTTTTATATATGCACTATGCGTTAGGATTTTGTATTGAATTACTTTGACATATTATATAACAAAGGACAATTATATACATTCATAAACAAAAATCTATTAACTTTTTGAATTCATTGTAATAAGAATATTTAAAAATGCTATAAGATATTTCATACCATTTCACCCACTGCAGTGAAAGTATAACATTTATTCACTAATAACTTACATGCTCTTCTTTTCCTTTCAGGTTTAACTAATTTGAAATCATAGCTAAAACTAGACTAAGCTTTGAGAAACGAGAATGTATCCTAAAATGTTACTGCTGTCGGAAGACAGAAGACAGAAACAATTAAGAGAGAGTTTCAAACAGACCCCCCTACACGACTTAGAAACGCTAAGCATTAGAGATAAGTTTGAGACAGATGGAACATTTCAAAATGTTCACAAGTAACGTTCCGGAGGACTGCGGTCCTCAACAAACTCCGCAAATGAAGAAATGTTGGCAGAAACTTATGGCTAAAATTCAAAGAAATCTGTTCGGCAAGCGTCACGTGAGGTAAAAAATTCAAAATTAAGTGTCCATCACATTTTAAATATAAAATGGAAAGGGTACAGTCAGTATAAACAAATCGAAACACGCCATAATATTTAATCGTAAAATTGTCCGAAAGAAACTATAATACCCATTAAATTAAGAATTATGTCGTCCATTTAAAAAATAAGTTGAGGGAGCCATTTTCATATTGAAATTGTACCAAACTCTAAAACTTTCAATGTGTAAGCACAATTTTGACACCACATTTGGAATTTTTGGTATATTTTACCACGGGATACCAAACGGAAAATCGTTCGGTCAAATAGTTTAAGAATTATGAAGTATCATGTTGTGATATATTTGCTTTCAACCTCCCCTTCCTTTTATTCCTGCACTGTTAAAAATTTGCTTAAACTGTCCAGTCATTTGACCGTTTTTGTAGAAAACGGTTACATAACCGTAAGTTAACTCTATTCTGACCATAATATAAGCAATAATATGGTCAGAATAGCGCTAAATTACGGTTATGTAACCGTTTTCTATAAAAACGGTCAAATGACCGGACAGTTTGCTGCAAATTTTTAACAGTGTGTTTAAGTATTTTATTTCCCATTTTTTATAGTTTTCATTTATTTTATTCACCTATCTGGTCATCATCATCATCTATCAACCATAAAGTTTGCAACTTATAATGTTAACTCTTAACTGCTGTGACAGAAATTTTTAATTTACCTGCGGATACCAAATTTAAAGTTATTTGGTCAAGTAGTTTACGAAATATCTAGTTTTAAAATTTGGAACTCCTAATGTTAAATTCATTTTTAATCGTTGCAAAACAATTTGCAATGCGGATATAGCTTTTTACGCATAACTCAAAAACGACTTGGCGGAACAAGCTGCAATTTTGTTTTCACATATTTGAAATTTCTAAAAATCAATTTCTGTTAAAAAATTCATGGTTACAATTCATATATTATCCAAAAATCAATTTCGAAAACATTTTTAAAATTAATTTTCGAAAAAAATATGAATTATTTTAAATACATTACCTATACATTATTTTAAACAGAAATAAATTTCTATTAGCTTCAAATATGCGAATCTAAAATAAATATCATTCCGCCAAGTAGTTTTTGAGTTATGCTTACAAAACTATCCCCATTGCAATCTGTTTTGGGGAACGATTAAAAATTAATTTAACATTAGAAATTCCAAACTGCATAATTCCTAAACTACTTAATTGAATGATTTCCTGTTTGGTAGCCGAAGGTAAAATTTACCGAGAAATCCAAATATGATATCAAAATTACATTTGTGTTGAAAATTTTAAAGACTGTTACAATTTATGTATGGGAAACGAATCCCAAGTAAAATTTAAGTATAGCATTAATTATTACGTGTTCTTACTAATCGATTGGTAAAAGTTACATTTGTATACGGTGATTTGTGGCAGAGTTAGTAGGGGGAGGTGGGCTTTTTTCTTTTCTAGACTGTACATATTGTACCTTAATAAACATAGATACATAGATTTTGAGAAACTTTCGAAGAAAGAATTTCTTTCAGTCCAGTTTTATTTTTTAATAACTATTCCCTTTCATCTGAGACCGAATAAAAAAGCCCATTTTATTAGATTATAAATCGTAGAAACCCACAAGAAAATTTTTGTCGTTATTTGTATTTTTTTTATTTTTTTATTTTTTGACTGCGGGATTATCTATTGCCTGAAATATATAAAATATTCATATAAAACAAGACCTCTTCCAAAGCAAGTCTATACTCTAATTTTATACCTGTCTATAATTTAACGACACGTGTCATTTCATAAGCAATGGAAACTTTAAAATGCTAAACAATAGTTAAAATTTGAGTAAACTTTGAAAAAAAAACTTATTTGGAAGAAACGGTTTTTTATACACTATTGTATTATACTTATTATTATTTTGAATTTACACATTCTAAAAGTTTTCAACCATCCTGTTTAGTGTATATTTTGATTTAAAATACATTTTAAAAAAATATTTGGTTTAAAATAATTTACTAAAACCTTTCTCTTGTATCAATTAAAAATATTTACTAAAGTATATATTTCTTCTATTAGTTAAAAGTCTGCATCTTTTTCTTTTCCGACTGAAAATAAAGTGATTTGGAAGTAAACAAAACCACAAAGTTTGGATGATATTTCAGCGACATTTTCTCTATGAAAAACTCCCTTCGGAATGTTTAAGGCGATGACAATAGACTATCAAAAGGTTCGTGCAAATGGAATCTGGAATGTCTCTAGATTAGACAATGTTGTAACTGAGTGCATCAAAAGAATTTTCTAAGAGCATTGTACCTACCTACCTTCTTAATCGTTAGGAAGATCGTGTTTCATTTGTAAATTGCCAACTATTTTTTCAACAACGGGACGAAGAAAGATCCTTTCTTGTGGATTTGGGTCTGCAATATCTGGCTTCTCATCCATTCTGTCATTGTTATTCTTTTGTTTTCTTTTTTATGTTGTCGGCTTCCGTTCAATTTATATTTAAACACCATCATTAATTATAGTGCTTTTTTAAGATTCTCTTCTATATCACGATGTTATGTCACGTTTATGATACTTGATAATTGATTTCATTTTAATGTTGAGCCAGTATTTTAAGATTGATTCTAATTATGTCTAGATTCTAATTATGAATTACTGTTCAACACTGAAATGAAACTATGAATTTTTAGGTAAGTACAGAGGGTTTTTTTTTTTTTTTTTTTTTTTTTTTTTTTTGCGTGTGCCATTAATTTGAAATTTTTAATATTTAATTTATAAAGTAATGACAGTTTTATCAGCAATCAGCAAAAGATTTCAACACAAACGTAGTACTTCTAAAATATTTAACAGTTATTTCATATATTTTAACATAGTTTAAAGCCAAATATATAGCTCTATTTCAAAACTTTTGTATAATATACGCATCTTCTATAATATACATTAGTGTAACAAGCACAACAATCATACGAGAGCAGATTTTTGGTACTTTTTTTGAAATTACTGAACTTTTTTAATACCTCTTCAAAACCTTCGTTACCTCTTCATTTTTTTTATTAAATTAAAAAAATTAAAAAACTATAGTAAGCAGCATCAAACTAAAACTATTTTCATAAAGTTCCTAAAATTATAAGATTTATTTATCTTATTTAAAAACTTTAATATAAGTTATATGTTTTACATAAGATTTTTTTTCATTTTTAAAGACTTAATTAAAGGAAAATGGCACAGAAAATAGAATTTCTTAGCTTGAATAATTTTGCTTTAAGGCTGTTCTCAAATCCAAACTGGCTACTTTATAACATATTTTTTAATTCATTTTTGTTCGTAAACGCATGAAATTGGCAGGTGTTCTCATTCAGAAACTTTGTAATCGAAAGACGTTTCCCCTTTTTTGGTAAAGACAGATGATCTTTCAGAACAGACTGTCAAAGTCGACGTTTTAAACCGAATTCCAGACGGCGCGTGGCACAGCACGAAAACGGGGTGAACGTGTCGTCACGATACACGAATCGGTTATAACTCGGTGAGTAATTTATTTATCAAAAAAATGGAAAATTCATTTCGATTCCAAATTGCTTCCACAGTCAGGCCTGCCAATTTTAGGCCTTTGCGTTTAAAATTGAGTCAGAAAGTGCGTCAGAAAGTTTCGAGTTGTTCAGCAGGTCATTTCAAAACCACCTTAAAGTGCACGAAATTTTTGCACCTTTAATAAAATAATGCAAGAAGTCAAAATATTACAGTTTTTCGTACTTATAATGTTCAAGGATTTTATTATTCTAAATGTTTACTTTATTTGACTAATTTAGTAAAATTACATGCTTGTGAAGCATTGTTAAATTTTTTCTTAAAATAATGATTCGTTGGCCATATATTTAAACTCAGATTGCACCATTTATCTAGAAAATGGTAGAAATCCCATTAATTTACAAAGATTTCATTAGACCAGTGAAAAAAAAAATATCGGTAAGCAATTTCCATTTAATCTAATGGTAAAATTTCCATAATTTTATATAGTATATCCGGACTAATGAAAGCATTTGATAATATGGTTAAGTAACCGTTATCTATAAATGCTGTTGAATGATTAGACAGTCTGTGCTATGATAAATTGTAAAACGGCTGTCTTCTTACACTGTTAAAAATTTGCAGCAGACTGTCCAGTCATTCGACCGTTTTTATAGAAAACGGCTACATAACCGTAATTTAACTCTATTCTGACCATAATATGGGCAATAATATGGTCAGAAATTACGGTTATGTAATCGCTTTGTAAAAAAACGGTCGAATGACTGGTTAGTTTGTTGCAATTTTTTAACAGTGCACAGTGAAATTTTTCATAGTGTAGTTTGCAACAAAATAAAAGTTTGTAATCATTTTTCAAAGCAAGTTTTGCTAATAAGTTAATAAATTTATGAAAGTCAGCCATTTGTTGCCATTTTGTTATAAATAAATTTGTATAAAGCATGGCGTAGATTTTCTTTAAATGTCCCATGATTGGGACATCGTGTGACGCAAAATATTATCCCAATTTTTATTACTGGCGTTAAGAGCCTACATCAGTCATGCGAAAAAACGCGCAAGCTAATGTTAAGTCTAAGGGAAGGTTCTTGTGCGATTTCCCGCTCGCATCTTAATATTTTTAAATGATGTGTTTTGCATAGGATAGCTGAGGTCAATCTCCAACATTGTTAGTTTTTACTTTTTCGATTTTGGTTCCAGTTATTTTATAAAAGGGTACTTTCACTTTCAGAACTGGTTCCAAAATTAAAAATGCCCGCTTATAAAAAAAAAACTGCAACAAAAATCTAAAAAGTAAAAACTAACAACTTTGGAGATTGAACTCAGCTATCCTATGCAAAAAAAACATTTAAAAATATTAAAATACGAGCGAGAAATCGCGCAAAAACCTTCCCATAGACTTAACATTAGCTTGAGCGTTTCTTCTGTTAAAATTCTCTTCCGCAAAAATTAAAACAAGAACTAAAAATCATGCGTCAAGCATAGATTATGTAACACTTTCCAACGCTTCCAAAGTAATTTTACAAATCATACGGTTTAATAAACTGAAAGATAACATCTAAGTAAACAATTTGGAAAACGCATAACATATTTAAAAACGTAATTTCAGGAATTTCCAACATATACAATATTCGGTTAAAGATCCGAATTTTTTTATTCAGCCCTGTATATGATCTATAGATTTGTATATATACAACATAGGATGCTAAATTTTAGTTTAGTTAGGAAACGCGTAGCACAGTTTAAAATTCTCCTTCAGGAGTTTCTGTCAATAAACGGAAATGTGTTCGCGAACTTTTGTGCTGCCCTGTGTATGATCTACAGAATTTATACACACCAAATAATAGACAAAAAGTGAGTTAAATTTAAAATCGCGTTCAGCAACTTAAAACGCACTTCCAGGAATTATTGTTAACAGACAGTAGAGAATTATTTTGTGTGTCCCTGTAAATGAACGATGACTGCTATACACACAATATTCTGTAGTAAGCCTCTTGTAATGCACCTTAGTGATACATAAATTTCAATGCGTTTAAAATAGTGAAACATTATTTAAATAAACCGCAGACGATTTTCTCCATAGACGTAATGTAACCGAATTCTTTTGACTGTCCCTGTAAAGTAACTATAAGTGCTATGCACACCCTATTCCATATTAAGCTTCTTGTAATGCACCTTAGTGACATATATCAATTACAATGTGTTTGAAATTGTGTAACATCATTAAAATAAACCGCAAATGATTTTTCCCCATAGACCGTAATGTAACGGAATTCTTTTGAGTGTCCCTGTAAAAAAACTATAAGTGCTACACACTTCAGTTGAAATAGGCAACATGCTATAGATAACGACAATGACATATAAAAATTGCAAGGCAATCCGAGCATATTTACGGGAGTTATAGCACGGACAGACGGCAGACGGCAGACGGCCAGACAAACCGAAGTCATAAACACTTTTCAACTAGGTTGGAAAGTGTTAAAAAAACTGTCATCCGTGCAAATGCTCTTAAAAACTGACATTCTTCTAGACAGAATAATTGTCGATACAATAAGAGAATAAAACAAAACAAATACTGCTTAATGAAGTAGCATCCATAAAGATTAAAAAAATGTCGTATTATTGATCATTTGAATAGGTTATTTCAATAGTTTATACATGAAAAATGTCATATTATTGACAGGGCCTGATTATCGAATAGGCACATGGAGCACGAGCTTCTCTTCTAAAATTTAAGAGGGCCCCCAAAATATTATAATTAATATAATAATAATAAATAATAAATATTTTATAATATTTATTTGCTCTTTTATTTTAAGTATATCCTCATATATTATATTCAACATATATTATAATATGAGCAAATCTTGTGTGTCTGTGTGTGTGTATAAATGCAAATTTTATCTTAAAGACGGCTCAAACGATTTTGACAAAATGTAGTATCCTACCGTTTTCGGGCACGAGAATACCATAGGGCTAGGTCACGTGTCCGATAAAATTCGATTAGTGGGTCATTTCGAGTCACTACGGATCAGGGTAAAGCTAATTTTATCTAAAAAACGGTTCAAGCGATTTTGACTAAATTTTGTAGCCGACTGTTTTCGGGCATGAGAAGACATGTTCGATGAATTGGATTAGTGTGTCATTTTGGGGTCACTACGGTTCAAGCTAATTTTATGTAAAAAACGGCTCTAACAATTTTGACTAAATTTTGTATCTTACCGTTTTGGATTACGAGAAAACCATTAGGCTAGGTCACATGTTCGAGAAAATTCGATTAATGGGTCATTTTGGGGTAACTACGGTTCAAGCTAATTTTAGCTAAAAAATAACTCTAACGATTTGGACCAAATTGTGTATCCTATTGTTTTCGGGCAAGAAAAGACCATTGGGCTAGGTCACATGTTCGAGAAAATTCAATTAGTGGGTTATTTGGGGTCACTATGGTTCAGGGTCAAGCTAAGTTTATGTAAAAAACTTCTGAAACGATTTTGATTATTTTTTTAATCCTACCGTTTTCAGGTACGAGAAGACCATAGGGCTAGGTCACATGTTCCAGAAAATTTTATTAGTGGGTCATTTTGAGTCACTATGGGTCAGAGTCAAACTTATTTTATGTAAAAAAAGGCTGAAACGATTTTGACTACATTTTTTATCTTAACGTTTTCGGGTGCAAGAAGACCTTTGTTCGCAAAAACTTTGAAAACGTGAATTTTGTTCACATGTTCGCAAAAAATTCGATTAGTGGGTCATTTTGGGGTCACTACGTGTCAATGCATTTCAATGTGAATGAAGGTTGAAAAAGTTATTAAGTTGTTGAAAGGATGGCAGCAAACGAAGTCGAAAAGTTGGCAAACTTTCGCCAAATATGGTAAAATGTTGGCGACATTGGCGAGGTTTGGCAAGAATGACTTTCAAGATTACCAATGCCAAAATACGAACTTAGCACCAAATGAAAAAATGTCGCCCAGTTTGCGACTTTTCGCCAAATTTTGGCGACATTTGGGAAAAATTGGCTTTTAGAATATGAAGAAATTTTCTAGAAATTCCCAATAGGAGCCGAGACATGATTCAACCAATCAGTATCCATAGAACGTTCTCGAAAACAAAATTCAACCAATCAGGGTACATAGAACTGAATTTTATACGTTGTATAAGAATTCATTGTCTTTTTGAGTTGAACACAAAGCTAATTTTAACTGAGCATAGCTTGGTCTTCCCGCTGGTATGCACTGATATAATGTAAAATAGTTCGCAAAAGTCTATAATTTTCAAATGTTATATTTTTTAAATGATGACTTTTGCACCAAAAATGTTGATTTTTTTCAAATATTTTATTTGGCTTTGGCTCAAACTGTTACACTTGGTGACAATGATCTTGATATAATGGAAAAGTAAAAAAAAAAAAAAAAAAAAAAAACTAGTTTTGGCATGTATTTCTGGCGTTGTAAAATCTTGATTTACAATGAAAACCAATGGATGCAGTTAGAGGTTTTTCGCGATTTCCGAAATTTTGATTTCCTGGATAAGGCGAATTTTGGAACTCATGTCCTCATGTAGAGAACACACACACATAAAAAAAAAAGCTGTTTAATGAAATGTGATTAAGCGGCTCATGGAAATAATATTTCAAGTATTAATAATTTTCTATGCACGTGTATTTTAAAAACTTGGACAAAACCGGGCCCGAAATGATACTGTACTTCCCATAACTTCAAAATTTAATCTAGTCCTGATTATTGATCATTTGAATTGGTTATTTCAAAAATGCTATTTTGTGTATCAACCCATTGTAACGTTAAAATAAGTTTTATATAGATTGGTAGTAGAAAATAGTGCTCATACCGGAAATTTTGTAAAGAAAAAACATGGATGCTTCCAATTAGTTGTGATCAGGCTTAAAATTATAGTGACTGTTGTACAAATAAGTGTTTCGCTCATTTTCGTAAAATCGCCCACATACAATGTGATAAGTGATTTAAAAAAACCATACTTTGTAACGCTAAGAAAGAAAGCCATTCATGTTCCATAACAAATAGCATTTCGTTCGGATTCCTAAACTAAAATTAATGGTATTTTTGAACTCTAAAGACATAAATTTTGCCCTGAATATCATTTACTAGAGGCCATCTATTTAGAGCTGCATAAAGCAATACTATTCGTCAGAAAAGTAAAACTTTGGCCCTCTTACTGAAGTGATGTGACGTTTGGTATCTGAAGATAAAATTTACCAAAAATTCCAAATCTGCTGTCAAAATTGCGTGTTCGTATTGAAAATTTTAAAGTTTGGTAAATTTTCTGTATGAAGCCTTCCCTAAGCTTATTTTTTAACACAAATTGACATAATTTCCAATCGAATGGCTATTTTCGTGTTTCTATGCGACTTTTTAGAATTGGAGTGACCAACGTTCGGATATATTGTAGTACTGCAACTTGTACAAGTTCATATTTATGAATTTTAATAATTAACACAATAAAAGCAATTTAATCTAAAATGTGCATGCACATTATGTTTGAGTTTTAAAAAGTGTCACACAAAGTAAAAACCAATGAAATACCTAAATTGTTCTGTTGTATCTACCTAAATAACCAATTTTTTTTAAACATTAGTTGGTACAGTTTTCAATACTTTGTATTTCACGAACCATTATTTCGAAAAGGATGGAAATATGTATTTTCACTGGGTTTCTACAAGCTAAATAGGAATAGGTAATAAAAGGCCGGGGGAAAAGTCCCTAGCTACGCCGCCGACAGCTATCTAGTGAAATTTATTGGAAATGTTTTAAAAGACAACATTGTTAGAATGTAGGGGCGATGCAATTCAAACTGATACACAACTGTTTTCTTTAAAAAATACTCACTTAAACGGTACTCGATGCAATGATAAAACGTACTCCAGAAAAGGTTAAGATAGTCTGGCAATCTTTTATTGGCGGTTAAGATAGTAAGGCGTTTCTCAGTTACAGACATTGTTGTTATTATTAGCAATCGAACTCGGAATGCACGCGTAGCATATGAGAATCTAATTTTTTTACGAAGGAATACTAAAAGTAACTAAAATACTTTCTATACAATTACATTGAAATATACCTATTTATTTATGTATGCTGCGCCCTCGTGTAACACGCGCACTCCTAGTTTTAATAAATTACTTGGAGAAAAAGTGAGAGAAAAAGTTTAAAACAGATTTTATTCTATTAAAATGTAGCGATCATAATAAATAGTGCACAATATTAACAAAATATTACTTCAACATTTGTATATTTAAATAGAAAAGTCGTCCAACGATCATATAAATAGTGTGTGTTGGTGTGTTGGTATTTTTGTTACGGTCGATTATCTGGACAAGGGGGATTGCCCTCTGTGAGGGTCTTTCTAAGGTAACCCAACCTGTAATTACGCAAGGTTCAAAAGAAAAAAACATAAATTCTAAACAGTTAAGCCGATGAGAGGTGGCCGACGACATGGGTTCGAGTCCATCATCTCCCGTCTACGGCTTTGAGAGTAAAACATTTCAGCCGCTGGCGCTGGTAGGACCATATAAACAAAAGCCAATTATGAAGAAAAAGGTTTGAATGCTCTATACATAAACCTGAAGTTCAATGGTACCAACAATTAGGAAACAAAATAGTAAAATAATAATAAAAAATAATAATATCTCTAAAATTAAATAAATTTTTTATACTTGCATTAATTTTCACCATCGCTGTCGCTTTCTCTTACTGAAGTTATTGATCCATCTCCGGAAGCTAGCAGATCTTCACTGCCACCAAGAGCATTGGAAATGCAGCAGTTAAAAAAATGGTGATCAGATAATCTGGAATCATATTCCAAACCATTCACAGATTAAATCAGCACATTGCCCGCCGTTGATGTTTCGTGAACAACACTTGCCATTCACTCCGTGTACAGTTTTAAGGTTGTTCTTGTATCGAAGGTTGATCGTTGATGCATATTTATAGCAGATGCAGCAAATATCTGCAAGACCCTGCACTGTAAAAAAAAAAAAAAAATGGGTCGATATACTAAAAAAATTTAGTTTGTCTCATTGATCCTTGCAATTACTAAAAAATTTTTTGTATTCTTACTCAGTTACAAGAAAATCTGTAAGAATTACTAGAAAACAGCTAGTAACGATTTCGGTTTATAATACTGGTTGCTAAAAAATTCTGTGGAATACAAATCTACTAAAAAATTTTTAGTAACATCAGGAATTCTTTTTTCAGTGTGGAATTACTAAAAGATCACAGCTTATCTCACACAGGCTACTCTTTTGTTTTTCATTTATGTGGCCGCCGAACTTGTACAACACGGGCATGTTGGGCAGTCATAGTAGAGCACCAGCGCGATGTCCCCAGACAGCCAGTCGATAACTCAGTCACTGTCCATCCAACCTTTTCTTGCATTCGAGCAATTATCCAACATGGAAACATATTATTGGCAGACAGTTCCTTTTAAAAATAACATAAGGTGACAATTGCTTACCATCAGCCAAAATGACTAGCATTACCGTGCATCTTTGTTTTTCACTCCCACTTGTCAGTATCTAAACACTATTTTCCTTTTCTTTTCAAGTGTTACATCTAAAGGAATGTCAAAATAAATTGTTGTTTGGTCAACATTACCGATTTGACCCGTCAAATATGATTATTCTTTCTTCAACCTGATTAAACATTTTAAAATACAATTTTTACCTAATAAAAATTTTAAATTACAGGGAATCAAAAGAACTAATAGGATAAATATGACATAAATATGCTACAATCTAACTTATTCGAAAGTGTATTTGGATATGTGTTTGTTGAATTATGGCATGCCTATGCATGGGCCGTCACTCACAAATATTGGGTAGGGAATAATTCCGTCACAGATTTTGCAATTCCATGTTCACCTGTGAAAAATTTTGAAAAACGGATCACTGATTGCCATTTTCAAAATTCGGCTTTCACCGCCTTCATACCTGTAAAATGGCGTCTGATGCCGAAGCACCCCATTTTGAGTTTTTTCCCTCAGTTTTAAATTTTTTTACGAAGACAATAAAATTTACTAATTTTTTTTAAATATTGCTTTAAAAAATACTTAGCCTTTAAGAAAACTGTTTTTGAAAACCTAATACGTTGGCAACGGACGTCAATATTCTGATGGTGGAAACCGAATTCTGAAGGATGTGGATGTACAAGCAATCAGTAATCCTGTTTTCAAATTTCCTCATAGATTAACAGAAGAGGTTTATATTTTGCAAGATTCGCTATAGCGTCCCCTTAACTCGTTTGGGTCTGGCGTCCTACTAATAGGACATGTCTTTATCGTGACTCTTAAGAACTATTTTTGTTATTACCTGCATGTAGTAATGATATTATATGTATAAACCGTATGTATGATAGCATATAGGGACATTTATTATTACCATTTATGTTTCAACATTTAGTTATAGAAAAAAAAAAAAAAAAGATGTTCGCTTACACATCTGCACCGTTGGTCTTTTGTTCCATTCATATGTTTCACTCTTTAAATTTAAACTAGGGACTACTTTTCCAAACGAATAATTTATGATAAAAAAATTAAAAATACTATATCAATGTTGTTACATCTGTTTAATCCTGCTGTAATACAACATTTTACAAACGTCTTCAAAAAAATTTTCTTGGAATAGTCTCATAATTAGTACGCAAAATAACTGTGTTTGTTACAACACAGTAAAATGTCATAAATTTCAGCAAACTTTATCGTTTGTTATTTAAATAGCTACTTTTAATTTTTTTTAACGAAAAATTAACTTTCCCAAAAAATTTTAAAAAAAATTGTCCCGAAAGGGTTAAGATAAAAACTTTTAGACGCATCTGGTATATATTAATATTATTTTGAGTAAAATTGTTCAAAATTAAGCAAAATCAGACTGACCCACGTCGAATCTAATCCAGAAAAAATATTCTTATTTCAGCGTCTTAGATCTGCGTCATCGTTAAGACTAACACTACACTGCGCAGTGATGTATATATGAATCAATTAAAATGTAACCTTCAATAAAATAATTCAGTTCACGGCTGCTATTATATTTAAATAAAAATATTCGCCTTATGTAATCACATATGCTATTAAATAAGACGAAGAATTATTCTTTCAAATTTGTGATATCAAACCCTATATATGCGTATAAAAAGACATCCAAAAGAAAAATTCGTGCAGTGTACGGTTAAAAATGCAATGATCTAGGACGAATAAAAAAAAAATTATACGTAAATTATTAAACTGATTTAGTTGATACAACTTTGGATTATCTCGAATTAAAGTTTATTAGCAAAATTTCAATTTGGGAAAGAGATTTTAAAAGAAATTTTTCCCACTATTCGCGCATTATAGTGCGTTTTCAACTTAATTTATGTAGGGTAATATCGGATCTATGTAAGTGTGAAAAAGGTGTGAAGAAAAAAGAAGCAATTGAACAAAGAGTTACTATTTAAAATTTTGGACCGAGTATTGATTAGAGCTGGTTTTTTTTAACATTATATAGACAGAATGTAGTGCAGAATGCAATTGGACAAATTTGAGTTTTTTACACTCTAAACAATAACTTTTCATATATCTCTAAAAGTTTATAAGAACTGCCATAAACTAGATTTATTTCAAAAACCTATAATATGTAAATTTCTTTGATTCTCTGTTAATTTTAGATACTATTGCCTTTTCATTCTGCACAATATTTTTGCTTCTAACTCTTGAAACTTCTTAAATTAAAATTTCTGTATAATTATTCTTTAATCTTTCTGGATAGTTTAAATTTAGTTTCTATGATTGTTAAAACTGACAGTTGAAATATAAATACTGGATTTGTTAATTTTCATGAAACTTGATATTAATGTTTTATTTAGAACAAGTGTAGTTGCTTATGAATATCACTATAATTAATTTCATTTGTGTTTAAAATATCTTGCTGCTCGATTTAGAAATGAATTGTTATTGATATCAACTCATACACATCTTAGCAATTTTGTAAATAACTATTTGTCTTTAAATATTCATGATATGCAAAAATATGTTATATTTTGCAACCATTGGTAGAAAAATTGTAATTCAATCTTTATTTATTTATTTATTGGTAAATACTGTGTAAATGCTTATTAACTACTGATTTTCTAATATAATTTATATCAGAATATCGAAATCTAACATCAAGATCTATGTGCAACTTACAATTTCGCTCGCCCAGCCATAGGCGAATTGGGCAGCGCATGTGATTATTATTGTATATATCTTAATTTTGCATAATATTGTATATATCTTTACATTCAATTTAATTTCGTCATCGGAACGAAGACCAAACGTTTACCTGTCGGACTCTCTCGGGGATCTGGCGGGGTCGGCTTGGGAGGTCTTCCTTTCCCCATTGCTTCGTGGGTCCGGTTTTCTGGCTGTGGTCCGGTGAGTGGCAGAAATTTTTTTTGCTGTCGTGGACTTTGGGAGCCTATACCTCACCGTTGGCTGTCCACGAGTGGGTGATTTCTGTAAATTTCTGTGTGTGCATATCATAGATTTAATAAATTAATTTTAAAAAAAATGAATGTACTTAAGACATATTTTTCTAAATGTTTATGTCAAATAATTCCAAACAATTAGTAGCTAGACATGTAAAAAAAAAATCGCAATTAAAATAGCTAAAATATTTTCTGGATTTCTTCATCCTTAAGTGAATTACGTAAAACAAAACTATGAAAAATGCAATAATACAAATAGAAAATTAAATGTTATAAAATAATAAATCCACAATTAAACACGATTCATATATCTTTCTAGAACTGTTCGAAATAAAGACACCCATTATGTTTCTAAAAAAATTATACTCCTTAGAAAATGCAGTTATTCAATTTTAGTGCGCTAAACCAGTATTAAATATTAAAATAACTGATTTTAGTTGTAAATTCGTTGCACTCATTCTGTTTTCATTTATGAAATTCAACTCTAGAAATCATTGCCTTTTCATCTTGAGTAGGAAGGCGATTAATTACTACGTTGATTGAGGCGACAATTTGGCTATCGTTAAATGCGCAATTGGCGATGAAAAGAAACTACAAAGAGGATTTTTTCTCTTTGTGTGGCTATTCATTGTGCGACATCTTTTGTTTTCTGCGTACTAATGGAACAATCAAGTTAGATCAAATTGCCTTGAAGCGGAACAGGTAAAAACGTTCGGCCACTTTAGTAGCAATCAGCCACGTCATGTGTACCTGCAAGAGTTGATATCGGAGAAGACCTTATCTCATGCCAAGTATTCCTTGGCGTCATCAAAGACAGCTTCAGCACACTCATTTCTCTGTCTCACTTTAGATTCCAATTGCAGTTTTTTTTTTTCAGCCCTTTGCCCCATCAAGTTGTTATTGCGCCTTTGCCAAACCTACAGGCAGGTAACTAATCTTAAAAACTTTGCCACACCTCGGAGATTGACGCTCAACTTTTTTAACAAATAAACCATTCATCGGAGTTTATTTTTTTAATTGTATTGAAACTAATTTGTCATTGTGTTGCAATAGCATTCAACGCACAAGGATGTCCATATAGTTATCGTCTGGAGAAAATAATGGTTTAAAATGTCACAAAAAATAAACTATAGGAGCTAAGTGATCCAAAGTGAGAATTAAGAAATTAAAATTTCGTAAAATTTCAACAAACGAAGAATTTAATAGCGTATTGAGGTTTCCAGAATACAGAAACTAAACCTACATTTGGGGAGTATAGTTTTTGCGAGGAGACGAGCAGAGCCTGAACTCAAGGCCAAGCTCAATCTGGGTTATAAATTTTCGCTTTTTAGCATTAAAATTAAAAATACATTAATTTTGTTTTGAGGAGAATCATAATGAAGAACTACAACTTAAACTTTTTTTTCTTATTATTGGCATTATTTATTGCCAGAATTATGTTTAATATCTTATTTTCCTATATCATATTAGATAAAAGATTTCTATCTAGCTGTAATTTTGCTGCAAAGTTGATTAAAATAGGTATATGAAAAACAATAGATCCCAATTTATAACCACAAGTTAGTTATATTTTTCCAAACTTGGCACTTTTAGAAAAACATATGTAAAAACAGATAAATGTGTAAGGGGCCCCAAAAACATCAATCGAGCCTAGGGTCCTTAGGGGGGATGTATTAAGACAGTCTTGCATTTGAATTTTTCATATTCAACTCGTCTAGATACCCGAAATTTAGCTTGATTTCCTGAAAAAGCTACAAACGAGCTACAGTACTGAAAAAAAACGCACCATCCTATGCCAACTAGTTGCAAAGAGATGCAAGAGGTTCCGTTCGACTGGAAATTGTATCTATTTTCTGAATATGAATGCAGTTTTTGAAATATGGTGTCGTCTACCTATTAAGAATTGCACTATCTTTAATTTTTCAAATGGAAACACCCACTTTTGGTACTTTATTTGAGTCCCTTAGATTAAAGCAGAAGTAGTTTATATAATTTTTCTCAAATCGTCATAAGATTATAAAAGAAAAAGAACTAGGAGCTTATCAATAAATTTTGTAAAATTGAATTACGATCTTAAAATGAAAAGTGCTTGAAAGACACCATTAGTTACCAGAAAAAATTATACACAATTTGTCATATAAAATTAACTCACTTTATATGAAAGAAAATTCTATAATTTTTTTCACTTATTTTCTAAGATTTCCTTTTATGTGTATGATAACAGGAGACGTTCTCTTTAGACCGTCGTAAAGTAAAATTTATCTGTATCTCGAAAACTATTTATTGAAATGAGCTGTAAACTTACACACCCATGTTTTTGGCAATTGCCGTTCGCTTTATGTAAAAATTACTGTAGATCATAATTCATATTTCCTTAATATGGATTTATTAATAATTTTCATTATAAAAAATATGTTTTTTGTATCGAAAAAATTCCTGAAATATGTTTGGGTCTATTCATTATATCTTATTTAAAAAAAATCAATCGGATGATTTTTCGGGAAGATATAAATTTACGTTTGGCCCGCGGATTTGCTTGGAACTTTGAACTCACATGGAACTTTGACCTCTTCTAATAACTCTATGAAGATTTAAGAAAAAGTATATAAACTATACATACTGTCCGGTTACTTTCCCCCAAGAATCTCAAATATGGTGTTAAAAGCGAGTGTTTGGACTTGAAAAATCAAAGATGGTTCAATTTTTTTTATATGTAGACGACCTCTATTTCAAAAATTGCATTCACATTCTGAAAGAAGACACCATTCCCAGTCGATTGGTACCACTCTCATCTCTCTGCGACAATTTGATAATAAAATAGCATTGGGTGGTGCTTTTTTCTTTTCAGGACCGTACATAAAGGTAGATGAACCAAAGCATACTACTAAAATACGTCTACGTGCAAAGAAATTGTAAGTTTATATTGAAAGTTATTATTCAATGTATGCGAATTTTAACAAATAGATTTCATTTCTACACTTCTATCAATTTTTCTGATATAGTTTTCTTACGCTTGTTATTTCATATATTCAACAGCAAATAAGCATTCAAATGTTATTTCTAATAGTGTTGCCAAGTGTAATATTGAAAATAGCGGGACAGGGGTATGAGAAAATGGGAAAACTACTTCTAAATCGGGACATATAAATACAAAACAGTTTTCTTTCATTGTATTTAATTTATGTAAATTAAACAACCTCTTAGCTACACTTTGATAATTAAGCTAAACATAGAAAGTCCTTACAATAAATTAGCAATATGTAGTTCTTGGAAGAGTTTTCATAAATCAAATTTATATTTAAGAACATATCACATCAGTGCCTGCCACACACATCTACAATACTTTATTCAAGAATTGGAAAAAGGTTTCTACTAATTTACGACATCGTAATAAATCGTTTTCAATTAAATTTTTAATCTATTTTTCGATAAAAGTAAACAATGTTCAGAATTTATTGCTGCAGTTGGTGTTTTAAATATTTCGTAACTTTGGCAATCTGGAAAATGCAGGGCTCCTACTGGTCCGTTTTTAATACCAGTATTTCCGAAGAAAGGTGTTCATGGTACAACATTTGCAGTAGAAATAACCTTTGGGGGAGGTTTCTACACAATTTGCAAGAGAAATCTAAAAAGAAGATTAATATTTGAAAAATCTGGTATTCAAAAACTAACGCTCTTCGAAGTTTTGGAATCTGAATCAGTAGGCCTAAAAATTTACGCATGTAGAGATGAATTAATTGTAACAGACAATTTCGAGTTTTCGAGTGATATAATTGAAACATTTGTGTGCATCTTTAATCATAAGTCCTACCTTCAATTCTAGAAAAAGAAAAATTGCCTTTATGAAAAATCTGTCAAAAAAACTCTAATACTAAAATGTACAGAGCCTTTATAAACTAAAGATTCTTAGTGGTTTTTATAGATTTTACATTATTTTAAGAACTTCTCAGAGAAAAATGAAAATATTAAAATATGTGTGCAGTATGAAAAAAAAAGGTGGGGCGGGGAGTATTCGGCGTCTCACGAAATGGTTCCTTGGAACGAGTCTTTAAACATCTAAAAATCGGAACATCTCGAATAAATTAGGACACCTGCCAACACTATTTATGATGCAGTTAAGCGATAAAAAAATTATTGGATAAATAATGAAAGATAATTTGAGAGAAATGTAGATTTTATGTCGTTTTATTTTATTTATGTTCTGAAATTTTGTTACAGTTAACAAGTTTTGTATGAAATATCATCAAACACCTTTTTTGTTTTTTAATTGGGGATTTATCTAAAATAGTTACACATCCATATAATAAAAAAGCTGATAATTTTTAGAAGAAAATTTACTAATTTCAGTTATGGTAGTGTTTCCTAATATTTTTATGGATGCAGGTGAATACTTAAAAATATTTCTGACAAATGTACAGTCGGCCAAAAAACAGAGAAACACCCCACATATTTTAATCTCCAAATTGTCGGAAAAAAAAAAAAAAAAAAAAACGGAAATAGCCATTTGACTGTAAATTATGTCTTCTTTCAATTTATGTTAAAAAATATAAGCTTAGGGAAAGTCTTTGTACTGAAATTGTACCATCTACCTGTGTAATGCTTTATTTAGGTGTATTTGTGATGCAATTTTTTCACACTTGTTAGTGTATTTTTGATCTAATAAATGCCATTATCAATTTTAGAGCAGTCTTTATATTTTTACTGATCAAATAGCCTTTTAAATGGTAGAAAAAATATATAAGTCATCGTTTTACATGTATCATAATTCAATTAATTTTAAACATACAGGTATGCAGGTTTTTGTAATGCTCTTGTTAGAGCAAAAGAAGAAAATTTATACTTGACCAATTTTGTCTAGGAGTATCATATAAACGTTTAAAAAGTGTAACTTTTTGAGAAATAATGGGATAACTATTTCATTAATCTTATTTCCTAACTTATTTTGAACACTTTTGCAATTTAGATTCATTGCTTATCTCCAACAGATAACAAGTTTCAATATTTTTGAGACACACTGTATATAACATCATTTTTTACAGATATTGCGGTTGTCTATAGGCATGATTTTCTTTTTAAATCAAAAATAACATGTAGAATATAAATAAAAGTATTTTTTAAATTTCATTTAAAATAATTCTATATTATTTATAATTCGTTTATGAATAACCTTTATGAACCCTTTATCTCATCATCACAGTTATAAAGAAATAAATGAAACCCTTTTCACACTGTTTTATTTTATTTTTCAAGGATCGCTACCTTCTTTAAAGATGAAAATAGTGAGTAAGTAAAAGTGAAAAATAAAGGAAATCCCCCCTCCCCTTTCTGCACTTGTCATGGATTTCGATGCCAGTAACTCGATCACCTGGCAACTCGGAATACAGAGTAACTAAATTGTCTTAAGCTGTCATTGAGAGCTTACCTTTCGCAAGCTCTCAGTTCAGACTTATTTAAGCTAACAAACAGCGTCTGTTTGTACTCGAACTGTCAATGCCATCTTATAGTTTTTGTATTTTCTTCTTTGTAGCGTTTTCTGCTTCATTAGGCTTACGAAAACAAGCAAAGAAATCCGTAACCTATAGAATTACGTTGTTTTTAATGATGTCTGGGATGAGCATTCTGACATCTGTGAAGACAGCGGCTTTTTTGCAGCTTCACATCACACGTTCTTGATACTTAATTATTTAGCATAAATATATTTTTTTGAAATACGTTTCTATTTGTTTTTCTAACATACTGTTGCTATAAAAAATATGCATCAGCTTGAATACATTTTTACAAATACCCTTCTTTTCCTGAATAGATTAAATCAATTGCTGCTGATAATGCTTAAGAGTAAACACAGGTAATGAATCGGATTTTTTTAATAAAATATTGTCAGCTGAATGGGATTATATCACTAGAATTATATTTGACTGCTTTGGTCCGTGCACAACATGTATAAGAGAAATGTTTAATGATAAGATCCTTATGAGACTTATTACCAAAATTTATACTTATTGTTCTATTACGCATCAAATTTTGCATCACAGACCGTTAATACTTTACATTTAGACCCTGAGTAAATGGAGATCAACCAGGGTTAGAATTTTTATCATAAAGGGGCATTATATTACTTTTTAACGACAAATAAATTCAATTTTTTCGATGCGTTGAGAGGTATTTTAATTCCTCCATTTTGTACTATTCAGCAACAACTTCTATATGAGCTTCTCTTTGCTCTTTTATAGATAAAAGTAGAAATATATCATAGTTATGCCCAAGATGTCGTAAAATATATTGTTCACAATAAAATTAAAGAGATATTGAGAAAGAAAGAAACTGTTTATGTCATGAAGTTTGGCATAATTAATGGGATACACCAATTTCTGATTGTGTTGTAATGCCATATTTTCCCTCGGTTCTATTTTATAAGATTCAATTTGATGCGCATTTTCTATACTATAGTTTTGTCGTTTAATCAATAGCATAGGACTCAAAGGCCTGTGGTGTTACTGTCAGGGTCTATTTCAATCAATATCTTATGTTGTGGACAACTTTTGATATCTATTGTTATAAATAACGAAACTTATTCGGAGCTTCATTCTGATTTATGTTAGCTTTGTTCCGAGAGAGTTATTTGTTTAGTTTCATTTTATTATTTAAGTCATAACATAATGCATGCTATTCGCGCCCTATTTGGTTTTCGTTTAATTGTTCCATGTTTAATTAGGGCATAAACAGTTCATTTTTGCACACCTTTAGCAACAAAATGCCACACACAGTGTGATTTTCTCATTGTTTTAATTATTTTCATATAATTGTACAATACTACTACGTAACAGCTTTTATTTTCTTTTGATGTCATTTTTATTGGTTTACATCATTATTTTCATCTAATTTTTGATTTATACATCTTAAAATGAAGTTGAAGTGCAAAAATAATACAAACATTGATGAACTGAATGCTAGATATTTTTCCAACGGTTTAATAACCTGAGTGCAGATTTTTAGTCATAACCCGTAAACGTTATACAATCATATTCATAAAGTAAAGCGCATGACAACGCAGACATGTCTGTTTAATGTGAACTTGTGGTCATTACTTCTGACTATAAACAAATGTACACTTCTAGAAGTTTTCACTATTAAGTAGTAGCACTCACAAGTACCACAGATAGTTGATACATCGTTGGTAATCTGTGGAAATTGTTGGGAAATGGTAGGGTTGATATTCCTAATATAAACCAACAGTCCCCTCTAATTTGAAGCGTTGTTCAGCCAACCAAAAATAATTTCGTCGGTCCACAATGTATTGTACGGATACATGAGTAGCTAACGCTTGGGCCACTGTTGGGTCCTTGCTGACAAACGGTTTGTTGACCAATGGTACGGCATTGCGAACATTTCTTACGGTTGGTCAACGGGAGTGTGGGACTCCATAATTAGCCAACATTGCCCCAACAGTTTTGTGCTACTGTGGCTAGTAACTCCAAAAATGTTTGTGCCAAGCATGTTGAAATCGCATTCCTCCGGAAAATTACCTGTTGTATGCAGAATTTTTTTGTCAAAGGACAAAAAAAAACTGCATTTGTTCGTGAATTTTTGGCTAGTCACGCAGATAGTAATGACGCTTTATGAGTTTTTATGTTTTATGTTTGACTCGAGAAACTTGAAAGGATACAACTTAACGGGCAGTGACTCATGAGTTTCAACTTTAACAAAACGTATTCGGTAGGATTTGCTAAAGACCCATAACACTAGAAATGTCTTTTGATGATACAAGACAAGATGCGTACAAAATACAAAACCTACAAAAGATAATGTATTTAAATCTTAATCTGCAGAAGATAACTTCAGAGTACATCAGGAGACATTAACATTTACTTTGAATAAATTAGAGATGACCAAATATCCAGTAACGGTAAAATTTCTCGTAGATTACAGTAGCCTAGCTTGTATTCTCGTAGACCTTCCAGACACATTCTATTTTCGCCAAGCCAATAAACTAATCTGCTTTTTATGGTGTAGAAAACACAGAAATTGGGCTCATATACAGTAGTCAATGTGTCATGTTCTCAAATAAGTCTCTGTGTTTTCTGGAAAAGTGACTCAAAGTGCATCTATATCTGGCAAACATGTCACAATCAAACAGAATGTCTTTGAACGTGATTATCTTGGGAGTTCTCTCATTATGATATGGGTCATAATGATTGGCTGTCAAATAACTCTAAATGTGGTAGATAGTAAAGCTGTTGGCAGTATATTCACAAATATTGTCGTGTTTGTAGAGACAAAACGGGTCAAAAAATATCTATTTATGGCCGATTATGAACGCCTTCGTAGATTAGAACATAGTTTGTATACTGAAACACGGGATATTTAACGCATAGACTGGCCAGCAAGGTCAACAGACTAATTGAGCAAGTTCGTAATATACTTGAAAGACGTACTGCAAGATGTCACTACCCTCATATTCCAATAAAAGTTGCATATAGCTGTAATGCAGATGTGGACAATTATATCACAGACACAGTTCGATAATTTTTCCTGAGGTATGTCATATGTATACATAGGGTATGTATTTCTGGCCGTGGAAATTATAATTATTAATCTAAATATTTACATTGCTATAAAACTTTTAAAAATTGCTTTTGTAATGAAACAGCTGATAAATGGTTTGCTCCAAACTTCTTTTCGTTTTTCATTTTGATATTTTCCAAATTTGATATTTCAATTTGAGATTTCATTTGATTTTTTTGATTTTTTGATTTTTTCATTCCAAGCTCTAACTTTCGTAATACTCGGAATGCCCTGAAATTTTTATATGTTATTGACGTTTACTGTAGCATGATTGCTATTAAAAGTGAAGTGTGTAGCATTTATAGCTCGCTTACATGGACAGCCAAAAGTATTCCGTTACATAACGGTATGAAAAAAAAGCGTTTCAAGTGCATTCTGATGATGTTACATCTTTACAAACATAATGAAATTGATATACATTTATGAAGTGTACTAAAACATGCTCTCTGTAGAATATGGGTCAAAACATTTATTGTTGATTTAAAAGGTCACACAAAAGAATTCTGTTACATAATGGTCTACTCTACGATGAAAAATCGTTTGCAGTATATTTTATTGTTGTTACCCTATGAGTGAAATTTATATGCATTACGCAAGAGTACTTTAAGTTTCTTACTGAAAAGTATGGTGTGCATTGCATTAATCGTTCATTTACAAGGGACACACGAAAGAATTTAGTTACAGTACTGTTTATGAGCAATAAATGCTGGAAGTGCGTTTTCAACATTTGTTTGCGTTTTAACTAAATGTGTGCATAGTATATAATTATATATATCAATTATGTTGACCATATACAGAGCTATACAAAGGAATCCATAAGTATTACTGGCTATAGGAATGAATTGCTTAAGGATAGTTTTGTGTTATGCATTTTCCTACTGAACTATATTTAGCATACTAATAGAGAAGCTTGTGAAATATAAAAAAATCATATACAGGGCTACGCAAAGAACAATATACATTGCCGTTTATGGTTGGTAATTGCTTAAATTGTTTCTTAACCTGTGTTATGCGATTTTTACCTGAATTAAATTTTAGCTGAATGTGTGGTGTGTACAAAAGCATAGATAATATATACACTGTAAAAAAAATCCTGTGGTTACTAACATTTTTTTTTGTATATTCGTATTCCACAGATTTTTTTAGTAACCGGTACTATAAACCGGAATCGTTGCTAGCTGTTTTCTAGTAATTCTTACAGATTTTCTTGTAACTGAGTAAGAATACAAAAAAAAAAAAAATTAGTAATTGCAAAGATCAATGAGAAAAACTAAAATTTTTATTTTGGTAGATCGACCCATTTTTTTACAGTGTAGGGCTGTACAAAAGAATTCGAGTGCATTTCTATCTATTGACGAAAATTGCTAAAAGGGAATTTTCTAACTGAACTAAATTTTAGCATGCTATGTAGTATATATGAAATCTATAGATTATATACAGGGCTGCACAAAATAATTAGACTGCATATTTACCATGGAATATTGGAAGATATTTGCTAAAACTGGAGTTTTAAATATGTTTATATGTTTTCTAAACTGTTTACTTAAATACGTTTTTTCACCTTATTTAACGGTGAAGTTTTGTTACAGTTTTTTAGATGTGTTGGAAAGTGTTTAATAATCTATGCTTGATGCATGATTTTTCGTCTTGCTATTGTAATGGTTTTTGTAGTTTTATTACAAACTCAACAGTTCCTTTATAAACATTTCGTTGAAATTCAACGGTTTCGAGCTCGTATTAAATAATTTTTAACAACGAATTTTATTTTATTTTAATTTCAAATCTTTTTTTTTAATGAATTTGGGTGAATTTAAGATAATCTGGTGTACGGAATTCAAACATGTAACTTCATTTTGACTATGACGTACAATTTTTCAGAATGATATACTGAAATTTCAAACGATATTGCAACATTCAGTAACGAACACGTCATTTTTTTGTTCCAGAAATTAGAAGGTAAAGTACACATCATTTACTATAAATGTATTTTAAATATTTTAAGTTATTACAAATTGTTTCTAGTTTTCTCATATACAATAAATCCTGTTAATACGAAACGCAAGTGAATGAACAAAAAATCCATTTTAGACAAGTTTCTATCTAGCAGGTAGATTGTCATTTCAATCCTATTCTTTTTGCCCGGGCCATGAAATTTTCGGCTTGGCGACATTTTCAAGCTGATGTTAAACCAATAGAGGTTTACAAGTTTCCCGTTTGCATTTCAAGATTTTTAAATGATTATTTTTGCATAGGATATCTGAAGAAGATGTCTAACATTTTTCCTGTGTTCTTTTTCGATTTTCGTTGAAGCTTCATTCTAAGGACACTTTTAATTTCGGAAAGAAATTATTGGTTGGTTCCAATATTGAAAGCGTCCTCAGAATGAAACTTCAACGAAAATCGTAAAAGTAGAAAAGTACAACGTTAGGATATTTAGCACAACGTTAGTACAGATCGACCTATGTAAATAGAATCACGAACAGGGAAGACCGAGCTATGCTCAGTCAAAATTAGCTTTGAGTTCAAATATCATGACCCATGACCAAAATGACCCACTGATCAAATTTTCTCGACCATGTGACCAAGCCCAATTGTTTTCTCGTGCCCGAAACCCGTACGATATAAAATTTAGTCAAAATAGTCTGAGCTGTTTTTAGATAAAATTAGCTTGACCCACAGTGACCCAAAAATGGCCCACTAATAGCATTTTCTCGAGCATATGACCTAGCCCAATGATTTTCTTGAGCCCAAAAACCGTAGGATACAAAATTTAGTTCAAATCGTCTGAGCCGTTTTTAAGATAAAAATAGCTTGACCCATAATGACCTATGACCAAAATGACCCACTAATCGAAATTTCTTGAACATGTGATCTAGCTAAATAGTCTTACCGTTCCCTAAAACTGTAGGATACTAAATTTAGTTCAAATCCTCTGAGCCGTTTTTAAGATAAAAATCGTTTGACCCATAATGACCCATGACCAAAAGGACCAACTAATCGAATTTTTTCGAACATGTGACCCAGCCCAACAGTCTTCTCGTGCCTGAAAACGATAGGATGCAAAATTTAGTCTAAATAGTCGGAACCCTTTTTAGATAAAATTAGCTTGACCCACGGTGACCCAAAAATGACCCACTAATTGAATTTTCTTGGACATATGACCTAGCCCAATGATTTTCTCTTGCCCGAAACTCGTAGGATACAAAATTTAATCAAAATCGTTAGAGCCGTTTTTTAGATAAAATTAACTTGACCCGCGTTGACCCAAAAATGACCCACTAATCGAAAGTTCTCGAACATGTGACCCAGCCGAATAGTCTTCTCGTGCCCAAAAATGGTAGGATATAAAATTTAGTCAAAATCGTTTGAACAGTTTTTTAGATACAATTAGCTTGACCCTGACCCATGGTGATCCAAAATGACCCACTAATCGATTTTTCTTGAACTTGTGACCTAGCCCACTGGTTTTCTGGTGCCCCAAAACGGTAGGATACAAAATTTCGGCAAAATCGTTAGAGCCGTTTTTAAAATAAAATTTGCATATATATATATATATATATAACCACACACATTATTAAAAGAATTATTAAAAGAATTTCACAAAAGAAGACATTTAAAAGAAGAATACATTATTAAAAGAAAACACACACAAGATTTGTTTCTTATTAGAATATATGATTTTAAAATATTGAAACGTAAACAAAAAATTTGCTAAGAACGCTTCCATTGTTTTAATATTAGCTTGCGAATGTCGAAGCCCTTAAGCCAGGATTCCGTTATAAAATATATCATGTATTTAAAGATTAATGACTTTCGGAATTTTTAAAAATGAGCGCATGTATTAAAATTTTGATAATAAATGTATTAACAAATTTATTATATATCTGAGAACGATGAAAGAAAACTCGGGTGCGTTTTGTGAATTTCAGCCAAAAATGTATTTAAAATACTTAGTTTCATTTGGAGGACAAAATGCGTATTGTGCTGTGTACTAATTAATACGTAAAAATAATTTTATTTCTGCCTCTGATAATCCATTAAATGAAATCTTAATTATAGAAAGATTTGTGTGCACATACGTTCTAATACATTTTAAGAATTAGATACATATTAAATCAACGGTAGAAACATATTTTACTGAAATATATTAATACTCTTGTAAATACTTAAAAATCACATACAAATATCTAAAATTAATAACCGTTGCTGAAAACATTATTTTCTAACTTACTTTTTGCTGTTTTTGCTCAATACATATATTGTGTAATATATCGCTGTACAAATTGGGTATTTATATAGCTATAAATAAAGCTAAATGTGACAAGAAAAGAAAATCTTGCGTAGTGATGAGAAGTTAAAAACGCAAGAAATATAAGTTTTCTAAATTACCCCCCCCCCCCCCTCTGCCCCTCACACACATAGAAAACAGTTCAGTTCCGATGCAGTCAGAGGAAAGGGGCAGTTCATCAAAATGTATTGCTTCAAAGTGTCATGAACACATGAACTTCACCGTTGACTTCTACGTCATTGATCAATGCACGGCCTGTCACCCTTTTTGCGACTAAATTCCCCTTTTGTTTCCTTACCGACAGCTATATTTTTTTCATTTAAACTGCTCTCTTTTTTCAGTTTAAGAAAAAAAATTAAGTAGTAATTTATAAAATATTCTTAATTGATATCCTAAAAATATAACTGTGTCTTATCAACACTTATACAAGCGCGATGAAAAGGTCATTATAGTATTTGTTTATGGAATCAAGTTGCCAGTTTTCTCAAAAACTTTTCATGATAATATCAGTAAATAGGATACAGGATTAATTAACTATAATGCGATGCATTATTTAGAATCAACTAAATTCGGAAACTTTATACAACAGCATCTGCAGAACTAGTGTACATTGAGTTGATTAAATAGCTTTCAATAGATTGACAATTCTTTTTAATTTACATTTTTCAGTGCAATTGTAGCTTTATATTTTTTAACCAATTTTATTTTACACTACAAATATTTTAATCATTGTGTAAATGTGCCCCGGTCTCTCCTATGAGTTTATAATCTTCATTTTTACATTTAAAGGGGATCTTTATGTTATTTTACTTTTTTCAGAAATCTTTCATTCTACACTGGAACAAATAAAATAGTTTTAATCTATGTTAAAAAAAAAATACAGCTACTTCATTTTAACGGGACCATGCACACCTTAAGTAAAAGTCATTATAATAAATTATTCACTTGAATTGTGTTAACTGAACTTTTTGTTTAACTTCAATTACAAGATGTAATTTACAGAATCAATTAAATTTAGAATGCGATATTATACATTATAAATACATGTTAAAAATTAATCCCTAAAAATTTGAATATTTGGGTTTCAAAATATTGATTATATTGATTATATTCTGATCAATTAAATTTAACTTCATTTTAGGACATTTAGGTAATAGTTATAAATTTTAGCACAAGTTTTTTTTTTCTTACATTTCAGTCAGCTATTCATCGCAATATTGCAACATATTTCACACATTTTTTTTTCAAATTTTACAGAATGCATTTCTATTTATTTAAAGACTTTATATTGATATTCTGGCATAAATTGAAACTATTGACTATTTTTATTGCTATTTAGCGCTGAAAGTAATACATTATACTGTTAAACATTTTGTGTTGGGTTCAATAAATTTTTTGTACCTGCAACCATATAAGATGGTTAAATCTCGTTCAAACATTTGGCGCTCTGATTGAACTATAATTCCAAATGCAGCTACTGCAGTACTAACAGTTGGTTCAACCCAGGACAAAATTTTTAACAGTGTACGTCTGTGAGACATATAACATGGCGACAACCGGCCGAAAAGAGAAAAATGAGGTTGGAACTGTACATCAGTTGATTGTAAATCAATCCACTACAATAATGATGCTCAACTGGTGAGAAAATCTTCCGTCAAGTTTTATCAAGATTTTACGAATTAACAGATGTATCATTACTTCAACATGCAACATTCCATATTATACGGATTCACTTTGTAATGAGGTTTGGCGTCCTAAAGACGCATTTCTTAATAATTTCTTTAAATGTTTGTATACTCTTTATAAGGATATGCAGGGAAATCATAAAGATGGTCTCACATCCACATCTTCAGTTAAATTTAATAATTTCAGAGAAAAATTATTTCCCCGGAAGGAAAAGTTACAATATAGAATGCAATAGAAATGTTTGAAATATTGATATGGTGTAATCTAGAAAAAATATTACTGAAAAGTTCTTTAAACTTCATATTTGTGTCGCATAAATTTTCAAAAATACGTCCGCCGACCAACATTTGGCACAATTTCTCTAGATTAACCGAGAAATGCCTTTGTTTTAAGAGCACGTACATATACGGCAGAAAATTTAAATATTACAGAAGAGGAGAATTAATAAAAATAAGAAATAGCATAGAATTGCAATCGAAAAATCAACAACGGGTATTATAAGTCGTTGGTTTGCTCTCTGTTCTGAATTTTACAATTATTACAAAAAAATCTGCTCTCGTCATTCTACATACGAAAAAATCCCTATCGGAAAATTATATTTAAAAAAAGTATTCTACTAATAAAGATGGGGATTTAAGCTCAAACGCCTCATTAAACGTTAATCCATACAGGGTGTCTCAATAAGTTTGAAATGTTCGATAATTTGTTAACTGTAGGAGATTAGAGGTCAATGTAAATTGCAAAATTGTTCAAAAAAAAAAAAAAAAAAGAAAAAGAAAGAAAGAAAGAAAGAAAAGTAAAGAAAAAAAAAGAAAAGAAAAGAAAAAAAAGACAGAAAGTAGGAAATAAGATTATATTAATGAAATACTTTTGCCAATAATTTTCGAAACTTTACACAAAAAAAATTATACGACTCTTCTAGACAAAATTAGTAACTTATTCAATTTTCTGCTAATTATTACAATGACCTGCATATCTGTATCTTTAAAATTGAATTAGTCATGCTTAATTAAAAACGTTGACCATATATCAAATTATAAATATAAATCTGTGGGATATTGTTAAAAAGGGAAAACACAGACGATAATACATATGCAGTAGAAATTATAGAAAAGATAATCTATTCACGCAACAAGGTTAGTGGTGAAGAACTCCATAATATTTACAGAAGCATTATTAGAAGACCTCAGTTATATACTGAAAATGAGAGAGTACAGTTAGAGAATGATTTATGGATTTTTTTTAACTATGTTTTTGGGATTTTAAACTACATTTATCTCTTTCGAGGTCTTTGCCTGTGTTTTGCTTTATTTATATGTATTTGTGACGTGATTTTTTCACATTTTTTAACATATTTTTTATCTAAAGAACTCCATCGTCAATTTGTTAATAGTTTCTATTTTTACTGATAAAATAACTGTTTATTGGTACGAAAAAGTGGTATAATAAGTTAGCTTTTTTCCTTTATTATAATTCAGTTAATTTTAAAGATACAAGTATGCAGTTTTTGTAATCATCTTGTTCGAACACAAGGATTTTTTTTTCTAAATGACCTTTTTTTTTTTAGAGGAAGGGGTCGTATAACAATTTAAAAAGTGTAACCTTTTGAAAATTAATGGGACAATTTCATTAATATAAACTAGTTTTCCTACCTTATTTTGAACACTTTTGTAATTTATATTGTCCACTTATCTAAACAGATAAAATATTAAAGTGCGTTTCAACCTTTTTGGGGAATCTTGTAATAAACAAAAAACTACAAAATAAGTTTTTAAAATGTTAATAATATTTCTATTACAAATTATAATAAATTGCTTTTGCTTTCTTAGCTCCGATGAAGCATTTAATATGAGTTAGTAAATAAATTAAAAATGACACAAATTGCTTTTGTATTTCTTATCATCATAGTTTAATGTGCCGCGGAAGTTGGATGTGTGGTTTTAAGTGAGCTGTTGTGTAAAAAAGGTTGAGGATCACTACACTACAATATTCCACTAAATATTCTAAATAAATGATAATAAAGTTTGGATGATTCATATATAGCAGCCAATAAAAATTAAAAATTAAAGAATCAATTTAGAAACAGTTTTGAAGCATTTCTTAAGACTAATGTAACGGGTTATAGCAGCACAAAAAAATTAATTAATTAAATAAATAAAAATATCAAGATTTACTGTTAGCGTAAAACTTATAAACTGAAACATATTTTTAGTCTAAAAAGATAAATGGTATGTTTTGTAATTTATACTAGACTTGATTTGTGTGCCTATCTCCTATTTGTCATTTTTTTAGAAAAAATTGTAATATTTAAACTTTTTTCTTGGGTTGTGTAAAGTTTGAAAACATTCATTTAACAAGAGATTTGCCCTAAATTTAAAAAATAAAGAAATAAGTTGTAAAGGAAAAATTATGTACCAAGACTGATATATAACTGTTTTTTTAGAAGAAAAAAATATTTCAAAATATATGTAAGGGAGAAGGAAATTGAAGAAATAGTGAATGAATATGGAGTGATGCAATAGCGATAAAATGCGAACTAGAACGAGGAATGATAACTGAAGTAGGATAAGGAATGATAATGAAGAGAAGTTGACTTTTATAATGATGATAACTTTAAAAATCCGGATTGTAAGTCAAAACAAGGTAATGAAAATATATTAGAAGAGTGATGATAATGATGAATAGATGATAAAGTAGTGTAGAGGATAATGAATTATAATATATTTATAGTAACTGTTAACATTCTTCTATATGTTGAAACCTATTTTCTTTATATTAATTTTTTTTTAATGTATTTACATTAGTCACTAAACTAAAATCTTACCTTTGTATAATAAAAGCAAATTCCACATTCTGAAAATATTTTTTTAAATGCAGAAAACACATTGTAGTTGTACATTTGAAACAAAGCAACACAATTTTACAATGTTAATGAATTACAAACAAAAAATATACATATATTACCAAATATATAGGGTTTTTTAAAAACTGGTTTGACAAAATAAAAGAGGTGATAGAAACTATCAAGATGAATCATTTTTGCATAGAAGACAAGGGTCGCAATCCATTATTCTTTCAAAAAGACAAGGTGTTAAACTACAAGTCAAACCCTAATTTTTGTTCCTAATTTTACCAATAACGTAGATAATTTGACGATAACGTTGACGGCACCTATAATGGGTCATGCGTACAGGTAGTGAGCCACTAATATTTAAAGTTTAAAAGCAAGACCCCAATGCAAAAACGACTGAAACAACTGAAAGAAATCTGATTGACTACCAGTGCCGTAACTAGGCAGGTGCAACAGGTGCACTCGCACAGGGCCCACTTGGATGGGGACCGCCAAAATTCTGTTCACAAGAAATTATATATTTCAAATTTTCCGTCTTTCTACTGCGCAGTTTGGCAATTAGATTTTGCCTTACTTATACTCTAGATGTCTCTGCTCACCAACATGAACATTCAAATGAGGGGCAGAATTTACTGATATTTTTAACGTGCTTATGTAAACTTGCCTAACTTAGGTTATGTTACAGTGTGAATACACTTACAGTGTGAACACTATACTTGTGTTTTCCGTATATGTGTTTACCAAATGGCGTTTTTTTTTGTTTTGTTTTTTTACTTTCATTGGACAAACCGTTTGGCATACGGAAAAATAAAAGATATATTCTTAAAGTTTGTACTTTTACATCTCAAATACTTCAATCAGTTTGAAAAAATATCGTTTTTAACCCTTAAGAAAATGTCTTTTCAGAAATAAGAAAATTCTAAGCAACATTGTACGCTCAATTCGCTATCCGACGCTGCGAATTATTTTTAACAAGAACGAAAAATCATGCGTCAAGCATAGATTATGTAACACTTTCCAACGCTCCCAAAATAATTTTACAAATCATTACCGTTTAATAAACTGAAAGATAACATCTAAGTAAACAATTTGGAAACGCATAACATATTTAAAAACGTAATTTCAGGAATTTCCAACATATACAATATTCGGAAAAATATCCGAATACTTTTATTCAGCCCTGTATATGATCTATAGATTTGTATATTTACTACATACGATGCTAAATTTTAGTTTAGTTAGGAAACGCGTAGCACAGTTTAAAATTCCCCTTCTGGAGTTTCTTTCAATAAACGGAAATGTGTTCGCAAACTTTTGGGCTGCCCTGTATATGAAATACAGAATTTATACACACCAAGTAATAGACAAAAATTGAGTTAAATTTAAAATCGCGTTCAGCAACTTAAAACGCACTTCCAGGAATTATTGTTAACAGACAGTAGAGAATTATTTTGTGTGTCCCTGTAAATGAACGATGACTGGTATACACACAATATTCTGTAGTAAGCCTCTTGTAACGCACCTTTGTGATATATATAACTTTCAATGCGCTTAAAATAGTAAAACATTATTTAATTAAACCGCAAACGATTTTTCTCCATAGACGTAATGTAACGGAATTCTTTTGACTGTCCCTGTAAAGTAAATATAAGTGCTATGCACACCCTATTCCATATTAAGCTTCTTGTAATGCACTTTAATGATATATATCAATTACAAAGTGTTTGAAATTGTGTAACATCATTAAAATAAACCGCAAATGATTTTTCCCCATAGACTGTAATGTAAAGGAAGTCTTTTGAGTGTCCCTGTAAAAAAAACTATACGTACTACACACTTCATTTGAAATAAGGAACATGCTATAGTTAACGACGATAACATATAAAAATTGCAGGGCAATCCGAGCATATTTACGGGAGTTAGAGCATGGACAGACGGCCAGACGGTCATACGGCAGACAAACTGAAGTCATAAACACTTTTCAACTAGGTTGGAAAGTGTTAAAAATGGGAATATTAACCCTCATAAAATCATTTCCGAAAGTTAATTTTTTCGAACTTTGTTTTTTCTGCGCAATTACCCATAGGATTACATTAGAAACTTGACACCATTTAAAACCCAAATTTACAGTGTTTTTGACACTCTATTGTCTCAAATAGATTGACGTTATCAAAAAATGAAATTATCTAGGACGATTTTGGATTTCTCTATAGCTCGTCTTTACAACACATGACTGTTGCTGATTTTTTTTTTTTTTTAATCAGCTGGCGAATTATTTTTTAAAATGTGAATATTAACCCTCATAAAATCATTTCCGAAAGTTAATTTTTTCGAACTTTGTTTTTTCTGCGAAATTACCCATAGGATTACATTAGAAACTTGACACCACTTTAAACCCAAATTTACAGTGTTCTTGACACTCTATTGTCTCAAATAGATTGACGTTATCAAAAAATGAAATTATCTAGGACGACTTTGGATTTCTCTATAGCTCGTCTTTACAACACATGACTGTTACTGATTTTTTTTTTTTTTTTTAAATCAGCTGGCGAATTATTTTTAAAAATGTGAATATTAACCCTCATAAAATCATTTCCGAAAGTTAATTTTTTCGAACTTTGTTTTTTCTGCGCAATTACCCATAGTATTACATTAGAAACTTGACACCATTTAAAACCCAAATTTACAGTGTTTTTGACACTCTATTGTCTCAAATAGATTGACGTTATCAAAAAATGAAATTATCTAGGACGATTTTGGATTTCTCTATAGCTCGTCTTTACAACACATGACTGTTGCTGATTTTTTTTTTTTTTAATCAGCTGGCGAATTATTTTTAAAAATGTGAATATTAACCCTCATAAAATCATTTCCGAAAGTTAATTTTTTCGAACTTTGTTTTTTCTGCGAAATTACCCATAGGATTACATTAGAAACTTGACACCACTTTAAACCCAAATTTACAGTGTTCTTGACACTCTATTGTCTCAAATAGATTGACGTTATCAAAAAATGAAATTATCTAGGACGACTTTGGATTTCTCTATAGCTCGTCTTTACAACACATGACTGTTACTGATTTTTTTTTTTTTTTTAAATCAGCTGGCGAATTATTTTTAAAAATGTGAATATTAACCCTCATAAAATCATTTCCGAAAGTTAATTTTTTCGAACTTTGTTTTTTCTGCGAAATTACCCATAGGATTACATTAGAAACTTGACACCACTTTAAACCCAAATTTACAGTGTTCTTGACACTCTATTGTCTCAAATAGATTGACGTTATCAAAAAATGAAATTATCTAGGACGATTTTGGATTTCTCTATAGCTCGTCTTTACAACACATGACTGTTACTGATTTTTTTTTTTTTTTAATCAGCTGCAGATCTCGCTATTAAATATAGCAAAGATTTTTAAAAGTACGAACTCACATGTGAAATTTAAATTTTGAAGCAAAGACTTTTATACAAAATATAAAAACTGCATCTCCACTTAATATTCTACAGACTCTTGATGATTTTAGTTTAATTGAGTTTTACCCAATTATCAGTGTCGCTATTCGAATATTTCCAACTCTTCCCGTTTCTATTGCTTCATACGAGAGAAACTTTAGCAAGTTGAAATTTAAAAAAAATATTTAAGATCAATCCTAAATAATGATTCAATAAAATACAATATCGTTAAAAATATCAATTATGATGATGTAATTACTGAATTTTCTTATATTAAAGCCAAAAAAGTGCAATTAAAATAAATCTTATTAAAAATCTATTGTAATGTATTTGTTTTATTATTCACCCAAACCTAATTAATTAAGGAACCTAAATGCAAATTTTTGCAAAGGGCACAGGAAGGGCTAGTTATGGTAGGGTAAAGTGCCCAAATATGAACAACTTTTTCTTGATGTAATTTTTTGATTACTTTCAAATGCTCTTTTTCGACCAAAAATTTCGACCAAAGAAAACAAATAATTGACATAAAAGTAAAAAAATATATATATTAGATAAAAGAAAGTTTAAAACATGGGGTGCATAGAAATAAGTCAGTTTTCCTCTCCCTACAATGCTCGTGAGACCACCTAATACACTGGGTACATCTAGCCCACTTTTCTGCCATGCAATCATCAGAGAATTTTGATTCACAAAGGGGACACTCAACGTCTTTTGTTTCACTGAACGATTGTGGTCCATGTCAGAGTCTGTGTCGATCAGTGGAAGGTCATCCTCATCAAGACTATCATCAGATGATTCAATATGAATAGCTTTTCGGCGTCTAACTAACTCACTGACTGCTAACTCTGCTCCGCTTCCATATATATGGGAGCGAGTGGATGTTCGAGAACATTCCACGATTTTCTAATGCTAGAATTTTCTGGAATCCTCTTGAAAAACATGGAACAGCATTTAATGCATCTCCATATCTATAAGGAGGGTTACCATATGGGGGCGGGGTTTCTGTCGCCAAGTTTGTGGCCAACTTGGTGATATATCGCCAAATTTGGCGACCAAAATTAGTCTCCAAAAGTTACGCCAACTTGGCGATATCTCTAATATTTCATCAAATTCCCACAGACTTCCATTGCAATCCATAGGGTTTACTTGCTTGCAGAAAATCAACAAATTGAGATATTTTAATGCAACGAAAACTAATATTAGCTTATAAATGGAGCTTAATTGAACTATTTACATTATTTTTGAGCACAAACACTAACTA
The DNA here is from genome assembly GCA_963931845.1 of Maratus michaelseni. Taxonomy (NCBI): domain Eukaryota; kingdom Metazoa; phylum Arthropoda; class Arachnida; order Araneae; family Salticidae; genus Maratus; species Maratus michaelseni. The sequence goes on from OZ007586.1 coordinate 369,970,001, forward strand.
TTTACAAAATCCGTAACAATATGTAATGATAAAGTAAATAGGTAATACACCAAAAAAAATGAGGTCCAAATATGGCACTGTACCCATATTTGGGAATCCTTGGTAGTGCCTTATTGGGAACTCCACATGGATTGCTAATACTAGTTACTGACAAAAAGAAATTGAATTTCAACCCAAACCAATAAATAGCAAACATTAATATAAGTAAACTGAAATCACAGATATGTTCAAACATTTCAAAATCACTTACCTTCTTTGAAAAAATTACTCTTGAAAATGTATCCTTAAAAATATTCAACACTTGAAAACACAACTGGTGGAGTATCAATACTAAAATCGATAGAATGAATGCGAACGCACTGCACCCTGTTGAGGAAACTTGAAAAACTATTGTTTGATAACTTTCTCACTAGAGTGCGACTTTTCCTCTACAAGATATAAGGTAGTGTCATATTAGGCGACTATACCATATTTGGGCACTTTACCCTACTAAAATCTTAACTACCCATAATCTGTTTGGAATACTTGTTTTCTTTCTGTCGGCGGGTAAATTTATTTCATACAGCGTCTTCGAAAATGGATTTTTTAGCAAATTCTTACAGACTTCTTTAAGAGAAGGTTTTTATTAAAAATGTTATTTCCTTAATATTATGTTTTATTTTGTATTAAATTGTCATGGATAATACTCTATTACACCCTATATAATTTTTTAGATAAGTCGAAATCTTAAACAATGAGTATTTTATTAATTTTAAGGAGTTGCCCGTTTCTGGGTCACTATTTCTTAAACTGCATCAAAGTGGGCATGTGGACCCACTAGAGCGTATGACAAATTTAATCTTTACGTTTAATTTATTTTAATTAAGTATTTTTTGTGATTCTAAACGTTTGTATATAATTTATCCAGTTTTTTATTCATAAGATCGAAAATTGGGCTAAGGACCCAAATTGGTGTACAAGTGCCTCACTTTTGCAGCAGCGAAAGTGTAACTTCACTAAGCTATCAGACATATGATTGGCTAAAGAAAAAGTTAATAGCTGAAATAGTTTATAACTCCAAGTTGGTTGATTGGTTGGTTGGTTACACTTTTATAGAGTTTTAAATGAAATTCACTTGCTTCCGCTGCAATTAAAACAAATTTGCCATTAAAAGTTAGAATTTGGTTTCAATTTGGTTGGAATTTATATAGTTACATATTCATATGAACATAAATAGAAAACAATAAAATGTCGGAGTTCTTTGTCTCTTAAAAGGCCTTGTTTTGTAAAAAATCTTATATTTGTTTAAAAGAATATAAATTATTCTAATAGTTAAATTAATCATTTAAAACAGTTATTTAAAAAAGCATTTTCAGATCATGTATCAGAAAATTACTATGCTGCCTATTCCGCTACGACAAACTTTATTAACACCAAAATTTTCCTGCACAAATAGTCTCAAAAGTAACAAAAGAAAAAGATAAGGTTTTGTTTTTCTTCTACCCGCACCCCCATAATCACATGATTGACTACTTATTTATTATTGCTGCAAAATAACAAATAGGGCAGAATTTTTTTTTTTTTTAGGTAAAGAATTTTAAAGACTGTTCGGAGACAATAAAGAAAAGCAGAAACTTCGGTGCAGAAAAAATAGTAATTTAGATGATTTTTTTTTTTTTTTTTTTTTTTTTGCTACAAAGCAACAAATGGAGCAGAAAATGTAATATTATTTAAATATTTTACACTTTGTATGCTGGAGAAGGCAAAGGGGTAGTGGAAATTTTGGCAAAGGGAAGGGATGGTAGTTTCGAAGGATTTTTCCCTTTTTTTTAAAGTAAAAATTTGCCGAAACAGCGAAGATTCTTTCCCTGAAAGTTAGAAGTTATGAATAGACAAAATCAGAGAATATTTAGAGAAAAAACTACATCTTTCTACAAAAAATATATATATATATATATATTTCTCTATGCCTACTATTCGAGATAGAAATTGATAAATTTCATGGGTTTTCCCTACCATCTGTACCATTCTGGCACCAAAAACAGAAAAACGAATTTTTGGTGCCGAAAAAGGCTGAAAATTTATAAAATTCAGTGTATCATAATTAGGACTTTTAGGATGTAGAAGATGAGAATTTTTACTGTTTAACTTGTTAGAACATGGAAGAAGTTTCTCTAAATATAACTTATATAGGACCTTTAACTTATAGGAACCGTATAAAAATTTAAATTTCGCAACTTTAAAAAAAAGTTAACTATTTTGACGTAAATAGATTTTCTTACGATGAAGAACAACATTTAAAATAGTTCTGCAGTTGGAACTATACCTCTAAAACTAGCGGCTTAGGAATTACCTATTGGTCAACGATAAGAATAAGGCAACTTGTATATAATCTAAAAACATTACATTGCAGATTGTAGGACATTAGATATTATGTAAAGTGAGATCAAAATAAAAACGATTTGCACAACTGAAGTTGAGGTCCTTGAACTGAAGATTTACTAGTGAAATTATGTAATCTAACCATCTAAACTTCTAAATACGTTTTCATTATTGCGTATATTTAGTTCTAGAATTGTAAAACAAATTATATATTCTGTATGGTAAACTCAAGATATGAGTGGTTCACATTTGAGGACCCACTACTGGTGCATCAGTATTTTACCATGCCCACTATTAAAACATAAGAAGGTAATTTTTTAATTTTTCGCTCTTTCCAAGAAATATATTTTGGAACTTTGAATGTTTATTCTGATAGATGAAGGTTTGGATTAAACTAAAACAATATATATCGTTTGGAGTTCACTAATATTTTAATGATAATTAGATAAATGGCTCACTATTGGTATACATTAACCTTAATATCTATACATTTTAGAGCATCTAGCTCAGAGTTGTTTGGAGGCCTTTTCTAGTATTTCTCCTAATGTCATCACCTTTCACTGGAAAATAGATATTATTGTCATAATAGCTTCAGTATTGGTAAAATTAGGAACAAAAATCTGGGTTTTACTTGTAGTGAGACATCTTGTATTTTTGACTGAATGAGTGAAACCTTAGTTTTACAAAAAATTCCATTTTGATGGTTACTACCACCTCTTTCATTTTTTGACAAAACAGTTCATGAATCGTATGTTTTGCTTATATTCTGAAAATGAAAAGGAATCCCAAATCGGATTCTTATTACTTTAACTATGATAAAAAATTTAAATGCGCCTCAATTAATGAATGGTAATGCAAGAAAGCACTGAACGATAAATTATTTCATTTTACTTAGTATCATAAGATGAGCAGGTTGAAATGATATTTAGTTCTGTATAATTTTTATGTATTCATGAACTCTAAAGAAACATTTTCTTGGTTTTGAATCGCAAGAGTGATTTCATCCACGAAAGAGATTGTATTACATTTTATTCCAAAAGTTAATTAATAATACCTTAGCATCGCCTCTACGGTCATACTGACATTCATTTAATGCCTAGTATTTTTATTTCAAATTATGTCATGGGGATTTCATTTGGATCTTAATCTTCGTATCATGTCCGTGTCAGACTACAAACGTACCGCAAACAATTTTAAAATATCAAATCTATCTGGCTTGAGATTATTCTATAGACTTTGAAAAAATACACTGAAACTAAAAAACATTTAAAAAAATTACTGAAATTAAATGTTATACGATTTTCAACGACTTTGAAAAAAACTGTTTATACGCAAAATTTCTCGCATGAAATAAGGCAATTTTCTTTTGTTCTAAAATAATGGTATATTGGTGGCCCACGGGAAGCAAGTTGAAGACCCCTACTTTAAAGGAAAATTTGAAAAACTTCTTATTAGCATAAAATAAGTTAATAATATAAGGTAAAAAAGTTATATTAGTGCTCCACGCTACAAAATTTGAGGACATGTAAAAGTTATAATCTCCAATTAAAGTGTTATTGATGAATAAATGTTAAAAGAAACGTAAGATTCAGAAAATATTTCATACTCTTTTTCTGTTTCAAATTTCTTTGCTCTCTTATACTGCAGGGAATTTCGTCAATTAGGGTTATTTCTTATAGAAAATAAATCTAAGTATAATACCCTAGTATAATGTCTATCATTCATAATATTCTAATCACAGCCAAGAAATAGACAGGCCGCGATACTTCCAACCCTCTTGAATACCCTCTAATCAAGATAGGGTTTTTTTTTTTAATTATTATTGTCGTACTGCCATATGATCAGATTAGGCTGAAAAGCAGCCGAGATCGGTGGAGTATCACTTGGAGTTCTCTGGTCTTGGCCTGTCTCTTTCATAGGATGCGATTCTAATGTAATGCCTATCTTTTAGTCATAACATTGTGTAGTACTCATACCTTCAGTTTCGGAAATACCACTGAACATTTTGAGAAATTGTAAACAGAAATTTATATTATATATTTGTATTTGTAAAGAAGAAAACGGCATAAAAAATAATAATTTTCAAAAGCACGTTAAAAAGTATGATCCACAGCCTTACATATATTCATATATAATTTTAGTTATTGCCATAAATAATTAATACAATAACGATTCATAAAACTAATATCGATTTCCCAACTAACAATAAATAATTATTTTTCAGTTTGCAAAGAATTATTAATGATTATTTCAATTAAAGATAATGTAAAAATGTAAATAGAGGCGGTTTGTCTGACGAATTCGTTGCTTTTAAAGATGTTCTAAATGCATTAAAAAAAATAAAGAGTAAGAAAAACTCTTTGATAATTTGCGGCTCGCTGACGCAAAGAGTAACATCTTTGTAAATGTAACAACATCATTTAACATTTTATTAAGCAGACTTGGATCTAAGGCATTCACCAAGATGACGGTAATTATAATATTGATGTCTAATGACGTTATGCCCTCGTTTATAAGCACAGACGGAGTGAATATGAATTCGAAAGCATTATATTAAATTAAAAACTACAGTAGACATGTACAATTTAATTTGGATTGGAAATGCGATTTTCAAGGGAACAAGTTAAACAAACGAAAAAACATTAGAAAATAGAATTTTGTAATAATTTGAAAATTTTTCCGTTTCATTAATTTTTTCTTCTAAACAATACTGAAAAATGACTTTTAATTTAAATTTTCATGCAATATATTAAAAGATTCGAAATATTTTATTCTAGCTGCTTTCGTGATGATATGCTTCAGAAATATTAATTTACAAAATAAACAAATGATAAAAAACTGAAAATGAAAGAAAAAAGAATAAATAAATATGCAATTTATGCGTTTAATGCGGCATTTCTTTCTGTTTTCATACTTTGCTGTTTTATTTTAAGAATAAAAAATCGTGACTCATATCCTATAGTCTGTTATTTTCTATCCACAAACACTGGTTCAGCTAGAATTTAAGAACTTATTGTTATTATTTATTATTATTAAAGTAATGGAACGAATAAAAATATAAATAAAGCAGAGGAATCAAACAAAATGTGCATAAAAAAGCTACTAACTTTATAAATCGAATTAGAAGTTACAGAAGCTATCAGGAAATTTAACTGTGATCTCGTCAAGAAATTTCTGGAGAATAACAAAAGTTTAAAATCATCTAAGCGCAAACTGTATGTGGAAAGGTATTTTTACACTGAAAAAGGTAGATGAAACAACCACCAAAGTCACTCATGAAATCGTAAGTATTCTCAAAAAATTCTATAACGATCTATATAAATCTGAAGATCAAAGAGAAAACAACCTACCTGATCATGGAAAAAAAAATAACAGAATCTGAAGGGATAATCCCAGTGATGACAGATGAAGTTTTACATGTCATTAGATGCATGAAAAAAGGGTAAATACCCAGGCGAAGATAGAATCACAATTGCCCATATCAAAGAAGCAGGAGAAAGATTTGTAAAAATGCTATCCATGCTGTTTTCCAGAAGACTGGAATGATACTGTGATGGTGCTATTTTACAAGAAAAGAGAGAAGGAAAACATTAAAAACTATCGTCCAGCGTCCAGTCAGCTTACTGTCAGTGATTTATAAAATTTTCTCCAAAGTTTTAACGACAAGACTTGAATAAGTCATAGACTCAGCCCAACCTAGAGAGCAAGCAGGATTCCAATGTGGATTTAGCACAATGGATCGCATTCAAACAGTAAGAGAACTCATAGAGAAACATATGGAATATAATTTACTTCTCTGCCTCGCTTTTATTGATTATGAAAAAGCATCTGATTCTGTCTACACATCATCAGTAGTAAAATCTCTGGAGGAATATCGATTGAGACAAGCCTTAAATTAATATCATAAAGAAGATTTATGAGAAAGCAACAGCCACCATCCATTTGGACAGAGGAAATGCAAAGAAGCTTGGGAGAGGAGTTAGATAAAGGGACACCATTCCACCTAAGCTTTTTACTGCTGTTTTAGAAAACATTTTCAAGAACCTGGATTGTGAAAACTAAGGCAATAGAATACATGGGTAACACATCTCCGGTTTGCTGGCAACATTTTAATTTTCAGCAACAGCTCTGAAGATTTAAAAGATATGCTAAAAGAGTGTGCAGCTAGTAGCATTAACGTGGTAATAAAAATGAATTTGGAAAAGACTAAGGTGCATTCAATTCATTTGCACCAAAAAAAGAAGATCGTCTACAACAAAACTGAGATTAAGAAAGTGCAGAGTTATGTGTACAATGGGCAGGAAATAGCATCGGACAGCAACATCATGAATGAAATCAACAGAAGAATAAGAAATTGATATAGTGCTTTTGGGGAGAACAGCATTATTCTAAAGACTAAGATGCCTCTTTGCTTGAAAAGAAAAGTGTTTAACCAATGTGTTTTGACTGCACAAATTTGTGGAGCGGAAACTTGGACGCTAACAAAACGGATGGGACGAAGATTAAAATCAACACAGCAAAGAATGGAAAGATGTATGCTATGTATAGCTAGAAGAAATAGAAAAAGAATAATGTTGATAAGAAATCAGACGAAAATTGTCTTACATCATAAATATAATTAAACGGTTAAAATAGAAATGGACTGGTCATATTGCAAGAAGAGAAGACAATAGGTGGAATACAAACATCCTACAGTGGTACTTCAGAGATGCAAAACGACCAAGAAGACGGCGTCAGGCAGGATGGAGTGACGAAATCAGAAAACTGGTAGAAGTTAATTGGATGACCAAAGCACTAGACAGGCAACAATGGAAAAATCTGGGGGAGACCTACATCCAGCAGTGGATTGCAAATGATTGAAGATTTGTATATATTTTTTTTTTCAGTAGATCATTATGTTAAAAATATTAATTAGAGCTTTCAACTACATGAATACCAGATGATTATAAAGGATTCGTTTTGCGATGATTGAAGATGGGATAAGAAAAGAACGGTTGTGACTTTTCTAGCATTGGCAGGGATTCATTGGTAAACACTCGGATTCCTAAAACACACATGATTGTCAAAATAAATAAATAAAGAAAACATGTCATGTATGGGTGGATTTAGGATAAGTGAGGCACTAAGTTAAAACATTTTGCTGAACTTTGTTAAGTGAAAAGAGGTGTGAGTGAAATTAGAGGGCATGATTTAATAGTATGCAAATTTGTGATGCCAGTGGCTTTTGTATGGGAAGGGTCTTTAAACAATGTTAATGAACAATTCCTTTGCTTTATATTGTATGGGTTTTTTTGTTTCTTTTTCTAAATACGTATGTGTAATAATGTGCATATACTTAATGTGTAATAACTAATGTACAACAAAATACAGAGTAAGCTAGATTAAACTTGCATCTAGATAATGAGCTTGAAGCTGTTTTAAGGGTTGATAAAAGAGAGTCCCTTCTTTTAGAGCAAAATGTAAAAAGATAATGAGAAATAGTAGCAGCAGCAAAGTACCTGTGCTGCTACTGTTTCTCATTCTCTCTTTCGTTTCTTTTATTTCTTTCTTTTTCATTTTGTACTGAAAGGGTTCCTTTTTATAAAACGTTGAAACATTTCGATGCATTTTTTTTAATTACTATTATTTAGATACTTTTGCTTTTCTTTCTTAGCGCATCATCTATTTACTGTAACACAAAAGTTTTTATTATTTTTATTATTATTATTATTACTTTCTTTTTTGTAGCTGTAATATCTAACATTTTTAGGTGCATTCATAATTATATAAATACGTAGCACCTATAATCGTTGCCTGGTCCGTCCGTCTGTACGCATACAACAGCGCAAAAACTACCCAACCGAATGGTTTGGAATGTAATATATAATCGTTGCAGAATTTTGTCGCGCCATTTCAAGTTTTATGAAAATCGAATCAAAACTTAAAAATATATTAATAAAAGGTTTTTTTTCATTCTATTAAATCCTATCATACGTAATTAATTCAATGATATCCCATGATAGTAATGATTGTAGGTTGCCATGGCGATTACGTCATATTTAAGATGGAGTCATATTATTTCCGTATTACTGAATTTAAAAACAGAATTTGTAAACTAAAATTGTTTAATTATAGCAATCCTATAATCTACCGACAGTTTTTCGGATAGATAGTTTCCGAAGAAATAGATATTAAATGGAAAAAGAGTAAATATGGATTTCAAGTTCTGAAATTTTCAAAGCTAGGCTTAAGTTTCCCATTGGAATTTTCAGTAAATGTGAACAAAATATAAAATGTTGCGAACTTAAAACGTACTTATTTTATTACGGAAATTAATCATATCATAATAACATACGATATAATTTATTTCACTGAAATAACAACAGTACGTACATTTGTCACGTTTCACGTTCAATTTCCAACTTGTTAATTGTTCTGTGAAGAATTTTAACACCTAAACGCTTCCTTCGCTGCGCCAGTTTGTGAGGCCCTTAGAAACCATGGAACTAGAAACATGAGACTACCTCTTTTCTAGCTTATTCGTAAATTCTACCCTGATGTTATGCCATCTGCCGGATGAAGTTCATATTTAAAATGTTAAATTTGCAAAGCAAATTCAAACAAGAAGGAAATGGGCACTTCTCTGTAATCTACTTTTCTATTCTATTCTACCCTGAAAATTCTATACACAAACTGACCACGCGGAATTTGTGTAAATTTACGTTTTCACCACTTTCCAACATAGTTGAGAAGTGTTTATGAATTCCGTTTGTCTGTCTGCCGTCTTTTCATACTCAAACTCTTGTAAATACACTCCGATTGCCATATAATTAATATATGTTATTGAGATTTACTATGGAATGTTCGCTATTGAAAATTAAGCATTTTAGCATATAGCATTTATAGTTCGTTTACAGGGAGACTCAAAAGAATCTTGTTACATTATGGTATATGGGGGAAAATCATTTGCGGAGTATTTTAAGGATGTTACACTATTTCAAACAAAATGAAATTGATATGTGTTTCTGAGGTCTCTAAAAAATGCTTTCTGTAGAATATAAAGTGCAAAGAATTTATTTACAGAGTCACACAAAAGAATTCGGTTGCATAATGGTTTAGAAGGGAAAATTGTTTGAAGCATATTTTAATGATGTTACATTTTTTCAAACATAATGAAATTTATATGCATTATTCAGGTGCACTAGAAGATGCTTACTGTAGAATAGGACGTGCATTACATTTATTGTTCATTTACAAGGACACACAAAAGACTTCGTTTACAGTACTGTCTTTGAGCGATAGATGCTGGAAGTGCGTTTTCAATTGTGGAAGGCGTTTTAAGTTTTTAACTAAATTTTTGCATACTACGTGGTGTGTATAAATTCTGCAGATCATATACAGAGCTACACAAAATAATTTGTAAGCATTACTGTGTATGACCGTGAATTGCTTAACCCCTTGAAGGACACCGGTATATAATATATACCACTTAATTTTAATCCGTAAATGCCACAATGACACCAGAATTTTATAACCAAATTTTAAATTTATAAGGTACATGAGGAAAAGCTTTTACTTATTTTTAAAAAAAATCGTTTGTGAATCCTAGTGTCAATCAATCATTTCAATATTTTAGCTACAAGAGTACTTTGCCCCTGAAGGGGTTAAGAGAGCTCTTTAATTGAGTTATGCATTGTCCAGCTGAACTATATTTAGTATACTAAGATATGTTTGTAGCATATAAATAAATTCTTATACACTGCTACATAAGAAACTGGATACATTGGAATCTATGCATGGTAACTTTTTAAAGTATATTTTCAGTTGTGTTATGCATTTCTTTTCCTGGATTAAATTTTAGTTTAATTTAAGGCGTGTATAAAAAAACTGCAGACAATATACAGGGCTGTACAAAATTATTTTAGTGCATTTCCGTCTGTTGGTGGAAATTGCTTAAGGTTAATTTTTAATGTGTTATACATTTTGTGACTAAGCTAAATTTTAGCACACTATGTAGTGTATATACAGATCTATAGATCATGTACATTACATGGATGCACAAAAGAATTGAAGTATATTTCCGGTTACGCACGATAATGACAGACTTCTGGTTTTCTAATGTATAATGCGTTTTCTAAGTTCTTTCATTAGATATCTTCTTTCATCTTTGTAAATGGTGAAGTTCCGTTTCAGTATTTTGTAAGTGTTGAAGAGAAATATATGCCTGACGCTGAATTTGTCTTTCTTGTTTTATATCCAAGAGAAAAAAATTGGCCTTGACTTGAATAATATGAGCCGTCTACCTTAAAATTTGACTAGTCGGCTTCAGAACAGTTGATTAACTGGTCGACTCAACGGTCTCTTAATAATTTTTAAATGTCACAATAAAGTGCATGATATTCATTTGGTTCACTTTGATACAGATCGTACATTGTATTTCACTCGACCGAGTCGATTGAGACTCTCAGCGGCGCTCTCAACAGACTGATCTCTAGCATCGATTACTTTAAAAATGATTTAAGAAAATTTAACATGAAATTTTTTTTAAATGATTTAAAAATACATAACTCGCATTGAGAATATTTTAGAATCTAAATTTGAAAACATTCTTGGGTGGTACTTATTGAATGCAAAATACACGCAAAAGATGAATTAAGATAAAAATATACTACATTTAAGAAAAGTGTTGTGTATTTAATTTTTTGTGTGCAACGATAATTTTTTAACCATAAAAACGCCTATATGAAAATCAGGCGGTTCACTTTGATACAGATCGCACATTGCATTTCATGCTGCCGAGTCGACTGAGACTCGCAGCGGTTGCTATCAGCAGACAGATCTAGCATCGATTACTTTAAAAAAGATTTAAGATAATTTAACAAAAAAAATTCTTAAAGTGATTAAAAAAATACCTAACTCGCATTGAGAATATTTTAGAAGCTAAATTAAAAAACATTCTTGGGTGGTACTTGCTTAATGGTGGTACTTGGGGGTTTTTGTTTAAGGCTATTCACGAAAATTTATCCGAGTTCAATTAATCTACGAATTTTTAGATGTAAATGCAATTTATTTACCTTCGGTTTTTCAATCGTAAATTTTAATACATATAAAATTGCTGACTTTTTACAAAACCATAAAATAGTCATTTGAACATATGCGCGCTCACACACGCACACAAAAACTATATTTTAAATATTACGTAAAGTTTTTTTTTTCCAGTTTTAGAATCCGTACATCTACTTCAAATATAACTTGTAAGGAAAAAAGGCATCCACCTTCGTAAGAAATCAGTTGATGTATACGCTTGCATTTCAAGACAGCAATGTCTATGAATTCTAGAGGTACATAATACATTGAAAAAAAGTGCTTTCTTCTGAAAAGCATACAAAAGATTTTTCTATATATTATATTTCTGGGTTACATTATTTGTGTTATTAGAAAAAAATTCATTTCCAAAGAAACTTGTTGATGAGAATATAAGGTGGACAAACATTTAAAGTAAGTACTTTTTTCACTTTCTCCCGCTAGATGTCAGCACTACAATACTTTTTTGCATGAAGCTCTTTGCTTTTATCTTTTATGGGACCGAGTGCAAGCAAGCCATATCCGTACTAGATCTCATAAGCAAAGAACAGATCAAGTAGAGCCGTATCCATACTATATATATTCAAGCTACATCATCGTCATGAATTAAATAGGGTCTGATTTTACATTAGTTATACTAAGCACTGACCCTTCTTACATTTTGTCTCTTGTATAATGAAATTAGAAATAAATTTAATATTTAAAGACTGAAAACAAGCAGTGCCATTGCAGATTTTACTTGGAGAAGGCAAACTTATTTCGTTGGGCATAGTTAATCCAGATTTTCTTTTTCTGTCCACTTGAAATGAGCTATTTTTCTTGTATTCAATTTTTCATACTCATTTTTAAAGGAATATTTTGTGTTATTTTAATTTATTTAGATGTAATTATTAATATATTGGTAAAAACAAACGAAATCTTTCAAATATTAGTAAGAAAACAGAAAAAGTTTTTTTTTTTAAGTTTGAAACTCAAAGGGGAGCAATTACCTACAATGCCCTCCCTAAATTATACCTCTGCTTACAAAATTTACTGTAACATTTTTCTATTTTCAAGGATTTGTTTTCTTGTTTTTTCTGGGCCAATAGTGACTTTTATTTTTATGCAATTTCATACTTAATATGTCAAGAAATATGCTTTTTTAAAGGATTGGGTCATTTACTCTAAACAGCGAAATTCCTGTACCTGCTTCAAAAATAATTAATAAACTTGTATAAAAATGAAACAGAATGCTAGAATACGTTAATCACATGTTTTTATGTTTGTATAATGGGATAAAACATATTATTTATAAATATAAACCATTTAAATAAATTGTTTTATGTGATAAATGTCATTCATATGTGTGTCCCTGCCTCCACTTTAGCACAAAAGTGGCTCTTAAAAGTTAACTAAGCAAATATATTTGAGATAAATTTATTGTTTAAATTATTAAAAACTATCATATAATACTAAAATTTTAAATAGAAAAGACTTTTCATGGTTTGTATTTTTCTGAAAAAATAATAATAAATGCCCTTTGGTTGGTTGTTTGGTTGTATAGAGTTTAATGGCACAAGGTCCCATTGAGGACAAGCTGCGCCAAAAATGTCCTTTGGTTTTGTTGTCATTCCCCTGTCATAAAAAGAAACTAATGATTCTAACATCCGGCAACAGTTTATTACCCCAGAATTCCACCTGTGAACAGTGGCATCATCAGAGAAGCTATATTGAGTTGTCCTTTTTGTAGAAACAAGCATGGACAAGTAAAGCTTAGATATTTCCAGATATGTCTTGATAAGTATTTTTATTGACTGTCACTGTCATTACCCTGTCTCGTTTATTTGGCTTAATTTTGTAATGAAAGCACAATCAGGAACTAAGGCTTATTTTTATTGAGTTTTTAAAGTTATCTTTTAGCGGAATTCCTTTTTGTGTAGATAGTTATGATTGTAGACAAGCTAACCTTACTTTTTGTCATTACCCTTATTATTTCTCTCGCTAAGTGTCATTCCCCTGTCAATCATTGTCATTACTCTGCCAACTCAAAATTTAAAATTTTATTTTTAACTTTGTAAAAAATTTTTGCTGACAGTATTTTATTACTTACAGGCAGCTTCTAAAAACAATAGAACCCAATTTTAAAGGGGGAAAAATATTAATTTTTAAAAATATTAAATGCTCAAATTGTACTTTTAACCTCCATAATAAACAATTGACCTCAGACCCCATGTATCCTATAGGATACACATCTTTACATTTTTTTCACTTATAAAAATAATGTTTAAAAAAAAAAAAAGAAATTGGTATGAATGGAGTCTAACAGATGGCAACACTAAAGCAAAATAGCAATTTGTTTCCGCTTTTTTGGCGGAATACTAATACTACATGTTATGTAAAAATGGCTTGCAGCAAAAATGTTAGCAATTTACGTCGAAAAAAAGCTAAGCATTGTTATTTAAAAATTATTTAATCTTGTAACTATAATTTCTAAAATAAGTTTAAAATAGATGAATGAAGTTTATTCTAGCACATAATACTTTTAAATAATGTGTAATTTTGATAGTATAGCTTGCTTTATATTTGATGTATCCAATAGGATACTTGAGGACTGACTCTAACACGTAATGTTACTTTTTTATGTTGTTTAAAAGATACATTGGGACTAAATAAGAGAAAAATTGGCATTAATATTTACTGTAATGCGCATAAATTAAGGTTAATAAATAACAGGAATGTTTTTAATGATATTTTTACATCTGTAATACGATGTAACATTATTATTTTTTAAAAATGAGGTCTTTCTGAAGCAGAAATTCTTTAATTATTAGAAAATTCAGATATTATTATAAAAAATTAGATATTATTATAAAATATCATAAAAATTGCATATTATTAATATAAAATGTCAGATTTACTATAACAAATTCTTACTTTAATTATTAAAAAAAAATTAAACATAAACAAAATTTAAAAGAAAACGCAAATAATTGCAGGTCTTTCTGAAGCAGAAATTCTTGAGAAATTCTCTCTACATATTAAGATACCATTTGTAGAGACCATTAGTAATAAAAAAGTATTAAATGCATAATTATTTCATATTTTTTATTGCTTTTTCCATGCAAAAATTGCATAGCAAACTGTCAAAAAATGTACTCATTGAGTCAAATGTACTCATTGCAGCAAAAATGTTAGCAATTTACGTCGAAAAAAAACTAAGCATTGTTATTTAAAAATTATTTAATCTTGTAGCCTTAATTTCCAAATTAAGTTAAAAATAGATGAATGAAGTTTATTCTAGTACAAAATACTTTTGAATAATATGTAATTTTAATAGTATAGCTGTATCCTATAGGATACATCAAATTTAATGTACAAAAAATAAATTTAATTTTTTTTTTCACTGTTCAATCTTTTTTAGTTATTAGTTTGTTAATCTAAATTGATAACTAAAGTAAAATAAATATATATATAAATAAATGCTGGGGTCTGAGGAGGTTAAGAGAAAATGACCCTAATACAATCTTATGACGTAAGCAAAATCCAAAGCCTAAGATAATTGAAAACCAAGATAATTGAAAAACAATTAAAGTGATAACATTTCTATTATTTTTATGTGTCTGGTATTATTTTATGTGTATGGAAGTCTGAATTCAACACATATTTTAGGTATATCTAAGGTTATTACCCCAGGCCCGGGCGGGTCAGTTACTATGTAATATTAGTCGATTTTCGCCCCCTTAAGCGGTGCGTATTACATGGCCTCACATATTATACACTCATCGTGCAGACCCTGTCATATTTTTGATTTTGTTATCTACTTGACATGAAAATGCAATGATTCTTAAAAATACATATAAAGAATTATATATCTAGACGTGGTACATTTTGTAGTCAAGTTCAATTACAATATCGTGTTTTTCTTTCCTCTTCTATTCTATACAAGATAACCAGGAGTGTCGAACCTGTGGCCCACAGGGCTACCAGCATTTTCGTATAGAATATTTTGCCTTATTTAATAACTTTTTTGTTCTGATTTCCTTCCGTTTTATAATATAATATATAGTGAAAATTCATTTTTTTAAAGGCGTATGTGATGTTGATTTTAATAAATGAGACTCATTAAAGAATCTTCTGATACCATGAACATTATGTTGTAACACGTACGATTATAGTTTTCATCAATTCCTAGGCCGTGAATTCTAAAAAAGATGCATAATATTTTCAAATTATTTTAACTTTTATAAAATAATTCACCCTTGTTTTATAAATATAATAACTCTGCAATGTGTATTAATAGTTAGCATTAAATGAGGGAGGGGTTGGGTTAGTATGATATCAAAGAACCGCATGATGTTAAAATAAATATTTCATTTTCACCTTATAAATTTATTTAAAAGACACTTTCATTAGTGATTTCAAGAAAAATATTATCTGAGTTACAATAAAACTGTAAAATGTCAGGCATTGTTTTTTGTTTTTCGTTCACCGGGTCTTAAAAGATTGAACATTGGCGTGCCAACAAACTTAATGCAATTTAACCCAGTGTTAAAAATCAGCCATAAATAAAGGTCACAATACAAACCTAATCATTTTTACCACTTTTATTTACATTCCATCTCCACCAGCAAAAAAAAATAATAATAATAAAATAAAATTTTAAAAATACTGCGATATAAAAGAAGAACGGGTAATATTTACTGAGTTTCCCTCCGCAGTATTTACTATATATTCAGAAAAAAAAAATTGTTTGATCAATTCTTAAACTGCAAAGTCAAAACTTTGTGAACAGATGGTTAGAACGGCACTTAAAGAAAACCACTAGAGAAAAAAAAAAAGGATTTCCTCCTTTCTTAAAAGAAAAAAAATACAGAAAAGAAGAAATAATGAGCCGGAACAAGGGATAAGTTTGTTAAAATATTACACCTATCCTGACTTAACGTGTTGTTTGGATGTTGGATCAAGCAGTTTTGTCGTTAATGCCCCTCTGTGATGTTTTCCGAAACGTAAATATTCATCAGGCAGCTACCATGCTCCAATATATGGTTCAGCATTATACCAAATACAAGCAAGCACGTTTATAAAGAGTAAATCCTTATAAATTTCATTATAAAAATACACTATATGGCCAAAAGTCACCAGACATTTTTGAATTTAGACATTTAATCGAATATCCAGAGAAATATACTTGACGCAGTCTTCTGGAACTTCGGGAAAATAAAGAACATGTTTGACCTAATATTTTTAGGGAAGATTTGATTACAAGAGCAATTAAGACGCCAACAACAAATTGAATATATATATATATATACATATATATATATAATTATAATATCTATGAATTTCAAAAAACATATCAAGTTCTATTATCATTCTACTTAAATCTCCAAAGAGATAATTAATGATATTGTGTATACAGAATACCACATAGCTAATAATTAACATGTGCAAACATAATATTACCATAGCTTGTGCTTCAATGGTAATTGGCCAAATTTTACTCATACCTAAAGAATATTGAAAAAAGAAAAAAGAAATAGAGAGAAAGGAAAAAAAAGAAAAAAAATTATAAATTGGAGTTGCAATTAAGTAAATACAAATGGATTAATAAATTAAATATGAACCATATACAATGGAAAATTGGACCACATGAGAATTAAATATGAATTTGATATGAAAAAACACATGCACATGTACTCATCAGCCTGGATGCACCCACATGTGTTTTAAATAATAATTCAGTGTTTCATAATTCTACTGGCATAATGCTAAGATCAGTAGAATCATCCAGGTACACTGAATTATTAACAGACAACAATTGGAAATATTAAAATTTGGAAATATTTAAATAGGGAATAAAAAACCATTAAGAATATACAATATATTTTACACACATCGATTATCCCATAAACTGTATTTAACACCTCACGAAATTACCACGAGATAACAGTTTTGAAATAATAAAATTGGAAATATGAACGCGTAAAGTGTAGATAAAATATTTTACTCACAATAATTATACAGAATCCTTAAAATGTCACAACTTCTGCATAATATTCACATCCACATGGCAATGCATCATACATGTTGACTAAGTCGAGTTGAGAGAAATGATTTGAAAGACAAGTTGAGAGCACACTTATTTTAAAACACAACCCCATGAATGACACCCAAACACAAAATGATTCAAAAACACAAAAATAATTCTGGTTTTAATACACTTATAACAAAATTATATCCGTGAATATATATTACTCCATCCAATTTTAATTCCTGAAAGTAAAATTAATATACAATCAATAGCTCCCTCTATAGTTAAATTAAATATAATATTAACAATATTATCAACAACTACCTGAAAGGTAAAGTGTCGCCATCTATTGGTATTATAATAATTCATAATTAATATTTAGTTAGATATCCACTTTATTAGTTACATACTCACTTCATTAGATTTAATTATATAAATAAACTTTAAAAAACAATACTAACTTGTAGTTTTACTTTAAATTCAAATCAAATATAATACTACTATATGAATAAATCTACACAGAATTAATTCAACTTGCACAGCATTTCAGATATTCTTAACAAGAATATATTATGTAAAAGAGATATTATTTTAATTCAAATTGTTTTTGCTGCCAGCTGTGTTAATCCACTGATATTATAGACATATTATTAAATAATTAATGTTTTATTTTTACTACTACTTAAATATATATTAGACTTGTTATTAATTAATTAATGTTTAATTTATACTACATTGTAAATATATTTTATATTTCATAGATTAATTTAAATATCTAATTAAATAATTCATAAACAATTCAAAATATCTCAAAATTTATAAAATTGATAATTAATAGTATTACTACTGTTTTACAATCAAATTAATGCAATGCAGTAATTAAAATACTTGTTAAATTTAATTATTCATAGACAAAAATAAAAACTATATATATTTATATTTATAAATATTGCAAATAGATATGTTTATGAGTTATAATCACCAATGTTATCCATGTATAATTTAATTTGTTATTGTATAAGTTAATTTATAAATGTATGAAAACTGCACATTAATAACACCTTAAACAGAGGTGATCGGCAACGCACAATCACAACTATACAAAGTGTATATAATGTTCAATCAAATATAAAATTTCCTAATATGTTATAATTGTAATTATGTATGTTATAATTGTAATTTTCTATATAAAGTGTATATAATGTTCAAACAAATATTAAATATTAAATTTCCTAATATGTTATAATTGTAATAATGTATGTTATAATTATTATTTTCTATATCTTTTGTTATATGTTATCGCACACTAAAACAATAATTTATTACATACCATGTTTATATTTAAATTATATAATAAATGTTATTTAAAAGAGTTGATGATTGAATTTATCATAAAAATTGGATAACCATATATTTTTGCTTGATCTCGAATATATCTAATATTTTTGTTTTTATTTATATCTGAGCATAAGTATTTTATACGATGTAGATAATTGATAATTATATTTTTATAAACAGATTTATGTAAACATGAAGCAAAATTGGTAAAAATATTTACTTTAAATGGGAAATCAAATCTCTTATCATAAATATCAAAAATTAATTTATAATTATTAGTAATATTAATTTTTAAGTCAAGAAAGTTTATATTATTATTAATTAAATCATTTTCGCTTAATTTAAGCTGAGTAGGATCAGTGGCGCAGCCAGAATTTGGTTCTAGGGGGGGGGGGGTTGAGTTTCTGATAAAGGTGGTCGCCGATTATATGAATCACTGGTTAATGGAATCAGTCTTTTAAATGAATGAAATCATAATGCTTTTCTCCGCAATTAAGTTAGTTATGATTCATTTAAACAACATTAGAGTTACAAACTATAAAATGCACCAATGAAATAACACAAAACTAGATTAGATTTATAAAGTGTTTAAAAATGATGAGGGGCAAACTTTAAGATGGAAGAGTACAGTACAGCCAATAATTTTATATACAGTACAGTCGCTGAGTTTCACACGAAAAGTTACTTGTCAATCATATTTGACGTAATAGTAGACAATTTTAAAGCATTAAAATAAAGTATTCTGAACAACGCGAAACTTTCCGATTCATTTTCAAAAATGAAAACATATGCAGGCATGATCCCAGGTAGCACAGCAATATCGGCCTATATCGGGAACAAAGATTTCGCAATATCGACCAATATCGGTAAACACCGGACCGGCCGATATTGCATGGCTAGCTTTTCTTCCAATATCGGCCTATATCGGGACCCAATATTGACCGATATCGATGAACCCCGGACCGACCGATATCGGTGAACGCCGGACCGACCGATATCGATGAACCCCGGACCGACCGATATCGGTGAACGTCGCACCGACCGCTATTGGCCAAAACTGGATTCAGCACTATAAAATGGCAAATCTTTTTTTTTTCTCATATAGGGAGATATTGATTACCAGTCTTAGCAAAATATTAGAAATCAATAACTCTTTACATTAGGAAAAAAAAGGTTTACCATTTTATATTGGTGAGTCCAGCTTTGAATTAGCTAATCCATGTATATATAAGCATCTAAAATGCCACATGGATTAACTGTTTTGTTAAAGGCCTCAATTTTTATTATTATATCCATTAGATATAGTTGTAATATTAAAGATTATGAATGAAATAATACTAAAAAAGTATTTTATTAAATTTAATATTAATAAAATAATTTATTCAAAATTTTATAATAGCTACATTTTGATTTTTTTTTTTTTTTTTTTTTTTTTTTCAGTTTCAGTGTTCTATGTGAAAACATTAAAATGTAAAAAAGATAATTAAATGTTACTTTTCTCATTAAAAATAAAAAATCATATTATATCGGTAGTAATAATTTGAATTTGTGCAAGTGGTAAAATTGAAAATTGTAACATACAGCATTTTTTTTTTTTTTTTTTGGCCATATTACCAATTTTTTATAAATTTTTTTCACACAATCAATAGAAATATTTAATCATTATTAAAAATTTAAGAAAAATAACATGTAGCTGTAGGCATTTATTCTTTTCTGCTCTTACCATAAATATAGATCTTCACATTTATTTAATTGTATTTATATAAACTTTGAAGGAAAAAAAAAAAAAGTAATCTTCTGGCAAAATTTAGTTGAAAATGATTCGTTAAATTACTTATGCAAAAATCCACCTGTTGTATAACTTTTAAAATTGAATTACTTTATATTAAAAATTATCAAAAATCAATACAAAAATTTATTAGCAATTTTTTCTTTGAAAAAAAAAATTATATCTTATCTTTAGGACTCTCTTCATTTTGAATCAGAGACTCATGTATACAACTAGCGGATAAACACTCGGTTGGAATTCTATATTATTCAGTGAATATCATTATATTTTTCATTAAATTTTTATAAGTTTTAATTAAAATTACTTTTTAATGGCAATTTTAAATAGAAAGTGCAACTGAAATGACCATTTAAACAGTCAATAATATTTTGCAAACGCATTAAACAAAGTCAGGAAAGCTATTCTTTTCTCGAAATTATGTACAATTAATGCATTTGAAATAGAAATTTTAAAAGAGCTTAGCTTTCAAATATCACAATTATTTATGTATGTTTTACTAAAATTCCAATTTTAATTGGATTTTATTAATTGTTTCACAAAGCCTTTAAAATTAATTTTTAGTGATTTTAAAGATTTGTAAATTTATTTTATAAATAGTATTCTATTAAAATATCTCAAACATGGAATACTAGTTTTAAAAGTGCTAAAACAGAACTCAATTATTATAAATAAATAAAACTTCCTAAAAATTGAGTCATTTGAGCCAGGTGGCAAAGCAAGACACTTTGCCCTTACCTTATATGACAACTTTCCCTCTGCAGTTCTTTTCTGGAGAATGATTGGCGTTAAGCTTAAGGGGACTCTTCACTGACACTAAAACACCTGCTCGCTAATGTTAAACCTATGGGCAAGTTCTTTTCTAATTTCTCATTTAAATTTGAAGTTTTTTTTTTTGCTTAAGATAGCTGAGGTCAATCTCAACTATCCAATGCAAAAAAAAAAAAAAAAAAAAAAAAAAAAATCAATTTTAAACAGGAAATTAGAAAAGAACCTGCCCATAGCTTTAACAAGCTAGCAGGTGTTTTCGAATCATTGAACAGTCCCCATTAATGTGTTCTGACCACTAAATGACCTGCTGTCGTGAATAAGATAAATAAAACATGGCAAAAAATTACAGACCATTGCAGGGTACAGCCCCGCTGCATTTATTTGAAATCACAACATATCAAATTAAACTTTTTTTTATTCACAAACTATCACTATTTATATTATCATATTACAAGCAAATTTTCTCCAAGTCATCTATTTCTTGTTCCTATGTTCTCCTTCTTTTCCTTTGAAAACAGTTTCCATCCCAATTGGCAGATCTCACAGGACTTTTTCAATGTGGCTGGAGATAACAGTTGTTTTTGCTTTATCAAACTTCATTTTCACACTCACTAGAAAAGTAGAATGAGCAAAAATCAAAATTTGTCCAAGTGAATTTTCATCATGAAAATTAATAACTGATTACTACTTATACTATGCTTACTTATTCTCCTTTTTATTTACAAACTATGTAATGTAAATGCTAGATTTGAATTTAATAGTAAAAATTATACCTTGAAAAAAAAAAAAATCACCCGAAATATTTAACCAAACTTGTGTTAATATATTTTATCTCTTTGACTGTCTTCACTCTGAATCAGAGTATGAACTTACTGATTCTAGATTTTTCTGCATAATATGAAGCCAATCTTCTGAACATACAATAATTATTTATAGAGATATAAAGAAATTATAGTGAATAAGAACAACAAAGTACCTAAAATTACTTAATTTGTAGCAAGACTTTTATAAAAATGAAATGGTTACCAATGAAACACAGGATAGTTCAGAATGCAATTATCAAAATTTGGTTTTCGCCATGAAAACCAGAGTTAGAAACACATTTTTTTTAATTTTAATGTATGAATGATAATCAAAATAGTTTTGTTTAGCTTTAGTGTGTTCATAGTATAAATGACACTTATTAAGTGTGTGGGATATGGGCACTACAACAACAAAGTACCTAAAATTAATTAATTTGCAGAAGTATTTTTAAAAAAGGAAATGTTTACCAATGAGCCACAGGATAATTCAGAATGCAACTATCAAAATTTGATTTTCACTATCTTAAAACCGCAGACTAATCGAAACTAACATGCTATTTTTAGGAAAATGTAATTTAGCTAAGTAATGATTAGCTAAATAATTTAGTATATATATATATATATATATATATATATATAAAGCTTGTTTCCACATCGATATTATTTTTGACGTTACTTCAATAAACTTACTTCATTTTCTTCTTTTTTGGCACAGAAGCGATACTCCTATTCTATCGATAGATCTTCAAGATAAAATTTCAATCCAAAATATATTTAAAAGCAGCAGCTAGCACAGAGGAACATCAAATTTTACGTGCTTGCAGAAGATCACTCATGGTAGTCGTTTGTTACACAATAAAACTACACACTCGTGATCTTCAGAGAGCAATCAAACCCGGGGATATCCACCAGACATTGATTCCTTCATCTGTTTCACTTTTCATAGATTGAGATATTAGTTCTTGCCAGAAGTGACGTCAAAAATAATATAAATGTTCCCTAGAAAGTAGTTTTTACCAAAAGCAGAATATGGTTAAAAGTGTGATGTATGTCGCAGAACAATGGGCTTCTTTACAGAACATTTCAAATTCTCAATTTCAATTAAATGTATCATTCAGTCTGAGTAAAAAAGTACAAAATTCATCAGTCCATCACCACAAAAGTGCAAAGTTTGTCAGCCTAAAATCATAAAAAAAAAAAAAAAAAAAAAAAAAAACCTGCAAAATTCTTTATTTATGTAAAAAATAGCAAAATTCATCAATCAGCAGACTTATATAAAACCAAAAACTTTCTGCGCACATAAATATTGGGTCAAAAACTTTCTGCAAATCAATTTAATGTTTAATAAAATTAACAATTTATTAATTTTATCTTTTTGACTGTCTTCATTCTTAATCTAAGTCTGAACTTACTGATTCAAGACTAATAAGTGATGAACAGTCTTGTTGGGAAAAATATTATGTTCTAAAAAAAATAAATAAAAACAATAATTTTGAAATATTTTAAGTGATAAAAACTAAAAGTGTCTTCAAAGAAAAAAAAATCAACCAAAATCAGAAAAGTACAAAGAAACTCTGATAGACATCAACCTCAGATATTTTATGTAACAAAATCATTTCAAAATATTAAAATGCAAACGAGAAATTTCTAAACTAAACTCCCCTGGTTTAACGTTAGCTTGTAAGCATCATTCCATTATTAAATAATGCAAAGTTTAAATTTTAGGTGGGAATAAGAAGCTTTTTTATGCTATAAGTCTGGCACATTTATTTCATACAGAAATTAAATAGGATTTGAAAAGTTTAAATTTCTAAGTTATGCAGATTCATGATCACCATAAGTTTTCATACTTACCATATATATACAGGCATGAAAGTATCATTATTGCAATATAACATGCAGAAATAAATATCTGTGAAAATTACACAATGTAATTAGATTTAGGTATATGTAAAATAAATATGCAATTAAAGTTAAAAGACATTAAAATTGAAACCACTGTTTTTATTCACAACTATTTTCGGTTATTCATGCTATATTATGAGTTCAAAGTTCAAACACATCCTCATGCTAAAATTTCTGTACTATATTAGCATAGCTAAGCTACTCAAACTGAAGCAAACTTTGCGGGAAGAAAACACTCTAAAGCAAAATCGGAGATAATATCGCAAAATTTGCATGATGTGCATGCATTATGAGCACAAAATAGTTAAAAAATTATATATATTAGTTTAGCACTTTTTAAAAACTATTTCTATTTCTTATTTTAGTACCCCCCAACCTTCATTTTGCATTTGAAAGAATATTCACTGAAACTGGGAACACTGGAAAAAAAACTGAGCACACATATTAATTATTTTGTTATGCATCTTAAAATCAGTTTTTAAACTTATATTATTAGTTTTACATTTTAAATGTTGCATATGTTACAAGGAAAATTTAAAAGCACAGAATTTGTACACCATTACAATTTTATCTATCTCCCCCCCCCCCCTTCTCTAAATTTTCAGGGCATTATTTTTTTTATTTTATCCTTTTAATCAATCTCCAAAACAGCCAAAGTGACATAAAAAAAAAACGATTTCAGTAAAAAAACTAAGAATTTTTATTCTTGTATATTACATAGGACGACATTAGGATCAACAAAAATCTATAAAAAGGGATCTCTAACCAAATTGTCCCATAAAAAATCTAATATTTACAATTGATGTGTTTCAATGTTTCAATTTGACCATTCTAAAAATTGAAGATTTCTCGAATCTCTCACTACAAATATAATTTTCTTCTTTTAACACTTTTCCAATATCAAAAGGATAATTATCGTAATATATTATTCACTACAATTCTACAATAATATACCTGCCAAATTTCTGTTTTTTTTTTTTTTTTTTTTTTTTTTTTAAGTCAAATAAACATACTTTGGACCAGTCATTTTCATTGTTATGACAATCAGAATAAAAAAATCCCAAAACATGCATACTTACGATAGAGTATCTTAAGTATATGATTCTGAAGACTCAATGACCGTTTTTGTTCACAAGAGGGTGGCAGATGACAAAGAGTATAGTACGATTGAGATCCTGGGGGAAAAAAAAAAAAAAAAAAAAAAGAAGAAAGCTAAATGGTTAAAAATCAACAGAAAAATTTGAAACGTATTATAATACATGTTAAAAAATTATTTATAATGCAAAAACTAGATTTTATTTTCCACAGCCCCCCCCCCCCCTAGTCAAATAAGCACAAAACATTTATGAAGTATTTTATAATGTAAGATAAAATTATAAAATGGGTTTTGTTTTTATTTGGTAAGATTTGATTTAATTTATTAAGTAATAATTATTACTACTTCATAATAAATTTATTAAGTTATAATCCTTATTAAAAATGTTTATTTGACTTGTAAGTAATGGCAGCTGATAAAAATAAATAACCAAAACAAAAATCAATAATTCTGAAATATCTTAAGTGATATAAACTAAAAGTGTCTCCAAAGAAAAAAAAATTCAACCAAAATCAGAAAAGTACAAAGAAACTCAGATAGACATCAACCTCAGATATTTTATGTAAAAAAATCATTTCAAAATATTAAAATGCAAACGAGAAATTTCTAAACAAAACTCCCCTAGTTTAACATTAGCTTGCGTGCATAATTCCATTATTAAATAATGCAAAGTTAAAGTTTTAGGTGGGAATAAGACACCTTTTTATGCTATAAGTGTGGCATATTTATTTCATACAGAAATTAAATAGGATTTGATGCAGGTTCATGATCACCATAAGTTTTCATACTTACCATACATATACAGGCGTGGAAGTATTATTATTGCAATATAACATGCAGAAATAAATATCAGTGAAAATTAAACAATGTAATTGATTTAGGTATATGTAGAACCATTATTGTTTTTATTCACAACTATTTTCCGTTATTCATGCTATATGCTATATTATTATTGCATCAGTCTCAGAAGCAGCCAAAGTGACATTTAAAAAAAAAGTTGATTTCAGTTAAAAAGCTGAGAACTTTCATGCTTGTTATATTACACAGAGCGACATTAGGATCAACAGAAATCTTTAAAAAGGGGTCTCTAAAACGAATTGGCCCATAAAAAAAATCTAATATTTACAATTGCAATTTGACCATTATAAAAAGTTAAGAATTTCTCGCATCTTTTACTACAAATATCAAAACTAGTGCATTTTAAAGCTTCCTCTCTAATTTTTCAGGTTATGATTTTTTCATATTATCCTTTTAATATTGCATCAATCTCAGAAGCTGCCAAAGTGACATAAAAAAAAAGCCGATTTCAGTTAAAAAGCTGAGAACTTTCATGCCTGTATATTACATAGGGCGACATTAGGATTCTGACATTAGGATCAACAAAAATATTTAAAAAGGGATATCTAAAACAAATTGCCCCATAAAATATATTTAATATTTACAGTTTCAATTGACCATTCTGAAAAGTGGAGATTTCTCACATCTTTTACTACAAATATCATTTTCTACTTTTAACATTTTTCCAGTATTAAAAGGATAATTACTATCATATATTCACTACAATTCCACAATATAAGTGTCTTATATTGTGTCTTATATAGTTTAATACATTTAACAGATTAAAAATACGTTTACCTCCTAAATATCTTTTTTTTTTTTTTTTTTTTTTTTTACATA
Organism: Maratus michaelseni; assembly: GCA_963931845.1. NCBI lineage: Eukaryota > Metazoa > Arthropoda > Arachnida > Araneae > Salticidae > Maratus > Maratus michaelseni. The sequence continues at coordinate 369,996,811 of OZ007586.1, forward strand.
AAGACCATAATACAATTAGGATTCTGAAAAAAAAAAAAAAAAAAAAAAGATAAATGGTTAAAAATCAACAGAAAAATTTTAAATGTATGTTTATGATGAAAGATTATGAATACATGTTAAAGAATTATTTAGAATATACATGTTAAAGAATTATTATCGCCCTTGTTTGAAGATTCAACCTTTGATTTAATTTATTAAGTAATAATTATTAGTACTTAATAATAAATTTATTAAGTTATAATTCTTATTAAAAATATGTTTATTTGACTTGTAAGAAATGGGAAAGTGTTGGCAGCTGTGTTTGTATATTAATGTTTTAGTATAATGCAGCAACCAAAAATACTTTATCGCTTTTGTAAGAAAACTTATCATATAAAGAATTTCGATATCATATACAGGGTGATTCTGAATTCATCATCAATATTTGGTGGGCAGGTAGGGAATAGGAAAAGAACACTATTTCACATAGGAAAGCATAGGCACAAACGAACGCATGACGGTGTATAGAGGGCGCTTTGTTTCCGCATCTCCCATGAACGCGCATAGCTGTCTGCCGTGTGCAGCCAGTCGTCATTCGACAAGGTGACTTCGCAGAAGTAACATGAACCGGTATACGTTTCAAGAACTTGCAGATATGCATCTAACTTACGGTGCCGCAGGAGAAAGCTGTCTTAGAGCTAGGCAAATGTATGCAGAGCGCTACCCCAACCGGCGCGTGCCACAGCATCAAATGTTTTCACGTGTTCATCGACAACTGTGCGAAACTGGATCATTTGCTGGTATTAATGTTGATCGAGGCAGCCGCCGATCAACACGGACAGTTTCAGTCGAGGAAGCTGTCCTACAGTCTATCGAAGAACAGCCAAGTTCTAGCGCACGAGGTATGGCTCGCCAGTTTGGAGTTTCACAATCAACAGTGTGGCGGATACTAAAGGAGGAACGTTTACATCCTTTTCATTTGCAAAGAGTGCAGTTACTGGAAGCAGAGGACTATCCCAAGCGTGTTACTTTTTGTCAGTGGTTCATGCAGAGAACAGCCGTTGATCCCAATTTCCCAACGTATGTTCTTTTCACAGATGAAGCGTCCTTCACTCGTGAAGGTGTCTTCAACACACACAATTCGCATGTGTGGGCTAATCAGAATCCACACGGTACGAGAGTTAGAGCTGCGCAACAACGCTTTGCCGTCAATGTGTGGACTGGGATCGTCGGCGACTGTTTGCTGGGACCGTATTTACTACCATCCCGTTTTGATTGCGCAAACTACCTCATATTTCTTCAGACTGTGTTACCGGGTCTTATGAACGAGGTTCCTGCTGTTATTCTCCGGCGAATGTGGTTCCAGCATGACGGCGCTCCAGCACATTTCGCAAATGATGTGCGTTGTTACCTGACCAGAAAATTTGGAGCTCAATGGATTGGTCGCGGTGGACCGGTTTGTTGGCCACCACGGTCACCGGATTTATCTCCAATAGACTTCTTTGTATGGGGTGCCATGAAAAACATGGTGTACGAGACCCCTGTTGCCAGTTCTATGGACCTTGTAGCACGCATATCGGTTGCCGCCGCAAACATCCGGGAAACGCCAGGCATATTCCAGAAAGTTCGGTTGTCCATGCAACGTCGTTGTGAGGCATGTACTCTAGCAAATGGTCAGAATTTCGAGCACCTCTTGTAAGTCTGTACAAAAGATGCACAAATAAATGTTTTTTCTCTTACCACTTTCTTGTTATGTTTTCTTTCCATCATTTAACCGGATTCATATTGCCCTACTACATGACGTCTGCGCCCATGCTTTCCTATGTGAAATAATGTTCTTTTCCTATTCCCTACCTCCCCACCAAATATTGATGATGAATTCAGAATCACCCTGTATATTACTTTAACATGTATGCGACGAAGGAATGTTACATTTTACAGGAATAAAAGAGAAAGTTGGGAAATTGCATGTTGATTTTTAAAATAAAAAGAAAATTAATGTGCATGTATATTTAAGAAATCCAAAATTCCGTGACCAGGGATTCCACATCTGTTCCAATAATTTTCTTAAATGTAGAACGTATGTTTTATTGTTAAAAAAGGCATCTGAAGAACAGTAATTTATTTATCTTAAATTTTAAAACATAAATGACAATATGAAAAGGTCAGACACAGAAAATCGTAAATCAAACAAAATATGTAAATCTTATTAAACTGAGAAATTAAAAATATTTTTGAAAATACATTCCACTGCGATTGCCTTGAAAAATGGTTTTAGGAAGAAATTTAAAAGTAAATATATAAGCTACATCCTACACAAAGGCACAAAATATTTGAGATAGAAAATACCAATTTCAATAGCATACCTATACGCATTCTAGTTCTATGACAAAATTTAAAAAATCGTTCATTAGAATCAAGACAAGCAATCAAAAAAATAATAACAAAAGCATTAAACCATATATAACAATTAGCGTTAGGCTTAAACAGATAAAAAATACGTTTAAATTAAAATTATTTCATCAAATACATAAAATTATACCTTCAAATGTTCAAAAAGCAGTACAGATTATAAGTAATAGCAATACATACCGATTAGAGAGTAAAAAGAGTCTTCTTTAAAGATGTTTACAATTTTCAGGACACAACTAGCGTGCTTGACCGCGGCCATGTTTTAATCTGAAGGAAAAGGATGCTTGTCTCTGATTGGTTGAATTGCAGTTGTAATCATGCACATCCCAGCCTGTCGATCTTGATCGATGTCGCCCGATGTTTGCCAATATGAGTTTTTTGCCATAGGTTTACAAAACTTTTAAGTGTCGTTTAAATTGTTTTCTGTCTGCTACCTTGCTAAAAAAAAAACTATATATAAGTTAAAAATTTAAATATCGAACATTAGAGAAATTGTAATATTACAGATTCAACATCGGCCAACATTGATCAATATCGGTAAAACGTGACCGGTCTTCGCCGATGCATGCCAAGATTGCCCGATATTGGGCAATATCGGACCGATATTGCTGTGCTACCTGGGATAATTCAAGTGATTTGTTATCGAACAGTTTTTCATTAAAAATGAATTACATATTGAATTATAAGCTATTGTTGTCTCCAAATTACTGACTCTTAATGTCTTGGAATTATTCTACGAATTATTTTTCAATGTTTGCCTTCAATAATTGAATTCAGTTGGAAATGAAAAATGTTGACTCACACTATGATTCGTCTTACCTAAAGCAAAGATCTTATACAAAGTTTAATATTAGCATTGTGCCAAGCGCGCTTCAAAAGGAGGTCACAAAGTAGCAACACTGCTTTGATCCATGCCGTTGTTTTCTAGATGGGTTTTTAATTAATATCTCAGATAATTACAGACACATTGAAAATTATTACCAACAATCCTTAGATGATTCTGCGTCGATAACCCTCAACTCCCCGCTGAGCACCAGAAAAATAAGACACATGAGTGATCTTATAATAGTTCAGTTTTTACTTTTTAAGTATGGAACCTTAACAATGGTGTCAAAATTCTGGTAACCATCTCCTCTCTAACATTGGCTATATTTTATACAACGATTTCCAAACAATTTTTTGGTACAACAATTTCCAAAGGGGTGTAAGAACAAAAAACATTCTGAAATTGCGGTTTCTACGATATTGTTGATTCTAGCAATTTGAAATTTAATCTCGCGGTTACTTTAAAAAGATGTAAATGCTCACTAAAAATGGTTTCTAAAAAGTTCGAAATTTAAAAAGGGGAAAGGAGCAGTAAACGTTCTAAATTACCATTTATTTGTGCAGTTAGGGCTGTATGGAGAATTTCGCTGTCAAAATCGGAGATGAAAGTGATCGTAATGTTTGGGGCATTTACGTTCATCGAAATAACCCTAGGTTCCCCTCCTGATAGGAAACAGTCCACAGCGAACAAAAAACCAGTACAATCAAAGACGCATAATCACGTGAAAACTTTTCTTTATTTTCGGACACATCGACACATCTGGAAAGGGCGAGGGTGGTCCTCTTTACGCCTCTAAATAATCGACCTTCTTGTTCAACAGTTAGAAAAGATCTGATCTAATTTTTCAGATACATTTTCACCAACACATAAATGAAAATATGCCAAACACTACATTTTCTCACCAGGCACTCTTTTTTTTTTTTTTTTTTTGAGAAAGCCAGACATGTGTTAGCAGCGAACACAAAAATGTTGATATTGCATATCTCATGCAGGAATCAATTTATGAAAACGGCGCCTGCATTTAACACAAGATACGAAGAAAGACAAAACAGCATATGTTAAAGTCATCTGCAGTACATTAAAATAACGAATTGAAACCACAGAGAAGTAAAGTACTTTTACTGTTACAATGAAAAATCTGGGAAATTTTTTAGCTAGGAAGAAATGATTACTTTCGAGATTAAAGAATAAAAAGATTTTGAATGCAGACATTAATTCACATAGAGAAACTTTAGGATAGAAAAATTAAATTTTAGAATAAAACATAAAATATATATGATTCTATATCATAGGCTGGAAACATGAAATTTGGCATAGTTGTTACTTTAGAGACTTAAATGCTAGCCCAGAACAGTTAGCAGGAGCAAAAACATGTTCTAAAATTCCGATACAGTTGGTATAGAAGCTTGGAATTTGGCATGGTGGTAACTTTTGGGATGTAAATGCTCTCTAAGAACGATTTCTAAAGAAATTCTAAATTTAAAAGGATGAAATGGGCGGAAAACGGTCTGAAAATGATCTAAAAACAATTAATTAGGAATTGTTTGTGCTAGATATGTGAAATTTGGCACGGCTGTTACTCTAGAAATATAAATGATCATCCGGAACAGTTTTCTAAAATTTAGAAATGTAAAAGGTTGCAAGAACAAAAAAGTTCTAGAATTGCGATTTGTGTGATACAGTTGGTATAAATGCTTGGTGTTTGACATAGTGGTTACTTTTAAGATATAAACACTCGTTCAAAACGGTTTTTAAAAAATTCAAAATTTTAAAAAGTGGAATGAGCAAAAAACGTTCTAAAAATGTTCTAAATCATAATATATTTAGAACTTTTAGGGCTAGACGCTTGAAATTTTATATGATGGTACTTAAGAAACGTAAATGCTCGCCCAGAATTTATTTTTTCAATTCGAAATTTAAAAGAATGCAAGAGTAAGAAGCATTCTAAAATTGTGATTTATGTGATACAATTGGTGTGGAAACTTGAAATTTGGCATGATGATTACTTTTATGTAGTAAATGCTTCCTTAGAACATTTTTTTAAAAATTCAAAATTTAAAAGGATGAAATATGCGCTTTCACAGTTTTAAGTAGAATTCTCGCCGTTTAATTGAATCACATTGTTGGATAGAATTTGATTTAACAAAGCGGCGGATTCCGCTAAGGCGGAATTTTGATTCATATAAGCGGTAATTATAGTAATTTTTTTAGCTCTGGGGGGTGTTTTAACCCCCAAACCCCCCCCTTGGCTGCGCCACTGAGTAGGATAAAAATTGAGTGGTGATGTGCAATTTTTTTCATTGAAATAAAATATGATAATGTCATCAATATAGCGATAAAATACATAATCATTGTTCGGACTTATATTTCTTTCATAATAATATAAGTAAAGGTCAGAGAGACTACTAGATGCGGTTCCGCCCTGCGGAATTCCCTGGCATTGTTTATAGGTAATATTGTCATATATAATGTAATTATTATGCAATGTAAAATTTAGTAAAGTTTTAAAAAAATGTAATGAAATATGTTCTTTTAATTTTAATTGAGATTTAAATTCTTTAAATAATATACACATTGTTTTATGTAAGTCTTTTATATCAATGTTATTAAATAAATCATTAAAATCCAATGTTTTTATGAATTTTACCGGATTGATATTATGTATTTTATTAATGAGTTGAAAACTATTTTTTAGGCAATGTTGGTTATTATGTTTTAACGTTATATCATATATCTGCTTTAAAATATTAAGTAGTAAATTGCTTGCATTTTTATTATATGTGTTACAACCGATGGTAACAGTGCGAAATTTAATAGGATTTTTATGAAATTTTGGAATTATAACAAGATAAGGATAATTAAAATTATTACATTTGATTTTTAGTAATTTGTGATAATTTAATAATTTTCTGTTATTTATTTCAATATTTAATTTAGTTTTTATATATATTTGCGATCACCCTGTAAAATAAAATACTCGAAATGATCTGTAGCTGTAGCACAGGACTATGTGGATCGTGAACAACATTTGGGTTCATTTGTGTAAGAATAGCATGTAATATATATGGATATATGAAGGTTTCTTCAAAAAAGTCAAGAAATTTCTGCATGTTTTTATTAACACTTTCCAACCTAGTTGAAAAATGTTTATGACTTCGGTTTGTCTGGCCGTACTCTAACTCTCGTAAATGTACTCGGACTGCCCTGAAATTTTTGTATGTTATTGACGTTTACCATAGCATAATTATTATTGAAAATGAAGCGTGTAGCATATATAGTTTATTTACAGAGACAGTCAAAACTATTCTGTTACATTACAGTCAATGGGAATGAATCGTTTCAAATGCATTTTCCTGATGTTACGCCATTTGAAACATGATGAAATTGATATACAATTAGGAAGCACAGTAAAATATGCTTTTTTCAAAATATAGGGTACAAAGCATTGACTATTCATTTGCAGAGTCCACAAAAGAATTCTATTACACAATGTTCTGCAGGTAAAATCGTTTTCAGTATAATTTATTGGTGTTTGACTATTTCAAACATAATGTAATTTATATGCATTACTGAGGTGCACTATAAATTGCTCACTGAAAAGTATGGTGTGCATTGCATTTATCGTTCATTTACAAGCACACGCAAAAGAATTCGGTTTCAGTCTTATTGCGATAATTGCAGTGATGTGATAATGTGATAAGTACGTTATCGACATTGAATTGCGTTTTTAAGTTTAACTAAATTTTTGCATAATACGTAGTGTGTATAATTTCTGTTGATAATATACAGAGCCACACAAAGGAATTCGTAAGTATTACTGACTATGGGAATGAATTGCTTAAAGATAATTTTAATTGTGTTACGCATTTTCCTACTGAACTATATTTAGTAGACTAATATATGTTTTTGGTGTTGTAAATCATATATTATTTTCGGACTTTTAACATACAGGTAAGAGTCACTTAAAATATTTGATTCTTGAGTTTAAACTAAAGTGCTTAACTTAACATTTTCATTCCTATCCTTAATTACAATACAGTGCAAAGTTTATTAGGTAAGGAAAAATCTTCTTACCTTTTATCATTCAGCTGCTGGGAGGTCACGAATTAATCCATTGTATCCTTTTTGAATCCTTTTTATTATGCTGCATCACTAATTTTTCATTCACTCTTTATTGCTACACTTATATCCAGTTGATTTTTTGCTTAAGTGTGAAAAAGATATATATTATTAGTGTATATTATATGAAGAGCGATGCGACTTATTTTTGTTTAGAGTTTAAAGGATTTTAATACTAAAACGTTAATACTATTAATTTTACATTTTATATTGTGGATTGATATTCGCTTTAGGAGCGACTGAAAGATACATCCTTTCAGTTGAGAAAAAGGAGTTACACTAAAAGTTAGCAGTTTATAGTTACTTAGAGTTTTTATGATGCGAGCCCTGATATCTAGGCACGTGGCTAAAGTTCAAAAGGTTAAAAGTTCAGGCACGTGTCGTTTACGTCACCGAGTAGCCATCTGGGTTTGATTCACTTCTGTGCATAGGGCTAGTTTCTTCAATTTCGTTCTATCACTGAAAACTGGGATTATTGACTGGGGGTATAGGATTACAATACACCCCCCTTAATCCCAGAGTGAAGAAAGTTCTTGTAGTTTCAGTCTTTCACGGCTCCTTGGGTGTACAGGTTTGGGAGCGGGCTTTGTCAACACATCTGCAATCATGGATATGCTGGCACAGTATTTTAGTTCAATAGTTTTTGATTCTCTTAGGTGTTTAATGACGTGTTACTTCACATCAATATGTTTAGTCCTGTTGGAAAGTTTTTCGGATTCTCTCATCTTTATCGCTGAAATATTGTCCTCAAAAAGTGTTATAGGACATTTTTGCGGCAAATCTAGATCATCTAAAAATTTTATGAGCCAAACGATTTCATTAGCTGCGCTTACTGCCGCCACATATTCCGCTTCGGCGGACGATTGAGCGATGCAAGACTGTCGTTTGGAAATCCAGTAGATTGGATTCTTGCCTATCATAAAAACATTTCCTGTAGTAGACTTCCGGGTCTCGGAATCTTGTGCCCAATTAGCATCTGAATATGCTTCTAAGATTGGTGCATGTTCGGTATTTATAATAAGGTTTAAATTCTTTGTCGCGTTTAAGTATCTCATCACTCGCTTCAGAGCTTTCCAGTCTATTTGGGTTAGTTTTTCCCTTTTCCGGCTTAGTATGTTCACAGCCCAGTCTGGTCTAGTGATGGTCGCCAAGTATAATAGCGCTCCAATTCCTTGTCTGTATTTATAGTTATTGGTAAGTAGGTTTTCGTTCTTGTTTATCTTTAGGTAACCCGTGTCCATAGGTATGCTATATGGTTTACTTTCTTCGAGATTAAATTTATTTATTATCTCATTAATTTTCATTGTTTGATTTAGGGCGTAGCCGTTGTTTAATTTCTTTATGCTTATTTCTATATAATTGGTTACTTCCCCTAAGCCGCTAAGTTTGAATTGAAGTTTTAATTTATCTACGAATTTTTCAATGTTTTCTTTTTTTCCTGCTACTAGTAGGTCATCTACATATACAATTATGTAGACTGTGTCTTCCTTGTTTTTCTCTTTGTGCGTAAATAAACAAGTATCTATAGTGCTTTGCACAAAGTTCATCTCCTTTAATGTTTTACTAATTTTCGTGTTCCAGGCTCTCACAGCCTGTTTCAGACCATAAATGGCCTTCGTTAATTTTCATACTTTAATAATTTGGTCTGGTGTCTCATGACCGTCGGGTTGTGTCATGTATATATTTTCGTCTAGTTCTCCGTGTGGAAAAGCTGTTTTGATGTCGAGGTGGTGCACGTTAAATCCGTGGTACGCCGCTGCGGCTAGAAAGGTACGGATTGGTGTGTGAGACATCACTAGGGCAAATGTCTCGTCATAATTTTCACCATATTTTTGAAGAAAGCCTTTTGCGACAAGGCGGACCTTGTATCTCTTTACGTTTCCCGTATCGTCATATTTGACCTTAAAGATCTATTTGCAGCCTATAATTTTCTTTCCCTGTGGAGGTTCGACTAGTTGCCAGGTTTTATTTTCCTTCAGCGAATTTATTTCTTCTTGTGCGGCATTTAGCCAATTCTGCCTTTCAATAGGATTTTTAATGTGTATCATTTCTTCCCAATCTTTGGGTTCGTTAATTACGTTTGTTTTTACTGTATATGCGAAGCGATCGGGTGGTACTCCCCTATTAGTCCTCTCTGATCTTCGCGGTTCACTTGTGGATTGTTTGGACGCGAGTGGTTCACATTCTTCATGTGTAATGTCTATCAGTATTTCCTGTGAGTTATTTTCGATTAATTGTTCATTTTCTACGGGTTTTGTTTTGTTTTCTTCCGGATTATTATTATTTTGAGTGTAAGGAAGTTTATTCTCAAGAAATTTTACTGATCTTGAAAGTATGACCTTTCCGTAGTTTGTACCTCAAAATTTAAACGCAATGCCAATCGCCCGTAGTCCCCCCGGTGCAGGAGGCAGAGGTAGAGGTAATGGAGCATAGAAAGTTCGCAGGCTTGAGACTTGTCTCATAAGCCGGCACTAATATGTGATAGTTGTTCTATTCACGCAATTGTTGCAAGTTGCTGTTGTTGTTGTTTGCATGTGTTAGTCATGTCTAGTCTTTGTTGTTGTTTAAAGAGTTTAAAGTTTAGAGTTTATATTTTGTTGAACTAACCCATTTTTCTTTCAGGTCCACTAGGAGAAGGAACCGTGACTACCTCTGTAGGTTTTCACACCCCTCGAGTTGTGGTAGAGCAAGTACGGGTTGGAACATCCCGACTTAAGGCCTAGGGCCTGGTTCCCTTTTGGGTTTCCAGCTCCGAAGCTGTTGGGGACGCCGGCCCGTCTCCAAGTGTCTCGCGGTGACTCCCCATGGTTTCACCGCGTATCGCAATGGCCTACGTCGTCGACACGTAGGTTCAAGGTTAGAGGGTCCGTATTGGATCGGTCCTCTGATCGGCCGAAGCGCCGTAGCGAGTCAAAGCTACTGGCGCAATAAAAGTCTTTCAGGACTTGGGTTCGGTGGTCGTCTACGCGCGGTGAGCTCCCTCATGGGCGCCTGCGGCGCAGCTTACTTTTATATCCTTTACTACTGTTGTCATAACCGACGAATTTTCCCTGTTGTGCGGTTTCATCTAGTTTTCCGCGTTTGGATTTGTTTATGTGTGTGTAGGCTAAGCACCCGAATACCTTTAAGTAGTGGATATTTGGCGTTCTATTTGTCCACATTTCGTATGGAGTTTCGTTGTTGGATCTTGTCGGTAAGCGGTTTTGAATATGGTTGGCAGTGCTAATTGCTTCTCCCCATAATTTTTGTGGTAATTGTGCTTCTATTAGCATACTGTGAGTCATCTCTAGTAAGTACCTGTTCTTTCTCTCCGCAATTCCATTTTGGCTGGGCGATTGTGGAACAGTGAGCTGATGCTCTGTACCTTTTTCTCCTATGTATTGTTCCATATCGGTACTGATATTCCCCTTCATTGTCTGATCTTATAGTGTTTGGATATCTCCCGAATTTATTGTGTACTAGGGATATATAATCTTTGAACTTATCAAATACTTCACTTTTCCTGGACATTAGGTAAATTACGCAAAATCTTGTTTTGTCGTCGATGAAAGTTACGAAGTATGTTTTTCCACCGATTGTAGGGGTCTGCAACGGAACGCATACGTCGGAGTGTATTAACTCGATTCTTCGTGTGGCCCTGTATAACGCTGGTTTGGGGTACGGTGCTTCAGTTTTTTTTGCCCTGATGCATACCTCACATTTATTTTCGTGTCTACAGTTGCTTATTGTTATTCCTGTAACCAGTTGATTAGCTAACATTTCTTTAATAGTTTGATAACTACGGTGTCCCATTCTGTGGTGCCATAAATCAATGCAGTTGGGATTTTGACAGCTCTAGGTCATGTTTACATAATTCGTTCCTCTGGTTTCGTTAATTAAATTTATTTCATATAGGTTATTTTTCAACTTCCGTTCTAATATTGTTTTGCCGTCGTTTATTATGCTACATTTGACTTTTTCGAAAGTTACCTCACAACCGTTTTGGGTCGCCTTGCTTACGGAAAGTAGGTTCGTTTCAATTTTTGGTATGTATAGAACATTTTTGAGTGTAATTTGTTCTCTGTTGTTTTCCGTTTGAATTTTTATTTATCCGGAATCATATGTATTAATTTTTTGCCGTTAGCAACTGTTATTTCTGTTTCAGCATCTTTAAATTTTGAAAAACACGTTTTATCGTTGGTTATGTGATTTGAACTACCACTATCTATTGCCAAGTATTTGTTTCAGTTTTTTCCGCTAAAAATGCTACATTATTTATTTTATCATTTTTGGTTTCATGTTCCTCATTTCTAGGATTTGGGTTTGTCTTTTCAAAGCATAGTGATGATGAGTATTGCTTTTATTTATAACGTTTGTTTTGTTGCGGATGGTGGTTAGATGGTTGCTGAGTGTAGTTATTTTGGTTCTGTCACTTTACGAACCAGCAATGGGCAGTGTTGTGATTGCGCATTTTGCAGTGTGCGCAGTATCTATTCTCTCTTTTGTTGTTGTTTGCGTATGCAGGATTCTTTTGTATTTTGTATGCATTCGATATATTTTGCGGAATATCTGTGTTTTCTATTATTCTCGAATATTCATCAATTAATTTCGTTCTTAAGAAATTAGGTGTCAGATCGGATTCCGGGCGCGATTCAAAGGCGGTAATCAAAACGTCATATGATCTTGGTAATGAGCACAACATAATGGCAGAAATATGTGAATCGCTTATGCGTTCACCAATTGCGGCTAATTTATCTATTAGTTCTAAAATGTTTGTTATATGCGTTTGCATGTTACCATTCTCACTTAGTTTGGTGTTGTATAGTTTTCTGAGAAGGAATAGTTTACTTGATAATGATTCACGTTCATGGATTTCCTTCAATTTATATCACATTTCGCGAGCAGTTTGGAGAGTGTGGTGATGTACAAAAGTCTTTAGATAATATACAGTGCTGTACAAAAGATTTCGAGTGCATTTCCATTGATTGGTGTAAATTGCTAAATGTGAATTTTCTAACTGAACTAAACTTTATCATGCTATATAGATATATCCAAATCTATATATCATATACAGGGCTGCACGAAATAATTCAACTTATTTTTTGACTATGGAAGGTAATTGATAAAACTGGATATTTAAATGTGTTATATGTTTCCTAAACTGTTTACTATATAGCTTCTTTCACCTTATTTAACGGTGAATTTTCGTAAGAGTTATGTGTTGGAAAGTGTTTCATAATCTATGATTACGCATGATTTTTCGTTCTTGTTTTATTATAGTATACAAGATTTTCAACCAAATTTAACTCCACTTTAGGTAAACTTGACAAAGTACAGCAGAAACATTATTCTACAATTAGAATATAGATATATTAAATATTTGATGAAACGTCATTTGTATGAAATAATTTTAAACTTCTCATACGCGAAAGATAATTTTGTTTTTGAAAAATTTAGTAATCAACTATATAGGGCAACTCAAATAAAAAGACCAGTCGAATATCGTAAAATTTAGAAAGATATCGCGATATACTGAGCTCAATTTCAGCTATTAAAGTAGCTGAATGACAAGGTGTTGTCCACAAATTGTCATTTTTCATTTTTTATTCATGCTTTAGTTCTCCTTGGAAGGGTTCTGCGTCAATTTGTTGCACACAATTCATCGCGGCGTCAATTCATCGCAGCCTCAATTCATCGCATGACAGGCCCAAGATGTTGGGGATTAAAGGGGTAGCGTAGAACCTTTAATTAACCGCTCCAGTAAATCATCGAGATGAATTTTATTAAATTCAGCACTTCAAATAAATAAAAATTACAAATTCTTGATTAACAGGATCGAACAACAAATAAATATTAAGGGCTCTTTCAACTTACGATTTTAAAAGTGAGTGTCCAGTGATAATAATAGTCTATATTTTCAAAGAATAAATAGAGTCAGGTGAGTGTCCAGTGATAATAATAGTCTATATTTTCAAAGAATAAATAGAGTCAGTGTTTCTCCTCCAAAAGGAGTCAAAGAGAGTCAAAGGACGGTCAGCTCTTCAGACCCTTCAGAAAATGTAACGGATTAAAATATCTGTCAATCTCCTCCGAAATACGGGAAGGGATTCTAAATTGTCATTGTTTGAGCAAACTAGATAGTGTCCACTCTTGTTTTACAAAGTTGTCACGCAATAAACTCAAAGTTATGTTAGAAAAAGGTTTTCTCTGCCCGGTGATTCAACAATCACCTAAATGTAGTTTTCCCCCGGAGTGATGACTCCGTCTTTAAGGTTGAGAGAAATCTGCAACCTACCCCGAGTACTTCTTACTCGTAACTCCACTCTCAACTATCTAACTGTCTTTTCTTCTTCTATCCTCGAGGTTACCTCCTGAACAATAGGATTCTCTCCAGCCACTAAAACGTCTTTCAGAGGAGGTAATAGTAAAAATCCTCCATGATAGGTGGAAAAGGGATTTCGCATGAATATTCTCTCCTATCTGAAGTCATTTCCAGTCTCACGATACCTGGGATGCGCGGCTTGACCAAAAGGATTCCATTCCGCTCTCCCCATTCAACTCACTGTCTCCAAACGTTCAAGTAATAAGATTGGTGATGATTGAGCGAAACTTTTGAAGTTTCGCGGCCGATTATTGAACTTAGTTTTATTTTGGAAGAAAATCCCAAACACATGGGAACTGCCTATATCTGGCTTTATGCTTCCCTAACTGGGTTTTGGATGAGATATAGTGAATTTCTCACAACCGTGATGTCAGTTTGTCTCGGCGTCAGTTCTTCGTAGTGAAAATGTTTTTAAAGGTGATGATTATAAAAGTAAAGATAATTTAGTAAAATTTTTTAATAATAGTTTTTTTAAGATGTAGCGAATTATGATAAATAAAATTTTACAGGCCGATTTTAGATATAGGTATATTTTTAATTATCTACTTATAATAAAATCCGAAGGCAAGAAGGTGTCTGCAACCATTCCGGGTGGGACCACTCTAGTCTGCGAATCGACCGTAGTTAAACGGCATGTTAGGCTTAATGAAAAACCTATGCTAAATGATAATATCTTCCACTTGAAATCATGTCTGTTAAGCATATTTTTCCTATAAAACATGTATATTATAACCTATTATAATGTTTTAAGTTCTTAATTAAAAATCCAGATTAAACATTGGAATCCAAGATATAAGCCATGGTAATAGTATATCTCAGGTAGGGGAGCGTCGCGTTACGATTTTGACTCCAAAATGAAGTTTGGTAATGCCCTGTAATTCAAGTACTGGCCGAAGCGCCATCTATTGTCTGGATTTGAATTTAAAATCGAACACCTTTTTTTAAGTATAACTTTTTTTTAGCTGCATTTAAAAAGAAATGCTGCGTTGTTTTTATCGAGTTTTACAATAAAAAAAAAAAAAAAAAAAAACAGGAACTATTTTAAGAATTTGTGAAATATTTATAATAAGTTTACAAACTGCAATTTTTTTTTCAACTGTATTATTAAAAAGGAACAAAAAATAATAATTCTTATTCAAGACAAGCCTAGAAAACAGTTAATTTTTTTCTTTTAAATTTTACTGTACTCAGATAATTTAAAGTAATTAAGATAGTAACTAGATAAAAATTCTGGATACGATTTATTTAGTTATTTAGATTATTCAGTTTAATTTTCATAAATATTTCATGGATTAACTTATTTTTTCTAATTAAAACAAATCCTGCAATGTTTTTATACGCGTTTTTATTATTATTATTATTATTATTATTAAACATGAACAAAAAAATTATTCAGTTTAAGAATTTGATAAATGTTCATAATACATTTTACAAACTACAAATAATTAAAAAAATAATTTTTTCATTTATTTTTTTTTCAGCTGTATAGGAAAAAAATAATTCCTATTCAAGACAAATCCTGAAGCAAAGTTATTATTATTTTTATTTAAGTTTACTGTACTGAACAAACTATTTAAAGTATTTAAGATAATATCTAGGCAAATTTATTAATTTTTCTTTTTTTCAAATCAGAATATAAGTTGATGTCTATGTATAAGTAGAGAGAAAATGGAGATCCGACCTCAGGAGGTGGAGTGTGGAGGAGGAGGGAGGAGGTCTCCTCCTCCCGAAGTGCCCTCTCCTCCTCCTCCTCACAAAGTGCTCTCCTCCTCCTCCTCCCAAAGTGCTCTCCTCCTCCCGAAGTGGCCTCCTCCTCCCGAAGTGCCCTCCTCCACCACCTAAGATAAGGGGATTAATTAAGGATTAGTGTTAATTAATTTTAATTAGGGAACTTAGAAATTTTTTGAAGCAAATTTTTTTTTTTTTTTTCGCGGAGAATTTCCTACTAGAGTACGAGGTGTGTTTCAAGGGATTTATTTTAGCGAATTAGAAATTTAATTAATTTTAATTTTAATTAATTTTAATTGGGGAACTTAGAAATTTTTCGTAGCAAATTTTTTTTTCAACGAGAGTATGCAGTTTGATTATGAGTATATGCAGTAGAAGTGAATGATTAATTAATTAAAAATATTAATTAAACATAGTAATTAATTAATTTTAATTGCAGAACTTAAGAATTTTCGCGAGATTTTTTTTTTTCAACGAGAGTAGGGTATTCGATATACACGTTAGTGGAGAATTTTAAAAGTCAATAATGGTTTAATTAAAAAGGGTCATTCATTAATTTTAATTAGGGAACTTAGAAATTTTTTTGCGATTTTTTTTCAACTAGAGTATGCTATTCAATATATATATTAGAAATAATGATTCATGCATTAAAAAAGGTATTAAGATTTTTTTTTTCTTTTAAACCAAAAATAGAATTTAGAGTTAAAATAGAATTTTTAGTTTAAAAAATTGCCAAAAGTAGGATTTTAAACTGAAAGTAATCTAAGATATAAACTCTCAACTGAAATGAAATTATATCAAATTAATCTGTATCAAATTAACTGTATCAAATTAATTTAAAGTCATATTACAAAAAAAATATATATATACAAATACTATTCTTACCTAACACGCCAGCTAGCTAAGCACCCAACCATCTCACACCAAGACTCTGAGAAAAGTGAATGCTTGTTCAGGGCCTTATCAGCTAATATAATCACTGATAAGACTTGATCACGTGACATGTGACGTCACTGTTTAAGTGATATCACGTGATCATGTGGTATCATTCAATACGTCACCAATGACGTCAGAGATCACGTGACTAGGTCATAAAAGAACCAATTGCTAATTGCAATTAACAATTTACCTTTAATTGATTTGTATAATATAGATAAATTAATACCTGATTTTTCTATTATTTCGTAAAACAAGGTACATGTGCTATGTATTACGAAATAATACATAGAAAAATCAGGTATTAATTTATCTATATTATACAAATCAATTAAAGGTAAATTGTTAAATGCAATTAGCAATTGGTTCTTTATGACCTAGTCACGTGATCTCTGACGTCATTGGTGACGTATTGAATGATACCACATGATCACGTGATATCACTTAAACAGTGACGTCACATGTCACGTGATCAAGTCTTATCAGTGATTATATTAGCTGATAAGGCCCTGAACAAGCATTCACTTTTCTCAGAGTCTTGGTGTGAGATGGTTGGGTGCTTAGCTAGCTGGCGTGTTAGGTAAGAATAGTATTTGTATATATATATATATTTTTTTTTAATATGACTTTAAATTAATTTGATACCTGCTATGTAAAACGATATGAATATGTTTTGAATATTAGAACTAAAAAATAATACTTTGAAATAATAGACTTACTAAACAGTAAAATTTAAAGCTATGTAGATAAATTTCCTAAAACTAAGTTGAAATGAAAATGGTAAAAGTTTAGTCAGTCTCATGTTAGTGTTTATCATATTAAATCTACAAAAGAAATTTTTAAGTGGGAATACTAATAATCCAAGTTACCATATAGATATTATAAGTTAGTAGATTCATAAACTAATAAGAATGTACATAATTTTAATAAACTATGCTAATTTCTGCAGATATTTAATAAAATACAAGTAAGTTTTCGAGGTACATAGTTTACCAATTTACTTCCTAGCTTTATCTTACCATAGGCAATGGTCTAAATCATGTTAGGACATATACCTTGGAAATCATATTCATGCTACTAAATAACCTGGGGCTCACTCAGCCCAGTAGTTAGCGTGATGGGTATAAAATACCTGGGGCTTAATCAGCCCAGTAGTTAGCGTGTGGACTATATAATAAGCGGGGGCTCACTCAGCCCTGTGGTTATCGTGGTAGCTATAAAATAAGCGGGGGCACACTAAGCCCAGTAAACGTGGTGGGTAGAAAATAGCCTTGGGCTCACTCAGCCCATTAGTTAGCATAGTGGGTATAAAATAGCCTGGGGCTCACTCAGCCTAATACTTAGCATGGTGACTATGAAATAAGCGGGGGCTCACTTAGCCCTGTGGTTAGTATGGTGGCTATAAAATAAGCGGGGGTTCACTAGGCCCCACAGTTAGCGTGGTTGGTATAAGTTAGCCTGGGGCTCACTAAGCCCAATAGTTAGCATGTTGACTATAAAATAAGCAGGGGCTCACTAAGCCCAATAGTTAGCGTGGTGGATATAAATTAGCCTGGGGCTAACTAAGTCCAATAGTCAGCGTGGTGACTATAAAATAAGCGGGGGCTCACTTAGCCCTGTGGTTAGCGTCCTGGTTATAAAATGTCAAGTCTGATTATATGTTTGTGGGTTCGATACTTGTGCGGTTTAGACGATGGGATTTCGAGTATTCAGAAAAGTCGAAAAAATCATGATGGTGCTCCATATCCTTATAAATATTATGTGTTTGAATATGATAAGTTAAGGAATCTATATCCATAAAGAGTAAAACTGCATGATCTTTGTATGTTTTCTTTATAAAATTGTAATGAAAATCATGCATAACTAATTTAGATAATTCTAAAATTGTGAACCCGACGTAAATAGGTCGATTCATTAAGATACTAGTTTTTAGTCGTTCTGCAGCGGTTAAATCTTCATCATATGTCTTGAATGATTTAAAAGTAGACGAAGCTATTAATTTTTTTAAAAATACATTTCCAGTATGAATTATTAAATCTAATTCACTTATTTCAAATTCTTAACGATAGTCACATAGCATTGGAAAGTGTTTCATAAAGTATACCATGACTCATGATTTTTCCTTCATATTTATTTATTGTCACTTATTGTAGATCCTATTTTATAATTTACGTTAAAATTTTTCATTCATTCCTATCATTTTCTGGGTACTCTGTATATATTTTTTAGGTGCGTATTGTTAGTCTAAATTTTATCGAAGGTATTTCTGTGATAATATAGGTGAGGTAGCGCATTGTGTAATACAGTGTAATGCTGTATAATTAATGTGTATTTTAACTATAATCTCTGTTTTAACAAGACTTGTATCGAATTAGATTCATTAACCTATTTAATTAAAACCAATCTCCTATCGCAAGAATTCTTAAGGATATCTCTTAATTACTATTTTTAATTTTATTTCTTAGTTATTATTTTTTATTGAATACTTAATAAAGCATATATAACGAATCGAGTTGAATGTTTAGGAATAAATTGTGCGTTCTTAAGTCATTTCGAAACAGGCTCCTTCAAACAGACCCCTTCACGAAACTTTTAACCCTAAAACAGGACACTTCACACAACGTTTCGTATTAACAATAGGCCTTTCACAAGCATACTAATGTATATACTTTTAATAGGATTTTAAAATGTTAAACGATATTAGATCTAAATATAAATCTTTTTTTTTTTTTTTTTTTTTTTTTACATTCAGTGAATAATTCTAGTCAAAATTCACGCATGTTCGAGCCTGTTAGTTAAATATGACAATACTCCTTCAACGGCATAGTTAAAAGACTAGAAAATTACTAAGCTATAATTACATTTTACAAGTATTCGAATACTACTATTTTAAAAGTATAGCCTATAGAGGGTAAGAGTGAAAAATTCTAAAAATAATCTTGCTCACCCATATGAATTGTATATAGGAGCTTGTATAATATAAAAATAAATTTCATATATCGTCCCATCATGCTGTGTGACTCATCGCATAAATTGTTAGTATGTATTTTTAAAATAATTATTTTAAAAATAAATTAGAGGAAACATGCAATAATACCTACCTATTCCTTTTTGCCTACCATACATATTGAAAAAATACATTAATATTATATCTATTCATATATTATAACTTTAAACATATAAAGTAAGGATACTTACCTAGATCTCACAACCAACACATACACTTGCTTTTGGGAGAAATGAATTGAAATGTATTCATATCAGTAAATCTTATATAGAATGTTATCGCAATCAGTCACGTGATGTTACTAATCTATAGATTAACGATAAGATAATGGACTTGTACTGAAATCATTTCTGGTCTGTTGCTATACAAGTAGCACGCATGTTTTTTCATGCTGTAGTCATATATTGAAGACGGGATTGCAAGTTTGTGAATAAGGTAAGATTAATTTATGTATATATTTTAAAATGTTAAACGATATAAATATTAGATCTAAAAATAAATCATTTTTACATTCAATGATTAATTCTAGTCAAAATTCACGCATTTCAAGCCTGTTGGTTAAATATAACATACACTAATAAGATTCGTTGATGATTCATTTTCTCATATAGGCAATAGTAGCAATCATTTCACATACTACAAGTGTAAAGTATGCAAAATTTATGATTCTGCTTTATAATACCTATTCATTCTGTATTCTACCCTATGCTTTATCCATAACGTTATAATATCCCGTGGTTTTAAGAGATAAGCGAACACGTTTAGTTCTTTTAAGACATGCATGCAGTCGATCAAATTTGGATGAATTCCAGTACATTATGGTTTAAATATTTAGGTAAGATACATTTTTTTTTCAATATTAAAAACAAAATTTTTTTAAATAATGCCCTAACTAAATAGTACAATATATATATTTTATAAAAACAAAGTCAAAAGGTTAGTTATTCATTCCTCAAAAGAAGTTTTTAAGTTAAAATACTAAAAACTCAATTTAGTATAATTTTTCTATACAAAAAAAGCATAGACTAATGTAATTTAGTTTTATATTATTTAAAATTTAATTCCTATATTTTATAGGGACTCCTGTATATTTTTTACCCTAAGCTGTATCAAATTCATTTAAACACAGGTACATTTAAACAGATTCAAATTCCTTTAAACCCGTCTCTTATACTCAAAATTCTTAAGGGATATTTCTTATTTTACAATGAATACACAGTGAAGCCTTTTAAAACTTAACAGATTTTAGTATATATCACCATATGTATATATGAAGAGTAGCACCTATATAGAACTACACGAAATAATTCGTATACATTGACGGTTTTAAATAGTTCATTTACCTACAAAAAATGTGTCAGAAATTACGAGTCTCAGGTATTTCTTATCGCGGAGTGACTCATTATCGCATACGGGGTGAAATCAAAGCAAGATCTTCGCTTATCTGATAATATGACTCATTATGATTCAGCGATATGCATGTTGAGGGGGTAACATTCAAATCTTAGTTGCAGTTATAAATATGTATTTTAAAGCATAATCATTCGAAAATTCAATTATTTTTCATGAAATGATCTACCCTATTTTACAGACTTGTATGATAAATTTGTTGAAACATGAATCTTTTTTCTAAAAACTATATTTTGAACGTTATACTAAAAATGTGTTCGTGTAAAACCTATTTTTTACATTGCATGAATTCGTATTCATTTGAGATTAGTACTCTATTTCTTAAAATATCTGTGGAATCATAATATTTTTACAGGGTATATTGTGAAGGGAGGCCTTTTCATTCAAACAGCGGAACTTGCATTTTCATGGAAGGTGAGTATCCCTTGTATTTCTGTCGCCATAATATAACATGAATCTATTGAATTTATTTTGTGAAGGTAGCTTAATATCTATAACTATGTGTTTTGAACATATCGACGCGCAAGCTGTACTTTTAGCCTAACTTGAATTGAAAAAAAAAAAAAGGCGAAAGTGTAAATTATCTGATTTTATGAAGGGATCTTATGCATAATTGGAATTTTTGTGAAGGATGCTTTTTTATTCCAAAAGGGAACCCCTACAGTTTTTGTGAAGGGTGGTTTTTATTTGAATAGGGCACGTATCTCATTTATTTTATGAAGGGACCCTTTAGTCTAATGCGAGTTCACACTTCGAAAGGTAAAAAAAAGGGGGATCGACGAACTGAATGTATGAAGGGTTCTAGTATTTATGCATATTTTGAATTCATTGGAATTTTTGTGAAGGGCCCTTTTTATTAAAAAGGGGATTTGTCCAATTTTTTGTGAAGGGTTCAATATCTATAACTGTTTCCAGTTTCTTTTGAAGGGTCCCCAAAACGTATAATCACTCCATTCGAAGGCTTCCCTATAACTTTTAACTATTTTTACATGCTAACCTAAATAAATGTATTCCTGTAGAACCTATTTGTATACTTCAATCCATTTAAGAATCCTATATGTTTTGGCTATCAGTTGGGTAAAGCTTTTTCTTGAATTCTTTGGATTTTTTGTGACGGGCCTTGGGCCTTTTTATTAAAAAGGAGATCTGTAACTGTTCACTATTTTAATTAACTAATGCACTAGATGGTAAAATTATATTTTGTTCACATAACATTTCGATAATGTTGGAAAGTGATTCATGAATTATGCTACTATGCCTGATTTTACATACTTGTTTATTTACATATACGCTAAAATTCTTTTTATAGTACACTATACTTTTGGAAGTGCGTATTGTTAGTCCATCGAAGGACCCCTCTGAGTAAAAAAAAAAAAAGGGAGGGGGCGAGCTATTAGAATTGAGTGCAGTATAATTCATACGGGAGCCTGTATTTTTTACTATAACCCTCCCGTGGTGATTCCTGGGACCAGGAAGTTTTGACTCTAGGTCACTTCTAGCTAAAAGCTCACACCTTAAGGCAAAATTCATTTCAGTTGAGAGTTTATATCTTAGATTACTTTCAGTTTAAAATCCTACTTTTGGCAATTTTTTAAACTAAAAATTCTATTTTAACTCTAAATTCTATTTTTGGTTTAAAAGAAAAAAAAAATCTTAATACCTTTTTTAATGCATGAATCATTATTTCTAATATATATATTGAATAGCATACTCTAGTTGAAAAAAAAATCGCAAAAAAATTTCTAAGTTCCCTAATTAAAATTAATGAATGACCCTTTTTAATTAAACCATTATTGACTTTTAAAATTCTCCACTAACGTGTATATCGAATACCCTACTCTCGTTGAAAAAAAAAAAAATCTCGCGAAAATTCTTAAGTTCTGCAATTAAAATTAATTAATTACTATGTTTAATTAATATTTTTAATTAATTAATCATTCACTTCTACTACATATACTCATAATCAAACTGCATACTCTCGTTGAAAAAAAAATTTGCTACGAAAAATTTCTAAGTTCCCCAATTAAAATTAATTAAAATTAAAATTAATTAAATTTCTAATTCGCTAAAATAAATCCCTTGAAACACACCTCGTACTCAAGTAGGAAATTCTCCGCGAAAAAAAAAAAAAAAATTTGCTTCAAAAAATTTCTAAGTTCCCTAATTAAAATTAATTAACACTAATCCTTAATTAATCCCCTTATCTTAGGTGGTGGAGGAGGGCACTTCGGGAGGAGGAGGCCACTTCGGGAGGAGGAGAGCACTTTGGGAGGAGGAGGAGGAGAGCACTTTGTGAGGAGGAGGAGGAGAGGGCACTTCGGGAGGAGGAGCCCTCCTCCCTCCTCCTCCACACTCCACCTCCTGAGGTCGGATCCCCATTTTCTCTCTACTTGTATATAGTGTATTTGTGATCAATATATTTTGATAAATTAAAACTTCTGTTCCTATGTATGTGCATTTAAATAAAAATGACATAAATAAAGATATGCAGATTTTTGTAAGAAACAATTAACAAACATTTTTAAAGAGAGAACAAACACAAAATAAATTTCAAGAATTCAAAAAATTAAACATCTGGATATTGACTTTTGCTGGTGCTGCCATCTGTAGCCTCAATATAAAAATAACTCTAGATTTAAAAAGAATTAATTTCAAATTGCTCTGTCAAAATCCTTAAATAAAGCTTTTATATCATGAGACTTTTAAACAAGACTTCGGACAAAAATAACTGACTTTTTTGTCATAGAAATATTTAGCAAATACAAGGTCTGATTTTATATACTTGCCTTAAAAATTTCATTTAAAAGTGCTTGTTTAACATAGTGTCAAAGTTTTATTACGAATTTTTTTATGAAACTTTTGTATAAACTCTTAAACTAGACTTTTAGAAAGAATTGAAAGAAGTTATTTTAAACCTTATTTTACTCACTAATTTTTTTTTTTCAAATTAAAATAAAAATCAGTTAAATATTAGATCATCATTATATATAAGCCTACACTGGGAGTAGAAAACAATGATAGATTTCTTATACTCAATTCATTATTCCGTCTTTCGGCTTTCACATAGTCCGTGTCACATCCGTATACAAAACAGTTTCGAGCCATATTAAAATATAATGTAAAAATAATAATTTATGAAGGAAATAATAACACATTCGTATAGCGAACAATGCTAATTTGATGCTGGTACAGACCGCAGGGCCGCATGCGACCACTTCGACGTTAGGCCCAAGTTTGCTTGGACGATGTCATAGGCGAAATTTCTCCTAATCTATTTATATCTCCATGATATAAACAAACGAACACTCTTGCGAACAATATTGTTTTGGC
Organism: Maratus michaelseni; assembly: GCA_963931845.1. Classification (NCBI taxonomy): domain Eukaryota; kingdom Metazoa; phylum Arthropoda; class Arachnida; order Araneae; family Salticidae; genus Maratus; species Maratus michaelseni. Next base: position 370,020,919 of record OZ007586.1, read on the forward strand.
GCCATCTACCGGCTTTAAAATGTACTTTTCTACAGTACAAACCTTTCAATAATAAAACCTTCATGCTGTTTGTTTGTATGAAGTCTTATGAAAATGGAATGCAGATCAACAATTCGTCATTTTTGACGGGGGTTATATACTAGTTTTTATGTATTACTTCGCTTTCTACTGATTCAGTCTAAAATTATCAATAATTAAAATAGAGGAAAAAAATTCTATGGGATTTTTGTGAAGTTCCCAATTGAGAACATGAATGTTTAATGAACTGAAGCGAGTCTTTTCTTATTTAATTTAGAAATAGAATAGACATTTCTTTTGATCACCGGGAAAATGGCGTGAGATTTATGATAAAAGTACTCCGATCATGAAAAACAGAAAGAAGAATAATGCTAGAAAAATTACAAAAAATTATCAATTGGCATGGGCGTATTTAAGGGGAGGGGGAGACAATGGAGCTTCCTCTAGTCTATGAAAAAAAAGTATAGGTAGAATGTAAACACAAAATGCTGTTTGTGATTTTGTTTGAATTGGTTATTGCATGATTGAATCTCATTGTATGATCATTTTATTTTAAAGGTTTTTTCAATTTATTTCATTACAAATGTAAACCGAAATTGTATTATAACTTGATCATTTTCTTTCATTAATTATTCTGCTTAACATAATCAGTGAATGTTTTCAATTTCCTACTACATGTTATTGTTTAATGTCGTTAGTTTAGAAAACTGAATGAGTTAAAAATTCAAGCGCGTAGTCAGGACATTTTTTGGTGTAGGGGGTATATGGTTTTAGCTAAAATACATTTCTTTTAAATAAAAGTATATTAATAAAATTCCTTCCGACCTCTTTTGGGAAGAGTTTACCACTCCCCTTTCTCTCCAGCCTGATTGCGCCGTGGACTTGATAAAATTGGATGATACTTTTGAAAATATTTCTGATGGAGAACATTAGTTTCCCTATAGCTCCTTTATCCAAGTGCACGACATCCTTGGGAGAATAATCATAACGAGCACATTCCAATAAAAACGAAATCATAAAAATCGAAGCATCCGTTCCAAAGCTACGCATGAATTCACTTTAAATACTAACTTTGTTGGAAGTCAGTTTATAAAAAATGACAATTTGAAAAAATCGCTTATGATCCACCTACTTTGAGAAAGCAATTGAAATTCAGCTCAGTATATCGCCGATATCTTTCTGAATTTTCACGATATTCAACTGGTCTTTTTATATTAGTTGCCCTACATAGTTGACTGCTAAATTTTGTAAAAACAAAATTATCTTTCGCGCTTGCGCAGTAAAATTATTTCATACAAATGCTCGTATTTCATCAAATATTTAATATACAGGGTGTTTTTTTTTAAACTGACGCTATTCAGAACCGCCAGTAGCTCGTTCTAATAACTGGATTGACACAAAATTTTATAAATGGACTAAGAAAACCATGGGAAAAAAGATTCCAACAAAAAAAATTAGTTCCACTCACCGCCGATAGGGGGAAATGTGGCGCTGTGGTAATTTATGCAACTGAGCATTAGCATAAAATACGGGCATAAAAAAAAGGAAATTTTTTGCTTACGCAAGCGACAGTAGCGCCAATAGCTTAAGCTATAAATGCATACGAAAAACTCCAAAAAACAATTTCAGCTCAGGTTGAAAATGAATCTCACGTTACCGCAGCGCGCGTTATTTGTGAAGTTCTATTATTGTAACCAGATGAACCAACCGCTCTTCGTTTATTTAGAACACGCCATAAACTGCGCAAAGGACCTTTATCCGTTAATGCATTGAAAGCAATGAAAGCAATGATTCTGAAATTCGAAGAAACAGGCTCGCTAGCTGTTCGGCCTGGCAGAGGAAGTAAACCGGTGCCAGAAAAAGTGATAATGGATGTTGCAACTGCGATGCGATCAACGATAGGTCAGAGAGTACCTCTGCTGTATGTAGTAGCAGCACATGGGGTGTTGCGCGAGAACTGGATTTAAATGTTTCGACAGTATGGAAAGTCTTGCGGCGAATTCTCCACTACTCTCCATACAAGATCAGCTGCTTGCAACACCTTCAACCCAATGATTACGATAAACGACTGACATTTGCTCTGACATTTCTTGCAAGAAGGAAGTCGATGATGCTTTCCCGTGGAGAATTTTATGGGGAGATGAGGCCTATTTTCATCTAAATGGGTCTGTTAATACTCATAACTGTAGAATTCGGGCCACTGAACAACCTCATACAATTCTAGAAACTCCGTTACATTCACCAAAGCTCACTGTTTGGTATGGCTTTACAGCTGAATTCATCCTTGGACCATTCTTTTTTGAGAACATTACTGCGACAGGACCAGTGACGTGTACCGTGTTAACGCAGAAAGATATCATAATATGCTGACTAGTTTTGTCGTTCCACAACTTCAAAAGAGACAATGTCTGGATCAGATAATTTTTATGCAGGATGGTGCACCACCACACATTGGTGTAAAAGTACAGCAGCTGTTGCACCATCACTTCACTGACCAAAGAGTTATCAGTCGTTGTTTTCAATATGTCTGGCCGCCCCGGTCTCCGGATTTAACTCCATGCGATTTTTGGCTCTGCGGTTATTTGAAATCGAAAGTCTATCTTGGGGGAGTAACAAATCTGAGTATCTTAAAAGACAACATAATACATGCAGTAAGGGCTATTCCATGTGACATGTTACGCTCGACCGTCGAAAATGTTGTACAAAGAATGCAAGGTGTGGTGCAAGAGAACGGTGGTCACATTGAATGGAGTCGAATTCCTCGTCGGGAAAGTGTATATGATGAATAAATCATGGCATTTTATCCAAATAATTAATTTTATGTTTCTGATGTTTTCTTTCAATGTACAGCGCCAAATTTCCCCTATCAGCGGTGATTGGAACTAATTTTTATTTATTTATTTATTTTTTAATCTTTTTTTCCTATGGTTTTCTTAGTCCATTTATACAATTTTGTGTCAGTCCAGTTATTAGAACGAGCTACCGGCGGCTCTGAATAGTGTCAGTTTAATACATTCTAATAGTAATATATTATTTCTATTGTACTTTAAATATTGTATATTATTTTTACTGTACTGTAAATTTCTCAAGTTTCTTGAAAGTAGCGCTAAGTTTCTTTGAAAATTTTGCATGCAACAAAAACAAAACATTTATATTATCAAAACACATGCAGAAATTTCTTCAATTTTTTAAAGAAACTTTTATATCTCTAGGCATATACGTTCTATTCTTACACAAATGTTGTACACGATCCACATAGGCATGTGCTAAAGCTACAGATAATTCCAATCATTTTATTTTACAGGGTGATCGCAAGTATTTTTTTAAAATTCAATTTGTTGTTGATCCCCTGATTGCCCTCTTGATCAAACGTTCCCTGAAAAATATTAAGTCAAACATGTTTTTTATATTCACGAAGCTTCAGAAGAATTTGTCGAATATTTCTCTAGATATTCGAATAAACATCTAAAATCGAAAGTGTCCGGTGACTTTTGGCCATATAGTGTATAGAGACTACCAACTGGAGACAACATGAAATGTGGTGGTGTTTTGATGTGTCTTCTGCAAGGGGGATGTCCTGATCACATTTATCCCCCTAATTCCTTTGATTGCAAACCCACGAATTATTATGTCTGTGGCATGATTGAGCAAGTAACCAAATGCACTGCCAGTATCACAAAGACCCAACTGATCGACAGGATTATGGCAACTTTTGCCATATTATATTCAGGAATCATTTTGAGGCTGTTATATCTGCTATGTGTGGCTTCTTGATCAAACTTTGCACTGGTGTATTCTTTATGTCACATATCCATTTTACCATTAAAAATTTTTTTGGACGGATATTTCATGTTGTGATCTATTACCAGCAACTGTCAAATTTAACCCGAACACCCTGTATATACTGAATTGAATTGTTTACGTACTCAACTCATCAGCTCAGTATATTTGCATTCATTTGGAGTACGTACAGTCGATCAAAGGGGAAAAAATGGAAAATCCCCCCCCTCTATTTTGTTACCAATTTGATGCAGAGAAAAACGAAAACAACCTTTTAATTGGTAATTATGTATCTTTGAATGTATGTTAAAAGAATAAGCCTAGAAGATTACCTTGATATTAAAATTGCAACAAACTTTGAAAATTTCAATGCAAACACCCAATTTTGACACCATATTTGGATTTTTTGGTGAATTGTGCTTTCGGATACCAAACAGGCAGTCATTCAGTGAGCTAGTTTAGGAATTATGTGGATGTAAAGTTTAGGATTGCTAATGTTAAATTCCTTTTCAATACTTGTAAAACAAACTGCAATGCAGGTAACTTTTTAAGCATAATTTAAAACGACTTGGTGGAATTAGCTGTAATTATAGATTCACATATTTAAATCTTCTAGAAAGCAATTTCTGTTAAATTTTTTATTGGTTACAGAATTTTTTTAATATTAATTTCATAATTTACATATTTTCAAGTTAATATTCGAAACAATATATTGTAACCATGGATCTTGCTGACTTTTAAACAATCTTAGCAATTTGACCAATCAGCAAAGATAAACTGTAGCCGAATGAAAAAAAAAATATATATTAGCAAAATAGATTTCTCATGAAACACTCACTCTAAAATCGTTCTTTAACCCCCATTTTTAACCAGGCTTGGCAGTGTCATTGCTCGATATATGTCTGTTCAAAGAAGTGAAAGATATGGCTGATGACCCAATGAGAAGCTACAACTTAGCCAAAGATATTTTTTGTTCCCAATGGCAAAAGGAAAACGACTTCACATCAACTATGTATATATAGCAGCTTGTATTTTCCATATGCTGATCCCTTAATTACACTCTGAGTAATTTCAATTGGAATCTCAAGAACACCCGTCTACCCACTTTATCTATTCATTGTCATGGGCAATGGCGGATCCAAGGGGGGGGGTCATGGGGGTCATGACCCCCCCCCCCCTAGAGCTCTCTCAAAAAGTGTAAATAAGACTTGGTACCAAGTTTTACGTAAAACGGTATTGCAAAAAAAGTTAAAAAATTCCGTTTAAGGCAGGTTTCCGTCTTAGCTGGTATTCTAAATATTTTATATCCTTTTCTCTAGAGCCATAAATTTTACGTCTAATGCAGGATTCCGTTATAGACAGGTTTCATTTGTCAAGTTTTTATTTTATTTTTTCAAATATTGGTATGTTTTTTTTCAATATTCCGAAGAAACAGAAACGCTTTCAGTTTGGAGTTTTTGAGAGTGTGTTTAGTGTAAATATATATAAAGTAAATTAAATCTCAGGACAACGAAAGTAGAAATACATGTACAGTAAAACATGAGAAAACGAAGAAACGAAAATACTTGTTAAATTTAATTATTCATAGACAAAAATAAAAACTATATATATTTATATTTATATATATTGCAAATAGATATGTTTATGAGTTATAATCACCAATGTTATCCATGTATAATTTAATTTGTTATTGTATAAGTTAATTTATAAATGTATGAAAACTGCACATTAATAACACCTTAAACAGAGGTGATCGGCAACGCACAATCACAACTATACAAAGTGTATATAATGTTCAATCAAATATAAAATTTCCTAATATGTTATAATTGTAATTATGTATGTTATAATTGTAATTTTCTATATAAAGTGTATATAATGTTCAAACAAATATTAAATATTAAATTTCCTAATATGTTATAATTGTAATAATGTATGTTATAATTATTATTTTCTATATCTTTTGTTATATGTTATCGCACACTAAAACAATAATTTATTACATACCATGTTTATATTTAAATTATATAATAAATGTTATTTAAAAGAGTTGATGATTGAATTTATCATAAAAATTGGATAACCATATATTTTTGCTTGATCTCGAATATATCTAATATTTTTGTTTTTATTTATATCTGAGCATAAGTATTTTATACGATGTAGATAATTGATAATTATATTTTTATAAACAGATTTATGTAAACATGAAGCAAAATTGGTAAAAATATTTACTTTAAATGGGAAATCAAATCTCTTATCATAAACATCAAAAATTAATTTATAATTATTAGTAATATTAATTTTTAAGTCAAGAAAGTTTATATTATTATTAATTAAATCATTTTCGCTTAATTTAAGCTGAGTAGGATCAGTGGCGCAGCCAGAATTTGGTTCTAGGGGGGGGGGGGGGTTGAGTTTCTGATAAAGGTGGTCGCCGATTATATGAATCACTGGTTAATGGAATCAGTCTTTTAAATGAATGAAATCATAATGCTTTTCTCCGCAATTAAGTTAGTTATGATTCATTTAAACAACATTAGAGTTACAAACTATAAAATGCACCAATGAAATAACACAAAACTAGATTAGATTTATAAAGTGTTTAAAAATGATGAGGGGCAAACTTTAAGATGGAAGAGTACAGTACAGCCAATAATTTTATATACAGTACAGTCGCTGAGTTTCACACGAAAAGTTACTTGTCAATCATATTTGACGTAATAGTAGACAATTTTAAAGCATTAAAATAAAGTATTCTGAACAACGCGAAACTTTCCGATTCATTTTCAAAAATGAAAACATATGCAGGCATGATCCCAGGTAGCACAGCAATATCGGCCTATATCGGGAACAAAGATTTCGCAATATCGACCAATATCGGTAAACACCGGACCGGCCGATATTGCATGGCTAGCTTTTCTTCCAATATCGGCCTATATCGGGACCCAATATTGACCGATATCGATGAACCCCGGACCGACCGATATCGGTGAACGCCGGACCGACCGATATCGATGAACCCCGGACCGACCGATATCGGTGAACGTCGCACCGACCGCTATTGGCCAAAACTGGATTCAGCACTATAAAATGGCAAATCTTTTTTTTTTCTCATATAGGGAGATATTGATTACCAGTCTTAGCAAAATATTAGAAATCAATAACTCTTTACATTAGGAAAAAAAAGGTTTACCATTTTATATTGGTGAGTCCAGCTTTGAATTAGCTAATCCATGTATATATAAGCATCTAAAATGCCACATGGATTAACTGTTTTGTTAAAGGCCTCAATTTTTATTATTATATCCATTAGATATAGTTGTAATATTAAAGATTATGAATGAAATAATACTAAAAAAGTATTTTATTAAATTTAATATTAATAAAATAATTTATTCAAAATTTTATAATAGCTACATTTTGATTTTTTTTTTTTTTTTTTTTTTTTTTTTTTTTTTTTTTCAGTTTCAAAGTTCTATGTGAAAACATTAAAATGTAAAAAAGATAATTAAATGTTACTTTTCTCATTAAAAATAAAAAATCATATTATATCGGTAGTAATAATTTGAATTTGTGCAACTGGTAAAATTGAAAATTGTAACATACAGCATTTTTTTTTTTTTTTGGCCATATTACCAATTTTTTATAAATTTTTTTCACACAATCAATAGAAATATTTAATCATTATTAAAAATTTAAGAAAAATAACATGTAGCTGTAGGCATTTATTCTTTTCTGCTCTTACCATAAATATAGATCTTCACATTTATTTAATTGTATTTATATAAACTTTGAAGGGAAAAAAAAAAAGTAATCTTCTGGCAAAATTTAGTTGAAAATGATTCGTTAAATTACTTATGCAAAAATCCACCTGTTGTATAACTTTTAAAATTGAATTACTTTATATTAAAAATTATCAAAAATCAATACAAAAATTTATTAGCAATTTTTTCTTTGAAAAAAAAAATTATATCTTATCTTTAGGACTCTCTTCATTTTGAATCAGAGACTCATGTATACAACTAGCGGATAAACACTCGGTTGGAATTCTATATTATTCAGTGAATATCATTATATTTTTCATTAAATTTTTATAAGTTTTAATTAAAATTACTTTTTAATGGCAATTTTAAATAGAAAGTGCAACTGAAATGACCATTTAAACAGTCAATAATATTTTGCAAACGCATTAAACAAAGTCAGGAAAGCTATTCTTTTCTCGAAATTATGTACAATTAATGCATTTGAAATAGAAATTTTAAAAGAGCTTAGCTTTCAAATATCACAATTATTTATGTATGTTTTACTAAAATTCCAATTTTAATTGGATTTTATTAATTGTTTCACAAAGCCTTTAAAATTAATTTTTAGTGATTTTAAAGATTTGTAAATTTATTTTATAAATAGTATTCTATTAAAATATCTCAAACATGGAATACTAGTTTTAAAAGTGCTAAAACAGAACTCAATTATTTTAAATAAATAAAACTTCCTAAAAATTGAGTCATTTGAGCCAGGTGGCAAAGCAAGACACTTTGCCCTTACCTTATATGACAACTTTCCCTCTGCAGTTCTTTTCTGGAGAATGATTGGCGTTAAGCTTAAGGGGACTCTTCACTGACACTAAAACACCTGCTCGCTAATGTTAAACCTATGGGCAAGTTCTTTTCTAATTTCTCATTTAAATTTGAAGTTTTTTTTTTGCTTAAGATAGCTGAGGTCAATCTCAACTATCCAATGCAAAAAAAAAAAAAAAAAAAAAAAAAAAAAAATCAAATTTAAACAGGAAATTAGAAAAGAACCTGCCCATAGCTTTAACAAGCTAGCAGGTGTTTTCGAATCATTAAACAGTCCCCATTAATGTGTTCTGACCACTAAATGACCTGCTGTCCTGAATAAGATAAATAAAACATGGCAAAAAATTACAGACCATTGCAGGGTACAGCCCCGCTGCATTTATTTGAAATCACAACATATCAAATTAAACTTTTTTTTATTCACAAACTATCACTATTTATATTATCATATTACAAGCAAATTTTCTCCAAGTCATCTATTTCTTGTTCCTATGTTCTCCTTCTTTTCCTTTGAAAACAGTTTCCATCCCAATTGGCAGATCTCACAGGACTTTTTCAATGTGGCTGGAGATAACAGTTGTTTTTGCTTTATCAAACTTCATTTTCACACTCACTAGAAAAGTAGAATGAGCAAAAATCAAAATTTGTCCAAGTGAATTTTCATCATGAAAATTAATAACTGATTACTACTTATACTATGCTTACTTATTCTCCTTTTTATTTACAAACTATGTAATGTAAATGCTAGATTTGAATTTAATAGTAAAAATTATACCTTGAAAAAAAAAAAAAATCACCCGAAATATTTAACCAAACTTGTGTTAATATATTTTATCTCTTTGACTGTCTTCACTCTGAATCAGAGTATGAACTTACTGATTCTAGATTTTTCTGCATAATATGAAGCCAATCTTCTGAACATACAATAATTATTTATAGAGATATAAAGAAATTATAGTGAATAAGAACAACAAAGTACCTAAAATTACTTAATTTGTAGCAAGACTTTTATAAAAATGAAATGGTTACCAATGAAACACAGGATAGTTCAGAATGCAATTATCAAAATTTGGTTTTCACCATGAAAACCAGAGTTAGAAACACATTTTTTTTAATTTTAATGTATGAATGATAATCAAAATAGTTTTGTTTAGCTTTAGTGTGTTCATAGTATAAATGACACTTATTAAGTGTGTGGGATATGGGCACTACAACAACAAAGTACCTAAAATTAATTTATTTGCAGAAGTATTTTTAAAAAAGGAAATGTTTACCAATGAGCCACAGGATAATTCAGAATGCAACTATCAAAATTTGATTTTCACTATCTTAAAACCGCAGACTAATCGAAACTAACATGCTATTTTTAGGAAAATGTAATTTAGCTAAGTAATGATTAGCTAAATAATTTAGTATATATATATATATATATATATATATATAAAGCTTGTTTCCACATCGATATTATTTTTGACGTTACTTCAATAAACTTACTTCATTTTCTTCTTTTTTGGCACAGAAGCGATACTCCTATTCTATCGATAGATCTTCAAGATAAAATTTCAATCCAAAATATATTTAAAAGCAGCAGCTAGCACAGAGGAACATCAAATTTTACGTGCTTGCAGAAGATCACTCATGGTAGTCGTTTGTTACACAATAAAACTACACACTCGTGATCTTCAGAGAGCAATCAAACCCGGGGATATCCACCAGACATTGATTCCTTCATCTGTTTCACTTTTCATAGATTGAGATATTAGTTCTTGCCAGAAGTGACGTCAAAAATAATATAAATGTTCCCTAGAAAGTAGTTTTTACCAAAAGCAGAATATGGTTAAAAGTGTGATGTATGTCGCAGAACAATGGGCTTCTTTACAGAACATTTCAAATTCTCAATTTCAATTAAATGTATCATTCAGTCTGAGTAAAAAAGTACAAAATTCATCAGTCCATCACCACAAAAGTGCAAAGTTTGTCAGCCTAAAATCATAAAAAAAAAAAAAAACCTGCAAAATTCTTTATTTATGTAAAAAATAGCAAAATTCATCAATCAGCAGACTTATATAAAACCAAAAACTTTCTGCGCACATAAATATTGGGTCAAAAACTTTCTGCAAATCAATTTAATGTTTAATAAAATTAACAATTTATTAATTTTATCTTTTTGACTGTCTTCATTCTTAATCTAAGTCTGAACTTACTGATTCAAGACTAATAAGTGATGAACAGTCTTGTTGGGAAAAATATTATGTTCTAAAAAAAATAAATAAAAACAATAATTTTGAAATATTTTAAGTGATAAAAACTAAAAGTGTCTTCAAAGAAAAAAAAATCAACCAAAATCAGAAAAGTACAAAGAAACTCTGATAGACATCAACCTCAGATATTTTATGTAACAAAATCATTTCAAAATATTAAAATGCAAACGAGAAATTTCTAAACTAAACTCCCCTGGTTTAACGTTAGCTTGTAAGCATCATTCCATTATTAAATAATGCAAAGTTTAAATTTTAGGTGGGAATAAGAAGCTTTTTTATGCTATAAGTCTGGCACATTTATTTCATACAGAAATTAAATAGGATTTGAAAAGTTTAAATTTCTAAGTTATGCAGATTCATGATCACCATAAGTTTTCATACTTACCATATATATACAGGCATGAAAGTATCATTATTGCAATATAACATGCAGAAATAAATATCTGTGAAAATTACACAATGTAATTAGATTTAGGTATATGTAAAATAAATATGCAATTAAAGTTAAAAGACATTAAAATTGAAACCACTGTTTTTATTCACAACTATTTTCGGTTATTCATGCTATATTATGAGTTCAAAGTTCAAACACATCCTCATGCTAAAATTTCTGTACTATATTAGCATAGCTAAGCTACTCAAACTGAAGCAAACTTTGCGGGAAGAAAACACTCTAAAGCAAAATCGGAGATAATATCGCAAAATTTGCATGATGTGCATGCATTATGAGCACAAAATAGTTAAAAAATTATATATATTAGTTTAGCACTTTTTAAAAACTATTTCTATTTCTTATTTTAGTACCCCCCAACCTTCATTTTGCATTTGAAAGAATATTCACTGAAACTGGGAACACTGGAAAAAAAACTGAGCACACATATTAATTATTTTGTTATGCATCTTAAAATCAGTTTTTAAACTTATATTATTAGTTTTACATTTTAAATGTTGCATATGTTACAAGGAAAATTTAAAAGCACAGAATTTGTACACCATTACAATTTTATCTATCTCCCCCCCCCCCCCCCCTTCTCTAAATTTTCAGGGCATTATTTTTTTTATTTTATCCTTTTAATCAATCTCCAAAACAGCCAAAGTGACATAAAAAAAAAAACGATTTCAGTAAAAAAACTAAGAATTTTTATTCTTGTATATTACATAGGACGACATTAGGATCAACAAAAATCTATAAAAAGGGATCTCTAACCAAATTGTCCCATAAAAAATCTAATATTTACAATTGATGTGTTTCAATGTTTCAATTTGACCATTCTAAAAATTGAAGATTTCTCGAATCTCTCACTACAAATATAATTTTCTTCTTTTAACACTTTTCCAATATCAAAAGGATAATTATCGTAATATATTATTCACTACAATTCTACAATAATATACCTGCCAAATTTCTGTTTTTTTTTTTTTTTTTTTTTTTTTTTAAGTCAAATAAACATACTTTGGACCAGTCATTTTCATTGTTATGACAATCAGAATAAAAAAATCCCAAAACATGCATACTTACGATAGAGTATCTTAAGTATATGATTCTGAAGACTCAATGACCGTTTTTGTTCACAAGAGGGTGGCAGATGACAAAGAGTATAGTACGATTGAGATCCTGGGGGGAAAAAAAAAAAAAAAAAAAGAAGAAAGCTAAATGGTTAAAAATCAACAGAAAAATTTGAAACGTATTATAATACATGTTAAAAAATTATTTATAATGCAAAAACTAGATTTTATTTTCCACAGCCCCCCCCCCCCCCCCCTAGTCAAATAAGCACAAAACATTTATGAAGTATTTTATAATGTAAGATAAAATTATAAAATGGGTTTTGTTTTTATTTGGTAAGATTTGATTTAATTTATTAAGTAATAATTATTACTACTTCATAATAAATTTATTAAGTTATAATCCTTATTAAAAATGTTTATTTGACTTGTAAGTAATGGCAGCTGATAAAAATAAATAACCAAAACAAAAATCAATAATTCTGAAATATCTTAAGTGATATAAACTAAAAGTGTCTCCAAAGAAAAAAAAATTCAACCAAAATCAGAAAAGTACAAAGAAACTCAGATAGACATCAACCTCAGATATTTTATGTAAAAAAATCATTTCAAAATATTAAAATGCAAACGAGAAATTTCTAAACAAAACTTCCCTAGTTTAACATTAGCTTGCGTGCATAATTCCATTATTAAATAATGCAAAGTTAAAGTTTTAGGTGGGAATAAGACACCTTTTTATGCTATAAGTGTGGCATATTTATTTCATACAGAAATTAAATAGGATTTGATGCAGGTTCATGATCACCATAAGTTTTCATACTTACCATACATATACAGGCATGGAAGTATTATTATTGCAATATAACATGCAGAAATAAATATCAGTGAAAATTAAACAATGTAATTGATTTAGGTATATGTAGAACCATTATTGTTTTTATTCACAACTATTTTCCGTTATTCATGCTATATGCTATATTATTATTGCATCAGTCTCAGAAGCAGCCAAAGTGACATTTAAAAAAAAAGTTGATTTCAGTTAAAAAGCTGAGAACTTTCATGCTTGTTATATTACACAGAGCGACATTAGGATCAACAGAAATCTTTAAAAAGGGGTCTCTAAAACGAATTGGCCCATAAAAAAAATCTAATATTTACAATTGCAATTTGACCATTATAAAAAGTTAAGAATTTCTCGCATCTTTTACTACAAATATCAAAACTAGTGCATTTTAAAGCTTCCTCTCTAATTTTTCAGGTTATGATTTTTTCATATTATCCTTTTAATATTGCATCAATCTCAGAAGCTGCCAAAGTGACATAAAAAAAAAGCCGATTTCAGTTAAAAAGCTGAGAACTTTCATGCCTGTATATTACATAGGGCGACATTAGGATTCTGACATTAGGATCAACAAAAATATTTAAAAAGGGATATCTAAAACAAATTGCCCCATAAAATATATTTAATATTTACAGTTTCAATTGACCATTCTGAAAAGTGGAGATTTCTCACATCTTTTACTACAAATATCATTTTCTACTTTTAACACTTTTCCAGTATTAAAAGGATAATTACTATCATATATTCACTACAATTCCACAATATAAGTGTCTTATCTTAAGTTTAATACATTTAACAGATTAAAAATACGTTTACCTCCTAAATATCTTTTTTTTTTTTTTTTTTTTTTTTTTTTTTACATAAAGACCATAATACAATTAGGATTCTGGAAAAAAAAAAAAAAAAAAAAAAAAAAGATAAATGGTTAAAAATCAACAGAAAAATTTTAAATGTATGTTTATGATGAAAGATTATGAATACATGTTAAAGAATTATTTAGAATATACATGTTAAAGAATTATTATCGACCTTGTTTGAAGATTCAACCTTTGATTTAATTTATTAAGTAATAATTATTAGTACTTAATAATAAATTTATTAAGTTATAATTCTTATTAAAAATATGTTTATTTGACTTGTAAGAAATGGGAAAGTGTTGGCAGCTGTGTTTGTATATTAATGTTTTAGTATAATGCAGCAACCAAAAATACTTTATCGCTTTTGTAACAAAACTTATCATATAAAGAATTTCGATATCATATATATTACTTTAACATGTATGCGACGAAGGAATGTTACATTTTACAGGAATAAAAGAGAAAGTTGGGAAATTGCATGTTGATTTTTAAAATAAAAAGAAAATTAATTTGCATGTATATTTAAGAAATCCAAAATTCCGTGACCAGGGATTCCACATCTGTTCCAATAATTTTCTTAAATGTAGAACGTATGTTTTATTGTTAAAAAAGGCATCTGAAGAACAGTAATTTATTTATCTTAAACTTTAAAACATAAATGACAATATGAAAAGGTCAGACACAGAAAATCGTAAATCAAACAAAATATGTAAATCTTATTAAACTGAGAAATTAAAAATATTTTTGAAAATACATTCCACTGCGATTGCCTTGAAAAATGGTTTTAGGAAGAAATTTAAAAGTAAATATATAAGCTACATCCTACACAAAGGCACAAAATATTTGAGATAGAAAATACCAATTTCAATAGCATACCTATACGCATTCTAGTTCTATGACAATATTTAAAAAATCGTTCATTAGAATCAAGACAAGCAATCAAAAAAATAATAACAAAAGCATTAAACCATATATAACAATTAGCGTTAGGCTTAAACAGATAAAAAATACGTTTAAATTAAAATTATTTCATCAAATACATAAAATTATACCTTCAAATGTTCAAAAAGCAGTACAGATTATAAGTAATAGCAATACATACCGATTAGAGAGTAAAAAGAGTCTTCTTTAAAGATGTTTACAATTTTCAGGACACAACTAGCGTGCTTGACCGCGGCCATGTTTTAATCTGAAGGAAAAGGATGCTTGTCTCTGATTGGTTGAATTGCAGTTGTAATCATGCACATCCCAGCCTGTCGATCTTGATCGATGTCGCCCGATGTTTGCCAATATGAGTTTTTTGCCATAGGTTTACAGAACTTTTAAGTGTCGTTTAAATTGTTTTCTGTCTGCTACCTTGCTAAAAAAAAAACTATATATAAGTTAAAAATTTAAATATCGAACATTAGAGAAATTGTAATATTACAGATTCAACATCGGCCAACATTGATCAATATCGGTAAAACGTGACCGGTCTTCGCCGATGCATGCCAAGATTGCCCGATATTGGGCAATATCGGACCGATATTGCTGTGCTACCTGGGATAATTCAAGTGATTTGTTATCGAACAGTTTTTCATTAAAAATGAATTACATATTGAATTATAAGCTATTGTTGTCTCCAAATTACTGACTCTTAATGTCTTGGAATTATTCTACGAATTATTTTTCAATGTTTGCCTTCAATAATTGAATTCAGTTGGAAATGAAAAATGTTGACTCTCACTATGATTCGTCTTACCTAAAGCAAAGATCTTATACAAAGTTTAATATTAGCATTGTGCCAAGCGCGCTTCAAAAGGAGGTCAAAAAGTAGCAACACTGCTTTGATCCATGCCGTTGTTTTCTAGATGGGTTTTTAATTAATATCTCAGATAATTACAGACACATTGAAAATTATTACCAACAATCCTTAGATGATTCTGCGTCGATAACCCTCAACTCCCCGCTGAGCACCAGAAAAATAAGACACATGAGTGATCTTATAATAGTTCAGTTTTTACTTTTTAAGTATGGAACCTTAACAATGGTGTCAAAATTCTGGTAACCATCTCCTCTCTAACATTGGCTATATTTTATACAACGATTTCCAAACAATTTTTTGGTACAACAATTTCCAAAGGGGTGTAAGAACAAAAAACATTCTGAAATTGCGGTTTCTACGATATTGTTGATTCTAGCAATTTGAAATTTAATCTCGCGGTTACTTTAAAAAGATGTAAATGCTCACTAAAAATGGTTTCTAAAAAGTTCGAAATTTAAAAAGGGGAAAGGAGCAGTAAACGTTCTAAATTACCATTTATTTGTGCAGTTAGGGCTGTATGGAGAATTTCGCTGTCAAAATCGGAGATGAAAGTGATCGTAATGTTTGGGGCATTTACGTTCATCGAAATAACCCTAGGTTCCCCTCCTGATAGGAAACAGTCCACAGCGAACAAAAAACCAGTACAATCAAAGACGCATAATCACGTGAAAACTTTTCTTTATTTTCGGACACATCGACACATCTGGAAAGGGCGAGGGTGGTCCTCTTTACGCCTCTAAATAATCGACCTTCTTGTTCAACAGTTAGAAAAGATCTGATCTAATTTTTCAGATACATTTTCACCAACACATAAATGAAAATATGCCAAACACTACATTTTCTCACCAGGCACTCTTTTTTTTTTTTTTTTTTTTGAGAAAGCCAGACATGTGTTAGCAGCGAACACAAAAATGTTGATATTGCATATCTCATGCAGGAATCAATTTATGAAAACGGCGCCTGCATTTAACACAAGATACGAAGAAAGACAAAACAGCATATGTTAAAGTCATCTGCAGTACATTAAAATAACGAATTGAAACCACAGAGAAGTAAAGTACTTTTACTGTTACAATGAAAAATCTGGGAAATTTTTTAGCTAGGAAGAAATGATTACTTTCGAGATTAAAGAATAAAAAGATTTTGAATGCAGACATTAATTCACATAGAGAAACTTTAGGATAGAAAAATTAAATTTTAGAATAAAACATAAAATATATATGATTCTATATCATAGGCTGGAAACATGAAATTTGGCATAGTTGTTACTTTAGAGACTTAAATGCTAGCCCAGAACAGTTAGCAGGAGCAAAAACATGTTCTAAAATTCCGATACAGTTGGTATAGAAGCTTGGAATTTGGCATGGTGGTAACTTTTGGGATGTAAATGCTCTCTAAGAACGATTTCTAAAGAAATTCTAAATTTAAAAGGATGAAATGGGCGGAAAACGGTCTGAAAATGATCTAAAAACAATTAATTAGGAATTGTTTGTGCTAGATATGTGAAATTTGGCACGGCTGTTACTCTAGAAATATAAATGATCATCCGGAACAGTTTTCTAAAATTTAGAAATGTAAAAGGTTGCAAGAACAAAAAAGTTCTAGAATTGCGATTTGTGTGATACAGTTGGTATAAATGCTTGGTGTTTGACATAGTGGTTACTTTTAAGATATAAACACTCGTTCAAAACGGTTTTTAAAAAATTCAAAATTTTAAAAAGTGGAATGAGCAAAAAACGTTCTAAAAATGTTCTAAATCATAATATATTTAGAACTTTTAGGGCTAGACGCTTGAAATTTTATATGATGGTACTTAAGAAACGTAAATGCTCGCCCAGAATTTATTTTTTCAATTCGAAATTTAAAAGAATGCAAGAGTAAGAAGCATTCTAAAATTGTGATTTATGTGATACAATTGGTGTGGAAACTTGAAATTTGGCATGATGATTACTTTTATGTAGTAAATGCTTCCTTAGAACATTTTTTTAAAAATTCAAAATTTAAAAGGATGAAATATGCGCTTTCACAGTTTTAAGTAGAATTCTCGCCGTTTAATTGAATCACATTGTTGGATAGAATTTGATTTAACAAAGCGGCGGATTCCGCTAAGGCGGAATTTTGATTCATATAAGCGGTAATTATAGTAATTTTTTTAGCTCTGGGGGGTGTTTTAACCCCCAAACCCCCCCCTTGGCTGCGCCACTGAGTAGGATAAAAATTGAGTGGTGATGTGCAATTTTTTTCATTGAAATAAAATATGATAATGTCATCAATATAGCGATAAAATACATAATCATTGTTCGGACTTATATTTCTTTCATAATAATATAAGTAAAGGTCAGAGAGACTACTAGATGCGGTTCCGCCCTGCGGAATTCCCTGGCATTGTTTATAGGTAATATTGTCATATATAATGTAATTATTATGCAATGTAAAATTTAGTAAAGTTTTAAAAAAATGTAATGAAATATGTTCTTTTAATTTTAATTGAGATTTAAATTCTTTAAATAATATACACATTGTTTTATGTAAGTCTTTTATATCAATGTTATTAAATAAATCATTAAAATCCAATGTTTTTATGAATTTTACCGGATTGATATTATGTATTTTATTAATGAGTTGAAAACTATTTTTTAGGCAATGTTGGTTATTATGTTTTAACGTTATATCATATATCTGCTTTAAAATATTAAGTAGTAAATTGCTTGCATTTTTATTATATGTGTTACAACCGATGGTAACAGTGCGAAATTTAATAGGATTTTTATGAAATTTTGGAATTATAACAAGATAAGGATAATTAAAATTATTACATTTGATTTTTAGTAATTTGTGATAATTTAATAATTTTCTGTTATTTATTTCAATATTTAATTTAGTTTTTATATATATTTGCGATCACCCTGTAAAATAAAATACTCGAAATGATCTGTAGCTGTAGCACAGGACTATGTGGATCGTGAACAACATTTGGGTTCATTTGTGTAAGAATAGCATGTAATATATATGGATATATGAAGGTTTCTTCAAAAAAGTCAAGAAATTTCTGCATGTTTTTATTAACACTTTCCAACCTAGTTGAAAAATGTTTATGACTTCGGTTTGTCTGGCCGTACTCTAACTCTCGTAAATGTACTCGGACTGCCCTGAAATTTTTGTATGTTATTGACGTTTACCATAGCATAATTATTATTGAAAATGAAGCGTGTAGCATATATAGTTTATTTACAGAGACAGTAAAAACTATTCTGTTACATTACAGTCAATGGGAATGAATCGTTTCAAATGCATTTTCCTGATGTTACGCCATTTGAAACATGATGAAATTGATATACAATTAGGAAGCACAGTAAAATATGCTTTTTTCAAAATATAGGGTACAAAGCATTGACTATTCATTTGCAGAGTCCACAAAAGAATTCTATTACACAATGTTCTGCAGGTAAAATCGTTTTCAGTATAATTTATTGGTGTTTGACTATTTCAAACATAATGTAATTTATATGCATTACTGAGGTGCACTATAAATTGCTCACTGAAAAGTATGGTGTGCATTGCATTTATCGTTCATTTACAAGCACACGCAAAAGAATTCGGTTTCAGTCTTATTGCGATAATTGCAGTGATGTGATAATGTGATAAGTACGTTATCGACATTGAATTGCGTTTTTAAGTTTAACTAAATTTTTGCATAATACGTAGTGTGTATAATTTCTGTTGATAATATACAGAGCCACACAAAGGAATTCGTAAGTATTACTGACTATGGGAATGAATTGCTTAAAGATAATTTTAATTGTGTTACGCATTTTCCTACTGAACTATATTTAGTAGACTAATATATGTTTTTGGTGTTGTAAATCATATATTATTTTCGGACTTTTAACATACAGGTAAGAGTCACTTAAAATATTTGATTCTTGAGTTTAAACTAAAGTGCTTAACTTAACATTTTCATTCCTATCCTTAATTACAATACAGTGCAAAGTTTATTAGGTAAGGAAAAATCTTCTTACCTTTTATCATTCAGCTGCTGGGAGGTCACGAATTAATCCATTGTATCCTTTTTGAATCCTTTTTATTATGCTGCATCACTAATTTTTCATTCACTCTTTATTGCTACACTTATATCCAGTTGATTTTTTGCTTAAGTGTGAAAAAGATATATATTATTAGTGTATATTATATGAAGAGCGATGCGACTTATTTTTGTTTAGAGTTTAAAGGATTTTAATACTAAAACGTTAATACTATTAATTTTACATTTTATATTGTGGATTGATATTCGCTTTAGGAGCGACTGAAAGATACATCCTTTCAGTTGAGAAAAAGGAGTTACACTAAAAGTTAGCAGTTTATAGTTACTTAGAGTTTTTATGATGCGAGCCCTGATATCTAGGCACGTGGCTAAAGTTCAAAAGGTTAAAAGTTCAGGCACGTGTCGTTTACGTCACCGAGTAGCCATCTGGGTTTGATTCACTTCTGTGCATAGGGCTAGTTTCTTCAATTTCGTTCTATCACTGAAAACTGGGATTATTGACTGGGGGTATAGGATTACAATACACCCCCCTTAATCCCAGAGTGAAGAAAGTTCTTGTAGTTTCAGTCTTTCACGGCTCCTTGGGTGTACAGGTTTGGGAGCGGGCTTTGTCAACACATCTGCAATCATGGATATGCTGGCACAGTATTTTAGTTCAATAGTTTTTGATTCTCTTAGGTGTTTAATGACGTGTTACTTCACATCAATATGTTTAGTCCTGTTGGAAAGTTTTTCGGATTCTCTCATCTTTATCGCTGAAATATTGTCCTCAAAAAGTGTTATAGGACATTTTTGCGGCAAATCTAGATCATCTAAAAATTTTATGAGCCAAACGATTTCATTAGCTGCGCTTACTGCCGCCACATATTCCGCTTCGGCGGACGATTGAGCGATGCAAGACTGTCGTTTGGAAATCCAGTAGATTGGATTCTTGCCTATCATAAAAACATTTCCTGTAGTAGACTTCCGGGTCTCGGAATCTTGTGCCCAATTAGCATCTGAATATGCTTCTAAGATTGGTGCATGTTCGGTATTTATAATAAGGTTTAAATTCTTTGTCGCGTTTAAGTATCTCATCACTCGCTTCAGAGCTTTCCAGTCTATTTGGGTTAGTTTTTCCCTTTTCCGGCTTAGTATGTTCACAGCCCAGTCTGGTCTAGTGATGGTCGCCAAGTATAATAGCGCTCCAATTCCTTGTCTGTATTTATAGTTATTGGTAAGTAGGTTTTCGTTCTTGTTTATCTTTAGGTAACCCGTGTCCATAGGTATGCTATATGGTTTACTTTCTTCGAGATTAAATTTATTTATTATCTCATTAATTTTCATTGTTTGATTTAGGGCGTAGCCGTTGTTTAATTTCTTTATGCTTATTTCTATATAATTGGTTACTTCCCCTAAGCCGCTAAGTTTGAATTGAAGTTTTAATTTATCTACGAATTTTTCAATGTTTTCTTTTTTTCCTGCTACTAGTAGGTCATCTACATATACAATTATGTAGACTGTGTCTTCCTTGTTTTTCTCTTTGTGCGTAAATAAACAAGTATCTATAGTGCTTTGCACAAAGTTCATCTCCTTTAATGTTTTACTAATTTTCGTGTTCCAGGCTCTCACAGCCTGTTTCAGACCATAAATGGCCTTCGTTAATTTTCATACTTTAATAATTTGGTCTGGTGTCTCATGACCGTCGGGTTGTGTCATGTATATATTTTCGTCTAGTTCTCCGTGTGGAAAAGCTGTTTTGATGTCGAGGTGGTGCACGTTAAATCCGTGGTACGCCGCTGCGGCTAGAAAGGTACGGATTGGTGTGTGAGACATCACTAGGGCAAATGTCTCGTCATAATTTTCACCATATTTTTGAAGAAAGCCTTTTGCGACAAGGCGGACCTTGTATCTCTTTACGTTTCCCGTATCGTCATATTTGACCTTAAAGATCTATTTGCAGCCTATAATTTTCTTTCCCTGTGGAGGTTCGACTAGTTGCCAGGTTTTATTTTCCTTCAGCGAATTTATTTCTTCTTGTGCGGCATTTAGCCAATTCTGCCTTTCAATAGGATTTTTAATGTGTATCATTTCTTCCCAATCTTTGGGTTCGTTAATTACGTTTGTTTTTACTGTATATGCGAAGCGATCGGGTGGTACTCCCCTATTAGTCCTCTCTGATCTTCGCGGTTCACTTGTGGATTGTTTGGACGCGAGTGGTTCACATTCTTCATGTGTAATGTCTATCAGTATTTCCTGTGAGTTATTTTCGATTAATTGTTCATTTTCTACGGGTTTTGTTTTGTTTTCTTCCGGATTATTATTATTTTGAGTGTAAGGAAGTTTATTCTCAAGAAATTTTACTGATCTTGAAAGTATGACCTTTCCGTAGTTTGTACCTCAAAATTTAAACGCAATGCCAATCGCCCGTAGTCCCCCCGGTGCAGGAGGCAGAGGTAGAGGTAATGGAGCATAGAAAGTTCGCAGGCTTGAGACTTGTCTCATAAGCCGGCACTAATATGTGATAGTTGTTCTATTCACGCAATTGTTGCAAGTTGCTGTTGTTGTTGTTTGCATGTGTTAGTCATGTCTAGTCTTTGTTGTTGTTTAAAGAGTTTAAAGTTTAGAGTTTATATTTTGTTGAACTAACCCATTTTTCTTTCAGGTCCACTAGGAGAAGGAACCGTGACTACCTCTGTAGGTTTTCACACCCCTCGAGTTGTGGTAGAGCAAGTACGGGTTGGAACATCCCGACTTAAGGCCTAGGGCCTGGTTCCCTTTTGGGTTTCCAGCTCCGAAGCTGTTGGGGACGCCGGCCCGTCTCCAAGTGTCTCGCGGTGACTCCCCATGGTTTCACCGCGTATCGCAATGGCCTACGTCGTCGACACGTAGGTTCAAGGTTAGAGGGTCCGTATTGGATCGGTCCTCTGATCGGCCGAAGCGCCGTAGCGAGTCAAAGCTACTGGCGCAATAAAAGTCTTTCAGGACTTGGGTTCGGTGGTCGTCTACGCGCGGTGAGCTCCCTCATGGGCGCCTGCGGCGCAGCTTACTTTTATATCCTTTACTACTGTTGTCATAACCGACGAATTTTCCCTGTTGTGCGGTTTCATCTAGTTTTCCGCGTTTGGATTTGTTTATGTGTGTGTAGGCTAAGCACCCGAATACCTTTAAGTAGTGGATATTTGGCGTTCTATTTGTCCACATTTCGTATGGAGTTTCGTTGTTGGATCTTGTCGGTAAGCGGTTTTGAATATGGTTGGCAGTGCTAATTGCTTCTCCCCATAATTTTTGTGGTAATTGTGCTTCTATTAGCATACTGTGAGTCATCTCTAGTAAGTACCTGTTCTTTCTCTCCGCAATTCCATTTTGGCTGGGCGATTGTGGAACAGTGAGCTGATGCTCTGTACCTTTTTCTCCTATGTATTGTTCCATATCGGTACTGATATTCCCCTTCATTGTCTGATCTTATAGTGTTTGGATATCTCCCGAATTTATTGTGTACTAGGGATATATAATCTTTGAACTTATCAAATACTTCACTTTTCCTGGACATTAGGTAAATTACGCAAAATCTTGTTTTGTCGTCGATGAAAGTTACGAAGTATGTTTTTCCACCGATTGTAGGGGTCTGCAACGGAACGCATACGTCGGAGTGTATTAACTCGATTCTTCGTGTGGCCCTGTATAACGCTGGTTTGGGGTACGGTGCTTCAGTTTTTTTTGCCCTGATGCATACCTCACATTTATTTTCGTGTCTACAGTTGTTTATTGTTATTCCTGTAACCAGTTGATTAGCTAACATTTCTTTAATAGTTTGATAACTACGGTGTCCCATTCTGTGGTGCCATAAATCAATGCAGTTGGGATTTTGACAGCTCTAGGTCATGTTTACATAATTCGTTCCTCTGGTTTCGTTAATTAAATTTATTTCATATAGGTTATTTTTCAACTTCCGTTCTAATATTGTTTTGCCGTCGTTTATTATGCTACATTTGACTTTTTCGAAAGTTACCTCACAACCGTTTTGGGTCGCCTTGCTTACGGAAAGTAGGTTCGTTTCAATTTTTGGTATGTATAGAACATTTTTGAGTGTAATTTGTTCTCTGTTGTTTTCCGTTTGAATTTTTATTTATCCGGAATCATATGTATTAATTTTTTGCCGTTAGCAACTGTTATTTCTGTTTCAGCATCTTTAAATTTTGAAAAACACGTTTTATCGTTGGTTATGTGATTTGAACTACCACTATCTATTGCCAAGTATTTGTTTCAGTTTTTTCCGCTAAAAATGCTACATTATTTATTTTATCATTTTTGGTTTCATGTTCCTCATTTCTAGGATTTGGGTTTGTCTTTTCAAAGCATAGTGATGATGAGTATTGCTTTTATTTATAACGTTTGTTTTGTTGCGGATGGTGGTTAGATGGTTGCTGAGTGTAGTTATTTTGGTTCTGTCACTTTACGAACCAGCAATGGGCAGTGTTGTGATTGCGCATTTTGCAGTGTGCGCAGTATCTATTCTCTCTTTTGTTGTTGTTTGCGTATGCAGGATTCTTTTGTATTTTGTATGCATTTGATATATTTTGCGGAATATCTGTGTTTTCTATTATTCTCGAATATTCATCAATTAATTTCGTTCTTAAGAAATTAGGTGTCAGATCGGATTCCGGGCGCGATTCAAAGGCGGTAATCAAAACGTCATATGATCTTGGTAATGAGCACAACATAATGGCAGAAATATGTGAATCGCTTATGCGTTCACCAATTGCGGCTAATTTATCTATTAGTTCTAAAATGTTTGTTATATGCGTTTGCATGTTACCATTCTCACTTAGTTTGGTGTTGTATAGTTTTCTGAGAAGGAATAGTTTACTTGATAATGATTCACGTTCATGGATTTCCTTCAATTTATATCACATTTCGCGAGCAGTTTGGAGAGTGTGGTGATGTACAAAAGTCTTTAGATAATATACAGTGCTGTACAAAAGATTTCGAGTGCATTTCCATTGATTGGTGTAAATTGCTAAATGTGAATTTTCTAACTGAACTAAACTTTATCATGCTATATAGATATATCCAAATCTATATATCATATACAGGGCTGCACGAAATAATTCAACTTATTTTTTGACTATGGAAGGTAATTGATAAAACTGGATATTTAAATGTGTTATATGTTTCCTAAACTGTTTACTATATAGCTTCTTTCACCTTATTTAACGGTGAATTTTCGTAAGAGTTATGTGTTGGAAAGTGTTTCATAATCTATGATTACGCATGATTTTTCGTTCTTGTTTTATTATAGTATACAAGATTTTCAACCAAATTTAACTCCACTTTAGGTAAACTTGACAAAGTACAGCAGAAACATTATTCTACAATTAGAATATAGATATATTAAATATTTGATGAAACGTCATTTGTATGAAATAATTTTAAACTTCTCATACGCGAAAGATAATTTTGTTTTTGAAAAATTTAGTAATCAACTATATAGGGCAACTCAAATAAAAAGACCAGTCGAATATCGTAAAATTTAGAAAGATATCGCGATATACTGAGCTCAATTTCAGCTGTTAAAGTAGCTGAATGACAAGGTGTTGTCCACAAATTGTCATTTTTCATTTTTTATTCATGCTTTAGTTCTCCTTGGAAGGGTTCTGCGTCAATTTGTTGCACACAATTCATCGCGGCGTCAATTCATCGCAGCCTCAATTCATCGCATGACAGGCCCAAGATGTTGGGGATTAAAGGGGTAGCGTAGAACCTTTAATTAACCGCTCATCGAGATGAATTTTATTAAATTCAGCACTTCAAATAAATAAAAATTACAAATTCTTGATTAACAGGATCGAACAACAAATAAATATTAAGGGCTCTTTCAACTTACGATTTTAAAAGTGAGTGTCCAGTGATAATAATAGTCTATATTTTCAAAGAATAAATAGAGTCAGGTGAGTGTCCAGTGATAATAATAGTCTATATTTTCAAAGAATAAATAGAGTCAGTGTTTCTCCTCCAAAAGGAGTCAAAGAGAGTCAAAGGACGGTCAGCTCTTCAGACCCTTCAGAAAATGTAACGGATTAAAATATCTGTCAATCTCCTCCGAAATACGGGAAGGGATTCTAAATTGTCATTGTTTGAGCAAACTAGATAGTGTCCACTCTTGTTTTACAAAGTTGTCACGCAATAAACTCAAAGTTATGTTAGAAAAAGGTTTTCTCTGCCCGGTGATTCAACAATCACCTAAATGTAGTTTTCCCCCGGAGTGATGACTCCGTCTTTAAGGTTGAGAGAAATCTGCAACCTACCCCGAGTACTTCTTACTCGTAACTCCACTCTCAATTATCTAACTGTCTTTTCTTCTTCTATCCTCGAGGTTACCTCCTGAACAATAGGATTCTCTCCAGCCACTAAAACGTCTTTCAGAGGAGGTAATAGTAAAAATCCTCCATGATAGGTGGAAAAGGGATTTCGCATGAATATTCTCTCCTATCTGAAGTCATTTCCAGTCTCACGATACCTGGGATGCGCGGCTTGACCAAAAGGATTCCATTCCGCTCTCCCCATTCAACTCACTGTCTCCAAACGTTCAAGTAATAAGATTGGTGATGATTGAGCGAAACTTTTGAAGTTTCGCGGCCGATTATTGAACTTAGTTTTATTTTGGAAGAAAATCCCAAACACATGGGAACTGCCTATATCTGGCTTTATGCTTCCCTAACTGGGTTTTGGATGAGATATAGTGAATTTCTCACAACCGTGATGTCAGTTCGTCTCGGCGTCAGTTCTTCGTAGTGAAAATGTTTTTAAAGGTGATGATTATAAAAGTAAAGATAATTTAGTAAAATTTTTTAATAATAGTTTTTTTAAAATGTAGCGAATTATGATAAATAAAATTTTACAGGCCGATTTTAGATATAGGTATATTTTTAATTATCTACTTATAATAAAATCCGAAGGCAAGAAGGTGTCTGCAACCATTCCGGGTGGGACCACTCTAGTCTGCGAATCGACCGTAGTTAAACGGCATGTTAGGCTTAATGAAAAACCTATGCTAAATGATAATATCTTCCACTTGAAATCATGTCTGTTAAGCATATTTTTCCTATAAAACATGTATATTATAACCTATTATAATGTTTTAAGTTCTTAATTAAAAATCCAGATTAAACATTGGAATCCAAGATATAAGCCATGGTAATAGTATATCTCAGGTAGGGGAGCGTCGCGTTACGATTTTGACTCCAAAATGAAGTTTGGTAATGCCCTGTAATTCAAGTACTGGCCGAAGCGCCATCTATTGTCTGGATTTGAATTTAAAATCGAACACCTTTTTTTAAGTATAACTTTTTTTTAGCTGCATTTAAAAAGAAATGCTGCGTTGTTTTTATCGAGTTTTACAATAAAAAAAAAAAAAAAAAAAAAAAAAAAAAAAAAAAAAACAGGAACTATTTTAAGAATTTGTGAAATATTTATAATAAGTTTACAAACTGCAATTTTTTTTTCAACTGTATTATTAAAAAGGAACAAAAAATAATAATTCTTATTCAAGACAAGCCTAGAAAACAGTTAATTTTTTTCTTTTAAATTTTACTGTACTCAGATAATTTAAAGTAATTAAGATAGTAACTAGATAAAAATTCTGGATACGATTTATTTAGTTATTTAGATTATTCAGTTTAATTTTCATAAATATTTCATGGATTAACTTATTTTTTCTAATTAAAACAAATCCTGCAATGTTTTTATACGCGTTTTTATTATTATTATTATTATTATTATTAAACATGAACAAAAAAATTATTCAGTTTAAGAATTTGATAAATGTTCATAATATATTTTACAAACTACAAATAATTAAAAAAATAATTTTTTCATTTATTTTTTTTTCAGCTGTATAGGAAAAAAATAATTCCTATTCAAGACAAATCCTGAAGCAAAGTTATTATTATTTTTATTTAAGTTTACTGTACTGAACAAACTATTTAAAGTATTTAAGATAATATCTAGGCAAATTTATTAATTTTTCTTTTTTTCAAATCAGAATATAAGTTGATGTCTATGTATAAGTAGAGAGAAAATGGGGATCCGACCTCAGGAGGTGGAGTGTGGAGGAGGAGGGAGGAGGGCTCCTCCTCCCGAAGTGCCCTCTCCTCCTCCTCCTCACAAAGTGCTCTCCTCCTCCTCCTCCCAAAGTGCTCTCCTCCTCCCGAAGTGGCCTCCTCCTCCCGAAGTGCCCTCCTCCACCACCTAAGATAAGGGGATTAATTAAGGATTAGTGTTAATTAATTTTAATTAGGGAACTTAGAAATTTTTTGAAGCAAATTTTTTTTTTTTTTTCGCGGAGAATTTCCTACTAGAGTACGAGGTGTGTTTCAAGGGATTTATTTTAGCGAATTAGAAATTTAATTAATTTTAATTTTAATTAATTTTAATTGGGGAACTTAGAAATTTTTCGTAGCAAATTTTTTTTTCAACGAGAGTATGCAGTTTGATTATGAGTATATGCAGTAGAAGTGAATGATTAATTAATTAAAAATATTAATTAAACATAGTAATTAATTAATTTTAATTGCAGAACTTAAGAATTTTCGCGAGATTTTTTTTTTCAACGAGAGTAGGGTATTCGATATACACGTTAGTGGAGAATTTTAAAAGTCAATAATGGTTTAATTAAAAAGGGTCATTCATTAATTTTAATTAGGGAACTTAGAAATTTTTTTGCGATTTTTTTTTCAACTAGAGTATGCTATTCAATATATATATTAGAAATAATGATTCATGCATTAAAAAAGGTATTAAGATTTTTTTTTTTCTTTTAAACCAAAAATAGAATTTAGAGTTAAAATAGAATTTTTAGTTTAAAAAATTGCCAAAAGTAGGATTTTAAACTGAAAGTAATCTAAGATATAAACTCTCAACTGAAATGAAATTATATCAAATTAATCTGTATCAAATTAACTGTATCAAATTAATTTAAAGTCATATTACAAAAAAATATATATATACAAATACTATTCTTACCTAACACGCCAGCTAGCTAAGCACCCAACCATCTCACACCAAGACTCTGAGAAAAGTGAATGCTTGTTCAGGGCCTTATCAGCTAATATAATCACTGATAAGACTTGATCACGTGACATGTGACGTCACTGTTTAAGTGATATCACGTGATCATGTGGTATCATTCAATACGTCACCAATGACGTCAGAGATCACGTGACTAGGTCATAAAAGAACCAATTGCTAACTGCAATTAACAATTTACCTTTAATTGATTTGTATAATATAGATAAATTAATACCTGATTTTTCTATTATTTCGTAAAACGAGGTACATGTGCTATGTATTACTAAATAATACATAGAAAAATCAGGTATTAATTTATCTATATTATACAAATCAATTAAAGGTAAATTGTTAATTGCAATTAGCAATTGGTTCTTTATGACCTAGTCACGTGATCTCTGACGTCATTGGTGACGTATTGAATGATACCACATGATCACGTGATATCACTTAAACAGTGACGTCACATGTCACGTGATCAAGTCTTATCAGTGATTATATTAGCTGATAAGGCCCTGAACAAGCATTCACTTTTCTCAGAGTCTTGGTGTGAGATGGTTGGGTGCTTAGCTAGCTGGCGTGTTAGGTAAGAATAGTATTTGTATATATATACATATTTTTTTTTAATATGACTTTAAATTAATTTGATACCTGCTATGTAAAACGATATGAATATGTTTTGAATATTAGAACTAAAAAATAATACTTTGAAATAATAGACTTACTAAACAGTAAAATTTAAAGCTATGTAGATAAATTTCCTAAAACTAAGTTGAAATGAAAATGGTAAAAGTTTAGTCAGTCTCATGTTAGTGTTTATCATATTAAATCTACAAAAGAAATTTTTAAGTGGGAATACTAATAATCCAAGTTACCATATAGATATTATAAGTTAGTAGATTCATAAACTAATAAGAATGTACATAATTTTAATAAACTATGCTAATTTCTGCAGATATTTAATAAAATACAAGTAAGTTTTCGAGGTACATAGTTTACCAATTTACTTCCTAGCTTTATCTTACCATAGGCAATGGTCTAAATCATGTTAGGACATATACCTTGGAAATCATATTCATGCTACTAAATAACCTGGGGCTCACTCAGCCCAGTAGTTAGCGTGATGGGTATAAAATACCTGGGGCTTAATCAGCCCAGTAGTTAGCGTGTGGACTATATAATAAGCGGGGGCTCACTCAGCCCTGTGGTTATCGTGGTAGCTATAAAATAAGCGGGGGCACACTAAGCCCAGTAAACGTGGTGGGTAGAAAATAGCCTTGGGCTCACTCAGCCCATTAGTTAGCATAGTGGGTATAAAATAGCCTGGGGCTCACTCAGCCTAATACTTAGCATGGTGACTATGAAATAAGCGGGGGCTCACTTAGCCCTGTGGTTAGTATGGTGGCTATAAAATAAGCGGGGGTTCACTAGGCCCCACAGTTAGCGTGGTTGGTATAAGTTAGCCTGGGGCTCACTAAGCCCAATAGTTAGCATGTTGACTATAAAATAAGCAGGGGCTCACTAAGCCCAATAGTTAGCGTGGTGGATATAAATTAGCCTGGGGCTAACTAAGTCCAATAGTCAGCGTGGTGACTATAAAATAAGCGGGGGCTCACTTAGCCCTGTGGTTAGCGTCCTGGTTATAAAATGTCAAGTCTGATTATATGTTTGTGGGTTCGATACTTGTGCGGTTTAGACGATGGGATTTCGAGTATTCAGAAAAGTCGAAAAAATCATGATGGTGCTCCATATCCTTATAAATATTATGTGTTTGAATATGATAAGTTAAGGAATCTATATCCATAAAGAGTAAAACTGCATGATCTTTGTATGTTTTCTTTATAAAATTGTAATGAAAATCATGCATAACTAATTTAGATAATTCTAAAATTGTGAACCCGACGTAAATAGGTCGATTCATTAAGATACTAGTTTTTAGTCGTTCTGCAGCGGTTAAATCTTCATCATATGTCTTGAATGATTTAAAAGTAGACGAAGCTATTAATTTTTTTAAAAATACATTTCCAGTATGAATTATTAAATCTAATTCACTTATTTCAAATTCTTAACGATAGTCACATAGCATTGGAAAGTGTTTCATAAAGTATACCATGACTCATGATTTTTCCTTCATATTTATTTATTGTCACTTATTGTAGATCCTATTTTATAATTTACGTTAAAATTTTTCATTCATTCCTATCATTTTCTGGGTACTCTGTATATATTTTTTAGGTGCGTATTGTTAGTCTAAATTTTATCGAAGGTATTTCTGTGATAATATAGGTGAGGTAGCGCATTGTGTAATACAGTGTATAATGCTGTATAATTAATGTGTATTTTAACTATAATCTCTGTTTTAACAAGACTTGTATCGAATTAGATTCATTAACCTATTTAATTAAAACCAATCTCCTATCGCAAGAATTCTTAAGGATATCTCTTAATTACTATTTTTAATTTTATTTCTTAGTTATTATTTTTTATTGAATACTTAATAAAGCATATATAACGAATCGAGTTGAATGTTTAGGAATAAATTGTGCGTTCTTAAGTCATTTCGAAACAGGCTCCTTCAAACAGACCCCTTCACGAAACTTTTAACCCTAAAACAGGACACTTCACACAACGTTTCGTATTAACAATAGGCCTTTCACAAGCATACTAATGTATATACTTTTAATAGGATTTTAAAATGTTAAACGATATTAGATCTAAATATAAATCTTTTTTTTTTTTTTTTTTTTTTTTTTTTTTACATTCAGTGAATAATTCTAGTCAAAATTCACGCATGTTCGAGCCTGTTAGTTAAATATGACAATACTCCTTCAACGGCATAGTTAAAAGACTAGAAAATTACTAAGCTATAATTACATTTTACAAGTATTCGAATACTACTATTTTAAAAGTATAGCCTATAGAGGGTAAGAGTGAAAAATTCTAAAAATAATCTTGCTCACCCATATGAATTGTATATAGGAGCTTGTATAATATAAAAATAAATTTCATATATCGTCCCATCATGCTGTGTGACTCATCGCATAAATTGTTAGTATGTATTTTTAAAATAATTATTTTAAAAATAAATTAGAGGAAACATG
Organism: Maratus michaelseni; assembly: GCA_963931845.1. Classification (NCBI taxonomy): domain Eukaryota; kingdom Metazoa; phylum Arthropoda; class Arachnida; order Araneae; family Salticidae; genus Maratus; species Maratus michaelseni. The sequence goes on from OZ007586.1 coordinate 370,052,757, forward strand.
CAATAATACCTACCTATTCCTTTTTGCCTACCATACATATTGAAAAAATACATTAATATTATATCTATTCATATATTATAACTTTAAACATATAAAGTAAGGATACTTACCTAGATCTCACAACCAACACATACACTTGCTTTTGGGAGAAATGAATTGAAATGTATTCATATCAGTAAATCTTATATAGAATGTTATCGCAATCAGTCACGTGATGTTACTAATCTATAGATTAACGATAAGATAATGGACTTGTACTGAAATCATTTCTGGTCTGTTGCTATACAAGTAGCACGCATGTTTTTTCATGCTGTAGTCATATATTGAAGACGGGATTGCAAGTTTGTGAATAAGGTAAGATTAATTTATGTATATATTTTAAAATGTTAAACGATATAAATATTAGATCTAAAAATAAATCATTTTTACATTCAATGATTAATTCTAGTCAAAATTCACGCATTTCAAGCCTGTTGGTTAAATATAACATACACTAATAAGATTCGTTGATGATTCATTTTCTCATATAGGCAATAGTAGCAATCATTTCACATACTACAAGTGTAAAGTATGCAAAATTTATGATTCTGCTTTATAATACCTATTCATTCTGTATTCTACCCTATGCTTTATCCATAACGTTATAATATCCCGTGGTTTTAAGAGATAAGCGAACACGTTTAGTTCTTTTAAGACATGCATGCAGTCGATCAAATTTGGATGAATTCCAGTACATTATGGTTTAAATATTTAGGTAAGATACATTTTTTTTTCAATATTAAAAACAAAATTTTTTTAAATAATGCCCTAACTAAATAGTACAATATATATATTTTATAAAAACAAAGTCAAAAGGTTAGTTATTCATTCCTCAAAAGAAGTTTTTAAGTTAAAATACTAAAAACTCAATTTAGTATAATTTTTCTATACAAAAAAAGCATAGACTAATGTAATTTAGTTTTATATTATTTAAAATTTAATTCCTATATTTTATAGGGACTCCTGTATATTTTTTACCCTAAGCTGTATCAAATTCATTTAAACACAGGTACATTTAAACAGATTCAAATTCCTTTAAACCCGTCTCTTATACTCAAAATTCTTAAGGGATATTTCTTATTTTACAATGAATACACAGTGAAGCCTTTTAAAACTTAACAGATTTTAGTATATATCACCATATGTATATATGAAGAGCAGCACCTATATAGAACTACACGAAATAATTCGTATACATTGACGGTTTTAAATAGTTCATTTACCTACAAAAAATGTGTCAGAAATTACGAGTCTCAGGTATTTCTTATCGCGGAGTGACTCATTATCGCATACGGGGTGAAATCAAAGCAAGATCTTCGCTTATCTGATAATATGACTCATTATGATTCAGCGATATGCATGTTGAGGGGGTAACATTCAAATCTTAGTTGCAGTTATAAATATGTATTTTAAAGCATAATCATTCGAAAATTCAATTATTTTTCATGAAATGATCTACCCTATTTTACAGACTTGTATGATAAATTTGTTGAAACATGAATCTTTTTTCTAAAAACTATATTTTGAACGTTATACTAAAAATGTGTTCGTGTAAAACCTATTTTTTACATTGCATGAATTCGTATTCATTTGAGATTAGTACTCTATTTCTTAAAATATCTGTGGAATCATAATATTTTTACAGGGTATATTGTGAAGGGAGGCCTTTTCATTCAAACAGCGGACCTTGCATTTTCATGGAAGGTGAGTATCCCTTGTATTTCTGTCGCCATAGTATAACATGAATCTATTGAATTTATTTTGTGAAGGTAGCTTAATATCTATAACTATGTGTTTTGAACATATCGACGCGCAAGCTGTACTTTTAGCCTAACTTGAATTGAAAAAAAAAAAAGGCGAAAGTGTAAATTATCTGATTTTATGAAGGGTTCTTATGCATAATTGGAATTTTTGTGAAGGATGCTTTTTTATTCCAAAAGGGAACCCCTACAGTTTTTGTGAAGGGTGGTTTTTATTTGAATAGGGCACGTATCTCATTTATTTTATGAAGGGACCCTTTAGTCTAATGCGAGTTCACACTTCGAAAGGTAAAAAAAAGGGGGATCGACGAACTGAATGTATGAAGGGTTCTAGTATTTATGCATATTTTGAATTCATTGGAATTTTTGTGAAGGGCCCTTTTTATTAAAAAGGGGATTTGTCCAATTTTTTGTGAAGGGTTCAATATCTATAACTGTTTCCAGTTTCTTTTGAAGGGTCCCCAAAACGTATAATCACTCCATTCGAAGGCTTCCCTATAACTTTTAACTATTTTTACATGCTAACCTAAATAAATGTATTCCTGTAGAACCTATTTGTATACTTCAATCCATTTAAGAATCCTATATGTTTTGGCTATCAGTTGGGTAAAGCTTTTTCTTGAATTCTTTGGATTTTTTGTGACGGGCCTTGGGCCTTTTTATTAAAAAGGAGATCTGTAACTGTTCACTATTTTAATTAACTAATGCACTAGATGGTAAAATTATATTTTGTTCACATAACATTTCGATAATGTTGGAAAGTGATTCATGAATTATGCTACTATGCCTGATTTTACATACTTGTTTATTTACATATACGCTAAAATTCTTTTTATAGTACACTATACTTTTGGAAGTGCGTATTGTTAGTCCATCGAAGGACCCCTCTGAGTAAAAAAAAAAAAAGGGAGGGGGCGAGCTATTAGAATTGAGTGCAGTATAATTCATACGGGAGCCTGTATTTTTTACTATAACCCTCCCGTGGTGATTCCTGGGACCAGGAAGTTTTGACTCTAGGTCACTTCTAGCTAAAAGCTCACACCTTAAGGCAAAATTCATTTCAGTTGAGAGTTTATATCTTAGATTACTTTCAGTTTAAAATCCTACTTTTGGCAATTTTTTAAACTAAAAATTCTATTTTAACTCTAAATTCTATTTTTGGTTTAAAAGAAAAAAAAAATCTTAATACCTTTTTTAATGCATGAATCATTATTTCTAATATATATATTGAATAGCATACTCTAGTTGAAAAAAAAATCGCAAAAAAATTTCTAAGTTCCCTAATTAAAATTAATGAATGACCCTTTTTAATTAAACCATTATTGACTTTTAAAATTCTCCACTAACGTGTATATCGAATACCCTACTCTCGTTGAAAAAAAAAAAATCTCGCGAAAATTCTTAAGTTCTGCAATTAAAATTAATTAATTACTATGTTTAATTAATATTTTTAATTAATTAATCATTCACTTCTACTGCATATACTCATAATCAAACTGCATACTCTCGTTGAAAAAAAAATTTGCTACGAAAAATTTCTAAGTTCCCCAATTAAAATTAATTAAAATTAAAATTAATTAAATTTCTAATTCGCTAAAATAAATCCCTTGAAACACACCTCGTACTCTAGTAGGAAATTCTCCGCGAAAAAAAAAAAAAAAATTTTGCTTCAAAAAATTTCTAAGTTCCCTAATTAAAATTAATTAACACTAATCCTTAATTAATCCCCTTATCTTAGGTGGTGGAGGAGGGCACTTCGGGAGGAGGAGGCCACTTCGGGAGGAGGAGAGCACTTTGGGAGGAGGAGGAGGAGAGCACTTTGTGAGGAGGAGGAGGAGAGGGCACTTCGGGAGGAGGAGCCCTCCTCCCTCCTCCTCCACACTCCACCTCCTGAGGTCGGATCCCCATTTTCTCTCTACTTGTATATAGTGTATTTGTGATCAATATATTTTGATAAATTAAAACTTCTGTTCCTATGTATGTGCATTTAAATAAAAATGACATAAATAAAGATATGCAGATTTTTGTAAGAAACAATTAACAAACATTTTTAAAGAGAGAACAAACACAAAATAAATTTCAAGAATTCAAAAAATTAAACATCTGGATATTGACTTTTGCTGGTGCTGCCATCTGTAGCCTCAATATAAAAATAACTCTAGATTTAAAAAGAATTAATTTCAAATTGCTCTGTCAAAATCCTTAAATAAAGCTTTTATATCATGAGACTTTTAAACAAGACTTCGGACAAAAATAACTGACTTTTTTGTCATAGAAATATTTAGCAAATACAAGGTCTGATTTTATATACTTGCCTTAAAAATTTCATTTAAAAGTGCTTGTTTAACATAGTGTCAAAGTTTTATTACGAATTTTTTGATGAAACTTTTGTATAAACTCTTAAACTAGACTTTCAGAAAGAATTGAAAGAAGTTATTTTAAACCTTATTTTACTCACTCATTTTTTTTTTTCAAATTAAAATAAAAATCAGTTTAATATTAGATCATCATTATATATAAGCCTACACTGGGAGTAGAAAACAATGATAGATTTCTTATACTCAATTCATTATTCCGTCTTTCGGCTTTCACATAGTCCGTGTCACATCCGTATACAAAACAGTTTCGAGCCATATTAAAATATAATGTAAAAATAATAATTTATGAAGGAAATAATAACACATTCGTATAGCGAACAATGCTAATTTGATGCTGGTACAGACCGCAGGGCCGCATGCGACCACTTCGACGTTAGGCCCAAGTTTGCTTGGACGATGTCATAGGTGAAATTTCTCCTAATCTATTTATATCTCCATGATATAAACAAACGAACACTCTTGCGAACAATATTGTTTTGGCGCCATCTACCGGCTTTAAAATGTACTTTTCTACAGTACAAACCTTTCAATAATAAAACCTTCATGCTGTTTGTTTGTATGAAGTCTTATGAAAATGGAATGCAGATCAACAATTCGTCATTTTTGACGGGGGTTATATACTAGTTTTTATGTATTACTTCGCTTTCTACTGATTCAGTCTAAAATTATCAATAATTAAAATAGAGGAAAAAAATTCTATGGGATTTTTGTGAAGTTCCCAATTGAGAACATGAATGTTTAATGAACTGAAGCGAGTCTTTTCTTATTTAATTTAGAAATAGAATAGACATTTCTTTTGATCACCGGGAAAATGGCGTGAGATTTATGATAAAAGTACTCCGATCATGAAAAACAGAAAGAAGAATAATGCTAGAAAAATTACAAAAAATTATCAATTGGCATGGGCGTATTTAAGGGGAGGGGGAGACAATGGAGCTTCCTCTAGTCTATGAAAAAAAAGTATAGGTAGAATGTAAACACAAAATGCTGTTTGTGATTTTGTTTGAATTGGTTATTGCATGATTGAATCTCATTGTATGATCATTTTATTTTAAAGGTTTTTTCAATTTATTTCATTACAAATGTAAACCGAAATTGTATTATAACTTGATCATTTTCTTTCATTAATTATTCTGCTTAACATAATCAGTGAATGTTTTCAATTTCCTACTACATGTTATTGTTTAATGTCGTTAGTTTAGAAAACTGAATGAGTTAAAAATTCAAGCGCGTAGTCAGGACATTTTTTGGTGTAGGGGGTATATGGTTTTAGCTAAAATACATTTCTTTTAAATAAAAGTATATTAATAAAATTCCTTCCGACCTCTTTTGGGAAGAGTTTACCACTCCCCTTTCTCTCCAGCCTGATTGCGCCGTGGACTTGATAAAATTGGATGATACTTTTGAAAATATTTCTGATGGAGAACATTAGTTTCCCTATAGTTCCTTTATCCAAGTGCACGACATCCTTGGGAGAATAATCATAACGAGCACATTCCAATAAAAACGAAATCATAAAAATCGAAGCATCCGTTCCAAAGCTACGCATGAATTCACTTTAAATACTAACTTTGTTGGAAGTCAGTTTATAAAAAATGACAATTTGAAAAAATCGCTTATGATCCACCTACTTTGAGAAAGCAATTGAAATTCAGCTCAGTATATCGCCGATATCTTTCTGAATTTTCACGATATTCAACTGGTCTTTTTATATTAGTTGCCCTACATAGTTGACTGCTAAATTTTATAAAAACAAAATTATCTTTCGCGCTTGCGCAGTAAAATTATTTCATACAAATGCTCGTATTTCATCAAATATTTAATATACAGGGTGTTTTTTTTAAAACTGACGCTATTCAGAGCCGCCAGTAGCTCGTTCTAATAACTGGATTGACACAAAATTTTATAAATGGACTAAGAAAACCATGGGAAAAAAGATTCCAACAAAAAAAATTAGTTCCACTCACCGCCGATAGGGGGAAATGTGGCGCTGTGGTAATTTATGCAACTGAGAATTAGCATAAAATACGGGCATAAAAAAAAGGAAATTTTTTGCTTACGCAAGCGACAGTAGCGCCAATAGCTTAAGCTATAAATGCATACGAAAAACTCCAAAAAACAATTTCAGCTCAGGTTGAAAATGAATCTCACGTTACCGCAGCGCGCGTTATTTGTGAAGTTCTATTATTGTAACCAGATGAACCAACCGCTCTTCGTTTATTTAGAACACGCCATAAACTGCGCAAAGGACCTTTATCCGTTAATGCATTGAAAGCAATGAAAGCAATGATTCTGAAATTCGAAGAAACAGGCTCGCTAGCTGTTCGGCCTGGCAGAGGAAGTAAACCGGTGCCAGAAAAAGTGATAATGGATGTTGCAACTGCGATGCGATCAACGATAGGTCAGAGAGTACCTCTGCTGTATGTAGTAGCAGCACATGGGGTGTTGCGCGAGAACTGGATTTAAATGTTTCGACAGTATGGAAAGTCTTGCGGCGAATTCTCCACTACTCTCCATACAAGATCAGCTGCTTGCAACACCTTCAACCCAATGATTACGATAAACGACTGACATTTGCTCTGACATTTCTTGCAAGAAGGAAGTCGATGATGCTTTCCCGTGGAGAATTTTATGGGGAGATGAGGCCTATTTTCATCTAAATGGGTCTGTTAATACTCATAACTGTAGAATTCGGGCCACTGAACAACCTCATACAATTCTAGAAACTCCGTTACATTCACCAAAGCTCACTGTTTGGTATGGCTTTACAGCTGAATTCATCCTTGGACCATTCTTTTTTGAGAACATTACTGCGACAGGACCAGTGACGTGTACCGTGTTAACGCAGAAAGATATCATAATATGCTGACTAGTTTTGTCGTTCCACAACTTCAAAAGAGACAATGTCTGGATCAGATAATTTTTATGCAGGATGGTGCACCACCACACATTGGTGTAAAAGTACAGCAGCTGTTGCACCATCACTTCACTGACCAAAGAGTTATCAGTCGTTGTTTTCAATATGTCTGGCCGCCCCGGTCTCCGGATTTAACTCCATGCGATTTTTGGCTCTGCGGTTATTTGAAATCGAAAGTCTATCTTGGGGGAGTAACAAATCTGAGTATCTTAAAAGACAACATAATACATGCAGTAAGGGCTATTCCATGTGACATGTTACGCTCGACCGTCGAAAATGTTGTACAAAGAATGCAAGGTGTGGTGCAAGAGAACGGTGGTCACATTGAATGGAGTCGAATTCCTCGTCGGGAAAGTGTATATGATGAATAAATCATGGCATTTTATCCAAATAATTAATTTTATGTTTCTGATGTTTTCTTTCAATGTACAGCGCCAAATTTCCCCTATCAGCGGTGATTGGAACTAATTTTTATTTATTTATTTATTTTTTAATCTTTTTTTCCTATGGTTTTCTTAGTCCATTTATACAATTTTGTGTCAGTCCAGTTATTAGAACGAGCTACCGGCGGCTCTGAATAGTGTCAGTTTAATACATTCTAATAGTAATATATTATTTCTATTGTACTTTAAATATTGTATATTATTTTTACTGTACTGTAAATTTCTCAAGTTTCTTGAAAGTAGCGCTAAGTTTCTTTGAAAATTTTGCATGCAACAAAAACAAAACATTTATATTATCAAAACACATGCAGAAATTTCTTCAATTTTTTAAAGAAACTTTTATATCTCTAGGCATATACGTTCTATTCTTACACAAATGTTGTACACGATCCACATAGGCATGTGCTAAAGCTACAGATAATTCCAATCATTTTATTTTACAGGGTGATCGCAAGTATTTTTTTTAAATTCAATTTGTTGTTGATCCCCTGATTGCCCTCTTGATCAAACGTTCCCTGAAAAATATTAAGTCAAACATGTTTTTTATATTCACGAAGCTTCAGAAGAATTTGTCGAATATTTCTCTAGATATTCGAATAAACATCTAAAATCGAAAGTGTCCGGTGACTTTTGGCCATATAGTGTATAGAGACTACCAACTGGAGACAACATGAAATGTGGTGGTGTTTTGATGTGTCTTCTGCAAGGGGGATGTCCTGATCACATTTATCCCCCTAATTCCTTTGATTGCAAACCCACGAATTATTATGTCTGTGGCATGATTGAGCAAGTAACCAAATGCACTGCCAGTATCACAAAGACCCAACTGATCGACAGGATTATGGCAACTTTTGCCATATTATATTCAGGAATCATTTTGAGGCTGTTATATCTGCTATGTGTGGCTTCTTGATCAAACTTTGCACTGGTGTATTCTTTATGTCACATATCCATTTTACCATTAAAAATTTTTTTGGACGGATATTTCATGTTGTGATCTATTACCAGCAACTGTCAAATTTAACCCGAACACCCTGTATATACTGAATTGAATTGTTTACGTACTCAGCTCATCAGCTCAGTATATTTGCATTCATTTGGAGTACGTACAGTCGATCAAAGGGGAAAAAATGGAAAATCCCCCCCTCTATTTTGTTACCAATTTGATGCAGAGAAAAACGAAAACAACCTTTTAATTGGTAATTATGTATCTTTGAATGTATGTTAAAAGAATAAGCCTAGAAGATTACCTTGATATTAAAATTGCAACAAACTTTGAAAATTTCAGTGCAAACACCCAATTTTGACACCATATTTGGATTTTTTGGTGAATTGTGCTTTCGGATACCAAACAGGCAGTCATTCAGTGAGCTAGTTTAGGAATTATGTGGATGTAAAGTTTAGGATTGCTAATGTTAAATTCCTTTTCAATACTTGTAAAACAAACTGCAATGCAGGTAACTTTTTAAGCATAATTTAAAACGACTTGGTGGAATTAGCAGTAATTATAGATTCACATATTTAAATCTTCTAGAAAGCAATTTCTGTTAAATTTTTTATTGGTTACAGAATTTTTTTAATATTAATTTCATAATTTACATATTTTCAAGTTAATATTCGAAACAATATATTGTAACCATGGATCTTGCTGACTTTTAAACAATCTTAGCAATTTGACCAATCAGCAAAGATAAACTGTAGCCGAATGAAAAAAAAAATATATATTAGCAAAATAGATTTCTCATGAAACACTCACTCTAAAATCGTTCTTTAACCCCCATTTTTAACCAGGCTTGGCAGTGTCATTGCTCGATATATGTCTGTTCAAAGAAGTGAAAGATATGGCTGATGACCCAATGAGAAGCTACAACTTAGCCAAAGATATTTTTGTTCCCAATGGCAAAAGGAAAACGACTTCACATCAACTATGTATATATAGCAGCTTGTATTTTCCATATGCTGATCCCTTAATTACACTCTGAGTAATTTCAATTGGAATCTCAAGAACACCCGTCTACCCACTTTATCTATTCATTGTCATGGGCAATGGCGGATCCAAGGGGGGGGGTCATGGGGGTCATGACCCCCCCCTAGAGCTCTCTCAAAAAGTGTAAATAAGACTTGGTACCAAGTTTTACGTAAAACGGTATTGCAAAAAAAGTTAAAAAATTCCGTTTAAGGCAGGTTTCCGTCTTAGCTGGTATTCTAAATATTTTATATCCTTTTCTCTAGGGCCATAAATTTTCCGTCTAATGCAGGATTCCGTTATAGACAGGTTTCATTTGTCAAGTTTTTATTTTATTTTTTCAAATATTGGTATGTTTTTTTTCAATATTCCGAAGAAACAGAAACGCTTTCAGTTTGGAGTTTTTGAGAGTGTGTTTAGTGTAAATATATATAAAGTAAATTAAATCTCAGGACAACGAAAGTAGAAATACATGTACAGTAAAACATGAGAAAACGAAACTTGCCGATAACGGAATCCTTTCTTAAGCGGAAAGTTTATTCCCGGTGAGAGAATGTAACATATTGCAAAGACTGAAATTGTCTAAAATGAACTTATTTCATCGTACCTTTTAATTCCGCCTTATCAGGTTTTATTCTAATATATATATACCTATGAAACACAAACAAAATTCATCCCTCACGTTCATGCATGACTATTAGTTTTATAAAATCTATATTATTTATTATACTTCAGCTGCAGCGATTTGAAAAGCGTAAGGCTAAGTTTTACTGCATTTTGAAATTATTTTTGCAATATAATTTCATAAATCTAAAGATAAAACAGTCTTTAGATTTATGACATTTTATTGGGAAAATAATTTCCAAATACAGTAAAAGTTGTTAATATGGAATCGCATTTGACGGAGGAAATTTTCGTTTTAGACAGGGTGTTATCTTAAGAGGTATATTGCCTGTTTTAACTGCAATGTGTACTTTTGATGAACCATAAAAATTTCTATTTAAGATCAATATCCGTTACATACAGATTCTATTGTCACAAGTATTTTATTTGTAAATCCAGTTTACGTAAAGTGTATTGATTTAAAAATGTTTGAGCTCATGAATAATGTTAATCTGAAAATAGAAGAAACACAGATATAGAATATTTGTATGAAATATATCAGTTATCTGGCACGTCTCAGGGCAGGCCATTAGTTTTCTTTCTATTAGTTCTCACAAGAAGAAAACCCCTTACCAAGAAGCAGATGCTCCTGCTCTGCTGGACATATAATGACCAACGTTTTTGTGAAGACCTTGATTTTATCAGAAAAGGCATCTTTTCTAAGAAATGTTATGGGACCAGCTCTTTTGGGGTTCCTATTCATTACAGGGCCTGGGGCTTTTATTTCCTGTGATCCCTTTTTCTGACTGGCGCCTGTTGACTGATAATATAGTTGTGGGTGGAAATTACGACAACGAGTCAAATAGCAATTTCATTCTATTCTTTCAGTGTTTTCAATCGAATGTACCAGTCCAAAACATTTTAAAAGCTGTATTAATATTAGTTTTATTTTGCTCGTCCTTTTGTAAAGGAGTAAAAAAAGAATGGTAAGTACATTTTAACATATGCCAAGTCCTATATTATTGTGCACTATTAAACTCAGTTTCAGCACTATTTTTGAATATAATTTTTTGCCTGATTTAATCGCAGAAAGTTTTTTAAGTCGAAAATAACATATTAGGCAAAGTTTTCTAATCTGAAATAGTTGTTCCAGACTTTTTTTCCAGTCATTCTATCTAAATAAAAGGTTCGTTTCCCCCTCTTCACCATTATGTATAATGTACATATATTTAATAAGTTAAGATACAAGAGCCTCTTACTTATAATACGTCACTGGCTTGCTGGCAGTTATGAATTGTTTTAAATCGGCCAATTAGTATGAGTGCGAAATCACTGCATTAAAATTGGTATAAATAGTGATAACATATTAAACATTTTCATCATTTATATAGTACGAACGAAAGTATATTTAAATTTGTGTCTTAATTTTTAAATACACATTTTTAAAATCTTAAGCAATATTTTTTTCTATGCTGTGCTCATTTTATTTTTTTTAAATTTGTGTTCGGAGTCATAACTAGCCGGTGAAGGGCTTTGAAAATTTTTTGTGGGTTAATTCATAACCCTTTTTCTTTCTTATAAGTGATATCCAAATTCAGAAGTTGAGGGGAAGGACTCCCATCTAATTGTGTGTTTAGTATAATATATATATATATATTTCCCAAATTTTAAACAAGTATTATTTGTATAATATTACTAATAAAAGCACATCATATACATTATGAATAAAAACTCGCTAGTTCAACATATCAAGAAAAAGTAATTTTGTTCAGGATCGTATGCAAATTTATAAAATAAAATCTATACGTTATAAAATTGATTACGGTGTATTAACTTGTGTAGCAACTTGTTATATTACTTTAAGATGAATTTAATAACTTCAACTTATGGAAGAGTGTCAAATACTCTAACATGGAAATATGAGTTAACCAAGTTACTTTTTTTAAAATATCTTTTTAAGTTGTACTACACACAACATAATATCAAATCAAATAGATTCTACTTCACAAGTAGAAAATGTTTTCTCAATAAATCTAAAAAGATGGCAATTTAGCTAATAAAGCATATAGCTATTATGTTCTATGCTGTATGCTTGCAGCCAAAGCGGAGCGGTGCTTTGCTACTGAATGGTTGAGGTTAGCTTTGCGAAATAACTGAGCTCTGTGAGTTCAAAACGAAATTTGTTTTTCAGAAAGTTTAGTTATAAACTTTTAAAGATGAAATTTGAAAATTTTCAAAGTTAGAATTGGGGAAAAAAAGTAAATATTTTATAAATTAATATATAGATTTGGGGGCCCCTTGGGCAAATTCCCGATTTGCCCATGCAATAATAAGGGCCTGTCAGAGAACAAATGGTACAAATTTTCATTTTACAAATAGTAACACCCATTTTTGATGCTTTGTTTGAGTTTTTTGGATCAAATCAGGCCAGAAAATGTATATACACTGTAAAAATTTTTCGTAAAATTTCAGTAGATCTACCGTAAATTAACGGCACTTGTACCGTTTTCACTCTTTACGGTATGAGAACCGTACTTCTAAAGTATATTAAGCGTAAGAAAACCGTATATGTGCCATTTCGATTATAAAAGTGATTTTTATACCGTAAATGACCGTTTCCCAGTGAAAAATCGCTATTTATACCGCAGAATAAGTATTTAAAGCTAGTAGCCCCGCCTCGGTGTACGGTAAAACCCTGAAAAGCTGCTCTTGCTCTTGTTACGTAATGCGTGCATGCCTTAGGAGAGGGAAGAGTGCAGCAGGCACATATACTTTAAATATTTTACGGTACATATACCGTCCAGTTAAATTACGGTATATATACTGGTCACAAAGTTGCCAGTATATGTACCTTAATTTGTGACGAAATTTTTTTACAGTGTAGTCTATTTACTTTTTCGTAAATCTTCATAAAGTTTAAAGACTGTATTAAGACGAAGGGCTTTACTAATTTGATAAAAGCTGGTTAGCCAGAAAAAAAATTCTAGTTTTCAATAAAAAAATATTTACCACCCCCTTTCCTCCACCGTCATTCTATGAATTATTCTTGAAATTTTAATTAAGTTTTATATATTTACTTCAAATGAATTATTTAAATCACTTTTATGTTAATATATATATATATATATATATATATATTATGAATGTGATAGTTTAATCAGTTTTCTAATTTTAAACACAAAAATCTGATTTAAAACTTACAAAAAAAAAAAAAAAAAAAAAAAAAAAAAAAAAAAAAAATTGATCATTGTATCCAATTTTAGATGAAATAATCAAAATTAAAAAAATGTTGCTAAAAATAGTGAAGTATTTGACTGTTAACCGCTGACATGCGGCTAATACGATTATAATACCGTTATTAGTAAGTTTAAAAACTTATTTGAATGCGTAATTAATATATTTCACATAAAATTTCTTTTTGCTCTAATTGGTGGGTAATCTATCTATACTAATAAAAGAAAGTTGTTTGTGTGTGTGTGTTAGAGATAAGTTCGGGCTTTCTTTTCGGAGACCGGGCCCATCCGGGTCCGACGATTTTAAATACGAACCCACACGAGCCCGAAACATTTTGTGTCTTTAGAGCCCTTGCCCGATACCGAAAAAAAATTGCATAATATTTAAAAATTGTTTTAAAAGTAATATTTCATTTTTTTAAAAACTTCGTACAAGAAAATAACTGTTAATCCCGCGCACATAATTAATTTTATGGAAATTTACATTCAAATTTATCAAAAGATAAGTTTGGTATCAAATAAAAATATACTTTTTTTAAAAGGATGTTCATATTTTTCTCTATCAACAAGGAAATCTGATGGACATATTAACAAAGTGCGATTTATGAATAAATGCATGAAATTTGCAAAAATTATTTCTATGCCGAAGGATCGAACAACGTTTTCTATTTCCTATAAAAGGTGTATATCGTAAATTATAATTGATTCCTTAATTAAAACAATATTTCGTTTTCCTGAAAATCAGTTTAAATTAAAAATTTGATACCGTTATCTGAAAGATCCTGTGCTTGTATAGGAAAAGTGGAAACACTGTTCGATTGCTTTCTATCAGAATACATGACAATTATGTCTACTTACGAATGAAAATGACTTCGTAAATGTTCAGAGCAGAGTTTTAGCATGAACATGAACATATATCATGATTAAAAATAGAATCATTAACGTTATTTTCATATGAAGAGCGATTATGACTCGCACACAATATAATACTAAAAATATTGCAACTTAAGCTAATGCTGATTGACTAAAGATAAAAAAGATATTAATTTCGCGTCAAATCTCTAAGAAAAAAAAAAAAAAAAAACTTTCCAATTAAAAAATATCCTACTGTCACAAACGAAAATCTACCAATAGATATTATTCGTGCCCATTGGCGCCATATCACCTAGTAATCAGTCGCGTCGCAAATATCGTAAATTTATTTTAAAGTAGCATTATAAGAAAAAATGATTTCTGTTCCCCCTTCTATTCATTCTGATTAAAATAACATTAAAATGACTTGGAATGGAATATGTCATTTTTTAGGGGGGAAAAAAGTTTTTTTTTTCAATATGAGAATAAATAAAATTGTCAGTTTCAGAAAGAATGAGCCCGAACCCGCCCGGGCCCGGTTCGGGCTGAGCCTGTCACATAGTCACATCTCTTGTGTGACTATGTGACAGGCGTCTCTAGTGTGTAGTGTAGTGTCTGCGTGCGATGGCTAGCGAAATCTACCGCACGTAGAAGTCTGAAAATTTCAATGTGGATAGTACAAGGCAGGTCCTGATGCCATGAATATAGATTTCATTTTTTTAAAGGATTAACTGTTATTGCAATGTCCGATTAATTAAACTGTAAAGATAATATTACCCTATAATAGAGTAAAACCTGCTAAGATGGAATTAAAAAGGACGAGGAAAGATTCCGCTTTAGATTGATTTCCGTTTTAGCAGGTACATATTTTATTATTGCTTTCTTTTTGCCAGAACCATGAAATTTTACTTTTAAAACGGAATTCCGTTATAGACAGATTCCATTTTCACATGTTTTACTATATTTGAAAACTGTTTCATTAAGAAATCTATAAAGAGTTGTGACTGTGACCCCCCCCCCCCTAAATCGACGGCTGGATCCGCCCTTGGTCATGGGGAAAGTAAAGCGGTCAGTCAGCCAAATGTGGAGCTACCATAGTTACTGACCTAAGAAAAGGACCAGGAAACTGACCTTGAGAAGCCAATTGAAATTACATATAGTATAGGCATACATTCCTTATGCTATGTGTATATATAAACATTTTTTTCAAAAAATATATATATTGTAACGAGGGATCTTGCAAACTTTTGCACAACCTTAGTGATTTGGCTAATCAGCAAAGATAAACTGTAGCCAAATGAAAAAAAAAAATTGTATTAGGAAAATAGATTCCTCCTGAAACCCTGACTCTAAAATCATTCTTTAACCCCCATTTTTATAATAGGACTTGGTGGTGCCATTGCTTGGTACATGTCTGTCCAGGAAAGTGAAAGATATCAGGGGGGTAGAATGACAGTGGGGCAAGTCAACAATTTGATAAAACTAGATGACCATATTTTCGCTGAATGTATATTAATTTATGTTCAGTGTGACAGTCAAATAAGTCGTAGTTAACTTAGGGAGTCGCTAGAAGGCAAAACAAATTGGACCACTTAATGCAACAGCAATACGACAAGTTTCACAAAACTCTTCATTTCTCAAATTGCTAAATATTGACTTACTCCACTGTCATTCTAACCTCCTCATATGGCTGACAACCCAATGGTCAACTACAACTTGGCCAAAGGTATTTTTGTTCACAATGGCCAAAGAAAAATGACCTTACATCAGTTATGTATATATAGCAGCTTGTGCTTTTTTAATATGCTGATCTCTTAACAAGGTATACATTCTTCATGTTACGTGTATATAGCAGCTTGTGTTTTGAATAGGCCGATCCCTTAACAAGTTGTACATTCTTCAAGTTATGTGTATATAGCAGCTTGTGATTCCATATTCCATTAGAAATGGGAATGCTTTAAAAAAAACCCAGAAAATTTTCTCCTGAAGAGGTTTATTTCCATATGGAAAAATTAGAAAATATGAAATTTCATTTTTGAAATATTGTATTTAAATTTTCATAATGGATAAACCCTTTGGTGTTTTTACTTCATATTTTTGTCATCTTCATGAAAACACTAAATTGGAAAATATAATCTATAAGAAATTAAATACTACTTCCTTCATTAACAATGAAAATTTATGTGCAAAATTTTAATAACAAAAATTAGTTGAAATGGTAAAGTTGATAACTTAATATAACTTGGTATTATCTGAAAAGTTAATTTATTTTTACTGTTTTATGTGAAATTTTCGAAATGTCCCTTAAAGCCCCAGCCATCACAATCACGATGGTCTATAGCAGAGATAGCAAACCCTTTTCACATCTGTGTGTCAAATTTTTAAAAAATATATTTTAGTTGACCATGACATGTCAAAAACCAAAGAATTTAGTTGATCAAATAATAATGCATCAAAATTACTTACAATTTTGTTTCTAGGATTTAAAAAAAAGTGTGACATACGGTGTTATATTTTAGAAAATAAATAAAAGATAATTGCGATTTATCTTGTTCCATCTTAAATGCCAAATAATTAAGTTCATACATAGTTATTTTTAAGGGTATGGACGTTGGACTGGAATCATCTAATAAAAGGTTTCTACATGAGTGTTACATATTATTAATTTCTGAAAATAATGACTGACAGGAAAAATTGTCAAAATGGTTAAGTATCAGATTCTTTAAACAGCTCTTAGCCTTTGGAATTGAATTACAAGTCATCATAATTTTATCATCAGCATTTTAACTTATAATGCTTGGTAATATTTCCTTTTCGATAGTTTCCAAATCCTGTAATGGTTTTAAATAAATGTTTAAACATTGTTTAATATTGAATTACATTGGAATCCATTAAGAGCCTATGCTAGTCCTCCAAAGAAACTCGAACGCTAATGTTAAGTCTATGGGAAGGTTCTTGACGGATTTTTCATTTTCATTTTAATATTTTTAAATGATATTTTTTTGCATAGGATAGCTGAGGCCGATCCCTAACGTTGTTAGTTTTTACTTTTTCAATTTTGGTTCCAATTTTTTTTATATAAGGGTACTTTCACTTTCAGAACCGGTTCTGAAATTGAAAATGTCCGCTTATAAAAAAACTGTAAAAAGTAAAAATTAACAACGTTAGGGATCGGCCTCAGCTATCCTATGCAAAAGAAATCATTTAAAAATATTAAAATGCGAGCGAGAAATCTGTCAAGAACCTTCCCATAGACTTAACATTAGCTTGAGTGTTTTTTTCCGTGACTAGTGTAGGCTCTTAAATTGCATTTCAGTTCTTCAATTTCCAATCAATTGAATTTAGTCAAACTGATCTAGTCTAAATTAGTATATTTTGTGCAATTTTGTCTTAGAACCCCATTCAATGCCATGCAGAAAACATTCTGCCATGTGCTATAGGATGGCCATCCTTTTATAGAATTACCTATTTTATTGCTTAATACATTTGAGATGTTTTAATATCCACCAGTAATGATTGTGACACACTGCCTTCTAGCTTGATACTTTAAAATTTTGCTGCTGAATGAAACCTTTGTGCTTTTTTCTAGGTTCTGAAAACTTTTGTTTTGGTTACATATTGATTAATAGTAAACCTTCTTAGGTCTTAAAGATATAATCAGATAGTAATCACCAGAAATATTTCAATATTATAACCCAGATTTCTCGGAAAAAATGAAATATACTTTTTTTAAAAATAAAACACATCTTGAATTATTTACTCTTTCTGTCTGTTTTTACCTTGCTTAAGTATAGATTCTTAGACTTTTTAATATAAATGCATGCAAATAAATCAGTATCAAGAAGAGGTTGCTTGGCAACATTTATACACTAATTAAAAGGAAATAGAGTGAAACGTCTTAATACCAGATACTCCAGGACCATAAAATTTGTCTGCTATTTTGAGGTGGTTACTATTCAGAGGTAAAAACATAAAATAAATAAATACTATGTAGGTGTTGGGTATTGAAAAAGTGCTCATTAAATAGATGTGTCCATTATGGAGGATTTACTGTACTGTGTAGATGGGATGTACAATACAGCTGAAATTGTCTTTCAAACTACAGTAAAAGCAGATGAAAGTTATGTTTTTTTTTCTCCCCATTAAGTTTTTAAGTTAGTTTTAATCACAACTTAAACTAGGAAATGCAATTGAAATGATTATTTTACAATTTAATCATATATTACAAAAAATGGTGTTTAATTAATCAAAAATGGAAAATCTGAGATTGAAAGACTAAATTTTTAATAGTAAAAATCATTTATTTTATTTATTTATTTATTTTATAACATATTCATGTAAAGGTAAAGCGATTCTTTTAGTGTGTATAAGCTTAAAAAATATGCATTTGATGTTCTTCTAAAAAAAATAATTGCAAAAAAATCTTTTGTTTGTAAAAAACTTTTTTTTTTTTTCAAAATTTTTAAATTTTACCAGAAAAAAAAACTGTTTTTTTTCTACTACAAAATTTTATATCTCTACCCATGATTAGCTGGTGTTTTCAATATTGTGATCCATAATTGGGATTATGTTCTTCATTCACTTCTACATGCTGTATAGAGCCATTCTTTTGAACACATTGCCAGGAATGTTGTGAATACCTTGTATATTAGATCTACAGCTATGTGTATATAGCAATTTGTGTTTTGAATATTGTTATCCCGTAACATGGCATAGGTTCTTTGTTCTTGTCTGCCTTCCCTGTGCTGCTGTATTTTATAACTATAATGTCCTAATGAAAATAACATAGTAATGAAGTATAACTAGAGGCTCAGCTATATTCATAATAATGTTACTATCTAAATAAATTTTACTAATGATAATATGATGTACTTTTGACTATTAATGTGCAAATGAGAATAACATAGTAATAAAGTGTAATTAGATCAAGAAAAAAAAATAATTTTTATTGTCTAAATAAATTTTCAGTTTGTTATGTAGTTTTTATTATTATTCCTCTGTTTGGTTTTATTGGTACATAAATAGAAGGATCAGTGAAATAGTTAAATTATTGCAGAAATGTATAGATTTTATTAGGTTAGATTTACTTGCTGTATAAAAAGCAATTTTAGAGAAATTGAAGAATATAATAATGATTCAATTAATGAAACAAACAGAAGTTTAGATTAGCAGAGATTTCAATAAAAATAACGACGAAAATTATTTCAGGGTATAATTTATTTTATGAGTTTAAATAGATTGGTGTTAATATGGATCACAACTAATTTTCATGTGTCTAAGATTCAATTGACATCCATCAACAGATAAATTTTAAAGAATTGTTTTCTAAGATATGTTATCATGGAATATGTAATGAATAAAGATCTTAAAATTAAAAGAAGCAGTAGTGGGAGCAGAATAAGATAGTGAAAGTGTACAAAAAAAATTGCTAGTTATCAGTTAGAAATTGCAAATAAAGTTCACATAGTATATGCAACAGACTTATTTAATATATTAAAGATACTTGCTGAGATTTTTTTTTAATTACTTTATAGATTTTGTTGTCATTCTTATTTCAATTTAACTAACAATTTCTCAGCTGAATTTTGAAGGATAGAAATTTTTTTAAACACATTTTTAAAAATATTGCAATATGTACTATGATACTATTAGTCTTGCCTTTATAATATTCTGTTATTCATCCTTATTGCACACTTAGTGTTACTCTGACCCCTCCTTTTATAATTTGTGGTTTGCTATACCTACATTCTAGGCATAATAATACCATAGATAATTGTTTAACTGAAAGTTATATTGTTTGATATATATGTAGGCTCTTGATTATACAATATTATGTTGAGTGTAGAATTTCAAAGATACAGTTAGGCAAGTTGGACTGTTAATCGACATATTCATTAATATTGCAGTATAGATTTTCTAACCAAAACTTTGATTTAGGGGATAGTTTCTGTTCATGTATGGGGGTTTGGGGACAATAAATGAATGAGTTTTTATGATTGCTTATGCTGCCTTGTATCTTTCTAGCGCAACAGCTGAACTAAATAACCCTTTCAGGGGCAAGCACTTGTGCTCCTCTAGCATTGAATTCCCATTGGATTTTAGGGAAGAATTTAGTTAAAATAAGAATAAGCAATTTCTCAACTTTTTCTAGTCAAAGTTAAAAAAGTAAAATTTAATTAAAAGTTTCTGGTTTGAATCGGATTAAAATTAGGTGGTATATAATATATACCACCGCCCCTCAAAGGGTTAAGGGAAAAATAAGCCTAACACATTGAAAGTTTTCAAAAATTGCCCACTCCAACACACACACATTCTTGGGAAATAATCCATATATCAGGAATATAAAATATATATACAGATACAGATGATATATCAGCGATATCTATGTACAGATGTAATTTTGAACATGGTAAATTCTGACCCCCCCCCCCCCCAAGTTTATCCTATAAAATGCCTGGTAGATCTGCTAGTAGACAATAAATATATAACTATAAAATTCAAAATGTTTTTAACTGTATGTTTGAGTAAGAAAAGAAAAAAAAAATAGTCATCTTAAAATTCAAAAATGTCTTTTCAAAGTTCTAAAGGAAAATAAATAAATTTCATAAATATGACTGAAATAGCAGCGATTAGTTGAAGAAAATATTATTTTATAATTTAAGAATATAAATTTTGCGGACATACAGATAAATCTGGAAAATCATAGGCGAAATTTATCAGAAATTATATAAAATATAGTTCAAATCTGAAAATCCTTTTAGATAGTTACCATATCTTATGTCTTAAAAATTATTTTTTAATTATTAATATAAAAATTTAGTTGGAAATTGCATTCTAAAAAATATATTGACTTATTTCATTTATATTTATATATCACAATTTGTATTTATTTAAAAGTTTATAATTTTTTAAATAAAATTTTGCTTGATTGTGGACTATATTTTGGATATGTCTCAGAGGGTGACACTATATAGTATTATGATTTTCTGATATGGATAATTTTTCTTTTTCTTATAAAGTCCTCATAGATATGTTATTCTTTAATGAATCATTTTTGCAACCTCTCAATTTTATATGGAAATTTCCTGTAATTTTGCATTAGATTAAAAAAAAGTATTTTTTAAAAATATGCAGTATCTGACATTTAATGTTGTCCCCAATAACAGCAACAGTGCAACATGGCAGCAGTGTTGAAGATTTTTTAATACTTTGCGATCAATCTAACAGCTTTAAAAAATTGCTAATATTTAATTTTTGTCTCTAGATTTATTGTATTTTCTTCTTATATTTTCTTTGTAAATGCAAATTTTGTTTATTTTATGAACTACTATAATTTCTTATGATAGTAAGCTTGGTCCAGCATTTTTGCGTCTCAGATAAATTTGGGTTTGCTGCAGATTAACATAGAAAATTCTGCTACTGAGATGTTGTCAAACATTACTTTTTCAAGAAGAACTTTTATTTTGTAAAACCAATAGGAGAGACTTGTAATACATATCTTTGTAACTTCTCATAAACTTCTTTAGGTTGGTGTAATTTCTTTTCATTTAAAGCCATATATTAAAAACAACATAATATTGGAATTTCAATAATCTAATAATTTTCTTAATTTAAATTTTTTTTCTAAATTTCAAAAATTTTCTAAAATTTTAATAATTTCTAAAAATTTATTATAAAATACATTTATAACAATGAGTTGAGTAAGGCACCTATAGAATTTATTACATATCATCTATGTATTAAAACAAAAATGTATTTTTGTCAAATTTTCAACTTTTCACACGAAATTGAGATCAATACGCATGCATAAAGTAGTTCTTCCAGGATGTCTACTCTTAACAAAGTGAATGATTTACCATAGACAGTAACTTACTTGACGTCATATCCACCCATAACTACCTCCATGTTGCATGCGACCGTTGCTATTCAGCCAATGAGCTGAGGGCTTTTCCTTTCCAGAAACAAAGCGATAATTCTTTAGGACTGACTCATATTGTCGTTGATCATTGTCGTTTGTTGATGGCGTAAAGTTTCAAGTTTGGATTACTATGAATATAAGGTATTTTTAATTTTATCTTTATTTATTATGGTTTATTGAGATCATGAACATAGAAAGATATCTATTTCTATGTTCATGATTGAATTCTTTGGATTCTCTATATAAAACTGTAGCAGTTGGAGATTATTTATACTCATGCATTCATAATGTAATTGTAAAACATGCTTTGTCTATTTGGAGTAATTGTAAAGCCCAAAATTAGAGATACATTCTGGTGTATTTTTTTTTCTTTTTATGTCATATATATTTTGCTATTTAAAATTTTTTAAACCTAAAAGTAATGATCAAGTTTTTATTAGGATTATTTATTCTGAAGGGTTTAATTTCCCTTGAAAAAGTTGAAATTTCATTTTTTGAATATCATATTTCAAAATTTTTAATACTTACATTTGGCTGTAAAACAATGAAAAGTTTTGATTATATATAAAATTTTGAAAATGAGTTGCCACTTTTTTTTTGTTATTTACTGATAGACGATATTGATTTTTGCTGAAATGATGTGCTGCAAGTGCAACCCCCAGCATCACTGCTAATGTATGGAATCCTACTTTCCAAAATAATTTATAGAGGCAGTGTGTAAGTGGCAACATCAATTAGAGGTGTACTGAGCACTCTGTATCAGGCTAAATTATGTACTTGGCGAATACTGATTGGTTGCAAAATTTTACTTTCTTTTTGCTTTAATTAGTTGTAAGATTTTACTTCCTTTTTGTTTTAACCCAACAAAACAAAGTACTACACTTGGCATCAATCTTGTTGGTATAACAGAAATGTACCATAATGGCCACCATAGTACCCCCCCCCCCCCTCCACCGCATGCCACAGTTGAAAATGCTCTAATTTTTAAAGTTGAAATTTCATTTTTAAATGTTTTATTTAAATTTTTATAAAACTACATTCTGGTGTTTTTATCAATTTAAGTTTTTCGATCAATTGTACTTTTTGTGAATTAGAGAATCATTTGTATACTTTTTGTGAATATGAATTACAGATATATAGAATACTCTGCATTTGGCCGAATTTTTACCATGTACTTGCTCAATACCAAATATAACCCTAAATAACAAATGGAGGCACTAAATAAGCCAGACAACAGGTATACTTCCAGGAAAAAAAAAAAAAAAAAAAGATCGTACTATAAATAGTTTCCATCCAGTACAATTCAGCAAACATAGTATGGTGAATCCAAAGAATTCAACAATCTAGAATAAATAATGATAAAATGAAAAATTACCAAATATTTATTGTAATCCAAACTTCCAAAACAGCATACAAGTATGTTTCAATTATAATATAAGTAAATAGCAAAACTAATATCTTATGAAAAATCATAATTTATGCACCCAGTGGCCCTTTCTAAAATACTTTGTTTTTGGTAGCCCTTACTGCTCTTTCTGACATGCCCTTCATTCGGTCGTAGGAAAAAAATTGTGAATTTCATCAATCAGCCATGGAAAAAAACAACTTGAAATTCATCGATCAGTCTAGCAGAGCAATGGGGGTGGGGAGAATGTGAAATTTGTTAATTGGTTACTAAAAAAAAAATATTAAAAACTTTTTGATTGCCTGTGCAAAAAATAAACTGAAAAACTGTCTATTTGTTGCAAGATGAAACTGCAAAATTTGCAAATTGGTCAGGAAAAATAACACAAAATTTGATAATCTGTCTGGAGGGAATTATCACCAAATTTGTCACTCACTCGGGGGGAGGGGAATTGTAAATTTAGTAATTCGGTGGCATGAAAATTACACGAAATTTGTCAATCGTTCAGGAAAATATAACAAAATTCTACTACTAACAGGAGCCTATAAACAAACTAGTTCAAAATATGCATTTTGAATAAAACACAAGAGTGCTTTATTTAAGAACAAAAATTTCAGCCTGTCAGCCTTTTTGTTATAATATTATAATATTCAATAAACGTTACATTCTTAAAAGCATTCATGAGCATTAGATGCTTTTCCACCTGTGCATTTTGATGATTTTGTCATGATAGTGTGAATAAATGTGTTTTGCATGAAATTTTTTTGTGTTCTTGACAATTTGTTTAAAGGTTTCGGAACTTTAGAACTTTTGTATGACAATTTATTGGTATTGTGTCTCTTATTAGGAAAGCTTGCTAAAGATTGAAATACGATCAAATCTTAACAAAACTTTCAATGATTCAAATGGATTTAGATAGATAATTTTAGTATATGTATATATTATATAGTAGACTCCCTCAAATTCACAATCCTAAAATCTGCACATAATTTCCGATGTAAATAATGAAACTTACCAGTTAAGATGTAGGTGTAAAATTTAAGTTTAAAAAATTTTTTTATACCATTCTGTACACATTTTAATATGTAATTCTGTTTGATATGATTTGACTCATGTTTTCTCATGAAGGAAGTATAAATTTATTTCTGAAAAAATTCTAGATACTGCTGATATCAGTGGCGATCACAATATATTTACCAAATAATTTATGTATTAATCAATCTTTTTTTTTTATTAAGCATGGCTAAACATAAAAGAAAACTGTGTTCATTTAAGATTTTGATGTGAATTATTAATGTACATTTATAACAGGGCTAGCACTAGGATTTTTCAAAATTTTAGGGAGGAATTTTAGGAATTTTTTTCCAAATTTTAGGAAAATTTTAGGGGCATTTGCGATATTTTTAACATTACAAGTATGTAATAACAGTATTTTCGTGCTAGACAGGCACATGTGGTACACTGCCAAAGAATATTCCCATCATTCCAATGAATTCAGCCCTTGTTCCATGTGCTTGTGTTGTTTGTTGCGAATGAGGGCATTTAAATTTGCACAATAACCGGCTTGATATTACAAACCGTTTTGACAACTTATGCTTACTGCAATTATATTAATTAGAATTTTTAATTCCTGTATCATTGAGCCTAACCAGAATGAATGCTCTCTTTCTCTCTCTTTTGGATGTTCTCGGTGAACCTAGAGAACAAGAGGCAGGAAGCAGGGGTGATTATGAGAAAAAAAAAATTCTGAAACTAACAGAAAAACTTCTGAAAGGTTTTTTTCACACTTCTTTGTCGAAATTTGCATTTTTTCCGTGTTTTTTTTGTTGACGAAACATGCATTTTTTCGCGATTCTTTCATGAAATTTGCCTTATTTGCACGATGTATTGACAAACTTACATGTTTTTTCGTGATCTTTTGACGGAATTTACGTTTTTATCAATAACTTTTGTCGGAATTCGTGTTTCTTTCGCAACCTTTTGACGGAATTTGCTTTTTTTCGCGACCTTTTGACGGAATTTGCTTTTTTTCGTGATCCTTTGACAAAATTCACGTTTTTCTGCAATCTTTTGACAAAATTTGTATTTTTGTGCGATCGTTTGACGAAATTCGCCTTATATGCACGATTGATTGACAAAATTTCATGATCCTTCAATGAAATTGGCGTTTTTTACCACAATTTTTTGATGAAATTTACGTTTTTTCCGTGATTCTTAGACGAAATCTTTTTTCCTTGATTTTTGGATGAAATTGGAAGGGTGTTTCACAATTTTTTTTAAATCGAAATTCACGTTTATTCCACGATCATTTTAAGAAATTCTAGTTTTTTTTCCCGAGATGTTTTACAAAAATTTACGATCCTTTGAAGAAATTAGTTTTTGTCGCGATCCTTAGATGAACTTTGAGTTTTTTTTCAGGATTGTTTGTCGAAATTAGCTTTTTTCGGCAATCTTTTGACGAAATTTGCATTGTTTTAGTGATCTTTTGACAAAATTTGCGTTATTTTAGCGATCTTTTGACGAAATTTGCGTTATTTTAGCGATCTTTTGACAAAATACGTGCCGTTTTCGACCATTTGTCGAAATTCGCGATATTTTTCGGTGAAATTTTGTTGATTTCGAATTTTTAGGAACAAGAAGAAAATTTTAGGAGAATTTTAGGAATTTTAGGGGATAAAATAATATTTAGGAAATTTAGGAATTTTAGGGGGAATGCTAGCCCTGTTATAACTATAAGGTGAGTTTCACTGAATAATTCAAGAAAAAAAATCTCATCATTATACATATTTAGTTATGAATTATTACTTGACCTTTACTTTTAATATTTTAAATGTTTTTTAAATTTTCTTAATTTTTTTATTTTACTTAAATATTTTACTTTATTTTAAGCATTCATTATAATTTTGAGTGCATTATTCAATTCAAATTATTGTTTAAAAAATGTAAACAAAACAGTGACCAGAAATCTGTAAAATTCTAAAATCTGCATAACTTTCGGTTTTAAGCTATGCGGATTTAAGGGAGTCTACTGTATATATATATGCATGCACAGGGATCAATCTAGGCAAAATTTGGGGCTTATTTAGGCCCCCTTGACAAACATCAATTTAATAAAATGATCCCCTCCCTTCACAAAAATCAATTTGATAAAATGGACCTCTTCACAAAATTCCTTTTAATAAATTAGGCCCTTTCACAAAATTCTATTCCATAAAAACTTACTATTTATTAATTAATTTATTATTTTGTGACATTTTAAAATGTGTAATTTGTAAACAAACAAGTTCACCAGAAAAGAAAACTTCATCAAAAGGATTTTGAAAAGTTTTTGTTAATAAATGCTTGGTTCGAATTTGAGTAACTAGATTTGAACTTTTGTTTCAAAATGTTAATTTTTCCCAAAAATATAATAAATTTCACAAAAATAACCTTTACTTTTCACACAATGGGCCCCAAGAAAAAAAACCTGCATCGACCCCTGATGCATGTAGTACTTTTTGCCTGTTGTATATGCCAGCATTTGGTGACATGGTATATAATATATATCCAATTTTTTTTTTCAAAATATGACTTATATTATCATGTATTTGATAGTTATTTCACAGTATTGTGTATGATATTTTCAGTCAAAACAGGTTTGTAAATGAATTTTTTAATTGCTATTGACTGCATCATTCTACAGATCAAGTACCTTTGCCTCTGGCAGTGACTTTTTTATCCTCCACCCTCAAATAATAAAAAAAAATCATTTCCAGGCTTTAAACCAGGATTTTAAATGCAGAAGCAATAATCATGTGTGACAATTTTAACTTAGAAAAGCCGTTGAAAGATAAACTGTCTAATTTAGATATCCAGCTATTTACAGCTTTATTAGAAAAAATCTTTGCTGATCTGACAGTTGTTCTGTTTAAACTGCACAACAGTTTAGTGAATGAAAAAGCAGAAAAATTTACATTTATGTTTAAAATTTTCAAAAAAATAAAAATCAATTTAAAATTTAGTTGTATAAAAAAACAAAATTTTCTCGATACTTAATTGCTTGTGTTTTGATGAATGTATAAAGCAAACTGTTTCTGTTTTCAATTAATTTATCTTCATTTTGTTATGCAAGTGAAAAAGAAAATAAAACATTTTTCTAAATGTCTTTTTCAAAGTTTTCATGTTAGGTACAATGTTTTAGTTTCTTATATATGTTAAGTTGAAAATACCTATAATCAGCAATAATTTAACTATTTTAAAAATATGGGATATATATATACATATTTATATCAAATATCAGATTGTTTTGAAAATAAGATATTTACAAACCCTATGCATATGTGTATGCATAAACAAAGTAATTCAATAATATTCAAATTTTAATTGCTTAATAGGTGTAAATTTAATATAATAAGAATTAGTAAGAATTAATATAGTAATTCAACGCAAAACTTTAAGAGAGGTTTCTATTTACAGACAGAACACCGATAAATCATATATGATTGTCATTATCTGATATTGATTACTCACAAACTGTATTTAGATACACTATAATGACAAAATGGTTATTGAATCAGTAGATGGAAAAGTGTGTAGTGTATATAAATGCATTTTGCATTCACTGCCATTGTATAATGGTAATTGGGTATGATTTATCGCTGTTGTGCCAGTAAATTGAAAAGTGGCAGATGCAAGAAATTCTGTGAGTGCATGTGCCAGTGTAACTCAGCCAATTGTCAGTCCCCTACCTAGCTTTAATTCAAGGTGGGTTTTTTATTTATTTGAATTATTCTGCAAAAATTTTAAAGCAGCTTTGAATTATTTTTTTTCTGGTACTATCAAGTTATTTGCTGTCAAGTTTTCACGGGTTCCATCTAGTACCATCCTGTAACATTTCTTTGATTTATTATCTTATTTTTATGCAAACTTGGAATATCAGCGAAAGGATTGTTAATTTTTTAAAAATCTTAATGATCAAAGGATAAACAAAAAAAGATATAAAATGTCAAATCAATTGTCTATCAAATGTTAAATGCAGGGGTCCCCCCAGATAAAAATATAGGACCTTTTGGGAGAAAATATAGAAGTCAACAAGAAAAAAATGTAGAATTATGAAAGAGACAAATAGAGTACAGTTATACGCCTTTTTCTGGAAATGTAAAAATACTGATATATATTATATCATTTATGACTAAAATTTTTTAATGACTGTAAACTCTGCAAAGTTCATGGCCACCCCCTTACAGCCCCCAACTAATATACAGTGGAACTCCAGTTATACGTTTTGCTCGGGACCGGAGATCAAAATGTATAACTCGGTAAAACGTATAACTTAATTAATGGTCTACCAGAACCTTATTTTAAAATATCGTGAAAATTTTGTTTTGTTGAGACATTTGTTACCTTTTATGTCGAAAACAGAAGTTTCGTAAGTATTACTGCACCTATGATATAAATTTGCGGGAATGTTACAGAATTTAAAAAAAAAAGGTATGCATGAAAAGTACACATAAGTTTATTTTTTCATGAAAACTTTATTTAAAATACATTTTTACAAATTTTAATAATACAAACATAATATAGTTTTATAATATATTTATTATATATTCATCAGAAATGTGTGGTGATAAAGAAGAATGTACATCAGAGTTAAACACAGTACAGGACATTTATTCATAAGTACATGCAAATGGCTCACAAGAACTTGGGTGTAAGGTTTTGAATCCTTCTGAATAAGGCTCTGATTTATTGTTTTGGTCAGAGTTTAGAATTTGTTCTTTTGAGTCATACACACATATATGTGAATAAATGTTCTATGCTATGCTTAACTCTGGTGTTCATTTTTCTTTAGCTTTACACATTTCTTTACAAATTTACAGAAACATATTTACAATTTTACACATTTTCAGAATATATAATTTTGGCAACTAGTGAAGGTTTTTATGTGGATTTTCACCAACAAACTGTCTTTTCTCAGACATCTGGAAAAATTTTTCATTTGCAAAACAGATTGGTTTGAATATGTAGAGCATTTGGAATTTTATTTTATGGTTAATGCATTAATGATAATGAAAGAAAATAGTTGTATTCTTTAGTGTTTGAGGAGCTTCTTTATATTTTGTTCTTCATTTCTTATTCATGCCTGATTGTAAAAGACTAAAAGGGGTGAGAGAGGGGGAGAGAATGAAAATATAGTTTGCCCATCCTGAAAAAAGATTTGTCCTCCCTGGAAGCTTTGTGTAGTTAAAGACCTGTTTCGAAGAATATCTACAAACATTAGTTTACATCAAACCTAAAGATTATTTTTGTAAGTAAACATCATTTCTTATCAATTAAGTATTTTAGGTAAAATATTCCAAGAAAAAAAAAAGAATAAATCTGAATTTTGGTTGTAATTTAAGCTTTTACAGGAAAAAGTTAATTTCATCTTGCACTCAGAATTTCATAATTGAATCAGATTCAGTTTAAAATTCACCGCAATTGAGTCAGGTTCATGAGTCTTAACAAAATCAACTTGCTCAGTTACAACACTGTTAATGATAGAGAGTTTTCTTGATAGAAATGCAGTTAAGATGATGATGCCAGGTCTTCCATTATACAATAAGCTGCTTTCAGTTCTGAAATACACAAATACACTAAATAAAATACAGTTCAAAATCACAACTGATGAAAATAGAAAAAATAATTTTCAAAATAAATAAGCAAAAGCCTAATTTTAAAACTACTAATTGTCAAAGAACAAGAAAATCTCTAAATAATAATGCATGAAATCTAACCCAGAAAAAATATAACTCGGAAAATATGCAGTTAAGATAAATTTGAGATTATTTTCCATCTTAAAATAAAATTTCATTAGGATTGTTCAACCAGTTACAAAGACAAGAACAACATTTCTATTAACTAAGATTTCATCGAAAGACTCTTTGGTAGTGTTATGGGCAGGTTTCATCGTATAATGAAAAAAACCTTACATAAAACAATTTATTAAATTGTTCTGAGAAATATCTTCAAAATTAACAAAAAAGAAATATATTTTCGAACTAATTAATGTTGTTATTCTTCTATAATCCAAGAAGTAAAAAGAAAAACAGTAATTTAACTATAATAGCTTCACAAATGTTTTTCTATATCAAACTATAAAATTACTCAGTAAATTTGTGAATTACCAGAAATACATAGACAACTGTTACCACCAGTTTGGCATCTTATTTAAAAACAAACTTTGCCCTTCAAAACATTTTGCTTGATTTTCAAATGCAGCTTTAAGTTTTCACAACAGTGCTTTACTTTAATTCCCATATTTTTATATAGAAACAGCTTAAAATAAAAGCAAATTAGTAACACGTGAAATATATATTATATAAACAATTTGATAAGGAAATGAATAATATTTGAAAAATATTACATAAGTAATATGTAACTTTTTTTATTTCAACTTATGCTGATAATGAAATGAATTAATTGAGTTATTTCAAAATATAACATGTAACTAATATAAATTAAAACGTTATTCAAGACCAATCAAAAATGTAATTTTAAGTTATACTCATTCTATAACTACATTCTAATTCCAAAATTTCTCTTTTTAAGGAAATTTTAAGTCCACATAAGAAAATTTAAAGTGGATTTGGTCATAATGCATGACAAGATTGGCTATAAATTTACTTGGCTATTAGAAAAACTGCTTATTTTATTAATATTGGTACAGTACAGTCTCTAAAATCAAGACATCTTAAGTCCAGAAATCTCTAAAATCAGTGCATAAATGCTATATTACTTTTGTTTTGTCACTTCAAATGGAAGTATCGATCAATCTGCTCAATTTTTTCCCTTTAAATTTATGTATGTGAAATTCTAATACTTATAAGGTTTACCATAATAGTGAATTTGTGGTATCTAGATTAAATTTTGTGAAATCTTTCACTACTAAGGATACAATCATGCATGTAGTAAATGCCTAAAATGCTAATAATTTAGAAATTTTGAAAAATATTACCTAACCTATTTTACTTGGATCCATCTGTTGCTGGCAATATATTGTTGTGAGCTCGGGGTTCGAAAGGACTGATGCCAATATATAAGAACAATAAAAAGGCTTTATTCACTATAAACAGAGCAATACGAACACCAATATCTTCTGAAAATTACAAGATATTTAGTAATCTTCAAATCCAATAAAAGCACAGCAAAATTTCACACAGAAACAATGCGTTCAATACGACGTATCAACGACAAAATCGATCCGAGAAACACAGTTCTCAATGCAAAGCCTCTCGTATGAATTCAATCGCAGTTGACAGACAACTAACTGAACTGAACTGGTGGAGGTCCTTATATAGGTTTCAGAGATCTTTCCAGATTATTCCAGAGCTTTCGTATGCTAGAAATTACCAGAAGGTGCTTTAACTCTCGATAGAGTACCCCAAACGAGAAAGGATCCCGATGTAAAGGTATAAGGGGGGGTTGCACAAAAAATCGCCAAATCCGTCGCCAACTTGGCGACAAAAATAAGTCGCCAAAACCATCGCCAACTTGGCGATTTTCCAATAGAACTCATTATAAAAACCGATGCTGTAAGGTTGTTTTCCTTGCAAACCACCTGAGGCTTTTAGCATTGAGTTACATGATGCTCAATAGGAAATACATTAATAATACTGCAATTTTCACAATAATAAAATAAAATAAATTTAAACAAATGGAATATTTACAGATATATACAAAATTCATAACATTACCCCCCTCTCAAGGACTGCACGTCCCGGGCAGTTCAACCTTTGATCGGAAAGCAAACCCGTTACCAACAAATGCTATACTATTCAAAACACATTCATAATGCTGAATTATACAAAATATACACTTATTTAAAAATAAAATAAAATTAAAGCATAGACATTATTACATACAAGTATTTAAATAATAATAACAATAATAATGATAATGCTAAGCAAAATAAATAATTACATTAATTTATATACAAGACCATGGTCATACTAATTTACATTACACTATTTACAATCAATGAACTAAGTACTATGGCCATAGTATGGAGCCAGCCTGTCGTAATGAACGACTCTAGGCTTCGAACTTGGTGACTTTCGGATCCGAATTACGACATCGTTCAGTCTGTTTAGGACTGTATAAGGACCGTCCCAGTACGATTGCAGTTTGGGAGAAAGTCCTTTGCGTCGAGTCGGATTATAAAACCAAACCTTGTCACCTTCTTTGAATTGATGTCCCGTGGCTTTCGTGTCGTACCTGGTCTTCATCTTCTCCGTCTGTATATTGATCCGCTCTCGAGCCAAGTTGTGGACGTCTTCAAATCGTGCCTGGAGATTCTGCACGTATCCCTCTAGCGATGAAGGCGCATCTGGAGGGCGACCAAAAATCAGATCACAAGGTAGACGAAGATCACGACCGAAAAGCATCTGAGACGGGGAATAGCCGGTTGTTTCATGGACGGCGCTGCGATAGGCGAGAAGAAACAAGGGAAGTTTTTGGTCCCAGTCTTGTTGGTTTCTTGAGACTAGCAGTGAGAGATTGTTGAGGATGGTACGATTAAATCTCTCAACCATAACATCCGACTGTGGATGTAAAGGCGTCGTCCTAGTTTTGTCCATTCCGAGAAGTTGACAGAGACCCTCAATCACAGCAGAGATAAAATTTCTCCCCTGGTCCGAATGCATTTGGAGAGGGACTCCATACCTTGATATCCACTGGTGTACCAAGGCATCCGCAACCGTAGAAGCTTCTTGATCAGGGATGGCATAAACTTCAGGCCATTTCGTGAAATAGTCCATGACAACAAGGAGGTATTTGTTGCCATCAGCACTTCTTGGCAGAGGACCTAGGATGTCAAGGGCGATGCGTTCAAAAGGTGCTCCTACATTGTAGAGATGTAGTCTTCCTCGGCTACGTTTCTTTGGTCCTTTCCGAGCTGCACATGCATCGCAAGATTTGCACCATTGTTCGACGTCAGCTCTCGCTTTTCCCCAGAAGAAGCGCTCTCGGACTCTGTGTAATGTTTTCATGACTCCAAAATGGCCACCAGTGGGACTGCCATGTAATTCTTCGAGGACCTCTAGGATTCGAGATCGAGGAAGTACCAACTGCCACCGAGATGTCTTCCCATCTTCCAATTCGAATTTTCGGAACAGGACACCATTCCTGACGTGGAGAGAGTTCCAAAGAGCCCAATATTGCTTCGTCGTAGGACTGTAAGTCGAGATGTCTTTCCAACTGGGCTTCGTGCTAGAAGATTCTAATAACTCCAAGATTGGTTTGATGTCAGAGTCTGCCATTTGATCTTCTCGAATCTTCTCATCACTCCAGGGGTCTGGTGGCGTTGATAGTGAAGTCTTCGTCTGGCGTATGACATGTTCGGGATTATACTTGTTCTCCACTCTGGAACAATAGCGACAACTTTCGGGACACGGTCTTCTTGATAAGGCATCAGCATTTCCATGCGATGAGCCTTTACGATGCCTGATGTCAAAGTCGTATTCCTGGAGTCGTTGTATCCATCTGGCTACTTGGCCCTCTGGGTTCTTAAAATTCATCAGCCATGTTAGGGATGCGTGATCAGTACGAAGGAGAAATTTCCTGCCATACAGATAGTGATGGAAGTGTTCTATGGCTTTTACTATAGCTAATAACTCCTTACGAGTGACGCAATAATTCCGCTCTGGTTTCGATAAACATTTGCTCCAGTATGCTACGACTCGTTCTTGGCCATCTATTTCTTGGGAAAGTACAGCACCGACACTTTCATGACTAGCATCCGTGTCCACAATGAATTGTTTGTCGGGGTGTGGATAGGTTAGGACTGGAGAGGATGTGAGAGCTTCTTTCAGCTGCTGGAAGGAATTCTCGCATTCTTGTGTCCATAGAAACTTCTGCTTGCTTTCAGTGAGCCTATGCAAGGGTCTTGCGATGTTGGAGAACCCCTGTATAAACTTTCTGTAATAAGTGCATAGTCCCAGAAAGCTTCGCAACTGATGGACGTTTTCCGGACGCTTCCAGTTCTTTACTGCAGACACTTTTTCAGGATCTGTTCGAACACCTTCAGCTGAGATGATGTGTCCTAAATAATTTACTTCGCGTTGGAAGAACTTGCATTTCAAAGGGTTCAGCTTTAAATTCGCCGCTCTTAGCTTCGTTAACACTTTTAGAATATTTTCTAGTTGTTCTTCAAACGTGCGGCCACCAATGATGACGTCGTCTAGGTAGATGAGACAAGCTTTAAAAGTCAGGCCTTTTAACACTGTCTCCATGAGGCGCTCGAACGTTGCTGGAGCATTGCAGAGCCCGAACGGCATAACTTTGAATTGCCAAAGTCCTTGTCCAGTAGTAAATGCGGTCTTCTCTTTGTCATCAGGATGGATCTCTACTTGCCAATATTCACTCTTCAAATCCAGTGTGGAAAACCATTTATGCCCTGAAAGAGTATCTAGCGTGTCGTCTATTCTTGGTAGAGGATAGCTGTCCTTCTTCGTGATATCGTTAAGTTTACGATAATCCACACAAAATCTTGTGGAGCCATCTTTCTTTCGGACCAACACGATGGGAGAGGCCCACGGACTTGATGACGGTTCGATGATGTCACTATCCTGCATCTCTCGTAAGAGCTTAGAAACCTCTTCTTGTTTTGCAAACGGCAAGCGTCTTGGATGCTGTTTAATCGGTGGATGGTCGGCAGTATCAATTCTATGACGTGTCAGAGAAGTGCGACCTATATCATTCTTGTTTTGTGAAAACACATCCGTAAATTCGTGGAACAGTCTTTCTGCGGCATGTCTCTGCTCAGGAGATAAATTCTCATTTCGTCCAATTTCAGGTGTTAAACTTGTAGGCGGCTCCGACAATGTCAAGCTCGGGTCTTTGCAAACACAGGTGACTGGAGCACAGGTAGCAAGCACTTCACCCTTCTGGATAATTCTAGACTTTTCACTTACATTCGCCATCCTCACGGGTATCACATCTCTCGACAGATCTACCAGCGCTGATGCTATTAGCACTCCTTTTGGGCTCTTCTCAGATATCCAGTCAAGCCATACTGGAAAATTCTTTCGTTTCCAGTTAATCCAGGTATCATCATTTCGGTCCGAGGAGGGATGATAACATCTGCCTTGGCTGTGATCCGTTGAATAGACCCGGACTCATTTCCAAGTTTGAAAATAGTGACATCTTCTTGAGCAGAGCGTAACTCATTATTCTTAAAGTCCAGTGTAAATCCATGCTCTTTTAAAAAGTCCAGTCCGAGTATGAAAGGATCTGAAATATCGGCCACGTAGACTGTATGGCGATAAGCGGCGTTCCCAAACTTTATTTTCAGTGTCATTCTTCCATGTATATCGATCTTATCTCCGGTCACAGTTTGAAGAATAACACGCGGCGGGGTCCAGAAGGGGTTTTCTTTCAGCCGCTGAGCTAGATCTTTCCGAATGATGGTCACATTGGCTCCTGTATCGATGATCATATTACAGGGCAAATCATTCACACTTCCGACTAGAAAAACTCCGTTCTCGCCGCAACTTCTTGCAGAAATTTCATATACTTGAAAATGAGGCTTCTTAAGATCTGGAAACCTCCGCCCCGCAAGATGGTCAATAATCAGTTTTCTTGCTCCTCCGTTAGCGGGTGAGCTAGTACCTTCGGTGCTGGGTCGTCTTGGGCAGTCGATTTGGATATGGCCTTCTCCACCGCATTTCCAGCACTTGATCTTCCTGTAAGATTTGTTGGCCATTAAGGAGTTCATCTTTCTCATTATGTCATTCATCTGCTGCTGTAAGCACTCCACAGCTCTATCCGACGTCTCAGGCAGGTTGGCTGCTCGCACAAAGTGTCGATCTTTCCTAGTAGCTTGCTGGGCTGCCTCGAATTTCAGAGCGTAAACCAAAGCCCTTTTTAAATCATTGAGATCTGCAATCCGGAGTGCTGTCTGGATCTCAGGGTCACGCACACCATCAATAAAATGCTGCAGAGCCAAGCTTTCTCTAGTTTCAGTCGGGCAGTCAGGATAAGCAAGATGGGAAAGTCTCTCGACATCCGTAGCAAGCTCTTGCAGGGATTCAGTGGATTTCTGCTGTCGAGATTTGAGCTGGAGTCTGCTATATTCCTTCATGCATTTCTCGCCAAAGCGCAATTCTAAGGCACTAACGAGCGTTTCAAAATCCAGCGGTTCATTTGCAGACAAAGTCTGTAGGACGTCGGCAGCATCAGCTCTTAGAGAAGCAGCTAACTGGCAAGCCTTTGTCTGGGAATCCCATCCATTGGCGTCCGCTACGATCCCAAATTGTGTCTTAAAAACTGGCCATGAGGATTTTCCGTCATAGGTCGAGAGTTTAATAGAGGCCCGAGGAAGCATACCTTGATACTTGACATCTTCGGGATAGTTTTCGGCAGTTATCTTTTGTTTCTTCACATTTTCCAACTCCTTTTCTACACTCTCAATCCTTTCTTCTATGGTTTTGGAGATCTTTTGAACTTTTTCTTCTACTCTTTCTTCTACGGTATTGGCTGTCTTTTGAACTTTTTCTTCTATTTCCTGAAATCTTCCTTCAAATTTGTTTTCCACGCTGTCAATTCTTTCATTTAAAGATGTAATTTTATTATCTATTAATTCTTTCAACTCACCAAGGTTGGTTGACATATCTTTCTTCATTTCTTCCGACATCTCCTTCATTTCAGCCTGGTTTGCAGTCATTTTCTCATCTATCGCTGACATTTCCTTCTTCATTTCTTCCGACATTTCCTTCATTTCAGCCTGATTCTCAGTCATTTCCTTCTTCATTTCTTCTTTCAACTCAGCAAGGTTGGTTGACATCTCAGCCTGATTCGCAGTCATTTTCTCATCCATCGCTGACATTTCCTTCTCCATTCCTTCTTTCAACTCGCCAAGGTTGGCAGTCATTTTCTCATCCATCTCCCCTAATTTCTCCAATAATTTAGTCAGCTGTGCCTCCATTGCTCTGGTAATCGGCATTCAACCCCACTCCTGACACCAATTGTTGTGAGCTCGGGGTTCAAAAGGACTGATGCCAATATATAAGAACAATAAAAAGGCTTTATTCACTATAAACAGAGCAATACGAACACCAATATCTTCTGAAAATTACAAGATATTTAGTAATCTTCAAATCCAATAAAAGCACAGCAAAATTTCACACAGAAACAATGCGTTCAATACGACGTATCAACGACAAAATCGATCCGAGAAACACAGTTCTCAATGCAAAGCCTCTCGTATGAATTCAATCGCAGTTGACAGACAACTAACTGAACTGAACTGGTGGAGGTCCTTATATAGGTTTCAGAGATCTTTCCAGATTATTCCAGAGCTTTCGTATGTTAGAAATTACCAGAAGGTGCTTTAACTCTCGATAGAGTACCCCAAACGAGAAAGGATCCCGATGTAAAGGTATAAGGGGGGGTTGCACAAAAAGTCACCAAATCCGTCGCCAACTTGGCGACATTTGGCGATATATCGCCAAATTTGCCGACAAAAATAAGTCGCCAAAACCATCGCCAATTTGGCGATAAACCCATTCCTTGGCGATTTTCCAATAGAACTCATTATAAAAAATGATGCTGTAAGGTTGTTTTCCTTGCAAACCACCTGAGGCTTTTAGCATTGAGTTACATGATGCTCAATAGGAAATACATTAATAATACTGCAATTTTCACAATAATAAAATAAAATAAATTTAAACAAATGGAATATTTACAGATATATACAAAATTCATAACAATATTAAATAAAGCAATAAAAGGCTTGGAACACAGAAAACTTATCTCTGAACATGAATTAATATTTGTAGACAGAATTAAAGAAAAAAAAATTAGTGCACAAAAGCAATAACTATGCCTCTCTCCCCTCCAAAAAGTGTAGATAACTGTTTTTATAATAGGAATAAGTTTTTTATTTAATATATAATTTGCACTTTCAGTCATACTGTATATTTTTAAGTGGAATATGGCATTTATTCCCTCAAATTTAACTTATTCTATAACATCTAAAATCTGAAATTGCAAAGCATGGAATGATTCTGGGTTTTAGAGACTATATTAATATTAAATTCACAACTGCAAAATTACAATAAAATAAAATAAAAAACTTATTCTGTCATAAGAATATCTTATTATTATAAATTAGCAAAATCTCTATTAACATAATATATGATGACTGTAGAAAGAAATAACTTTTTAATAAATTTATCTTTTTTACATTAACCAAGCTGAATAGCTGACAATCAAACTAATTAAATTTCTTGAAGCAAAGAAGTTCAGGTCTGAACAGTCTTACCCACAAACGTAAAATGAGTAAAACTTAATCTAAACAGGGGTTACTTCTACTCTAAAATCAGTTACTAATAGAACAAATACTTGTAAATATACCCACTTTCTGACAGAGAAAAGAAAAAATCAGAAAGATGCATAAAAATATACATTTGATCAGAAAAAAATTACATATACTATGTAATCAATCACTACAAGAAACAACAAGACAACATAAGATAAAAAATTAAATGCATGTGCATTAGAAGTCTGCATGGATCCGGAACTGGACCGAGGCCCACACCTGGCAAACTTCCAAACGGACTGGGCCAAGTCGACAGAAAAAAAATATTTTTTAATGGGCAGGGTCGATAAAAAAATTAAACAGGTGGACCGGCCTGATATAAAAATTTTAAAGGATCAAACTAAGTCGATAAAATATGAGCAATTTCCAATGGACATGACTAAGGTAAGTATAAATGTGCTGCACGAGCTAATGCTAGTTTGGCAACATCAATACAGAAATATAACATGTCCAATGTAGAGATCAGCATCGGGCAGTTACATCATGTCTGAACTTGGGCTTAATTTTTTTCAGCAGACTTGAGCAGGGTCAGGATCAAACTGACATTTATTTTCTACATACTTGAGCTGGAACTGGGCTTAATTCTACCCAGGATGTGTCGGACAGGCAATTTGTTTTGTAAAAATAGTAATAGCGATAATGAACGTCTGTTAACAGAATCTTTGGAAATATACCTTAATAAATTACTGAGAAATATTTCAAATATCTATATATATATTTTTTAACTATGCAGCTTTAAAAGTTATGATGTTTTTAACCATCTTTTTTCTTTTATTCTAAAGTACATAATTTTTTTAATGAATCTATTTTTGAATGTAATAATCTAAGACTTTAAGTGATCATTAATGTCTGTATTCTGTATTTTATGGCTTGCAAAGATATAGTAATCTAAAATATACTGCAATTTTTTTCCATAAATACATATGCAGTATCCTTTAAAAGAATCTTAATTGTATGTTATGAAAAATCAGAATATTTTGTAAAAATTGAGTCTGGCCAGGCTGAGCCTGTTGTCACTGATTTTTGCACAGACTGGTCTGTGAACTGTGAATGGGCTGAACCTTTAGATTTTTTACATTGGGGTGGCCGGCCTTAACTTTTAGTTTTAACATTGTGCTGGGCCTGGGCTGAATGTTTAGTTTTTACATCAGGCCAGGCCAGTTCAAGACAGCTCTCATTTGGTTTGGGCCCGGTCCAGGCTTAGAAATTTTGACCTGTGCAAACCTCTAATGTGCATACACTCTGAAAGAGGTAGAAAAAGGACTGATTAATTATGATATACTATTTTAACATAACAAATTACTCCCTACTGATATATTACAGTAAATCATCATACTTTTAATGACAGATAAATTGAAAATATTAACACAATATTCAGAATTATTTTGCTTTAAAAGACATGCAAATACTTACCATGTAGAAGTAATAAAAATTGTGTTGAAGACATATCTACTGTATGTAATTTAGGCTTTTCATTACCTAATTCTTTAATCTTTAAATTTAGTTGTACAGAAGGATCATTTACTTGCTGAAGCATACTGGAGGAAATAATATAATTGACATGCCAATCCAAGCTGTGGATTTCAGTTACTATAAGAATTTAAAAAAAGAGAGAGAAAGAATATCACTATTATTATTTTTTTCAAATCACTTTAATAATTAATTTTAAGTAAGGATCCATACTAAAAATTAATTGGCTAATTCAGCAAAAGTAATTCAAAGAATATCTCTTACTTAAATCACACAAAATGAAATGAGCAAGAAAATTAAGATAATTTATAAATATATAATATAACTTACATTTTAGGCTGTCTTTTCTTAATTTATCTTGCAAAAGAGAAAATTTATCAGAATATACTTTACAGAGAGCAGCAGCTGATTCTGTAAAGAATGACACCAGGTTACAAAATAAATAAAAATAATTAAAAATGGTAATATATTAATCAGACATTTCTCAATGCTAAAAAGAATCGAATTGTATATGAAACAACTAAGTCATCAAATAAAATAGCTATGATCTAGATAAATGAGATGTCAGTAGGCAAATAATATGACCTATTTTATAGAAAACAAAATAAAAAGTTACCCCTCTTAAGTACTGTATCCATTAGCTAATCAAGAATAATTATTTCAAAGTTTATCATTTAAAAAAAAGAAAAAAAAACTGACTTATACGTAAAACTATCAGGTCAAAGAACATTTTCATTTCCATATATAAATACATTAATTTTATATTATCATTAGAAGCTTTTTTAATGCAAATTTGTGAGGCGGCATTATTTATGATTCAGTGCAGTATTTTTCAACCAATATGTCGCAACACACAAGTATGCCATGAGAGTGCTTCAGGCCTGTAACTATGAATCATGTAAAAAAATATACATATTTTTTAAATTTTTAATATACTCTATTAATATTACATATAGCCTCATTTTTTGTTACTGAGAAAGTTAATTTCCCAAATTCTTTCAGATTTAGCCTATTGAAAAGATGAAAAATCATATTAGAAACCTTTTATAGTAAATAATTTTTTTTTAAAAAGAGAGAAGAAGGGATCCCTATTTTTATACATGCAACGAATGTCTGAATGCAGGAAAAGGTCTGTACTATACTTTTTTCTCAAGAGCTAGGATTTAGGTATTTAATAAATATTAACAGTTTGAAACAATCTTTAAATTACCTATGGTTCCCCAGTTCAAAGATTAATAATATTTATTTATTATTATATGTTCACTGAAAAATATTTCAACATTTTAAGAATCTATATTAAAAAGAAAAAAGAGTGAGTTATTTTATAAATTTAAATTATGGCAAAAATACAAACAGATGTGTAGCAAGGATTTTTTTCAGGAAAAGTAGGGGCAGATTTCAATCTTAGAAGGCATAATTGTATGGTATTTATTTCACTGAAATCAAGGAATTTTTCTGTCTAAGGCAGGATTCCGTATTAGGTAGGTTCTGTTTTCACAGGTTTTGTTGCATTTATGTGTATATACAGATTTAAATTATATATACAATAACACATGTCAAAACAGAACCTAACTATAACAAAATCCTCTCATAAACAGAAACATTTCATGGTCCTGACGCACAGTGAGGCAAAATCCCGAAAAGCTGGCCAAAAGTTGAAAAATAGAGTTACTATTTGGGGAATTTTGATTATACAGTTGGCTAGAATAATGTTTGGAGGGTCAGAATCTGTATTTAGAAAAAGATTTTCACGTTTCCCTGACAACATGCATCATTTCAAAAATTATGCTTGGGGGAGTTTCATCTGAGGTGAACAAAAAGAGCAAAACAGTGGTTCCTCTAAACACGTGCTACATTTTTCCGTATCATCCAATTTTTATTCTATAAAATGGATTCACACGATGATGGTGTATAAATTATTAGCATGTGTTAGAAAAATTATATTAAGCGCATAAAAATTAATAATGTCATGATTATTTTTAATAAAAATATATTTTTTAAATATTATTATTTTGTTTTAAACATCAGAAAGTTTATAAGTTCCACAGTGTTCTGCGACGAAATTTAAGGAGATAATATCCTAAACTATTATCGAATGAATAATAAAAAAAAACAGCTGCCGAAAACTGCCATTTTACATTTCATGCAGGTGTTTGCAACAATAAGTAGAAATGTCACTTTTTTAGTCGCTTCAAAAATTCTGAAATTGTAAAAGAGTAGTGCATGTGTTAGAAAATAATTTTATTGTCTGTGTTGCTGTGGTCTTCTGCCAAACCTGAGTGTGCCAGCAGTTCTTTGTGCAAAGTTATTTTTTCGAAAATGGCAGCATTTTTGTTTTATTGACGTGTATATATTCTAAAAAGGAATTTTGCAAAAAAAAAAAAAAAAAAAAGAGGGTTTAATTAAAGTGTGATACAGTTCTCTTTTTTCTTTTGTTGGGCTTGGGCACAAAGTAAAAATTTTATTTATTCACAAATTGAAAAATTAAACAAAAACTTGTTATTTGAAAAACAAGGTTGTAATCTAAGTTTCTTAAAATGTTTTACAACACTTTGAAA
Organism: Maratus michaelseni; assembly: GCA_963931845.1. Lineage (NCBI taxonomy): Eukaryota > Metazoa > Arthropoda > Arachnida > Araneae > Salticidae > Maratus > Maratus michaelseni. Next base: position 370,095,636 of record OZ007586.1, read on the forward strand.
ATCAGTTTTAAACAGAAATGAGTTGTTGTTGATAAGAATATAAAGGGAAATATGCTGTGTGATTCTTAAGCCTTTGCATGGTCGATATTAATATAAAGAAGGCATGGGCTATCCCTTGTCTATCCTCACTTTTCATTTGACGTTCTTTTCCAGAATTACCAGGAAAAAGTACTTGTGTCTTTCTGCCATGGTTGTAGAATGATATTTTAAAAGAATAAGATTTGTGAGTTTTGTCAGATTTCTGCCAGTGGTTGGGTATAATTAAAAAAGTTGCACATTTAAACCGATTTTCAGGGACATGAAAATCACGAAACGTTGTCATGAGGGAATGCTTACGATTAATACTATTTCTACATAAGGAGAGATTTTTAAATGAGAAAATTATTTTTGAAACAATTTTAAAATGTTATTAACAATTTTCTACTACATGCTTTCGGTATCCATACTAATTCGCCATTTTTTTTAAAACTTTTGAATTGCAATTAGAATCCTTCAAAGCACATGTATATGAAATTTCATACAAATTGAATAACTTTCAAAACATTTAAATTTTTAGTCTGCCATATTGGATCTCCCATTTTGTGTTTTGGAATTTTAACTACAGAATCATAATCAGTATCCTGAAAAACACCTGTGTACAAAGTTTCGTGCAATTTGAATAACATTTTCATATTTTGGCCAGCTTTTCGGGATTTTGCTCTACTGTGTGACGGAAGGATTACAATACAATTATACTTGCTGAAACAGAAAAATGTCTAACAAAATATTTTTCCTGGTCCTTTGTGATTGCATTTGAACAGGTTTTACTGTGTATATATAGACAGTAACCTGCAAAAGCAGGTTTGACATGAAGTGTATTATTGCTCTTTGTCCGATGGCCAGCTTGACCATGAACTGTGTGCAGCTAAAGCAAATTGCATCACAGTTTTCTTTAGCTAAGAGTTTTGTATTCTTGAACAGGTCAGATAACTGTTGAACTCCAGTTTTCTGTTTCTCTCTACCAATTCGTGTAAACGTCATAGAGATGAAATATCATTAGCATGTTTTAAAGACGAAGACAAATTGCATATATGCTGTTGCAGGTATTTTGAAAGTGACAATGTAATGTTCAATAAAAATTTACAAATTACCAGTCCAACAATAGTGTTATTTTTTCAATTTCAGCCAGCCGATTTAAAGCAGTTTATTATATTGTTCAATATAAAATTATAAAGTGAACAAAGCTAAAATTCACCAAATTGACACAAATGTGCTGTTATTATATTCACATAAACTCATCTTTTCTCGTAATTGAATGCAACAGCTGGTCCCATTTAAGTCTCTGTTAAAGAAGTTTTACTAAGAAGTTATCGTTATTCAATTTCCATGGTTTATACATCCCACTTATAATTTTAAACTAGTTTAAATTTATTTAAATAGTTTCCTTTGCTATAACTTTGATATTTCAAGTCTTTTTTTTTTTAGAAGAATAGCATTACTGGCTATTCTGCTAAGTTTAGGTGCATTACTGGATATTCTGCTAAGTATAGGTGACTGGCAAATCTAGCAAGCAAGATAGGGATCTCCAACTTTTTTGCCAGAAAGTCATTTGCCAGCACAAATTCCTAAAGATAATTTTCGTCTTATTTAATTGCAAAGACAAATTTTTGTATTCTGAAATAATGTTAGCTTGGTAGTCTGCTGGCCACAGATTAAAGATGCTCTTATCCAGTTACAGTAAAATCTGTAAAAACGGAATCACTAGGAACCAGAAACAAATTCTGTTTTAGACAGGTTTCCATCTAAGCAGGTATACTTGTATGGGTATCTTTCTGACATCAATATCATGAACTGTTTTTATCTAAAAGATCCATTTTCATAGGTTTTATCATAATACAGTAAAACCTGCAAAGGAGGAGTCACAAGAGACTGGATAAAAGTTCTATTTTAGACAGGTTTTTGTCTTAGCAGGTATAAATGTATGGTGTTCTTTCTGTCAAATCTTAATTTTTTTTTTCATTTGAGACAGGATTCTGTTATAGATTTTCCATTTTTCCAGGTTTAACTGTAATATATCTATGCTCTACAGAGATGTAATACAGAGTGGATAAGTTTTAAAGGATACATATGAAAACAACTTGTCAATAATGGAATCCTGCCTTAAACAAAATAAATTCATGGTCCCAGAAAAGGAAATACTGTGAATTATACCTGCAAAGATGAAAACCTGTCTAAATTGAAAAATTTCATTAATCCCTTCAGATTCTGTTTTAGCAGTTTTTAGTGTTCATATATCCTATTTCAGTAAACCAGTTCCTCATTTTGGGGAGGGGGGGGGGGGGGGGGAAGACCTGCCTGGCTATGCTACTTAATCGAAATCAAGTATTTCATAAAAAATGACACCAACAAATTAAGATGTCAGTTTCAGAATATATAAGTTCCAAGTAAATTTCATAAAGGTGAATAAATGATTTTATTAATTAAAAATTATATTACTTTTATAATATTTTTTTCTGTAATAAACACACTCAAATATTCTATTAATTTCAAATTAAAAAATTGTGGTGTGCCATATATTTTTTAATAATGCCTATTGTTAATAGGCATTATTAAAAAATCAAGAAAGGTTGAGAAACATTTGTTTAGTATATAATATTCAATTCCGAAACTTTGATGATTCGACTTTAGGCAACAGACCCATACTTTTCATCATTATTTACAATATAATTAATTTAGCCTACTGGAAAAAAAAATATACCAAATTCAGTTTATTTTTGCTTAAATATGATTAAGTAACAACATTGTAGAATAAATAGCAATATACGAAATTTCAACATAGCTTAACTTAAGTAACAGTTTCAGAAAATGGAAAAAATAGCACAGATATGATTAAGGCTGTTTTCCAATCCAAACGGCTACTTTCAGACACATTTTTAAATTCATTTTTGTTCAGAAACCCATGAAATGGCCAGGTGTTGTTATTCAGTGTAATCAAAGCACGTTTTCCATTTTTTGGTAAAGACAGAAGATTTTTTAGAAAACACTGTAAAGTCAGCGTTTTGAACCGAATTCCTGATGCTTTTGCGTCAGAAGGGAGAAAAACACGTTGTCACATGACACAAATGGTTTATAACTTTATCAAAAAAAAGGAAAACTTATTTCGATTCGAAATCACCTCAATAGTCAGGTGTGTCAATTTTATGCCTTTACGTTAAAAAATGAGTCAAAGTTTTGCGTTGTTCACCAGATCGTTTGAGAACCACCTTAAGTCTAAATGTTAAAATGGTGAAGTAAGAAAAAAGAGAAAAATGTAAAGATCAAGTTATTAAAGTTATTGTTAGCAGCAAGATACTGTTACACTAACATTACTTAAAAAACAGTACCTGTTTGAAGACTATATTTTATAAATGCATCTTAATAATAAAAGAAATGTAAAGCACTAATGTAAATATTATTTACTCCAATTTTAATATGTTACAAGTAGATGAAAATAAATTGAAAAAATATGCCCATTGATAATTATCATTCATTTATAAATAAAATTGCATCTAGAGAAAGTCTTTGTGCTTTGAAAACAAAAATACAATATATGAATAAGCTAATACCTTTTGGTAAACCAAGTTGTTGAAGTTCATTTTTCAAAAGGGATTCTTCTTCAATTCCATGCTCAGCTGAACTAGTAAATATAAATGACAGGGCTGCAGTAGCTGCCTTAATATCACCAATTTCTATCAAAAAGCATATAATATGCAATAAATAAAATTAAAATAATTCTATGTTTATATGATAATATTTTTGATCACTAAATAATTATAAAATAGAAACACAATGTGAGTCAGTGAGCAATCTATGTTTACAGACAATGTATACAGTACAGTCTTGAATATCCAGAATTACTCCAGATTACAAATTTTAGAGATTATGAATTAACAAGCAGCTGAATTTCAAGGGATACAATATTCACATTCAGTGCAAATTGCTGAAAAAATTAAGGAAATTGATTGGAACTGCAAAATTGTTCATTAGCAAAAGGCAAAACAAAATTAGTAATAGGTGAAATATTAGAGAGTTTGTTAATTTTGGACTTTAGAGTCTTCTTGATTTAAAGTGTCCAAACTTTGAGACTGTATTGTACAAATAAACACAAATGAAGAGGAAATTTCAGATTCATCTCAGTCAGCTCAATTTCAAACAAGTAAAAGAAAGTGCATCATGTTTTCCTTTAACTTGAGGAAAAAATGAGGTATATTTTTACCCTGACAGTTACAAAGATCCTTATACTTGTTCTATTTTTGGCTTGTGTTTTGATTTATTTTAAGAAAATAATTTTTTATTAAATAGAAAATACCCAAAAATTTTATTTGAAGTTAACCCAAAACCTGATCCCAACTTGACAAATTTTTCATTGACCTGAAACCCAGCAAAATAATTTTTGTCAACTCAAAAATTGACCTCACCCCCTTTAGTAATAAATATAAATAATTTAAAATCTGAACTATGCTACAATATTTCAATCCAACTTTAACTTAAAACTATCTATTAATAAATTATATGAAGAATAAATTCAAACAAGTGTTTTATGATTTGTAATGATATATTCAGGATACAACTACATAAATCTTAAATATGTATATTTTATGTATAATATACATATACCACAGCTTGTGCTAAAGATATTGTGTTAATTTCTTCTGAAGGTTTTCTATTGGTACCACATCCAATCATCTATAGTGGTTTAAAAAGAGTAGCTTTAAAAATTAGATGTGACTTCTTTGATTATGGAAATATTCATTGTAAAATTATGAATGTGAGACATTAACATATAAATAATTTGTTTTACACAGTGGTTATGTCAAATAAACATGTTTCATACCAAAAAAAGTATTTAGTAAAAGAAATTAAGGTTCTCCTTTTCATATAAATATAAAGGATTTTTCAGAAAAGGGTATCAAAGTTGTCATTTTGAACTGATTTTCATGACATATCTATCAGAGAAAAATCATAATTAGAAAGCAACAAGGGCATAGGCAGACAGGGATGAGGGGCTGAACCCCCTCTCCAAATTCGGTGATTTTTATCTAATCATGGACAAATTTTGTTTATTTCCACAGCCTTATGCAAGATCATCACTACTCAGCTCCCCTCCCTACAAAATGAAATTTTGACTACACTAGTGGAAAGCAATCGATTATAATTGAAGGTATACCACATTGAAAAAAAAATTAAACACACTATTTGATTCTTAGCTGTTTAAATAGTCATGTCAGCAAATTGCACACATTGTCGGCAAAAAAAAGACTGTGAATGCATCAGACAATTTCACGTTATTAAACAGAGATTCCTCCCCCCCCCCACTTCGATTAAGGGTATATTTCGAACCTATGAATCAACATCTAAAATGTAAATGAAACGCACTGAATTCGGTTACTAAGAATGAATTTTAATTACAGATGTGATATGAAAAAAGAAATTGCAGGATCAATTACGATAGATAAAAGATGAAATTTTCGAAAAAGAAAAAGGAGTGCTTTTCACAAGAGTAGAAAAAATAAGAAACCTGGAACTTTTGCATAATCTTGTTTATTACTTACCCATCATACATAGTATAGGGTAAATCTTGTAATCGTTTTGAAAATCGAAATTTTTTTTTGACGGATTTACACATTTCAGACACTGGAGATTCCATAAAACATATTTTTAGAAAAATAAAATTTGTCGTCCAGCTGTCTGTGTGTTTGTACACACTCTATATCTCCTGAACCAATTGAGATAGACTTTAAATTTGGTATATACTTAGTATGTAATAGTGGGAAGAAGCTTATTGAATTTCAGTAACCTCGATTATCCGGAACTATTTTTTTGGGACTCTCGAAATATTCATTCTGATAAAAGGTATATAAAAATTTTTGAAATTGTTTATTTTAAGGAGTGAATATAAAAGACAATAAAAGAACATAAATTTTGCATAAAGAATGAAGTCGATCAGATAATTAGTTGCTGAAGTTTTTGTAATCATATTTCCCACACTCTTTGATTTTTCATGACCCTGTATTTCATTCAAATTTCAATTCAAAGATATATTTTAATTGGAAATAAGATGCTTCATCCGACGCAGTAAGCCGTTAGTTAATATGATTATCAATTTTGGAGTTATAAGGATGTTTCTTTTATGCAATTCAGTAATAGAGCATCTAAAGTTTATGACGTAATCAAGCCACGATTTTATTCGAATTGCAATGCATTTTAAAAATAGTTTACACATGTTTTATTTTCATATTTTATATTATGCATATCCATGATGGGTAAGTATTACAGTGACCCCCAACAACTAGTTTTTCATTCAGTGAAATGCTGCATAATCATTTTTTCAACCATCCAATAAATACGAGAACGGAAAATTTTTGTGCTTTTTCTATCTGTTTCACAGATTATTAATTTGTGACCTGCTTTTAGCATGGAATGTCCTTTTGTTATTCTATGGCCTCTAGGTCAAAATTGCAGGAGGGATGAACAAATTTTTGCCCGTTTTCATTGGGGACGGGGAGGAGAGTTCTTTTTTTCATCATACTTTCAGCTTTAAAATCAATTTTACAAGCAACAGGTGAATGAATAACAGGTCATCAAAGAGAACAAATTTCAGTAATAATTATAAAGTAACAAGCTTCTTTCGCCCCATCCAGTCTTTAGGTCAAGGTTGAAGCGAGGCGAGAGAGACACTGTTATAGTACTTTACTCTCTCTCTCTCTCTTATCACACCACATGCTGTTTTAATTTTAATTTTTCTGTTAAAGTCCAAATTATGACTCCGCAAAGCTATACTGCTTCTTTCAAGCTTGTCGTGATTGAAAAGGCTGAAGTTATTGGCAATAGAGCTGCTGCTAGAGAATATCAAATTGAAAAATGTATTCGGCAGTGGAGAAACAAAAAAATGTGATAAAGCACATGCCCAAACATAAGAGAGCTCGATGTGGTGGGGCAATTGCTTTTTCCAGTTTAGAAGCAAATCTTGAAAAATGAATGAGAGATAAGCCATGGCTTATACACCAGTGCGGCTTATCTGATGGAAATTGAATTTTTATCTCTTGTTTTTGATTGGTGTGGCTTATCTCCCAGAAATTATGGTACTTATTTCAGAGATTACTTCAAAAGGAATTAATTACATATTATCTGATATTAAGACTCATTTGAAAATGATTGAAATGCAATTAGCTAAGTATCAACAAACCTGATTTGCCAATTGGGTAAAGCATACATGCAAACATACATTGCTGTCCAAAAATTAAGGGGCAGTGACCGGACGCTTACAATTTTACACAGTTTGTCAAATATCTAGTGAAATTCTTGACAAATTGTCCTTGAACTCTGAGCATGTAAATAACATTTTTCACTTCATATTTTTCAGTGAAGATTAGTCGTGAGGGCAATTATGGGGCCAACAATAAATTTAATAAATAAAATATTTTCGATCACCCAAGTAAAAGAAAATGCTCATAATGGTCTGTCACTGTAGCAAATTACTATGTGGGTCCTGTTCTACGTTTGTGTAAGAAGAGCATGCATATTCGTGTAGATGTTAACGTTTCTGTAAAAAAATTAAAAAGATTTTTTGTTTATTGCATACAGAGTTTTCAACCGAATTTAAAACCACTTCCAAAAACTTGACAAAGAACAGTAGAAACAGTATACTGTAATTAAAAGATTAATATATTGAATATTTGATGATATATGGGCATTTTTATGAAATAATTTTTAACTGTGCATGCATGAAAGATGCTAAAATTTTATTCCATAATTTGGTAGTCAGCTATTTAGGGCAACTTATGTAAAAAGTTCATTCAAATATCATGAAAATTCAAAAAGGTAGCAGCGATATAGTGACTTGCTTTCTAAAAATAGCTGGATAATAAGGGATTTTCCCCCAATTTGTCAATCAGCTCATTGTATTGCTTATATCTTTCTGAGTTTTCATATTTGACATCAACTCACTGTATTGCTGATATCTTTCTGAGTTTTCATGAAATTTGACTGATCTTTTTATATTAGTTGCTCTATAGAATTGACTATACCAAATCATGGAAAAAAATCTGGTGTAGTTTGCACATGCACAGTTAAAATTTATTTCATACAAATACCCATATCTCATCAAATATTTAATATATTCATATTTTGATTGCAGTATACTGTTTCTACTGTGCTTTGTCAAGTTTTCAGAAAGTGGTATTAAATTCGGTTGAAAACTCTGCAAGCTATAAACAAAAAACGTTTGAGTTTTTCACGGAAATGTTAACATCTTCACAAATATGCAACACAAATGCACACAAACATTAAACAGGACCCACATAGTCATGTGCTAGAGTGACAGAGCATTGTGAGCATTTCCTGTAACTTGGGTAAACGAAAATATTATCTTATTATTAAATTTATTATTGGTCCTGTAACTGCCCTTGTAACAAAATCTTCACTGAAAAATATGAAGTGAAACATTTTCTTTACATCCTAGAAGTTAAAGGACAATTCGTCAAGAATTTCCATAGCTATTTGACAAACCGTGTAAAATCGAAAGCGTCTGGTCACTGCCCCTTAATTTTTTGACATGAGTGTATTTCAATGTCTAGAAAAGTTAGTATAAATCAAATTAAAATTTTTATGTATTACAATATTTTTTACAAAGTATAACAAGCCTGCATAAGAATATCTGACATTCAATTAAGTATAAAAATAAGTTTTTTTGCATTTTCCTAATCAGACTTTGATTTGTTTAAATAGCTTCAAAACAAGAAACCTTTTACAAAAACTATAATTTCCTTTTAATAAATTATTCTAAAAATGAGCAAAGTAAAGGAAATTATAAAATATTAAAAGAAAGTTCAATTTAAAATAAAATAACATGAAATTTAAAATAATATATGTATTTTTTTGAAGGAATTCTTTTGTTTATCTTAGTTATTTTTTTTTTTTAAAGAGTTGTACAAAGCAATAAAAGCAACAATTCAATTCTACCTGAAATTTTGGTAGAAGATAGAAGTTGAAGGAAAATTTTCATTATTGATTTTCAAAATGTAATGTTATTGTTAAACATGCATTTTTTATATATTTTAATAAATTTGATTTCAGATGACATATATTGCACTGATATAAACAGATTTGAGATTGCAAATTTAAAAAAAAAAAAAAGAAAAGGAGCACAAAAGCAAAGCATTTTCACAATTAAAAATAAATATTTCATAAATAAATAAAATATCAAAAAGGATGAAGAAACTTCCTTTAATATGCATTTTTTTTAAATATTAAAAACTAATTAAACATTGATTATTGCTTAATTCCGGTTAATAAAGTATGGATATGATACATCTCAGAATTTATTTAAATACTAGAACATGAGTACAAAAATGGAATAAAAATATCAAAATAAGATAAAAGGTAAGTAAATATTAATATTAATAATGATCATGCAACAAAGCATTGATTACTATAAACATTCTAATATATATATATTAAATAACAAGCAGGGTGACAAAATGTGACATAAATATTTGAATAAAGGTACTAAAAATTAAAAAGAGATTTTGATAAATAAATGAGCGAAAATTTTGAAAATATTTTAATAACACTTAAGTCAATCTGAAATGCACTTTTTGTACACAAAAATTTAAAGTTTAAAAATAATATGCAGCATAAAAATGCAGGTTGCATAATGCATAAAAGTAAATAATATGAAAGTTTCAATAAAAATCAATAAATACATTAATGTACTTAATATACATTAATGGCTTAGAAAAAAAAAAAAAACTAAACATTTCAATCTCCAAATTGTTGCAGAAAAACAAAAACAAAAAACATGAAAGTAGCCATTTGATTGGAAATTATGTCTTCTTTCAATTTATGTCATAAAATAAGCTCAAGGTGTCATCTTCATAGTGAAATAGAAACAAAATCTGAAATTTTTAATGTGAACACCTAATTTTGACATCATATTTGGCTCTTTCGATAATTTTTACTTTAGGATACCGAATGGGAAGTCACTCAATCAAATAGTTTAGGAATTATGAAGGTTTAAAGTTCAGAACTCTTAATGTTGAGTTCATTTGTAGTTATTGAAAAATATTGCTATGCAGGTAGTTTTGTAAAAATAACTCAAAAACTACTTGGCAGAATGAGCTGCAATTTGGGATTAGCATATTTGAAGCTTCTAAAAAGCTATGTCTATTAAATTCATAGGTTACATTTTTTATTCAAAAATTATAAAAAATATATTTTTTCAAAAAGAATTTTTGAAACAAATATAAATTGTAACATATAATTTTTTTTTAACAGAAATCGATTTTAAGAAGCTTCAAATATGCAAATCCAAAATTACAGTTCATTCTACTAAGTAGTTATTGTGTTGTGCTTAAAAAATAATATGGGTGCAAGTTGTGAAAATTGATTAAGATTGAAAATATTTTGAATATTTTACTCAGACAAATACACAACATACATCTATTTTACATGCAGCAAAATTCACAATTGTGGCATTACTTCAAATCCCTCAGACAAGAAAAAATTTGAGGGAATGGACACAAAACATTTTACTATGTCAGCATTAACTCAGTTCTTGTGACTTTGAAAAAAAGGCAAAAATTCTACATTTTGTGCATTAGTAATTTTACATTTTTGGGTCCTGCAGACCAAAAATTGGGATTCCAAATATCAGAATCGAAAGCAGAAAAAAATTCTGAAATTTTACTGTTTCAGCTCCGGCTGACTCGGTAATGAAAAGGCAAAGATTTTACAATCACAGAGTTATTTTGGGTCCACAAGACACAAGAATTAAAACTTAATTAATCTGTACACATTCACAATCTCACCCTAGTCATATTTTTTTCTTCGTAAAAAAGGAGCTCAATTTTTACAGAAACTGCTACAAAATGTTTAAATGAATATAAAAAGCATTATTTTTTCCATAAAAATAAATAGAATCAGTAGGTTTGTTTTTTAAACTTATTTAGTCAAAAATATTATGGGAGAAAAATGAGGTGAGATTTACCTCATGCATGTGCTAAAGTTACAAAAATAGGCACGTGTGCTTAAGGGATAATTTGACAATTTCAAATTTATTTTGGGTTCTGTAAATCCTAATATCAGAATAATAAGGAGGAAAGAAGAAGAAAAGGAAATATTACTATATCAACATTATTTTGAGTCCCGCAGATTCTGAGAAAGAAATGTTATTATCATGTTATTTTGTGTCTTAAGAACTCAAAATAAAAAGGGAAAATTTCTTATAATTTTGCCATTACTTCTGCCCCACAGACCTGAAGTATTTGAGAGAATTCAAGAAAAAAAAAAGCGAAAATTTTTCTATTTTGATGTAATTTCAAGGTTTTGTGGACTCAAAAAAAAAAAAAGGGGGTGGGAGAATATACAATTTCAGGTTATTTCTAGTCCTGGAAGAAAGTAAGAAAGTAAAAATGCAAAAATTTTACAATTTCAGCATTATTTTGGGTCCCACATACCCAAACATTCTGAAAGAAAAGAAAAAAAATTAAAGTGAAAATTTTACTTTTTCGTGTCCCATAAACTATAAAAACAAATTTTACAATTTTGATTTACTTTGGGTCCTATAAACTAAACAAAATGGGGGGGGGGGGGGGGACACAATTGTACAATTTTGGCTCTTTTTCAGGTCCCAAAGGCTCAAAGAAAAAAAAAGCCAAAAATTTTAGAATTCCTACATTATTTCAAGTCTTGCAGGCTTAGATAAAAAAACAAAAAATTTAGAATTTCAGCATTACTTCCAGTTTTGCAGACTTGAAAAATGAGAAGTGAAGGAAAAATAGGAAATGTTACTATTTTGATTCTGACATGCAGGGTTTGCAAATCTCAAAGGGAAAAAAATGCAAAAAATAATACAATTTCTGCGTTATTTTGGGTCTTGCAGACTCTAATAAAAATTTACAATATCAGTGTTACTTCCAGTTTTGCAGACTTGAAAAATTAGAAATGAAGGAAAAATGAGAAGTTTTACTATTTTGATACTGACATGCAGGGTTTGCACTAGAAAAAAATATAAGATATTTTTAATCTTAAACAAAGAATGTTAGGAAAGTGAAATTATTTTATGATTCTTAAAAATATTACACGAATACTGACAGTAAATCTAAGAATGGAAAGACTTATTTCCTATCCCACTTCAGTCCAAGAACATTTTCAAAAGACGAATTTCCATCATGTGGACAGAAAACTTGAACCTATGAAAACTACCCATTGCAATATATTTTTAAACAATTACAAACAAATTTAACATTAGAACTTCCAAACTTTAAATAGTCAAAATTCCTAAACTTTTTAACTAAATGACTTTTTGTTTTGCATCCTAAGATAAAATTTACTGAAAAAACAAACATGCTGTCAAAAGTGGGTGTTTGTACTGGAAATTTCAGAGTTTGGTACAATTTCAGTAGTAAGATGCCCCCATAGTTTATTTTATTTTTTAAAATTTAAATTGAAAGAAGGCATAATTTACAGTCAAATGGCTATTACCTCTTTTTTTCTGGAGAATTTGGCAATTAAAATGGCTTTTTTTTTTTGGGGGGGGGGGGGGGGTGGAGGTGACTGTACTATAAAGAAAGCTTTTTCCTTTTCAAGCAGAAATTGACAAAAATTTTAAATCATAATTTTTTTTTTAGGAGGATCTAACTTAAATAGAAAAAGGGAAAAACAGTAACATTAAAATGGGAATTATTATTATTATTTTAAATCTTAACAAAAGAAGACTTTTCATGTGTATGTGTAATTTCCCTTAAAAGTGGATAAGCCTTCAAATTTTAAATAAAAACTTTATCAAAATATTCAGTATTACATTCGATGTTATTTTGCTAATATATTTTAAGAAAATTATTCAATTATTAAAGGAGTATAGATTAACTGATATTAATACTAAAAGCTAATATGATTATACAGTACAAATGAAAGTTTATTGCACAAGGAATAGCTTTCAATATTAGAAACTTTGCACCACACATTATAACATGCAAATAAATAGATTATTGTTCATAGCACAACAAGTTTTAATCACAAGTACAGTTCACTTCCTATAGTTTTATAAATGAAAAAGTATAATATAAATTAAAAACTAAATTATACCGTTTTAGGAAACACAGGGTGTGGCACCCACATGAAAAAAGAACCCTATATTAATGATTCAACCTTATTATGTGAATGTTTTATGCAAAATAAATAATTAATTATACAATAAATTGTACATGCCAGCAATATTCAAAAGTTTACAAGAAATATAAAATAATAACAAAAATTTGCAAACAAACAAATTTAGCATTTAAAAGTATTATGTAACATTATGTTTAAACACAAAAGTTAATATTTAGTTGATTAAATACTTTTTAAAACATGTACATGTAATTTTTACACAATCATACAGTAAAAGAAAAAAAATAAAATAAGGTAATACTCACCATACTTTCCATCAGAGGTCAATTTATTTATTTTTGCAAACTGTTAAATTAAAAAAAAAATTCTTTAGATAAGTATCACATAAAATCACATAAATCATAAAGTATATAATATATGGCTCAAAATACACTCTATATAATATATTTTGCTAAGGACAGTATAAAATTTAAAAGTTTTCAATAAAATTGCAAAGTTTACACTAATAACTTTGAATAATACAATAGTTTAACAGTTGCATTAGAGATATACGTTAAAAAATTATCATCAAGTTCTTACATTATGAATTTTTAATCTTTGAACAAAAATACCCAATTAATAAAACTTTTTTTTCTTGTACTTAAAATTTTATGTTCTATGATTGATTTAACATACATAATAAATTTCAATATATACAGTAAATAGATGATAAAATAATGCAAATTTTTTAAAAATAACCTGAATGTAAAAAGAATGGCTTACTGAAAAACATGTCAAACAGAAAAAAGGTTTTTGACAAAAAATAAATAAATATGTTACTACTTCTAAAAGGTTAACAAGATGTTTAACTGGTTAATCTGATTTTACAGGAAGAAAAATATTTTTTCTAACAATGAATTAACTAATTTTAGTTAATCTTACTTCAGTTTTCTATAACAACTTATAAAAATTCTACAAAAGATTATAAAATCACATTTATGTTAACAATTATACAGTACACTCTGTCTCAATTCTGCACAGCTTGAAACCAAAAGTTCTACGGATTTTAGAATTTTGAAGCTTTTAAGATTGATTCGTAATAAAAATAACTTTTAATTATTTAAAATTGCTTACCTTGAAATATGAAAAATATACCCTTTTATTTAAGGTGACAACAACATTTGCAAAATCCTATGGAAAACAGCCGATATTGAAGTACCTTTTTCTCAGGCATTATTGAAGCCATTTCAACAACTTTTTAAGTTTTGGCAGTAGCTAAACTATAATTTCATAGTTTGGCAAGAAATTAAAAAAAAAAAAAAATAGTTATGCATCAATATTTCAGACCTGGCAACCTTCAAGTATGAGAAAAATAGTAGCACACCAACTCTTTAAGGTGGAGGTTGGATGGTTCATGTTTTAACAACACGAATCCTAAGATGTGTTTACATGCATAGGCCCACAAAGTAAGAGACCCCTCCTCGCTTTGGGTGTGTGCATGTGTTTATATGAATACACATGAACACCTATTTCACATGACTAATTCAAGAAAATTATAAAAGATAATCTTCAAATATAAAATTTTGCCTTGTATACTTCTTGTAGAGCTAAACAAGCACATTTTTATTATTATTATTATTATTAAAAATATCTTTGCTAAATAAGTCTTCAAACATGACGTTCATGTTTCCATGCTATAGTGCATTTTTTATGCTAACTCTTTAATTCGAAAAAAAGAGAATGAAAAAGAAAAAAAGTTGAAAATTTTAAAATTTCAGCATTATGATGATTCCTAGACGGTAACTCCAGAAAATGCTCAATACATAATTATACCTGATTAATTTTAACATAATTATTCTAATTGGTAAATAATTCATATGAGTTGTAATTTTCCAACTGAGTGAAAAAGCTTATATCTTTTCTGAGTGAATATCTTTGATATCCAAGTGATATTCATAATTTGTCTTATTTATAGGGGGTGGTTTTGAGAATTATTTTAGAAATAAATAAATGTACTTTTCTGATAACATATGAAATATAAGAAAAGTTAATAAAATAGTCGATGCTTGCCCTATTACAAAAATAAAAATAAATCATATATATTTAAAAATAAGAAAGCATAACAAATTACAAGATTCTACTTATATCATTTCTTTTTTTACTCAATAATAGGGAAATTTCAAATGAAAATTTGAACTTCATATTTTCTACAGATTTGCCATTGTGAGAAAATGAAAAATGCGATATACATACATCAATTGGAGTTCCCAAGATTCCATCTGCTACTTGAGTACACAGTAATTTCATTTTTATAGATGTCTGAAAGAAAATAAAAGGCATCAATTAAATGTTATTCCTTTGATGAATGCTTTTCAAGATGTAAAACTTTTTAATATATCATTAGAAATGAAATATCATGTAAATCACTGTTTTTATAAATATTCAAAATCTGTTTTTAATTTTTTAGGTGCGCTCGTAATTATATAAATACATAGCACCTATAGTCGTCGTCTGGTCCATTCTGCCTGGTCTGTCTACATATAACAGTGAAAAAACTACCCAACCGAATAGTTTGAAATTTAATGTATGTAATTGTTGCAGAATTTTGTCAAGTCATTTCAAATTGTTTTAAAAATCGAATCAAAGCTAAAAAAAAAATATATTAATAAAAATTTCCTTCATTCTATTAAATCCTATCATACGTAATTAATTCAATGATATCCCATGATAGGTAATGATTGTAGGTTGCCATGGCGATTACACCCTATTTAAGATGGAGTCATTATTTCCGTATTACTGAATTTAAAAACTAAATTTGTATACTAAAATTGTTTAATTATAGCAGTCATATAATCTACCGACAGATTTTTGGCTAGATGTTTCTGGAGAAATAGATATTAAATGGAAAAAGAGTCTAAATATGGATTTCAAGTTCTGAAATTTTCAAAGCTAGGCTTGGAGACCACTGACCAGGCCCCTACCTACCGGGATTCGACCCAGTTTGACGGGTTTGAGTGCCTGGTCATTGGGGCGAAATTCGCCTGATCGCCCTATTGGGGCGGTCCACAAAGACAAGTACCCAGTTCGGCCAATCAACTGAGTCCGGATTTTTCTGTGTTGTTCACTCCTAAATTTAAATGTTCTGAGATCTGACGCCGCACACCACGTACTCGTCATGACAGTTGAAATGGGGCTGGACAATTTAGTGCCGAAACGTTGGTACTGAACTTAGCTTGAAAAAGGGGAGAGAATTTTGAGGGAAACTAAATAAAGAAATTAACTAGATAATGAAACCACTGAAATGAAAATATAATCAGCCAATAGCTAAGTCGTACCATCGGGGAAAATTTTTGGGCCGAGTTGCAAGGCAGACGAAAACGCTGCGGGGGCTGACGGGACTGCGCCTTTCTACCGTACCCCACCTGGTAAAAACTGGCTCCGTGGGCTGTCCCATTAGAGCGGGTCCGGTAGCTTTTGCGGACAATGTCCAATTGCACCTAATAAAGAGGCGAACAGTCAAAAATAAAATGAATAAAAAAACTGCTGCTAAAAAAAAAACCCTTGTGCTACCAGTTGGGGCCGGCCATTGGCTCGTCCCAACCGGCAGCACGAGGAACTGCAAGGGGAACCTGGAAGAGAAGAATGTTACATTTTAAACTGAACTTATTCTGAATTACACTTTAACTACATTATTGAAATTAATTTACTTTTATTGTGCTAATTGACTTGGCTACCCGTCCATTGGGCCCATGAAAGGTTGTTAAATAATTAACAATTTGTAATTTAAAATATGTACTATTGCCGTTAACTGACTAAACCATAATGGGTTGTTGTTGTTGTTGTTGGTTTGGCCCAAGAGCCCGGTTTTGCAGCTTTTTATTTCTATATAGCTGACATGATCCATATAACTGTGAAACTAGTCTCCTAATTTTGAACCAATTCCAGATGAGAGACCTGCATCTGGATTGGCACCCCCAGAGGTAGCGCTTATATAGAACTTGGAGGACATTAGAGCCACGAACAGATTTAACGTGCACCAGCTCCCATTAACGTACACGGTCTACTTTCCATACTTATCCTTTATACTTATCACCTCTTTCCTTCCAGTTCTTCTTCTTCTTCTTTCTCATCTGTCTTCTTCCCCTTCTTTTTATAATATTTTTTAACACAAGGACGGACAAACAGTGCCAAACAAAGCTAGGCTTAAGTTTCCCATTGGAATTTTCAGTAAATGTCAACAAAAGATAAAATGTTGCCAACTTAAAATATACATATTTTATTACAGAAATTAATCATATAATAACAGACGATATAATTCATTTTTTCAGTGAAATAATAACGAGGATTTTTTTTACACTGTCTTATATTGGATATTTGCACATAGTATAATTTTAATGTAACAGAATTGTAATTAATTGTTTTTAAAAGTATATTGAAACTTAATTTCCTAAAATAAAATTAATATCTGTAATATGAAAATCTGCACATAAAATAAATTTTGTATTCTTGGATTTTTGCATAACAGTGCAACAGCTATTGCACCAAGATCTGAATATTTATAAAACTAATTATAGTATGAATGCACTTCATTGGACGTACAATTTCAAACTTGTTTTAAAAAATAGAAATAGATTTAAGATTGATACTAAATTATTTATATTAATTAAATAAAAATAGCTGATAAAAAGCAATAACCAACTTCATATTTTCAATACAAGACCAATCTAAATTATATTTATCTCACAGATAGAGTTTCATACAGTTCACCTAAGTATCATAATAGAATTTCTTTAAGTATGAAAAAATATTTCATTAAACTACAATTTAAGCCAAACTGCTTACTGATGATAATATATTCAAACATTTAAATGAAATTGAGCTTTAAAAGAATGCATCATTACAATAGTAATAGTTAATTTAGATTTGAAAGAACCGGACTATTTTTTTCCAATACCTAAAACAGTAAACTTCTTCTAACTAATGTTGTCAAGTATTATGTTTCACACCAATTTTCAAGGTATGAAAACTATGAAAAGACAGTAATCAGCAAACAATTAAGAATTTTCAGAAATGTATGATATTCATAAGGGAGTGAAAAAAATATTGAGGTACAAAAGAAATATATTATAAATTTTATTCATGTAAACATATTTTTGTTTTTTAAATTGTTATTAAAGATTATTCTAAACCACACTTTCATAGAATAAAAATAAAAGATGAGAATGAAATACATTATGATTACACTAAGAATTTTCAATCGAGAATATGTTGCAGTACTATAAATCAAAGATACTCAACTTTTATCTTAATCTAAGCAGATGCAGATTAACGACCTCCTGGGTCCCTTAGGCTTGACATTTTTGCCACCTCCTCCCTATACAGTCACTTCTTTTTTGATTGCTATACATAACTTCTGAGAATATTTTTAATTCTTTAGCAGATAATATTCTTTATGAAAACCTTTACATCAATTTACAAATTAATGTAACAAGACCCCATTCATAAAAGTAAGTTTTGTTACTTTAATAATGAATTTTATTACAAAAAATTCATATTGCATATTAACTGAAACTTTGTTTTAATATTTAACATTAATTGTGTTGTTTTAAAAAACTTTCTCATCTTTTTTATTGACTAAACTGTCAATAATTGGATGTATCTGTAGAACAGAGTATCAGATTTAATGTGCATTTCTGCTAGAATGCTTTCCTGAAATGCACTTTCCAGTCAATTACTTTTGAGTGTAGGATAATTTCTAGGGGTGAAAAATACTCTCTTGAATAATTAGTAATCATTAATAATAGATAATTTTTAAAATATGTGTAGGTGTTAAAAGAATCTATACTTATAAAAGAAAAGAGTTTGTCTGTCTCTCTGTGTGTGTGTCTGTTGGTGAAGGTCAGAAAATTTGGATGAGATAGCCCAAGGCAGGTCCTGATGCATCTCAGGCTCAGATTTTTCCTTTTTTGATAATTAGCTGAGATATTAATTAAAAACCACAATGAACAATCATAACATAAACATTCTTTTTTTCAAGATGGCTTGCACCATCCATTCTGAAAAATCGCTAGTAGAGACGATTCAAATGTCTGAAACGCTCTTTTTTGGGAGCATTTTTCGACGCCTCCATTGAACCAAACTGTTCAAAATACAAAAAATACATGTTTAAATGCATGCTTTTTACTATCAAATGGCACAATTCATTTTTTAAAAATGCAAACTTTAATCCTTTAAAAAAAGATTTTCTTTAAACATAGATTTTGCATACTTTCTTTTCTCCCTTATTTCGAAGCTCATCTCAGGCTCAATTTTGTATGGAAAAATGAAAAATACCCACTTAAAGTGGGAACATTCTTTTTTATGATTGTGCAATCTACTTTGGAAAATATGAATATTAACCTCTTCAAAAAAATTCACAATTGGAGGTAACTTTGTGTCTCCTGGAGATACTTTTTCTATGCTAAAATTAACTAAATGTTGGTATTTTAACCCCCTGACCACCAAAGCAAAAGGGCAAAATTGTAATGTTGTTTTCTCTGTATATTTTTAAAAGGCTAAAAAAAAAAAAGATGGATTTTCAAACTTTAAATAAAAAACTTAATTACGAACTTGAGTATAATACTTGACAAAATTAATCATTATGCAATGTTTGAAAACTGCATCATATTTGTATAATTATATTAATTTAAGCAATGCTTCTATTGCAGTGAAACCTACAGCATAGTGAACGGATATATCAGTTCACAGCGGCGAGAAGGTTAACACAATCTTTTTAAACATTTTTTGTACACTCAATTTACATCACATATAAAAATCTCTAAACATTTGGACAATTAGAAAAATATACAATCTACAAAATTTTTGCTCAGAGTGGGAATATGCGTGCGACATTCGCTCATGTTTTTACAACTATTCATATTTTTGTACAAAAATTGTAGGCAAATTCCTGAAACATTGTATTTATAACTCATAAAACTTTCAAAAGAGTTCAGACGATAAGAACTATTTTGTTTTTAATATTAAATAACCAGATGCGGAAATAAAAAGTGAGAAGACACAGCCCTTTTCCAACTAAATATCAATATTTTTTTCATGAATTTTTGACTCCAGTATATTTATAACTGATAACAATTTCAAAGAGTTTGTACAATAAGAACTATTTTTAAAAAAAAACTATTAAAGGTACTTTTCGGTTAGCCAGGCGCCAGTGATATATGTACATGTATAAATATACATGTATATATAAATATATTATGTATGTATAAATGCATATATGTATTTATATATATATGTATGTATATATACATGTATATATATCACTGGCGCCCGGCTAACCGAAAAGTACCCTATTAAATGACTAGGTGTGAAAAAAAAAAGTATTCTTACAAGTGCCTTTAACATAAATATCAATATTTTAACACAAACTTTTTATACAAGCTTCAAAACTATTATATTTGTAACTCATAAATATTTCAAAGAGCTTGGACAATAAGAACATTTTTTTTTTTTTTTTTTTATGTTAAATGACTGGATTTGCAGAAAAAAATATTCTGCACACTTTAAAATTCTGAATCTGCCATTTTTTGTCAAAATACAACAAAACATATAATACACACTTAAAAGTTTACATTTTACTTTAAAACAATGCATCTGGTTTTAAATAATATAAATATTTCAGGGTCCCCAATACGAGGTTCGCTTGGAAAGATTTTCATTTAAAAGTATACATTCTTACAAAATCGGATTAAAGACATGAAAGATAATTGGGTTAAAGTTTAAAGATAAGTCATACAAATTAGAGGTTTATTTAAGGTTATCATGGGCCCAGACAGGTCAGCTAGTATTTCATAAAATTACTTTGTATTAAAGCACCCAAAACTTAACTTAATCTTTTCATGGATATTTTTCTGAAAGTGGACTAATTTCTTCCTAAAAATAAATAATTGAAGTACAGAGGACATTTTTTGTAAGGGCTATTGCCGACGTCTTTAGTGTTTCTAGTTTCATTTATGAAGAAATTTAAAAAAACTGCACTCAGATTTGCATGCCTCAAGTGATTTTTTAATTGCATCAATAAAATGCCAAAAATCAGTATACATTTTGTTCCAAAAAAAGTTGTAACATGCTTTTTTTTTTTCTTGTTGGTAATAAGTAGACAATGTAAATTGCAATACTGTTCAAAATAAGGTCTAGGGAATCAAATTATGCAAATGAAATAGCTGTGTTTATTTTTAAAAAATGCATTTTTTAAATTGTTATAAGACTCTCCTAGACAAAGTGTGTAGATTAGAAAAATTTTCTTTTTGCTGAAAAAAGATCATTACAAAAACTACATTTTTTTTTATTGAATGAATTATGCTTAATTAAAAATTGACCATTGTGAATGGGTACAAAAATCAACATATATGAAATTAGTAATATAAATCTGACAGATATTACAAAAAAGAGGAAACACTGATGATAATACACATAGAAAATTTTTGTGAAATCTGTGTAGACTCACAACACATTTACAGATGCTTAGATTTAATTTTCACATTGAAAAATGCAATTTTTTTGTTCGAGAAAAAAAAAAGTTATATTTTATCTTTAAAACCACCACAATTTCACACTGACAGCTTCTTAAAAGTTGATCTCATAAGCTTTTAGCTTCAACCAGGCAATTAGACAGAATTTTCTTTTGGAAGGGGTTCATTTGTTGAAGTTTGGTCCAAAGGTTTATAAAAGGCTTTTCCATAAGAGGAGTGCGGCAGGTGAGAGAATATACCACATTAATTCGAATCTATGTCCAACAAGACACAGATTTGAACTTTGTTAAGAACAGTCTGAGGAGTGATGAATGTTTTTTTCACAGAAAATGGAGCAATCTATATCCGGAAAGACCATTACTACGAAGTAATATGAACTCTTTATGTATCGATAAAATGTACTATCAGAAAAATATTTTTATGTCTTTGAATTTGGAATGGAAAACTCGTTAATCCAGTCTTTTTTTAAAAGGAACATTTACAGTTTCATAATATGTGCAATGTATTTTAAATGGTAAAAAATTGATTTTCTAAAAGCAATGCCATTATCATTTGTTAAATAAAAACATATCTATCATAAAAAAGATGGCACACCTGTACACAAGACTATAAATGCGGCAAATTGGCTCAATGAAAAATCCAAGAAACACTGCATTGGTTTGAAAGGAGGAACAGAATGCTCCTCCCACCTAGATCTATTGATTTGGCTCCTCTTTATTTTTACTTATGAGGTTGGCTTCAAAACTGATATATAATACTCACCCATTAAATTCAGTTGACCTTAAACAAAAGATGATGTTTGTATCAATGTTAATGGAAAAGAACCTCAAAATATTTACTGAAGCATTATTAGAAAAGCACCATTATGTGTTAGAGTTAATGGAAAACATTTTGAGAATGCTTTGCGAGTCGCTTTCCTTGAATTATATTTCGATTTTAAGCTATATTTGTATTTGTTTTTTTACATGATCTCTGGGTGTGTAACACTTTATTTGGATGCATTTGTGATGCAATTTTTTCAAACTTATTAACAGATTTTTTATCTAAAAAAAGCCATCATCAATTTTTATATGATTCCGATATTCATTGATGAAAAGGTAATTTTAATGTTATGAAAATGTGGTTTAAGTCACCATTTTTCCTCCATTATAATTCAGTTAATTTTTAAGATAAGGTATGCAGTTTTATATAATGATCCAAAAGAAAAAATTTCTAATCAACCAATTTTATCAAGGGGGTCATATAAAAATTTAAACATTTTTTTTTTTTTTTGAAAATTTATGACAGAAATATTTTATTAATAGAAGCTTACCTTATTTTCCAATTTATATTGTCTACTATATTCTGCTAACAATAAAACATTAAAGCACACTTCAACCTTTTGGAGATGCCCTGTATAAACATTTGTAAAATACTGGAATGTGTGAATTAGCTTCCTCTAGCATCTCAATCATATCATGTCATTTTACAGCTTTTTTTTAGATTTCCTTTGTTCATTACACAATGCAACAAAGAATGTTATCCTAAGAAAGTTTGTCTAATGGAAGAAAAATCTGTATAAATTTGTAAAGTTAAAGGCAAATTTGCTCAAACTTCTTTGAATAAAATATTAAAAGAAAAAGAATAGCAATTTTTTTTTTTTTCAATGCTGGGATCTTTTTCTTTCCAAGCTTCAGCTTACTCAGTCTATTATGGAATCCACTCCTAAACACGAACATTTTCTCAAAAGTTAGAAGGCAGCAGATTGAGAGATAAAGCACTTTTGAGTAATGAAGATACATTAATTTTTTATATTGTTTTTATTTGATTATATTGTTTTTATATTGAGTTTTTAATATTGTTAGAAAGGATGAAAAACAATTTAGTTTTTGGGCTTTCTATTTATTTTAATGTTGATCAGTATTTTATGCCAAAAAATAAAACTGTAATTTAAATTATAGGTTCTTAGAACAAAATGATTATAAAATTAGCTTAAAAATCAATTTTAAAAATATTTGTTATCTTTAAAGGAAAAAAAATAAGCACTAAATTTAAAAATATATAATAAGAATATTAGATAAACTTGAAAAGAAAAGAAGAAAAAAAATCATAAAATTTTGCATTTAAATAAATAACATAATTATTACCAGAATAACTGGTAGCAAATATTCAACATAAAACAAATAGTCAACACTATCACACTACGGACACTTTTACAACTGATGAAAATAAATGTTGAGATGCATTACATAGAAACTATATTCACAGAACAAGTTTATTATTTGACACAAAAAAAAAAAAATCATTAAATAACTTTATGTGTAAAGGAAAACAAGAAAAAAAAAAAAGA
Source organism: Maratus michaelseni (assembly GCA_963931845.1). Lineage (NCBI taxonomy): Eukaryota > Metazoa > Arthropoda > Arachnida > Araneae > Salticidae > Maratus > Maratus michaelseni. Next base: position 370,119,600 of record OZ007586.1, read on the forward strand.
CCATTAGATGGCACTAAGTCACTGACTTACATTTGGTGTAAAAAAAAAAAAGTTATATTTATTGCATAGAATAATAATGTGCATAACTATTCCTCTAAGGAAAAAAAATATATATATATCTTGGAAATAAAATATGTAAATATATTTTTTAATTAACAATCAGCAAAAACAATCATGCTGTATTAAGTGTGATAGAGTCAATGACTACTATTTATTTTCATTAGAATAAAGTAATCTAAGATCCAACAAAAACTTAACTGGTATAGTCCATGTCAATTCAGACCTAGGCAAAGAAAAAATCTTACCTTCATAGTCTCAGAAGTTTTTGAATTGAACATATGTTAAAATTTAGGAAAAAGTAAAATACTTGTATATTTTTGTTTTGCCCCAAAAAATCCCTGGTCCGAGATACAGGGCTCCAAAGATGTTGTCCCAGGCATCATTTTCCACTTGCAATTTTCAATAAAATTTTTAAAGTGCTCTATCTCTGGAGTGGTGATAGAAAATTTGCTGCATTTTTTTTTTATTTTAAAGATAATATTTGTTTAAAACTATATACTCCATTTTAAAATATGTGTTCAACTTTTTTTGCTGAAGGCTTTTTAATTATTTTTTTTAAACATTTTTTTTTTTTTTTTTTCAAAAATGCCAATCTCAAAAATTTAAATTTTTTTACTGTTGATCAATACCATTGAGTACTGCATTCAATTTTGATTCGAATGCTAGATTAATATATTCAGACAATTAAGACCTGAGCCCAAGAACACTATTTGCCTAAGGAAAACTTCAATGACAAAACAGTTTTCAACTACAAAAATTATCTGTTTTGCTTCAACTAGCATTACAACTTGAATAAAAATAAAACATTCAAACTGAACTGAAGCCATGTCATGTTTAAAAAATGTAAAGTAACTTACCATTTTTTTTTTATGTTTCTCTATTTTTTACACTAACAGATACACAGAAAAACATTTTTTAGCATACAAAATTAGCTCACAATACAATTCAAATAGTTTACAATAAACTACAAAAGTTATACATAGAGATCATGAATAAAAAATGAAAACTTATATTGATATTAAGAAAAATCACAAATACTCAAATCTTTAAGTAGTAATTTTTATGTATTGCTGCTATCTTACTATTTTAGACAAAGTCGCAATTTCAGCAAGAACCCAGTCAGGACAATCCAATTCACCACAAAATCGAAATTTCTGTAATATTAAAAAGGAATAGTTTAACATTTGTAATAATAGAAAACATAAAAGAAATTTAATGTAAATCAAAATATATATATATATATATTTAAAAGGAAGAAAATTCTATTACAGTTTAGACTCCAGATTATCTGTCCTAGTAAAAAAAAAAAAAAAAAAAAAAACATAATAAAAAGAGGAATTACTTCTACATCTGCTATAATGTGTGATCCTCCTAAGTTCTGTATTACAAAACACAAGTTATGACATGGAAAGTGCATGTTTACCCCACCCTGCTACCTGCTCTTTGTTTTGTGAGAACAGACTGACATTGGATGTCAACAAATACAGAATATGTTTGCTGCTGTTTCTGGCTGTGTTCATAAACTGTTTTTTTTTTTTGTATCCATCATTTTTTAATTGAAGATTATGAAATGGGTCATTCAGGATATGCAGATTTAAATCCTAGATTGATTAAAATCATTATTTAAATCACTGATTTAAATTAATATTGAAATTTTATTCTTTTAGAATAATGTAGTCTTGCCTTTGATTTAGAATATAATGAAATTTATCTACAAGTTATTTAGATTTAAAAAGTGCTTAAAAATGATTCTTTTACATTCCTAATTATTTTTATCTGTATTCTATTTTTTTTCCTTGAGAGTACTAACTGAAGAGATACCAATATTCATCATACAGGAGATATCCTTGATGGCATTTCCAGAACAAAGGTGGACCAAGGGTTGCTATTAATTATCTAAATGCAGGGGGGGGGGGGGGGGATCATGAAAATCTGATTTAAATTGTTTTAAATCAAATATTTTGATCTAAAAACTAGAAAATCATGATTATTTTCACACCCTGGGATGATTGATAAAAAAAAGGTTGGAGTGACTATGGAGAAGAAACTATGCACTATAAAGCGAGTGGATTCTGGGGAAACAGCAAAATCAATTGCATCAAAATTAAGAGTTGGAAAAAGTACTGTTGGTGATTGGAAGAAAAATCGAATAGAAATTGGCCCAACTACTTTTTTCTATTATCAAGGGCTTTCATTTAAAACTGATTCATATATATTAGTGGTGTACCAAGTACTGCTTTGGCTGAACACAAAGTGCTAAGTACCAAATACCGAGTAGTAGTGTGTAAGGAAAAAATATTCATGAACACATAGAGGCAAACTTAGAAGTAACATCCAGAAGATAAGAAAAGTGTTTCAAATGCAAATTGTATGTATACACACACACAGTTAAATGCAAAAGTTCTGCATTGCTTGAACACATACATTTTGAACAAGCATGTATATTTTAAAAGTTAACTTTATTTCTAAAAATTTAATAGATCATTTCAAAGAAATTTTTCTATGTAATTCAAAACTTTTCAATGTTTTAAACCAGCAGCATTGTTTGAAAAGTTATAAAAAAAAAAATTATCTACACAAAAAGCACAACTAATCAATAAGAATTTAAATTGATTCTTCAACACATTGTTGTTTCTTATACCAATTCTACATTATATAGCCAAAAATCACTGGACACTTTCGATTTAACACGTTTTGTTGAATATCTAGAAAAATACTTGATGAATTTTCTGAAACTTTGGGAATATAAAGAAAATATTTGACTTCATATTTTTCAGCAATTTTTGATGAGGGCAATTCATGAAGGCAATTAGGAGATAACAACCAAGCACAGAAAAAAAATATTTGGCATTATCCTGTAAAATAAGATGATCTGGAGCACTGCCTGCAGCACATGACTAGGTGGATATTGTACACCAATTGTGTTCATTTATGTAAGAATAGCATGTATATTCATGGAGCTATAGGAGCCCTAATCGGACAGTGGCCAAATTTTATTGAAAATATTATTTTTAACAAAACATTATGCTACACCTAAATGGCAACACCATAGTTACTAACTTCAACAATAAGAAGTCGGCTATTTGCAATTGTTTGAAAGAGTGCATGAAGAAAGTTTGTTTTCAACTATAAAAAGTAAGTTTGATTTTTTTTTCACTTAAATGACATTTACAATTCATTATTGTCTGACATTTTTTATGAGGCTACTAATTATAACACAAATATTCCATTTTATATTAAACTTAGTTAAATTATCTTTGGACAAACATGTGCTACGTAGATTAGAAAAATATAAAATATCAGCATAGGGACTAATGGGACAACTGGATTGATGATGCATAGGTACTTATTGTTAGTGATAGGTATGCATGATTTATTTAAAAGGTTGTCTTATTACAATGTTTTAAAAAACACGTGAAAAAGTAGTGGATAATACTAAAATAACTCAGAAAAAGATCCCAAAAATGCCTAAATTTATGTAAAAAATAAGAAGCGTATTTCTTTTTCAGAAAGTTTCAAAAGTAGTTTTGTACTACATGATTCTTCAAGTAATGAAGACTTACCAGAAAGAATTAATGTTGAAGAAAATGTTCTTTTAGAGCAAATATCTGAAAATGATTTTGTCTTAGTAAAATTTGAAGGGAAATGTTCTATATCTCATTATGTGGTAGTTGTTATTGAAATAATCCGTGGAATTCAAGAACTTTTTCTGAGTTACCTCACAAAAACATGTGATTCACAAAAGTTTGTCTATCCTGAAAAAGAAGAAAAATACTGGACTGAAATTAAAGATATTGTAATGAAATTATCTCAGCCTACAATCGATTAGAAAACTATTCATTCATCAACTTTAATGTTTTTTTTATTTTAATTTTTTCAAATTTTAATATGCAATAATTAATACTATACTGTTTATGTACATTGTATTTTGAAGTAAAATGTGCTGTCTTTAAAATAGGTACTGCAACTCTAGTTTTTGTGTTGATTTTGATATGTCCCATTAGACCCACGGGTGTGTCCCAATAGACCTCAACCTAGGGGACTAATGGGACAAGTACAATAGTGTATAAAAGTCATTATATTTAAAAAACAACAAATGCTATCTCTTTAAGTTATTGTTTTTTTTATAAAGCCAATACTTCTCTTTCTATGCATAAAAAATAAATTCAGAAATTTGTTGATTTCATTTAAAAATAATTAAAACTTTAAAATTGTCCCATTAGCCCCTACTCTCCCCTAAAAGTTTCTTAAGAAATTTCAAGAAATTTTCGCATGTTTTTTGTTTGCATGCAGGGTTTTTAACCAAATTTAACACCATTTTCAGAAAACTTGACAAAGTACAGTAGAAACAACATAGTACAATTAGATATTAAATATTTGATGAAATATAAGCATTTGTAATTTGTATGAAATAACTTAACTGTGTATGCACAAACAATACCAAAGATATTTTTTCATGATTTGGTAGTCAACACTATAGAGCAACTCATAGAAAAAGATCAGGCGAACATCATGAAAATTCAGAAATATATAGGCAATAGAGTGAGCTGAAATTCAGTTGCTTTCAAAAAGTAGCTGGATAAGGGATTTTTCACAAATTGTCTTTTAAAAATCTTTTTAGGGTTGGTCATTTGACAGACAAAATGCAGGGCTCCCAACACATTTTAGTCCTCCAAAAGGGGGAAAGTGGACCATTTTATTTAACCACTTCAACGGGCGCATAGATAGGGAAACAGTGTTATTTCCCCGACTTAACTCGGGGCAGCTGTTGAAATGGTTAAAAAGGGGACTTTGGGGGACCATTTATAATTAAAAAAGAGGACTTCGACAGACCATTTTTATTAAAAAAGGCGACTGAAAAGGGACCATTCCATGTGTCTAAAAATTCTGCATCAAAATTTCTTAAATATGCAATTTCTTTAAAATTACCTCTTATTTTTACAAATATGTCATTAAACAATGTACACAGCTTTATTTAACACACTTAAATATCCTACGGTAAGATGGGTTATATTTAGAACAGCAAAAAATGATTTGGTATGAAATATAAACAGTAAAAATTAATGCATCTAAGAAAATATTAAATCAACAATTGTTAGTGGAATTACACATTAACAATTACAAAAGTATAGTGCATTTCTTGGAATTTAACATGTAGCAACAGTAATCAGTGAATAATAAAAAAAAAAACACAGCATAACTGCGCCTTATGTTAAGTAATAACATTTAAAATTAGATTAACATATATATTGTTAATTATTAACTCAAACGTAAAATTCAGTTCCTTTCTATACAATAGAAGCTGAGATGCTATAATGTTCATCCGAAAAAGCATAGTATGGCAATGCTCCCTGGGAAGTGGTCAAAATCAATATTGAATCAATATTCGTAACCATCTTACATATTAAATTTGATGAAGTTCTATACCAAACATGCCGAGATCTGGCTATCATGGAAATCGTTAAAAATGCCATGCAGTATTGCCAACTGTTGTAAGCAGAGTGGCAATTGCGCAATACAGCGTACTGAAATACACCAAAATCTAAACAGCATCAATTTACGTTAAGGGTTAATTCAATCTGAAGTTTGATGAAATTCCACCCAGATTGCCTTATTAAAATACCTCATGTAAAAAGTAAAAAATGTAGCATAACAGTGCCACGTGTTGGGCCATATAACCAAAATATAATCAGCACTTCTATGTGCTAAAGTCTAATTAAATAGTGCATGTGATGAACTTCCATGTTTCAGTTTTTGATACAGTATGGCTACATAATGTGCATCACATACAGACAGAGATTTTTTTTTTTTTAAGTATCAAATCATATTCAGGTCAACCTAAATCATTTAAATCCATAAATTAAAAAAAAAAAAAAATGGAATTTATCTTCATGATTTTAATATTTTATTCTGATAAATATACACTGACGGAAAAAAAACTCCCAACACCAAGAAAGACTTGCGTTAGACAAACAAAATTTGGTAGGGCGTGGTTATACATCTGAAAGATGACATCGATTCAAATTTCACGCATGAGTGTGGCGCTAGTAGCGTCACTCACAATTTGCATGTCAGGTTTGCTTTAAATGCGTGCTGTAAAGTTCTTGAGTGTTATTTATTTTTTAAATTTGAAGTTTTGATTTGATGTTAACCAAGAATGCCTTAAATAAGACGAACAAGCCATTATCAACAGCTCACCGAGGTTGAACGAGGTCGTATAATAGGGCTATGAGAAGCTGGATTTTCTTTCCGTGATATTGCAGAAAGACTTAGCCGGAATGTATCCACTGTGCATGATTGTTGGGAGCAGTGGTCAAGGGATGGTACTGCCTCAAGAAGACCGGGTTCCGGACGGTCATGTGGCACTGCTGTGAGGGAAGACAGCCGTATTCAGCATATGGCTGTGACGCATCGCACTGCGTGTGCAGCAGAAATTCTCGCTGCAGTTGATACCACAGTGACACAACTAACTGTTAGAAATTGGTTACTTCAAGGACAGCTATGAGCCAGGCGCCCTGTAGCATGCATTCCACTGACTCCAAGACATTGCCATTTGCGACGCCAGTGGTGGTAAGCCAGAGCTTATTGGAGGACGGAGTGGAGATCTGTTGTGTTTTCTGATGAAAGCAGGTTCTGCCTTGGTGCCAGTGATGGTCGTGTGTTGGTCAAAAGGAGGCCAGGGGAACGCCTGCAACCAAACTGTCTGCGGCCTAGACACACTGGACTTACATCTGGAATCATGCTCTGGGGAGCAATTTCTTATGACAGCAGGAGCACTCTCGTGGTTATCCCAAACACACTGACTGCAAATTTGCACGTCAGTCTGGTAATTCAACCTGTAGTGCTGCCATTCCTGAACAGCATTCAAGTGGGAGTTTTCCAACAGGATAACGCTCACCCTCATACCACTGTTGCAATGCAATGTGCTCTACAGAGTGTCGACATGTTACCTTGGCCTGCGAGATCGCCAGATCTATCACCAATTGAGCATAGGGTTGGGCAATTTGCCGGCAAAATGGTATTTTTGCCAGGACAGTGGCAAAAACTGGAAAAAACCTGGTAAAAACCGGCAAAAACTGGCAAAAAGGCTGGATTTAATAAACATATTAAAAAAACATAATTTTGTATATATTATAATTGAGACTTAAATCAGAATATTAATTAGATGTTTCATTAATATTAATTTGATTAATTAAAATAATTTTCATTGGTAATACAACGAATAAAAAAATATCAATAATCAATCATAATCAATTTTGCAGATAAATTTGTGATGGTGACAGGTAAAAACTTTTTACTTTTCTCAAATTAATGTAGTAATGTTGCCTTTAAAATTAATATATATTAAAAAAAAAAATTAATCAACAGTTTCTACATTTAAAAAATCTATAATAAAAAACAATATTAATGCATAAACATTTGCCAAATCAATCTTCATTTTATCTTTATTTGAGCCTCTAGGTATAACTTTTACAAATACTTTATAGAAGTAAACGGTAGTACTTGATTATCCCGTCGACCAATTTCGCCAAATTATAAAAATGAAAAAATATTGCCATTCTAAAATTTTAAGTTAGGAAAATGAATGAATTTTAATTTAAGAAAAAATCCCTAAATATAATAGGGTTACTTTAATGATAAAGTTCACTCATGGTCATGACGTAAAGACCTAGCAAATATAAAATTTGATTTATCCGGATTATTTCAGACAAAATAATACTAAGAACAGTTTACGTGTTTAAATGCAGAATTATTAAATTAAACCATAAGCAAACAGATATTTTTTAAGATATTGAATTTGTGAATTAAATGTAAGTATTTTAAAAGTAATAATCGGATTTATCAAGAAACATAATAAATATCATGATAACAGAAGATTGTAAAGAATTCGATCCTCTTTATTTAGTCCAAAAACGTAGAAAAAACCTATAAAATCTATGTAAACATTAGATATAGGCTTGAAGCAAATATAGAAAAATAAAAATATTTGGTGGACAAAAATTTGTGACGGCAGTTGAAACTAATCTGTTATATTTTTTTTCTTTTAATATCATGAGATAATCATTTATTGACATAATTTTCATTTTAAATAACGAAAGAAAAAACAAATTAGTAAAAGCTTAATAAAAATACAAATAAAATAAATTAAAATATTCACGTGATGACATACAAACATGTGCAATGTGTTTAATGTCAAGTGGAAATTACATTTAATCTTATAGTTTGGGGATAGTTTTTCGGTCGACAGGATAATCAAGTAGTACCAAGTAAACTTTTGAAATTGCTACAACTTTTTTTTTCTTTCTTTTTTTTTGGGGGGGGGGGGGGGAGTTATAAGAAAACACATGGATTGGATGAAATTAATATGTATAAGAGAGAGAAGGGTAGAATAATTTTAATTGATTATTTAATGTTGCAAATATAGGCAAATTAATCTTTTAGGTAATTTTTCTTACCATTTTCCCCATTGTCATTATACAGGCTACCGACTTGAATCTTAATTTGATCATAGGAAATGAGAATGAATTATCTTGCAAAATGTTTTGTTTCTATTGTTTTTAGTTTGTTAACTTCAAATTACTGTTGTTCTCATAGCATGGCAAAATTGATAGCTATTTCTCTCTCAGACTTTGCTACAAAATTAACTGGATTGATTGTTTAATAATTATGACAGTTTAAACCAAAGCCAGTAAGTTATTTACTAAAAAATACAAACTACTTAGATTACTCATTTAATGATGCATTGAATACTCTAAGGTAAATAAAAAAATAAAATTACATATTATTAGAGTTGAAATTATTAAAAACTAAAATATATTAATCACATCGCTGTAAATAAAATATATCTATTTTTGCCACTGTGGCAAAAACTGGCAAAAATGTATTTTTGCCAGGACTGTTTTTACCAGTTTTTACCAGTTTTTTCCATGGTTTTTACCACCTTTGGCAAAAACGTGCCAACCCTAAGAGCATGTATGGGATATCATTGGATGACAACTCCAGCATCATCCTCAACCAGTACTGACCATCCCAGTATTGATACAAGTACAACAAGCATGGAACTCCATACCACAAGGTAACATTCGGCACCTGTATGACACAATACATGTACGTTTGCACGCTTGCATTCAGAATTCTGGACGTTATAGCGGCTATTAATATAACAGCATTTCACATTTGAATTGCATTTTTGTGAGCTTAAATTAACATGTGATCTTGAAAATCTAATCAATTAAACATGTTAACCAGAGTTTCCCCCAGACAGTTTCAGGAGGGCGCTGCGCCCTGCCTGCCCTTTGGTTAAACAAATAGCGCCCTTCTTGCCCCTCATCCAAAAAATAGCGCCCTTCTACCCCTCGTTCTAAAAAATGACACCCGTACTGCCTTTTGTTGTACCCGCTCTGAACGCGCGCCTGCAAGTTGTTTTCTCATTTACACACATAGGATCGCACGTTCGCCTCCCATCTGTTCAAAGTCCGCGATCGCGGTAGATTTAGTAATTATCTGACGATAGCAAGAATGTATAAAGAACTGTTGAAGGTACTATAATCAGAGGCGTAGCGTCAAGGGGGGGGGGGGCAGGATCACTTTACTACCAGTAGTTTTATATACTATATTTGGCCTTATTTAATTCATACTGTTCAAAGATTAAATAAGGCTGAATGCAGTAGTGTAATTTCGCGCGTATACGCCGCACCTCAGACAATCCGATTTCCTACTACAATTTATTTTAAATAAAATGTAACTTACTTCTGCTTAACACTTATTTGACTTCTTATTTTCAATAAAATTCCCGGTTTGAAAATGACTTAACATACGCACGAAATTACGGTATATAATTATACTGGTAGTAAAATGATCGTGTCCCCCCCCCCCCCTGACGCTACGCCACTGACTATAATAACCTGTTTTGTTAACCAGAACTGGAGTAACGCTCCTGTAATACAGAACTGCCATCTCTCCAGTTTTTCGTGGAAGACTACCCTTTTTTATCACAATCTTCCGTTTTTATGTTTAAGTATGAATGTCACCAGTTTTTTACTGGGATTTTAAAATTCATAAAAAAATACTTCTGAAAATAAGAAAATTGTTCTTTTCAATCTCAATAAATGGCGCCTTAGCATTGCTTGGTTCACTACATAGATGTCGACTTCTCCGAAAATACCAAATTTCTCCGTAAATATAGAATAAAATGTGTAGTACGGTAATAAAGAAAAAATACAAAGGCCTACCCCTACAGACACCCGCAAAAAAATAAAATAAAAAATAAATAAAAAAATCCCGCGGCTTGAAAAGTTTCAGACTCCACAATATGATTTTTTCGAGAATTAGCAAAATTTCACGGATACATTTTTTGCAGAATTCTGATAAATCAGTATTTTGGAATTAATAGATGCAAAGGAAACAATTTACTAGCCAAAAAATAAATCATATCTATTTATCATTAAAAAAAGAAAGAAAAAATGCAAATTTAGTCAATTGAGTACGATAAACATGGCGAATTTTGCTAATCGGTTGCGGGGAAAATGATGTATTTCGTCTATTTCTCATAGAACAAAAAAAAAATCATGAGTTTCAGGCAGGCATGAGATTCTTCCGCTTATCTGCGATTTTCCGACTTCTTGTCATTTCCCTTTTATTTCTTTTAAATATTTTCTGCTTTTTTTTTTCATTTTCCAATAGATTTTTTTTTTTTTGTGTGTGTGTGTGTGTGTGCGTATGACTTTCGTTTTTTATTCTATTAAATCAAAATAGAATGGTAAAATCAGACTTGCCAAGTCTCCCAATTTTTTTATCTTTCACATATTGTTTTTTTTTCTATATCTGAAAATCTTGTCATGATGCATAAATAGGCCGTTTTAATAAGACGAATTTTTTTTTTTTTTTAATTTTACTGGTGGAAGTTATGCGTTCAAAATATTGCAGTAGTAGTTCGCGTATGACGAAATATTTCATCATACCCAGTTAACAGGCTAAATTTGTAGGTCGTGAAATATTGAGAGATATTTTTAGAGGGAGACACAGGATATGGACATGTAATTTGTCCGTGAATTATTAATTGATGGCTGAATTCTGCAAGATCAATTCATGGAAAAAAAAAAAAAAAAAAAAAAAAAGATTTCGTTAAACGATTGCAGAAAAAAACGAAATTTCGTCAAGAGATCCATTAAAAAATCGCGAATTTCATAAATCATTTTTACGCGCCTGTTCAACTACAATCGTGATTTTTATGCGCCCGATCGACAAAATTCATGATTTTTACGTGCCCGTTTGTAAAAATTCATGATATTTACGCTCCCGTTCGACAAAATTCATGATTTTCCCCGCGCATAATTGACGAAATGCATGATTTTTACGTGCCCGATCGACGAAATTCATGATTTTTGTGCTCCTGAATGACAAAATTCATCATTTTTACGCACCCGATCGGCGAAATTCATGATTTTTACACGCCCGATTGACGAAATTCATGTATTTTACGCTCCCGAATGATGAAATTCATGATTTTTATGCGCCCGATCGACAATATTCATGATTTTTACACGCCCAATCGATGATATTCTTGATTTTTACGCGCCCGATTGACGATATTCATAATTTTTACGTGCCTGATCGACGAAATTCATGATTTTTTCGCTCCCGAATGACGAAATTTGCATTTTTTTCCAAAACTAATTGGCAAAATACGCACAATTCCTGAATTTCTAGAGATCTTGACCTGCTGACCACAGGTTGTGCATGTGTAATGCATATCATGTTGTGGGTTATTATTTAGTGCATAAACATACCTGTTTTATTATTGTAAGACCTTAATTGTAGACAAATATTTTTTTTTTAAATGTACTTATATAGTTAGCTATACAAGTACCTAAGCTTAGTGTGACTTAATGTAGTTAGCTACATAAACATGTTGTGTATAACTTTGCTGTTAACTTTTTTTAAAATTTAAAATAGATTGGAAATTAATATCTCAAGTTTATACGTACGTAACGCGATAACTTTTGATAGAAATATCCGATTTACTTCAAATTTTGTATATAGGTTCATTCTGATAAGATGCTTCCCTGATTAGTCTTGGGGGTTCACTGGTTAAGTATAAAAGGGAGGGGAAGGGGGCTAATCCCCTCTTAATTTAGATAAATGGGTTTTTCATGCAGAATTATCAGATTTGCTTCAAATTTTGTATATAGGTTCATTCTGATAAGGCGCTTCCCTGATTAGTTTTGGGGGTTCACTGGTTAAGAATAAAGGGGGGAGAAGGGGGCTAATCCCCCTTAATTTAGATAAATGGGTTTTTCATGCAGAATTATCTGATTTGCTTCAAATTTGTTATACAGGTTTATTCTGACAAGGTGCTTTCCCTATTAGTTTTGGGGTTTATTGGTTAAGTATAAAGGGAGGGAAAGGGGACTAATCCCCCCCTTTAATTTAGATAAATGGATTTTCTATGCAGAATTATCCAATTTGCTTCAAATTTGATATATAGGTTTGTTCTGATAAGACGCTTCCCTGATTACATTTGGAGGGTAATTGCTTAAGTATAAGGGGGGAAATGGGGGGCTAATCTCCCCTTAATTTAGCTAAATGGGTATTTAATGCAGAATTATCCGATTTGCTTCAAAGTTGGCACACAGATTTATTCTCGATTTCTTTATTTTTCAAAGGGCATTATTCTTTGAAGTAAGAGTATCTTACTTATAATAAAATCCAAAGGCGAGAAAGTGTCTGTAACGGTACCGGGCTGTACCACTCTGATCTGCGAGTCGACCGTAGTTAAACGCCATGTTAGGCTTACTGAAAAATATATGCTAACACATAATAACACTAAATGATAATATCTTCTACTTGAAATAACGTCTGTTCAGCATATTTTCGTATAAAACATGTATATCATATCCAGTTTTAAGTTTTAAATTAAAAATAACAGATTAAACATCCGATTACCTGATGTAAATAAACGAATAATGTTGCCATTCAAAAACACAAATCCCATATCTAGAAAAAAAAAAGGAATGACTCTTTGAACGTTTCATTAAAATATCCAATTATGCTCTTAAAATATTTGTAAAAGCATTTTAAAGTCTTTAAATATTTAAAGGATTTTCTAAAATTTATTTCTGTAAGCATTTTATTCCTGAAATCACTTTTTCAGAAATAGCGATGATACCTTTCGAGGCTTTGCGATGCATCTACCAGCATTTTAAATTTCGTTCGTAAATACTATTCTGGCGCCATCTTCTGACAATAAATACAAATTATACGTTTCTGTTAGAAAAACAATAAATTAATAATACAACTTTATTATAATTTACATAATAATAAAGTTGTAAAATAATATAAAATGTACATAAGCATATTTTTAGAATAAGAAAATTCAGGATGTATTTATTTATTACAAGATCAACTTTTTTTAATGATTTAAATTATTTTTATTATTAATTTTGAAAGGGAAATATTTGACTTTGTGTAAAAATTAATGCATTCTTTTAGATTATGAAGAAGCTAAAAGATCATTTTCATATTATTGAGAGCGAAAATTAATACCTATAATTTACTAACCATAGTTAATTATTGAGACCTTAATTAATTATTGAGATCATTATTAGGATTAAAATTTTAATTATTCAGAAAAATATTTGGAAATTTTGAGTTGAAAAACCAAAATAAGGGAAAAGATTACGTTTCGTAAAATTTACCATTAACATAAGGTATGTACATTCAGGATGTATTGAATTATTACAAGATCAACTTTTTTTAATGATTTAAATTATTTTTATTATTAATTTTGAAAGGAAAATATTTGACTTTGTGTAAAAATTAATGCATTCCTTTAGATTATGAAGAAACTAAAAGATCATTTTCATATTATTGAGAGCGAAAATTAATACCTATAATTTACTAACCATAGTTAATTATTGAGATCTTAATTAATTATTGAGATCATTATTAGGATTAAAATTTTAATTATTCAGAAAAATATTTGGAAATTTTGAGTTGAAAAACCAAAATAAGGGAAAAGATTACGTTTCGTAAAATTTACCATTAACATAAGGTATGTAGATTCAGGATGTATTGAATGATTACAAGATCAACTTTTTTTAATGATTTAAATTATTTTTATTATTAATTTTGAAAGGGAGATATTTGACTTTGTGTAAAAATTAATGCATTCTTTTAGATTATGAAGAAGCTAAAAGATCGTTTTCGTATTATTGAGAGCGAAAATTAATACCTATAATTTACTAACCATAGTTAATTATTGAGACCTTAATTAATTATTGAGATCATTATTAGGATTAAAATTTTAATTATTCAGAAAAATATTTGGAAATTTTGAGTTGAAAAACCAAAATAAGGGAAAAGATTACGTTTCGTAAAATTTACCATTAACATAAGGTATGTACATTCAGGATGTATTGAATTATTACAAGATCAACTTTTTTTAATGATTTAAATTATTTTTATTATTAATTTTGAAAGGGAGATATTTGACTTTGTGTAAAAATTAATGCATTCTTTTAGATTATGAAGAAACTAAAAGATCGTTTTCGTATTATTGAGAGCGAAAATTAATACCTATAATTTACTAACCATAGTTAATTATTGAGACCTTAATTAATTATTGAGTTCATTATTAGGATTAAAATTTTAATTATTCAGAAAAATATTTGGAAATTTTGAGTTGAAAAACCAAAATAAGGGAAAAGATTACGTTTCGTAAAATTTATTGACATAAGGTATGTACATTCAGGATGTATTGAATTATTACAATATCAACTTTTTTTAATGATTTAAATTATTTTTATTATTAATTTTGAAAGGGAAATATTTGACTTTGTGTAAAAATTAATGCATTCCTTTAGATTATGAAGAAACTAAAAGATCGTTTTCGTATTATTGAGAGCGAAAATTAATACCTATAATTTACTTAACATAATTAATTATTGAGACCTTAATTAATTATTGAGATCGTTATTAGGATTGAGATTTTAATTATTCAGAAAAATATTTAGAAATTTTGAGTTGAAAAACAAAGATAAAGAAAAAAATTACGTTTCGTAAAATTTACCATTAACATAACTACCATTAACAGTAAAATTTACCATTAACCCTCTATATTACCTTAACGGTTCAGGTCAGTTTTCCCTATTGTCGATAAACAGTATATGAATATTTTTATCAATTATTTAAAATTTTAACTGAAAACCCCACTTTGTACCCACTGTCCTAGGACGGGCATTTACACTAGTAATATATAATACCTTAGAAATATTTATTGCTTGAATAGTAAAAGTTGACTCATTGACCTGTGTTTTGAAAGAGTGTTGTCCTTTAAATATTAAAGGTGCCCTTAAAATTTTAAAAAAGTGCCCTGAAGAATGTAAAAGTGCCCTTTCCTCATCAGCAGCACCCTGCCCTTTTTTAAACCTGGGGGAAACTCTGTGTTAACTAGACAAATGCATTGTCCAAATTTAATTACTCTACAATAATTTTTTCTTGGTGTTGGGATTTTTTTTTCCGTCAGTGTATATAAAAGAAAGTGTTAAAAAAAAAAAAAGAAATTTTAATTAAGATTTCGTTTAATAGCTGAGATATACTTCTCCATTGAAACCGAAAATAAAACTACATCTATAATAATATAGAATTTTATCTGTGTGCTGAAGAGACTGTAGCACATAAAACAACAAGATTTGGCAGGAAGGTACCTGTATGTCTAAAGTTAGTTTTTGAATTATTTTATTACATTTTTTTTTAATTAAATTTTTCATGCGATTTTTACCATTTTTTTCATGCATGCAATTTTTACCCCTTTTTTCATGTTTCATGGCGAATTTTTCACATTAATAAAAGGAAATCAGTTTCAATTTTTTAGTCCTGTACTAATTTTTTCCCCCTTTTTTCAATAAGGTGTGTATTTGGAATTCGTATAGTGATATTTAAATTTTTCATGAATTTTTCATGCAAATTTCAGTTTGTTTTTGTGACTTGAGGTGATTTTTTTACATTTATAAAAAACGGTTGCAAACTTTTATATTTTGCTCTTTTACAATTGCGTGTTTTGATTTGAATTTTTACCAATTTTTAACCTTTTTTTTTTCCTTACGTTCGGTGGTGATTTTTTGAATTTGTGAAAGAATTGTTAACTATATAGTAATTTTTTTCTTCTGTGATTTTTTATACATTTTGCAGTGATTTTTCAGAGTAGTAAATTTAATTTGGTTTCAAAATATTTTTAGCACAATATAGTAAGTGTTGTCCTCTTTTCAATAAAGTTTTTTCAGAATTCGTGCAGCAATTTTTTAATTTTGTGCAATTTATGTGATTTTTAGGGTTATTTTTTTGCAATTTGTGGTGATTTTTTGACATTCTGAAAAAGAATCCGCTTTCAATCTAGCCCAGTTTAATAAATTTTGTCTTCTCCTTTCAATAAAATTTATTCAGATTTTGTGCAGCGATTTTTGATTTTTTTTTATGCAATTTGATTATTAATGTGTTTTGCAGCGATTTTATGACAGTAAATTTTCTCTTGTAGATTTTAAAATTTTTAGTGATTTTTAATGAGATTTCTAATGCATTTTTTAATGTTTTGCTACATTGAATGGCGATTTTTTGACATTCATGAAAGAATTTTGGTTACAATGTACCCATTATAATATATTTTGTCCTCTACGATTTTTTAACTTTTAACAATTTTAAAAGTTTTTTGCATTTTGCGGCAACTTTTCCACATTAGCAAATTTATTCCCAGTCATAAAAAGGGGACTAAGGGGACCAAAATGCATAAAAGGGGACCATTTGGGAGCCCTGAAAATGGTACTTTTGCCTTTGCCAGGACAGTGGCAAAAAGGGGTAAAAAATAGCAAAAAGTGGAAAAATGACTGGATTAAAAAAATATAAAACAAATGAAAAACTTTTTATATAATATAACAGAGACTTAAATCAGCATAATAATTTGTATTTCATTGATATTAATTAGATTGATTAAAACAATTTAAAACAATTTTAGTTGATAATAATTGAAGTACTAAGTAAAGACTTCAACTTTGTAAATAAATTTATAAGTTTGATGGAGATAAAAACTGTGTTTTTCTTCATTCCTCCATTTTAATATAGTAATATTTTTAATAATAATAGTTATATAGTATATACAGTCAGACCTCATTATATGGTCACCCGCTTATATGGTCATCCCGCATATATGGTCACTTTTGAAAAGTCCAGGCTGACTTAAAAGGAATTCTGTGTATTTTGTTTCCGCATATATGGTCATTTCAGAATACCTATACCTGCTTATAAGGTCACTTTACTTTTGACAATATCTTTCTACCAGGAAGCGATTAGCCAAACCCTTCTAAAGATCAAATATTCTTACCGTACTAGCTGGCTTCGCCCGCCAGCGGGCCCCTAATTTACATCGGTGCCTCGAAACTTTTGTATTCTCCGGCTCGTATCCCCCTCGAACCGAACGAACCTCCGACCCGGGTCCCCGCTGCCTTCGGCACCGGATAATCCCTTAATTTGCACATCGAATAGTATAAACCTCTAACTGAACTAATCTCCGACCCTGGTCCCCGCTGCCTTCGGCACCGTATACCGGTCGTGCTACGCACGCACCGGATAATCCCTTAAATTGCACATAGAATAGTATAAACCTGTCACTGAACGAACCTCCGGCTCGGGTCCCCGCAGCCTGCGGCACCGTATAGCAGTCGTTCCGACCCTGGTCCCCACTGCCTTCGGCACCGGATAATCCCTTAAATTGCACATAGAATAGTATAAACCTCTAACTGAACGAACCTCCGGCTCGGGTCCCCGCTGCCTGCGGCACCGTATAGCAGTCGTGCTGCGCACGCGCTGCAGTATACGTTAGTTCCACCTTCCGCCGCGAGATAATGTGAAATCAAAGTATAAAATCTGATATTATTATTCGAAAAAAGTGGTATAAACTCAGAAACTTTTAAAAATGTTATAGGGGGTCCTTATTACTTTAATTATGATGTTTGGAATCAGTTTGGTGGAAATCCGTAACATAGTTTCTTAGTTATAGAAACGGACCACAGTTAAAAGAAGCGGGGGGGGGGGGGGGGGGGGGGGGTTGGCGATGACACTGCTTTTCCTCAAACAACTTATGTAGACTACCTGAGTTGTAGTTCAAAGACAGCGAGCTGTAGAAAAACTTAAAACTAAAAAAAAAAAAAAAATCGATAACGGGCGAAGCCCGCTTTTCCCTATCATAATATCTGGTTGCCACTCTAAAACAAAAACTTAAAATACTAAAACTTAAAATAATAATGCAGTTTTTAGACGCGGCCTACTTCTTAAAATCCTAATATCTAGCCGGCACTGTAATGGAAATCTTTCTTTTGCTTTCATTATACAAATAACGATGATTAATTATACAATAAAATAATATATTGGCTCGTAATGAAGATATGACAATAATTTTTAGATATTCTGAAAGCAGAATCTGTTTAGCGTCGCCCTGTCAAAGTTTGGAATTGCTGCGCCCCTTAGAATCAGAGATGCCCCCCCCCCCTCTGTAAAACCCCAGTTGAACATCACGTGACCTGACCTCCGACGAAGAAAATCTTCCTGGCCTCTTGAAAATCCATCCAGACAATCGTCTGGCGGTGCGTCTGCGATCCGGGAAACGCAGCGCGGAAAGATAAGAAAAATAATTTTTTATCGGTCGATTTTTAAAGGATTTTTTCGGTTCTAATCGTCGTACGGAAACGATTTTTCGAATTCATGAAACCTGACGACGTCCCGGTTGCGTACGTGCGACTTCCGAATTTCTGACCCCCTGACTTCCGGAGATACGTGTCGGACCTGCGCTGCGGTTTGGGGCTTAAATCGCTCCCTGGGAACCCCGCCGTCTTTTCCTTCCCCGACCCGACGGAGACTGGCAATCCTGTTCGGAGGCGAAAATGTTTGCTGTTTTGCGTTCCTTTCCGAGTTGGGTTTCGGTCGGTAATTAAAACAGTTTTGTCGATTAATAACGCCCCGGGTCCGGTTCGGAGGCCCGACCCGATCAAAACTTGAGCGTCGCGCCTTTTTTGCGAATTTTTTGGTCCGTGCCCGGCGTCGGTGCGTCGATTAGTCCCGGAGCCTTTGCGTGTACAAAGGTGGAGTGCACAGACAGAAACACGCACACACAGACGTTCACGGACATTAATAATATACCCGATTTTCGGGCGTATGAGCCGCGGCACATACGAGTTTAAAAGTATAAAATATTCTAAGTGCAGCGCTTGTGACAGGGCGGCGGGTACGGTGATTTTTTTTTTTTCATAGGGATGTCTTATAATACCTATTTTTTTCATACCGATATCTTACAATGCATTTTTACCTCTTTGATCAACTGTCACATGCTCTCAAATTTATACCAAAACATTGTAAAATGTCTCCCCACCTCGGATGTCCATAAAAGGTTATTTGTTTGTTTTTGAGCAATCAGTGGGATGAAAAATGTTGGTCTCACCAGCTCTCAAGTTAAAAATGATTATGTTTTCTGTGCACCCACCAATAAGCACTGTATCTTCAGGATAATAAGAATGAATATAGAGCCGTCGCGACCTTTTTCGCTAATGTTGGAAATATTTTGTTTTAGCGGTAAGTTTAGCTTACCATTTGCTCAAACATTGTCCTCTTAAACTATGTGATCATCTGCCCTTTCAGAGAACATACTTTTGTTTCAGTGCCATTGCTTGTTTACCTTTCACCAACACTTTTTCTAAGTTGACTGACGATTACTTCATCATGTGATAAGCTGTTTTTGCAGGGCATATAGGTGGCGCTGGTGTTCCGCGTTTGCGCGACACCGTATTTTTTATGTTTGCTGCACCATGCTTTGTTCGGACTGTTCGTTTCATGGTTCATATGCAAATGTCTTGGCAATTTTAATGTGCCTTTTGTCAAACGGGATCTTCCCCCCTTTTAAAAAAAGAAAAAAACAGGAATGCTACTAGTGCTGACGTGGTTTTGGCAAAGTCACTATATGATATTCTTTTATATATTTATTTTTTAGCACTTTAAGTGAAAATATTTATATGTATATATTAATAGTATAGTAATACAATATTTATTTATATTTAATTATTAGTTTAATTCATTTTTTTGTAGCATTTAAGTGAAAATATTTATAAATAAATTTGAGTTTCTTAGGTGCGGTGCTTACGTGGATATATTTAAAAAAAAAAAGATTTTCATAGATGCGGCACTTACGATGGTGAAGCGCATACGTGGATATACGTTTTTTTAAAAACAGATTTTCATTGATGTGGCGCTTACGATGGGTGCGGCGGGTATTCATGAAAATACGGTACTTGTATTTAACAGTAAATAAAGCCAATAAAATAATTTTAATTTTCTTCCATTTCCATAAAACCATTTGTACTGGGTCGTACTAGGAAAATCGAAGAGTCTTACTTTGATTTTTATATGTTTTTTTTTGTTTGGAAAAATTTGTAAGGTATGTCACCCACATTTTATTGTTTGGTTTTTCTCAATGCCAATTCAGCAAGAAAATATAATTTCCAATAAAGAAGGAATAACATGTTTACTTAAAGTTCTTCATAGTTAAATCCATGTTGCACTGGTTCACAGAAGCCCCTACATGAAAATATTCATGTGGAATGCTAAGAATCAGCCTGAAAACTAATAGAGAAATTAATAAATTATCTTTTGATATCAGAAATTTGATGCCAGCAGGGCCCTTTTTTTATAAGCTGGAGGCTAGAAAGTAAGGAGCCTTCATCTGAAATTGGCACTTATGGACCTCTCCATCCCCCTCACCCTCCTTATTCACCAAATTTCTTCAAAGCATTCACACACACAGAAAAACAGTCAACAACTCTTCTTTATTGTCAAAATATGTGAGATAATTTCGGTTCACCCCCTAACTCACCGTCAACCTCAACTGGCGAGTTACGCTGTAACTCTCGGTTGACCCTGAAATCAAATTCTCCGCTAACTCAACTAGCCGAAAATGGAGGAGAAAACGAAACATAAGTTCAGTAACTGAACTAACCTATTGGTCTCCAGTTATTCGACACGCGCATGTGCAATTGAAGCAAAGATGGCGGTTGCGTTGACAAGTGTTTTGACGTTTATTTCATTTTCAATGCTATTTGTGTTGCAAAAAGCAAACGAAATGTTAATTAAAAAATAATAATAATGTGAAAGAATGTTACTTTTAATTATTAGCCCTTTTAGGATATTTTAACTCTGTAAAGTCAAGATTATAGTGATTATTGAGAAAGTTTTCAAGACGTAAAATATCTACTGAGAATATTTGGTAGCGCCATCTAACGAATGTAAAATCAAATGTTCTTACACTCAAATATTGTATATAAGATTCAAATCATTTTTTTTTTTTTTTTTTTAAGAATAAAAAACAGCAGTTTTTCTTAAATTTCAGATTTATTTCTACACTTCATGTTTGTTTAAAGAATAAAATTATAGAAGATGGAATTTTGCATTAAAATATCGTTATAATATATAAAAATGTTTATCCGTTTGTAATAGATAAATAATTTGAACTAATATGTACTTGTTAGTTAAAAATAATTATTTTTGCTTGAAAGAAACATTTTTAAGAGGATTATTTGAAAATTTTCGCAGTTCACGAGAATTTTTTCAAACAGCTTTTTAAATTATTATATATGAAATTAAAATATATATATATATATTAATTATAATAATTTACACATAAAAAAAACACCTTTTTGAGTCTCGTATAAGGGATAAATGCTACCAAGCGTGCAATTTCATCCAAGATAATTTAATTGAATCTGTAATCAATTATTTTAGTTAAATAAGATACATACATTAGAAATAAATATATGAAAATATCTTTTTATATAATATTCTTGCAAAATAAATAAATCTATCTCGCTATTTGCTTTTATTCCACTTATTAGTGTTAGCATGGTCATAAAATTGTTTATTAAACGTAGATAATATATATATTCTTTAATCAAAACACTTAAAAAAAAAATACTATAAAATTTTGTAAAAATGAGCATTTTATGACTGTGACAATATTTTTAAACCACCAAATCAAAATGTTAATTCAAAATTTATTTGTAAATTTATTTATCAAAAAGTAAACACTCCAATTATGCTCTTTCAATACTCTGCTTTGTTTCGTTATTGAAAACTGATTCAAGGGAGGACAGAACTCATAAAGACTATTGCTACGTCATGTGATCCCTTTAGCCAATGAGATATACACATTTCAACCTGCCGTCGACTAACCCAGAGTCGAATAACCATGTCCCTGAAGTTAACAAAGAATTCGGAAATATCAACCCGCAGTTAGATTCGCGAACCTGGGGTTACTCAACTGAGAGTTGAACGGGAAGTTGAAGGTTGGTGGTGAATTGACCGGTTAAAGCGTCACTCAATTGGGCGTCTCCATTTAATTATTTTGTGCCTCCTTTCAGGCACGTAATCATGTAAGGTACAAAGTGCATTGAGCTATCACTAGAAACATTTACAGAAGCTTTTTCTTTCAATATTTGGATATAATAAAATATTTTACTAAAGAAAACATTACACATACACAAAAAAAGTCAACAATTTTATTTACTGTCAAAATATACGAGATAATTTCAGTTAAAAACCTCTCTGAATTTGCCCCCCCCCCCTCGCCCCCTCCTCTTAGCTACACATAATCATCACAATATTTTTAGCAAATGATTGAAGTTAGAGTCTATTCTTTCTTAAGACAAAATGAGCTGCTGTCTCTCTCTGTAATATTTTGAAGATTTTTCTTAAGTTTTCAAAAAGGTTTCTTTTATTGAGAATGTTCAAATTTTATCATTCCTTCCCCAGTTTTAATTAAAGTTCTGTTGAAAATAATTAAGTTAGGTGAGAATGAGTTTCTTTCATGTTTCTTAACGGTATATCAAACATCAGCACCCAATTTTCATGAATTTATTTTCTCTTTCAGCAAGGTTTATGAATTATTCTATATACCAATTTAAAATGTTACAAACAAACTTTTAGCACATCCAAATATGCAACTACATTGATCCTTAAATAGACTAACAAATTTCTACCTTTTTTTAAAAAAAATTCTTAAAACTACGTTGAGTAAATACAAGAAAATATTTTATAGTAATCAGAAAAAATTATCTAAAAATAATGTAATCCGGCATTTACAGGAAATTAATTAAAATGGCTTTAAAAATTATATTACCATGGTTGCAACACTCTGTTTATGGAAGGAAAATAAATACTAAAATCCTAACATGCAGACCAGCAATTTGAAGGAGGGTTGCTTTGAGACACCTATAAGCTACAAGATTGTCGCGAGATCAGCAATTGACAGTAGGCGTGAGCGTGAATAATATCCAAAATATAAACAAACAACAAACCACATAAAGGAGATGATGAGTTCAACCGGAAAGAATGGTGTCAAACCCGCAAACGTAACTTTTCAAAAGCTAATTAATTATTTTAAAAGCAGTTTAAATTGAAATATATATATATATATACTTTTTAAAAAATATATTTAATATAATTAATTTCGGAAATACATGAGAAAAATTTTAAACGGTTCAGTCAAGAATCGGAATTGTCAGTTGCGCCAATCACAAATTATAATTTGAAAGTGACAGTACGTTTTATATACACAAGTCGTTCTTCGTTCGAGTGAATGACGTTCCTTTTAAATTCGCCGATTTCCATGTTTAGTGTGCTTGCCAGCTGTAATGCTCAATTCGCGTATACTCTTGTAGTCTCTTTTAAATAAACGATATATATTCGTTCTTTGAAAAATATAAATAGCAAGATGATGTCAATGCTTTTAAGTTTAGGGTAAGTATTTTCTTGTTTTAAGTTTCTTGTTCTTAATGTTTTCATGTTGAATTTTTTTTTAATGATTAATGTTTAATTTTATGTACCGTTAACTATTTACAATATTAAAATGAATTTTCTCATTTCAGCGTTGTATCATTTACTGAGACCGAGATAAATTAACAGTTTTGAAAACCATTAGTTTAATTTGTTGTGATTATAAGTTGAACATACATATGTGAAAATTCCATTAAATTTAACAACGTAAATTGCGTCAACATAATTAATTCAATGCAATTGAATGTAGATATGTGTAAACTGAAGTTTTTAGTTTCAATCTTTATATGCATGAAATAAGAGCGTTATGACAAAATATATGTCTATGATTATTCAAGATTGTTTATGAATTTTCAATAACAATGGTAAAACATTTATGCACAAAATATATATATATTAATAATAATCAGTTACATAACTAGCATTGATATCTTATAATTCTTAGATTTTTAAATATTTATTAGAATGAGGAATGACAATTTTTGCATCCTTCTCGACTCGGATTTATTGTTGAAATCTTTTTAGTCTTTGCCTAGATGGAAGTGAGAACAAATTTGTCTTGCAAACAGATATTACAAGTCAAAGATCTAAAAAGAAAAGATATTCCATATAAGATGAATATGCAACATGATCTCTTTGAGTTCCGATAAACGTATTTATTTCTTGATTATTTAAAAGATTATCATTTTAGATATTTTTTCTTCAATAACCTCTTTTAGTTTTATGCCTGTATACATTTTATCTTCAGTACAGGCATTAATTTATCAAAATTTTCAATATGTCCTTCTCTCTCAACTTTGTCAACAGCCTGTTTCAAAGCTGTTCCTACACAATTTGGAGCATCTTTCCCATGTCCTACTTCATTAAAATTCCATGTACAGGTGGATAAATTTGGCAGAAGACTTGATAAGGGGTTAGAAATAAAAATTTTAAAAAATTGTTCTGATATTGTGAACATGGTCCGATGCTTAATGTGTGCACATTTTTTTTTATCTGATTGTTTGTCTCTGCAGCTCATTTTAAAATATATTTTAGAGAAGCCCACATTGCTGCTGCATCATTCCTGAGAAATTTTCTCAAAGTGCAAAAGGAATGTGAAAAGAGTCATCATTATTAGAATACATAATATCCATATGAAAAGTTAGTTGTTGCTGATTTCCTCTGAAATGTATAGTCTGAATATCTTCAGTAAATTTGCAGTTAAAATTTTTGCTGAAATCTATAGATTCAGTAAGATAATTTTGACAAAAGATGACTTGATTTCCATAATTTCTTCATATTGATGAGCTACATTTCTGCTGCGTACCAGAAATGTTTTTAATTGAATGTTAAACCCTTTTGAAAGTCCTTTTAATGGCATTTGTAAACTTACTTTTTCTGATTTCCTCATTGTTTTTTCTTTTCATAATAAATAACACTTTTTTAAAACCATTTGCCTAAACATACCAGGGGTATATCCAGACTTTTCTCACAGGTCCTGTTTTTGTGAAAATCGGTGATAGGATGTGCTGTAACACATCATTTAAGCCAAAAATTTAAGAAGGTATGCATAAATATTAATTTTTATGGGTCCTTCAGGAAGGATGCATAATTTTTCTCTCGAAAGATCACAAAACAGCCATATTTTGTATTAAATGTAAAATCTATCTTATTTCTAAAATAGACCTACTTTTGTAAAAAAGGACCCAGTTTTTTTTTAAGTATATGGGTCCAAAGGACCCAGGATTTCAAAAGCTTAGTGACATCACTGAAAATTATGAACAGTATTTTATTTTTTATACTTGTGAAAAATCTAATCATTCTGGGAATTCCTTATTATATTAGAGTTCTTCTTTAGACAACTGAATTTTAACAAGGTTCTCTTTAACAAACAAATGTACATAAAAATCTAATAAATATAAAGAGGTAAATTAACATAAAATCTTTTAACCTTAATGCTGGATATTTTTTTAAACATAATTGAAAGAGTAACATTTAAAATACCAATGAAAGAGCAAAATAAAATATTGTGGCAATTTTGAAAACCTTTTGAAATGTACCAAAGTAGCATTTTCTGAAATTTGAAAGATAAAACATGTTAAAATACCTTTGCGTGTTGCACATTTTTATATAGTAGGATTTTTTTTTTTCCTTAAGAAGAAAAAAAAATTACATACACAATCTGTTCAGTTTTAACTTTGAAAGTTCAACTTAATTCTTTGAGCTGTTGCGTCATCAAATGAAAAGTATATGGTCGAACAGAGTTTTTGACAATTTTTCTTACACGGACCAAGAAGAAACACATGCTAAGCTAAAATATGACATCCTGAAAAGTGATATTTATCTGTATAAACAGATAACATGTGCTGTAGCAGACAGTTCATCAATTAGATAGTTGCAATGGGAATGCCTTTTCTTCAAGTAAACATTGGATGGTTCAAATTCTGATTTGTCACCCACTTGCTGACAAAATCATTCTATCATCTCCATGTTTTAAAATTTAAAGTGAGCCACTACATTAGAGATATTTTTTTTCTTCTGAAAAATCTAGATAAAAGAAATATTTACACATTATAAATATTTAAAAATTAGAGGGCATATGTTTGTACAAATTTATATTTATTTTAGTTATTTTTGTTTCAGGTATTTTGCAATTTTTTTTTCAGCTTCTATATGAACAAAAACTAATGAATTACAAAGAATATAATTCATCATTAATAACTTAAGTAATTTTTTTTCTTCAAATTAGGACCTTTAAATGCAGGGTCCTTGTACTATGTAATAATACATATTTATGTATATCATTAAATTACATTTAACAAATTGCAGTACTATTTAAATTAATCACTGTTTAGAAGTTTTTAAAAATATGAAATTGTTAAAGCCCCGATCTTTAAAGCAGGCATATAAATGCTTCATGCCTCTGAAAATGAAAAGAATCATCGAACTCAATTAACTCATTAATAAAAAAACTGCTAAAATATGAAATTTGTTAAAGCCACGATCATTGTATGAGGGTTTTACACCCTTGAGAACCCAATAAACATCACTGGATGTAGCAACCACAAAAATGCATAAAACTCGTTAAAGCTACGGTCACTAATGCATGTATGAGCACTTTGTGTTTGTGCCCATAAAAACAAAACAAAAAAATCACTGGATCCAGCAACCTCGTTGTGTAGCAATCTCAAAAATGGAGGAAAATCATTAAAGCCTTGATTAATGCTTGTATGAGTGCCTCACAACAATGAAAATTTAAAAAAAAAATCACTAGGTAGCAGACTCATGTAACAATCTAAAAAAATGCATGAAATTTGTTAGAGCTGTGATCTCTAATGCATGTATGAAAGCTTTGGTGCCCCCCCCCCCTTCCAAAAAAAAAAAAGTAAATAAAAATTTGATTCAATAAATATAACTCGTATATTAAAACCAATCCAAAAGCGCATTTTTTTAATGATTGCTCTCAATTTTATTAAACAATTTTATTTAAACTAAAACCAACTTGCCTTTTATTTATTTATTTTATTATTTTTTTGTGACTGTCCAGTTTATAGGTTTATACATGTCATCATCTCTTTTTATCTCCATTTCTTTAACTCTACAATTCAACAAGAGGACAAAAATTAAACTTACTGCAAATTTAAAAACGTTTCTGCCAGTTTTTTAAAATACACTCAAGCTATTTTTAAAAAAGGTGTATTAAGCTAATGAGCAAAAGAAGGTTTTTCACAAAGAGAGAAAAACATCTGCACACTCAATTTCTCAAAATACTCAATAAAACAACTAAATCAACCAATGAAGCTACCATATAATCGCCATAGGCATGGTCATAGTATTTGTAATTAAAAACTACATTAACCTTTTGCTTACGGGGGGATTACCGTAATCCTAAGAAAAATATTGCTGAAAAATACGGGGTCGGGATTGCCGTTATCCCGAAAATTTCCACCCCTCAAGCATGGCGCGCAGGAAATAATCAAAAGCGTTCAGCTCAACAGGGGTCTGACTGCGTATCGGAGAAGGGAATTAATGTAGGTAAGATATTATTTATGCTAGGAAAACGCGGGGAAAATTTCCGCAGTAAAGAAAGTAGTTTACTCAGATGTCTTCCAGCTTTTTCTCATACTTTTTTCACTTATTTGTTCTTAAAGTGTAAAGTAACTTTTTTTTTTTTTTTTAATGACAATAATATACTAGATATCTTAAAATTATTTAGGAAACTTTATATATTAAACTGAGCGAAAACCAAATGATTATACATATTAATACTTAAATAAAAATACAAATTAATTTTTCTTAATATAGAATTAATAAAATAAAATAATTGTTTTTGCTCAGTACAAACATATTATGAAATGTTTAATTTTATGCTCAAACAAGACAAAATAACTATGTTTATCGTCTTTATATGCAAATGCATTTTGCCTGTTTAAGAATGGCATTAACAATTAATCGAATTCTAGAGCTATTTGCAAGTAATTTATTCTGAAATCGTCTGATTCGAATAAAATATTAGTTTTTATTCAGAAAATAATAAATGTTACATTAATAATTCCTTATGTATTTTTCAAATATATGATTATTTAAAAAGTAAATTTAAATGAACGGGCGAATAAAAACCCTAAGCACGTCCCAGTTAAGTTTAAGAAGGCAACAGATATTTCCAAATCTTACAAAGAGCAACTATGTTATTGGCGTACGTTTTTTCTCGAAAACAACTGAAGCGATTTCAATATTTTATTTTATTTTATTATTATACGAATTTTTCTGGAAAATTCATAATATTTTTAATAAAGTTTGCAAGTATAATAAAGTAAAACACAAAATATTTAATTTGCAAAATTGCGTAGCGATTGTATTTTTTATTTTTTGCAAAGGATCAATTTATAGTTTAAAAAATGCCAAAGAATGCTTTTTTTTATTGTTTTAGTAATTTTCGAGTATTAAAATTCAACAGAGCGCTATTACATTCCACGTCTTAAGGGAAAAATTACATTGAGTTATTGAAAAATAGCACAGCACACGCGTAAAAATGTACATCTTTAGTCCTATTTTCATTTGAATATTTTTTGAAAACACTTTCATATGTCTTTTAACAATTAGTTTACCACACCAATGGATTTTAGGTAGATTGAGTAAGAAATACTACCTATTACATTCTCCACTAAGTTGTAATTTTTGAAATTTTTTTGCAGATCTATGCCGATTATGACTCCCAGAACCCAAAACCACCCCCAATTCAAAGCTTTATCTATATATCTATCTATGTTACTTTTTTATGGACACAATAGCTCTCATAATTCTGCACAAATCTCTTCCAAACTGATACATAAAATCAAAGGGGGGGGGGGCTTTTTGTGCAAACAGAAAAATATCCATAATTTCTTAATTATGATACGTATCGAATCCGTTTAAAGTTATTATTACTTCTAGGAAAAGGGCCGAAAATTTATCTATGACAGATTTTTGATATCATTAAAAATAGCCCCAAGGGGGGGGGGGAGGGGGTTTTTAGAAGAAAAAATTCATAACTACGTCAATTCAAAAGATATCAAATCCGCTTGAATTTATTATACATCCTCTTAATATTATGAGAAACTTTTATATTGACAAGTTTTTTAGTTATCTACTCTCATTTTTTCTATTAGAATTAGTTTTTTGCATCCATGTCTGGCTTTAGAGGGGGCGAGGTCAGGTGACTGCATGGGACAATAAAAACAAAGGGGTGGAAAATTCACAAAATAAAATACTTAGTGATAACTTTATATATATTTAGGAATATGTCATTTGTTAAGGTGCAGAACAAAATCTCACTCAGGGTGAAATTGCTTGTAAAACCGCCACTGCTTTTACCCCCTCCCACCCCCTAATATAATTTTCCCTCTCATTTTGTCATTTCTAAAACTG
This sequence comes from Maratus michaelseni, assembly GCA_963931845.1. NCBI lineage: Eukaryota > Metazoa > Arthropoda > Arachnida > Araneae > Salticidae > Maratus > Maratus michaelseni. The sequence continues at coordinate 370,149,408 of OZ007586.1, forward strand.
AAAAATTACGCCATTTTTTTTTTCTTATCCAGATAGGGCCATAGAAACTGCGTGGCCGGACGACTGCACGGAACACTAAAAACTAAGGTGTGGGAAAATTCATTAACTGAAAAGTTATAACTTAAGGTAGTTCTCAATTTTCTTGCTGAACAACGTGAAACTTTCTGACTCATTTTCTAATTCATTTTTAAACGTAAACAAAATAAAATTGGCAGGCCTGACTGTGGAGATGATTGGAAATCGTACATAAATTTCTTATCGAGTTAAAACGATTGTTGCCCCATGACGACCATTTTTCCCCTTTCCCGCGTTGCCGTGTCCGGAAATTCTATTTAAACCGCCAACTTTGACAGTATTTTCTCCAAGAAATTTGTGTCTTTACCAAAAAAATAGAAAACGTATTCGATTACATAATTTCTGAATAAGAACATCTGCCAATTTCATGCGTTTCCGAGCAAAATTTAATTCAGGGATGTTTCAGGAAGTGGCTACTTTGGATTTGAGAACAGTCTTAATAGGTTTTTTTTTTTTTATTTATTTACACATAATTTTGAAAATTAGCGTTAGGTTCAGGAAAGTCTCTAAAGACATAACAATCTATAAATAGGAAGAGCGGTAGAAGTGATAGTTCCAGGAAACTGCTATTAGATAGTACACAGAGATATTTTATGGTATTGAAATTCATAGTGATGCATGCAATAAATCCTGGTTTTTGAGTTCTTAAGACAATGTGACTCATATGACTACGACTTTAAATGCATCCATTGTAAAATTTTGCAATACTACAACTAGAGTAAAATCTGGGAAAATAAATGGAATCTAGTCTTAAATGAAAATATTACATGGTCCCAACAGAAAGAATACCAACAATTTTACCTGCTAAGACGGAAAATTCTATAAAGTGGACTGTTTGCGGTACTTCTCGATTCTGTTTCACAGTTTTTAATGAATAAATATTTAAAGGATGATTACGTATTTCAATATTATGTATTTTATGATTATAGATTTTAAATTTTAAAATAAGTCGGCAGTTAGAAACTTAGTAAAATTATCTTTGTAAATTTACTTTGCGGAGGAAGGGGAACGGGGTATGAAAATCCATGTTTGCCCCGGCAGTGTTGCCTGTGGGCTGCTTTTTGTAATTCAGATTGCTTGATTAGCGCTACCTTTTTTAAACGGTATATTTCTTCGCCCTATTTTTGCCTTTTTAATAGGTCATAAATTAGGTGAATTTTAATTTATCAAAAAACTGGTGGAAATCAAGAAAATTGAATTAAAAAAGAAAAAAAGCCCACTGGCACCACTGTGCCCCGGGTGAAAAAAGGCTAGTTTCGGCCTTGTGTCGAACTAGGTGTTTTGCCGTTTAAGACAGATCTCTTAGCTACGGAATCCGTTTTTGCAGGTATTACTCTATCTTTATATATATATATATATATATATATATTATTCATTTAAAACAAATAAAGACGCAATTAAAAAAAAAATAACGAAATAACTTACGATTTAGAAAGTACAGCGTCTTAGCAGATATGACATCATTTTTATTTGAATGTATTTTAAAACCTGTGAAAAAGGAATTTGTCTATACAACCGAATCTAACCTTAAACAGAAATTTTTTATCGTAAATTAGAGTTGCAAGTTTTTATAGAAACAGTCCGCCATCTTCAGACCAAGCAAGTAGTATTTCTTTTTTTCCTTTTTTTTTTTTTTTTTTTTTTTCTAAAATATACATTATTTTAGATTATTTGACAGCATATGAAATTCTGTAGTTAAACAATTCTAAATTAAACTTTACGATTTAAAACTTATTAGGTAAAGGAAATATAAGAGACCTCGGATTACTAAATAACATTTTAAAAAATATTAATTTTCAGGAGAAAGTTAAGAGAACAATAAGTTATAAACACAACTATACATAATCAATATTACTTCAACAAAATTTACTAAATTCTATGATACATATTTCATTCAGTCATGAGATTTGGACACGTTTTTATATTCAGATACTTGCCACTATTTCCAAATAGTAATATACAATTGATCAATTTACAGATTAAATTATAATGCTATTTGCAAATAATGGGTGTAAACATACTTAAAAACCAAGGCTCAACTGCGAACTCTGATTCCATTAGGTATCATTTTATTATTCTCTACTGTATTGTTTATGGATTTCTATATGTTTATTTCTACATTCTTTTCTTGCAATTTCTTTTTTTTTATATATATATATATATAATCTGATGCGTAATGATAACAATAGTAATAAAATGCTTATTTAACGAAATCAATTTTGTATTACTTATTTATGTGAAAGTTCAACGCCTTTTTTATATAAGGATTATAATCGCATACAATTTTATTTATTTTGCTATCACATAACGTTTTTATATATACTCTACATTTCAAGAAATAAAATACTATTAAAGCATTCAATGAAATTTTTCTGATTTATTTTAAAGATATTTTTAAATTTTTAAATACGTTTCATATTAGCATACAATTTTAGTTATTAGAAAATATCGATTTATTATTATTTGATTTACACTCAATTACTATTTAACCAAATCACTAGAATTTAATTACATTTACTTCATAGAAAAAAATATAATTCACAACGCTGTATTTTTAAAATAAGGTTCATATTTGCATACAAATTTAGTTACTAAAAGTGATCCATTTATTATTATTTGATTTACACTCAATTACTGCAAAACGTAATCCCAGAAAAATATTATTTCAAGAATCATGATAGAAAAAGATAATTTCCACCGTAGTATATCATTTAAAACTTATTTACAAACAAGGATTACTTCGTTCAGGTAAACAGGGTCATCAGGTAATCAGGTCCTTTCAGGGAAAATAAAATCCCCAACGTTCCCATGACCCACTAATGATTACCAGATGTGCCTACCTTAGAGCAAAGGTGCCTACTGATTGCAGCATTAGTCTGATCACCTGCAGTGAGTAATCATTAGAAAAGGGGGTGAAAATTTTGAGATTCTCCCGTAGTTAACGCATATGTAAGGAATTCAGTCCCCGTAAGCTAAACGTTAAAATTGAGCCCACCTCCCAAAAAAAATATATATATATATATATATATATATATATATTTGAATTGGAGAACTTATGATGATGTCACAAATTAGGATGAACAAAAAACAAGAATTCTTTTACTTACAGTAACAACTAATCTTGTGGATTATGACCATACCTGCATTAGATTGTTTGACTGATCAGTAGAACTGTTTAGTTTTAGTTCAAAATTGTGAAATTTTAAATTCAAATGATTAAGGAACTTTCATAATTTTTTTAGAAGTCTTTAGATGTATTTTTGTGACTTTTATTGAATTAATATTGACAGATAAAAATGGAAGGGGCCGACACTTCTTTGACTTGGAGACATGTGCAGATAAATCTCTCAAAAAATAATTTAAAGGGCAACACACAAGTAGATTTAAACAAAAATTTTAAAGCTGTGTGACTCAAATCCAAACTGGCTACTTTCTGATACATTTCTCAATTCACTTTAATCATAACACACAAATATTTTGCTGGTGCTCTTATTCAAAAACTTTGAAACCAACCAGTGTGTTTTCCATTTATTGATAATGGGAAATGAATTTTCAGAAAATACTGTCAAAGTTGACATTTTGAATAGGGATGCAATAAATATTCGGTATTCGATTTAAAGGCAGAATAGCTCAGCCAAATACTAAAACAAAATCATTTATATTTATAATAAATTAATATCAATTGATATATTTTAAAATAACATACCTATAGGGTTATATTTATGTGTTACACATTAAGGAATTTTAAATGTTTATTAAATTTATAATACAATTTTATTTCAAATATTAAATATAAATTTAATAATCATTTGAATATTCTTAACGTGCAATACATGAAAAATATTTAAAAATTTCAAGTAAATCAATTAATTTGAATTTTATATACATATTATAAAAATGATTTAATTATACTTAAGTATTACACATTAAAGAAATTTAAATATTTATTCAATTTCTGGAATATAGTTTATAAAAGTACGGTAAAGTTGCATAAAAAAAAACATATATATACAATATCATTTATTTACAAAATAATTTTATGTTGTGATGCAAAAATAACAATATTCTGCATTTTCAGGCAAATGCTGATTGTGCTTTTTTTCATATATAATGCCTGCCTCTGAGAACAAACGTTCAGTATACACACTGCTGGCAGGAGTTGATAAATATTTCCTTGCCAATTGTGATAACTTGGGAAATTCAGTAGAATTTGCTTTCCACCAGTTTAGTAGACATTCATTTCTATCTAAGAGTGATTTATCAAAATAACTGCTGATTTCCTGCTCATCATTTGTAAGTGGCTGAAATTTAACTGTTTTGTTTTTGTTCGTAGTTGAAATCGTCATGAAGCAATTGCAAAATGCGGTCTTTGACTCATTATGAATATCTTTGCTTGTTTCGGCCACATTTGCATTTGTTTCAGTTTCAGGAATCTCATTGTTTGAGATAGCAGTCATAAGTAGAATCAGTCGAGATTTTAATTTGTGATGATTTTCTGCAGCTTTATCAAAAAATGCAAGTGTTTAAACCTGGGGTCTAGCAAAGTTGAAATGCTAAAATGTTCATTATCATGAATATGTTTGAAAGTGTGCATTCATGTTTTGAGCCATGCAGTCTTTAAATGTTCCAACACCAAAAAATTCATTCCCTTCTCCAGGCTTTGACAGGTAAAGTTTGAGAGTTTTCGCCATTAGAATAACTTCTGAAATAACTGATGTTGTTGAACTAATTTTTACTGTAACTTGTTCAAAGGGTTTCAATAAACTTAAACATTTCTCTAAGAGCAACCATTGATTTGAATTAAAATTAGTGATTCCTCCAAATTGTGTGGCATACAAAAAGGCTTTTCTTTTGTTCATGTAACTGCTGTAGCATGTACTATTCCAACGAGTTGCTAACATTCAGCACAGTGGGATCCTGGGAGATGTTTCGTGTTAAGAGCAGCATGTTTGTATGTAAAATCATCATCAATCCAATCTCTTTTAAAACTGGTAAAACTAAGATTATTTACAGTAGAAGTCCAAATATCTGATGTAACTGAAACAGTTACTACATTACATATTTGGGAGATAACACTTTCTTTTTAAAACTCTTTGGAAATCTGTCGTAGAACAGTTACTTTAAAATATTCTTTGCTGGGAACTCCATGGCAAGGCTGTGCTATTTTCATTAAATTGATAAATCCTGAATCTTCCACAAAAGAAAATGGCTGGTTATCAATGGCTATTTGACCAATTGTTCTATGTAGCTCAACAGATCGAGTATCATTTATGTCCCAATTTTTTTTCCTTGTTAACACTTCTTCAAATGTTGGCTGTTTTCTTTTTATTCCATGATTAGCATTTGTTTCTGTTGCAGCTGATGAACATAACTTTCTTTATTTGTAGAGTTTCTCATTCTAGTCAGTGGATCTTCTTTAAATGATTTATTAGGGAAGTTGTAGATTTTTTTCCTATCCCTCCTTTTGATAACAAAGTGCAGCATAACTTATATTTAGCTTTAGTAGGATCATTTTCTTGTTCATTAAAAAATTCCCAAACCACATTTCTCTTAACAGCAGCAGAGTTTCCATCAGGTTTGAATAGGAGCAGGGTGCTGCTGGCAAGAAAGGGCACTTTTTTGCTTTCTTGAGGGCATTTTTTTTTCTTTTTTTTATTGTTAAAGGCACTCTTTTGGTTTTTAAAGCCACTTTTAATATTTAAAAGTCAGGGCACTTTTTTAAAGATAACATTGAGTCGATTTTTAATACGAAAGCAAATTTTTTAATGCAAAAAGAAGAAAGGACACTTCTTTACTGAGGGGCAAGAAGGGTGCTAATTATTTGAATGGAAGGCAAGAAGGATGCTATTTTGTAAACCAAAATGCAGGCAGGATGGAGCACCCTTCTGAAACTGTCTGGGAGAAACACTGCAACATTATTAATTTTCGATCCTGTAAGTGGACTATCATCTATACCAGCGCTTCCCAAACTTTTTTTCTTCCACGTACCCCTTGCTTAGGCTTTTAATTTTGGAGTACCCCCTTTTATCATAAACACGCTCCCCTCCCCCTCCCACATAACTCACATACTTTTTCATAAAATTAGTAATCTTCTTATAGCTAAATAATAAGTCGGGACAAATTTCATTGACATTTCTAATCTTTTATTTTTTATCTTGCATTTTAAAGTTAATATTATTTTTTATATTATTAGCTAAACACCAAAATAAATCAATATATCATTAAAAGAATTTTTAAATAACTTACTATGAAAATTTATAACAATTTTGCATCATGATATGCAAGCAGTCAAACATGGCTTTTCATACTCTCAATAGAATCCTTAAACTTGTTGCATGGAACTGAATTTCTTTAAATAAGGTTCAGACATAGCAGATATAATGTTATGTCAGGAGCAGCGTCAAGCTTATTGCGATATTTGTTCTTAATGTATGCATGCCATAAGACTAAAATGCTCTTTCTAAAAGGTCTGTATTCACGAAAGGCATCAAGTTTTTTACAGCTTTATCGCTGAGTTCTTGTTACTCTTATAATACTGCTAACCAATAATCAATGATATTTCTTTTTTTTTAAAAATCAGATTAAAGAAGAATCAGCCGAAAGAAGTTCAATCATTTTTTCTTTTTCAAAAACTGATAAATTTTCGGCTTGTTGGAAGAACCAAATCGTTATGGGTTTGTAATCCCATTATTTTCACTGCTCCACTTCGGTAAATAGTGTCTGAACGGCATTGTAATGTATTTTTAAGTGAGCCATTATTCTAGATTTTACTTCTGATAATTTTAGTTCGTTTTCAGATAAGAAGCTGTAAAGTATCTTAAAAACGTAACGCTGGTATTTGTTTATGCAATATTACCAAAAATCTAATTTCTTAATCATAGATTCGATTTTGTCAGATACCTTAAAAATGGTTATAGAACTGTTCTGTAATCCTAAATTAAGTTTATTTCTGAAAAAATATCATATAAGTATGCCATTTTCTGTCATGAAATTTAGAGCTCAGCTAAAAAGAATAATCTAAAAAAAAAAAACTTCATTCCTCAATTGAAACAATCTTGCAAGCAAGCACTTTTCCTCATAGAAGCCACTTCATTTCTGTGTGTAAACGTAATCTAGTATGCATGTTGTCCATCTCTTCACACAAAGATTTAAATAGTTTGGAGTTTGTTGAATTGGCCTTAATAATATTAACAAACTTGATAGATTGATTGAGCACTTCTTTTAATGAGTCTGTCAGGGGTTTGGTAGCTGGACTGTGTCTGTGTATACAGCAAAGGTTCCAAGCTACATGGATTGCAACTTCTTTGATGGCACCCAGCAAGCCTATATAACACACATAAATAGGTTTTCCATCATCTCTGCAAATTCCACAGCAATTGACCCAGTCAATTCTTTTTCACAGAAATGACTGTGAATGGCTTTAAAATGCCCTTTCAGGTACATATTTCTGCGAGAGGATAGCTGAGTAACAAATTTTCTCTAAGCATGTTATCATTAAATTATTTTGCAATACCAAGTAAAATTAACAGATTGAAGTTATACGTACTCTCATCCGTCTGTATTGAAAACGAGGGACTCTTTTTATGCTTACAATTACTGCAGATTCAATATCAGCAGACATGACATTAGTTCGTCCAGCTACTCCGTATAGTATGAAAAATTAATACTTTTAATTTTTTTCACATGCTCTTCACCGTGCATGCGTATGGGACTGATACAAGGGTGTTATGGGTTTGATACAAGGAAAAATAAAATCTTCAGCAATTGTGTGATTTTTACTGCTTTTAGCAACGTGATAACTTATGCTGTACGATGCTTTAACAGCCTTCTCATTGCCTTTGTTTGTTGAAAACACATAAAATGCTACGATAAGGCCGCTTGATAATCGCTGAAAAAAACTTGCATTATTTTGTTTGTAAAATGAATATTTTGCCTCTAAATGGCACATTAATAAAGATGGGTTCATGCTACCATTAGACAGTATCTCTCCACAAATAACACATAGTAGCTATGGAAATCTTCATCTCTCGTGAATGAAAATCCATATTTCAAGTATAATGGAGCACTAATGTTTTCAGTTTATTTATAAAATTAGGTTTATCACTTACCACTACAGACCTATTAACAACCGCACTCGGGTTCTATAGCACTTCTAAGTAAGCAGATTGTTTCCAAATACTTGCAGTTCCCGAATCATCAGGTTGAATTTAAATCGCAGTTGCGAGTTATTTTAAGAGTTCCAGATTTCAACAAGTTGCCCATTTTAACCCTTTCAGGGGCAAGCAATTGTGTTCCTGTAATGTTGAATTCACACTGGTATTTACGAAAGAATTTAGTTCAAAATAAGGAAAAGCAATTTTTCAACTTTTTCCCGTCAAAGTTAAAAAAGTAAAATTATATTACGTATTTAAATTATGTATTAGAATACATAACTTATGAACTTAAATTAATTTTAAATAAATAATTTTAAATTTAAAGAATATGTTGCTATTATGGTGATTTTAGTGTTATATGGATGTGACATGATGTCACAAATAGGACTGCCTACCTGCCAATGTGTTCTCTTGAAAATACAAATCAAAGAATATTTTAGAACTCAATTTTTTAAATTATATTGATTATTCATTATTTATCAATGCTTGAATAAATTTAGACGTCAGTAATGTTTTACAAAATTAAAAGTCTATTATACAAAATTAAGTCTGTTAAAGGCAAAAGGTAAGCAGTTGTCACTAACCACAGGGGACTAAATGAAAAAAAAAAAAAGGCTATTAATATGATTATCTTCCAATCACCACATTTCCTATTTGTAAATTTCCTGAAAATATGTCCCATACTCTCCAAAACATGTGCTTTCGATTTCTTGTCATGTTGTTTGAAAGAAAGTCTGCAATCAATTTTCTCTCCTGTCTTCAGAAGGACCCAAGGTCAATGAACTACAGTCCTTACTGACCTTACCCTGATGCTGTGTATTAGGACAGAATAAAAATTTTCTGCATGCGATCAATGATTCCACACTTGTCAGTTTCAAAACGTTAATAGTAACATTTATTTTTATTTAGACTTTTTAATTTTATATTAATAATGTCACTGGACATTTTAAAAAAACTATCATTTAGCACTTTTAATTTTTTTTTAAATAACACTAACAAGATTGCCACTACTGGTTACTAATAAAATTTCTTGCTTTCGCCCATTTCAAAAATATGGTTCAGACATAATTAGCCTCAAACATAAATTATCTGAAATTTTTCAGTACTTCTCTTTAATCTGTGGTGCAGTGAGGGGGGAGGAGGGAAAATCCAAATTCTTACTGCTATCAAAATAAGAACTAATTTCATTTACCAGTTCATTTAAATTCCATCTTTTCCATCAAGTGAATAGGTAGAAAAGAATTAAAATTTTAACACTGCAGTCTTTTTTTAACACCAAATTCAAAATAAGGACTTCTTCTTCTAAATTACTTGGGACTCCAATAATGTAAAATTGGTGGAAGAATTTACTTGTATGAAAAGCACACTATACTTTCTTTTGATTCATTAGTAATTGGTGTTCTTTCCAGATTTTTTTTTACAGCTGAGTAGGAAAAAACATTTGGGCGAGAGCTTGCATGTAGAACATGATACATCTCCAGTAATGTCACTAGGCTTTTGAAATCTTGGGTCTCTGGGACTCAGACTTCCAAAAAACTGGGTCCTTTTTATAATACAAAAGTGGGTCCTCCTTCTAAAAGTAAGATACATCCAATGTATTTAATACAAAATATGCCTCTTTTGTGATTATCTAACAAAATATTTTATTCCTTGCAAGGGAAAATTATGCATCCCAACAGGTCCATCACAATTTTTTAATGTATCTCTTTTCCAATATTTTGTTTAAATAATGCACTATAGTGCATCCGCAGCATCACTGACCTCAAAAATCTGTAAAATCACTCAGGATAGTGTGTTTAACCTTTTCTGGCACAGATAAATTCTATTCGTAAAATAAGAAAATACTGATTGACACCGGAATTTACAAACGACTTTTTTAGAAAAATAAGAACTCCTTATTTAAGCTTTCATTGTAGAAACAAAATTTTATTAAAATATTCTTGGTACCATATGCAAGTTTGGAATTAAAATTAAGTGTGCCCGGAGTGGGACCACTGTGCTGGAAAGGGTTGAGGATTTCGAAATTTTTTGGATTTTACAAATTCTGAAATATGTTAAATTCTTTGTAAAAACCATTAAACTTAAAATAAAATAACACAGATATAATGATTGCCCTATTAAATGAATCTGAATTTTTAAAGTATGTGTTTACATTATTATTAACATTTTAATTTTCAAACTTTGTTACCTTAGCTTGTTTTTATTATACTACATAATTTAGCTTTCTATTCTTATTCTTATAAATACAATCAATGCTCAGACATAATTTCTTTGTTCTAAGCCTAATATATATTATTTTATCTATCAATCCTTCTGTAATTTTTTTTTTTTTTTTTTATCATTTCAGAATAATTTTTTTTCCCCTCTGCTTTTAATAATTTAATTCACTGTTGAATTCAGACATTTTCTTCCTGGATAGCGATTTCTGAAGCTCCTGGAGGCAGGGGGGGGGGCAGTTGCATTTCTAGACCAATTAATTAGCTTAAAATCCCAAATTGTTCCAGGGAAGCAATGTGTCCCCCCCCTTCCCCCCTGAATTCATCATTGATTTCACTTATGAATTATTAAGTAAAACAGATTCATCATTCATCATGTTTATTGATGTTATTTTCATTATTGTTACCATTGTAATGGCACCATCTGTTAAAGGTCAAAATAAGCACTCGCCAGTCACCACTCATCGATTAAAGTTGAAAAACTGGCGATTAAAAATATGGAAAGAACCGGCCAAACGCAGGATTTTTCAATTTCCCTTTTCCCCTAAAATTCACTATTTTCCTGTGCCCGTTCAATGGAATTCATGATTTTCCCATGCTCGTTCTACGAAACTCATGATTTTTACGTGCCTGGTCGATGAAATTCATGATTTTTACGTGCCTGGTCGATGAAATTCATGATTTTTACGTGCCTGGTCGATGAAATTCATGATTTTTACGTGCCTGATCAACGAAATTCATGATTTTTATGCTCCTGATCGACGACATTCATGATTTTCCCACGCCCAATCGATGATATTCTTGATTTTTACATGCCCGATCGACAACATTCATGATTTTTATGCACCCGTTCAATGAAATTCATGATTTTTACATGCCCGATTGATAAAATTCATGATTTGTATGCACCCGATCGGCAAAATTTGTGATTTTTATGCACCTGATTGACAAAATTCCTCATTTTTATACACCCGATGAACCAAATTCATGATAATATAATAAATTATAACACCTTGTAATAGTATATTACTTTTAAATGCTAAAGGTGTAAAATTAACAACTATAATATAAATTAAAATAACTTTTATTAGTTGTTTTACATGTTTCAACTCTTTCAGAGTCATTTTCAAAAACAAAATGAGAATATTCTAAAGCTGCAAGGGCTTTGAAGTTGTTATTTTCATGTACTTTTTTTTAAATTACGCACGTTATCTATTATTTTTTACTTGATTGTTTATTTTCATATCTTTGACCATGAAGTAACTCTAGCCACAGTTTCGGTAAATTAAAAGATGCCGCATCGTTACATATTGTATTTTTGCGTGTGAGTATCTCTATGGTTTCTCTTATTATGGATGGATAGCATAGACTGGAGGGAAATATTATTTTACTTTCATTGAAATTTATTTGGATGGTTTCTTCTTGATATAATCTTGACAGGGCTGTAGTTTTTCTATTGTATTTAATATCAGCTATATGCTCTTTTTTTCTGCAATTAAATTTCCTGCTGGTCATGCCTATGTAGTAATTCTTGGATCCGTCTTCTTTAATAAAAGGTATTTCATATACTCCTGAATAATTCTCAAAATCTTTAATGCTTTTTTTCTTTGGGATTTTAATCCTTTAGCATTTAAAAGTAATATAAAATTCATGATTTTGATGCTCTCGAACAACAAAATTCATGATTTTTACGCTTGCAATCGATAAAATTCATAACTTTTACACGTGCGATCGATAAAATTCCTGAATTTTACATACCAGATCAACAAAATTCATGATTTTTACAGTCCCAAATGACGAAATTTGCAAATTTTTCCAAAACTAATTGGTGAAATGCACACAATTTCTGGAGATGTTTGCCACTTTTGGCTCGCTGGCCACAAGTTGTGCATGTGTAATGCACATTATGTTGTGGGTTATTATTTAGTGCATAAATATACCTATTTTATTATTGTCACATCTTAATTCTAGACAAATAATTTTGATAAAGGTATTTATCTAGTTAACAACAAAAGTACCTAAGCTTAATGTGACTTATTTTTTGACTTATGTAGTTAGCTACATAAACATGTTGTGTATAACTTTTCTGTTAACTTATTTTAAAATTTAAATAGATTGGAAATTAATATCTCAATTTTATTCAAAACAATATAAATTAAAATATTTTTATTTAGTACATAAATTACTTGTTTACTGTAAAGTCATTATATATTTTTTTAATTTAAATATTCAGTGACATAAATATACTTACTGGCTACTAAAGAAATTATTCTCACTAGCCAGTCACTGGCTATTAAAAAAAATCAACCTACTGGCCAGTGGCTACAGGGAAATTCCTTATTTTACCTTTACCATCTGTTGGTAAAATAAAATACAAAATTGGCCACCAAAATTAAATCAAAGATTTTTGAAGCATTCTGGATTTTCAAGGTTATTTCTGCTGTGTTGTAAAAACATGGTGTTAAACATAATGCCATTATAATCAGTAGCAGCAACTTATATGGGCCCGTGGAGACAGCCCACCCTATAATTTTCAAACCCAGTGAGTTTAATTTCCATTATTTTATTTTTGAATGCGTAAGACCCTAAGAGGGGCTGATCAGATCTGTAGAGCATAGATGTCCCTCCTGCATTATTTTATTTAGTTATTTCATTATTGTTTATTTTCTTCCTCGTAGCAAAATTAATTTTACCATTTACTAGTGAGTATAAGTCAATGAGCATCTTTTTTAATGCCTGACTGACACCTATAAATCACTTTAAAGATTTTGCTCAATGTTTAGCTTTTTGCCTTTTCCATTTGTTGTCATATTGATAGTATCGTATGATTATTAGTGTCTTTATAAGCAGGAACCCGTGAGAATATAATTTAATAAAATTGCAAACTTGACTTAGAATTATCTTTTGACTATTCAAAGAAAAAAAACTGCCCATGCCATTTTACTAAAATATTTTTGAGCCCACCCAATATCTTTCAAAAGTTGGCGCCACTGATTATAATGTATAAAAACATAATTTTTGATTAGAAGCATGATAAAACTCCAGCTGTGCAGTTAGCTAAAATTACTAAGCAGATTGAATGATTAAATAGTTCTTAAGAGAACACTGGTGACGAATAACATTTGCGTTCAAATTTCATATGACTAGAAAACACTATAGAATTATCAAAAATTTAAATGTAAAATTTGAAATGACTTATGTAAGGTTCATGCATAATAAGCTGAATCTTTGAGCATACTACACACGAGGATATGGTGGGCTTTTTTAAACATTAACCACAGGGGAAGTGCATTCAAAAATCTATCTTTGAATTTTTCAAATTCTTAATATATAAACTTCACAGAATGGTAATCTCAAACAATAGTCGCAGGATATGGTAGAATTTAGAAATTTGCCCCTTCCTTCAAATGTGCACACAACCCTATCAAGAGGTCAGAAAAATCACAAGAATGTCCAAATTGCAGAAGAAAGTTCATATCAAAAAGAAGAAAAAAGTCATCTGCCATTTATGAAATTTGAATTGCCTAGTTCCTAGTTTAGCCTCAGGGAATGTCAGGTGGATCTTCTAGTTTATAATATTTGTACTTTTAGTTTACTTTTTTCATGCAAATCTATAATAAGAATTTTCTGTGGTTTTGTACTCTGCTATTTGTATTTGGTGAAATGGTTGCTTGGCGCAATTGTCTTTGTTTGAATTCTTATAAATGTAGAGGGAGAATATCACTTTTTAGAAACTTGTGATATTATTTTTATTTTGATACATTTATAATAAAAGATTTTTACTTAAGATGAGGAAGAAATTGGCAGCTTATTGAATTAAATTTTTATTTAAATATATGTTTAAAATATCAAATGACTTTTAAAGTTATTTTATAATTGACAATGTTAAGCCTAACAGGGGAGTTACTGAAATATTTGTATTTGTTAGGGCATGTGCATTTCTACTATTGTATGTTACTCTTCATTTGAAATATTGTTTAAGCTTAAAAATTTTATCCTGTTATTAATTGTTATTATGTAACTCTTTTATTCATTTGATGTAGAAATTAGTGTATAAAATCATTTTTGACAATAATTGCAAAACATAATTTACACTTTGATTGCCCAGAAGAAAAGCCACTAGAAGTCATTTTATTTGAAGGCAGCATCAAATTGATAGCATTTACATGAGTCAAAATTTACCTAATAATTATATAAAATCTTAACACATTTTAGAATTAAAGTATAAAGTATTTTTCTAAAAGAATTAGCTATCATATGTCCACCATATTATTTAGATAAATCCATATTGTGAAAATATCTCTTTTTTCATGCATGTTTATATTAATTCAAATGCTCTGGTCATTCTGTTTTAAGATAATTTAATCTCATGTAAATTTTTGTTTAATTTGTACTTTTTTTTCAATAGGCATGATTATTGTATTTTACATTATTTGAAAGTAACCTACTTAATTATTTTTTAGATATGAAGGCAATGTACCTGAGCAAGATTTCAGTGAAGGACCTCCTGACATCACATTTATTGATATAGTTGCTTGGTTGAGCTCTCAACTGGTAAATCTTTGTGAGTTGGAAAGTCATGTCAGCACAGTCACTGGTAATTATGCTAGTTTCTATATCCTCAAAATTTTCATGTTCATGGAAATATACATTTATGATAAATTCTTTTTAAATTAAAAACTATCTTGTGAGAGGAACTATCTGAACTATCAGAGCAAGGAGAATTTTAAAGAGGCAAGAGGTTTCTGAATTCTTTCTTGTTTATTTTGCAGTACATAAGCTTACAAATTGTAGTTAATAGTAGCATTTCACACATATGTTTAACATAAAAACTTAGTTGAATTTTTAGTGTGTATTTTTACTCATAATTTGAGTTAATCAGATCCACTGTCTAAAACTTATATATGTTATAATCTGACTTATTGACTGTTAGTTAATGAAAGCATTCATTCATTTTTGGAAACTTAAGTCTGATGAAAGTGAGGCTCTTCAGAGATTCTCACAGATTAAAAAACTCCATTTTAACCTCGTAAGAAATTTCATAATGGGAACAGTGGTACCTTTCTTCTCAAACACTATTCATTCTCAAGAACTTAATCAAATTTTACCATAAAAAAATAATGAAAATATAGTTACTGTATATACTCGCGTATAAGTCGAGGAATTTCTGACAATTTTCGGCAAGCAAATTGGGGGGGGGGGGGGTCGACTTATATGCGAGTCAATTTAAAACAACAGAAAAAAACTTCAAATACTGCCAAAATTCTGGCTTTTTATGTGTAAGAATAATAAAATCTTATTTAAAATATACAAATAATAATAATTTATCTTTAAAAAATATTTCATTGACTTGTTTTTGTTTACTTAACACTCTTTTGCACTGGCGAAGCTCTCCTACCATATGGAGCGTGTGTTTTTCTCCCATCTTTTCTCCGGGCGCAAAACGTATCTTAAGCCTAAAGTAGGGTAAAGGTTGACGGCCACAATTCAGCATCTTTCCGGCAAGAATGTGTCTAGAAAGTGAAATCTTTGGCTTGATTTTATGCAAAATTGAAGTAAAAACTTAGGAGTCGACTTATACGCGGGTTTTTGTTTTTTTGCAGAATTTACATTTAAAAGTTAGGTGGTCGACTTATACACGAGTATATATGGTAATTGATTTTCACCTCCCAAGTTACTCACTGTATTTACCTATTGTATAGTACCATACAGTGAAATATGAAATTGCATTACTATTTATTGCGAGAGATAATGAAGATTTTATGAGGTTTAATTAAAGGTTTAACCAAAAACTGTACCCATATCGTTATTGGTGAAATTTTAGATTTGAGGAGGAGTAGGATTCCATTCTTATTTATAATATTTGTATTTCAGGTATGCAAAAGTTCTTCCAGAAGGTAGAATTTTGCATGCCTGTGTGTGTGTGTGTGTGGGGGGGGGGGGGGTCAGAGAGTCTGAGAAATTCAATCTTCCGGGTTTTTTTATACATCAGCTGATGTTATGAACATCTGGAAATCAGGTAAATGAAGTTGTTTAAAATGTTTTCAGAAATAAAAAAAATATTTTTATATTTTAAATAGAAAGGGGATTTGCACAAGGTTCTTTATGAGGTTGAATGAATGGTCCATCCACTTTTGTATAGTTTCAGTACAATGGAGATATATTGATGGGACAAAGACCACCATTGTTGAGGAAGTACATAGTGTGAAGAAAAACCTTCTCTAGTTCTTCTTTTAGAAGGGAACTGGAAGAACATTTTGAACTTTTTCTCCATAACATGATTTGTTAAGTTTGAAATCTGTCCCAAATTTCCTTTAAAATATAGTGGCATGCCCTATAATATAAAATTTCCATTCTGTTTGTGAAAATCTAGTCTGGTTTACAGTAAGATTTCATTATTAATGAAAAGCACAAAATAAATGTAAAAATTTTATTCACTGTTTAACGTTCATTTTATAAAATGTTTTCTATATATATAAAATACATTACTTTCTTTTGTATCTACTTTCAAAAGAAGCTACTGATTATAATTTTTAATATGGTTTTTACTTTCTGATTAAACATAGATTACCAAAAGGGAAAAAAAAGTCCCCTGTGAATATTTATTTGCTGATAATAGTGATTTGTTACTTTCTTTTTATTTAAATAAATAATATCTAAAACAATTTCTGTCTATAAGCTATGTATTTCTTTCAAAATTTTGGAACAGTGCATGAGTGCATAAAACAGCGATTAACTATTTCTTCGTGTGCTTAGAGTTATTTTTTTAAAAGTTAAAATATTGCTGCAAATCATGTAACAATATGAAATACAGGTCTTATTTATTTCTTCCCCTTTTCTTCTTTATACAAATGTTTTTAAATGTCATTCATAACTGCCAACTTTTTTGCTTTTTTGTTGTTATTATTTTTAAATTGTAAAAATTTCTTTATTAAATCTGGAAATTCTATGATTAAATAGGCAGGTCATTCCATGTCAATTCAACCACAAAAATGGGATTTGTACACTCATGGTCTCTGATTTTGATGAAAGTTAGTATATCCAATAAACATATGGTATCAAATAACCCCTAATTTTTATCATTGGCTTCAATACTTTTTTTATTTACAGCCATTCAAAATTTCTTCAAATTCATCTTTTTGCATATATTCAAGAAGTGCTAAACAAGCTGCACTTGGTTATAAAAAAAAATTCTGTTTGGTTCCCAAACCTTTCAATTGTTTTCAAAATTTATTTACTTATCAACAAAAATATGATAAACACAGAAAAAAATACTAGAGGGCTGTAAATATTTATTTTGGTCCCCTAAAAAATATAATTTTGGAATGTAGTTTAATAAATAAACACCTATTTAAATTAAATATTCATTTATCTTAGTAATGTATTTTCTAAATATATATATATATTTATTTATATAGCTTAAAATGACACATTCTTGGTAGTTGTATTTTTCTTAATTGTCATGTATTGTGTTAGAAAGACTTTGCTAATGATTAATATTACTCTTCCTTGCAATCAATACAGTTTAAATGTTATAGAATAATTCAACAATGAAAAATTAAATCATTTTATTTGCATCTGAATATAAACACAGGTTTACATACACAAGCAAGAATACACCATTTTCGGCACAGGCAACCAAATTTTGAGAAACTCACCTTAGTGTTGGGGAACTCTAAGCTTAAATTTATTATACAATTCATGTAAATTTCCCAAAAGTAATCTTTTTCTAATGTGTACTTTCCCTCCTTAGCTCACATCTTTCATTCCTGGCATAATTCTTGAAATATCACCATTTTCGAAAGAGTTTTTAATCGTGTCAAGGAAATTGAGTCTTAGTTGTTTTCCTCTTTTGGGCTCTGGTTCAGCTAATATTCCTTTCTGTTTGACAAGTTTCTGATCTTTAGAAACTGCATAGTCCAATACATTAAATGTATCTTTTTTTTTTTTTTTTTTTTTCCCCCACATGTTCATGATAGTGATACTGGAATCGTTAACAACTAAATTTGTTTTTTATTAAAATTTTCAAACATTAGTTTGTCTTTTATGATATCTACTAATTTATCCATGTCTTCTGCCTTTTGGTCAACAAGGTCCTCTGCCATTGAATCTACTTCTGGAATTTTGATGTTAAGAATTTCTTCAATTTTGCTTTTAGCTTTTTTCCAATGAACGCAATTTCATTTTGCCGTATGAGGCCTTGCTTTTTTCTGCAAGAGCGTGCAATTTTCATGGAGAACAGTCTGTCCCTGCAAAAGATGAATTTAGTTTTTGCATGTCATATTCTTTGCTGCCATCCCATTGCTGCTACTTGCAATGGGAGTGTAATCCATGTCTTCAACTTCATATGGGCTGTCAGAATTTGTATCTGTGTTGTACAGACATGCTTCATTCTGAAATGCACTTTTGAACAAGAGTATTGTCCTACATTGGCAGCATAACTTTAAGTCCCCTCAATAAAAGATCATTATGTTGCTGAAAATTTACAGTACACAGTGTATTTTCTGATTTTTTTGTGCCCTTTGAAGGGATCACAACATTTTCTCTGAAGTGATTCAAACTTTTTCAAATGTACAATTCTATGATGAAAACAAATGGTATGCAATTCTTCAGTAGCTTCTGTTCTTAACTTTAGAAGTATTTTGCCTTCTTCAGAGAGTTCATTTGATACATTTACAATCCCATTCTTTTTAATGTAGCTACTCTTGTGGCATTCTGTTAGTTATTTTTCCCACATCACATGTAGTATTCTCCATTTCCTAAAAAGTCACAAGTAATGTAAAAAAATACAGTTAATCCACTGAAGATTTTTAAAGCAGAATTGTATCTAATTCAGGAAACTAACACTGACTGAACAAAAGATTTAAAAAAAAAAACTATCAAATTCTCTCTGCATGCAAAGTAGAATTCGAGAAAGGACAGAATGAGATGCTCTTATTTAAAGCTTATTGTGGGTATTTTCATAAACGACCACTAAAAAATTGATGCTGCATTACTTTGAATGATTGCATCAGCTTTCTGGTTAACCCAAACATCTGCCTGGTAATATAAACAGTGAAGCAACTAAGCCAAAGGGGAAGGTAAACAGGCCCAATTTACTTTTACTAACATATTGAGGATTCATTTTATATATCAGAATATACTGAATTAATTCATTTTAAACAGTAATGATTTTACTGTATGTATAGTTAAACAAATTAATTTGTTCAAAAACACTTACCATAAAATCCCAATTGTAAGCCCCCCCCCTCCCTTTTTCAAAACCAAAAAGGTTTAAATGTGGGAGGGGGGAGCTTATAATAGAGATTTTAAAAAAAATCATTTAAATATCCATTTTTATCATTAATTTAGAAATAAACAGGGGCGAGAATCTTCTGTATTTCGGCAAATTTTCACTCAAAAATAAATAAATAAAATCTAAGCCCCCTAAAATCCCCCCCCCCCCCCACCAAAAAAAATAAAATCTTTAAAAATCTTTTTTTAATATTTTTCTTTATTTTTTATGTTATTGTAACAATAAATAATCTAAATCCCCCTCAAAATTACTGTTTCCCCTTTTGTCCCCCTCTTTGGTACCAAAACCCCTAATTTTAAATTTCTTTTCAGACTTATTTAACACTCTATATTAACAATAAATAAACCTAATCTACCACCTAAATTAACCTCTCTTCCTAAAATTTCTGCTTTTCTTCCCCTGCCCCCCCCCCCCCCAACCTCATCTCATGATCTCCCCTTGCAAATGCATCTCATTAAATTTTAAATCGTTAAAATTCTTAATTTTTTTCTGCTCTATTTGTGATTTTTTTTAACAATATTTAAATAACAATCTAAATTATTCACCCCCCCCCCCCAAAAAAAAAAGTCCTCTTTATTTTCTTTGCCCCCCCCCCCCAAGTACATACTTTAAAGTCTTTAATTTTTTTTCCCTCTATTTATAACTTTTTTGCCATTTTTTTTAAAGATTTTTATGCTGTATTGTTACTTTGTAACAACAATAAATAAGTGATCATATAACTCTCTCCTTAAATTTCCATTCCCCATCCCCAGAAAAAAGTATGAATTTATAGACATGGATGGAGGGGAAGACAGGGAGAAAATTTTAGTCATTTTTGTAGTTGGACTGTTCTCACAACTGATATTGTGTTAATGGGAAGGCAGTTATTTTAGAGAACATATTTATTTCAAAACATATGATTCAGGGAAGAACAGTCAAACAGCAAAAAAGATGAAAATTTTTGCTCTCCTCTCACATATTTAGAAATCTACCCTCCCTGTAGAGTAAAAAAAAATTCAAAGGGGATGATTATTTTAGATGAGTGATACTTATATGAGATGATGTAGATAGGATGTGATACTTTACTATAAAATAAGAAATAGAACAGTGTTTAAACAAGGTTAAACATATTAAAGATTTTAAAGTATTTGCTGAGTTGGGGGACAGTGAAGGAAATGGAACTTTTGGGAGAAAGGAGGGTAATTTCGATGATTGATATTCATTAAATGTTACTAAAGATAAACAAATAATGCAGATTGTTTTTAAAAATAGTTTTAAAGATATTAAGTATTGTATGTGTGTGTGTGTGGGGGGGGGGGACATTTTTGGATTAGAGAGAAAACTTAGGTGATAAATTATCTATTTATTTTTACTAGAGAGCAACAAATAGGACAAAAGATTTATTCAAATACGAGTTTTACAAATTTTAAACTTTGTACACTCCGGGATGAGGGGGTTTTGTGAATTTCAAAGGAAAGGGTTTGTAATTTAGATGATTTGTTATTTATTTATTGTTAATTGAGGGCAACAAAAAGGACAGAATTTTTTTCTTCTATAATTTTTTTTAATTATTTATATGTGTTGGCAAAGAGGGAGAAGAAGCAGACATTTTGGGGGTAGAGAGATAATTGAAATGGTTAATTATTTGTTTATTGTTACTAGACAGCAATAAATAGAGCATATATTTTTTAATAAAGAGTTTTAAAGATTTTAATCTTTGTATCCTGAGAGGAGAGGGAGGGAAGGAGAAGTGTACGTTTCAGACAGAGAGAAATGGAAGGGGGGGGGCGGTAATTTAGATTATTGATTATTTACTTATTGTTACTAGAGATCAACAAATAGGACAGAAGAAATATTAAAAATAGAATTTAAAGATTTTTTTTTTCTTTTGCTGGGTGGGCAAAAGGAGAAAAGAGGTGGTAGAGAGATAATTTAAATGGCTGATTATTTATTTGTTGTTTCTAGAGAGCAACAAATATAGCATATTTTTTTATATACAGAGTTTCAAAGATTTTAAACTTTGTATGCTGAAGGGGGAGGGGGAGATTGTAGTTTCAGGACTGATTTTTTACTTATTGTTATATTACTAGCAAGCAGCAAGAAGGCCAGAAGAATTAAAGATTCTAAAAATTTTGAACTTTTTGTGTTGGGGAGGCCAGAGAAGTGAAGCAGACATTTCATTGGGGGGCAGGGGGGGAGGGATTTCATTAACCTTATATAAAAGCAAAAGTGGAAATCTGCCAAAAATTTCAAAAGATTGAAAATTATCTTCCTGGGATTTTTAAAATAAATTTTTTGTGCAAAAAAAAATTCGTTTGTGGGGAGGGGGCTTATATTTGGGAATGGAAAATAAAATAAAAATTGCTTAAAAGTGAGAGGGGAGGCTTACTTTCAGGATTTTACGGTAATTTTTTAAATATAATATTTAATTTTTAATTTGATAAGAATTATTCTTATTTAAAACTCTAATTTTGTAATTAATTAACATAATCTCTAATATGTGTTCTAAAGACCCATATAATCACATTTGATAATTAATTAGGTCACATCTAAATATTATATCTATATTTTCCTTGAAAAGTTCATTTCGTCATTTGCAAAGCCAAGTGATGAAAAAAAAAAATCATACAGAGCATGTTTAATTATTGTTTTGTGAATGCAAGTTTTAATTCCTCTTTCATCAAAGAATTATAAAAAAGTAATGCAATTTTAAATAACATATTTAAGTAATGTTTTTAGCTTAGTTACATTATATAAAATATTTTTTTTTTAATTAACAGAAATGTGGTATTGAAATTATATTCATGATGATGTCATTTTATTGATGGCATTGGGTGCTTTTTTTTTTTCTCTTCAGAAGGAATTAAAAAACCACAAATTTTATTCCAGAATAAGATAGAACATATATTTAGGCTCATTAAAAAAAAAAAAAAAAAATGTGTCAAGATTATACCTGTCCCTCTCCCTGATATTGCATTTTTAGAAAATCATGTTTTTTTTCAACAAAAATAAAAATTAATAATTTATTATTTTTTTAGGGGACCAAAATAAATATTTACAGCCCTCTAGTTTTTTTTTTTTTTTTTTTTTTTTTTGCTGTGTTTATAATATTTTTGTTGGTAAGTAAATAAATTTTGAAAACAATTGAAAGGTTTGAGAAACAAAAAGAATTTTTTTTATTACCACGTGCAGCTTGTTTAACGCTTCTTGGATATATGCAAAAATGTGAATTTGAAGAAATTTTGAATGGCTGTAAATAAAAAAGTATTGAAGCCAGAGATAGATTAAAAAAAATTGGGAGGTTATTTGATGCCATATGTTTATTGAATATGCCAAGTTTCATCAAAATCGGTGACCATGGGTGTACTAGTGTTGTTGAATTGACATGGAATGACTCAGGCCAAATTTTTCTTTTCAAAAATTGCAGTAAGTAAAATGCATAAAAGTTGGCAGCTATGGATCATACCATGTTTTTATTTCTGGTAGTTATTGGTAGACATATATTGGGAGGTCAAAATAAAAGTACTGCTTTAATAGAAATATTCTTCATTTTAACTATTTTAGAGGTATTATTAATTTAAATCCCCTTGTTCCTAAATCTGTTAATTTCCTAAATATTTTTGCAGGTCAATAGTTTATCATTTTGTTCATTTTTTGGAAATGTGTATTTGTTGTTCTTTTAAATTCATAGTTAAATGTTTCCTATTAATATAGATACAGAAGATTCACTTGGATTTTTGGTTGAAGTTAGTTCTTTGCTGAAAGAATTAGGTAAATATAAAACTATTTTGAGTTAAAAAAGGGGGGGATGGGGGAGTACAAAGCCTAAAATTAAAATAAAAAAGGCATTTAAATTATTATGCAACAGAACATCTTATTAATGTTTTGTTTTAAGAAATCTCTAAAACTTTATATGTAATATATATATATATATATAATTTTTTTTTTTTTTTTTTTTTTTTCCATCTACAAGTGTGAAGATTTTTTTTTATAGTCGTACAATGTAATGAATTATTGTATATTCTTTCTGTACAATTTTCCAGATTGTACTTTTTTTGGTTTGTTTTGTTCACATTTTATTATTAAAACCTTCATTGTAAGTTAAATAAATATTTTATATATCAAGTTACATCTTGAATTTAATGAATATATGTACATTTGAACTTCAAGTAATAAATTATAAAGCCTATTAAAATAAATAAATGATCTGAAGTAATTAATTTTAGACACTTTTAAAAAACAAACTCATCTATCAATTAAATATCTATTTAGCACATTAATTATATAAAGATTATCATTTTTCTGGAAAAAAAAACTTTCAGTAGACTGAATGAGTTACAGCTGTTTAGATGCTAATGGCAGAAACATTTGTCACTTCAATTCAAATTTTTAAATTAACTATAATAAATATTTATAATAATATTTTCTAATATCCAATCTTACACAAAATATTTAACATTTACAAAAAATTATTCATTCTGGAAAATTTAGAATCTGAGTTTTTGTACATTAAATTTTTGTTGACTTTATAAACTTATGACCTGATGAATGTACAGTTTAAATAACATTGACTTTAATATCATCTGTTCTTTAATACAAATTTTTTATCAAAGTGTAAAACATTCATTAATATTACATTATCATCATAAAAGATAATCTGCTTAATTGATCTTCAAATATAAAGCAAAGTCCTTTTGCCTATCATAGAGGAAATTAGGGTTATCAGTAGTAGAATTATTAGCATTGCCTAATCAATTTTCCTTATGGGAGGAACAGAATCAATTTTCTATGTAATTTTTGCATGGTGGGTTCCTGTGACATTCCTGTTCATTTGTCAAGATGTACTGCACCATTAATTCTATACTGTACTAGTACTGTACCATTAATTTTATTCTTCTTAGTTTCACATGGTTAATAGTTTTTATTCATATTTGATTTTCTTATATAAAATAATCATTTTATATTTTCAGGTTGTCCTTATAAATCTTTGGTCAAAGGGCAAATATCTGACAGACTCAATCGGCCCGAAGACAAAGAGCTTTTGATTAGTATGTTTAACACTTTTTTTCTATAAATTCAATTAGAAAAGTATATAACATAAGTTATATTTTTTCATTATTTAATTGTATAACTGACAATTTGTATGATAGGTGAAATCTTGTTCCAGATTTGTATAGAATTTTTTAAAACTATAAATAAAACCCCTTTTCAGAAATGAAATACATCCTGTGTTAAAGAAATTAAGTGCATTTGAAATAGTTATCTGATAAATTGAATGAATAGTAATAATATCTTATTTTTAAATAGCTGTTTTCTCTCTCTCCTTTATTTATGTAAACTGTGCTATGAATGTAAAAATTGTATTCTGGTGGTCACTCTGACTGTTAATATTTCTAAACAAATTTTAAAATTATCATATTTTCTGGTGTATAAGTTGAATTTTTTAACCTTCTCACCACTGCGAACTGATATATCTGTTCACTATGCTGCAAGTTTCACTGCAATATTAGCATTAATTAAATTAATATAATTCTACAAATATAATGTAGTTTTAAAACATTAAGTAATGATCAACAGTCTCAATGGTTATATTCCTATATGTAATTAAGTTTTTTATATCATATTTGAAATATCATGTTTTTTTAGCATTTAAAAAAAATTACAGAGGAAAAAACATTACAATTTTGCCCTGTTGCTCAGATGGTTAATTTACTCACAAAAGAAACAGTATACTTATTTGTTGTTTAAAATGCGAAAATAAAAGTGTTGGAGGAAAACATTACATATGGAAAATCCTCTACAGGAAAGCGAATAATGCAATGATTTTTCTGATAATGAATCATTATTTCTGTTTAGTCTTTCTCCTGTTGAAAATTACGATATCAATTCTGTAATTCTAGAAGAATTCCCAGAATTTAGTGAAACTAACAGCAATCAGAAACATTTAGATTTTTCAGATGAATAATTTGCAAATCAATCGTATATTAGATCTAAATCCCTTTTTTGTATTGATATTTTTTGCTTAAAATGTTTTAAAATACAATAATTTATACTTTTCTTTGTTCTTTCATAGATATAAACTTTCCTCTGAGTCAGCTATATATATATTTTCTATAATATTTATAGAAAATAACAATTTTTAATTATGAAAAATGTGTCAGAAATGGTAAATTTTGCTGGTTGATATTAGTAAGGCAAATATCAACGCTTTTCTCATAACTATCACTACAGCTACCAACTGAAATCGTTGGGTTGTCTGATTTTATATCCAGTGTACGAGTCAACCCCTGAATTTTGTTTGCATTTTGGCAGTTTAAAAAGTTGATTTATATGCCAGAAAATATGGTACTGCAGAAAATGTCATTTTTAGTCATTGTGTTTCTAACTGAAATTAAAAACTTTTTTTTTTTTAATTACTCTCTTTGTTTTTTTAAGGGTATCTATGTTCAGAACTTCAAGCTGCTAAGATTCTTGCTTTTAAAAATCCAAAAAAGAAAGAAGTTCCTATTCAAATTGAATTGGTAATTGAATTATTTTTTTTCCATAACTTTCTTGAAATCATGATTAGATTTTATGAATAATTGTATTAGTAAATGTGCTGAAGTTTTTACTTATATTGAACTAATTTGTGCTTTTTATACTATTTTGTTACAAACAGTAGGATGCTGCTGAAGATGCAGCATAACAGGAGAAGCATTGACAATAAATTTTAAACTTTTCTAAGCAGTTTTTAAACATATTAATAAGAGCATATTAATAGTGACTATATTAATAATAGTATCAGAGAAGAAAGAATTCACTCTATTGAGGATAGTAGATAAAATTATTTACTTCTTTTAAACATGATTCAAAACAAATTTCACTATTAAGAGGCTACTTCACTCAGACAGAAACACCCGCTCGCTAATGTTAATCCTATGGAGGAAATATTTTAAGATATCTCGTTCGCATTTCAATATTTTTAAATGAATTTTTTTTTTTGCATTGGATAGCTGAGGTCAATCTCTATGCACGCTCCTTTGTACTTTTTCGATTTTTGTTGCAGTTTTTTTATTGAGGATACTTTCATTTTCAAAACCGGTTCCGAAAGTGAAAGTATCTTAATTAAAAAAGCTTGTAATCAAAATCAAAAAAGTACAAAGGAGCATGCATAGAGATTGACCTCAGATATCCAATGCAAAAAAACCATTCAAAAATATTGAAATGCGAATGAGGTATCTTAAAATATTTCCTCCATAGGATTAAATTAGCGAGTGGGTGTTTTCATCTGAGTGAAGTAGCCTCTTAACACCTTCGCTACGAGCATATCTACTAGTGGATACATGCTCATTAGAGTTATTCCATGTAGGAACAAGAGTTAATAACGATAGTACAGTCAACTGCACGAAATCTGTTCACTTAGGGACCGAAGCTTTTGCAGATTTTAGATCAGTCTTTTGTTTAAACTTTATTTTTTAAAGTTTGACTATAAATTAGGAACAATTATATAAAAATTACAATAGAAAAGGAAAATATGCAAAATTGGTTTTTAATATATTTAATAAATAAGTTTGTTTAAAGAAAAATTAAATTATATACTATACAAATTTTACTGATTATTCATTTTTTTAAACATTGACACTGGTAGTTTAAGTTTTGGATTGTTGCCAATAATTTTTTTTCTGTATTCTATGAACACTCATTACTTTTTGATCTAAGATAAAATTTTGTTGCTCAAGGAAATGGGGGCTCAAGGGATGGAATATTTATATCCCAGTTTTACACCCTGTTCATAAGTTATCTTAGTGTTTTTTTCTGACTCAGTGTCAGAATCAATACCGTTTCAGTGGGGTTTAAAACACTAGCTATAATTTCCTCATCAGTCATTGATTAAGTTATAGCTGGCTCATCTTCACAAGCTAGCCATTAAACTAAATTTTGTTCCTCTAAAATTGCAGGAACAGTATTCAGTGCATTTTTTTGCATAATTTAATATCTCAGTGGTTTTTGCATCTGTAGTATGAATTTGGCTGATTTCAGTATCGGCGAACAGTGACAATAGCCAAAGTTTGTGCCAAGCATTCACCAGAATATCTTGGGACACGGGATCCCAAGCTTCAGCTGAGTATAATACACAATATTTTATGTTGTATTCTTTTCTATAACTATTTACAACATCAGTTGATGAATTCATGGCAATCAGTCATTGTAAAATTTCCACTTGATACTGAGATTTAATGCTATGAACCTTGATCCATCGGCTGAATCAAAACTTTTGTGTAAAACTTTTGTGTTTGAAAGCAGGAATTGCACAGACACATTATATTTTTTAAAGATTTTCAGTATGTGCAGTACAATTGTCCAGTAACAACAAAATTTTGCAATGTCTGCGTAATTCCACACTAGAGCAGTGGTCACGGATTTCTTTAGCGAAGTGGTTTTCGAACCACTCTACCATCAAGTCTCTGTTAATCCCTGCCTTTTTATTTCCTTTGTTTATAACGGTAAAGTTTTCACTCCTTTCAGAGCTCTAGATTTTGCAGATTTTGATATTACTAACAACAATTTGCATTTATGAGTTCCTTCAGCATTGTTACAAACAAGTACAGTCACCCTGTCTTTAACTTCTTTGAATCCTGATTTTCATCAGGAGCGATGAGTTTGCCTTGGCAAATAGCGCCAAAAAAAGCCCAGTTTAATCAGCATTGTAAATTTGTTCTGGCTTCTCTTCTGTGATGACATCTGAAAATTTTTCTACAAAATCTTCAGCATCAGCAGATCTTTCATTTTTCACATTCCTTCAAATAGCACATTCTATGCCTGTATTTAAAAGATGTCAGCTAGTCAGAAATTTAGCTGCATGCCTGCTGAATTTTTAACTGAGAATGCAGCTCTTTTGTTTTTTCACATGACAGTGGTCCTATTATTGGGATACCATCCCTACTCCTTTGTTTGAACCTTTCAAATAATATAGTGTCCAAATTTTTTAACTTTCAGAATGAGTGCTTTCACATTGTGAAATTCCTGTATTAAAATCGCTTTTAGCTTAACATTGTAATATCTTATTTATATATATATATTTTTTTTTATGTCATAAACAGTTCTCAGACTTGTGCCAAATTCTTTGGCAAGAAAATTCACGAATGATAAGGCATTCAATTTTTGGATCACTTGCACTTTTTGAAAAATTGAAAGCACTGCATGTTTTCTTTTTCTACATAAATCATGATTACTTGTTATTCTGGACATAATTCGTAAAAAAATCACAAGCGGCATGCAAAAGTAAGTATAATAAATATACTCGTGGAAATTTTACTGAAGGTAATATTCACATGTATTGTAAAATAAACAAATATCACATTGAGATAATGTCAATTTACATTACAGTTTCATCAGTGCTTGAGCGTAGCCAATCAACCAAACAAACAAACATTGATGCCTATTTAAAATAAAAATTGCTATTTCGATTTGGTAGTCCTTTTTACTTGGCTCAAATTATTATTTATGAATGCTAGGTATAAAATATATGAATTTTCTTAAATCACAAATTATTTCATTTGAAAATTTGTAATTCATGATATTAACACCACAGTTAACTTCATCTATGAGCTTCACTGTTTACATTCTATGGATTATAGATGCTCGTGGATTGTACATTTGCAGATTTCACAGAGTTGATTGTATAAAAAGAAAATGCATAATTCTCATAGTTGCCACTCTCCATAATGCGCAGAATTTGTAAATGTAAAAAAAAACCCTACACCATTTTTTTTAATCATTTTTTTCAGTATTGCCAGTGCATTGTAATAATAGTACTTTTATATTTAGTGTGTAATATTTAGAAAAACAGTATGTATTGGATTTTAAAATACTGTTTTATTTGTTATGGTGGAGATTGTAACTCTGAATTATTTGCAAGTTTGTGACTTTTTGAGATTGATGAACCGAATTAGTTTATAAATCATTCAATTTTTTTTTCTTTGGTCATAGCTGACTAAAGACATCTAAGAGCTGCATGATGTTATTTGTTTCTTCTCTATTCTTTAATTTATGTTTTAGTTACCTATTTATTAATTTAAGTAACATTTTGTTCCATGACATTGTTTCTATTTTTTTCTTTTCCAGATGTTTATCTTTTATCATTTACTTTTTTATTCTGCATGCTGTTTTATTTATTTTCATAATTAGTTTTTTTTTCTCCTAATTTTCTATTTACTGTCTTCCCCATCTGTAATTTTATACTCCCCTTCAATTTTGTATCTGTTGTTGTAGTAGTTACAAGTGCTCTTGCTTGAAAGAGAATTCATTCCGACTTCAGAATGTTGGGCTTTTGTTTTGCTTTATAGTGCTTTAAAGGGTCTAGCCAGATAAGGATAGCAAAATGGCCCCCACAGCCAATGTTTGAAATAACATGTATGGTAATAAAGCATACCATTAGAATATAATATAGTGTTTTTAGCCCCTGACCTTGAACTGTCATTGAGATGATCAGGGAATTATGCCCCGGCGCTACTATTTTTCAAATGTGTTTTACTCAAAAAGTATAACAGTTAAAAAAAAATGAAACCAGCACCAATTATTGAAAAATATATTAGTTTATATTATATATTTTTTCCCATTTTTACACAATTTTTACCATAGAAAAGTAAGCAAAAATATTTTTAAAACAAATTATTAATATAGTAATATTATATTTACATCAACCAAAAAATTACAGAATAATGCTCAAAGTATGTACTTTAAGCAAAAAGAAAAAAAAAATGTTAAAATCGAAGATGCGCTTTTTCAGTTATAACAAAAATAATGCTAACAACATGTTAGAATTTTCCTATTTTTTCCTGTTCCAATTTGTGCAATTACACGTGTATTATTGTTACTGCAAAGTGCAAAACAAATACAATAAAAGTGGGTTGTCAGTACATACATAATAGTCTGTAAATAATTAGATATCTCGCTCGTTTAAATAGAAAATGACATAACTCAAAAATAACAAATTTTCAGTACAGCTGTTTTAAATTTTTTAAATCTTTTGTTCATTAATAAAAGATTCTTAAGTATACCTTTTTCCTGTGATTTTTTTTTTTTTTTAATGTTAATAGATTTATTTAGGTTATTCCAGTAGCAATAACAACTCAAAAGTATCACTTTATCACAAAGAATAATGTAAATACGTTCAAAAAGCATAGTGACACTTTTGCCCTCTGACGGCCTAATAGAACAACTGCCACTGTGCCGTTTTTTTTTTTTCAGATAAAAATACGAGTGCTTAGGACTTAAAAACTGTCTTTATCTCAAAAATGATGATTTTTAAGTTGTCACTTTTCTATTAAAAGAATGGTGTTTAGAGGCCCTTTTTTAACAATGGATTAAACATTACAATATTAACTAATATTGTTTCATATAACAGTGTATTCTTATTCAGTTATGATTAAGAGTTCACTTTTTTACTATAAAGGAGATTATAGAACATTTCAGAAAAAGAGCCTTTTCGAAAATATTTCAATCATCATCATCACTATTTTCATTTATCACAACATTAATATTATCAATTGAAATGATTTTTGTTAATATTTCTGCAGGGCATATTATTTGTGACAAATGTCTTCCATGAGATAGGTAATATATTACGCTTGCCACATCGGTGCAACACCCAACAGTCCTGTTACCATTAAGGCAATCACAGCAGTACTTTTGAATGCCTTCGATGTTATTTATAACTATTAGGGATATAGTCGACGTACACGTGATTGTGCTGTGTGAAACTGTATAGGCTTGTTCTATAAGGAAAGGGCACATTTACAAAAAAAACTTCTGTCAACCAATCTACCACAACATTTTTGACGTAGAAGGAATCGCCAGACGACGTAGGCCACCTGTTTAACCCATTAAAGCCAGAATTACTTTTCTCTTTTAAATGCAAAAATTGCATTTCATACCAATTTTTCAAAGTAGCAACTTTAGTCTCCTTTTATTACGGGGTTTCTGTCATCAGATAAAGAGAATATTTCTTTTAAATTATACTGGTATACAAACAACAAAATGGAGGGCATCTATCCTGTTACCATATGGTAACAGTAGGCTTTAATGGGTTAACATAGACCAATCAAATCACCCCATCTCATGTACAGTAGGAGTCATAAAGAATAAACAGGTTTTTCTTGTTATTCAACAGTAATTTAACCAACAGTGATGTCAGTTACCATTTCCTTATCCCACATAACACAGATTCGTCCAATTTTGGTTTAAAGTACATAATTTGAACTTATGGACATGTCCAATTTTCGTCCAAAAGTAGTCTGTACTTCATCTAAATCTCATCAATTTACGTTCAAATGTCACCACCTTTTACGTAATAAGTACGTCTTTTAGACGAAAAAATTAACATAAAATGAACATAAAATGGACGTAATACAGGCGTCCAAAATTTGTCCATATAACATCCAAAAGTGGCCTACATCTGGATGGAGTATAGACATAGACGTCTATTAGATGAAATATAGACGTGTTTATTGATCCAAATTACGTACTTTAAACCAAAACAGGACAAATCTGTTATCTTCCTATAGGGAAGGATAAAAATTAATCAAAAATAAAAACTTTTTCAGTCAAATTTATTATGCTTTTAATATTTTAAAAGCATATATATTCAAAATATTAAAAGCATATAAATATTTTTAAATATTATTGCTAATAAAACTTATTTAACTTTACTTTTACTTCTGTAAGACCTTTAAAGAAACTATTTTAGTTAGTGTCCTTCACCTGAAAACAAATATTTTTTTAAGTTTATTTTACATTTATTGTTATAAAAGAAAATGACATAAGCTTTAATATGTAAAATTTAGACGTTAAAAGATGTATCAAAATTTGTGTGACTTTAAAAGGTTCGTTTAAAAATTCAATTAAAATTATTTTTGTTTTGTCTTCTAAAGTGTATTTACACATTCAAACAATATTTTTAATTTTTCAGTACACTGTTAAATATATCATTCCTTCACTGAACTTATATTATGCATCAAAATATATTTATTTCAATAAATTAATCTTTTCCATCAAAATGATTTATCTTTTGCTATCCAAAATCATAGGATTTATGTATATGTTTACTTTGTGTCATTTTATTAAAACTAAGTGAATGTATTCAAATTGACAGTATGATTTCATATTGGGTAACAATAACTTTTTATGATAAATATAAGAAATGGAAATTATAAGATACCTTCTGGCTTTTATCCATTCTCGATTACTACAAATCTATGCATTTCAGCTGTTCACATTTTTATTTTACTATCTACTTAAAAAAAAAAAAAAAAAAAAAAAAAAATCTGTTTTTGGTTTTGATTTATATTCTTATTAGTAATTATGCTGGTATAATTTTTAACCAGCACTATTTTTAAATGGAAGTTTTCACCTTATTTAATTGCAGATATTTGAGATTAAGTATGTCAAAGACTTTCATTAGAAATTAGAGGTGGCCCAGTTGTAAAAATTTATTATATTCATTTATTAGCAGACAATATTGCCCTTTGCAAAGTCTTGCATTTGGCGAATCCTTTTTTCTCCCATTTAAATTGTCAGTAAAATCATTGCTTTAAAACTATTGCAATTTTCTTATTTAATTAAAATAGCTTTTTTCGAAGGCAATATCATATTTTTTCCTTTAAGTATGGCTATACTTAAGAAATCAATGACTAAATGTATCAAAGAATTGGATGTATTTTCAGTCTATAGGTGGTAATTGCTGAAATCTGGTTTTCAAATATTTTATGCATATTCTAAAATAAGTACTTAGGTATTTTATTTGCCTTATTAAATAACGAAGTTTTGTAAAAGTATTCTGAAAGTGTTTCATAATCTATGCTTGACACATGATTTTTCTTTTTTGTATACTGTTTGCTGTATTGTACTCTACTCATGATTAGAAAAAAAAATTACCCAAATGCAATATTTCTGTGTCTAAACATTTTAAATTACACCAAATTTATTCTTTTAGTGTGAAAATTTCCAACTAGATCTGATGATATGATCTATCACAGCAGTTTTTAATTTCTTATTTACTATAGACCCTTTTTCACAGATTCCCAGGATTTAAGACTGGATATACTGATTCTTTAGAACAGGTTTGTCTAACCTTTCAATAAGCAGGAGTGCACTTCAGAGGATGGCAAAGTGAAGGACAACATTATTTACATGACTCAAAATATGCAACAATATTATCTTACTGTAGTACTGGAATTGGTACACAAATGTCTTATGTGATGCACATACATCAGGCCTCTAGGATTCAAGAGCTCTGTGTAAAAACAATTTAGACAAAAATAAATATAAATCATAGTAAATTGAGAATTATATTTTTCTGAGAGAGAGAGAGAGACTTACACAGAACCCCAATTTAACGAATAAAAATTTCGGTCCTGATGAATTTGTTAAATCGTGGTCTGACTGTATAAGCAAATTAATTGTATTATATTTTTTAACAAAATTCTTAGTACAGTAAAGCATATGAAAATAGAACATGTCTCTAATGGAATTCTGTCTTAAACGAAAAAATTCCATGGTCCCAATGAAAAAAACACCAGACAAATGTACCTGTGAAGACGGAGGTTTTACTATATTGCCTTTTATTTTACTCACTATATTAGTCTCAGATTTCAGAAAATGAAAGTTTTTTCATTGAACACAGGTCCTTCATGGACCTCCTGAAGAACCCTGTGGACGACAGTTTAGGAACCGCTGATGTACCATACTGCTATATTTTCTGCTGAAAATTGAAGTCAGGGTCTTGATCTTTCTTTTCCATCTCAAAAACTTCTTTTTTGCTTTTCTTTGAAAAAATTCCTGATTTATTCACTGATAATAATTAAATTTGTAGATTCCAGAATACCAAATGTATACAAATAGTAATTGGATACTTATTATTTTTTAAATTATTTAATTTAATCATCATCTGATTTATTCACTGATAATAATTTGTAGATTCCAGAATATCAAATGTATACAAATAGTAATTGGATATTTATTGTTTTTTAAATTATTTAATTAACAATTATGTTTAAATTATTAAACTATTTTGCAAGGTCTTGCATTTGGTGAATCATTTTTATCCTCATTTAAATTGTCAGTAAATTCAACTATTGCACTTTTTTTTCTCACTAAAATAGCTTTTTTTCGAAGGCAAAGTCATATTTTTGCCTTTAAGTATGGCTATACTTAAGAATATCAATGACTAAATGTATTGAAGAAAACGAAGAAATTTTAGTTTTTCAAATATTGCTAACTCATGGAGGCAAATGAGATATTTAATGCCAACTTTTGTGTATTGTGCATAAAATTTTATATATTGAAATTTGTATTTGTTGGCAAGTATGCAAGAAATGTATTTTACATACGGTAGATTAAAAAAGTTAACACCTCATTCCCTAATATTCTTAAATACATTCCTTGAGTACAAGATTGTACTTTCATTACACATGCATGGATCCAAAAAATCCATAAGTTCAATTTCATCTATTTTCGCCATTATTAGATTTCTTTAGCATCTTTGATTTTTAATTATACATAAAAAAATGTCATTAAATAATTTTTTAATTGCACAGCAAATTAAATATATATATAGATATATATATATTAACCATTTTAGTTATTTGGTTTTTGTTCTAGTTCTAGTATTTTGTTAATTTATGAAAAATATAATGGCTTAGGGGTTTACAAGTACTGTAGATAGTTAAATTAAAAAAATTTACTCTTTGAATAATCTATTATAAAATATATTTTATACTTTTATTAATATAATAATTAATGAATTTTTAAAAGATTCAATGAGTAAAATTATTCAGGCTACATCATTGTTTAAAAAATATATACAATAACAATTTGCAAACAAAAAATGCTTTATTTATTTTTTTATTATCCAATCGACCTTTTGCATACCGCAACCAATTTGCCAATTTTTCGGTTTGGCACTCTGATGTTTTATCCCACTTTACATGAGTGTTAACAGCACCTATGAGAAAAAGATTTTTTTTTTTTTTTTTAAAGTAGCTATGAAACACATATTTAGTTAATACATAAACAGAAGACATATGAAAAAAAAAAAAGTATTTACTAATACGTATATGAATTTGACTATTTCAGCATTAATTCAGTTCCATGGCTTCAATTGGAAATTTTACAAATTTAACTTCCCAAATATCAAAATTAAAAGGAGAAAACACATGGGTGCAAGAAGTCTATTCAAGCCAAAACTGAAAACTTTCCCAATATTATGAATAACCAAATGAAAATAGGCTAGAAGATTTGTATGTCTTGCATTATGGCTAAAAATTGATATCTAACAATAAATGAAAGCAATTAAAGGTTTTTGACAGTAAAATTGGTATTATTTAAGACATATTTGGGGGGGGGGGGGGATGTATCTAAGTTTTATAGTATCGACTTCACTTCTGGTTCCACAGAGCAGAAGAATTCAAAGAAAAAGATTGACATACAAAATATTTCTCTCATTACAGATGTATGAATAAATAATAATAATAATAATAAAAGTTCAATTTCATTCACTTAACATGAAAGCAAGTACTTTATGTACAACTTATTTAAATCCGAAAAAAAAAAATCTTCTATATTTAATCATATACTATGAAATTAAGTTTTAAAAAATTAATCTATTCAGCTATTTGATGCCATCTATTAATATAAAAAAGAAATGAGTTTTACATAATCATTTATAAATTACATAATTTTTTCATTGTACAATGAGTTTTATATAACAAAACATTTTAATTATTTTGTTAATTTATGAAAAATATGCCATGGCTTAAAGCTTAAGACAGATTTTTTTTTAAATCCCCTTTAAATAATGTATTAATATATATATTTAATACTTTCATTAATATAAAAAATAATGAATTTTTAAAAGAATCAATCTGTAAAATAATTCAGCCCATGCCATTGTTTGAAGAAAAATATGCAATAAAAATTTGCAAACAAAAACAGCTTTTATATTTCCCCCCCCTCCCTACACACACACACACACTAATCATGCTTTTGCATGCCACAGCCAATTTGCAATAACTTTTTGTGATTTGGCAATCTGACATCTCCTTTGTCAAAAGATGAGTCTTAACAGCATCTATGAAGAGAAAAAAAAGTAGATATACAATACATGTTTAGTTAATATTACAGAAGTAGAAGACTTTATATATAACAAAAAAATCTACTTATATGGATGTGAAATTTTACTATTTCAACATTTGGGTTTTACCATGACTTTGAAAAGGTAAATTCGGGTTCCGTAACTTAAAAGTGAAAAATTCACATTTTCACCTACATTAATTTTGCAATTTTAGTTTCCTGAATATTGAAATTAAAAGGAGAAAAATGGATATTTTACTAGTATTATTTCAGAACAAAAACTCAAAAAAATTATATATATTTATATATACAATTTAATGTTTCTTTGAGTTCTGCATATTCTGAAAAAATGTGAGAAATTTTTACAATTTTGACCTTACTACTTCTCTTCCCACAGACCGAAAGATAGAATACAAAAAAATTATATTATCTGAGTTACTAAGACTTTGAAAACTAGCATAAATTTACAAATTTTGGCATTACTCTGGGCTATTAAAAAAAAGGTTATGTCTAAATTTTAGATTAAGTTGATTCGAATATAATATAATATTCTAGATCACCCTATTGAAAATTTCAGTTTGAAAAAATATCAATTTCTTATGCTTCAAATCAAAATAATTCCAGAAAAATTATGAATATATATATTTTTTAAAGGTTTTTAGAAAGATTTTATTTTAACCCTTTTTATGTTAAAATTTACAGTTATATTTTTTAAAGGCAGTAAATACAAAACAAAATATTTCTTACTTTGTTAAATAAATTATTATTTTTCTTTGTTTTTTCTTTGTTGCTTTTTTACAGTTAATAACTATTTTAAAACACTATTTCTTTATAGAAAATAATAAATTATTAAATATTTTGAACATTCTGCATTACAGGAGCAGAGTGGATTGTGGACCACTGTGCCCCATGTGGAAGTTCAATAAATAATCATATTAATATTGTTTATAGCTTTCTTTTAACCCATTACCGCTCAGCGATCTATTTCTAGATCGCCTACAACCAAACAAAACTTTTAAATTTCAATACCAATATTTTAGTACGGAATTTTTCTCATTATCCAATCTCAGATTTTGAGTCATTAAATAATTCAGAATTACTACATGGGAAGAACTGATGTCGAAGAATTAAAAGAAGTGTAAAAACAGATGGGCGTTAAGGGGTTAAACATATTAACTTTAAAGTTAAATAAAAACAAGTACCTTATACCTTTGCAAAATAGTTGTTTTATTTTATTTATCTACAATCATTAATTACTAAAAAAAAAAAAAAAAAGGATGAAAAAATTTTATTTTTAGAATCTCAAAACAACCAATCAGGATATAATGTTTCACTCTGAGCAAAACATGTTCTCTGCAGGCTATAAATAAACAATCCAGTGCTGTTGTCTATTGGGATAGAAGAGAAGCTTAAAATTTTTTTATATAAATAAAATATTATATTAGGGGATGGTCCACTGTGCCCATAAGGTCCAGTGTGTACCAGTCTCCCTTACATTCAAACAATATATATTTTTTATGTGTCATATATACTTCATAGATATTTTATCCACATGTCATACATATATGACTATAATTTGGTAATAGTCATAAAATGTCATTACATCATATACGACTATAATATGTGATACATCTTGGTTACTTGGCGATTCACCTTCGAAGGCTGCTATAATAAAGAAAGTACCTAAAAGTTAAATAGATGCGACTGATAATCACCAAATTCCCCACAAAAGAAAATCTTGTATATTTTAATGTATATATAAAACATTTTTCATAAATTAGTCTTAATACATAACTAGCGAATTTCGCCTGCTAGTCAGTGGAACCCCTAATTACATTGAGAGCTTCAATTAAAAAAAATTTCCTTCCAAATGAATTTTGAATCCAATGAATCTCTTACAAAATGACCAATAAGCAGATAAAGCCCATTTCAAAATTCAAATTCTGTGTTACACTAAACTATTCACCATAAAATTTTTCAGCAATTACCTGTATTGGACAAAATTGGCACTCGCTAATCAGTGAGCAATACTTAAAATTTGGTGATTGACTTTATTGCCACCACTGGCAAATTTAATAGTCACACTCGCCAATTGCGATGATTGAATGAAAAAACAAATTTCTGCTGTTGCTCGATGCATTTCGAAACCATTTGGTAAACTTTGCGATTTTTTCCCCCCGAAGAATTTTTTCTCAAAGCCATTTGACGATATTCTCAATTTTTTTACCTGAGACCATTTGACGATATTTGCAATTTTTTTACCTGGGATCATTTGATGATATTCGCAATTGTTTTTCATGAGACCATTTGATGAGTTTTGCAATAGATTGACGAATTTCGCGATTTATTGACTATCAATTAACGAATTTCACGTTTTTTTTTCTCATGAATGTTCGACGAATTTTGCAACTCTGTTCCTCGATTGTTAGACGAATTTTGTGATTTTTAACTGAGATTATTTCACGAATTTTGCAATTTTTTTCCCGAGACTATTTGACGAATTTCTCGAATTTTTTCACCACAGTTTGACAAAATTAATTTTTTTTTCCTGCAATTTTGCAAAATTCACTATATTTTTCGCAATTGATTGACAAAATCTGCTATTTATTTCTGCGATTCCTTGACAAAATTAACTTTCTTTTTTTTTTTTGCGGTCATTTGACAAATTTTGTGATTTTTCTGCAATTAATTGACAAATTTCATGATTTTTCCACTATTGATTGACAAATTTCATGATTTATTAACTGAGACAATTTGGCAAATTTAATGATTTATTTGGCGAGACCATTTGACGAATGTCACGATTTCTTTCTGACACCATTTGATGAATTTCGCTATATATTCCACAATCGTTTGACGAACTTCGTGATTTTTTTATCAAGTATATGTAAATTTGTTACTGGCCAGAGCTTAAAAAACTGCAGAGTAAAAAAATCTATGTACTGGCCAGTGAGTAAAGAAGTTAATTTTTACCTATAATTATCTGTAATATTAATACTTTTACAATTTGCGCGTACAGCCTGCCCCCCCCCCTTCCCGCCTGTGCCTGTACTGCCAAAATTTATTTTGTGATATTTAGATATTAGGTTGCAACTCCAAAAGACAAGATGCGAAAGCGTGTCAATTTGCCGATTTTTTAAAATCACGCCAACCATTGGCAGAATATAAATTTTCAGTGAATATAAGACAAGTTATAAGATATACATAAAAAATTCTTTAAACGGATTTGTAAATAATAAATAAAATAAAATAAGAATGTTTTTCACTCATTACATGTGAAATATGAAAAGAAAAAAGGTTTAATAAGAAATAACAGGTACTTCTCCATTATCCCATAAACCACTTTCCATTAAAAAAAAAAAAAAAAAAAAAAAGAAAAACTATGGCTAAACTATAACACTAATGACAATAAACAAAAAGAAGAATGTTGCCATTAGAATTAAAAAAAAAAAAAGAGCCCATTTGAATAAAGTATCAACTTTAGCTAAGCTATCATTCGCCTGCGGTCTGTCATCTTGTTTTTTAAAATAACAATGTATTAAACTTTTATTATTATATATAAATAAATGAGTTAATAAAATTAAATAATGTGTTTCTAATAAGTAAATATCATGATCATATATTTTTGGTGTTAAATCCCATAGTTTGGCAAGTTTTTTTTAATTTTTTTAAAGTGATCAACGGGATAATGGAGAAGTACCAAATATAGTAGAAGACCACTAATCCGCACATCTTGGTTCTGCATATTTGAGACTTTTTGTGGATTACAGATCATGTCTATTTAATCTTTGTTTATATTTTTTTAACTTATACTTTCGATGAATTTAGATTGTTAATGCTGAAAAATAAATAAAAACACATAAAGTAAAAATTATTAAGAAAAATAATTTTTCTATATTTATATGTTTTAAATCTATTTTCAATAGTTGTTGGTATTAAAACATTTGGTTTATGTTTTTATACTGTATCTTGCAGCCTACAAATGGCCATAATTGTCTACTGAATCACAAAAGTTTGTTTTTCAGTAATTTTGATATCCTTGGCAAACTATTGTAAAAAATATGTGTTTGACAAATACATTTTTAAAAGTTTTTTTTTTTTTTTTAACCATATGAATGGTTAATTAAATAAAATACTTTTATATATATTATCATTTTAAACTATAAAAAAGAGTATTAAATGAAAGGTGATAATATATATCAGAAGCAAAATTAAAGTTGGAGAGAATTTTTTTTTTATTGATAAATATTGGTTTTAAGAATTAAATTTCTTTGTTTACATTCTCATATGCTGTGCAGATTACAGGAATTTGCAAATTAGAGGTACTCTACTGTAATACCATAAACTAAAAAATTTTACATCTCAACATCAGAGCATAGTTTTTAATTTACAAATGCAAAACTCTTTTTACTATGTATATATATATGTGTGTGTTTGTGTATATATATATATATATATATATATATATATATATACAATAATTTCCGGCATATAATCTGCAGATGAAAAAATCATGCCTTC
This sequence comes from Maratus michaelseni, assembly GCA_963931845.1. Lineage (NCBI taxonomy): Eukaryota > Metazoa > Arthropoda > Arachnida > Araneae > Salticidae > Maratus > Maratus michaelseni. The sequence goes on from OZ007586.1 coordinate 370,190,756, forward strand.
AATTGCCTTCAATTATTGAATAAAATTTCTGGGTTGAAACCGAATTGTTTGATCCGCGGATTATACGCCAGAAATTACTGTACATAGTATATATATTTATTTATTTTTTACTTGTTCAGCCATTGTTAGAATGTCCCAAACTTTCATTACAATTAAGCATATTCGAATCTTGTTCAAATAATCAAGATTTAGTTGTTAGAATACCACTTGAAGAATGACAAGAAATGCTTGCAATGTCAATGATAGCATCTCAAACAACATTTGACGATTTATCACCTGTGCTAGCTTATATTCAACAAAATTAATAGAGTACTATTATGTTAGGGGCGCACAGGTGATAGATCACCAAATAATGTTCACATCATTGATATTGTATTCGTTACCTTTGAAATATAAACCTTTCACATGTTTCATTTAAATACACAAGTTTAATTTAAAACACATTCTTTTAAAATACATGACTTTCACTCATTTCATTTAAAATACAATGTAATAAGAATAATAATACCATAAACCAAAACATTTTATTTTAATGCCTAACCGTCATTTCTAATTTACTTATGTGAAAAATAAAAGCTGCTATTGGTAAATGAAAAAAATATATTGTTAGTATAATTTGTGCCCAGCTAACATAAAAGTACCAAATTATTCACTCTTTATGCAAGCAGAAAATTAATATATATTGCAAAACCTGCAACCATATAAAATAAAATTTTATTTAATAACATTTATGGATTTTAAAAGAAAGTTTACCCTATTCAAAGTTTGATCCTGCTTGAAATACTGGAGTGCATCCTTTAACCAATCATATCTTGTATATGACTTTCTTGCGAAGGATCTTAGATGGTAATCACTTTCTCATACACAAAACTACTCACCTAAGATTCTCTGGAAGCAAAAACAACTGAAGCAAGATTGACATCTATTCACAAGCCAGACTATTTTCCAAACACAAGAAGCTTGTAACTATTATTTGAAAAAGAAGGAAAAGAAAATTAGCGGATCCAGCAACCTTGTTCTAAAGCAAAATGCATGAATTTTGCAAATGTTGTGATCACTTTAACTCATGTATGTACACTTTACTCCCATAACAAAACAATAAATAAATAAATAAAAAATAAATTAAGTTGCTTATTCTTCATTTTTCCTTCCCTGGTCAAAAACCAAACATTGATCGAATATCTCATTCAAGAAAGGAATTGATGTTTGATCTTGAATGTTTAAATGGACAATCAACAATTAATGTAAAATAATGTATAAGTTATTCAGTAATATAAAAATCTCTTGCAACTAAGAAGTACAGATGTCACCACTCACTCTTGTTTATAGTTACAATTTTATGCAACTCAGTTCATGAATGTAATACTCTTTAGAAGAGGTTAATTATTAAAATACTGAAATAAATTATCTGCGATAAAAAATACATATGAGTGCAATAACAGTATGTTTGTTTAATTACCAATACTGATACCTAACTAAAAATAATAAAATATATTCATCGAAAATATATTACAAGATTTTGTTATTGAAAAGTAAACAGCTGCTTTTCTTGATTTGATTTTTTTCTGTTTATTATGATTTCTAAAATCATTTAAAGTATTATTAATTTAGACAGAGGCACGAAATACCTTCTATATACTTAAATCATGTAAAAAAAATACAGCTTTACAAGATATACAGTAACCCCTTGTTATATCGCACATTCGGCTATTTCACTCTTTTTCAGTTATCCCCCGATAAATTTAGTTTCTCGAAAAAGCATGTAAAACTTTTGAAACGTCAAAATCTAAGCATATAACTGAAATGCAATTAGTTCGTTTTTGTTCTTTAATTTCCTGTGGCAAGCAGATAATCAAAGAAAGAAAAAAAAAACTCTGGATTTTTATTTTCAGAAAATACTATAAAATGTAAGTAAATATGTATACTGTATATGTATGGTTTTGTATTTTTTTCAATGTTTTACCATCTCTTTTGTTGAACTCATAGCTTGTTTAAACAAGTATTATATTACATTCTTCTCACCCTCCTCGGTATATCGAATTTTTTTTTCTTATCTTCCAAGTAGCGCGATATATTGAGGTGTTACTGTATTCTGTACAACTGTAGTAATAAGTAGCATTAACCATGAATAATTTTCATGATTTTTGTGTTTTAAAGAACAATACAACTTTGTTTTTAATTGGATTAAAAGCTTATAATATAGTATTTCTACTTAATTACTAATTAGTGTGTACAAGAGTAGAAACTAATTACAAAATTTTATTATTGAAATGTAAACAAAAACAAACAGCCTTTTTTTTCCTGATTTGATTTTTCTTTCGTTTACCTATGGATTCTAAAATCATATAAATTATTATTTTAATTTCAAGGCATGAAATATCATATATATTCTTAAATCATACAAAAAAAATGCATCTTAACTAAATATTGCATAACTCTGTGGTAATAAATAACATTTTTACAAGACTAGATTTGTTTTTAACTGACAATTTTCTAGGTTTTTGTGTTTTTAAAAACATTAAAACTTCCTTTTTAATTGGATTAAAGACTTATAATACTTCATAACATAACATTTCTGCTCATTATACACAACAATACAAAATATATTACAAAATTTTCTTATTCAAAAGTAAACAAACTTCTATTTCTCTACCACTTACGTATGACTTGTAAAATCATATAAATTAAGTATAAATAAGTAAGAAAAAAGAGTCATTGCAGAAATGTTTTATGTAAAGTACACACATCACCACAATAAATCAAGAAAACAAAATGTAATATTTACTTACCAACATTTCTCGTGTTGATTTCATGAAGATCAACAAAACAATCTTGCAAACAGCGATTGAATGATTAGCTGAAGTGGAGCTAAACGCAATATATTTAAAAATGGAGATGGCTTTACTACTAGTTTAAACCAATTTATAGAATAAACAAAAATAAATCCTAGAAGTCTGTTAGGTTTAGCAGTTGAAAACATCGCAGTCATAAAAAAAATGGTGGCTGAAAGGTTAAATTTTCATCCAGTTTGACGAAAATTGGATTAGTACCGTTTTCATCCAGTTTACATCCCTAAAACAGAAAATGGGGACAAAGTGGTTAAGATTTTGTTCCGGAATTGACGAAAATTGGATTAGTTGCGTTTTCATCCAATTTATGTTCTAAACTGACGTCCATAGTTTGTATATATTTCGTCCATACGTATATGGCGAGGGTATGTTCGGTTTTTATCCAATTTACATCATAAAGTGATGTCCATATTTTGTAGATATTTAGCAAAATCTGGACGTATCTTAGCTGGCGGTCTATGTCCAAAATACATCGTTAGATTTATTTCGAACTTGGTAGATGAAAACTGGATGTAATATTAACGTATGTGTTGTGTAGGATATGACAATCGTGCTAGACATGGTAGGCAAAAGTTACCATTTGATTTGTCAGTTCTTGATATTATTATGCAAGAAGGATGCGCAGTACACCAAAATAACAGAATGTTTGCAAACACGAAACAAGCCTATAAGGAAGTGGTATGTATGGAAACATTCTTTTATTTTGGCGTTCTACGCATCCTGCCTGAGTAGAAATATCACAAATTGAGCAATGAATTGATAGCAGCAAATCTCTGCAAATATAAACAGGAAAAGTTTGGAATATTTTAACAAGTTAGCATTATTTTTGTGGTAACTCTAGAAGCACATCTTCGATTTTAATGAAATTTGTTTTAGTTAAAGTACATACTTTGAGCATTATTGTGGAATTTTTTGGTTGGTGTAAATACAATATTACTATATTAATATTTAAAAAAATGTTTTTGTCTATTTTTCTGTGTTAAAAATTGCATAAAAATGTGAAAAAAATATATAATATGAACTAATATATTCTTCAATAATTGCCGTTGGTGTTATTTTTTTAACTTTTATACTTTTTGAGAAAAACGAATTTGAAAAGTAGTGGTGCCGATACATACTTTCCTGACTATCTCAAGGACAGTTGAAGGTCAGGGACTAAAAACACTCTATATTGTATTCTCATGGTAAGCCTCATTACCACATATGTTATTTCAAACTTCAGACATGGGGGTCATTTCGCTATGCTTATCGGGCTAGACACTTTATTTTGAATTTTATCCATTTGTATTTTGCACCAGTTTTCAACATCTGAAAGTGTAGATTTTTACATCATGTCATAAAATTATGCATATTTATATTCAGTAGATTATAAAATATATTAAAGAATCAATAAATGCAGCCCCCCCCCCCCCTCCCTTAAAAAAGTACCAAAAGGTCTGTCTATTAAATAAATGTCCATATTAAACATAAATCAATACATATTTGGGACATACTTGTTAAACAGCAAGAAATGACAGCATAAAATAGCAAGAAAGTAAATTCATGGATTAAGTGCAAATTATGAAACACTTTCCAATACTTCCAGAATACTTCACTGTTTAATAAGGTAAATAAGATACCTAAGTAAACATTTTACAAAACACATTTAAAAACCAGATTTCAGCAATTACAGGCCATAGCCAGAAAAGTACTGTAATTCTTTTATGCAGCCCTGTATATAATCTATAGGTTTGACGTGTTTCTATATAGTATGTTACAATTTAGTTTAGTCAGAAAATATATAACACAGTTCAAAATTCACCTTCAGAACCTTTTACAATAGACGGAAACATATTTGAATTCTTTTGTACAGCCCTGTATATTACATTAAGATTTTTATACTTGCCACATATTCAGCTAAAGTTTAATTCAGGCAAAAACACGCTGTAAACTACTGAAATCCCTCTTCTAGAAATTAACATACATAAGTGGCCATGTATCCAGTTCTTTGTGTAGCCCTGTATATGATTTTATTTATTTTCAACAGACATCTGTTAGTGTACTAAGTATATTTCACATTCAAAATGCTTAACTCAATTAAAAAGAAAACCTTAAGCAATTTACGGTAATACACAGTAATGCTTACGAATTCTTTTGTGTAGCCCTGTATATGATCTATAGCATTTATACAAAAACATAGTATGCAAAATTTAGTTAAATGCATACCTAACTGAAAGCGCACTTCCAGCACTTATCGCTTATAGACAATACTTTGGATACAGTACTGCACCCGAAATCTTTTGTGTATCCTTGTAAAAGAACGATAAATGCTATGCACATCATATTTACAACAGGTATCTTGTAGTAAACCTCAATAATATACATAAATTTCATTATATTTGAAATAGTGTAACATAATTAAAATACTCTGCAAACAGTTGTTCTCTGTAAAAGATTAAGTAACTGAATACTTTTGTGTGGCCCTGTAAATGAATGAGAACTGCTTTACATTTCATATTCTACAGAGAGCATGTTTTAGTGTACCTCACAAATTGATATTAATTTCATTATGTTAGTAATATATAACATGATTAAAAGGCACCGAAAACGACTTTTCTACATAGACCATAATGTAAGGGAATTCTTTTAAGTTTACCTGTAAACTAATTATAAGTACTACATGTACCATATTCGATAGTAAGCCTCTTGTAGTGCACTTCGGCGTTGTATATCAATTTCAATATATTTGAAATAGAGTAACAACACTAAAATGCACTGCAAAGGATTTTTCCCCATAGACCACAATGTAATGGCATTCTTTTGAGTGTTCCTGTAATTCATTCCTGTACATACTTCATTTTCAATACCGAGCATGCCATAGTAAACCTCGATAACATATATGATACAATTGCATGACAATCTGAGTAAATTTACGCGAATTAGAGCACGGTCAGGCGACAGACAGACAAACCGAATTCATAAACACTTTTCCACTTTGTTGGAAAGTGTTAAAAATAAACTATCTTTTTTTAGGGATGCATTAGCATTTAAAAACACATGGGAATAAGTAATATTAAATCAAAAGAAAACAAAAAAATGTTGAGATTCACTCAAGACTTAGATATTTATTTTTAAAAATACTTGAAAATTTGGGTGCTTGTTTATTTTCCCAACAGTCAATTGTGATAAACAAAATATTTTTATGTCATGTTGTACATATTCCATTTTTATTTATTTTGTGGATAAGTCAGTCTAGTTTTTATATAGGACCTTCTGTCTACAAATTGGCATGTGATGAAGTATTTTCAAGAATATATGGTTCTGCCATCAGCAAAGTGTCTGCTAATGGCCCTATATGAGACTTTATCCAAAAATAAATAAACAATGGTGATGTAACATGAATAAGTGTGACAAGCTAATCTGTTGACAAATAAACAGCAACAAAATTCCATTTGTAACTGCATTTTTTTTATTGCTGTCAAAAAAAGTGAAACTGATTAAATGAGAAAAAAAAAGCATGTTACTTGTATTTATGCATTTTCTGACTAAATAAAGAGCAATCTGTTCCTACAAACTTTCATCATTGAGTTGCATCAAACTGTTTGTTGACAGATTTAGTTTAATATCTAATACATCTACAGGGTGATTATAAAAAAACTATCCCGATATATGAGCCCCTAACTGTCATACCGTTCACAGAAACTGAATGAAATTCTGGCCTAAAGTACTTTGAGGTATGCGCTCAAAAATCATGTGAAAAACAACAGTTAAATTCTAACAGTTACGGTTACAGTGACAAAATTTTGAAAATTTCAAATGGCAACACCTACTTTTTTTTTATTGAAATGTGATCTTCATAGTGAAAAACCATAAAAAGCATTGGAACGGTACCTGTAGCATGAAAATCGCCGGCGCCAGGCAGACTAGGAAGAAAAGTGAAAAAAACCAATAAAGGACAGAGAAGCAACAGAAAGTAAAACATTTTATTGTTCAGTGCTATCCACCATCTGCGGCATGTAAAATGTCGTCGTGTGTGAAATGGAAAATGTATGAAACACAATAAAATGTTTTGTTTTCTGTTGCTTCTCTGTCCTTATTGGTTGTTTTCACTATTCTTCTTAGTCTGTCTAGCACCGGCGATTTTCGTGCTACAGGTACCGTTCCAACGCTTTTTATGGTTTTTCACTATGAAGATCACATTCCAATAAAAAAAATAGGTGTTGCCATTTGAAATTTTCAAAATTTTGTCACTGTAACCGTAACTGTTAGAGTTTAACTGTTGTTTTTCATACGAATCTTGCACGCATACCTCAAAATACTTTTGCCAGAATTTCATTCAGTTTCTGTGAATGGTATGACAATTAGGGGCTCATATATCGGGATAGTTTTTTTATAATCACCCTGTATTTCAAACATTTGAAATTTAGCTTGTTGAAAATTAATCCAGTTTGTATTAACACGAGAAAACATTGTATGCTTTGCAATCACGCTTATCCATTATTGACAATGTGTCATACTGTTTGATGACATATTTTTTTACAGAAAGTGGTTGATAGGAAAGTAAACAAGGTACCAAGGTTTGTTTTTATTTTGTATGTATTTTTCTCCATACAAATGTTAAGAAAATGTCTTCATGATTATCAATATTGAAAAAGAACTTTTCAAGCTGTTTGACATGTTTTACCTTTTAAGATTTCAATGTCATTTATTCTCTTCTATGTTGCTGTTCTCTAGAAATTATCAGGAGTAAACATTATCTGTTAATATTTTCTTCTCTAAGTACTGTAAAATCCTGATTGTAAACCCTCCTTTTTTTAAATGAAAAAGGGTAAAAATTTGGGAGTGGGCTTATAATCGATATTTAAAAAAAAAAAAAAACATTTTAAAACCTATTTTTATCAAACTAAACTGCCCTCACCTAAAATTCCCCCCCCCCCCCTGAAAAGCACATAAAATTTAACATCTCTTCAAAATCTTTATTTTGTATTTTTCTTTATTCGTTATTTTATTGCAACAATAAATATCTAAATCTCCCCCCTCGAAATTACTGCTTCCCCCTTTGCCCCCTGGTACCAAACATACATAGTTTAACCTTTATAACACTTTAAATTTCAATTTCTTTTCTGACTTATTTAATTCTCTATAGTAACAATAAATAAATAATTTATCACTTAAGTTATTCCCTTCTCCTAAAATCTGTGCTTCTATCCAGGGCTGCAGAGTCTGAGTCAGGTCTATTTTTGAGCAATAGGAGTCAGAGTCACAAAAAAACAGTCTGACTCCGACTCCAGCTTGATTTTTAAACAGTTTGAAGTGAAATTAATCCAATTCTATGTAAATTAAAATTTATAAAGTGAATTATTATTTTTATTTTTGGACTATATATACCAGACAACCCAGGTTAAACAGGTCCAATATACTGTCCAGTGTACAGCATATATGAAAACTGTGTTTACTTGAAATTTCTAGTTTATATTTTATATTTAGTATATAGTCCTTTCTCTCGGTTTTTTGGGGTTTGCAAAACCTAAGCTAATGTGAAAATTGGAAATTTCTGCTCTTTTTGGAGTCGACAATTCGAAATATCATCGTATTAGAAAAATTTTCCCTTTTTTTCTTGTTTTCACTCAGATTCTTCAGGTCTGTGGGACCAGGGGTAATGCCAAAATTGCAAATTTTCTCACTTTTATTTTCGTGTGCATAGAACCCTTCCCCAAAAATGTGAAATTGTAAATTTTTTCTGGAGTCTGCGGCACCCAAAATAATGCTGAAATAGTGAATTTTCTGTTATCTTTCTCCTTTCGATATTCAGGCGTTGCAGACCCGAAATAAAGCTGAAATTATAGAATTAATACCGGAAATAAAAAAATTTCACATTTTCTTTTGAATCTGCAAAACCCGAATTATTTTCGAAATAGTAAAATTTTCATCTTTATTTTTCTTCCCTTACATCGGAATTTTTTGGGTCTGAAAAGCACAGTAACTCAAAAATTGCAACTTTTTGCATTTTTTTTTTTTCAAGTTACCGGATCTGAAATAGTAAAATTTCAATTTTATTTACTTCTTTAGATTTCAATATTTGGATTTTTCGGGTCTGCAGGACCCAAAATTGTACAATCAATAATGCTGAAAAAATAAAATTTTTGTCCCTTTTTTATGAAGCTATGAGAACAGAATTAATGCCAAAATAGTAAAATTTTCACTTTTAATTTTCTTGCATTCCCTCGTAATTTTTCGAGTTCTGAAGACCTCAAATGATGCTTAAATTGTGAAATTTTCACCTGCTTTTTCTCGGTTTGCAAGAATGGATATAAAATCAAAATTAAACATCCTTTCACCCATATTTTGGTATACTATATGTTTGATTTGGCATAAAGTATTTTGGTTATCGTCTTAAAATGACATACCAACATAATATATGTTGTTTGGATTCAACTGATATATCTTTATGTGTGTTGTTCAAAGTAAATTTTTGAGATTTATTACATATTAACTGCTGTTTCTATCTAATAGCTTCAAATTTAACTTTTAGATTGAAATTTACTTGCATATAAATATTTTACGTACAGTTTATGCAGAGTTTTGACATAATTAATTTTTACCACATATAAAATTTAATGCAATCGTGTTTTTATGTGAGTGTAAATAGAGATGGGGGGGGGGGGGGGGTTCAAAATATTTTCAGTCTGGACTAGAGCTGATTAATGTAGGGGTTCCACAATGCAGTTCCACAAGCATTTTATAAGATTATTTTTGCCTTATTTTTTTTTAAAATCTGCATTTAAAAAAGGTGAAACTTTTTCTACTAAAAGAAGAAGAGAAGAAGTGAGAGAAGATTTTAAAATCTTTCTTGTAGTTTGGCTGTTCTCACACTTAATGGGGGGAGGGGGTATTCTGGAGAACATCTTTATTTTGAAACATAAAATACATATGTGATTCAGGGTTGAGAACAGCCAAACTGCTAGCTTTCCTCCCACATATTTAGAAATCCTCCCTCCCTCCCCCCCCCCCACACACACACTTGGATATCATCGTCCAAATTTTGACTAAATTTTAGGCTAGTTGTACAGCAAAATGTGGATTAATCATCCATTGTAGATATATTTGATATAATCTTTTTTTTCTTTCCTTAGGATGAGTCAAAGACAGCAAAGGAACTTAGAGAAATGCTAATCTGTCTGCGATTTCCAAAGCCGCCTGAGACTATAACACCTCAACAGTTGTTTGGAGAAGTTGAGAAAAAGGTAATTAAATTAATATTCAAATTGTAGCCATTTTCTCTGTACAAACTTGCTCAACTATTTGGAATAACCAAGTAATTTTCCATACAAGATAACGTAAAAAAGTTTAACGAGCATGTTTTATAGTAGTGTATCCATGTTAAAATTCTTCTTACAAACTTATGTGCATGACTTAATGAACATACGAATAGAATCATCTTGGATAAATGCACTTACCACAGAGTTTAAGAAGCCCTATTTCAAAAAGCTAACCGAATATGTGAGAGCAGCCTACCAAAGTGGTACCATCTGCCCAGCAGCTAAAAATATATTTCGGGCTTTTGAGCTCTTTTTTTTTACCCATACAAAAGTGGTAATTTTAGGGCAAGACCCTTATCATAGCCCAGGGCAAGCAGATGGGTTGTCCGTTTTAACACTTTCCAACCTAGTTGAAAAGTGTTTATGACTTCGGTTTGTCTGGCCGTATGGCCGTCTGTCCGTGCTCTAACTCCCGTAAATATGCTCGGATTGCTCTGCAATTTTTATATGTTATAGTCGTTATCTATAGCATGTTCCCTATTTCAACGGAAGTGTGTAACACTTATAGTTTTTTACAGGGACACTCAAAAGAATTCCGTTACATTGCGGTCTATGGGGAAAAATCATTTGCGGTTTATTTAAATAATGTTTCACTATTTTAAACGCATTGAAATTTATATAAGGTACATTACAAGAGGCTTACTACAGAATATGGTGTGTATAGCAGTCATTGTTCATTTACAGGGACACACAAAAGAATTCTCTACTGTATGTTAACAATAATTCCTGGAAGTGCGTTTTAAGTTAATGAACGCGATTTTAATTTTAACTCGCTTTTTGTCATTACATGGTGTGTATAAATTCTGTAGATCCTATACAGGGAAGCACAAAAGTTCGCGAACACATTTCCGAATTATTTAACTCCAGACGGAAAATTTTAAACTGTGCTACGCGTTTCCTAACTGAACTAAAATTTAGCATCCTATGTAGTATATATACAAATCTATAGATCCTATACAGGGCTGAATAAAAGTATTCGTATTTCTTAGATGTTATCTTTTAGCTTATTAAACGGTATGATTTGTAAAATTATTTTGGAAGCGTTGGAAAGTGTTACATAATCTATGCTTGACGCATGATTTTTCGTTCTTGTTAATAACCGAAAATGCTGAAAATCCTTAAGCTCAAAGTACAATAACTTCATATGTTTCTTTCGTAAAACAATGGATTTTTTTTTTTTTTACTTGTTAGAACTTCCAGAATGTTTTTAAAATTTATCTTATAGGATTCAGGGACAGTAAAAACATACAAATTTCTAAATTTTTACAAAAAAAAAAAAACCTTAATGGACGTAAATGATTTAAAGATGATGGAGAACAACTTTTGAAACATTTTTGCAATTGGAAGTATGCCTTTAAAACTAACAAACTAACTAGCTATTGAACAAAGGCAAGAAGGGTGTATAAAGGAATTTACTGTTTTTAACACTAGAACTACCGGAAATTTTAATCAAGTTTTTTAAAACTATTTCACACCAGAAATTTTATTTAAAACTACTTAACTTATTCATTTAGCGTATTATTGTGAGTTTTATTTTTCATTTATTTTAAAAAGAAATTTCTGGTTCGAATCGGAATATATTCATTTGGTAACCGTCAAAATGACGGCTCATGGTAGTTCTAGTGTTAATCAGTGTTAAAATGTTTTTAATATACAATAATCTAAATATTTTTTTAATGAATATATTTAGTTTTATGAAAGATTATATTTTCTTTTCTAAAAAAAAAAACTCAAAAGTTTTTTGTCCTTTTTTCTACAAAGTAAAATTCAGCTTACCAACTGATGATTTATCATTACCTTGTAAAATTGTTTTCCGTTGACCATTTCCTCTGAAAATTCTATTTTAAGTAAACAACCCTTTTTTTTTACGGAAAGAGTTTTTACCTCTTTCATCGTTTCTTCTCTTCAAGAGTTTTCAATCTTGATAAAAAAGCAAAGTCCACTTGAGAAAAAAACAATTCGTATTAATTCTAAAATCTAAGGACCTCAGAAATAATACTTTGATAACTAGTAAATTTTTTTCTATAATCGTGAGAAATTGAAACGCGAATAAAAGTTGTTCATCTAAGTAATTCTCCATCAAAGAAATAGGACGTTTTGGCATAGGTTTGCTTTTCTAACCCTATATTTTTAACATTTTATTTATTTATGTGAAAATAGATACCTGTTCTTTTTTTTTTTAATTAGCGTCATAGCATAGAAGTATAGATAAAATTCAATGGTTGAAAAGAACAAGAGCAAAGAAGTTTTCATTTTGCCAAGAAAAAAAAAAATAATAAAAAGAATTTATAATTTTTTGACATTTTTATTTCCTCAGATCAGCTATTCGAAAAACGATGAATCGTGGTTTATTATCATTACAATTACTATTATTATTATTATCATCATTATTATTATGATTTTAAGATTATTATACTTTAAAACTTGAGGGCAATATAACTCGGACTAGTTGTTACGTCAATTTCTCAATATTGTTTAATTTTTGCAGAATTTTATTTATTATTAAAACTATATAAAAATCATCATTTACTCGTAGTTAGCAATGAATAAAAGTGGAAATTTGTTCTACAATAAATAGGAGAAAAAATTGCCATGGCAATAAAAAAATTACTATTAATTTAGTGAAGCAAAATGAAAAGACACACACAGACATATATATAACCTTCTGTATTTGGTTTTTTCTATTACCTTTTTTGCTTTTAATGAGAGCGTTTAGAGATGTTGGGTATATTTTTTCTATCGAATTCTTATTATTGGTTAATTTATAATGTTTCTATTATTTTCTATTTTAATAGCTGTATTATTTACAAAATGTTTTAGTCTATCTATCTATCTATCTGTCTATCTATAATTAATTATAATCATATATATATATATATATATATATATATATGAAATTCTAAAGATACATGGGAAATGTATTAAACAAAACTTTCTTATTTATTAGAATTTCTGTCTTCTCTTGATCAAGCGTTTTGCGGCATTTCATTTACTGAAAACCTGACTAATTGAACCACTTGAACTCTGGATTTAAGTTTCTCATGTTCATTTTTAAGTAACCAGCTCAATAAATCGATTTGTTATTTTGATGAGCAACTGTTATTCACCAAAACATAGTTAATGAGAATAAATGTAAATAAAATGTAAGAACAACGAAATTGTTGCTTTGTAATGAAATAAAAAAAAATCGTTTAGATCAATTACGCTTACAACAACATCATTTAGTATAATTATCCTATTCTTCGTTTAAGGTAATAAATATTTTTATTCGAGTAATAATTATTTTTTACTTAACCTCATAAACAAGTCAGATAAATTAATTAAAAAAAAGCCTGACAATTTAAAACTACTATTGAAAAAATGCTAAAATCATTTAAAATTTATATACACACAACAAAAAATAATAATTTTGGCATTAGCAAGCTCTTTTCTTATGAACCGGATATTGAGCCAACCTTTAATATATCCGATGTAGTTTAAATTTGATCTGGTATAAATATTATTCTAATTTTAATTTTGTTAAATCGCAAAGTAACTTGCACTTTATTGCATGTTAAACAGAAGCCGGGTCAAATTCAATTTGATCTTTCTTCAAGCGTTCTCCCCCCTCACGCGAAAACACACCGCTTAATAATGTTAATCCCATGGGCAGTTATTTTCTAATATCTCGTTATCGTGGAATCGGTTTCGAAAGTGAAAGTATCTTCGTAAAAATAATTCCACAAAGAAAATCGAAAAAGTAATTAACGGCGGCAATAGAGATCGATCTCAGCTATCCAATGAAAAAAAATCGTTTGAAAATATTGAAATGCAAACGAGATATTAGAAAATAACTTCCCCATAGGATTACCATTAGTGAGCGGGTGTTTTTGCGTGAGGAAAAGACCCTTAAAGGAGTTCTCCTAGAACTTTTTTTATCTATGTAATTTTAAAATCGAACAAATTTTGCTTATGAAAAATTATATGTTCTTTTAGAATTTCACTTCAACTACTTAAATTGAATTTCGTTTGAACTCTCATCAGATACTCATTTCGATGCGCAAAAATTTAGAATGAAATTTATGATTCGATTATTTTATCTTATTACCATTTTAAGAATTTACTTTATTATTTATGAAATAAACAAAATAGTGACGTTGTAAGTTAGACAAGACACATGTAAAATTATTTTTTTTTATCTGACTAGATTTGTTTACGCTTAATAGTATGTAAATAATATATTTTTGTAATCTTCCCAACAAGATTTCACATTGGATGCCTATATAAAATATGAGACTTCATAATAAATTTACAGTAATGAGTGAATAATTTTCTCTCATATCATTCAGGCGTATTTTAGAAGGTGAATAAATACAGAAAAGGATTTTAATCACTTAAATCATATAGAAATGTTGCCTAATTGCTCTAAAAGTTACTAAAATTTCTGGTGGAGAAACTGAAGCTAAAGTGGAAAATATTTTTCCCTAGCACTTGCCATCTCTTCCGTCCGAAACAGTTTGAAAGGCTCTTTAAATTTTTACTTTTTGGCTATAAGTAAGGAGTGTAAATTGAAAAGGTTTTCAAAATAAGGTGGGGAATAAGATTGTGTCAATGAAATAAACCAATCATTAATTTTCAAAAAGTTGCACTTTGTAAATTTTTACATAAACTCCCTTGATAAAATTGGTCAATTAGAAAAAAATTCATTTCACTTCAACGATATCATTCCATTAAACTGCATACCTGTAATTAATCATCAGTTAATTTTTAACTGAGTATAAAGGAAAACAGTCAACTTGCACAAGTTTTTCGTATCATTTAAAATGCTATTTCATAAGTGAATGTAAGGAAATTATATAAATTGACCATGACGTTGTTTAGGTCAAAACTATGTTAACAAGTGTGAAAAAATTACATCTTCACATTTACATCAACATAAATAATCACACATAAAGATGTCATATACAAACGTAGTTTTAAATTATAAATTTTTTTAAATTAAAAAAAAAAAAGAGAGCAATCCGCAAAGAATACCCAAAGTATTTTCTCTCAACTGCAGTGTATAACTGAGCTCTTCTGATAATGCTTCTGTAAATATTTTACAGAACTTCGCCACTAATATTGTTGCAAGCATCGATTATATCGATTATTATTTTGTTTAAGGTCAACTGAAATATGTATTATTGTCCGTGTTTCCTCTTTGTTGCTATAGTTTACAGATTTACATTTCTAACTTGTATGATCGCTATTCACAATGGTCAACTTTCGACTAAGCATTACTTATTCAATTTTAAAGATACAGGTATGTAGTTTCTTGAAATCAACTTATTGCAACAAAAGAAAAAAAAAACACCAATTAACCAATTTTATCTAGGAGGAAAAAAATCTAAAAAGTGTAACTTTTTGAAAAATTTTTGCAGGACCATTTCATTAACATAATCTTATTTCCTATTTTGTTTTGAGCAATTTTACAATTTCTATTCACTACTTAACTTCAAGAGGTAAGTAATTAAATTCATATGACATCTTGTTCTTTATGAAACCTGCGTTGTTTAAAGAGATATGACTCATTTAAGGATAAATCTAAGATTAATTGTAATTATTCTTTGAGTAAAGCTGAAATATTCTTTGGATTTTCATCTGAATAATAAGCCAGTTCAGATGAAAAGTGCCATTCAATAGTGTTTCAGTATTCAACTTCACTTGTTTCAAAGTAATATTTAAATTTCTGTTGTAGGCGTAAAAATAAAAGTTTATATTTTTAGACTTTTATCGCTTTGTAAAAGAAAATATAGCCATTTTATATGTACTTCGGTCCAAGTAGACATTTGAACAAATTCAATTAGAACCTTGAACGAAAAAAAACTTAGATTCTAAAGTTGATTGCAATTGAAAATAAAGAATGTTTCTAAAAATAAAAAAATAATAAGATTTTTAACAGTAAGTAAAATTAATCGGATTTCTTTTATATCAAATTATAATTTAACACTTACGAAAAAATTATTTTCCTTTTAATAGCTGGAGTGTTATGAATTTAAGACTTATTGTTTCATTGATGAATATACTGGTAATTAAAAATGATCAATCTAGATTCAAATAGACGTGTTTTCAATATATGGTCGTACATTTTAGACATCCTAATTGATGATTATTCTAGAAACTCTAAATTATTGTTTATAATTTAGGTTTCTTGTATGGTGATTAAACGTTATACTATAATTTGAGTTGTTTGAGATCATTAGGATTTAAAAAAAAATCTATGCTGCTAAATGTTCAAAATGTCTTAATACAAAAAATAAGTAGATGAGTAAAATGACTTTAATGAATAATGCTCATTTAACAAAATCATACATATTTAAATTTCTGTTTTTAACTTTATGAAGTACATACATGCACACACACACACACACACACGCACATATATATTATATAAATTTTAGTGTGAACTATAATACTAACTTAATTTACCAGTTTTTAATTTATATTAATTACAAAATAGTACTTAAACTCAATGTAAATAAAAACTTTCGGGTATACGAATTTTGTTTTGATTCACTGCACATTAATTATTGTAAATTTATTTTTTAATAAATGAAATATTTTTTATGACCAGCTACAATATGAGACTGATTCAAAGTCAAATTTGTAGCAATCGAATCCAAATTTATACGGGCTAAGACTTCCTTTTTTAAGTAAATGATATCTTATTATAGAGAATGACATCTTAAGTAAAAACTCTTTTGTGAGTACAATATAAAATATCAAAGCACGAGGACGGTTTTGGATTGAAAATTAACGCTGTCTATCAGCACGTTAATAAAAACCTACATTTTTTTAGTCGTCATAAAACCGCCGTCGTAATTTACTGTATAATTTATGTTATCCCAACAAATGTATTTATTCATTCAATAAAAGTAAGTTTTACTAGGTGTATTTTCAGTGTTTAATGACATCCTAATTTATTCACCCAGATATAGAAAAGTACCGTATCATTTTGAATATTCATCTAGAAAATGCCCTTTAAAGAACAAAACTGGATTTTAAATTACAAATACCTAATATTTTGTGGTCAAAATATTTTTGATCGAATAAAATACCATCATGATCTTTAGAATTTTGTATTTTAATGAGTTGTTGTAAACAATCATTTCCGTAGCGTCCTTCAGTGGCGTCTCAAATTTGATGAAGGCCAATTTCAATGACTTAGAAACTTTTGATTGAGTTCAAGGGAAACTTCATAGTGGCCTCGTCTAGAATCTCGCTACAGAATGATAAGAAACTAAAATAAAATCTAGGAGACTGATAATCTGGACGATCCACATTAGGAAATAGAGTATGGTAGCTTCCTAAGGTAGACATATTTTTCTCAAAGTCAGACTTGTTTCTAGTAAATAGACAATGAAAGGAATTTCGTTTCACGAAATTTGTTATTTTAACATTTTTCACCCTAGTTGAAAAGTGGTTATGAATTCGGTTTGTCTGGCCGTCTGTCTGTGCTCTAACCCGCGTAAATATTTTAAAACTCGGATTGCCATGCAATTGATATATGTCATTGAGGTCCATTATGGCATACTTGGTATTGAAAATGAAGTGATTCATTTATAGTTCGTTTACGGGAATACGCAAAAGATTTCCATTACATTATGGTCAATGGGGAAAAATCTTTTGCAATGTATTTTAATGATGTTACACCATACTTCTGTTAATTGCTAAAAGATGTAAAATAAAATTTTTATAAACAGTAAAAAAAAAATCATTAGGCTGTTTACATGTTTCGACTCCATCGAAGCCATTATAAAAACAAATAAGAATATTCTAAATATATTTAGAATATTCTTATTTGTTTTGATAATGACTTGGATTGAGTAGAAACATGTAAACACTCTACAGTTTCTTTTTCTGTTTAAAATAAAGTTTTTAATTTACACCTTTTAGCAATTAAAATAAGTATATTATTACAGGGTGTTACATTTTGTTATATATTGATGTTACATTATGTCAAACATATTGATATCGATATAAATCACTGAGGTGCCTTACCAGATGCTTACTGTAGAATAGCTTGTGCATAGCATTTATCATTCATTTACAGGGGTACACAAAATAATTCGACTACAGTATTGTCTATGAGTGATAATTGCTGGAAGTGCGTTTACAGTTGTGGTATGCGTTTTTAAATGTTACTAATTTTTTCCGTATTATCTGGTGTTTTAAATTCTACAGTTATTATACAGGGTTGCACAAAATAATCAGAGTACATTTCCGTTTATTGATGGATATTGCTGAAAGGAAATTTTCAACTGTGTTATTAATTTCCTAACTTAATTAAATTTTAGAATGATATGCTGTACATAACACAAATCTATAGATCCTATACAGGGATTGACAATAGAAATTGAATTCCTTTTCGACTATCGATAGTAATTGCCAGAATTGAGTTTTCAAATGCTTTATGCGTTTTTCAAATTGTCTACTTAGATATCATCTTTCACCTTATTAAACGGGGTAGTTGTGTTACAGTATTCTGAATCTGTTGGAATGTGGTTTCATGATCTATGCTTGATGCATGATTTTCCCTTCTTGTTATTTTAATCAAAAGAGCAACTATTTTTTATCAAGAATTCACACTTTTATATTATTGAACATTATGCCCCATTGATATACAAGTAAAAAATGTATATAAATAAAGTAAATTTCTAATTTTTTGCTTCCTGATGTATCTGATGATGTGTTAAGCAGGATAGTTAAATAAGTATTTATCTGCCTATGTAAGTGATTTAATGTTAACACATAATCACTTGTTCTCTTTTATATACTAAATATAAATTAATTAAATTATTAATTATTCCAATGTAATGTAATTTCATCATGAAATGTTCCTTTTTGTATTTTACTTATTAAAACATATTTCACATATAATTTATTATACTAATTTATTTACATGTATATATACACACACACTCACACACACATATTGCTTCTTTGCTAATCTCATTCCTGGATGGAACACTTTCTAATTTTACTTGCATATATTGTTACTTTACAGCCTACTATTTTAATTTTCAGTTTATTTATCTCAATAATCCATTAAATTATTAAAATTCTCCCATATTTACATTATTAAGAAATTTTTAGAGAAATTATCATTTATGATTTATAATGAATTTCAGATATTCAGTATTACATCGAAATCTTTCTTAGTTTATGTAGCTTATCTTTAGTCAAATAAATTGCAAAATTTGAGTTTAAAAAAACTTTATGAACATGCAGTTTAATGCTGTTCTAAATAAAATGATTGACAATAAAATTTATATGTATATATTTTAGCTAGTATAAATATTTTAGCTAGTAATTCAATAAATCATTCAAATCCATACATATCTGCAACATAATGAATCCGTGTTTGTTAACAGAGGTATTTTTTAGCTTAGATATCACTGTGTATTGATTTAGATTGTTCAGTTTCTACAAAAATGTCATATGATTTAAGTTACTGGTGCTAAGTTATTTGATCTTATTTACAGAAACTTTCTTTCTTTTTAGTTGAAACAGCTCAGCCAACCTTCAACTCCGAAAGAAAAAGTTGGTGAACTTTTGTTTACTGGATGTTTAACTGAAAAACAATGGTTTCAGTTGGATGATCTTTATAAAGAAATGTTTCAGGAATACAAAACTAGAAGAAATTTACTCCTTACTAGATTAGATGTCACGATCAAATCATTTTTATGGGCAGATAGATTAAAGGTTTGTAATCTTTTATATTTTTAGCATTTTTAAATCAATATAAACGTATGCATATTATAAAAATTACTTAAACATTTTTTTTAATCAGAACAAGGTTGACAATCAAAATAAAACCAGTGTTATCTGGGTCTTCATTAGTGTTGCCTAATGTCCGAATTATCAAGAATTCTAAGGAACTGCTGCACAATATAACAAAAGTCCTGATTCTTTGCATTGTTTAATTCTTTAACTCTTTGAGTGCCATTGACAAAATATTCTTGTTCTCACATTGGTGAGTGTTTTAAACAGGATATGAGTATCTTGTCTTTAGCAATTTTGAGACATCTTAAAGCAAATGAAATATCTCATCAATAATGCTCAAGGGATTAAAATTTTTGCTTATATCATGCACTTAACATTAGACTGTATCAAGTGAAAACAATTTCAAGCTCTTGAAATCTTCAAAACTTACCATATTAAAATATTTTATCATTTCATTCTTTGAATTGAGAAATGAACTTAATAGTACAATATATTTGCATGATGACTTCAAAATTTGTGAATGAAATTTTACTCTGAAGAACAAGATAGTACTATGTTGTATGTTTCAGGTCTAGCATTTATCCAAGACTCTATTTGACTCTCTTTTTTTTTTGTGTGTGTGTATTCTACTCTGTTTTTAGCAGATACTTCCAATTAAAGCATAATTGAAATGTCCTCATTGACAGTGAAATGCTCTATGAATTAAAAACTTACGCATAGACTTAAATTCTTGTATTTTTTATACATGCTCAAGTGAGACAGCATCATTTATTCGCGAAAATAACTTGATCAAGACATTCAGGAGGAAAACATTGACAAAAAAGTTTTCTTTCTATCTTCAGTTCCTGTACAGACAATGCCGATTTTAGATGTCTTGTTTCAGCTTTTCAATTACTACAGGTTGAAAAAGAATATATTGCAATAAGATGTAATAGTAGCCCATATGTTTGTTAAAATTGCTCTAGATCTGACATTTGATTTGGATAATTTTGAACTTATTTCATCCAACTTGTTGAAACGTGGTTTATCACTTCTTGCTATAAAGGGCATGGTGAAATCATTTCTAGTTTTGAAAGATTATTTAACTTCACTGAAGAAAAATAACCTTTCAGAATTTGAATTAACCAGTTCTTTGCTACAATTTCAATGATAAGTTGGCAAAGTCTTACTTTAGATTTTTGCTGAAATTCCCTGAAACTTGTGCAAAAAACAGTTTTAACTTAGAAAGCAAATGATTGTATTAATTTGATGTTATGATATTATGGTTCACCTAACAAACTTACTTTGTAAAATACTTCAAAAATTTGTGAGCTTCACCTGCAACAATGTAATTGAGCCATTCCACAATGAAAGAGCTTAAAATACTTAAATATACTCCTGTTTTGGAAATAAGAGTTCTCTAAAAATTCTGCTTGAAGTCAACCCAACAAAAAAAGTTCATCAACCTGTCTGGAAACTGACAACACTTCAACCTGAGCTTGAAATATTCAAACTTGAACCTGACCCTAAACTGAAGTGAAAGAAAATTAATCCATATTTTAATACAATTATGGAAAAGTAGTCTACAAATATCTCTAATATCAATTTTATCTATTTAAAAAAAAATAATAAAAATTAACATATATACAATCATTAATATTTAAATATAGTTTTTTTTTCACTTGAAAAATATTCAAGACTTCAAATGCATATTTAATGAGATATTATGGATGTTTCTTTTTCAAATATGAAAAAAAAAAATTATTTGCTTTATTAAATGGTAATAATGTGCAGTGAAATGTATTTTTAAAAATTCAAGATGACAAATGTTATGATAAAACAGCCAGTTTGTTTGATTATAATAACAGTTGGTAAACATAAAACCAATATCAAGCACAGCTTCATCTTTAAACAAATAAATACTTCAGCTTAATAAGTAACTGATGAATTAGTAGAAGCAATGGAAATGTTTAATTATGGCAGTCGAAAACATCATTGAAACGATAAACAAAGTCATGGAAAACTTAAAGTTTGCTTTGAAACTGAATAGAAATAACTTTAACCGAAAAGAAAAATAAGTCATAATTATGATAATGGAAAACTATAAGGAATAATTACGACATCTTATCCCATAAGGAAGAGCATATGCAGCAACCTCGGAACATGACACAACCTTTACAACAAAACTTTGAGGAAGGAGCGAAGTACTGTCTGTTTATGCTAGTGGCCATGAAGCATGTGCCAATTCTCCCCTTTTACTGGAATGTTCAATGTGAACATTGTAATGACGGTCATTACGCAGTTGATAACATTTTCTGATGCGTGCCACAATCTACACTAAAGCTGTCTGGTGATGTAAAGATGAACCACGTCATTTGAACTCATGTTCTAGACTAGGATGTTTACAAACAAAAAGATATCATCAAGACAAAAAGGATGTTATGCTGTATGGAAAAATAACTAATGGATATCTAAAGTGAATTGTGAGCAAGTTAATGAAATTAAAGGTAAGATTAATTAAAGAAACTTTCTTTAAGTAAACTTTATTTCAAAAATAAAGTTAAAAATAAGCTTTACATATGTACTGAAGAATGGAGGAAATGAAATGTAACTAAAGATTAGCTAAGACATTGCGATAGTGGGAAAAGTGAGCCTGTTATTTCCTAACAAAATTGAACCATTTTTTACTTTTTATTTTTTAAATTTTACTTAGTCCTATATTAAAAATAACAGAAAAAATCAATAATATATATATATTTTTTTTTGTTTCGAATTTCTCAAGTTTATTAATTAAACTTTGAACAAAAATTTACTTTTTATCATTCTGAATCAGTCTGAATTTATTGATTTTACTCTGCTGGAAGCCAAACACTCTGTATCAATACTGAGTTCTTCATCAAATAAACCCAAATTTCAGATTATATTGGGTGAAACTTCTAAGAATTTTTTGGTTATTATTAGTTTTAAAAATTATTTTAATGGTAATTTAAAATAGAAAATCCAGTTAAAATGATCATTTAAACAGTTGAATGACATATTACAAACAATGGAGTAAGATTAAAAAGGGATTCTCTGTGTAAATCCAAGATTTAAAGAAAAAAATTTATTGGTAAAAGCATTTATTTCTTTTTATAATATGTTCTGGTAAAGTGAAAATAAAATAATTTCAGTGTGCATAAATTTTAAAATGTTTAATATTTTTTGTCTCCTAAGAAAATGTAACTGCAAGAAAATATTTTATTTGTGAAAAATCTTTTTAAACATTTTTTCATTCATAAAGCTGTTTTTTCCCACCACTTGAAAATTTCCAGAAATTTTACATCTAGTTCTATCAACTAAATTTGTTAATAATATTTAATATATATATATATATATATATCAGTTTTATGAAAATTTAAAATTGTTAAATTGTTTGCTTTGTGGGTTGAAAAAATTAATAATACAGCTGCAGACAGACAGTGGTAATAAAGGGGTATGCAGATTAAAATGTCATACTGCATAATCAATGAACACCAAATTTAGTTATGCTTTATTCTTCTGTAAAGCCAAAATATTGGTAAATTAGATAAGTCGTTTTCTCACTTGGTCCTTTTTGTTGTTGTTGAATAATTAAAAAGGATAGTTTTCATCCTATTTTAAAATGTCATCTAAATGTTTTTCAAAGTAATATATATTATATTTAATATTGCATTTTATTTATTCAAATATATTTCTCTTAAAAGTTTTTTTTTTCTTTTTTGCAAGTTTTTATACAAGAAAAATATAAATCACTATTTAAAAAATGCTCTTTTTGTGCCAGAATAAGGACAATAAATATGCAAAAACTTGTTTAAATTTCAAAAAGCTCTTTTGTTCAGTGACTTGAAATTATCTTTTATAGGCAAAAACTGAAGACATAATTAATATGTATAATAAAAGGAAAAGTGGTATTGTAGTTGAATCATCAGTGAAGATCTCGCATGTACTTGCTGCTAAATTAGGTAAATATTAATTTTTCTTCTTTTTTATTTAATTTTCTTTTTGTGTTATTAGTAAGTCTGGAGATCAGGGTGCTTGTTGTCAGGTGTGTAAGTCTGAAAAGTTTTTAAATCTGATTTCACTTAAGATCTACAACTTGCTATTTTATTTCTTTCACTTTAGCATTACTGCAAGTAAAATTTCAAGTAGTTTCAGGAGATTTAAGTATTGTGAACTGTTCTTTTTATTTCTTATGAAGATTTTCTATGATAAGAAATATTTTTCATTTCAGCGGTGTTTTGTCCTAAATTTCAAATTGTCAGTGTTACTTGACAATCTTAAATCTTTAGGAATTGTTCCATTTCAATAATCTATGAATATGTGTACAAGACCAAGTTTAATTTACCTTTTATCAATATTTATTTTAATCTAAATGTAATTTAAATAATCTCTCTCTGTCTATATACACTATGTAAACTATAAAATAAAATGAATGCAGAAGTTCTATTAGATTTTAGCTATGAACCAACATATCTTGTATATCTAAATGCTTATAACGTGCAAATATATAGCATACATATTTGAAGTTTTTTATGTAGTATAATTATGTTTTGTAAATCTTATTACAACATTTATTTGAACATGTAGCTGAATTAAATCATAGAATTACTAATACATGCAATTAGCAATTATTTTATGTAATTTGAAAAAAGTTTATTTCAATCAATATGTAATGCATATCTTTAATCTGTCTTATACTAATTTCTGCATTCTTTGTACACATATACAGTCGAACCTCGTTAAAACTATATCGAAGGGCAGTAAAAATCTTTTCATATTAACCGAAATTCGTATTAACCAATAAAACAGCAAAAGGCATTTAGGATGATTTAAAAAATAAATCACTAAAACAAAGACATCAAAAAATGTAAATGATACCTGCAGAGAAATATTTTATAGTCATTTTATGTTAATCAGTATTTTTGTGCAAAAAGGTACATTTCTAACATCACCATACAAACACAAAACCCATATTCACACAGATACACACATGATGATAGTAGTATACTATATATACTGTAACATTCTTATAAAAATAAATGATTAAGGAGAAATAAAATATAAAAATATATTTACCTCTTTAAGTTAGACTTTAAAAAAATCTTTTATTGACTTTTATTTCAATTTTTGCATTCTACATTTGTTTATAAAGGCATCCACTTTTTCCAAATTGTCCAAAGCACAATTGGCATTTTCTTGTTGAAACAAAAACCACTGAACAGTTTTTAAAGCCTCTGTTGCTTTAATGAAGGACATGGAAGGGATTTTGACTTTTGCATCAGCCTCCATTTTATTCAGCTCTTCCTTTTCATTCCCGTTTCAGTTAAATCAGCTAGAATATCTTCTTCTGTCATGGGTTGTGAAGTCATAACATTTTCAGAAATTGAATGTAATCCTCAAACGACAGGAAAGAAATTATTCCTCTTTTTTCAGCTTCTTCTATCACATAGTCCATTTCTGTTTAATCTGTTTGTGCAACATCTTCCTCTGAAACACCACCATGCCTGAAATTGTTTTTTATAACAGTGGGAGTAACAGAGTTCCATGTACTTCTTAGGAAACACATAGCTTCTAAGAGATCGATAGAAAATGGTGTCTGTTTGTCAAAGCACTCAATAAGTTTTTTGATTATTTCTTTCCTGTAGTGAGTTTTTAAATGCTGAACAATACCCTGCTCGAATGGCTGAAGCTTTGCTGTAGTATTTGGGGGGGGGGGGGGGGGAATTCATTTTATTGATTTTAGCCCTTTACATCTTTATGGGCTGTACAATTGTCCAGCAAAATGCATATCTTCCTCTTTTGATTGGTAAGACTTTAGTCTAATTCTAATAACCATTTTGCAAAAACTTCCTTATTTATAAAGCATTTTTAGTGAATGGGTACTGAAATTTTTCCCTATCATCCATATTGCAGGCTACCAGTACAGTGACTCCTTCTTTATTACATTTTTCACCGGAACACTTCTCTGCTTTAAAAGTTAATGTAGGTGAAGGTTTTGTTCTATAAAAAAGTGCAATTTCATCTGCATTGAATATATTGCAGAGGTGCATAATCTCTTAATAGCCGGCCATTCTATAGAGAAAAAACATATCTACACTACCTTGATTAACTGCAGACTCTTCACCACATATCCTTTTGGAGACAATACCATGGCATTCTTTAAACCTTGACAGCTATCCATTTGAGCATGTAAAATCATCAACACCAAGAGCTTTTGCAAAAAACTTTGTTTTTTTCTTGTAAAACAGCACCAGTTAAAATGACATTATGGTTCCTAGCTTCTCTTATCAATCTTAATAAAGCAACTTCAATTTCTTCATTCTTAGCATTTCTCATTTGTTTTCTTGCAGGCTCGAATGGATTGATAGCACAAGATGTTTCAATTTATTCTCGATTCTTAATAGCTGTCGAAAAAGTACTAGCATGTATTTCGTATTTTGCTGCAATCTCTGAAAATCTTTTAAAATCCCATCACTAACATCACATAAAATCTTCTGCTTAGTTTCCAAACTAAGAACTTTCTCTTTTTCCATACCATTGAAATTAATCGCTCACAAAAGAATTTCAACATCAACAAAGAAAGAATGCAACGCTTTTCTCTTCCCCCACGGTCACCACTACACCCACCTGAGTTCCAAGAACAAACGCATATCCTCCCTCGTCCAGTTCAGGAAAAGCAATAAACTTGTTTCAAGGTTAGGTTGCTGATAAGATCGCAACGAGGAAATTTTTTTTATTAGGTGCAATATTTACTTTGTCTTAAACGGGAGAAGTTGGTCTTCATGTTCATATCAAATGATGCAATTATTGTTTTCCAAGATAACATGATGGGGTAAATATTTTTCTTCGTCTTAAGCAAAATTTCGTGTTAAGCGTTTTCATCTTAACGAAGCTTGACCGTATGTATATTTATTTACATATATTTACTTGTGTAAAAATATAATTCTTAGTCAATGTAAGATATTTCTTATTTTCTACACAATTTTAAATAATGCTTATCAAAATGATCACATTATGTTCTCTTTCTATTGCTATATAAATTTTTATGACAATTTTCAAAGAAAATAAAATTGTCGTTGCAGTTATTTCTTGTTTTCATTTTGAAAACACAAATTTTTGTGTGAAGAATATATGAGTAAATTATCCAATTTGTAAACCCAGTAATAATTGAAAAATATTAAATAGTTATATTTAAAGAACACTTAATAGAAAATTTCATTTTTTTATTTGAAAATTTATTTCGTAGGTCATGGTGTTAGATTTCAATCAAATATCCTGATTAAAAAAATCTTAATGAATTTTGATAGTTCAAATCAAATTCATCTGAAAGCTTGCTTACTTAATAATAAATTATGATACTTTTAATTATATCGTAATGGCAA
Organism: Maratus michaelseni; assembly: GCA_963931845.1. NCBI lineage: Eukaryota > Metazoa > Arthropoda > Arachnida > Araneae > Salticidae > Maratus > Maratus michaelseni. The sequence goes on from OZ007586.1 coordinate 370,218,026, forward strand.
TTTTTATTTCTTAAAAATGTTTATGCATAGACAGTGATTATTTAGATAAATATTACAGTTTAGAATTATGCATTTCAATTTTATTTTTCTGATTGTTATTTATAACTACTGTAGTGGTTTATATCAATTCAAAACTTTTGTTGCACATTTCTAGTTGCATTAAATGTTTGAATTTTGAATATGTTTCTATGTGATCACTCATAGTTATGAATTAACATTTAAATGATTTTTGAGTATATGCTGTTTTTTTTTTTTTTTAATTACAGTCTGAATTCTGACCCTTTTTTTTTAATTTTAAGAATTATGAAAATTTTAGGTAGTAAATGGGTCGTTTCCATTGTTACAAGTGTTTCTGCTGTATGACAAAATTTTAAGACTTTGTTTGCCCATTTAAAAATGGCTAAAGTAGATAAGAATAGAGACAGAGCTGAATGATATTTGTATCAAAGACTGTTACAGAAAAGCACCAGTATGGATTTTATTTTAGGTCTTACCTTGTGTGTTGTTCACAAAGTATTGCAGAGTTTAAAACACAATTGCCAGCATGTGATATAGTTTACTCTTCTCACAGTAAAATAACCAACAACTTAAATGTCTGATAAAAAGAAACAAAGTTTGCATTCTACGTAAAATTTTTAGATGCCTCAAAAATTCCTAAAATTATACTAAAATTTTGCTATAAAAAGTTGAAAATGTATAAGGGTTATACAGTACAGGATCTCAAATCCGGACTGGCTGGTGCCGCGATCGTTCTGGATTTCGGAATTTTCCGGATTTTAGGAACTGCGTTTTAGCCTGCGGTCCGCCATTTTGTTTCTCAAACGATATCAAAATGAAGGTAACATCTGGCTAAAAGACATACAATAATCAAAATTTATATTATTTCACAAATACTTCTACGCAAGCTGTTCCAAATAAATAAAATATTTTCATAAATCTTATAAATTTGACTAAAATTATTCCAAAATATGACTAAAATTTAGCCAGATGTTACCTTTATTTGATATCGTTTTGAGAAACAAAATGGCGGACGGCGGGCTAATACGCAAGGGTATCCCTGACGGAAGTATAAATTACAAAAAAGGTATTTAAAATAATGATAAAAAAACATGAAAACATTTTTGAGAAAATGAAAGGGGGGGGTCGCTTTTTGCGATTTTAGGAACTGCGTTTTAGCCCGCGGTCCGCCATTTTGTTTCTCAAACGATATCAAAACGAAGGTAACATCTGGCTAAAAGACATACAATAATCAAAATTTATATTATTATACAAATACTTCTACGCAAGCTGTTCCAAATAAATAAAATATTTTCATAAATCTTATAAATTTGACTAAAATTATTCCAAAATATGACTAAAATTTAGCCAGACGTTACCTTTATTTGATATTGTTTTGAGAAACAAAATGGCGGACGGCTGGCTAATACGCAAGGGTATCCCTGACGGAAGTATAAATTACAAAAAAGGTATTTAAAATAATGATAAAAAAACATGAAAACATTTTTGAGAAAATGAAAGGGGGTCGCTTTTTGCAAGAGCCGAGTTAGGCGAAGGAATCTAAATCGCGCATTGCCGTGTTAGGCTAAATCGCTAAATGCAAGTAAAATAAACAGAGAAAAACATAAATTACAATAAAAATAGAAAATAAAATAAAGCATTTATGACAAAATGATAAAAAATAGCATTAAATTAAATATTTCATTGGCCGGATTTTGTAAACATATCTGATATTTTCAGTTGTTTCATTTTTGGGGTTTTTTCACGCTGCAACACTTCTTGTAATTTATACAGTTGCATAATTTGAATTTCAGTAATGAAACTTTTGGTTTCTAAGCCGCGTATTAGTTCTTTTGTGAGATCGATACATTTATCAACTGGTATATCGTTTACAATGTTGTTGTTGTCGTCGTTATCATCATCATCATCGGTCATTTCTGGGCGCAACACCATATCACAAATCTCTCTATCTGTTAGTTCATGAATAACGGGGCCATTCACATCAATATTTAAGCAATCTGCTATTGCTTCCTCATCTAACAACTGTATTTTTCCATAAGTTGCTTCTTTAGCGTAGTTTAGCAAGTCATTAATCAACAGTTTTTCTGCCGATATAGAGAAACCACGAAATTCATTGCCTTTATTATCATCATCGTTTTCTAAGAAGATCGTGGAAGGCCATAATTTATGCCATGCGTTACTTAGTATTTCTTTTGAAATACTGTTCCAAGCATCGGCTGCTCTCCATAAAGCGTCTTTCACATTAAAGTTTTTTTGAAATGCGGTAACGCCGAGACCACTGTTACACGCATCTAGCATTTTTCGCATGAATGCTGCCTTGTATCTGCACTTTAACGAACGTAAAATGCCTTGATCCATCGGTTGGATCAGTGCTGTGCAGTTTGGTGGGAAAAAATGTATAAACACATTCTCTTTCATTGTAATATTTGCAGTTGTATGAGCGGAGCAATTGTCTAAAAACAAAACAATCTTGCACTTTTCGGGCAAACCTTTACTTCGGCAGTGATTCCGAGCTTCTGGCACGAAATGTTTTTCGAACCACTCTTGAAAAATTTCTCCCGTCATCCAGGCTCGTTTATTTGCTCTGTAACGAACAGGTAATACTTTAAACCCTTTCAGAGCTCTTGGATTTTTGCTCTTACCTATAATCAATAGTTTGCACTTGTGGGTGCCAGCAGCATTTGCACACGCCATAACAGTTAGACGTTCTTTCGAGTCTTTATAGCCCGATGTCGTTTTCTCGTCACTGAGAATATAAGTTTTTCTGGGAATGTAGCGCCAAAATAATGATGTCTCGTCAGCATTATAAATTTGCTCCGCTGTTAAATTTTCTTCAGCTACAATCTCTTCAAACTTTTCGACATATCGTTCAGCAGATTCAATATCTGCCGAGCATTTTTCCCCCGCAACTTTAATTAAACGCAACCCATGGCGAATTTTAAACTTATTATACCACCCAGATGAATAATCACAATGGGTGGTGATTTCCAATTCCTCGTGGAAAACTTTAGCCTGGGCTATTATCAAATTTCTGTCCAAAGGCACGTTTTCAATTCTTCTTTGGCGTATCCACTCTATTAACACCTTGTCAACATCAGGGCATTTTGACGAATGCAATGTTTTTCTTTTTGCCATGATCTCTGGAACATCGCTATCGGAAAACATTTTAAAAATTTGCGAACGTTGCTTTTTTAAATCGTACACAGTCGATTTTCCAATGCCGTATTCATCGCAAATGTTTTTCACAGGCGTTCCTTCATCAAGCTTTTTTAGCAGATTAACTTTTTCACTTATACTAAGTGAACAATGTTTTCTCTTTGACATAATTGCTCTGTACAAATACAAAATACAAAATAAAATATCGCTGCTGATGTAACCAATCTCCAAAGACAATTTCCAAAAACTGCATGTGCGTACAACTAACGTTATAAATAGTATGACATGACACTAAGAGCTCCACGGTGTTGCCAGATAAAAAAGATAACATTTATGCGCACCTTACAACCGGGAAACGTGGACAAACCGTGAGTCGGGAGACAAATTTTGAAATTCAAACCTGTTTCTTCTTTGTTAACAGGATGAAATTGTCTCCTGTCTCATGCCTCCCCGGTGTTTGATGCACCTAGAAAACAACAGAACTCCCCACTTTCCTTTTCTGCTAAAATGCTGTGAATGAAAAACTCTACTAGCGAGAGAGAAACTATTCAAATGTCATTCTTTAACTTATAAAAAGGACTCAGTGAGTGCCAGCATGTTTGCGCTATTTGTCTGCAGGAAAAATAAATTATTGAGCTCAGGTACTGATTCAAAAATTTGAGGTCCTGGGCACAAATGTTTATGGGAGGGGGGGGACTTACACCGATGCTTACAGCTGCCTTGAGTAAAAAAAATATATTAATTAAAAAAAACTCTAAACAAAATCGAAAAAGTAAAAAGAAAAAAAAAAGGCTTTTGTAGAAATTGACCTCAACTATCCAATGAAAAAAAAATGTGAAAATATTGAAGTGTAAACGAGTTGTTTAAAAAAAATGTCTCCCATAGGATTAACATTATTAAGTGGATGTTTTCACTTGAGTGAAGTAGCCCCTTAAAAATTATTTTAAAATGAAATAAACGATAAACTGATTTTTCCATATTTTTTTTAGTTAAAAAACTTATTTGATTTTGGCCAATAATTGAAAAATCTTCAGGAACATTTGGGGGCCCCTGAAATTCGGGGGCTCTGGGCCCATGCCTCGAATATCCTGCCATAAATCAGGCAATGATTAAAGCTGCAAGCAAATAGAAAAAAATATTAAAAGAAAAAGAACGAAAAGCAAATTCCATTTTTTTTTCCTTGCTATTAAAAAAATATTTTTTTTTCTCCATTGTTTATTTGCAGATTTCGTTGAAATTTTCAGCAAGTTGCAGTAATAATAAATGAAGCTGTGTAACAATTTTTTATTAAGATATAATAAGTTATTAGAAAATTAGAGCTCCCTATAAAATTGGCCACTAAAGAGCTACCGCAAATAAAGGAGAGTGGTTTGTTTGGTTTATTCATTCAAACTCCGTGAAGTCAACAGTCGAAGGTTATCAAAATGAGAGAACTTGATGGATAATGTTTCATTATGCAGAAGGAAATCTTGCAGATTTTTTTTTATTATTATTACTATCAAGTCTGTTCTCAAATGATCTGTGACTAACATGTATCTTTCTGACTCATTTTCAAACGCAGAAGCATAAAATTGGCAGTTCGGGCTGTTGAAATGATTTGGATTCGAAACGAGTTTTCTATTTTTTAATAAATAAATAAATTACTTATCTAGTTATAAGCGATTCATGTTACGTGACAGCATGCATTTTCACTTGCTCAGAGCACTAAAGCAAGAATTTGGTTCAAACCGCCGACTTTAACATTTTCTTTAAAAAAATCTACCAAAAAATGAAAAATGTGCTTCGATTACATAGTTTCTGAATAAGAATACCTGCCAATTTCATGTGTCTCTGTAAAAAATGAATTAAAACTTGTCTGAAAAGAAGCCACTTTTGATTTGGGAACGGGCGTAAAGGGGGGGGGGGAAACTTACAAAAGCGTTCATCCAAAATAGGATATTTTATGTTTTACCAATGCTTAGCTAATTAATCTAGAAAGTGATAAAGATGCTGCGGCGAATAGTTTTGTTTCATTATAGATAAATAATGTTATCATGATCATATAACATTTATAAATCAATTTCTGTTTTCCAATGTCATGTGTTTTTCTACGGAAAAAAAAAGTGGTCCTAAAGAAAATACATTGAAAAGGGACAAAGTACATTTTCCACGTCTAAAAAGAGCAGGGGGCATCGTCTCTTAAAACAAAAACGCCAGGGTGCGGCGTCCTTTGAAAAAGCCAAATTGTAACACCGGGGAGCATGAAATAGATATCTGCACATGTCAGGGCCATTTTTTATTCAAGGTAACGTGGTCAGGCCTGGTCTTCATCCATTCCTAACTTTTTACTACAGTCTCGAGACAGGACGGGACAGATTTCTTCCGAGCTAGAGCAAAAATCAGTAATATACGGCCCGGCATAGCCTGAAAATAAAATGTATGCATAAATAAGTGTGCTTTTGAATAATTTTAAATGTAGAATAATGTTGCTTCAAAAATATCGGCAAGTTTTCTAGAAATCCAGTCAGGTCAGGCACCATCTAAGATTTTACGGCAATCTTCGTGAAAGTGAGAGAGAAATTCCTTGCTTCAGAAACATCTGTTGCATTGCGTAGAGTGGATGCGTGCAGCAAACGCGTACGGTAAAAAGTTTTAGTTTCGTTTCGGGTCTCCGAGCGAAGAAGTGGGCTCAGAATCCGCACTGTCGTTTTGGATCAATATAATAAAGTATAAGAATTAAAGTGAGTGTTCATTAGAGTATAAGAATACACCACAATTTATACCGGACCGGACTCGGGCCGAACTTTTTGCTTTTATACCGAACTGGGACAAGCTAACACAATTTTTGAACACAGCAAGCCAAAGTTTTAACTTTTATACCGGGCCAAACCAAAAGTTTTCTTCTATGAATCGGGTCGGGACTGGAAATTTCGGTCTGTACAGAACTGTAGTATGTAAACAAAGAAACTAACCTTAGAGCACCTATTGACATCATAAAAATTTCGTTAAAGGATGGGTAAAAACATATTACAACTATACATTTTTGGTATGGGAGAAATTAAAAAAAAAAAAAAAAAAGAAAAGAAAAGAAATTTGTTGAAAATTGGGGGGAGGGGGGGTATTTTTGATATTTTATGGTAATTTAGATTAAAAACATTACAAAAAATTATTCAGAAGAGTGTAGTTTCGTTAAATCATCTGGAAACTGATACGAGCGCAAGAAGCGCCATCTATATGCGTTTTCGGATTTTTTTTTTTTTTCAGTTCTATCGCGGTCCGGATTTTGGGTCTTCCGGATTTGAGGTCCTGTACTGTATTTCTCTTTCAAGACAGAGAATCATCTGTGTTTTGGCAGATTTTCAATGTTTTTTTTCCCCCTTTAATCTTAATCCCCCCCCCCCTTTCATCGTTCTGAAATTTTCTCTTCTGTTCCCCTTGTAGCCAGAGTTTACAATTTTAACTCCTTAATTTTTTTAAGTTAATCTGCCTTATTTCTTAATTTGCTGGAACAGTAAATAAATCAAACATCTAAATCATCATCTGAAATGTTTGTAGCAATAAATAATCAAAAATATAACATGCTGCAAAAGCAAAAGAAGGATACTGTGGAACCACTCTTAAAAGACGGACCTTGGCATGCTGCCAAAAAAATAGACCCATCCGAAGAGAGGGAAGCATTATATTAGGAGGAGACAAAATTCAGGTTTCCCTTATCTTGCCTGACCGCTTGTCATTTCTTCACTGGCTGTTCTTGTATTATTAGCGTTTTTTTTCTCTCTCCTTATTTTGTTTGCTATTCATTTTGTATTTGTTTCTACTTGTATAAAATGGATTTAAAAGAATCTAAAAGCTCTCAAGGCAAACATTTTCACAGTGCATCTAAAAATATGTTAAACAATGTTGTAAAATATTGTGATAATGAAGCAGATAAAGGCTGCCTAACTATTCCATTAGCACATGCAACAAAAAGAGCTAGTGCAATTGCCGCTGTTTCGGATAGCGCTATACGAAGAATTTGGAAAGAAGCTAATAACAATGCAAATAATTTCGCTTCTCCTAAAAAGAAAAAGGTGAAAACAACCATAGAGAATGTCAACTTGGATAATTTTAATTTGGATGTAATTTGAAGCACTATCCAGGACTTCTACACTAAAGATGAAAGAGTGCCTACTGTTCCGAAATTGCTAGCCAAGTTGAAAGAAAACATACAGTTTTCGAAAGGAAAAGAGACATTGCGCAAAATTCTTCTTGAAATGGGATTCCGCTGGAAAAAATGTCAAAATAAGAGGAAACTACTCTTGGAACGAAGTGATATTGTTTTATCTCACACGAAATATTTACGGACTATTCACCAGTTCCGAAAAGATAGAAGACCGATAGTTTTTGTTGATGAAACATGGATTGTCAGCAATTTAACTGTCGGGAAATGCTGGCAATCGGAAGAGGTGTTCGGTGTTGTGAAGACGGGGGCGGCATCGAGACGCATTATTGCTTTATGTGCAGCGGGGGAAATGGGATTTATTCCAAATTCATCGTTGATCTATAAAGCCAACATGACGACCGGTGATTATCACGGGCAGATAAACTCACAAATTTTTGAAAAATGGGCAAATGAAAAATTCATTCCAAACTTACCGAAAAATTCTGTTGTTGTGATAGACAATGCGCCATATCACTCTATTCAATTGAATAAGCCTCCGAATTCTTCAAAAAACAAAAGGGAAATTATGGATTGGTTGGCACTGAACAAAGTGCCATATTCTTCAAACATGCGAAAAGTTGAATTGATGGACCTTGTTAAGACGAATTCGCCCTCTACTAAAATATACAAATTCGACACCATGTTAGCCGAACATGGGCATTATACGTTAAGATTGCCTCCATACCATTGCGACATTAATGCAATAGAGTATGTATGGGCGGATATGAAGGAATTCATTCGAAAAAGAAATATAACGGCGATTTAAATATGGATCAACTTTTTAAATTGACCAACCTTGCACTAGAAAATGTTAATGCTGAGAAATGGAAAAACTACTGCACGAACATAGAACACCTGGAAAATGAGTATTGGAAGAAAGACGGCATAATAGAAGAAATGTGTGAGCCATTAATTATTTCGTTCGACGATGATGACGACAATGATTTTTTTCCAGATGATTCTGATGATGACATCGAAAATGAATGAATAATCCCCCCCCCCCCTGCACATTTTTTTTTTTTTTTTAAAGAGAAGGTCCGTGATGATATTATGAAATACAAGCATTTTTATTGCTTTATTTTTTTCTGAGACCTTCACTTTAAAATAATTTTATTTTTACCAGCTTTAGCATATATTTTTTAAGTTCTTTCATCTCATTTTGACAATAATTTCATTTTTATTCCTATTTGCCTGAAATTTTTCAAGAATTAACATTCAAATACTTAAAAATCGAACAGCGTCTTTAATTTTCCTATAAATTCGGTACATTGTGAGTTACAATTAAAATTTTTTTGTGAACTTATCCGAAAAATAGGTTCAAAGTGCGACCTTCGACGTCATTTTCAGTAAGATTAGTTACTTTTATAATAAAACGAAAAACGCTGTTCAATTTCCTGATATCTGAATAAGAAAATCTGAAACTTTCGCGCATTTATGAATTAAAAGATTTAGTAAAGATATCAGAAAACTTAATTTGAATTCGAGCACTTTTTTTAAATATTTGAGTGTAAAAAATATTTTTCATCCTTTAGTATGACTCTGTACTCTTTGAACTATTTTCTTTTATTATTAATTGAGTATTTTGTTATACATTTTCGCCATATTATTAAATGGTTTCATATAGGAAAATGAACATGAGCAATCAAGAAAAAAAAATGGAATTCTTGCGGTAAAATTAAAAAAATATGTATTAATAACCATAATAATAAAAGAACATTTTAAAACCACACTTCTCCTACAATTACATAAGTGTGCCCTATAACGGTAAGGAACCGGTATTTAAAATCGTAATTTATATAAGAAAACAATAAATTGCAATGACATGTGTAAAAATACAGTAAAAAATAGTATTTATTTACTTAACATGTTTATATCCGATAATTAAATAATCTAAATTATCATAACATGTTTCTTTAGATTGAAGATATCCCCTTCATTGAAGAGAAAACTAAAATTTTTATGTGCTTTATTACATAAGAACAAAAATCCTTTTATAATCTTGGAACAAGTAAACATGAAACTATCGGAAATCAACTCATCCCCCCTACGAAAGCAAAACTAGGGGAGACTCCCTTTCATTACCTCGATCCCTATTAAGAATAGACTGGTCATATTTGGATCTGTTACTTACGTGACCAGTCTTTAAAGCTTGGCTGAGCAGTAATGTGCTATATCTAAATCCTAACCCCCTCCCCCCCCCCCTTGGCAGAAATTTCTGCTTTCTCTGTTTGCCTCCACCACCACAAAAGGTTTAAAACTATTTAATATATATATATATATATATTCAGTAATTGACATTATCGAGAGAATTAAATGGCTAAAATGGAAATGGGCTGGGCACATTGCAAGAAGACAAGACAATAGATGGAGCACAAACACCCTACAGTGGTATCCCAGAGATGTAAAACGACCAAGAAGACGACCTCAAGTAAGATGGAGTGACGAAATCAGAAAAGTGGCCGGTGTTAATTGGATGACTAAAGCACTAGACAGGCAACAATGGAAAAATCTGGGGGAGACCTACATCCAGCAGTGGATTGAAAACGGTTGATGATGATGATGATGATGATATATTCAGTAATAATATATATCAGTAAATAATTAATCACCTGAATCCCCCTCCCCACACACACACACAAAAAAAAAAGTCTCCTTCCCTTTTTCTCCCCCAGTACATAAAGTTTAAAATTCTTAATTTTTCAAAAAAATTCTGCCATGTTTTTTGATTTACAGTAAAAATAAACTATCAATCATCTAAATCTATCTCCACGAGCACATAAAATAAAAAATATTTATTTAGATTTATTTAATACTTTTCATTAACTGTGAATAACTTGCTGTAAAAGCAAAGCTTGCTACAAAGCTAAAATGATTTGCATCATTCCTTCCTAGCATACAATGTCTTTAAAACTCTTAATTTTATTATTATTATTATTTCTGTGTTATTTGTTACTTTGCTGTAACAAAAAATATCAAGTCATAACATGCTGGAAAAGCAATGGTGGATTAAAGTTTGTTTGGTTATAGAAATATTATATTAGCTAGACAAAATTTTTCTTCGCCTCATAATCTATGAAAATCCTTATTTATTACAAAATGAAAAATATTAATTTGTAAATGAGAAAATTTGTGATGTTTTAATGTTTGAAAAGAAAAATATCTTGCTAACATTTAATAATATTTTATCCATTATTTTTATACTTTTTTTCAATTTACATGTAATTTTCTTAAGTATATTATATGCAGGTGGATCTTTTATATTTCTTTTAGATCTAGCCGTTATTGAAAAAACAAGTTCTGCAGCAGTAAGAAAGAATACGAAATCTTCCATAAATAATGTAGTTATTGGAGCTGTAAGTAACTGACCCTTTTTATCTTTCATAATCCTTAAGAGATTTACTCAAATTTCATATAAAATAAATTATATGAGTTTTTAATTTAATACATAAATGCTAATTTAAGTAATTTTCTAGCATTAATTTAATATTGCTGATCAGATATAATTCTTATCTGTAAACTAACATAGTCTAATGGATTGAATATATATATATAATTTATTCACTCAAAATAATTAAATATAAAATGTTTAAGGCTAATTGCTAATATTGTTCCTTGTATTTGAGAAGAAAATTGTTTAATAGATCTATTTGTGCTAATAGTTTTATACTTACTCTAATAGTCTTACTATTACTATGGTAATACCTTATACTGCTATACTTACTACTTATATTTCATATTTATCATTGCCTAATTCTCAAAACAGTGATCTAGTTCTTCCCAGTAAGGTTTATAATAAATATTCACTAAGAAGTTTTGTGATTAATATACATATATATATATATATATATATATGTGTGTGTGTGTGTGTGTGTGTTGGCAAAGGGTGGGAATCGGGGACTTCTATATGTATACACACCTTCAAACCCAGGACGCACACTCAACCCAGGACGTCCTGGGTTAGAAAATTTTTTTATTTTGCGTTTTTATTGTTAAGTGATGCATTTTTAGTATAAAGACATTAACAGGGGCAATTTTTTTGTAGGTCCTCATTTGCGGGTATTTTAGAGAAAAGTTCCTAGCACAAATGTGTATCGCAGAGACGAGTGTGTATGGTCGAAAATGGTAGGTCCCCATTTGTACAGTAAAATTACATGTTATCAGATTTATGAAGGAAAGCTGTTAAACAGGTTTCGAAACGAGGGGAGGAAAATACTATTTACTACGTTCGAGTATTTTATAGTAATTTGTGCCTTTTTTTGCACGTATTTTCTCAAGTAGTTTTTAGAACACACATAGTTTGGGGCTACGTCGATTTCTTTCCTTTTTTTAATTTATTATTTTTTGATTTTTTGCAAAGAGTAATCGCAACGTAAAATGGTTAATTTAATTTAATGATAAGTTATTTATAATTATTTGGATAGTTTTTATGAAAACTAGGTGAAAAGAAGGAGGAGGGGAGGGGAAGGGGGGGGGGGTCCTTCCTCTTAATTTTGCGCTTAAACACGTTTATTTCTCAAGATAACTAAATTGATTAGCTTCCAATTTTGTGTACCTATAAATTCGATAATGATGTTTCCAGAATTAAATTTCGGCCCCACGATATAGTATGTTTCATGGATAGTTTTTATAGAAACCAGGTGAAAAGAATGGGGAGGGGGGGGGGTCCTTCCTCTTAATTTGGGGCCGTTCAAGTATTACGTAAGCAGCAAAGGGGGAGGGGGGGTCCAGAGTCTGCTTATTTTCTCTGACAAGGGGAAGGGGGGGGGGGTCACGACAGTTCTTACGTAAGCATTAAACAATGAATTTGGTGGTTTAAACAATGGTTTGTTTAATGCAATAAACAACAATATATTAAAACCCTTTTGTATTTTTTGATATCACAATCCCTATATACTTATTTATATAAATTTGTATGATTAATAATGTAATTTATTGGTAACTTTTTATCTGTCAAGAAGTCTTGATGTATAAACTGTCATAAAATCTCACGTAAGCAAAGGGGGGGGGGGGGTTACAAAATGACTAAAAATATGCTTACGTAATACTTGAACGGCCCCTTTTGCTTAAACACGTTTATTTCTCAACATTATTTACCGATTAGCTTTCAATTTTGTCTCTGCATTGATAAAGATCTGATTCGATAAAGATGCTTCCAGAATTAAATTTTGGGGTCCCACGGTATAATGCAATGAGGGAAATTTGCCCTTTTAATTTTACTTAAACACGTTTATTCATTGATATTATTAACAGATTACCTACAAATGTTGTGCACGTATATATTGAGTAAAGATTCTTTACTGAATAGTTTATAGGGAAAATAAGTGAAAAGAAGGTGAGGAGGGGGGGGGGGGCTTCATCTTAATTTTGCTTAAACACGTTTATTTCTCAATATAACTAACCGATTAGCTTCCAATTTTGTATACGCATAAATTCGATAATGAGACTTCCGAATTAAATTTCGGATCCCTCGGTATAGTGTAAGGGGGGGGGGCACTTGTCCCTTTTAATTTTACTTAAACAGGTTTATTCAGAGATATTATTAATCGATTAGCTTCAAAATTTGTACACGCATATATTGAGTAAATATTCATCTATGAATAGTTTTTAGGTAAACAAGGAAAAAAGAAGGGAGGGGCAAGAAATGATCTCATTTTACCTTACTCTGTAGCAAACCATTATCTAAATAATGCATTTTATTATTATTTTATTTTTTATTTTTTGGTTAAAAGCTAATAAAGTTCTTTATGTTGCTTTCAACAATTTTAATGGTTTATTTGATGGTGGAATTTTGTTATTTTATATTTTCTAATATTACTGTCTTTTCCTTCTTTATCGATTTCTGTAACTTGTGGATTGCTATTGCCATATTAAATGTAAATAAAATAAAATAAAATAAAACCTTATTTTTAATAGGGATTTTTGAAGATCTTCTGCAAATAATATTATATTGGAATCTTTTAAATACAATTTAATACAGAATTTGATATAGAAAGTGATTCGGATGATTTAGAGTACCAGATTTAAAAATTTTAAATTTTCATTTCAATTAAAATTTTAAAAATGATAAAATTAATATTTTAAATAACAATCTGAAAATGAGACTTTTGAAAAAGAAGACGACTTTGAAGATAATGGATAATGAATCGAAACTTATAGATATTAAAGTTTCTGTTTGGAAACAGCTGAAATAAATGAAAATACATAAAGGAAATAATTTATCTCAAGTTGACGTTAATCCTATTTAAATTCTTTATTTAAAATCAGAATAGCTGCATATCCGAACTAATATTGGTCCCAGTCCCAATTTCTTGTTTCTGGAGCTTCCGATAAAACCAAAATAGTTTCTACTGAAAAATTCTTCGAAAAAGCAGGAAAGGTGAGTTCAAAGGATCCGTTTTCTTACTGCGGTCACTAAATGATCAGTCAAGCTGTCAAAGCGATCATTAAGCAGGGAGATAAGGTAGACTAGAACTTAACAAGATTTCCAACAGTTTTAAACGTTTTCCAGATTGAAGGAAATTTTATTATATTTATAAATGGCTTATCCACAGACATACTAAAGTGTTGGGTAGAATACGTGAAATTTTTGTCATATCATTGAGACGCTTCGAAATATTTTAAATTGTGACATTTTCGTGACTCGTTGTGCATTTAAATGCAGAACTGTATTATTCATCCTCTGCTAAAGGGGAAAAAAAAAGCAAAAGAATAATTCAAAACTAGCGAGTATGCGTTTGAAAGAGATAATTTCACATTTTTATTGAATGTTGGCCCCTGCCCCTACATACAGCGTATAAATATTAATCGACCATTCTGTGCAACAGAATGAGAAAAAAAAAAAGTATTTTTTTATTATCATTTATTTATTGCTTGACTGAGTGTATACTTTTCTTTATCTTTCATAATATGAAATGAAATTTTTAAAAAAATTTGAAAACTCCTACAGAAATTTGATTCAAAACGTCAATTTTCGCAGCATTTTTTAAAAGACCCCTGCCTTTGTAGAAAAATGGATAAACTATTCGATTTAGAGTTTCTGAGTAAAAGATATCACGAAAATATTACATGTTTCCGAACAAAAATTATTTCAGAAATGAGCAAGGTACTCTTTTTTATTTATGCCAGTTTCCAACGTTGTTCAAAATATTATGCATTTCTACATGGCCAAGTTTCGAGGCAGCCCGCAAAGTTTGGATGTCCCAAATAGTTGCAATTTTATTATTGTTTACTTTTTCTTTTCTCTTTTATTCGAAAAACATGTATATTTTAAAATACTTCATTTCACAGCTGTTAAATTTGGCATAACTATAATGTTCCGTATTGAAACAGAAATAATAATAATAATAATAATAATAATAATAATAATAATAATAAATAACAATAAAAAAGTCAAACAAGATTTTGATGGTGTAATTAATCATTTTGCCAACATGATAGTAGAAAAAAACATTTATTTAAAAATATTATATATACATATATGTTAGAATAACTGTAATGAACGTTGCCTCATTTTTTAATAGCAAAAAATTTATAAAAATAATAAAGAAAAATAGAAAAATATATAGAATATATATCTGAAAAAATTGCACAAAGTATCATAATAGCTTTTCTTTTATAGACATTCAGATATATAATTTAAAATGCGACGAATTGAACAACAACAAAAAATGAGGACTCTGAGATTAATGGATTTAAATCGTGGAAGGCAGCACAGCAACTACTTTACAAAATAAACTTACAATGGTAATGTCTGGTTTTCAACCAGACATTGTCACAAATTGATATAAAAAAATATATTTATATTTCTTTTCTACTTTTTTGCATATGGTAATAGTTTAAATTATTTTTCTAATAAATACTAAGCAAAACTAGTGTCGTCAGGTGTCTCAAGTAAATCGGGGCTCCAAATACTTTGGACACCAGTATTTTAAAGTAAATTTCTTCGCTTTATATAACAGCAGATTTATCAGCAATTAAAGATAGCGAAATATTATGTAAGAAATTAGTGGTGTCCAGAGGAATTGGAGCCCCGATTTACGCGGGACACATGGCCATAGGTGCAGAGTTTTGAAAATTATTGATGGGGCTGAACTCAAATGTAACTATTTTCCACACAAATACGTATATGTGTGTAATATAGATTGATTACCAATTTAAGACAGTTCTCAAAGAAATATTTTTCCCTGCTCAACAAACTTTCTAAGAAATTTTCTGACTGATGTTTGAACATAAAGTCATTATACTTACAGGTTATGATTATTGACGTGATTTGAAAGTAAACAGTTTTTTTTTTTTCGATATTTTTCCTTTTTTGCGCTATCAGTTCAGGTATTCTTTTCAGAGAGCCAATTTTGACAGATTTTCTGAAAGATCGTGTGCCTTTACCAAAAAAACGAAGAAACCAGCTGGATAACACAGTATCTTAATAAGAGCAAGTTTTAATTTCATAAGTTTGCGAACAAAAATGAATTAAAATATTTGACAGAAAGTAGCCAATTTGGATTTGAGAACAGCCTTAATGTTGGTTCTTAATTTCCCTTTAAAAAGAAATTAAACAGAATTATATATCGTCAAATAAATCGCAAGTTGAATAAAACGTTATGACAATGTAAAAATTTTAATGTATAGTTCTGTTTATAAAAATTATATACTGGCTGCTATTTGCTAATCGTTTATAATGAAATCACAACGTAAGTTGACTTTGAATAACATCTCCTTTCGGATTATGTTTTTTTTTTTCCCTTCTGTCTTTTATATGGCCATTTGACTATACGAATTCAAACGTTTAATATTTTACTTTAATATAAAAAATATATATATAACTTAAAGAGAACAACAACAACAACAAAAATCTAATGTCGTTTATCTCTGTAACAACAGAAAAAGAATATAAAAGACGCATACAAAAAGAATCCATCTTTGAAATTATTGGTGGGGGTCAAGCCCCATGACCCCATACAACTCTATTCCAATGCACCTGGCAACACTAAGAAAAACTTAGCCCGTAAAGATCTTGGTTATATTAAAATTGTTAGCCTTTAAAAGTAATCAAAATTGTTTTTATTATAAAAATAAACGAAATTATAAAACAAAAGTTTCACTTCCAAAAGTTACTTCTAGAAAGAATAAATAAATTAAAATCCCTGCCGGCTAGACCTATCATTCACAGGTAGATTTCGAAGTTATATACTAATTTCACCAATAGAAATTAAATCAAAATTAGAGATAAATCCAGTCTAACAATTATCTGATTGCTCTTGAAGAATTTTTTCCCCCCATTATACTTCATTTAAACTGTGTAATGATTGTTTCATTAAATGAGCCATACACTATATATTAATTTCTGATTTTTTTATTTTTTTATTTTTTTATTTATTTTTATTTATTTATTTATTTATTTATTTATTTATTTATTTATTTATTTATTTTATTTTATTTATTTATTTATTTATTTATTTATTTTTTGAGACACGCCGCTTTTAATAAATTAAGACGAAAATGAACAAGTTTATTGAAAGTAATAAAGCCAATACGGGCCTGTTTAATAAGTGAGGCGAAGAAACATTCCTTTTTGTTGTTTATTAATTATTTTTTTATCATCTTTTAGCAACCAGCTGCACCTTCACAGAAGTGCCATCAAGTTTTAAAATAAGTGTTTTTTGATTAAAAGGTTACTTCACTCACACGAAAACCTTCGCTCGCTAATGTTAATCCTATAGAACAATTCTTTTAAGGTGGTTCTCAAATGACCTGCTCAGCAAAGCGAAACTTTCTGACACATTTTCAGACGCATTTTTCAACGCAAAGGCATGAAATCGACATGCCTGACTATTAAAGCGATTTGGAAGCGAAATAAGTTTTCCATTTTTTGAAAAATAAATTACTTCTCGTTATAAGCTATTCGTGTCACGTGGCAACGCATTTTTTTCCAGGCTCGCTTAACAATATACAGATATATGTCTAACATACAAACAGGAAGAAATATCGGCCTGAATAAGAATACATGAATGTTTTATATACATAATAATATTGGAGTTCTCGAGAGTGTGGGCAAAAACGCTTTTTCGGGTGAAAGGAAATGAAGAATTTAAAACTTTATACATTATTTTTAGCAAATGAAAACAGTTTTTTTAATATAATATCAGAGAATTCTTTCAATCTGTGGAAAAGTAGCATAGTAGAAACTTTTTTACAGGCACAAAATAAAGTTATCGAAAATATTACAGATTTTAAGGAATTCCGAGTCGATAGTAATCGAAATATAAATATTTAATGTCATTTTAAAAAAAAAAACATATGATATAAAAGCATGGGCACACGAGGTACTTGTCTAGGGCTCATAAATTTGGAGGCCCCCAAATCTATATATTTTAAATCGATCAACAGATGAACTGTATCTAAGTGATACGTATACGTGGCTCTGGTAGAGGACCTCATAAGTTTGTCTGTGTGGAGGGGGGGAAGGGGAAGATCCAAATCAGTCGATAAAATAAAAAAAAAAACAAGTTGTTGAGCTTTATTATTAACAGAGTTTTATATTGTATAATAGAAAGATTATTAACCCGGAAAACCCGTTGTTAAACGTCTGTGCTTGTATACTTCATAATGCATAAAATTTTGACATCGCGACTTACTGGGATCATGAAAATCACGTCTGAAAATTTATCCAATCAAACATGCATTTAAAAGTTATAAGGGTATTGTCATGTATTTTCTTTTTGCCTTGCAACTGGTAACTCACATCTTTCTAACACATTCACAAGGAGATTATATATTTAAAAGTGTGCAATTTGTATTTATTACTATTTAAGGTGTCATGGATTCGAACAACGGAAAAATTAAAGGAATAGATTAAAAACTTCTTTTTATAAATTTATTTTGGAAAGGAGGGGGAATACCAAAATTCCTGCTTACTCCGAGTGAGTATAAATTATATTTTCTTTCGCAGTGAAGAGAGAATGGAATAGGGTGAAAGGATTCTTTCACAATTGGGGGGGGGGGGGGGGAGGTATGACTTTTTCGTTACTTTATTTACGTCTCAAACAATAAAAAAAGTTGGAAATTGTACGTTAAACATGGAATATGAGGTTTGTTCGTCTTATAACTAGTTTCACAATGTAAAAAAAAAAAAAAAAAAAAAAAAAAAAAAAATCATCCTCATTATTTTAGTGAAATGAATTATGTCGTCTGCTAGGAGCGAAATGATCATGCTTCTTCTTCTTATTATTATTATTACGTATGCCACGTTTACAAATGCGAATTATTACCTCCATGGCTTAATATTTGTATGACTCATAATGAACGAATCTCCTGTGTTTATTTACTCTAATGGATTGAAATATTCGGTTAACCTAATTTCCACCGAAGTTATCTCAGAATCTCTATATTGTTGAATGTAACTCATTCACAAGCAAACAATTTTTGTGGACGAGCTTTCTAAAAATGTAACTTTTATGTAATTTTATTCGAAAAAAAATTTTTTGAATAAAAATGGCCGCTTGGCATATGAAAAAAGATGTGGTTTGCCCGTATTTGTTTTCATCAGTCTCATGACTTGCGCTTTTATTATATACATTATGTATGGTAGGATTTAACAGAATAAAGAAAACTTTCATTAATAACTTTTTAAGTTTTGATTCGATTTTCATAAAATTTGAAATGACTCGACAAAATTCTGCAACGATTATATATATTAAATTTCAAAGCATTCGGTTGGGTAGTTTTTGCGTAGTTTGTAATTTCCAACTAGATAAAAGAACACGTCTGGTAGACTAAAAAATATATGTTTCCAATCTTTAAAAATAAACAAATAAAAAATATATAATTCAGAAAATTTTTTTTTATGTGTTTTGTGATATGAGTGATAATAAATGTGATTGTAATGTTAATGATTATAATATTAATGTATACTGAAAAAAAGGAAAAAAAGAAAGAAAAATAATTAAAGATATAAAATTGACTGAGAGTTTATAATTCAATATTGTATCTATACATGCATGATATAGTGAGTAGCACTCTACATTGTAAAACTATCTTTTCTCAATATTTGCTTCAGGCATATTTTTCTCTTACTTTCCCATAATGGACCACACTGAAAAAAAATCTAGTTTCTTATTTTGTTATTAAAGTAACAAATATTTTGTAAAATATCGTCAAATTTGCATTTTGAATAGAATTTTTTAACATGACAATTACGAAATGATGGTTATCTGTGAGCAATATGCTACAGTAGATTTCCGTTACAACGAACTCCACGGGACCACTAAAATATTTCGTTGTAACAATTTTTTCGTTGTAACGGAATTACTCCCATTTATCTAATAAATTACATATATACGTAAATAAATTATGTAGGTAAATTTACCTTTCATTATAGAGGATTTTAATGGAAGACTAGTTAAATTAATATGAAAAAAGTTAGTAAATTAAAATTCAATATTAAAAATACAAAATTACGGACTAACCTTTATTTAGTAATACATTATTGCAGAAAATCTGTAATTTTAGTTTCTACAAAGGAATGTGTAGTTGATGATAACAAAAATATGTGCAATGAATGATTCTGAGAAAATACCTCCTCTGGAACAGTTTTTTGATGAGAAACAAAAGCATGAATTTTCTCCAAGCATGAGAGAGCTTCCGAAGAGGTAACTTTTCAATCGTCGGTGACACCAATATCGTCATCACTGCTTTCGTCATTTTGTTGGTATAATGTAGTTTTAATGGATAAAATGATATTTTTATCAGTGATTTCAGAGCATGTTTGAATATTGTCATCCACAGATAAGAAATCCTCCATATCCACCTGATCAGGGATTGATGTTAATTTTCTGGTAGCCTTCTTCCAAACTGTGTTTAACTCAGTGGACTCATATCCAAATCTAAAACTTATGATTCATTTTCTTCAGTCTCAGTTAATTGGGCATGTTTCAACAGTTAGAAATTGTTTTCTGGCTACTTTCTTGCCACGAAACAGAGATAAATTTAATAGCTTCTTTGAGATTTATTTTTGGTCTTTCGCCATTCTCTAAGCCGCAAAGAATTTCTTTTAGCGAAAGAATTCTGTAGCGAGATTTTACAGCACGGATGATGCCTTGATCTAGAGGCTGTAGAATAGAAGTGCAATTTCGCAGAAAGTACTCAAATTGGATGCAGTCTAATTTGGGGGGATTATTATGAAGCATGCAGTTATCAATCAGGAGAAGAATTTTCCGTCTTTTAGCTTTAATTTTTTTGTAAAATTGCACTAGCCAATCATGAAAGATATCTTGTGTCATCCATGCCTTCTTACTGAGTTTATAATCGCAAGGCGACAGACAGTTCTTAAAGAAAGGGAGCTTGACAGGGTGACCAACAATTAATATTTTTCTCTTCTCGGTACCAGATTTGTTACAGCAAAAAAGTGCTGTAATTCGTTTCTTTGAAGTTTTTCCTCCAATACATTTGTCGTCTTTAAATGTTAATGTTTTCTCGGTTCAAGTTGATAAAATATTCCAGCCTCGCCAGCATTGAAAACATCGGAACTGTATATCTTTATAAGGGCAGCTGCTTTTCCAGCTCTCCATTCATTCACAGTATTTGTAGGTACATCACTTGCTTCGCCTTAAATTGATTTCATTACAATTCCATGGCGAGTACGGAAGCTATTGAGACATCCGACACTGACTTGGAAATTTTCGATACCAAGCATTGTTCCGAACTCTTGAGCTTTTTGCCTTATCAGAGGACCATTTATAGGTAGATTGCGTGAATGAATATCTTCGAACCATTTGAACACGGCTTTATCGACACCTTGAAATTGGGACTGTCGTATTCGTTTTCTATGGGAACCAATGCTTGCAATTTGGAATTGTCTCTCAATTTTTCCCTATCTTTTAGAAATGTAGATAAAATCGATGGTGTTATTCCATATTTTTTGGCCACATCAGCTTTCCGCAATCCTTTATCAATCTCAGAAATTATAACTTTCTTTTCTTATAACGAAAATTGTTTTCGTTTCACACAAGCCATATTTTATTAACGAACTAAGCAAGAAACACACTGCAACAGGTATTGGCGATAAAGATATCCCAGATCAAGCACAAACACTCCTTTCACAGTGAAGTCTACCTGCTGCCAGTCACGTGATCATTTTGAAGCACATGGGCTAATGAAAGAAAAGGAATTCGGAAACAGAAATAGACAAAAGACAAATAGCAAAGAGAAGAAAAATCTGAAATAGCACCTGTCCCCAAAACAACGTTATTTTTTTATCTTCGACATTCTATTCGAAGTATATTTCATTTCTGTTAAGCAATTGAAAAAAAAAGGGAAAAAAGAGCTCGATGAAGATTTTTCGTTGTAACGGAATTCCTAGTTAGATGCACTTCGTTAAATCGGACTTTTTAATACATTGGTGTTAATGAAATTTGAAAAGGGGATTTGTTACATTTCGTAGTAATGAGATTTTTCGTTGTAATGGAATTCGTTGTAACGGGAATCTACTGTATAATTGAAGATTTATTAAATGTGTAAAAAAAGTATAAAATCTTTTCTATTTTTTGTTATGTAAATGCTATTACTTTTAATATGTGAAACAAGGTTATTAATGTACTAGAAATTTTGTGTGGTTGAGCTGGTTAAAATTAATCATTTAAATTGTCTCTAAATGTGGCCATGATTTCGTTTGTCTGATTGCTTTATTCTCAAAAAGTATATATATATATATATATATATATACATGTATCATAAAGTTTTTTTTTTTTTTCTTTTCTTTTTTTTTTTTTTTAGACTAAAAGTGAGACATTTTGCTACACTATGAAAAGTACCTAATTGAATATTGAACACTCTAAATTATTTTGTAAGGTTTTAACTGAATCAGTATTAAGAAATGGTTTATAGTTTATACTCCGTTATATATTTAGCTAACTATACATTTAATACAGTACATTTGCTTTCATTATAGAAGGATCGTTTAATACTGCATAAATAAAATTCATGAATAAATGTGAATTTCATTCACAATTATTTAGGAATTTAAATTTGACAATCCATAGTTAAAATCAACACAGATAGATTTAAATTATTCGCGAGTAATAATTTGTGTTTCATGTTTTATTCATTTTATTGTTTAATTTTTAACCATTTCAATATTTTATTCTTTTAATTAAGAAATACATCCAAAATTCTCATTGTGAAAAATATAACAAAAAGTAAAAGTCATGGAACCATCTACAATATCATATAAACAAAAAACAAAAAAGATTTTTACATATGTCACTCTCTTGGATAAAATTTTAAACTTATTTTAGCCTGAAGCAGGTTCCCCCCACTCCCCACTTGACACGAACCTGAAAGTCTACTCGTTAAAGAATTTTAAGGAAAGCATTTGGAGAAAAACTGGATTATCCACTTTATTCCTGGTATAGTGAAAGGGGATGCTGCATTTTCATTTGCCGTTTCCGCAATGGTGTATATTTGGTTATTATCAGTAGAAAAACTTCTTGAACCTGCAAAATGTACTTTAATTTAAATATTGAATGCCTAATCTACTAGAATGAATTGAATGTAAAAACTCTGTATTTTATTAATTTTTTTTAATCTGTTTTTTGAAACACAAACAAAGAATAAAGTTATAAATAAAAATATTACTTATTGCTACACCCTTCAATTAGCATAACTACCCATTTTTATGAATTTTCTATGATTAGTTTCAAGAATGTTTAATATTCAAACTGGAGTTGCGGTGGGATTCTGGGGGCGGTTACAACAACGAAATCTGTTTTCAGGTTTAGATTGCGAATACGAACTTTACAAAAATTTTTTTTAAGGGAAACGAGTGTCAGTAGTGTCATATAAGAAAAGTACTAAATAAATCAATTACATATTCCATCGAATACACAACTAGTTTGTGTTCCATTGAAATATTAATATACATTGAAATTGGTCTAAAACAATGAATTTCCCATAGTACAAATCTTCAAAAACTGTAACAAAATTCCCAGTTTGAAATTGAAAGCTAATCGGTGTGCTATTAAATATTCAGTGGGGTACAAGTTATGTATCCTTCTCCATAAAAAAATTTACAATACAAATATTTTAAATATATATATAATGATTATAAAGATGCAAAACTTAGAAATTCTGTTTATTTATTTATTTATAAAAAATAATATTTTATGTAAAATTTAGATAAAATTATTAAACAAATTTATATAAACTTTATATAGTTAATATTTATTTAATATAAAAAATTTTACTGGGATACTTAACAAATGAATATAATATTTTCTTTATTCGCCCCTTTCTTTTATTTATTTATTTATTTATTTTAAACACTCATTGAAAATTATTTTATTGATTTTAAGTTCAAGTTTGATGTTAATGATATTAATGTATACTGAAATAATAAAAGAAAGAAAATAAATCAAATAAAGGGATAAATTGGACTTAAAATATAATCCCAGTTTTGTTTGTCTATTACAAATAATATTGTTTATCTACATATATGTCGCGTACAGAAATTTGATTCAATATGCCCACTTTGACAGCATTTTCTTAAACACCCCCTTCCTTATCGAAACATGGAAAAAACTATTCAGTTTCACAATTAATGAATAAGAGCACTTGCCGATTCCATGTGTTTATGAATAAAAAGGAATTTATTTATAAAAATTTGTGTTTCGCAGGTAATTTTTCTACGTACCTTTTCGCTTAACTTTTCATTAAATAAACATCATTCTGCATTCAAAAATTTTTAAGATTTTTTTTTTTTTTATGTGTAAACAAATTCAGTTATCCTTTTTTCTTTCTTTCTTCTTAACCCATTTCTCACATGAGATTCGAACTCAGCAGTGGAGTATCAAGTATTTTGAATTCGTGGAGGAGGGAGCCTGAAAATGAACTAAATCGTTCCCCAAATTAGAATAAAACTCACATTTCGGGGTAATAGACTAAAGCTTTTCTGCCCCTAGATTACTATACTATCATGGTTCCAAAAGGGAAGTATCAACATAAATTAAACCTGCAAACAAAATCGAAAAATTAAAAAGTGGCGATTATAGAAATTGATCTTAATTATCAAATGCAAAGAAAAATATTGCTTCAAAATATTAAAATGCAAACGAGATATTTTAACGCTGTTCTCAAATTCAAGCTTGCTACTTTATGACATATTTTTTAATTCATGTTTGAGCGGAAACGCATGAAACTGGCAGGTGTTATTATTCAGAAACTATGTAATTGGAAAATATTTCCCAGTTTTTGTTAACCCTCTAAGCGTGTGGAACGTAATATTCCGTTCACTAAGCTCCAGGTTTCACTGCAATATATGCAATGTTTAAGATAATATAATTCTATAGATTTAATGAATTTTCAAAATATTGAAGAATGATTAATACTCTCAAGGATTACATTCATATTTGTAATTAAGTTCTATTTATAATGCTGAAAGAATCATATTTTTTTAGCATTTAAAACAAAATACAGAGAATACAACTTTACAATTTTACCCTTTTTCAAAACGCTCAGAGGGTTAAAGGCAGAACATTTTTTAAAAAATGCTGTCAAATTCGACCTTTTGAACCAAGTTATTGCTGTGCTTGCGCAAACCTGAAAAAAAAAAAACGCGTTCCCACGTAACACGAATTATTGCGATACGACTTTATTTTGTGCCAGTAAAAAAGTTTCTACTATGCTACTTTTCCACAGATTGAAAGAATTCTCTGATACTATATTAAAAAAACTGTTTTCATTTGCTAAAAATGATGTATAAAGTTTTAAATTCTTCATTTCCTTTCACCCGAAAAAGCGTTTTTGCCCACACTCTCGAAAACTCCAATATTATTATGTATATAAAACATTCATGTATTCTTATTCAGGCCGATATTTCTTCCTGTTTGTATGTTAGACATATATTTGTATATTGTTAAGCGAGCCTGGAAAAAAATGCGTTGCCACGTGACACGAATAGCTGATAACGAGAAGTAATTTATTTTTCAAAAAATGGAAACTTATTTCGCTTTCAAATCGCTTTAATAGTCAGGCATGTCTGAAAATGTGTCAGAAAGTTTCGCTTTGCTGAGCAGGTCATTTGAGAACCACCTTAAAAGAATTGTTCTATAGGATTGATGGTTTGTTTGAGAACTGATGTAAGAGATATTTAACGAATTTTATAATCTTTAGTTTAATGCAATCTGAGTTAAAATATCAAAAACATTTGTTACTGTATTTTAAAATTATTTCCTAACTGTGACATAAATTTTAAGCGGTATCTATGAATATTTAATGAATATTATTTTTTTATGAGCAATTATAGTAAAATTTATATGCATTTTCTAAATAAATAAATAAATATAAGATTATTATTTCTATTTTCTTTTTCTTTCTTCTTTAAAAGAATTTAAAAGAAAAAAAATATTTAAAAGGAATTTAAGGAATTTCTTCTGTGAAGGTAAAAAAAAAAAAAAAAAAAAAAAAAAAGAGAGAAACAACACAATATCATTTTCTTCATTGGAGAACCCCTTTGAACAAGTATTTATTTATCACTTGAAAATATCCCTGAATTTTTGCAGATGTTAAACAGATGTTTTTTAGTATCTAGAGCGATTTGCACACATTCCCAGTCCTTTGTTTAAGATTCTTGCTGACATGTGGCCAGGTCCCCGAAAGCTGGTCAAAAGGTGCGACGCGTAAATGGCTATGGTAAAATTCCGCTGAGATGAATAAGAAAAGTATACTAGACAAATTATTAGAACAGATGTGTCATTACTCCGAGTTTAAATTGCAGTTTTTTTTCTTTTATTATTATTATTATTATTATTATTATTATTATTAAACAATATAATAAATTTATTTTATTATGCGTTGATGCACTAACATTTCTCTTGCTTTTAATATTCCATTGCAGAATATATAATTAAGTTTAGAATATTCTTTTTTTTTTCTTTAAATATGAATGAATAACATTTTTAATGTTGATTTTATAACAAACTAGCGGCCCTCCCTCACTTTGCTTCGGGTTAACCATGAAAACCTTCATCTCTTTGTGTTTTCTGTAGACCTTTTTAATGTGTACAATAATTAGTTCATTATTTTGATAAATCTTGTAGGGTTCAGCCTGCGTTTGCAATGTATAAGCGGAAAAAATGAAATTATTTACGACATCACATTAAAAACCTCAAAAATAACAGTATTTCTCCACTATTTAATGGATTTTATTATACATATAAACCTTCCTCTTGAATCACTCTATCTATTAAAAAAACCCGCATCAAAATCCGTTGCGTAGTTTTAAAGATTTAAGCGTACATAGGGATATAGGGACAGAAAAAGCGACTTTGTTTTATACTATGTAGTGATAATTAAAAGTAGTCTCAAACTTTTCTATTAAAAATCTGATAACATCGATTTTCATAAAAATTTTAATTTTTAAATGTAATAAAAGTTATTGCAGCTAAACAATTGTAAAATTTTAACCAAAATAATATTTCGATTTAAGTATAACTAGCGGAGTTTCGCGCTTCGCTGTTCCTTTTATTCCAAACGGTCCCGAATTAAACTAACTGAGGATTGCACACCAACTATTGTAATTGTATTTTCTTCATTTCGCCGGAACAGTAAAAAAATTCCGTTTAAAGAAGGAATATGTTGTATACATGCATTAAAATATGTTGAGTTCAGATTATTGAATATTGATTATACATATCCTTTAAAATATGATAAATAGCTTGGTTTAAGCCATTTTTTAAATCACGAATTTTAGTAGATTTGAGATTTTTAATATTTTTCAACGCATTAAAAAATATGATAACTTCAGTATATTTCTGTGGTCACTAAATGATCAGTCAAACTGTCAAAGAGATCATTACGCAGGGAAAGACTAGAATTTAACAAGATTTGCAACAGTTTTAAACATTTTCCACATTGAATGAAATTTTACTATATTTACAAATGGCTTATCCACATTCATACTAAAGTGTTGGGTAGAATACATAAAATTTTTGTCATATCATTGAGACGCTTCGAAATATTTTAAAGTGTGACATTTTCATGCATTAAATGAGGGGAGGGATTTAATAAGGAGCACACTACAAAATATTTAAGAGGGAAGAATGAAGTGTCGTATCATGTTTTCATGTTCATTCTTTAAAACCTGTAGTAAGGCAACGGAGTTAGAGGTGGGATGGGATGATTTACCATCATGAGACATGGATTTTAAGATTTGTTGTCAAGAAAAAGACAATGAAGAGAGAGAGAGTCAGCCTGTGAAAGAATATACTATTATGAGATTTTCTTTAAAGATATAATGGGCTCAGAATAATTGTAATCACTTTTTACCAATAAAACAAACTTTTGAAAAAAAAAAATTCGCTGTGCATTTAAATGCAGATGTGTATTATGCATCCTCTGCTAAAGGAAAAAAAAACTGTAAAAGAATAATTCAAAACTAGCGAATATGCGTTTGAATGAGATAACTTCCCATTTTTATTCAATGATGGCCCCTGCCCCTACATAGAGCGTATAAATATTAATCGACCGTTCTGTGCAACAGAATGAGAAAAAATAGCATATTTTTTATGATCATTTATTTATTGTTGACTGAGTGTATACGTTTCTTTATCTTTCATAATATGAAATGAAATTTTTAAAAAATCCTGAAAACTCCTAGAGAAATTTGATTAAAAACGCCAATTTTCACAGAATTTTTTTAAAGTCCCCTGCCTTTGTAGAAAAATGGATAAACTATTCGATTTACAGTTTCTCAGTAAGAGGTATCACGAAAATATTACATGTTTCCTAACAAAAATTATTTCAGAAATGAGCAATGTACTCTTTTTTTTTTTTTTTTTTTTTTTTTTTTTTATGCCAGTTTCCAACATTGTTCAAAATATTATGCATTTCTACATGGTCAAGTTTCGATGCAGCCCGCACAGTTTGGACACCCCAAATAGTTGCAATTTTATAAATGTATACTTTTTCTTTTCTACTTTATTCGAAAAACATATATGTTTTTAAATAATTTATTTCACAGTTCTTAACTTTGTCTTAACTATAATGTTCCACATTGAAACTGAAATAATAATATTAATAATAATAAATAAATATAAATAAAAAAAGGAAAACAAGATTTTATGGTGTAATTACTCATTTGGCCAACATTATAGTAGAAAAAAAAATTTATTTAAAAATATTATATTATATCATATTTATGTGTGACTGTAATGAACGTTGCTTCATTTTTTTAATAGCAAAAAAAAAAAAATAATAATAAATAAATAACACACTCTCTCTATATATAGAATATATATCTGAAAAAATTGCACAAAGTAACATAATAGCTTTTCTTTGATAGGCATTCAGATATACAACTTAAAATGCGACGAATCGAACAACAACGAAAAATAAGGACTCTGAGATTAATGGATTTAAATCACCGAAGGCGGCACAGCAACTACTTTACAAAATAAAATTACAATGACAATGTCTGGTTAAACCAGACATTGTCACAAATTGATATAAAAAAAATATATTTACATTTCTTTTCTACTTTTTTGCATATGGTAATAGTTTAAATTATTTTTCTTATAAATATTAAGTAAAACTAGTGTTGTCAGGTATCTCGCGTAAATCGGGGCTACAAATGCTTTGGACACCAGTATTTTAAAGTAAATTTCTGCGCCTTACATAACAGCAGATTTATCAGCAATTAAAGATAGCGAAATATTATGTAAGAAATTAGTGGTGTCCAGAGGAATTGGAGCCCCGATTTACGCGGGACACATGGCCATAGATGCAGAGTTTTGAAAATTATTGATGGGGCTTAACTCGAATGTAACAATTTTCCAGACAAATACGTATATGTGTGTAATATAGATTGATTACCATTTTAAGACAATTTTCAAAGAAAGATTTTCCCTGCTCAACAAACTTTCTGAGAAATTTTCTGACTGATGTTTGAACATAAAATCATTATACTTACAGGTATGATTATTGATGTGATTTTAAATTAAACAGTTTTTTTTTCTGATATTTTTCCTTTCCTGCGCTGTCATTCCAGGAATTCTTTTCAAAGAGCAAATTTTGACAGATTTTCTGAAAGATCTTGTGCCTTTACCGAAAAACGAAGAAATCAGCTTGATAACATAGTATCTTAATAAGAGCAAGTTTTAATTTCATAAGTTTGCGAACAAAAATGAATTAAAATATTTGTCAGAAAGCAGCCAGTTTGGATTTGAGAACAGCCTTAATGCTGGTTCTTGATTTCCCTTTCGCAGAAATTAAACAGAATCATATATAGTTTAATAAATCACAAGTTGAATAAAACGTTACGACAATGTAAAAATTTTAATGTACTCTTTATAAAAATTATATACTCGCTGCTATTTTCGAATCGTTTATAATAAAATCACAACGTAAGTTGACTTTGAATAACATCTCCTTTCGGATTGTGTTTTTTAGGGTTTAGTTCATCTCGCGAAACCCTATTACTCCCGCTCCGTTGTCTGTCTGTCACAGAGCTATTCTCAGAAACTATGTAACTTACAGAGTTGGAACTTTGTGTATATAGCTGAATACCAGCTATAAAGAGCTCAAAATATTAAAATTTGAAAAATTCGTATTATTTTAATAAATAGAGATAAAAAACCAAAATTCTAACATCCTTTTCCTATTAAATTTAAACATTTTTCGTTATAGCAGATGCCAAAAATTAAAAATCCATGATGAAATTCTTTCTACTATAATTAATTTTCTATCCGACGATTTCCACGTGAAAAATGAAAATGAAATTAAAAGTTTCATCAATTGAAAAAAAGATTAATATGAAATAAAAATGATTGAGGTCATAGTGGTAATTAAACTGACATTTTCAAAGATTTCTCAATAATACAAGGAGTATGAGTATGTGTATGTACACAAAGCAGATTAATATCACGTCATCAGAGAATTAAAAAGAAAATCTGACTTCAAATTCGAAGTTTAACGAATTTTTCAGATGTTTGAGAATAATGCAAAGCGAGTATCAACATGAGTAATAGAGAATAGTAAATATATGAGTTTGAGAAACATATTGAATCATGATAAAAATCCAATTTTGGAAATATTCGTATATTTTAACATTTTGAAGGTGTACAACATGTTTAATTTTGAAATTATTTTTTTATATCGCATTTTCCCGCGTGACAGATGTTATTATGATAAAATATAATTGCCGGCTTCGCCCGTTATCGGACTGGTTTGGATACTCGAAAAAACGAAAAAATAGACTGGTAAATATTTACTTTATAAAAAAACAAAAAACATGAGTTTTTTTTTTTTTTTTTTTTTTTTTTGCTAAATGAAATTTATTTGGATTTATTAAAAAAAGGATAAAGTGTTTTGAAAGGAATATTAAACGAAACCCTTTGAGCGATCTTCGATCACACTTACCCACTTGTTTTTTGTTTTTTTTCCTTCTGTCTTTTATATGGCTATTTGACTATACGAGTTCAAACATTTAACATTTTACTTTAATATAAAAAATAGAATTTAAAAAGAACAACATCAACAACAAAAATCTAATGTCATTTATCTCTGTAACCACAGAAAAATAATATAAAAGACGCATAAAAAAGAATCCATCTTGGAAATTATTGGTGGGGCTCAAGCCCCATGAGCCCATACAACTGTACACCTATGCACCTGGCAACATTTAGAAAAACTTAGCCCGTAAACATTTTTGTTATATTAAAATTGATAGCCTTTAAAAGTAATCAGAATTGCTTTTATTATAAAAATAAACTAAATTATAAAACAAAAGTTTCACTTCCAAAAGTTACTTCTAGAAATAATAAATTAATTAAAATCCCTGCCGGCTAGGCCTAACAAGCACAGGTAGATTTCGAAGTTATGTACTAATTTCACCAATAGAAACTTAATCAAAATTAGAGATAAACCCAGTTTAACAATTTTATCTGATTGCTCTTGAATATCTTTTTTTTCCATTATACTTCATTTAAACTGTGTAATGATTGTTTAATTAAATATACACTATATATTCAATTCTGATTTTTTTTTATAATTGAGACACGCCGCTTTTAATAATGTAACCCTATATACAGTATCTCTGAGAGTTGTCAAAAAATTATATCTTTCCAATGATACTCTTTTACTGCCTTGGTGGCGATTAACGGAGATGTGGTGTATTTTCTTCTACAACACCCCCTTTTTTGCTGTAAAAGTTTGTTGCTATCAAAAACTTGTCAATATAAAAGTTGTAGATAATATTAAAAAGATTTATAAAAAATGAATTTAAGAGGATTTGATGTCTTGTAAATTAATGAAGTTGTGAATTTTGTTCTTCTTAAAACTCAATTTTTGGCCTCTTTGAGACCATTTTTAATGATATAAAAAATTTGTCATATATAAATTTTTGGCCCTTTTGTTAGATATAATAATAACTTTAAGCCGATTAGGTATGTGTCATAATTAAGAAGTTACGGAGGTCTTTCTGTTTTCGCAAAACCTCCCCCTCCCCCCCCCCCCCCCCCCCGAATATGCCCAAGAGCTTGACCGAGACTTTCTACTCCTTGATTTTATGTATCAGTTTGGAAGAGATTTGTGCAAAATTATGGAAGTTATGTCCATAAAATAGTGATATTGATAGATAAAGTTTTGAACTGGGCGTGGTTTTGGGTTCTATGGGTCATGATCGGCGTAGATCTGCAAAAATGTTTCAGAAATTCTAACATAGGGGACATTGCAATAGGTAGGGTTTCTTGCGAAATCTTCCTACAATGCAGTTAGATTGATTTTCACGAGCAATAAATTCTGAAAAAGTGTTACAATTTCCTTATTGGCACTGACTCTGATAATAACTGAGTTTCTTTAAAAAAGTGAGCATAAATAAATTGTGTGTGCTTTAAATAAATTTAAATCTAAAAAAAATATCACGACAAAAAAAAGACACAAAAATAAATTTCTGAATCGAAACTGAGAATTTCGTCTGTAATATAAATATTTGTTAGGCTATTATCAGTTTTTTTTTTCTGCGAGCGAAGGGGAAGAGGTTACTTCTCTGATATTATAAAGCATAAACGAAAAAAAATGACGTCTTAGTTTATTTTTACATCAGCAATTTTTTATATTATATTGGGCTGTATTCATAATTTAATTTAAAATTAATGAACCCCTCGTGAAGATAAATGAACTCTCGTGAGTAAAATAAATACCTATTCGATTTCAAATAGCTTCAATATAGTCCTTCCCTCAATAAGCAATCTTTTATGTTACATTGGGCTATAATAATAATTTGTTTTTTAAATAAATAAGCCAATCCCCTCATGAGCAATAATAATAATAATAACTATTCAATTTCAAATAACTTCGATAGTCATTCCTGCAAGTGACATGACATTTGCATATTAGTTTGCAAAGGTGTCAGAAAGATCATAGTTGTTGAGCGGAGGAGTGTTATGGAGTCGACTTCTATAACTAATAAATTTATATCCGAAATTTTATATCAAAGCATCTTTGGACAACCATTTTCATTTCTGCTGCGCGTTGCTTTTTTTCTTTCTTTTTTTCTTTTCTTTTTCTTTCTTTATTTTATAGAAAAGATACCTTACGAAAGGCGCAGATTTGGGCAATTGAGAACAGGCTTTAAACATGTGTCTAACGTATGTTTTGTAAACGTAGTCAACGATAATCATAACATTTTCTTCAATTCATCGCTTCAACAATCACTGAGCAATCTGTTTTGCGGATTATATACTTTATTTTCAATGCAGTGAAGGGATGGGGATACTTCTATTCAGCTTTCTTTCGACCCATGGTTCGGCTTACATCAATGGAGAGAAAAGTAGGAGGGAAGACGATTAGGCATTTTTACATGTTTTTTATCTTTTAGATTTGTATTTTTTCCTTGAGCTTTTTTTTTTTTTCTAGAGATTCTAGTCTTTTTCTTTATTTATGGAAGGCTGCGATGAAATATCTGTTTTAAAATTTTATCTCATAGCAAAGGATGCAGGAATAAAATAACAAGTGGGTAAGTGTAATCAAAGATCGCCCAAAGGGTTTCGTTTAATATTCCTTTCAAAACACTTTATCCTTTCTGTAATAAATCCAAAAAAATTTCATTAAGAAGAAAAAAAAGTCATGTTTTTTATAAAGTAAAAATTTACCAGTCTATTTTTCTCGTTTTTTCGAAAATCTGAACCGGTCCGATAGCGGGCGAATCCCGGTATTATACTCAGTCATAATAATATCTGTCATGTGGACTAAATGCGATATTTAAAAAAAAAATCAATTTCAAAAATTAAACATGTTGTATAGAAACCTTCAAAGTGTTAAACTATGCCAATATTTAAAAATCGGGTTTTTATCATGATTCAATACGTTCCTCAAACTTATACATTTACTATTTCTCTATTACTCATACTGATACTCTCTTTGTTTTATTCTCAAACTTTTGAAAAATCCGTTATGACGTCAGATTAATTTTCTTTTTAATTCTCTAATGACGTCATATTAAGCTGTTTTCTGTATTTTCACATACCCATACTCCTTGTATTATTGAAAAATGTTTCAAAATTTCTGTTTTATTTCCAATATGACGTCCTATTAATCTTTTTTTTTTTTTACAATTTGTGAAACTTTTTATTTCATTTTCATTTTTCACGTGGAAATCTTTCAATAGAAAATTAATTATTGTAGAAATAATCTTATTGTTGATTTTTATTTGTTGGCAACAGTTATAACGAAAAATGTTTAAATTCAATAGGAAAAGACTTAGATTTTTTTTTTATCTCTAATATATTAAAATAATACGATTTTTTCGAATTTTAATATTTTGAACTAATTAGTAGGTATTTAGCAATAAGTACACAAACTTTCATGCTTGAAAGTTACATAGTTTCTGAGAACGGCTCTGTGACGGACAGACAACAGAGCGGGAGTAATAGGGTTTCGTGAGATGAACGAAACCCTATAAATGAAAGAAAACACTTAGTGACAGATTATATTTACGTGTTGAAGTATTTTCGGAGCAACATTGTGTTTTAGCACTTTAAAAGTTCAATGACTGTTCAAAATAATGAATAAGTACCAATAAATTTGTTAATTTTGTAAAAATCCATCATAACGAATCATAACCGAAAAAAAAATATGTATCTTAAGGATGTTATCAAAAAATCCTGGAAGAAAGGGCACCTGCAATTTGAGAAAGATACGCCAAAATCCAAAAAGATTTAATTCCTCATAGAAACAACGTGGCACAATGATTTGACTTTCACCCACGTGTTACTTGTGGCAAAAATGCTAAAAAATTTTCTGGATAGAAAGAAGGGAGTAGGGGGAGATACGAGAAAAATGTCTGTGCAGTTCATATTCTTCACACATCATACCTTTTTCCCTTTCACATAACACTTTAACTTATTTTTCTTTTTAATGTGAACTTTTTCTTGTATTTTGACACTGTAATAAAAAATGGATTCATTACAGATTAAAAAGTTATAATTTCCTCTTTCTTTTTAGGGTTCCGGAGCCAAATTGGCAAAAACGGAACACTTATGATTTCGTCATGTACGTCCGTCCGTCCGTATGTCACAGCCTTGTAACTAATCCGCTATTGCATGAATTGCGATGAAATTTCATATGAAGGTGTGACATTCTGACCGCCAAACAGATCTGTAAAAAAATACACCTGAAAAAATTTTCTTTGCATATTAGATCGAGTATGGTATTGTTCGAAAGATATTAAAAAATGCAATAATTTTTGCAATGGAACATATATTATCATATTATCAGTAGCGTATTTTGCGAGACATGAGCCCCCAAATTCGTGAAAAAATGTGTCCCCCCCCCCACACCCCTCTAATTTCTAAACCTTATAAACGAAAAACCTGAAACAATTCATGGTTATGACACTTAATAAGGTCTTTCACCGAAAATTGTTTTTATCAAGATATAGTCACAATTTCTTTAGAATTTTAGCCTATTACCAACAAACGTAATTTGTATTAAAAAGCTAAGGAAGTAAACCTTTAACTTATTATACTATTTTATTCATATCTTCCAACCTTTCTTTTAAGCTATAATTTGTTATTTTATCTTAATTAGTCCAAAAGTTATGAGAATTTAAATGTTTAACTAGATGGGACCCGTCAAAACTTGACGGGAAAAAATATTATAACAATATCATTAAAATAAGCTTCTTTATTATT
Source organism: Maratus michaelseni (assembly GCA_963931845.1). NCBI lineage: Eukaryota > Metazoa > Arthropoda > Arachnida > Araneae > Salticidae > Maratus > Maratus michaelseni. Next base: position 370,253,558 of record OZ007586.1, read on the forward strand.
TAAGAAGAGTGCAAATGAAACAGTCTTTCAAATATTTTATTTTAAAAGTTTTTTCCTCACTGAAATACAGTACGATTTCCAATGCAAACTCCAACCAAACAATCCGTAAACAACTGTGTAATGCAAATCAGTTTGACATTACAGCCATATTCCCTACAGCAAGAAAGAAAATTTCATGGACCTATGAAGTATCATACAAATAGTATATTCCTACTTTCATCTTATATTCAGTAAATAAAAGAACATAGTAAATAAAGCACACATCTCCCCCCTCCCCCTCTGTGATAATGCAACCGAATGAGCTCCTATGAGCATGTGCATTGCATCTGCCCAAAAGCACCGTCGAGATTCGACGTTAAAAATAAGTTTTAAAATGTTTAAATTAAAAATTTTAAAATGTTTTCTTTAATCATTGTTCATTTCAAATCCATATCTTCTAAAACGCATCCATTGTTTTAAGGTAATCAGATGAAGAATTTTTTTTTACAAAAATAAATCAATCTTCAGATGAGGTAGATTTTTAATGTTTTCAAGTGTAATTTATTTGTATAGTTTCCTCCGTCCCTTTACATAATCAGGATGATTATCCCTTTTCCATCACAGTCGGGGATCTTTTACCTCTTGTACAGTTAAATACCCAATAGATCTTTTAAAAAAATACAATTCGTAGCATATTCTGATGCAACATATGCATCAGCGGATTCAACATATCAATTTTATGTTAAACAAAAACTCAAAATAGTTTTTTTTTTTTTTTTTTTTGACAGATTTTAGTTTAGCGCCAAAATGCTCTATCTTATGGATAATCTATCTGATCTTATGATTTATCAGTGTTTATTATTATTTTTTTTCACTTTTTATGATGGTTAGAGAAATCTATTTTCAATTGTGGCAACTTTCCCAGGGGCTATTTTACATTATTGAAGCAAACTGATGGTCATTGTTAAGATAGAAATGAAAAACATTTCATGCTTGAAAATTATTTAAAAAGTCGTTAAATTAAGCGGCAGTTTTCAAATAAATTTCAATCGAAAGCTAATTTTTTCTTTCTAATTCATGATGTAAAAATTAAAATTATAAAATGTAGTAAAATGTAGTAAAAAATTGAAATTTGTAGTATTAAGAAGTGATGTAAGCGCGATGAAAGCTAAAGCGATAGCGCCGTTTGTTGTCATAACCGTTATACATTTCTAAAAAATACCACTGTGTTTTCGCTGGCGTCCAAAAGTAGACTACCATTTTTTGACATCGAAAGAGAAATTCACAGTGAAAGAAATATGACTTTGCCTCTAATATGGAACTGTTAAATGAACTCATAATAAACCTACCAAAATCATTCCTATAAAATATTAGCCTTGCACTGTTTATTCTAGCTAAAAATACAATCATTATTTCAAGTTCTTTTTTTCTACCATTAGCACTATTTTTAATAATTTTAATTTTCCTGAAACCCTTTACTTTTGGGAATTTTTTATATTAAAAAATGAAATCTTCTAACCTATAATAAAAAAAAAAAGTAATTGGTAACATGCAATCAAGATGAATCAATTAATAAAGACTCCAATTCTAATCTTTATAATTAAGAATGGAAAAATCAGTTAAAATTACGTCATGCTGACACAATCATATAAATTTTTCTCTTTAGTTTTATCAATGTTAAAATGCATTTCAAGCTAAACATAACGTCATTTTCACCGGCGCAAAGTTTTCACACTTACTTTGTATGTGTTACTTTTATGCGTAAATACCATGTATACAAATCAAAATATATTTGTATTTAACTGTAATGGAAAATGGCATCAACAAAGTTATAATGCATAATAATAGACGCTTTCAGTCGTGACGTCAATCATGACGTTTTGCTTGGAAACTGACTCCAAACAAACGGTTGCTATGTTGTATTTTCTATTATATTTTATATATGTAGCTATATCTTATAGCTATATCTCACGGTAAAGTGTTTCAATACATTATATGCAGCGGTAACATTTTTTTACGATTTATATTTAATAAGAAATGAAACATAGCAACCGTTTGTTTGAAGTATCCAACCAAAACGTCATCACTAACGTCACACTGAAAGCGTCTATAAAATAAACCCAATGAACAATATTCCCGTGACATCACAATAAATATGAATTTTTATTCGCTTATAAAACACGCGGATAAATATTTGTACCTAAATTTAACTTGCAAATTAAAAAATTCGGTCTAAAAGCCATGTGCTTTTAATATTATTTCTCTATTACCTCGCAACCACAGAGTTCAGAAAATAAACTATGTACCTCGCAACAGTGGGCGTTAATCCGATCGCTGACTTTATGACGTCATAAGCAGAAGAAAAAGTTTAATTGAAAATTACGACTAATTAATTAAATTTTCGAACAAACGAATGCACGATAACAAATCTGTGTCCAAATGTCTTTCATTTAAAAAAAGAATGATGTAATTTGATGCAGTAGTTTGTTCTCACGGATTGTCGAAAGAAATCGCTCAGCGTTTTAAATATATAGACTAGATGGAACCCGTCAAAACTTGACGAAAAAAAACTATAGCAATATCAGCAAAATAACCTTCTTTATTATTTAAAAAGGGGTGCGTATGAAACAGTCTTTCAAATATTTTATTTAAAAAAAATTTCCCCCAGTCAAATACAGTACTATTTCCGATGCAAACTGCAACCAAACAATCCGTAAACAACTGTGTAATGCAAATTAGTTTGACATTACCGTCATATTCCCCTCGGCAAGAAAAAAAAAGAACTTATTAGTAAGTAAAGCACACGTCCCCCCCCCCCCCCCCCCCCTGTAATTATGCCACCGAATGAGCTCCTATGCGCATGTGCATTGTATCTACCCAAAAGCACCGTCAAAATTCGACGTTAAAAAGTTTTAAAATGTTTAAATTAAAAGTTTTAAATTGTCCTCTTTAATCATTGTTCGTTTCAAATTCATATCTTCTAAAACACATCCATTATTTTACGCTAATCAATTTTTATGTAAAGATGAAGAATTTTTTTACAGTAGTAAATCAATCTGCAGATGAGGAAGATTGTTAATGTTTTCAAGTGTAATTTATTTGTTTGGTTTCTTCGGTTCCTTGACATAATCAGGATGATTATCCCTTTTCTATCACAATCGGGGATATTTTCCCTCTTATACAGTTGGCAAATAGATCTTTAAAAATTAAAAAGAAATACCATTCCTAGCATATTCTGATATCTGATGGAAAATATACATCAACGAATTCAACATATCAATTTTATGATCAACATAAACTGAAAATAGTTTTTTTTTTTTTTTTTTTTTTTTTTTTTTTTTTTTTTTGGACAGATTTTCGTTTAGCGCCAAAATGCTCTATCTTATGGATAATCTGATCTTATGATTTATCACTGTCTTTATTATTATTATTATTGTTATTCACTTTTTATGATGGTTAAGGAAATCTATTTTCAATTGTGGCAACTTTCTCGGGGCTATTTTACATTATTGAAGCAAACTGGTGGTCATTGATAAGATAGAATTGAAAAACTTTTCATGCTTGAAAATTACTTAATAAAAAAAGAAAACTGCCCAGTTAAACTGAGGGCATTGAGCTCACGGGCTATTCACACTAATTGTATATTATACTCTTATTTCAAATAATTTGAAATAAGCCCCTCGAAAAATAAAGAAATCAACAATATATTAAGGGGGGTCATCCCCCCGTTACTCCCCTCATAGTTAACTAATGAACCCCTTAAACTAATCAGGGAAGTCTCTAATTACAATGAATATATATATATACAAAATTTGAAGAAAATTGGATAATTCTACTTGAAAAACCCATTTATCTAAATTAAAGGGGTATTTGCCCCCCCCCCCCCCTGTTCCCCCTCCTTTATACTTAACCAATCAATCCCGAAAACTAATCAGGGAAGCGTCTTAACCCAATGAACCTATAAACAAATTTTGAAGCAAATGGGATAATTCTGCATGAAAAACCCATTTATATAAATTAAGGGGGGGATTAGCCTCCCCCGTTCCCCCCACTTTATACTTAAACAATCAATCCCGAAAACTAATCAGGGAAGCGCCTTAACACAGTGAACCTATAAACAAAATTTGAAGGGAAACGGAATAATTCTGCATGAAAAACCCATTTATATAAATTAAGGGAGAGATTAGCCCTTCGTTCCCCCCCTTTATACTTAACCAATCACTCCCGAAAACTAATCAGAGAAGCGCCTTAACACAGTGAACCTATAAACCAATTTTGAAGGAAAACGGAATAATTCTGCATGAAAAACAAATTTATATAAATCAGGGGGGATTAGCCCCTGCTCCCCCCTTTATACTTAACCAATCACTCCCGAAAACTAATCAGGGAAGCGCCTTAACACAGTGAACCTATAAACAAAATTTGAAGGAAAACGGAATAATTCTGCATGAAAAACCCATTTATATAAATTAGGGGGGATTAGCCCCCCGTTCCCCCCTTTATACTTAACCAATCAATCCCGAAAACTAATCAGGGAAGCGCCTTAACACAGTGAACCTATAAACAAAATTTGAAGGGAAACGGAATAATTCTGCATGAAAAACCCATTTATATAAATTAGGGGGGGGGGGAATTGGCCCCCCGTTCCCCCCCTTTATACTTAACCAATCAATCCCGAAAACTAATCAGGGAAGCGCCTTAACACAGTGAACCTATAAACAAAATTTGAAGGAAAACGGAATAATTCTGCATGAAAAACCCATTTATATAAATTAGGGGGGATTAGCCCCCCCGTTCCTCCCTTTATACTTAACCAATCAATCCCGAATACTAATCAGGGAAGCACCTTAACACAGTGAACCTATAAACAAAATTTGAAGGAAAACGGAATAATTCTGCATGAAAAACCCATTTATATAAATTAGGGGGGATTAGCCCCCCCCGTTCCCCCCTTTATACTTAACCAATCAATCCCGAAAACTAATCAGGGAAGCGCCTTAACACAGTGAACCTATAAACAAAATTTGAAGGAAAACGGATGTTTCTATGAAGAGTTATCGCGTTACGTACATACATACGTACGTACATACGTACATACATACATACAGAACCGGCGGGCACATAAGCTCTCAGGCTTTGATAGCCTGTGAGCTAAAAAGTCGTTAAATTAAGCGGCAGTTTTCAAACAAATTTCAATCGAATGCTAATTTTTTTCTAATAGATGAATTGAAATTGTAAAATATAGTAAAATGTAGTAAAAAATATAAATTTGTAGTATTTAGAAGTGATGTAAGCGCGATGAAAGCTAAAGCGATAGCGCCATTTGTTGTCACAACCGTCGTACATTTCTAAAAATTGCCACTGTATTTTGGCTGGCGTTAAAAAGTAGAAAACCATTTTTTGACATCGAAAGAGAAATTCACAGTGAAAGAAATAGGACTTCGCGCTAATAAAGAACTGTTAAATGAACTTATAATAAACCTACCAAAATAATTCCTATGAAATATTAGTCTTACATTGTTTATTCTAGCTAAAAATACAATCATTATTTCAAGTTTGTTTTTTTCTACCATAACACTATTTTTAATAATTTTAAATTTCCTGAAATCCTTTACTTTTGTGAATTTTTTATTATAAAAGGAAATCTTCTAACCTATAATTAAGAAAAAACTAATTGGTAACATGTAATCAAGGTATGCAATCAAGATGAAGCAATCAATGACGGCTCCAATTCTAATCTTTATAATTAAGAATGGAAAAATCAGTTAAAATTACGGCATGTTGACACAATTATATAAATTTTCTCTTTAGTTTTATCGTTTTATCAATGTTAAAATGCATTTTAAGCTAAGCATAACGTCATTTTCACCGGCGCAAACTTTTCACACGTACTTTACATACGTTACTTTAATGCTTAAACACCATGTATATAAATAAAAATATATTTTGTATTTAATTGTAATGAAAAAATGGCATCAACAAAGTTATAATGCATAATGATAAAATAAACCCAATGGACAATATTCCCGTGACGTCATAATAAATATGAATTTTTATTCGTTTATAAAATGTGTAAAATACGCGAATAAATATTTTTACTGAAATTTAACTTGCAAATTAAAAAATTCGGCCTAAAAGCCACGTGCTTTTAATATTTATTATTTATCTTTTCTTAGCATCCACAGAGTTCAGGGAATGAACTCTGTGCTTCGCAACAGTGGGCGTTATCCGAATTGCCGACTTTATGACGTCATTAGCAGAAGTAAAAGTTTAATTGAAAATTACGGCTAATTAATTAAATTTTCGAACAAACAAATGCACGATAACAAATCTGTGCCCAAATATTTTTCATTTAAAAAAAGAATGATGTAATTTGATGCAGTAGTTTGTTCTCACGAATTGTCGAAAGAAAATGCTTAGCGTGTTAAATATATAGATGTTAAGTCTAAAAGCGAAAAAGAATAAATAAATTTGTAAACAATCTACGTGTTGCCATAAAAATATAACAAACACTCAATTTTTACGACTTTTTCCAATTTATTTTTCGATTCACTATTTTAACCTTTTCAATAAACTAAAAATGCAATATCGTCTGCTATTTGATTTTAATAGAAGGTTTTAATATAAGTTCTAAAAAAAGAAAGAAAAATCACGTTATTATTATTTAATTAGAGTAAAATTTTTGTTTTTTATGAGTGAAAAAGCACCTTTTCTTTAAAACAATTCTATTTTAATCATCAATAAAAAGCCAAAGTGAATAAAATTACTTTTCTTCTAAATATGACGTCATTTTCGCAATATTGGATCGTTCGGAAAGTTGTTTTGTTTTTTTAACACAGAAAACAATGCTAAAAAACCAAAAAACTTTCTGAACGATCCTACAGACAAAATTTTAAAAGGAAAAACTTTTTCCACGAAACTCGCCAAGGATTTTAATTTTAATTTTTGACTAAAGATATAATGTTATAGAATTACATTAAAATAAAATAACTAATAAATAAAGTATTAAAATATAAAATAATAATAATAATGAAGCTATGGAACCCTAAATTGGGCGTATTCCCATGCGCACCTACCCAATTTATTTATTTTTCTTTCTTTTATTTTTATAGACTGAACTATTTGACTGAATTTACGAAACGTTGTACATTCATTATCTATTAAATTAGAAAAAAAATAGTGTGAAAATTACATGTAGCACAGAATGGTCAAATTGTATTAGATGTAGCTGAGGGGGGGAGGTAAAGATTTTTTTTACTTGTACCTAACATTGAACCAAAGCGAAAAGCGCATTCTGTCAAATCAACATGAAAATCCTCTCTTTACGTATGCGTCGACGTTTTTTTTTTAAAGGCTTCTACCCTCAGAAATGGGAAACATGAATGATTAAACCAGCCCTCACCTGTTTAGCCTAGGAGGATTGAAAAGGGTTGATTGAAAACGGATGAAGCCGTATCATTGCACTGAAAGCATAGACCTTCTAATTTATTTTTGCTCTGAGGTTGAAAGCTAAACCTTTTTTTTAAAAAAAAAATTCATGTTTTCACAACTACATACGCATATTTTTTCGCAAAATTTTAAAGAGAGCTTGGACACAGTTATATTTATAACCGATTGAAATGCCAGAGAGTTTGGAAGATGCGAACTTTTTTCTTATAATTATTGCTATGTTAAAGAAGCTGACGTGAAAACAAATAAACAAACGAAAAAGTGAGAAGGAAACATTTCGTTTACAACTAGATAACAATATTTTTTCAAAAATTTTTTACATGGGCTGTAAAATCGTTTTATTTATCATCAATAAGGATTTCAAAGAGTGCGCACAGAAATAACTTTTTATTTTAAAACTATAAAACAACCCTGGGTTAAAAAGAAACAAAAAAAAAAAAGAAGAAACAAGAAAATAAGCGTTTTTATCACTAAATATCAATATTTTTTCACGAATATTTCATTTAAAAATATAATTTCATACAAAATTGAGAGTTAAAGATATAAAATGATAAAAAATTGATGTATTTTTTAATTTTTTATTATCACGGGCATAGGAAACGCCGGTCGGAGGTCAGCTAGTTACTTATTAATTTTTTAAATATACTGTGGGAAGTAGGAAGAAGGAAACTTTGTGCATTTTTTACTTACTACTACTAATATTAAAAAAATACTTGGGGTTTAAATATAGTTGGATTTTTACTGTGAGGAGGTCAGAGGAAAGCAATTTTTTAAAAATATATATAGGCATTTTTATATCCTACTTTACAGCTTTACCTATTCAAATACTTTCAACAAAACTTAAACGTATGAAATTTTCAGGTATATTTTTTTTAATAGAAAATCAAATGATGTTTTCGTTTTCTATAAAGACAGTGGTTTTTGAGAAAAAGCGTCCAAATGAGCATTCGAGCCAATTTTTAGCGAAAAGTAATGAAAAATTGCACAGTTGAAAGCCCGTCAGAGGAATCTTGAGTTATGTTATATTGACAGAAAAATAGAAAATGTCATTCGACTTTTTTTTCATTTAAGTCATCATGACTCCAAATTTCATTCACTTTCGTAAAAGGCTTGAAAAGTTCTTTAGAAAGTTTTGCTTCATTCAGCGTGTATTTGAAAACAGCCGTAATTATTTTTTTATGGATGTAAATTAAGCCTTGTACATTCATTTCCAGACAGCTTAGAAAAACCTTTAATATTTTTAAATATACAAAATGTATCTTTTTGTGATGAAAAAAAATGAAACCATACAAGTCTTACTTACAAGTCAGATGCTTACTATTAATAACTTAAAATTTCATTTGATTTAAAGAAAAGAAAATCAAAAGGCGGAAAAGAAAAGAAAAATAAATACATTTTTCTTCTACTCTGCTCTTTATTTCTCTTCCCCCTTCTCAGTTATATCTAAATTCCAGAGTATTTTTTTTAAGTGAATAAGTAATAATTACACAAAATTTGGTTGAAATTGTAAAAAAAGAAAAAAATAGATAAAAAAGAAATCCCCCCTTTCCTTAGGTATTCAGCTATATTTAAAACTCCCTACAGGCACGCACAGTATTTTTTCTAGACATTTAAGTAATATTGTACAAAGTTTTGTTGGAATCATTAGAATAGTTAAGTATGGAAAGAAAGAAGGAAAAAATGCGTATATTTCCCTGTGCATCCCTAAATACCTGTGCATATTTTGCTGCCATCCCTAATGAAGGAGGATTCAATGATACTGAATTTCTAAAACATCATCCATATTTGACATGTAGTCGTAGTGTCTGGTGCGATAAAATGCGTATAAAAATGAGGTTTTTCAAGTTTGTATGTCGATTGCAGACAATCATATTTGATTATATGTATTTATTTTTCGGATTACTTACATCATGTTATTTGGATGTAAAATAAGCCATAGCAAATTATTTTCCAATTTATCAATTTAATAAGTTTATATTCATTTTACCTCACCAGACCCTGTATTCTTATATGTAATTTTTTTTGATAACGTCTTGCAAACACTTTCATCTTTATATAGAACAGTCATACGCTACAAGTAGAACCCCCCCCCCCCCCCCCCAACCGTAAACCATCGACTTAAGGAGAAGGGCTAAAAGTTAAATTCCTCTCTTTGAAATAAATTTACCAAAAAAAAGGGGTTCTCCTCGTCCAGAGAGGAAAAACAGAATAATGAGATAAAAATTTTGAGCGGCCCGTCTCAGAATAAAATATGTTTCTACATTAATATAAATGAATGTTACACTGTTCTTCTGTTGCGAAAAACAATTAGCAATTTATAAAAAATCTGTGATTTATTACAAGTTTACTAACATTTAAGAACGTTGAGATGTAATTTTTCTTGGGAGGTTTGCTTTCTTTATTATCGAAGCGGCTGTACTTTTGAATACATCCCTTCTAGAACACTGGTATCCACAATACTGCCAGAGAAACAATTCGAAGGTTCGAACGCTCTTTACATACATCATTCAAGTAACATATGTTGTCAATCGCTTGCAAACAGTCAACAAAGCTTTTCTCCTCTCCCTCTTTCTTTGAATAAAAGGTTGTTTCAAAGAAGAAACGATCCTAAATTGTTTGTTCTTTTTTTTTTTTATACCGCTAACCAGGCCCCTACCTGCCCGGCATGAATGCCTAGCTTAACGGGTTAGTACCTGGGTGCGGGGCGGAAATCGCCTGATCACAGCATGGCTGTGATCCACCTGACTATTGATTTGTTCATATCGCTGCTGTGCTTGCTCTCTTGTGATTTGCTTAAATTGTTATCTTTGTTTGCCGGTTCAAGGTTTCTGTTTAACTTTGTTGAATTGACAGATTTAATAGGTCTCGTAATTTAGAACCTTGATCAGGTGACGAGTAAATTGTTTGTTCTTATCATAACACAGGGACCAGATATTTAGATGTTTACTATTACAAAAAAAAAAAAAAAAAAAACATGTTTGAGTATCTTATATTAAAAGAACTGTTATCCTCAAAGTATGTTCTGTCAAAATGAAAGTGTCATATTCCCTTTAGAACTACTTCGACAGTTATCCTTCAGTATTTTAGTTTTGGATTGTATTCAATACCTAGAGGGTTATCCATAGATAAATAATGACATTTATGTTATTTAACGGATTAATTTAGTAGTGTGTTGCTAAGTAAATGTACATAAAGAATAAAAATGAATTTAATTAATAAAGTTTCATCTGAATAAAATTTTTAAACTCATTTATCTCCGTTCGTGATTATTAAGATTTTTGATTTCTTCAAGATGATAAATCTTTATCAAATGAGTATGGAATTGGTTTAATTTCCTTCAAATAAAAAATTATATCATATATAAGAGATTTAAGGATAAGATATTTGCAATATTTTTAATACTTTTTTGTCTAAAAAAACATGACATTATTCGTGTACATTATTTAATGGTTTTTTTTGTTTCTTTTTTTTTTTTTTTTTTTTTTTTTTTTCATGTAAGATTTTGGTTCAATTATTTTTCTTTAAATTTATTTACGTTAAAGAAAATACGATCCTTAAGTTTGTTGAATAAGTTACTATAAAAATATATACATAATTAAGAAAAAACTAAGTGTAGGATTCAAATATGCATACTAAATATTCTAAATTTTTTCAATTTAAAAATTTAAATTTCTGTTTTTGTTTTTTAAAATAATTTTTGTGTGATTAGATTCATAATAACGAATTTTTTTTTTTTAACATGAATAATAATAATAATAATAATTAATTAAATTGAAATTCCATGTCCACACAAATATATTATTATTATTATTATTATTATTATTATTATTATATAATGAAATTTTTGTAATCCCATTAAATGTTATATGAAATTTCCATAAGAAAAATAGACAACGATTTATAATCAATATATATTTTATTTTTATTAAAGTTTAATTTACTTAGCGAATAATTTAAACTTCTGAGTGGCTGAGGAACAGTACATCGGAACATATTTCGAAACTTTAAATGCATACATTAGTGTGTAAACATAAAATAAAATTTTAAACGTGAATTTGATAGGAAAAAATTTGACAAAACATCTTATATTTACAAGATTAGTACCATTTTTGCTGTGAAATAATTTTTCGACCTTCCAGGGCATCCAACCTCTTGTCATCTCTGAACACCATCTTCAGAAATAATATGTTGAGTATATTTAATTAAAAAAATGATTAATATCATCAGAATTTTATCATTCTTCTAATTTATTATTATTATTATTATTATAAAAAATGGGGCAAAAACGTGATTTTCAAATTACTTTTAATATTTTAATTTAAATCGACATTTCAATTATTTTTGCTTTAAAGTATGACAAATACGAATATCTAAAAACCAATTTCTGGAAATTTCAAATTTCTTTCCCCCAAAAAGGGACTGAGGAAGAAAACGCGATTTTCATACATCGTTTTGCATTTCAAACAAAAATAGGATTTATAAGCTTCTTGCTTAAAATTATTAAGGAGACAAATACCAAAACACTAATTTCTGGAAATTTCAAAATTCGCACTCCAACGAGGGAGGGGGTGGGGCGATACAGTTTTTTTACATTTTTCTTTATATTTCAATTAAGGAATGATATAAAATTCTTGGATTAAAATATCGTAAGGAGGAATACCTAGAAAATCAATTTCAAAATCAATTCCTAGAATTTTCAATATTCCTCTTCCAAGGGAAGGAGGGGGGAGGGACAAGATTTTCACATACCTTTCTGAATTTAAAAGAAAATAGAGATTCGTGAGACACACTTGCCTTAAATTATTCCAAACATGGATAGCTAAAAACCAATTTCAGAAAATTTCAATTTTTGCCGGGACAAAAAAAAAAAAAAAAAAAAAAAACTATATTCATATACCGCTTTTTTTTTTTTTTTTTTGAAAGAAAATTTAATTATTCATAAGATTTTTGCTTTATTTTGAAAAATTAATTCTTCATAAAAGTTAAAATTATGGTACAGAGTCTGCATTACGTCCTTGCTAGCCGATATGTATTACGTCCTGGCTCTCCGGTGTGTATTTCGTCCTCGCTCTCCGGTGTGTATTACGTCCTGGCTTGCCAGCGGATCATGGCTTACTTATGTGTACGTCTCTGTTTGCCGGTGTGCATATTTGTTCTGAATTCTCATGTGTAATATGTCCTCCCTTGACGGTGTGTATCAGCCCTGGCTAAGCTAATCTGCATTAGGCCGTCAATTGATGGTGTTTATTGCGTCTTTGATTGCCAGTTCGTTTTCCGTTTTCGCTTGTTGCTTAAGTACCTGCTTTCTTACATGTATTTGTTAGTTTCTCACTTTGAGAATTGCAAAGCGTCTTTATTTACTAATGTTTAAAGTTTTACATATACAAGTACCAAAAAACTAATTTCTGAAAAGTTTAAAATTCGCCCGCCTCCCTCACATGTGAGAAGGTGCAATACTATTGTTCCCATTTTTCTTCATATTTCAATTTATAAAAAGATATTCATAAAATTCTTGGTTTACAATATCACAAGGACGACTACCTAAAAATCAATCCTTGGAATTTTCGAAATTCCTCCCAAAAGGGGTGGTGGTGTGGGGGGGGGGGAGGGGGAACGCGATTTTCAAATTGCTCTTAATATTTCAATTTAAATCGAAATTTCAATTATTTTTGCTTTAAAGTATTACAAATACGAACATCTAAAAAACAATTTCAGTGAAATTTCAAATTTATTTCCCCCAAAAAGGGATTTAGCTTTTTACGCTTTTCCTTATATTTAATAATGAAATGATATTTATAAAGTTCTTGGTTTAAAATACCGCAAGGAGGAATACCTAAAAATCAATTCCTACAATTTTCAATATTCCCCCTCCGAAGGAAGGGGAGAGAGAAACAAGATTTTCACATATATTTTCGTATTTTAAAGATTGTAGACATTCATAAGACTCTCCCCTTAAATTATCACAAACATGGATAGTTAAAAACATATTTCAGGATTTTTAGAATTTTGCATCCTTTTTGCAATATTGAATTATAAACTCAAATCCTTTTTGCAATCCCTTTCCCGAAGTGAGGAAAATGACAAAAATAAGATTTTCATATATCGTTTTTTATTTGAAAGGAAATATAATTATTCATAAGATTCTTGCTTTATTTTGAAGAATTAATTGTTCATAAAAGTTAAAATTGTGATAGAGTTGTGTATTTCGTCCTCGCTTGCCGGTGTGTTTTAGTCCTGACTTGCCGGTATGTATTACGTCCTGGGTTGCCGATGTGTATTACGTCTTCGATTGTCGGTGTGTATTACGTCTCTGTTTGCCGGTGTTCATTTGTTCTTACTGTTTCGGTGTGTAGTATGTCCTCGCTTGTCGGTGTGTATTAAGCACTGGCTTGCTAATCTGCATTAGGCCATCTATTGACAAAGTTTATCACGTCTTTCGTTGCCTATACCGTTTTCGCTTGCTGCATGAATTAGGTGCTTGCTTACCTGTATTTGTTATTTTCTCACTTTTCGAAATGCAAAGCGTCAGCATTTATTGATGTTTAACGTAGTACAGATACAAATACCGAAAAACTAATTTCTGAAATTTTTCAAATTTGCCCCTCCACAAGGGGGGAGTGGGTCAATACTATTGTTTCTATTTTATAAAAAGATATTCATAAGATTCTTGATTTACAATATCACAAGGAGGAATACATAAATATCAGTTCTTGGAAATTTAAAAATTTCTCCCTAAAGGAGAAGGGGGGGGGGGGGGGGTTGGGCAAAATCGCAATTTTCATATTACCCTTAATATTTCTATATATTACAATTTAAATTGAAATTTCAATTATTTTTGCGTTAAAGTATTCCGAACACGAATATCTAAAAACCAATTTCTGGAATTTTCAAATTTCTTTCCCCAAAGGAGGGGCTGGGGACAAAAACGCGATGTTCATGTATCATTTCGTATTTCAAACAAAAGATCGAATTCATAAGTAAATTATTACGCAGACAGATATAAAAAACAAATTTTTGAAAATTTCAAAATTCGCTCTCCAACGAGGGAGGGATACAGCTTTTTACATTTTTCATTATATTTCAATTATGAAATTATATTCATAAATTTCTTAGTTTAAAATACAGCAAGGAGGAATACCTAAAGATCAATTGGAAGAATTTTCAATATCCCCTTCCAAAGGAAGGGGGGAGAGAAACAAGATTTTCCCATATATTTTCGTATTTTAAAGATTGTAGACATTCATAAGACTCTTCCCTTAAATTATCACAAACATGGATAGTTAAAAACATATTTCAGGATTTTTAGAATTTTGCATCCCCCCCCCCCTTCCCGAAGTGAGAAAATGACAAAAATAAGATTTTCATATATCGTTTTTTATTTGAAAGGAAATATAATTATTCATAAGATTCTTGCTTTATTTTGAAGAATTAATTGTTCATAAAAGTTAAAATTGTAATAGAGTTGTGTATTTCGTCCTCGCTTGCCGGTGTGTTTTAGTCCTGACTTGCCGGTATGTATTACGGCCTGGGTTGCCGATGTGTATTACGTCTTCAATTGTCGGTGTGTATTACGTCTCTGTTTGCCGGTGTTCGTTTGTTATTACTGTTCGGTGTGTAGTATGTCCTCGCTTGTCGGTGTGTATTAAGCCCTGACTTGCTAATCTGCATTAGGCCATCGATTGACAATGTTTATTACGTCTTTCGTTGCCGGCGCGTATACCGTTATCGCTTGCTGCGTGAATTACGTTCTTGCTTACCAGTATTTGTTATTTTCTCACTTTGCGAAATGCAAAGCGTCACCATTTACTAATGTTTAACGTATTACAGATACAAATACCGAAAAACTAATTTCTGAAATTTTTCAAATTTGCCCCTTCACAAGGGGGGAATGGGTCATTACTATTGTTTCTATTTTATAAAAAGATATTCATAAGATTCTTGTTTTTTTTTTAATATACCGCTAACCAGGCCCCTACCTGCCCGGCATGTATGCCTAGCTTAACGGGTTAGTACCTGGTTGCGGGGCGAAAATCGCCTGATCACAGCATGGCTGTGATCCACCTGACTATAGATTTGTTCACATCGCTGCTGTGCTTGCTCTCTTGTGATTTGCTACCGTTATCTTTGTTTGCCGGTTCAAGGTTTCTGTTTAACTTTGTTGAATTGACAGATTTAATTGGTCTCGTAATTTAGAACCTTGATCAGGTGACGAGACCCTCACCTGACTAGGCACCCCCAGAGGTATAATTCACAGGTAACTTGGATGTCTTTGCACCCACGACGGATTTTACATGCACCAGGTGCCATTAGCGTACATAGATTTACATAATTACCATGTCTGTTGGCTTGTCACGTTCATGGTGGGTTGTCGCTGTAAAGATTCTTGGTTTACAATATCACAAGGAGGAATACATAAACATCAGTTCTTGGAAATTTCAAAATTCCTCCCCAAAGGAGAGGGGGGGGGGGGGCAAAATCGCAATTTTCAAATTACTCTTAATATTTCTATGTATTACAATTTAAATTTCAATTATTTTTTCAATTATTCAGGTATTTCAAACACGAATATCTAAAAACCAATTTCTGGAATTTTCAAAAATATCCCCAAAATTTCCCCAAAAGAGGGGCTGGAGACGAAAACGCGATTTTTATGTATCGTTTCGTATTTAAAAAAAAAATAGAATTCACAAGCTTCTTGCTTATATTATTATTACGGAGACAAATACAAAAAAACTAATTTCTGAAAATTTTAAAATTCGCGGGTGTGGTGGGGGGTGGGGGGTGGGGGGAATACAGCTTTTTACATTTTTCATTATATTTCAATTAAGAAATGATATTCATATATTTTTTGGTTTAAAATATCGCAAGGAGGTATATTTCAAAATCAATTCCTAGAATTTTCAATATCCCTCCTCGAAAAGGAGAGGGGGGTGGTGGCAGAAACAAGATTTTCACATATATTTTCGTATTTTAAAGAAAGTAGACATTCATAAGACTCTCCCCTTAAATTATTACAAACATGGATAGCTGAAAACCAATTTCAGAAATTTTCGAATTCTGCATCCCCCCCCCCCTCTGGAAGTGAGGAAGGGGACAAAAATAAGATTTTCATACATCGTTTTTTATTTGAAAAAAAAAAAAATAATTATTCATAAGATTCTTGTTTTTTTTCTTTTTTTTTTTTTTTGAAGAATTAATTGTTTATAAAAGTTAAATTTGTGTATTTCGTCCTCGTTTGCCGGTGTGTTTTACGTCCTGGCTTGCCGGTATGTATTACGTGCTCGCTCTCCGGTGTGTATTATGTCCTGGCTTGCCGGCGTGTATTACGTCCTAGATTGCCGATGTGTATTACGTCTTCGATTGTCGGTGTGTATTACGTCTCTGTTTGCCGGTGTTCGTTTGTTCTTACTGTTCGGTGTGTAATATGTCCTAGCTTGTCGGCTTGTATTCTGCATTAGGCCATCGATTGACAAAGTTTATTATGTCTTTCGTTGCCGGTGCGAATACCACTTTCGCTTGCTGCGTGAATTACGTCCTTGCTCAGCCCGCATTTGTTATTTCCTCACTTTGCGAATTGCAAAGCGTCATCATTTACTGATGTTTAACGCATTACAAATACAGATACCGAAAAACTAATTTTGTTATGTTAATTTTTGTTATGTAGTCTAATAAATAATACTAAACAAACAAAAACTTATGCGTCCGTAACATTTTTTTAATTTTCGACCTTTCGAAAGTAAAGAAAAAAAAAAGATTTCCTTCACGTATAATTAGAAAAAAAAATTTATAGTACAAAAAATTAATTTTAATATATATTTTTGTCATTAAAAAAAATGCTTAGTATAATTAGAAAAAAAAATTATAGTACAAAAAATTAATTTTAATATATATTTTTGTCATTAAAAAAAATGCTTAGTATAATTAGAAAAAAAAAATTATAGTACAAAAAATTAATTTTAATATATATTTTTGTCATTAAAAAAAATGCTTTTTTTTTAAATGAGAAAAGTGTAGATATTTTCTCATTTTAAAATAATTTTTAGAAACATTTTTTTTAATGTTATTCATGACAGTTATGTCTTAATTTAAAGAATTAGATGTATTATTTATTCAATCTAGTATGTTATGGCTATAATACTACTTTCTCTATATAAATGTAATATATTAATTTAGAAACATATTTGAGTTATTAATTTAAAAACATATTTGAGAGCACCACCTCTTGAGTATACATAATCTGATACATACATAAAAAATGAATGAGCTTACTTTCTTATGATAAATAATCCGTATATTAAATTTCATGTTATTTCTCCAAATAGATGTCGATATGTGTGAATCTCAGTAATTGTGAAAAAACAGTGCAGAATTATAAGGATATATATAAACACAAATGTCATTTCTTATAATGAGCATTTCGTATGTTATTTTTTGTGTAATTCCATGCAATGTAATTCCAAGCCTTGATTTGACTATCGCAAAAATGATAGAAAAAAGAACAGTATAGCAGCACCCCTAGTAACTTATGCGCACAAAAATTGCAGCAATGTTTTTTTTTAATTGAAAGTACCTTGTATGCAAAATGTTGTGCAATTCCATACAATAGAAGCCGAGATCTGCCTATCCCAAAAACTCTGGAAAAAGGTGGAACAACAGCGCCACCTGTTCAGCGATATTCACCAAAATCTAATCAGCTACAATTTATATTAAGGTGCAACTAAATGTAAAATTTCCTGAAATTCTGTCCATTAATTTTTACACTAGCGTGCTGCAAATATTTCTGTCACACAAAGACCCACAGATCTACAGCAGACAGACAGAAGTTTTTCCAAAAATATTTAAATTATGTTAAGGATAACCCAAAACGTATAAATCCGTCAAAAACCGGAAGTCGAAAATTTTCACGATTCCAATACTTTCTTCTTATGTACATAAAAAAAGGTTTAAAAAAAATTAAAATGAATTTAATGAATTTAATGATTAAATACTGAAATATATTTTTTTACACTTATAAATTTTCAGAATGTCCGGTGTTGATTGTGTGTATCATATCAGTAAATGTCCTCAATTGACTGTAAAATAATGAAGTCCTGAATTGATTGTGTGTATCGAGTTCACTGTGTATGTAGGTATGTATCAACGTCCCCATTTAAATTGCGAAAATACATTTTGTGAAGTTTTGAAATTTTCTCAAAAATCAAAGTTGATTAAGATTTAATGGAGTATAAATAATAGTTATTCACCGAAAATAAACACCGGAAGTCGAAAATTTTCGCGATTCCAATATTTTTTTCTTATGTACATAAAATAAGATAAAAAACATTAAAATGAATTTAAAGGTTAAATGTTGAAATATATTTTTTACACTCATAAATGAGCAACGTGTAAATTATGCAGTAGCATAAAACTTTTTCAGAATGTCCGGGGTTGATTGTGTGTATCATAACAGTAAATGTCCCCAATTGATTGTAAAATAATGAAGTCCTGAATTCATTGTGTGTATCGAGTTCACTGTGTATATAGGTGTGTATCAATGTCCCCATTTACATTGCGAAAATACATATTGGGAAATTTTGAAATTTTAACAAAAATCAAAGTTGATTCAGATATTATGGAGTATAAGTAATAGTTATTCGCCGAAAATAAACTTTTAAGTCTGTTATTTTTGAAGTCCTGAATTGGCGGTGTACACACAAAGTCCTGAGTTTGCACGTCTTGCCAACCTGTGTGTGTGTGTTTGTGTGTGTGTGTGTGTGTGTGTGTGTGTGTACAGAGATGGAAATCTTCCATGGATCTGCACATTTCTATGTTTTATTATTTTTATAAAATCATCTTCTTGCTGCTTTTTTTATTTATTTTATTCCATTCTACTGCCTAAAATTTTTCTAGCAACTTTCACTAATGAAATAGAAAGGCAGGAATAGATGCCAACTGTACAAATTTTTGCATTTGACTCAAGATTTTCAGCCTTCCTGCCTACATGCTTTACAATATGTTTTACAAATTTTTTCAGAATTTCTAACAGTACATTAGTCACATCATTAGAAGTTACATTGGTGCTCACCTCATATCTGGAGATACATAAAATTTTCACAATCAGCACTAATAAGTGAAATGTTAGGATGAAAAAAATACATTATACTAATTTTAGAATATTTATTAATAGACAAAACATTCATTAACAAAGTAAGCATATTATGTACAACATGATTATTTGCTTTCAACATGATTATTTGGTTTTCAGTTTCGAAAGTGTGAACTGTTTTTTGGGGGGGAACCTTTGGGTATCATTTCTTGGTTGCCCCTCCCATCCCCCTTTAGCTTTACTTTTTTGTAGCTAAGGGATCAGATGGATAGGAGCCGAGATATTCACAAAAAAACATATGTAGGGGAAAATGCACCTCTGGTGGGCCTTAGCATCAACTGGCAAAGTAGTGATATGGGCGATAACAATATGCTTTATCAAGAGTATCAATTTTTTTATTGGTGTCTCCAATCTATTAATTGCTATTCTTATCTGATATCCAATCTGATTTTATTAAGAATAGTCTCTTTATAAGTCTCTTCAATATGAACGAAGATGAAGCTACAGCCAGACAATCTTTGAAGATGATGAAGTTATCATATTCAGGCAAGGCACAGACTTTTTACTCTCATGCTGTGAGCTGTGGAAATGTGAATGTGATTCAGTTTCATTAGCACTTAGTTTTTCATTAGCATGCTGGGTTTTTTTTTTTTGCTGTTGTTGTTTTTAGGTTGGTTTAGAATACAGCAAAAACAAAGAGCCATCTGCTTAATATTGATATGTGATATATGCTATATTGTATCTCTTGCTTATATGAAAAATATTTAAAACAAAACAAAAATCATGTTATCTTTCTTGTGTGAGGTGAGGTATCATTTGTTTCATTGAACAAAATTCATTTGTGTGGGTGGATATTTTTGTATTTAACAATTTCTGATTAGAGGTTTTTTTATATATATACTGAAAAAAAAAAAATTAGTAGTCATCCAAATGACAAAAATTAAGGTTTATTTAAATTTAACAAATGTTATTTATTGAAATCCAACAAATATAATTATTTTAAGTAACATTAAAATTAATTACAATAGGCTGTGGAAGAATTTTAGAATACATTTGGAGGTTTGAGAGATAATCATCATAGCATCTGCTTTGTTAACTGTTTTGGGTTCGGACTGGTTCTAGGTTGAGTTTTGATTCTTACACATTTGATTTGTGTTGACCCAATTTTTGAAAAGAAAGTCCAGAATTTTGTTTCAATGAGTGTGTTTTATTGTTGAAAGAGTTTTTACATGTTCATTTTTCTACATAAAATATAAAATTGATATTAGAAATAGGATTTTAGACTATTTTTCCATAACTGCAGTAAATTGTAGATAAATTTTCTTTGGCTTTGGATCCACAAAACATTTTTGTCGCTTTCAATTCTGATTGCTTGTCAATGATGAATTTTCATTTATGTTTTTATTTTTCAAATTTATTAATTTTTAAGATAAAAGAAAAATTAATATTAGAGATGAAATTGATGACCATTTTCCCATAATTGTCAAAATTTACTGTAAAAAAATCACTGCAAAATGCAAAAAAACTCAAATTGCTTAAAAAATTGCTGTACAAATTCCAAATAAATTTTATTGAAAAAAGAACAAAATTTATTAAATTGAGCTAAAGGATTGAAACTGGATTCCTTTTCAGAATGTCAAAAAATTGCCGCAAAATGCGAAAAAACTAAAAATCCCATAAAAAATTGCATAAAATTCAAAAATTGCTGCACAAATTTGGAATAAACTTTATTAAAAAGAGGACAACATTTACAATAACTAAACTAAAATAACAAAACTTTTACTAAAATAAAATTTTAACCAAATTCCTTTTACTATGCAAAAAATCATTGCAAAATGTATAAAAACTCAAAAAATCACAGAAGAAAAATTTACTTTAGTTAACATTGTAACCAGAATTCTTTTGCAAATGTAAAAAAAAAAATAATAAAAAATAAAAATTGGTAAAAATTTAGATCAAAAGATGCAATTACAGAAGGCCAAAATATATTGCATTAAGCTAAAAGTTTTAAACTGAATTCTTTTCACAAATGGCAAAAAATTACTGCAAGTCGCAAAAAAAAAAAAAAAAAGAAAGAAATTTGCATAAAAAATTTGTGAAAAATTTAAAAATAACTATACGAATTCCGCGTAAATTTTATTGTAAAAAGTTAATAATTTACTACTGGGCTAAAAAAAAAAATTTAAAACCAAATTCCTATTATTAATGTGAGAAAATCGCCATGAAAAAAAAAGGGGGTAAAAATCGCATAAAAAATTAAATAAAAAAGTATCTATCCAAAAACTAACTTTAAACATACAGGTACTTTCCTGCCAAATCTTGTAGCTCTATGCACAACAGTCTAGACAAACTTCTATATTATTATAGATGTAGTTTTGTTTTTGGTTTTGATGGAGAAGTCTATCCAGCTATTAAAGGAAATCTTAATTACAGTTTCTTCTTTTATTTACTTTTTATTTTTTTTAAATACTTTCCTTAATATATATTTATCAGAAAAAAGTATTGGAATCATGAAAATAATTTCTATTTTTTGATGGATTTACATGTTTTAGGTTGACCTAAATACGATTTGACAATTTTTTTAAAATCTCTGTATGTGATACAAATTTTGGACTCATTCTATATCAAAAACTGAAGCATGGAATTTCATCAAATGCCATATTTAATTAGACTTTAGCACATAGAGTTGCTGATTATGTTTTAGTATTTATGGCCCAAAAGGTGGCACTGTTATGCTGCACTTTTTACATTTTACATGAGGTATTTCAAAAAGGCAATCTCAGCATATCTGGAATAAAATTTCATCTAACTTCACATTCAGTTAACCCGTAACATAAATTGATGCTGATTAGATTTTGGTGTATACAACATATATATATATATATATATATATATATATATTGGTGTATGCAATGTATATATCCCAACAGGTGGCACTACTGGGTCGTATTTTTAACGATTTTCATGATAGTCATATTTCATCATGTTTGGTATAGAATTTTACCAAATTTAATATGTATGATACAAATATAATGTATACAAATAACTGTTGATTCAATATTAGTTTTGATCTTTTTCCAGGGTATGTTGCCATACTATGCTTTTTTTGGATGAACATTATAGCTTATCTGAGCTGCTATTGTGTAGAAAGGAACTGAATTTTATGTTTAAAGTTAATAGTTAACAATATATATGTAAATCTAATTTTAAATTTTATTACTCAACAGAAGGCGCTGTTATGCTGTGGTTTTTTTAATTCATTGGTTGCTGTTACTCCATGTTAAATTCAAAGAAATGCACTATACTTTTGTAATTGTTAATGTGTAACTCTGCTAACAATTGATTGATTTAATATTTTCTTAGATTCATTAATTTTTACTGTTTATATTTTATTCCAAATCATTTTTTGCAGTTCTAAATATTACCCATTTTGCACAAAACTTGCCAAAAATTGTGTTAAATAAAGCTGTGTACATTGATCTTTGTAAAGATATCCAATTAACATATTTTCTGAGGTAATTTTAAGAAATTTGCATATTTAGGAAAACTTGATGCAGTATTTTTTAGACATGTGGTCCCTTTTTAGTCCCCTTTCCCTCTTTTGGAGGACTAAAATGTGTTGGGAGCCCTACAACGGTGATTTTTATCAATTGTTGCATTTTCAAGAATTACCCATCACTATGGCAAAGTGTTTATATCAGCTCAAAAATTATATCAAAGACAGGACCGTGAGTCTTAAAATTAAGAAATCCATAAAAGGTGAATGGAATGGGAATGGGGGGGGCAACAAAAAATGAAATGAGGGGGCAAAAGCTACTCAGTATCTTGAAAACTATGGCTTTAATCAAAAATAAGCATGGAAGAAAGGGATTGAACCTGAAGGTGATGATGAACTGATACCCACATGATGGGTAAAAAGTGGGAGTGGGAACTAATGATGTGGAGGGCTGGAGAAGACATAAACCGGGAAACTAGGCTAAAATGAGCCAGAAAAAGGAGAGAGGAAAGGAGGGAGGAAAGAAAGTTGGGTGTCAGGAAAAAGAAAAGCTATAGGGCGAAGGATGGGCAGCTGAGAAATGGGATTCAAAGGCCCCAAAAGAAAACTGAAGACCCCTTAAAATAATCCACAGTTCCAAAACTGAAAACCGAAGACCTCTACTGAACTGAAAAACATATACCACTGTGTCACTGATCCAATGCTAGTAAGGTGCTAATAAAAACTGAAAGAGCTAATATAAGTCTGTGAGAAAATGGGACTTGAACAATTATCACAGTTAGTTTAAAGCCCCTTGTGCTAAAGCCAAATCTGTATGCTGGACAAAATTTTTTGAGCTGTGTAACCCTGGGGGGGGGGGGGGGGGTTAACAAAAGTGTATGGAAAAATATGACATAAATCAATTGTCTGACTCTGACATCTTCATAGATTGTCTGGATTTGTTTATCACAGAAAATTATTGATAAGATCGGATCAGATACAAATAGCAATTGGTTGATTGGAGTCATCGAGAAACAATTGATACAATCAAAAACAATTGAGATGCCCATAGATTCGAGAGAATATATAAAAACATCTCTTCATTGTTGAACACGTCTTTACTATGATGTTATGCATATTAAAAGATTAAAGCACAAATCAAAAGTATTTTAGAAATATGCAGGGTTATTTTAAATGACACTTAGTAACATTGGTAAACTTTCTCATTCACAAAGGTTTGAAGTTTTTCTCTAGAATTTTCCTACCAGTGAATGGAATAGCAGAAACTGATGCCAACTCAACTAATTTTGATAGGAGGCCCTGTTTTTCAACATATCTCCTAACTATGTGCTTAACAATATATTTATTTCATTTTTTTAATAGTCTCAATAAACTTTAATATTTCTCCGAGATTGGTCACCAAAAGCTATCATGACTATTTTCATTCCTCCTCCATCCACTGCATGCAAGTTTGCATTCATGTTATACTAACTTCAGTAAAATATTAAGACCAAAACCAAATAAAACAATACAAAATTTCAGATATGTTTTTTTATAATTTTTTTTTGTGATTATTATTTTTTATTGTAATGTGAAATGGGGGGGGGGGGTAAAATTCATTGCTAAACCCTTCACTTTTCTCTTTATTGATCGAATTGAGTCAAACACAAAAATCTTCAAAGTGTAGAGAAAATGCATTTCCATATGTTTATTCTGTTTGTTTAATAAAATATTAATAAATTTAAATGCACAAATATTTTATTTGTTTTTCTCTTTTTTGAGTGCTTGCTGTTTTCATAAAAAAGTTATTTTAAAGCTACTGCAGCACATTAAAATATCCTTGTATAAATATGAGAGTAAAATGTACACCTGAAGGTTTAAAATCAAGTTTATTTTACTGTAGATTATTTTTTTCTTTCTTTGACATGATTCTTAAAATATTTCATAAAAATAATATTCAAGGCTAATGTATGGCCAAAAGCAAATTATTTTCACAGATAGAAGTAGTTTTGGAAATTAATTTTTTTTATTTCACTTAATAAATATGCATGTATGTAAATATCTTGGAGGAAGTCATGACATTTAATGACAACCATGTATAAAGTTTTTTAATATATATTCTTTTAGTTATTTGTACTTTTTCTGGGAAAAGTAAGTCATTATTTAGAATTGATCCTCACTGAAAGATAAAGGATTAAATAATCAAAAGCAAGTTGATAAATAAAAATATTGTTGCAAAAATAAATTTTAAGACTGTAGATTAGTCATATCTTTATTTTTCTTTCTCCACAGAAGTGTCTCCATTTTCTTAGGATATCTCATGCAAAAAATTGAGCTCTTCAAATTTAATTTTTTGTATACAATTGCTTAAATTTGTCACTATATTGCCATTTACAATTTTCATTAAAAATAAATTTTAATATTTCATTTAGTGTGCAGATACTTTGAGTATGATATAAGAAAAAAAATCCCTGACGGCTCGGCCTACAGGCACAGGTAGATTTCGAAGACGCAGACCGTGGGGTGTCTGTTTGTCGGGAATTGCTACTTCGAAACCAAACTTGTTTGCAGGCGGAGCCAGCAAGGATTTTTTTTTTTTTTTTTTTGCTATAAGAGTTGGTCCTATAAAAAACATGCCAATATAAAAGTTTTAGATAATATTAAGAGGATTTATAATAAATTTAAGTGGATTTGAAATCTTGGGAATTGCCGAAGTTATGATTTTTTTCTTCAAAAACCTCCCCCCCCCCCCCTTAAGGCAATTTTTAATTATATCAAAAATCTGTCATACATAAATTTTCGGCTCTTCTCCTAGAAGTAATAATAACTTCAAACGGATTCGATACGTATCATAATTAAGAAATTATGGGTTTTTTTCTGTTTTCACAAAAAGTCCCCCCCTCCCCCTGGTTCGATTTTGCCCATTAACGAACTTGACCGAGATTTTATGCCCCTTGATTTTATGTATCAGTTTCGAAAAGAATCGGGAGTTGGAACCGCCTACTTCAAAAAATAACTTGTTTGCAGGCGGAGCCGGCAGGGATTTTTTTGTTTTTAATCTTTTTTGCTGTAACGGTTGGTCCTATAAAAAACTTGTCAATATAAAAGTTTTAGATAATATTAAGAAGATTTATAATAAATTTAAGTGGATTTGAATTCTTGGGAATGGACGAAGTTCTGATTTTTTTTCTTCTAAAACCCCCCTTCCCTCCCCCCCTTAAGGCAATTTTTAATTATATCAAAAATCTGTCATACATAAATTTTTGCCCCTGTTCCTAGAAGTAATAATAACTTTAAACGGATTCAATACGTATCATAATTAAGAAATTATGTTTTTTATTTCTGTTTTCACAAAAAGCCCCCTCATCCCCCCCCCCTTGGTTTGATTTTGCCCATTAACAAACTTGACCAAAATTTTATGCCCCTTGATTTTATGTATCAGTTTCGAAAAGATGCGGGAGTTGGAACCGCCTACTTCGAAAAATAACTTGTTTGCAGGCGGAGCCGGCAGGGATTTTTTTTGTTTTTAATTTATTTTTGCTATAACAGTTGGTCCTATAAAAAACTTGTCAATATAAAAGTTTTAGATAATACTAAGAGGATTAATAATAAATTTACGCGGATTTGATATCTTGTGAATTGACAAAGCTATGATTTTCTTTCTTCTAAAACCCCCCCTTTTTCCCCCCCTTGGAGCCATTTTTAATTATATCAAAAATCTGTCATACATAAATTTTCGGCCCTTTTCCTAGAAGTAATAATAACTTTAAACGGATTCGATACGTATTAAAATAAAGAAATTATGAGGGTTTTTCTGTTTTCACAAAAAGCCCCCCCATTTCCCCCCCCCCCTTGGTTCGATTTTGCCCATTAACGAACTTGACCGATATTTTATGACCCTTGATTTTATGTATCAGTTTGGAAGAGATTTATGCAGAATTTTTCCAGTTATCGTGGTCAGAAAAAAGTGACATAGATAGATAGATAGATAGATATATAAAGTTTTGAACTGGGGGTGGTTTTGGGTTCTGGGAGTCATGATCGGCGTAGATCTGCAAAAATTTTTCAAAATTTCCAACTTAGGTGAGAATGTAATAGGTAGTATTTCTTACGAAATCTACCTAAAATAACTCTGCTTCTTAAGAGGCTACTTCACTCGGTCAAAAACACCTGCTCGCCATTGTTAATCCTATGGTGGAAATAATTTATGATATCTCGTTTGCATTTCAATATTTTTAAATGGGTTTTTTTTTGCATTGGATAGCTGAAGTCAATCTCTATGCATGCTCCTTTGTACTTTTTCGATTTTGATTACAAGTTTTTTTTATTAAGATACTTTCACTTTCGGAACTGGTTTCGAAAGTGAAAGTATCCTCAATTAAAAAAAAAACTGCAACAAAAATCGAAAAAGTACAAAGGAGCGTGCATAAAGATTGAACTCAGCATATCCAATGCAAAAAAAAATAATTTAAAAATATTGAAATGCGAACGAGATATCGTAAATTATTTCCCCCATAGGATTAACATTAGTGAGCAGGTGTTTTCACCTGAGTGAAATAGTCTCTTCATAAACTGGAATTTTCATAATGCTATTTGATATTATCAAAATTTTTAAAAACAAGGGCAAAAACTATTTTTCTAATTTTATGCATTGGGATAAAAATATTTTATTTTATTGATTAGGAAAGTAGATATTCTTGATATAAAAGACATTTTCGGTTTTCACATTATACTCTTCCTCTTCTAAGATGATCAATCATATTGCAATAAGTCATGCCTCATTGTGATGAGTTTTTTTTTTTACACCTCTGGTATTTTGAAGGTGAGAAAGCCTCTTTTTCTTGGTACAACAGAGTGCAATTTTATTCAAACTGACCTGCACCCGTAACCTTTTTTTATCAAATATGTTATGAATTAATAGGTTTCTATTATTATTCTTACCTCTCAATCTGTATTACAATCTATAAATTTAAACCTTACTTTATTCTGACCCAAACTAATTGGACATTGGTTCATCTGAAAATGAGTAGTTATGCATACACTTACATCATTATAATGTTAAAAAAATTTGGATTAAAAGTCACATTTTTTTATGAACAAATAGCTCTGATATAAATTTAATATACAGGAAACACTTCTAAAAAAAAATCATAAAAATTAGAGTTGTTCTTTCTCTCAAAATGGTAGCAAGTCTTAGCACTTGATGAAGAAAGACTAAATTTTTTCAAAACATGTGTTTTTCTCATTGTGGACATGTGTTTTTCTCATGTAGTGTTTTTAAAAGATTATTTTCTTTGTATGATACTAGTGTACATAACTTTAGTTAAAATATAAATGTAATTTTTATCCCAGGTACCAGATCGAGGAGGTCGTCCAGAAGAGCAACAACCTCCTCCTCCTGAAGTTCCTAGTTGGCAAAAGAATGATACATCTTCCAGAGGAGGTTTTAAACCTTCAAACCCACATCCTTCATCCAATGTGAGTTATGGACGAGACAATTCTAATTACAATCGGGATAATAGTGGTTATGGCAGAGATAATACTGCTTATAAAAGCTCCAGCTATCGAGATGAGAATTCTAATCCTCGTGCACCTGTTGAAAGTAATTATAAAGGTGATAATATGTCAAGAAGCAATTACAATAAAGGTGGAAGGAATGATTATAATACTGCCCCTGCTCCACCAATGTACCAACCAGTAAATTATTGTGTGCCAATAGGAAATCCTCAATTTGGATTTGGTGGTTATGTGCCAGCTGGTGATAACTTTCAGCAATACGGTTTAGGAGATGGAATTACTCAAATGAATCAGATGAATCAATATCAGCATCAGCCAAGAGGAGGATCCCATGGATCAGGGTCAAGAGGCAGAGGAGGCTATTCTGATAGAGGCTCAAATCAGTCTCGTGGAGGTGGAGGTCGAGGTCAAAGAAGAGGTAGAGGTCGTTATTAATGAAAGTTAGTCATTGTTACTAAGAGTCTTGTGTGTTTTCCTTTTCTATTGCTATTTATCTCTTAAGCAGCATTTAAATTCTTAATGTTTCATCATGTATTTAAACTCTGAAAGGATTTGGATTTTTTCCCCTATAACAATATTTTGTAAAAAAAAAAATATATATATATAAAGAATCTGTAGGCTTTTTCACACTTAAATGTCTTTCATAAAATTCTTTGATTTATTTTTCAGTTTTATTAGTACATGTTTCTTTATTATTATTATTATTTTTTTATCTCTATTGAATATGCAATTTTTTACACTAATTTATAGTTTTTATATGTCTATGCATTAAGTAATAGAAAAAAAAATAGATTAATATCAACAAGTCATTTGTTTCATTTAATATTAAATGTTAGTGATTATGTAATGATAGATATTCCACCTAATTTTATTTTTATACATGTTGATTTGCCTAACTGTGTTTGGCTTTTTTAGAAAATTTATTGTTAAAAACATTCAATTTAAAATGTTTGTTACATTATTTTTAATTTAAAGCATTCTATTATTAAAAGGTTCTGTTATTGTATTGAATTAAATGTTAAAATAGACTGATATAATTGTTTATACTTAGCAAATTCTTAACTTTCTACTATTGCATTATTAAAAGTTTCTGTTATTTGCATTGTATTTTGTATGTATGAATGAATGTTTTGATTAGCTGATATAAGAAAAAAGTTTTAAATTATTAATGTTCCATCATTAAAAATGTATTATTACAAAACATTTCATTATCATTGCACAGGATTTTGTATAAATGTTTTGATAGACTGATATATATAAAATATTTAAACTGAAGCAAATAATAGTTTAAAAAAATCTATTATATAAAATTATTATAGTTAAATATTAAATACTCTACTATATAATACTTTACATATATAAACACTATATAGTGTTTTGTAATATTTTTTCAATTTTATAATTTTTTTCTTTACTTTAAAGATTTTATTATCTTTAATTTCCATCTTGGATGTAGCAAGTTTTTTAGATTTAAATATTTATAAAATAACTTTTTAATTTTCATTGATTTTACATAAATTTATCATTTGATTCTAACTTTACTATTCAAATATGTTTGAATTTATACTTTTGACTTTATCAGCTGATGTATTTGGTACACCAAGAATAATTCATTTTATGGTCATGTTTTCTTAAGACAAACTTTTGTTTGACTTAAAAAACAGTCTGATTGATATGTGGCTTTAATCATTAGTAGTGTTTTGCAATATTTTTCAATTTATAATTTTACTTTAAAGAGTTTACCTTTAGAGCTAATTAGTAATATTTTCAAGAGTGAGAAATAATTAAATGATAGATTTCTTCAAAAAGTGCTTACCTGCTTAAAACTTGCCTTTTGTAAAAGATTTAAAAACATAATTAAATTTTATGGAAATTTAAATTGGTCTAGATTTAATAAATGGCTACATTTTTTTTAGTAACATTTCTTCAATTTTTTTTTATATCTGTGTAATTATTAAGGAATTTAATTTATATTATTGTAGGAGAAGAAAATTCCCTTGTAATGGTAGTTAAACTGTAAAATTTCATCATTTTAAATATTTCTCATGTTAATTTTCATGTATTCTCACAAGTTAAAGATGTGTATAAAGTTAGGTATTTAAATTATTGAGAAAATTTTCTTTTCAAGCTATGCATTGATAAATCTGTAAATACATATTTTTGTATATTATCAAGTTTTTTGTTTCATTTTATAGTAGAAGGTAGTAATTATGTGATAATTTTTATAACTTTGTTTTAAGAATTTTTATTGCCTTGAATGAATTTTTGTTATACCAGTGTTGATTGTCTTTTTGTATTGAAATTTACCCAAATGGTTTGATAGGTTGTAAGATGATTTTCAACTGAAATTTTTGGTCATTGTAAAAGTTCTGTTGTTACTTGATGTTTTACATCCAATAGTTCCAAATTAAGAAATTGTTTGCTTTTCATATTATTACTTGGAATATGAACTTATGTTTTAATGCAAGAGTTTTGTATTATTTGCTCTGTTACTTAACCACTTTAACGGCTGCAAAGGGAGGGAAACAGTATCATTACCCTCGACTTATCTCTGGGCTGCTGTTGAAGTGGTTAAGGTATTGTAATTTTTAATCTAATACAGAAGTTTATTTATTAAATTAGAATAAACTTAATTACTATTTTTTTCAGTTAGTATATTTTTGCCTACTACAAGCATTTCTGATTGAATCCCCCCCCCCCCCTTACATACACACCAATCCTTCAAATATTATGCAAATTTGTCAGGGGCGTTCTTTTGCATTGCAAAAACTTTTGTGTTAAAAAATAATTACTTTTGGAAACATTTTTTAATTAAAAAAGTGAACTAGCATAAGCTCAATATGATTGATTTGATCTGTATTTGATAAATAACATTTAATATCATAAGTTGGGAGGACTTTCTAATGGGTTTTGTTTATTTACTAGTTGGGCTTCGTCCATCTAAAATGCATAAAATTTTTAATAAGAACCATTTTGACTGTGCCTCAAGCTGTACCTTATTTTGTCAAACTATTGAAACGACCGGCAAAGCTCAGTCCTATACTTAAACAATCTTCCACATATCCTGCAGTTTTAAACAAATATCTAATGAAAACCAAACAAAGAATGTAAAATTAAAACAATCCAATTTGAGCCGACAATTTAAATTTTATACTATCAGAAAGCCAATCGCACTAAAAACAAAATAATGATTTATCATTTCATGCAGGTTTCCGTTATAGGCCCCAAACCACACATGATAATGAAAATTATTTCAGTATTACTATACTACCAGATAAAGTCAGTGAATTTGGCAATTCACTAAATAAATCGGGCAATTTCAATATTTTTTCCAAAATCTGGAAAAGTCAGGGAATTTGATTAAATTTCATTGCAATCTCCAAGTAAGTGCAATCTTAGGCCATCAGAGATGAGAATCTTCCATCTTTTGACATACTCTACATTAAATGAAATTTCTATTTTTAATTGCCTTTCCACAATTTACAGTTTTCCCTCAGTACACAAGTACTGTACAAGAAGTTTTTACAAATTGGAGAAAACTTGAAAGTTTGTAACTATCATAAAATATTAAAAAGAGCAATTTCTATCATCCTGAGAGCAAGTTTTTGAAGGGAATTTAAAAAAGTAGTTTTTAATCAATGTTATGTGTATTTAGAAATTGTAGTGTTTCCAAATGATGTAATATTTATTTTACTCCCAGCTCACACCCACTATGCTTCCATACTACTAAACTGGAATTTTCTTAAAATACACCTGGAAAAGTCAAGGAATTTTATTCTGCTGTATGTGTAGGCACTGTTTAAATTTCATACAGGGTATATAAAATTTAAACTGAGCACAACATTCTCAAAGATGGTTTTGATGGAACAGTTAAGCCTCAAGCATCAGTGTTTTTGATGCATGTAACGCAATATGCGGAAACTCAAATAATCGAAGTATCCAAAAATGCCACAAGAGAAAATACATATAACAATGGTGCAGACATCTTTGCAGTTGAGGTCCATGAGAGTGTATAAGTTTGTGGGCTCAGGACTTGGTCTCATAAGCTTGCAGTCTAAGATCAGAGTGCATGTCTATGTATTCAGGGAAAATTTTCAATATCCTCTTGGTCTCACTAGCAGTACCTTCCATTCCAATCCCTTGTCAAGAAACAAGTGTTTTCCTGTCATAGAACTCCATGTTCCAAAATTTGGTAAAGCAAGCCCATTAATTTTTGGCCAGCTTATAATAAATTGTAGCATAAGCTAAAATTAAAACCATTATTAAGATTAAACTATTATTAGAACCATTAGTTAAGATGCTTATGTGAAGATCTAGCAATTAAATTATGATAATTGTGAGATTATTATTTTCTATGGTCTTATTTTAAAATACTGTTAGTTTAAAGCAATTTTTCTTTCTCAAAATTATTTTGATGTGTTGTTTAAATATGAGTAATTTGTAGACATTTTGTAAAAATCTTTTTGAATATTATTAAATTTAATCTGGCTGATGTTTCCTAGAAGCTTTTAGATGTCATCACATTCTTGTGAATGTCTTTTAATTTCTAGTTTTTGTTAGTGAGAGATTTGATTGAAATAAAATAAAATTATCATCTGTCTCTAATAAACCCTAGTTGTAACATTGTCATGGCATTTTAATTGTTTTTTGTCTAACATATGATAGATGTGAACTAATTTTTTTTT
This sequence comes from Maratus michaelseni, assembly GCA_963931845.1. Taxonomy (NCBI): domain Eukaryota; kingdom Metazoa; phylum Arthropoda; class Arachnida; order Araneae; family Salticidae; genus Maratus; species Maratus michaelseni. Next base: position 370,286,748 of record OZ007586.1, read on the forward strand.
ATTTTTGTAAAAAACAATTATATATATATATATATTTTTTTTTTTTTCTGTTGAGTGGACAACTTAGTTTACTTTTTTTTTTCATTTGTACTTTGTTGTTGTACTCTTTTTATACATTTTGATCTTATTAAAGTATCTTGTGCTAGTTCCTTTTTATGCATTAATAAAAAATTACATTAAGGGTTTCTTTCTGAAATTACTATAAAAATAAGCCTTCCATCAAAAGAAAAAAAATTAGATTTGTTATTTTGAAAACAGTATTTTTATTATTTTTGATTGGAATGTATCTTAATATATTTAATAAATGAGCTTTTCTAATAAATTTATATTTCTTATGAAATGTATTTAAAAATAATGTGCATGAAAGCATTTGAATTGTGTCATACAAACCAATTTTTCATTTAGACAATCTATGACTGTAAAATAATTTAAACAAATTTTTACATGAAAAAAAAAATAGAATTTAGTGTATGTTAAAAGAAAATAAACTATCCTTCATGCCCCGTCCCTCTTTCCAAATCTTGGTGTATTAATATACTTGTATTTTTCTAGCAGCATTTCTTCAAATAATGCTGCTTATAAATTTAGTTTGGAAGTCCTTCCTTTCCCTATCCATCCCATCCTAACATAGTACAAATTTTTGATATTCAGACAAGTTAGTTTTATGTAGGATTTGTATATGGGTAATTTTACTATGCACTGTACTATGCAATTTTTCTGAGTTAAACTATGCAATATACTATGCAATTTTTTCTTAATTCTAGTAAATAAGATACAATGTTTTAAATTTAAACTATGCAATGTTTCTTCATTCTAGTAAATGTGAACAGAACATTAAAACTCTGTAACTGTCTTTGTATTCTATTATAACTAGTTTATTATTATTCCCCAAAAGTGTTATTCAGTTGATACTGTTTTTGAGAGAGAAAGTCTGGTTTACATGCTTGGATAATTTTAAATAATTTGTGTGGCTATGTAATTTGACATTTTGTGCATATTTACTTTTAACTTATTTTTTATTTATTTTGTATGAACTTGAATCCTTTTATCCAAATCAAATATTCCTGTAAATAACATACTTATATTATGATTTCGTATAAATTTTTGATTAGTTTAAAATTATAGACATATTATTTTAATTATTTTCTTAGTGACTTGTAACTCATATTCTTATTATATGAGTGATGTAGGTATATTTTTATTTACTAACACTGTCTGATAAAAACAATGACCATATTTATTCAATATTATAGATTATAAATCAAGCCTTTTTCTAAAATTTCTTTTAAAGCATTTCTCTGTTTTAACTTCTGAATTTTCGCTATACAGGGATGAGAATTTTCTGACTTTTTCCATACCAGTATAATCTTAGAGGAAACGTTTTTTTATTTAATCTGAACATTCTGTGATTTAACAGAACAACATTTTCTCTAAGATTATACTGGTATTCAAAAAGTCAGAAAATTCTCATCCCTGACTATATTAAGTTCATAGAAATAATTTCAACTGGATTTGTTTACTATTGCAATAAAGAGTGATCTTCTGCCATTAGTTGAAAACAATTCGTTGTATTAGTTTAGAAATTGGTGTTCGGAATTGGGGTCACATTTGATGCATTTGTCTATCTAAATTCAATTGCCCACTCTCTTTTTATCAGCTATGGAAAAGAACACTATTCCTAATATTTTTTAATGCATTAAAAGAAAGACATCACGTTTCGTCTTAAATAAATTTACAATTTTTATAAGTTGTCAAAATATTTATTTATAAATTTAAATGAATTAAAATTGTATCTTGGTAGATTTATTTATTTCTTGTTATTAATTAGATAAATTTTAAAAAGTATCCTGGGTATTTTCCTTGTGTAATTTATATTAATTTTTCATTAAAAGTTTTATGAGAAGTTAGATGTTTTGTTGAATTATATTTGAATGATCTTATGCAAATTTTATTTTTTTTAATTTATTAAAAGAAAGACATCACATTTCATCTTAAATAAATTTACTTTTTTTATAAGCTGTCAAAATATTTATTTATAAATTTAAATGAATTAAAATTGTATCTCGATAGATTTATTTATTTCTTGTTATTAATTAGGTAAATTTTAAAAAGTGTCCTGGGCATTTTCCTTGTGTAATTTATATTAATTTTTCATTAAAAGTTTTATGAGAAGCTAGATGTTTTGTTGAATTATATTTGAATGATCTTATGCAAATTATATTTTTTTAATTCATTAAAAGAAAGACATCATATTTCATCTTAAATAAATTTACATTTTTTATAAGCTGACAAAATATTTATTTATAAATTTAAATGAATTAAAATTGTATCTTGACTTGATAGATTTATTTATTTTTTGTTATTAATTAGGTAAATTTTAAAAAGTGTTCTGGGCATTTTCCTTGTGTAATTTATATTAATTTTTCATTAAAAGTTTTTTGAGAAGTTAGATGTTTTGTTGAATTATATTTGAATGATCTTATGCAAATTTTATTTTTTTTAATTTATTAAAAGAAAGACATCACATTTCATCTTAAATAAATTTACTTTTTTTATAAGCTGTCAAAATATTTATTTATAAATTTAAATGAATTAAAATTGTATCTCGATAGATTTATTTATTTCTTGTTATTAATTAGGTAAATTTTAAAAAGTGTCCTGGGCATTTTCCTTGTGTAATTTATATTAATTTTTCATTAAAAGTTTTATGAGAAGCTAGATGTTTTGTTGAATTATATTTGAATGATCTTATGCAAATTATATTTTTTTAATTCATTAAAAGAAAGACATCATATTTCATCTTAAATAAATTTACATTTTTTATAAGCTGACAAAATATTTATTTATAAATTTAAATGAATTAAAATTGTATCTTGATAGATTTATTTATTTCTTGTTATTAATTAGATAAATTTTAAAAAGTATCCTGGGTATTTTCCTTGTGTAATTTATATTAATTTTTCATTAAAAGTTTTATGAGAAGTTAGATGTTTTGTTGAATTATATTTGAATGATCTTATGCAAATTTTATTTTTTTAATTGATTAAAAAAAAAGACATCACATTTCGTCTAAATTTATATTTTTTATAAGCTGACAAAATATTTATTTATAAATTTAAATGAATTAAAATTGTATCTTGATAGATTTATTTATTTCTTGTTATTAATTAGGTAAATTTTAAAAAGTGTTCTGGGCATTTTCCTTGTGTAATTTATATTAATTTTTCATTAAAAGTTTTTTGAGAAGTTAGTTGAATTATATTTGAATGATCTTATGCACATTTTATGTATTATTTAATTTTTCCTTTCCACTTTTATAAACAAACTTTAAGAGAATGTAGGAAAAATTCATAGTTTTATAGTTTTTTATGTTTACAGTAATATATATGTTTTGTCATATTGCAGCTTTGATTTCTTTAAAACACATTATTCCCTTAATTTTTAGTGTTTCTTCATTTAAGAATTAAGTGAAATGTTAAAGATTCATATGCTGCTTTGTACATGGGATTTATGTATATGAATAAATAAAATGTTATTCATAAAATGAAAGTTTTATTTGTCACTGATCAGTGTAATTTAATGTTTATGTATGTTTTTTAGCTGCATGCAGTCTTAATATTTGTGTTAATCTGACATTAAACATTAATTACTGTCATTATGTTTAAGGAACAGTAACAACTATCTGGTGTCCTTCCAAGCTAGTTAACTGATTTTATGCCAGGGGAAAAAAGTCATTTTATTTGTATTATAAATTTACAAAACTTTCTTATAAATATTACACTTCTCCTGTGCTTCCCTCATGATCTTATTCTGTGGGGGGGGGGGGGGAGGGAGGGAGTTTAAAGCTTAATGTGTTAATTTCAAAAGAATTCAATAGCTTGTAAAAATAATATCTGTTACACACTCAATGATAGGTAATAATACTATTTGAACATATGTTATAGGTAACTATGCATAGTATCTACATATACAATCCGGCAAAGTAAGTAAATAATGCATACTGTTTAATCACCAAATTGTCAACATATACCAAAAATATTCTTGTGTAATTCTACATAAAGTTAGCTTTAAAGGCAGTATCCAAACTGAAAGAGAAACATTAAAATGTTAAATAACAGTAACTAAATTTGACATATATCAATTCTATGGCAAATTTTGGTTTCTAGCATGAAATTTGAAGATTTTTGGTGGAGTAGTTTAAGAATTGTTTTGATGTAAATTTTTGAGCTCCTATTTTTAAATTAATTGTTAATATTTTAATAGATATTTTTAAGCAGTTCTTTTCTGCTGTGTCAGTATTAAGTTCCTAAACATAATTATTTGATTTTCAAGCATTTTTATAATTTGCATGTATGAAATAAGAAGTTAATTTAAAATATATATATATATGAATTGAAACTCGTAAATAATGGATGCCCCATAAATCTGTTCACATTTGAAAACAATTTCTCTTTTCATATAAACATAACACATTGCACATCAACTAAATTTTGATAAATAAGCAACATTTACCCAGATCTTTAAAAAAAAAAAATTTTTTTTTCTGTGCCATTTCAGGTTTAATTTTTTTTTTTCGATGCACCAAGTTAAAAAAAAATGTCAAGCTTTTCTAAGATTTTCAAAAGAGTAAGAATGAATACCCAGAAAAATAGCACAAAAAATTTAGCAGGATGAAAAACTGTTGAAAAATGCTTACAAATAGGCTGTATATTTTATTATTGTCATAATTGTCACAAAATTAAATATCATTATAATGTATTTTCTTCTCAAAAGCCAAGAAGGGCATATACCCACCTAGTTTAAGAGCAGGGCAAGACTTACATTTCACCCTTCTATTTTTTTAAAAATATTATTGTTTTGAGGTTAATGCACAGTTATGTATTTCAATTTTCTTTTCTTTTTTTATTTAACCATTTGTGTAATATCTTGGGTTCAAACTTGAATAAATAGTAGATAACACAAAATACCCTGATTTAACGTCTTCATGTTCATAGCAGCAATTTCTGTATAACAAAATCTTTAATGCCGTAGTCAAGAGTTCAAGCAAAAATATTTCCCTCTAGGGCTGTTTATATGCACACGTGAAATAAAATCTCTTGATTACTGTCTCTTGACTTTAACCATTTTTTTTTCTTTAGGATAAAATAACCATTTGATAATATGAGTATAACTTCTTCTTGATGCTCTCAACTACATTACTGTTCCCAATAACAAGGTGCCAATCACTACAGTAGGAATTCACGGTCCCATAGAACTTGTTTCCATTAGAAGAATTCATCGGAAATATATATAAAATATAAAGGACACGTTCCATTTATTGAACAAATTTTTGTTTAATTATTTTTTTATCTTTAAGCAGAAAAGTTGCAATAAGGTAGTCAGTTTCATACGAATAGCAAAATCTGCCATTTTTAGTTTTTTGGCATTCACTTGTGTTTGTGTCATTTTCAAAATTTGTTAATGGAAAAATATGTTTATAAATATATTTCGCATTTTAACTCAAGTACAATTGAAGAATATAGAAAAAAAAGGATATATGCTTTAGAAAAATCACGGCAGAAATACCAGAAATTTGATACATTTTTCAGACATGTCCAAGTTGGTTACCAAGTCTTTTATTATAATTTTTTCCTTATAGAAATATTTGATTTACATAATTTGATATTTCTGCGATTAAATAAAGCGAATATTTCTATTATGAATTAGTGGTAGTCGAAATTTGGTAGACTTGGCAACTATGTCTAACATAACTCAAGGTAACATAAAATTTTCAGAAGCCACAGCCATCAAAGATGGTAATAACAATAGATGATAAATGAACAATAGATGTTTTAAGGGAATTCCTTTAAAAATTATGATAACTTAAGATTTCCTTAACAATATTAATTTGCATTTCTGATATTTTTAGCAATATACAGTAGCGCTCAAAAATATTTTGACAACAAGAAATTCTTTATTATTACGTGTTACATAGTGCTAAATAAAAAGCGTTTTAGTTTATCGTTAAGTATGATGTGATTACAGGTAATAAGTAAATAACAAGTCTAAACTTGTTTGTCACAGTAGGCGCTGAATCACAAACATGTCATATCTTGTGCTCAAAAGTATTTTGACAAGTCATTTTGTTTCGAGTTTTCCAAAGTGTCGGTTATAGTATTATTTGATTTGTGTTTATATCAGTTTATTGTGATTCTCTTAACATGCCGAAGGTGGAAGAATATTCCAATGACTTTAAAAAAGCTGTTATAACCGCCCTAAAACAAGGAAAAACACAAGCAGAAGTTGCATGTAATTTTAACGTGTCTCGGCAGCTTGTTAGTATATGGAATAAAGTGTTCAATAAACGAGGGACTATCAAAAACAAGTCCCGAAGTGGTCGTCCAAAAAATCAACTCCTACTGTTGATTGCATAATAAAAAGACTATCCGCTAGTGATGTTCGTAAGTCGGCAGTAGCAATAAAAAACGAGCTGAAAGAAAATTACGACACGGGTGTTCATGTTTCAACCGTCAAACGTCGTCTAATATCTTATGGATTTCACGGCCGTCGATCCACAAAGAAGCCTCTTATATCTACAAAAAACAAGAAGGTACGAATTGCGTTTGCAAAACGGCACAAACTGTGGATGAGTTCTGAATGGTCTCGTATTTTGTGGAGCGACGAAAGCAAATTTAATTTAGTGTCATCTGATCTTTGGATCGAATACAGAAGTTAGTCGACTTGATGCCGGCTCGTTGTGAGGCTGTTATAAAGGCTAATGGATATGCTACTAAATATTGATTCATTTAAAAATAAAAATGATGTTTAAGTGTTAAAAATTTTCATTTAATTACAGTGTCAAAATACTTTTGATCAATCATGTTCTTTATTTTTAGTTTGATTTTGTAATTTTGCTATCAAACCACAATTTCTTTTACAAAAATATGTAGACAAATCAAGTTTCTTCCAATAAAAAATAGTTGTATATTTGTGTCTTTTATTTGTATTAAATTAGCCCAATTATTGTCCTTGTCAAAATACTTTTGAGCGCTACTGTATGTAACATTTATGACACTGGCATTAATAATATTTCAAAATAAAAGTAAAATGATGATATTTTAAAGTTATGAATTATCTAACGTGTATCTAGATGTGATATTTTATTGAAAACTTTAAAAAAAATAAAGAATACACTTGTTTAAAATTATAAAAAATAATTTACAAAAACATAATTAAATATTTAGTAAACAGGCATTGGTATTTAAAAAAAAATTTAGATGGGAAAATGCAGCAGTTTTAGCTAAGCATAGTATACATTATTAAAAATACTTCAATATATTTACATCATTGTTTTTGTTTCTATTCTGAAATTTATTTGCATGGTCTATGTATTTCTACTCAATGAATTATTTAAACATAAATAATATTTTAAATAATATTTTTACAAAAATCATTGTAATTTAAAGTGATGTTAAAATGTTTCAAATTTTACATGTTGCTTCTGATAAATTAGCTATTTTATTTATGAATTCTTACATACTTACAGAAAATAATTTTTTTCCTCTTTAATTAATTAGAATTGAAAACATTTAATTTGATGCATGCACTCTCTACTCAAAGGCACAGATTTTGCAAAAAAAGGTAACAGATTAATTTCTGATGTAATTGGTTACCATAACAACAGTAGTAGAACTATACAAAAATGTAATAATCTCTCTTATTAAATTTAGACTATTAATAAAATCACCATGGTGCATACAGTTTTACCCCAAATTTTTAAAGGAATATTTTGCCTGATTTAATTGCACAGAATATTAAAAAAGTACAGTAGAAGCCCGATATAACACGGTTGTTGGGAGACATGTTTCACACCCGCGTTATAGCTTAACCGCAGTATATCGGAATGATGTCAAGAAATGGTACACAATGATGAAAACACTTACCCGCTTTGTGAAATGTAATTAACTCTATCATTAATTGTACACAAATTTAATCTTACACTGTCTTAAAAAAGTCCGCAAGTGTTGTTTGGCGAACTGAGGGCGTTTCTTTTCGGCATATTGTTTCACACTAGCAAGATGGAGTAGACGAACACTAACTGAATCGTATTGCCTCTCCATTCCCGAAATTACCTTCGTTAAGTGTGAAATGACTTCACTAACATGTGGAACATCGTCTTTCACTACCACATCATTTTCAATTTCATCATCATCATCTTGCTCACTGCAATTTTTATGCGCTACAGCATCAATGATATTCTGATCTGTTATAACCTCTGAAATTGGTTCGCTGTTGTCAATTTCTATCCAGTCATTTAAATCACCAACAGAGATATCGAGATGCATATCACTAACCGCAGACTGCAAATCACTCATTGTGAATCCGATATCGTTGTTATCGTGTTCTGGAGTCATTGTTCAACACAAAGAGGGGCCGTGGGGTATCTGACTAACAGGAGATAAAATGCGCAAAAAAGCGCTTTATGAAGAATATTATGTTTCACTGAAATTTTAAATGCAAAATTTATCCTAAAATTCATCATTTTTTTGGGGTGGACATACTTTCCCCCGCATTAAATCCGAATTCACTGTATATCGGACCGCGTTATTTCGGGCTTCTACTGTATGTGATTAAACAAGGCGATTAGAAAGTATTTAAATATTAAATGGAAACTTAGATTCAGTGCTGTCAAACTCCTTGAAAATTCTAAGAAATGTATCCACCTTGAATCACTTACCATGGCCACAAATACATCTATTATAAAACATAGAAGGGAAACAATAGGCTACTGTTCATTTTTGTGCCAATTTGAAATTTATGAAAAATTAATGAATGGTTTAAATTCATTAAATTTTCATAAATATGCATATCCTCTACATATCCCAGGTTATATTCCATTCACTTAAAATTAATAGCTTGAACTTTACTTTCTTATATATTTTTAAAAAAACAGTTGGCAAAATGTACTATTTGTACCTCAAGCTGCTTACAAAGTTACCATGATAATATGGTGTCAGGCTGCTTAAATAGAAAATTGGAAATTTCTTATTTGATCCTACCAATTAGCTTAATCTAGATTTTTAAACAGACAGAAAAAAAAGAGATAAGAAAAGAAAATGTTAAAATATTCATGGAAACTTTGCTCTGAGAGCAAACACCAATTAGAAATATTTTCGTAATTGATGCATTTTTGTTTATTTCTCTTTTCTGTTCATCTGATTTGATTTGCTATCGAACTTCAATATTTAAAAGACATTTCATCTGGTACTCAAATTTTATCTTAGTTTGTTATAATATTTTAAAGAATAATAATAAAACAAGAACAAAAAATCCTGCATAGATTGTGAAACACTTTCCAACACTAACAGAATATTATTAAGAATTAACTTTTTCATATGATGGAATGAGATATCTAAATAAGCAATTTAAGCAATACATAGCTCAGTAAAAATTCATTTTCATCAATTGCTACCCATATTTGAAGTTTTTCGTGCAGCCCTGTATATGGTCCACACAATTTGTAAACAACACATAGTACACTAAAAATTACATAAAATTGCATATCACTGTGGAAAGAGCACTTCTAGCAATTGCCCATCATAGTCAGTCCTTTAACCAAACTATCTTGTATGTCTCTATACATGAACAATAAATCCTACATACTCCATAATATACAGAAAATAAGTTTTAATGAACTTTAGTTATTTTAAATTTCATTATGTTTCAAGTATCTTAATGTTCAAAATGCACCACAAATGATTTTTCCCCATAGATCATTATGTAAAGAAATTATTTTGTACTTCCCTGTAATTGAACTATAAATGCTACTAATTCTATATTCTTGTAATTCTATTGTAGTCTACCTCAGTAATGCACATTAATTTCATTATGTTTGAAATATGCATCAATAAAATGCGCCACAAGCGATTTTTCCCTGTAGAACATAATATAATGGAATGCTTTTGTGTGTCCCTGTAAATGAGCTATTGAAGCTACACACTTCATTTTTAATACCGAACATTCTATAGTAAAATTCAATATTGTATAAAATTTTCATGATAGTCAGAGTATATTTATGAGAGTTAGAGCATGGACAGACAAACCGAATTCATAAACACTTTTCAACTATGTTGGATGTAACATTTGGCGAGTAATTGCAGTTAAGTGTTTTAATATTTAGTGTAGAGCTTGATTGATATACAGTAAGCATTATCGCATGCTAATATTTTATATATTGCGATTTCTTTTCATTTCAGTTCTTATCTTAATATATATATGCGTATATATATTAACTTTATTATGATTATCTTACTTACAATTCCAAGATTATAAAACAATACTCTTACTGATATAATATTAAAATTCTAAATTATCAGTGTCTATAGAAACTGGATCTTCACTTTACATCTTTCATTAAAAATAATATATTAAAACTAGTTTTTTGTAACATGTATTGGGGCCGCACTTTATCACTAAAATGAAATCTGTAACACAAAGAAAGATTTAAAATCAAGTTTTAGTTCTTTTGCCAAAATCACTATTGGGACATTTTCAATTAACATATTTTACATATTTTTAATGTAATTCATGTTAGATATTGAATGTAATGTAAAATTGAAATACACTATAGAATTTACATATAGTTAACCCTCTTTTGCAGTATATTCGTCTTTGGATTAAATGATTTAAATCTTTTTTCTTTTTTTTTTAAACGAGTTTTTGATATGGATATGTTTTGTTTCCAAAACATAATCAATATTTTTATATGCAGTGTGTAAAGTCCTGGGAGGGAATGTACAACTCTCTACTAACACTGCCACAAATCAGTGTATAAAATTGTCACAGGTACCAATCGATTATTAATAACATCTAATTTTAATGCTGTACATAAATATTGCTGGTGTGGGGAGGGGGAAAGTTATGTATACAAATTGCAACCTATTCTAAAACTGTTAGTACCAACCCCTAATTTCGACATCATATTTAGATTTTTCGGTAAATTTTACCATTGTGTTTCAAAATGAATGTCACTCGGTAAAGTAGTTTAGAAATTATGTAGAAGTACGGGAGAAACACCGTTATGAGAAGGCTGCGGCGTAAGTGGAGGCGGAGGCAGTGGAGTACTTCCCCTCCATTTGCAGGATGGTGGTGGCGGCATATGCCCCCTCCACTTTTGGAGGTTGATTTTGGTGGTGGCAAAGTGCGGTGGTCATGGAGAGGTGTGCGTCAGTTTTGAGGGTGGATTTGTTCACCCTTCCACTTTTGAGGGTGGATTTTAGTGATAAGAAGCATGTTACAGTACGATAAGGGCTATTTTTGGAGGAGATAAGATTTTTTGGCTATGCTAGACTAGGGATTCATGATAAAAAGGAAATAAATTGAGAATTTAAAAAAGAAATTAAACAAAAATAGGAATGAAGAATGAGGACTTAAGAAATTTCTTCTCTTTCTAACACGTGATTCATGTCTTGAGGTAATTTGCATTAAGCCCATGAAAAATACACACATAGCTAATATGAAACTACCTAGCTCATTGGCAGAGCACACAAAGAATTCTCAAATGGATTGAAATATAAAAATAAGTTTTACAGGAATGCATTTTTTTTTAGTATAGCCTGCAAAAATAAAAATAAAAATAGTTAAAAGTTACAGGGGAGCCTTCAAATGGAAGGATTATACGTTTTGGAGACCCTTCGAAAGAAACTGGAAAAAGTTATAGATATTGAGGCCCTTCACAAAAATTGGACAGATCCCCTTTATGAATAAAAAGACCCAAGCTCTCTACTGGTCCCTTCATAAAAATCCAATAGATTCAAGTTAGGTTACGGCGAGGGAACCCTTCCTAAAATCACTTCCTCTCCCTCTCCTTTTTTTAACACTTTCCAACCTAGTTGAAAAGTGTTTATGACTTCGGTTTGTCTGGCCGTCTGCCGTCTGGCCGTCTGCCGTCTGTCCGTGCTCTAACTCCGGTAAATATGCTCGGATTGCCCTGCAAATTTTATATGTTATAATCGTTATCTATAGCATGTTCCCTATTTCAACGGAAGTGTGTAGCACTTATAGTTTTTTTACAGGGACACTCAAAAGAATTCCGTTACATTGCGGTCTATGGGGAAAAATCATTTGCGGTTTATTTAAATAATGTTTCAATACTTTAAACGCATTGAAATTTATATATATCACTAAGGTGCATTAGAAGAAGCTTAATATGGAATAGGGTGTGCATAGCACTTATACTTACTTTACAGGGACAGTCAAAAGAATTCCGTTACATTACGTCTATGGAGAAAAATCGTCTGCGGTTTATTTAAATAATGTTTCACTATTTTAAACGCATTGAAATTTATATAAGGTTCATTACAAGAGACTTACTACAGAATATTGTGTGTATAGCAGTTATCGTTCATTTACAGGGACACACAAAAAATTCTCTACTGTCTGTTAACAATAATTCCTGGAAGTGCGTTTTAAGTTACTGAATGCGATTTTAATTTTAAATCGCTTTTTGTATATTACGTGGTGTGTATAAATTCTGTAGATCCTATACAGGGAAGTACAAAAGTTCGGGAACACATTTCCGTATTATTTAACTCCAGACGGAGAATTTTAAACTGTGCTACGTGTTTCCTAACTGAACTAAAATTTAGCATCCTATGTAGTATATATACAAATCTATAGATCCTATACAGGGCTGAATAAAGTATTCGGATTACTTAGATGTTATCTTTTAGCTTATAAAAGAGTATGATTTGTAAAATTATTTTGGAAGCGTTGGAAAGTGTTACATAATCTATGCTTGACGCATGATTTTTCGTTCTTGTTTAAATATCAAGGAGGCTACCGATACAGGGACCCTTCACAAAAAAATGGGAGAGGTCCCATGTTTGAATGAAAAGGTCTACATTTTCTAAAGGCCACTTCGTGATGTCCCCTGTAAAAATACTATGATTGTAAAGGTATTTTAAGAAATAATGTAATAGAGTATTATTCCCAAGTGAAAAATGAGTGTGTATTCATGCAATGAGTGCACTGTAAAAATAATGTAGGTCATGTTATAATTCTGCATAAAATAGGTTTTACATAAAATGCATTTTTAGTATGCATGCAAAATAAAATATAGAAACCCTTCGAATAGCTTAGCCTATAAGAAGCACGAACCATTGAATCGTTATGTAAAGAAAAATTATAACGGTAAGTCTGTTAAAAAAGAGAGGAAAGTTTAGGTATGTAAGAATTTAAATAATTTTTTTTATTTATTAAGGATTAAATTAATATTAAATGACACACTTGCCTCTTTCGCAGTAGCTTGTTCAAACAAATGAGTGATGTCATGGGTTTTTCTGATAGAATGGCCTCATGGATAAGCTCTACCTTACTGATTGCCAAAACATACATGATTCTCAAATGGATTGAAATACACTGCTCAAAACAATTAAAGGATATTGCAGTTTTAGGTGGATTTTGTATCTGGGAAACTTTTTAGCTGATTGATACATGGTCGACAGACATAGTAGGTTATATGAGAATAAATTACACATGTTTGGCAGAAAAAAATGCATTTTATTGCGCATTTGTGTACAAAAGGAAAAAAACACAATTTGTGCATATGAGAAAAAAAGAATAAGAAAAGGTATTTTCTTCAAAGAAAATCATTTTCAGCAGGGGGTATGGTTTCCACGGGCGGCCAGCAACGTTGAACACCTTTGAGGCATGGACTCAATGAGGCTATTAATGACGAGTTGGGGTATTCTGCCCCACTCTTCCAGAAGAGCTCTTTCCAGTTCTTGGAGAGTTTGTGGGGGTTGTTGGCGGCCAGAAACTCGTCTTCCTAGAGCGTCCCAAACGTACTCGATTGGATTCATGTCTGGAGAACACGCTGGCCATTCCATTCGAACGATTCCTTCCTCGAAAAGGAAATCCTCCACCAGGTTTGCACGATGTGGCCTGCAGTTATTGTCCATTAAAATGAAGTTATCTCCGATTGCTGCAGCGTAAGGGACTACAATAGGTCTGAGGATCTCATCCCTATATCGGCGACCAGTCAGAGCTCCATCTCGAATGATGTAGAGGTCAGTGCGCCCGTCAATGGAGATGCCACCATACACCAACACTCCTCCACCGCCAAATCTGACACTTTCGTGCACGAACGCAGGATTATTCCTACTGCCACGGTCCCTCCAGATGAAAATACGCCTATTATCCGGATGCACAGAAAAACGGGACTCGTCAGAAAACAGAATATTGCTCCATTCATGTCTCCTCCAGTTGACATGCTCGGTTGCCCACTCCCTGCGGTCGCGACGATGCCTTGATGTTAATCTAACACATACCATCGGTCGGCGAGCATACAGACCTACAGCATGGAGCCGGTTTCGGACAGTCTGAGTTGAAATCGTGGTGCCTGTAGCCGAGCGAAGGTGTTGTTGGAGAAGAGTAGCGTTCATGTTTCGGTGTCTCCGAGCTGTTAACGCTAAATATCGATCTTCATTGGGCGTTGTTGCCCGTCTACGACCTTGCCCTGGTCTTCGGCCTGCACATCCACTCTCCAAAAAACGGTTCCAGATCCTGGAAATGACACTTTGTGACACTCCAATGGCTTGCGCTACTTCGGCTTGAGTTTGGCCCCCTTCTAACCTACCAACAATTCTCCAAGCTTCTGAATCTGTCAAATGACTTCGCTGAGACATCGTACTCATCGAAACAAAGCAATCACTGAATGCCGATCATCCTTGTCTTCATTCTCTTTTATCCAGTTGAAAGTCAAATTTCATTCGCTGCCGCTGAAGCGACGTTTTTGACGTCGAACTCAAAATTTGCATACTCTACAGTTTGAAAACCAGAAAAATTTGCATTTGTGATTCTCTTCTTCTATTTTCGGCAAAAAAAATTTCGTTTATATCTTTATTTTATATAAAACTTCAAATATCCTTTAATTGTTTTGAGCAGTGTATAATGTAGATTCTACATGAATGCATTTTTTACTATAGCGTGCATAAATAAAAATTAAAATAGTTAAAAGTTACAGGGGAGCCTTTGAAAGAAATGGTCATACATTTTGGGGACCCTTCGACAGAAACTGAAAAGAGTTATAGATATTGTAGCCCTTCACAAAAAAATCCAATGGATTCATGTTATATTACAGGGTCCCTTCATAATATCAGTTCTTCCACCTTTTTTTTTTTTTAGATACGAGTGAGGCTCATGATACAGAGGCATTCCCAAAAATTGCATACGTCCCCTGTTTCAATGAAAAGGCCTACGTTCTCAACCCTTCACGAAAATTGGACATCCCTTTTTTCATAAAAAGACCCAAGTTCTCTACAGGCCTTCACAAAAATCCAATAGATTCAAGTTATGCATAAAATACAGGTACCCATCCTAAAATCACTCCCCCCCCCCCCCACACCTTTTTTTTGTGTACGAGTTATACTACCAATACAGTGTGCTCTTAAAAATTGGATAGGTCCCATTTTTCTAAAGGCCCTTTCAACACAAGTTATGCTAAAAATAATTTACCGTGCCCTTAAAAATTTGACAGACGCCATTTTTTTTATAGTAATCCCATTTTTTTTTCAAGAGGCCCCATTTTTCTAAAACGTTACAGAGGTTAGGGTAAACATTTAGAAGTAGGATAAAAATTAGGCTACAGCGGACCCATTTTTTTTCTAAAGGGCCCATTTTTCTAAAGACCCCTTTGAGCATAGTGAGACTCAAAATGATACATGAATATTGAATGGACACAAGTTAAGGTAAAAAATACAGGGACCCTTCACAGATTATATAGTGTAGCTTATAAAAATAGAGTATTACAATGTTATATCCAAGTGAAAAATGAATGGGTGTTATTTATGCATTAAATTATGTGCACTGTAAAAATAATATGCTTTATTTTTTTATAATTCTGCAAGAGATATGAATAAAGCACATATGTTTTACACAGAATACATTTTTTAGCATAGCATGCAAATAAAATCTAGGAACTTTTTGAATAAACATTACTAACATTTTCTAACATATAAGAAATAATCGCATGACTCAGATTTTTTTTTTTTTATTACTAGTGAGTCATTAACACTTTTTTTAATTAGAATTCAAAATAATATGATAGGAATGAAATCTATAAGGTTTATTTTTAGATCGACACTACCTTACATATTAATTTAAACAACTTCTACATCTTCCATTCAAATAACATTAGCCTCTCTATCTCGAAGTGTTAGTGAAGTAGTCTCTTAATGCTGTAACCAGGCAGAGTCGAAACAAGCGTTGTGCAGCCAGTGGCCCGGCACCAGACGCAAAACTGATAGGCATTTGCATTTGTGTCACAAATGGTTGCAATCAATGCACTACTGATAAGAAAACGAACAATTTTTTTCGCTCCAGGCACCAAATAGAAAGGAAAGTGCCGCTATTACCATATAAATCATAATGACAAAAAATTATACTGTGCTTATAAATAAAAACTGGCAAATTAGGCAGTTCTTTTTTTAGATAAGCAAATATAAATTTGCTTCCTTTTGATAGACATCCTAATATGTTGATTTGTTTTAAAGGAAGATCAAAAGCTTATTCTAATTATTCAGCTGTTGGAGTTATTTTTATACAGCAATACGAATACTCTTTAGAAAAATTTCAATTTAAAATGCTCATACTTGGCTAATATCCAATACCATAAGTCTATAGAATCACAACCCTCAAAGATGCCCTGTTGCTATTAGAATAACCTACATAAATGTCTCACATTGAAAAATTATTCGTAAGATACTTTTAAATCATGATTATACATAAAAAGAATTTATTAAATGTATTTGTTTCACAACTAAGGCTCACTGTTAACTAACTTCACATCATCGGTAATTGAGTTGAATTTCTATTTCTTGAAATGTGTTCATTGATGTAGATCTTGTGGATTCTCATTTTTGTTTGCTGCTAGGCTGTCCATTCTGGCGTCCGTGGAATACCACTAATTTTTAAGACATTTTCACAAGATTTTTTTATTAAATATTAGTGGTATTTTGCTGGTGCCAGTTTGGACAACCCTGGTCTACTGTGTTGTGTGTTCTTGGTAGTAGTCAGTCTGCACGGGCTTTGGCCAATTTGCTTTTATTAGACTCGGGCCAAGAAAGATCAGAGTCCATGTTGGACAGGCCTCTTCTTTTTTTTGTAAAAACAATAGTACATTTGTTTAACGCAATCTAAGAAGTTATTTTGATTTAATAATTTGGAGAAATATTTTTTTTTAAACCCTTTTCTATATAGTATTATTAGTAAATGTTATTAAAAGAAAGATTAATACGTTACCTCTTATAAAATGGCGATTCAAATGTATAGTATGATTGTAGTGTTGGTTTCGACAGCTGTGAACGGAAAGAAAGTGTAAAAGTATTAGCATACTGCATTTGAAACTTTTAATTAGTTTGTTTTTCCAAGGTTATAAATTAATGTTATAAGGTAATAAATAATTTATGTATGAACTATAGATACTTTCTAATTTTAAAGTAGAAATTTAATAGATTAGTTCTGCTAAATTAAATATTTGTGATATTTATTTATGCTAAATATGGAAAGTCCACTTTTTAATAACATTCAACAGTGATAGATTTAAGCAATTTATTAAACACAAAGAAATTAATAAGAGTGTGAGGCTCAGTCTCAAACTCAAGATGCTTACATTAGAAGATATACATGCGAACCTGCAGATGCTGATTTCCAGCCTCTCTAAGCAAATATATAAATTGATATACATTTTTCTTTTTTAATGCTGGAAGGTTTGCTTTACTACTTGGAGAAAGTTTGTTTTTCTTTATTGACTCGCTTGATTTTGAGAAAACGACTACTTGACCCTCTATGCTTCTCCCTTTTTAAGTACAGTAAATCATGTCATGGAGTCTTTATGTTCGAAATCTCCTATAACATCACAAAGCAAATTTCTATGGAAGTTATTTTTTTAGTCCCAGAATTTTAAACAAAATATTGTATGCGACAACACTTAATTTTCATTTTACTTCATGCTTCTTATTGATGGCTGAGTTTATTGGGATGACAACATATTTATTGGCATTTTTCAGAAAAGTAAAACAGGAAAATTCTTTACTTTGTTTAGGTAATCATGTAGCAATTCAATAATTAATTAATAAATTAACAAATTTATTACCATTAAAACAAAGATGTATATGTTTGGTCTTGAGAATGTAATCGGTAGTGTGTGCGAAACTGTAGGTCTGTTTATTAAAATATTTTTTAAGTCTTTATGTTTACAGTAATCATTTTTAGCATATATTTTTTTACTTTAATGATGGTAAGTGATTTTCTTATATAATTCTATAAATTTACTACCCATAAAAGAATGCATAAACTCATCGATTTTTTGTTTTTGGCGCTTTTATACTAAAATTAATTGACTATTTTCGCATACACGTATTTCCTATTCTGCCATTCCATCTAACTACCGATTTATCACTAAGCTTGGAATAATATAATGCATCAATTTTAAAACAATACAATATTCGGCAATTTAAATATAGTTTTAAGTGTATTTTTTCATAAAGTAATATTGTAAATACTCTCCAAATATCTCAGCCTCAGCCAATTCAAATCCAATAAATGACCAGTATAAACCAATCAAACATATACAAAGTAACATACACATACAAGGAATTTTCTGTTCTAGCTTTCCATTTTCTCGAGAGAAGAATATGGAACTTTATTGTAGCCGAAGCCTTCTGGATACAAGGATATAGAAACATTAAACTTAACATATTCGTTTTTTGACGTCATTCAGTTGTCGACTATTTTTAACTCGAAGTATTTAATTGAAAGAGCATGTTACCATTATGTTATCGTTGAGTCATAGTTTAAATAAATATTCATTTAAATTACTCTTTCAAAAGAAGTCATATTGTTTAACAAAAAAAAAAAAAAAAAAAAAAAAAAAAAAAAAAACGCATAACGTATTCCGATGAACATGCTTCCCTTTCTCTGTTGATGGAATTTACTTTCGGATTATTCAATATTTAATGCATGTAAATAGAAAAATGCGTCGTCAGAACAAGGGACTCACTAAATTTCATACAAAAATATAAAAACATAAATAAACTTGTACATGCGATTCTTCGGTTGCATGGAGGATTTTTTGCCAATTTTTCTGTAACCTTTTAAGTGTTATTGATGAAAATTGCCGTTATAATCAGGACCTGATTACCGGCGGGGCAAATTTCTACCAGTAAAAATAAATAGAAATCTTTGTCTAATTGTTAACAAAAATTTTGCTTGAAAAATGCCTTTAAATAGGCCGAAAATTTCTATTTATTTTTACTGGTTGGTGGAAGTTTGTCCCACCGGTAATCAGGCCCTGGTTGTAATGCAGACTTTAAAACCCGCGACATAAGGAACTTTTGTTGCATAAACTATCTATTCGGCTTATAAGCCACGGATAAAACAAACGTATTTAGAACCAGAAACTATTAAATGATATGTGACTTAGTCTTTTGTCATATCTATTTGACTTCATTTATTAGGTAAGATGTCTGGTAAAAAACATGTCTTTGATTCGCGGCTTATATGCCGAAAATTACGGTAATAGGGTTGTTGCAGCAAGGGTGCTGTGAGCGGTGTCCCAGGTATCAAAGCGTTTAAGAAGCGCTGTGAATTATCACTATATATACATATCATATCTGATCGGAGGAAGAGTACAAAAAAAGAAGAAAATGACCGTTCGAACTGGACCAGTTGTATGGCAAAGGTGTACCCAGCGGGTAGGTATTTGTTTTTTGTGTAAATATCCGGGTATTTGCCCAATTTACTGTAAAAAATCATTATCTTGAAATCATAAGTTACAAGGCTTCACATATGGCATCAGCCTTCACTTTACTTAAAGAAAGTTTCCTGCATTTTGACCGATTTGATCGTCGTTTCCCATCTTTTTCTATATTTATTATTTTCTAATCTTTTAAAATGCTTCTCAATTAAGCATTTTTCTTTCAAATGTAATTAATATAGTGGAAGCCATTAAACGAAGTAACCATTTACATGCAATGTTCAATCGAATTCAAGATGAAAAAGGTAAGAGAAATTGTTCCTTGAAATTGTCAGAAAAAACTAAATGGGCATATTATTTGTAATGTCTTAAACCTTTATCGCTCAAGTTATTTTAAAGTGTGAATTTAAGCGCTATTTCTTTCTAAAGCTTTGTCTCATAATACCAAGGAAAGACACTTCTTGAATACACAATAAAAAAAAGAAGCTAATGGAATGCGTTTCGGAAATCTTTCTTCTTCAGTCACAATAGAACGTCCTACAAACCAGTACGAGAGCAGAAGAAAATTTTCTTTCCGTTTTCGTAGTGGTAGTGCGTAATACAAGTAGGATGTACATCACATATATTGTAAGGGGAAATGGCGATTTACTTGAAAAATAGAAAATGGCGTTCATGCTCCAACAGCGGACCAATTATCTAGACTAGACAATACCCGTACCCAGATCTATGGGGAATGAGTAGGATTGCTGTGATACATGAACGTTCACAAAAAAAAAAAAAAAAAAACATGAACGAAAAATCATGCGTCAAGCATAGATTATGTAACACTTTCCAACGCTTCCAAAATAATTTTACGAATCATACTCTTTAATAAGCTAAAAGATAACATCTAAGTAATCCGAACACTTTTATTCAGCCCTGTATAGGATCTATAGATTTGTATATATACTACATAGGATGCTAAATTTTAGTTCAGTTAGGAAACACGTAGCACAGTTTAAAATTCTCCGTCTGGAGTTAAATAATACGGAAATGTGTTCCCGAACTTTTGTGCTTCTCTGTATAGGATCTACAGAATTTATACACACCACGTAATACACAAAAAGCTATTTAAATTTAAAATCGCATTCAGTAACTTAAAACGCACTTCCAGGAATTATTGTTAACATACAGTAGAGAATTCTTTTGTGTGTCCCTGTAAATGAACGATGACTGCTATACACACAATATTCTGTAGTAAGTCTCTTGTAATGAACCTTATATAAATTTCAATGCGTTTAAAATAGTGAAACATTATTTAAATAAACCGCAGACGATTTTTCTCCCTAGACGTAATGTAACGGAATTCTTTTGACTGTCCCTGTAAAGTAAGTATAAGTGCTATGCACACCATATTCCATATTAAGCTTCTTCTAATGCACCTTAGTGATATATATAAATTTCAATGCGTTTAAAATAGTGAAACATTATTTAAATAAACCGCAAATGATTTTTCCCCATAGACCGCAATGTAACGGAATTCTTTTGAGTGTCCCTGTAAAAAAACTATAAGTGCTACACAGTTCCGTTGAAATAGGGAACATGCTATAGATAACGATTATAACATATAAAAATTGCAGGGCAATCCGAGCATATTTACGGGAGTTAGAGCACGGACAGACGGCAGACGCCCAGACAAACCGAAGTCATAAACACTTTTCAACTAGGTTGGAAAGTGTTAAAAAAAAACTAATAAGACGCGCTAACCCTTCAGAAAGCAATGGTGAGAAAATCAATTTATTATGGGAACTATTACAAACTATGGCAGTTAGGGAAAAAAACTCAATTGTCTTATCAGCTATAGAAAAAAACTTTTTGATGACGTGTTTTGGATCAGTTTTGAAAAAATGCTCTCCATTTTTAACACAATTGTAGGATTGATTGAATCCCTTCAATCAAAAGAACCTCAGATTCATTTAGTATATTATAATAAACTTGACAGCTTAATATATTGTCAGAACTTACTTGTTGTATCTTCATTGCAAAAACATAAAGAAAAACTTATTCGGGATAAATTTAAGAAACAAAAGTCCT
Organism: Maratus michaelseni; assembly: GCA_963931845.1. Classification (NCBI taxonomy): domain Eukaryota; kingdom Metazoa; phylum Arthropoda; class Arachnida; order Araneae; family Salticidae; genus Maratus; species Maratus michaelseni. The sequence goes on from OZ007586.1 coordinate 370,308,556, forward strand.
TCCGGCCTGTACCGGGAGGAAAAGGTAGCTTCCATATTCCATGTTTTAAAAAAATTCAACTCCTTTTACACAAACACCCGAAGCTAAAATGCTTGGAACCCGATTATAGAAGATTCAATCCCGGTTTTCGTTAATACTGAATTTGATTTCGAATTTTAGCATGAGAGTTACAGCATAACAAAACTCGATTGTTCCAAGATGTCAGCCACCCTATAATTTCAAACTGCCATATCTCAAACATTTTTTAAGGTAACACCAAAAAAAAAAAAAATGCTCCGGAATTCTTGTATCACGATCTAACACTTAACGAAAACAGCTTTTTAAATTTATAAATTTTTTGTACATCTTTTTGAATTTTTAAAAATTGTAACTGGCCGCCATTTTGAAACAAGATGACGGACGAAGCTGGCCAACGAACTCTGTTGAGACTTCGGTATGTCCTATGCACATACTCAGTCACATTCAAATCGGTTCATAAATAGGAGAGTTATAGCTTGACAAATGTCAGATATATATATACATATATATATATAATATATATAACATATATATAAATCAACATTTGAACTTGGGGGTGGTTTTGGGGTCTGGGGGTCATGATCGGTGAAAATATACCAAAATTTTCTGGAACTGCTTCCCTCCGAATGGCTGCAATAGGGAAGCTTTTTGTAATGAAAGCTACCTAAAAATCTGGCTCCATTCTCAACAGATATTTTTAATTTAGTGAGGCAAGAAGGTATTTTAAAACGTACAAATTTACTTAATTTGTTTAACCGTTATTTATGAAGAAGGTCATCATATAAAATTAGATAGCATTCGCCTTATGTAGTTAATTACAGAGAAGGAAAAGAAAAGTCTTGGAGAAGGGTTAGAGAATATGCCTCTTGTATTGTGGTTTTAAATCAAGTTTTTAAACTAAATATTGGGATCTCAGAAGGTCTGTGGTTGGCATAAACTCCAGATAATTTAATGTCCTTTCCTACGTAGTACTAATATACTAGCTGAAGTGACTTTTCGCATAGTAAGTATATCTGTAACATAATTTAATAAATCGTTTACACACACACACATATATATATATATATATATATATATATATCTTACATGCTGCATTATAATTAAAAAGGGCACTTAAGTTCAATACTTAAGGGGAGATTCTACTTCTTTGTGTCAGAATTTTTTATTTTTTCACATTTTTTGCATACCTCAAGTGTGTAGATTGATGCCCTAAAGCGGTTTAGCGAAATTCCAATGCCTTACAATCTTTTTTACTCGTTGCATGTAATGTTATGGTAAAACTTTAAACTTGTTTTTATCAAAAGCATGTTTATCTAACAGAGCGACCATTTTTCTCGAGAACTTATCTACCAATTTCACTTTATTTTTCATTTTTTAAAGAAATGTAGCCGTTATTGCTGGAGTTTATACGACCTAAAAGTCTAATTTTCATTCCTTAATTATTTTTTCTAGCTGATGAAAGGTTAAAAAAAAGACGAAAAAGTTACTTTTTCTGTTCAAATAATCGCCATTTTGTCACAAAAAAAAAACTTTTTAAACTAAATGTTGGCCTAAACTCCAGAGAAATTAATGTCCTTTCATAATTTGGCGATCCAGTTTGTTTCTGATGCTTGTGACTGTAGAAAAACTGTCGCCCGATTGGAAGTTCATGACGCGCACCTACATGTACTCCCGTCGCACAAGCCGTATTATTAAATTTTTTAGACAAAAAAAATTTAAATATATAAGTGAAATGTCAATAACTATAATGCGAAAAGTCCGAAAGTGAAATCTCTTTTCTTTGTAACCGAAAAAAAAAATCGTAAAAATCACGCGAATTTTAGGCTAAAGAAGTAGAACCTCCTCTTAAATGTAAAAAGTTGAGTTTCTTTAAAATTTAAGAATTGTAAGAAATCTAAAGTTCTATTTTTTTTCTTTCGTTCACACTCATTCATCATAACTAATAGCAATTCAAGGAATTAAATATAGCAATGATATCCAAAATGGGTATTTACCGGTACACTGAATAACCTAAAATGGTATTTGCCCTTAAAAATAAATACCAGGGTATTTTGCTTCTTTGACCAGGACTAAGTAAAGTCGCATTGTAAACTTTCTCTTTTACAAAACCCCATAAACAACTGAAGGGAAATAATATATGGTAATCGAGGCGGCCGTTGCATAGACATCTAATATAAATACACTCCTCAAAACAATTAAAGGATATTGCAGTTTTAGGTGGATTTTGTATCTGGGAAACTTTTTAGCTGATTGATACATGGTCGACAGACATAGTAGGTTATATGAGAATAAATTACACATGTTTGGCAGAAAAAAATGCATTTTATTGCACATTTGTGTACAAAAGGAAAAAAACACAATTTGTGCATATGAGAAAAAAAGAATAAGAAAAGGTGTTTTCTTCAAACAAAATCATTTTCAGTAGGGGGTATGGTTTCCACGGGCGGCCAGCAACGTTGAACACCTTTGAGGCATGGACTCAATGAGGCTATTAATGACGAGTTGGGGTATTCTGCCCCACTCTTCCAGAAGAGCTCTTTCCAGTTCTTGGAGAGTTTGTGGGGGTTGTTGGCGGCCAGAAACTCGTCTTCCTAGAGCGTCCCAAACGTGCTCGATTGGATTCATGTCTGGAGAACACGCTGGCTATTCCATTCGAACGATTCCTTCCTCGAAAAGGAAATCCTCCACCAGGTTTGCACGATGTGGCCTGCAGTTATCGTCCATTAAAATGAAGTTATCTCCGATTGCTGCAGCGTAAGGGACTACAATAGGTCTGAGGATTTCATCCCTATATCGGCGACCAGTCAGAGCTCCATCTCGAATGATGTAGAGGTCAGTGCGCCCGTCAATGGAGATGCCACCATACACCAACACTCCTCCACCGCCAAATCTGACACTTTCGTGCACGAACGCAGGATTATTCCTACTGCCACGGTCCCTCCAGATGAAAATACGCCTATTATCCGGATGCACAGAAAAACGGGACTCGTCAGAAAACAGAATATTGCTCCATTCATTTCTTCTCCAGTTGACATGCTCGGTTGCCCACTCCCTGCGGTCGCGACGATGCCTTGATGTTAATCTAACACATACCATCGGTCGGCGAGCATACAGACCTACAGCATGGAGCCGGTTTCGGAAAGTCTGAGTTGAAATCGTGGTGCTTGTAGCCGAGCGAAGGTGTTGTTGGAGAAGAGTAGCGTTCATGTATCGGTGTCTCCGAGCTGTTAACGCTAAATACCGATCTTCATTGGGCGTTGTTGCCCGTCTACGACCTTGCCCTGGTCTTCGGCCTGCACATCCGCTCTCCAAAAAACGGTTCCAGATCCTGGAAATGACACTTTGTGACACTCCAATGGCTTGCGCTACTTCGGCTTGAGTTTGGCCCCCTTCTAACCTACCAACAATTCTCCAAGCTTCTGAATCTGTCAAATGACTTCGCTGAGACATCGTACTCATCGAAACAAAGCAATCACTGAATGCCGATCATCCTTGTCTTCATTCTCTTTTATCCAGTTGAAAGTCAAATTTCATTCGCTGCCGCTGAAGCGACGTTTTTGACGTCGAACTCAAAATTTGCATACTCCACAGTTTGAAAACCAGAAAAATTTGCATTTGTGATTCTCTTCTTCTATTTTCGGCAAAAAAAATTTCGTTTATATCTTTATTTTATATAAAACTTCAAATATCCTTTAATTGTTTTGAGCAGTGTAGATATCTTTATCGTTTCATCCCTTTAAGCAAAACAATACTAAAAATCAATGTTAAATTTTAGCTATCAAAAACTTTTTGTTATTTTTTACTTATTATTTAATGTCTGGAAAAATAAATTAAAACTTCAATCCATTTATAGTAGTCCTCTAACCCGAAAATTTCAATTTAACGCCGAGATAAGCCTCCGCAGTCATTTTTTCGGCCGCGCAGACGTCTAGTTACAGCGCAGGCTTGATCAATATCACTGTGTAACTATAATGTGTCAATATAGATTTTAAAATAACTTGCTATTATATGTTTGCAATGGATTCTTATTTAACTTGAAATGTTTTATTTATTAATTTATCATTTTGATTTGAAACTTAGTAGTACAACAACATTAATCCTGTTTTACATATTACAATTTATTCTTTTTGTATTATGGATGTACTGTACCTGATTGTATTAGATTAGTATAAAGAATAATTTGGAAGTCAACTTGGAAAATATTTTACCTTAGTTATATGGCATTTGTCACATTTTACATCACATTCTGTGTGAAAAGTCAAAATATGTTATGTTAGTTTTGAACAGTATCAAAAGTACTTATTCACACACATCAACAATATATATTAAAAGAAAGTGTGATAGAGGTAGAGCCAGTGTTGCCAGTTCTCTACTTTTTTAAAATTCAAACTGCCTAATTGCTACCTTTTTTTTTTTTTTTTCTTTTTTGAAATAGCAATATTGCTTTATTTAATGACAGATTAAATAAGGCAAATTATACTATATCAAAAAAGGCGTAGAAATCTAGCAATCGTTAAAAAAAATAGTCCAACTGGCAACACTGGGTTGTATAATAAAAGAGGGGGACCCTTGGCAACTGCTGCCCCGGAGCCATCAAGCCTCTAGTTACGACACTGCCTTTATTCATATCATTTAAAATAATTTTCTGCTGTTGGAATTTTTTTCTGTTAGATTACTAAGAAACATGTATGTAACATCTTTATTCTAAACCTATTTTATGGCAAGAAATATACAGGGTGTTTTTTTTTAAACTGACACTATTCAGAGCCGTCTGTAGCTCGTTCTAATAACTGGATTGACACAAAATTTTGTGAATGGACTAAGAAAACCATGGGAAAAAAGATTCCAACAAAAAAAAAAAATTAGTTCCAATCACCGCCGATAGGGGGAAATGTGGCGCTGTACATTGAAAAAAACCCATCAGAAACAGACAAAATTAATAATTTGGATAAAATTCCACGTTTTATTCATCATTTACACTTTCCCTTTCGTTGATCGCAGTTGAAACATCCATTATCACTTTTTCTGCCACCAGTTTACGTCCTCTGCCTGACCGAACTGCTAGCGAGCCTGTTTCTTCGAATTTCAGAATCATTGCTTTCAATACATTAACGGATAAAGGTCCTTTGCGCAGTTTATGGCGTGTTCTAAGTAAACGAAGAGCGGCTGGTGCATTGTACTGGTTACAATATAAGAACTTCACAAGTAACGCGCGCTGCGGTAACGTGAGATTCATTTTCAACCTGAGCTGAAATTGTTTCTCGGTGTTTTTCGCATGCATTTATAACTTAAACTATTGGCGCTACTGTCGCTTGCGTAAGTAAAAATTTGCATTTTCATTTTTTGCTCGTATTTTATGCTAATTCCCAGTTGCATAAATGACCACAGCGCCACATTTCCCCCTATCGGTGGTGATTGGAACTAATTTTTTTTTTGTTGGAATCTTTTTTCCCATGGTCTTCTTAGTCCATTCACAAAATTTTGTGCCAATCCAGTTATTAGAACGAGCTACAGACGGCTCTGAACAGTGTCAGTTTAAAAAAAAACACCCTGTACGTTTGTAAATATATGTTGAGAAAACGTTTCATATTTTGAAGAAATTGATCTTGAACTTAAAAAAAGAAAATAAATACGTACCGTAATTTCGCGCGTATACGCCGCACCTCAGACAATTCGATTTCATACCAGAATTCATTTTAAATAAAATGTGATTTACTTCTGCTTAGAACTTATTTGATCATAAGTTACAAGGCTTCACATATGGCATCAGCCTTCACTTTACTTAAAGAAAGTTTCCTGCATTTTGACCGATTTGATCGTCGTTTCCCATCTTTTTCTATATTTATTATTTTCTAATCTTTTAAAATGCTTCTCAATTAAGCATTTTTCTTTCAAATGTAATTAATATAGTGGAAGCCATTGTAAATATATGCTGGAATCTGCATATATTAGACTGCTTATTTTCAATAAAATTTCCGGTTTGAAAAAGACTTAACTAAGCCGCGGCGCATACGCGCGAAATTACGGTATGCAATATTTCAGCTTCATTTACTTTCAACTTAAATTTCAACTTTATCATACAACACTTTTCAACTTTTGCAAAAACTAATTTTAAACGATCTCTTCAGTTTGTGACATAATTACAATGATTTAAAAGTTTTGCGGTGTACTGCTGTGTTTCTCTGTTAGGGATTGTTTTACTACTCTTAAATAATCTTTTTCGCGATCATTTAAAATAGAGGTCTTCAACCTGTAGCCCGCAGGCCATCAAACTACCACTATTTTAGAATAATATACTTTGCCTTATTTAATGACAGAAGCTTTGCGAAAAATTAAGACAAAGATTACCTTTCGGAATCTGGTGTAAAATGTCTTTCAGGCAAAAAGATTGAAGACCTCTAACTTAAAACATCGCATATCCAGTTTAAGAAAAAATGTAAAAACAATACGTTGTCTTTTTCTCTCAAAATTATGCACAAATTTTCTGAGATTTTTAGGAAGAAAAATGTTAGGAACTGTGTGACACCGTTAATCTATTCCTTTAATCCTTGCTACAAAAGAAAATCGCGGGGTTCTATATATTCATTGACTAAAAGCCCCGAATTTTGGAATCATAAGCAAAAGCACACGAGATAGGCAGCATTGTACGAGAATACAATATGGAACACAGTAGAGCTACTGCTAAATATTTTCTGTGCACATTAATCATACTTGACCAATAAACTGTGTTTCAAATGCAAGTGTCAGGCAAGACTCCGGCGCGCTGTTCTGTGCTGTTGCTTAATGTGGCTTTTTAGAGTAGTTACAGAAATAAACAGAAATAACTCTGCAGCTCTGTCCCATAGATTAACATACAAGATAGGACAGTTACAGCAAAATCAGTAATGGCAGCAATAATAGCGTCACTACACGGTGGGAGATTTACCGATTCTAGCTGGCCAAAATTATTTTTCAACTTCTATTTGTTGAAATCTATTTTTCGTTTGTATAAATGATATATTAGGCTGATTTAAAGAAAATATATGAAATTTTAAACGGTAGTTTAATAATAAATCATTATATTTAATTAAAAGTTATTAATGTAGTACATTAGATGTGTGATTTTTTAAAATTATATTTCTATGATGTACCATTCAGTTAAATATTTAAATTATTTCAAGCTTTAAAATATGTAATGAATCAGTTAATTTTTTACTTGATAACTAAAAAGGACAATATTTATGAACTTTTATAATATTATTAAGATTTAAGCGATAGAATAATTTTTTTTATTATATGATACCAAATTATAAAAGTAATTTTTTATAATAATCTATTAGAAATTGGGACATAATAAATATTAAAGAGTAATACTTATATATACAAAGGAATAAGAAAATTGCTTAGAAATTTTCTGACAATTCACCATCTGATAGTTCTTCATTCTGGCTTTCCTCAATAAGTTACGAGTGCTCATTGAACGAGGTATTTCAAAACTGCTTTTCAGCCAAGTTTCATACTTTTTCAGAAATTTCTCATGTGCTTTATGTACAGCAGTCCACTTTTGTCTAAACTGGGTCTACTGTATAATCATTTACTGCTTGAAAACTTTCATTTGTACTTGGTTATAATTTTCATTTATCAACAAAACCTTTTCGGCCAATTCGATTTTTTCGTAATGTGGAAGTTTGTTGCGGCTGTATAATATCATAAAAGCTTATTTGTGTAATTGGTTTAAATTCTGATGACCCTGGTAAAAGAAAAGTGTTCTTAGAATAAAAAATGTAATAATAATTTTAGACTTCATATGATAAAAACAACTTTAAAATCTACGGAAGCAGATAGATGCAAACAAGTAAACGTTTATCCAATATCTAAGACTCTAAACTATTTATTAAAATTAAAAATTGAGATTTATCTAGCTTTTTAATATAGCTTTATGAATTTTCAAAATGAAAATTATTAAAAATACATAAAGGCTTTAAAAACATTAAATGTGAAATAACTATTGACAAAAGAAAAAAATTATGCATATAAATAAAAAAAATAAAGTACATGCCTTGTAAAGCTCTCATAATGTACAATTTCTTTCAATTTCTTCTACATCCGGATATTAAAACAATATACTAGAAATCATCGATTTATTCTCCTCTAATAAACGCCAACTTCCTACTCACCTACTGGCAGTGCGGTTGCATTCATATAAAAAACATCTGCAGTGTCCACCACTATCACTTTTAAGGTACATGTGGTAAAAAAAAAATTCCAGTTGAATAAACTTCGGAAAATCGACTTTTGGCCAGCTTGAATCGGTAAATCTTCCACCGTGCACTAGTGACAAGGGGGAAAAACTAACAAGCTTCCAAAATTTACCAATGTATATGAAATCTGTTTATGTTCTATGTTTTTAATATCTATTATTTTCTCTTTGATATACAGACTTGTCATCGCGTTAACATTAGGCTCTGTGATAGTGTCCTATCGTGTATGTTAATATATGCTCTGTCCTGCCCGTGCGAGATAATTTAATCAACAAAATGAATCGTAGGTTAATCCGTGGAATCCTTTTACTTCACTGGTCACAAAGTTGCGAAGACTTGAAAAAACCCGGGGGTTTTCTTGGTTTAAACCGGATTTTAGGGAATAAACTGGGTTTGTGGGGAATAAACCAAGTTTTTAACAACTCTATCTGCGCACGTATCCACATCCTTCTCTTTAGAAGGAGCATGCATTTTGTGTTTTTATGTATGCCAAAATTCCGCGGTTTTTTGTGATTTCAACTCAGTAGCATTCCTCTTCCTCCTTAACAATTTGCAATTCATATTTATATTTTCCTGCATAATTCGTAAGTGCTTTTTATTCCTCTCTGGCCACATGTTTTCAAACCTTCGTAAAAGCACGTAAATTGCAACGAAAAGTTACTGAATTTGAATATGTTTCCATTATTACATTTAAATAAAAAGTATATCTACCAGAAAATGACTACATGTTCTCAGCAAGTTTATTTTCTTTATTCTAACAGTATGTAAAAAAAAAAAATCAATGTAAATTATGTTTTTTTTTAAATTTTAGTTCTAGTATGTTATTTAAGTTATTTCTGAAACTTTCTGCAGCTATAACAACTTTTCTTAGAAAACACAGGTGGTCTTGTTGCAATCGTACGAGATAAATAGCATTGATCTAAATATCCAATCAGCATTGGGTTGTTTTGGGGGATTTTCAGTTGTAACTTCTATCAATTCTTCTTTAATTAACATCATTTCTATTTTGAAGCGCCCATTCAAATAATTTTGAGAGTTTAATTTCTCAATTAATTGGTTGTGATTATACGAAGCCATTTTTCCAATCTCGATGTTTTTTTTATTTTATTTTATTTTATTTATTTAATTATTGCCTGCCTGCCTGCTTTATTTTACAAGATTTAATATCAGTTTACATAATCAGTTTTGTTGCAATCGTACGAGATAAATAGCATTGATCTAAATATCATCATAACATCAGTAGCGTGCACTAATCTTAAATACTTGAAAAAACAAAAGGTAAGGAAAGTTTTCGACTTACCTAATTCAGCATAGCAGCAGGGTCAGGCACGTTGTAGAAGTAATCCTTTATAGAGCGTAGAACAGATTTACACATTGAGAGTGAGTGCACTTATTTCCGTTAGTATTTTCTATATTTATCTTGAAATAGAAAGTGATTATTAATAATGGTGTTTAATAAATGAACCATTTGGTTTCGTGCTGAACTAACTTAATTAAATACTTAAAGATTAAATTTTAATATGAATTAGTTTAAGAATTACAAGAATGGAGGAGAAAAAACATTAGCTCCTCGTAGATATTAATTTTTACATTTTGACCCGTTCAGGTTGAGAGAGAGATTGAAAGTGTTTATTAGTCCTTTAGAAGAGGCAATCTTCAGTTTTTGAGTCACGTGCTGTTTCTGGTTATTGCAGGGGAAAAAACAGTCACCAGATGTGGTTTCTAAGATGATGAGTTTTAGATGATGCAAGAAATATTTCCTATTGCTTCTCTCGGTTCAAGGTTCTTGATATAACATATTTCACTGATCTAGTCATTAAGTTTTGATGCGTGGGTGTTTGGAAACATCATTTCTTTCTTAATTGGGTGATTATTGTATTGGGGTTTTCTAATATTCCCCTTAATCGCCTAATGGTGGAAAGTTCTGGAGTTTTAGTTTCAGTCTGTTCTGCAAAAAGTCAGGTTTGGGCGCGGGCTTGGTCAAGATATCAGCTATCATCTCTTTACTTGGGCAATAGCTTAGTTCTACACTGCTCAAAACAATTAAAGGATATTGCAGTTTTAGGTGGATTTTGTATCTGGGAAACTTTTTAGCTGATTGATACATGGTCGACAGACATAGTAGGTTATATGAGAATAAATTACACATGTTTAGCAGAAAAAAATGCATTTTATTGCGCATTTGTGTACAAAAGGAAAAAAACACAATTTGTGCATATGAGAAAAAAAGAATAAGAAAAGGTGTTTTCTTCAAAGAAAATCATTTTCAGTAGGGGGTATGGTTTTCACGGGCGGCCAGCAACGTTGAACACCTTTGAGGCATGGACTCAATGAGGCTATTAATGACGAGTTGGGGTATTCTGCCCCACTCTTCCAGAAGAGCTCTTTCCAGTTCTTGGAGAGTTTGTGGGGGTTGTTGGCGGCCAGAAACTCGTCTTCCTAGAGCGTCCGAAACGTGCTCGATTGGATTCATGTCTGGAGAACACGCTGGCCATTCCATTCGAACGATTCCTTCCTCGAAAAGGAAATCCTCCACCAGGTTTGCACGATGTGGCCTGCAGTTATCGTCCATTAAAATGAAGTTATCTCCGATTGCTGCAGCGTAAGGGACTACAATAGGTCTGAGGATCTCATCCCTATATCGGCGACCAGTCAGAGCTCCATCTCGAATGATGTAGAGGTCAGTGCGCCCGTCAATGGAGATGCCACCGTACACCAACACTCCTCCACCGCCAAATCTGACACTTTCGTGCACGAACGCAGGATTATTCCTACTGCCACGGTCCCTCCAGATGAAAATACGCCTATTATCCGGATGCACAGAAAAACGGGACTCGTCAGAAAACAGAATATTGCTCCATTCATTACTCTTCCAGTTGACATGCTTGGTTGCCCACTCCCTGCGGTCGCGACGATGCCTTGATGTTAATCTAACACATACCATCGGTCGGCGAGCATACAGACCTACAGCATGGAGCCGGTTTCGGACAGTCTGAGTTGAAATCGTGGTGCCTGTAGCCGAGCGAATGTGTTGTTGGAGAAGAGTAGCGTTCATGTTTCGGTGTCTCCGAGCTGTTAACGCTAAATACCGATCTTCATTGGGCGTTGTTGCCCGTCTACGACCTTGCCCTGGTCTTCGGCCTGCACATCTAATCTCCAAAAAATGGTTCCAGATCCTGGAAATGACACTTTGTGACACTCCAATGGCTTGCGCTACTTCGGCTTGAGTTTGGCCCCCTTCTAACCTACCAACAATTCTCCAAGCTTCTGAATCTGTCAAATGACTTCGCTGAGACATCGTACTCATCGAAACAAAGCAATCACTGAATGCCGATCATCCTTGTCTTCATACTCTTTTATCCAGTTGAAAGTCAAATTTCATTCGCTGCCGCTGAAGCGACGTTTTTGACGTCGAACTCAAAATTTGCATACTCCACAGTTTGAAAACCAGAAAAATTTGCATTTGTGATTCTCTTCTTCTATTTTCGGCAAAAAAAAATTTCGTTTATATCTTTATTTTATATAAAACTTCAAATATCCTTTAATTGTTTTGAGCAGTGTATAATCCCTGATTCTTTCAGATGTTTTATCACATGAAATCTTATATCTATATGCTTGCTCCTATTTGTATGTTTTTCGGATTCTATCATTTTGATGCAAGATGCATTATCCTCATGTAATTTGATCGGGAGTTTTTGTGGTAAATTTAAGTCTTCAAGAAGTTTAATGATCCATACTATATCTTGTGTAGCGTTTGCGGCAGAAATATACTCTGCTTCTGTCGACGATTGGGCTATGCAAGTCTGTCTTTTTGAATTCCACTGAATATGATTTTTTCCTAGTTGGAAAATGTTACCGCTGGTTGATTTTCTCGTTTTAACGTCGCCTGCCCAGTCAGCATCAGAGTATGCTTCGAAGATTGGATCTGATTCGGTGCTTAAAATTAAGTTTAAATCTTTTATTGAGTTCAAATATCTTATAACTCGTTTTACAGCTTTCCAATCTCTTTCGGTGGGATTTTCACATTTCTTGCTTAATATGTTAGTGACTGTGGTAATGTCGGGTCTTGTTATAGTTGCTATGTAAAGTAACCCTCCTATAGCCTTTCTATATTGATAATGTTGGGCATTAGTTTGTCGTCGTTTTCAAGACGTAAGTACCCTGTATCCATAGGTGTGCTATAGGATTTGGATTCCTCAAGATTAAATTTTCTTGCGATTTCCTCAATTTTAGATTTTTGGTTCAGAGTAAATCCGCTTTCGATCTTGTCAATTTTAATTCCTAAATAATTGTTTACGTGTCCTAAATCATTCAATGTATATTGTGATTTTAGGTTGAGAATTATTTCTTCGATTTGTTTCTCTTTTCAAGCTATCAAGATGTCATCCACGTATACAATTGTGTAAACTGTGTTTTCCTTTACTCCGCGGGTGAATAAACAATTATCTGCAGTACTTTGTGTAAAGTTAAACTCTTTCAGTGTTTCGCTTATTTTTGTGTGCCAGGCTCTTGCTGCCTGTTTAAGCCCATAGATGGCTTTTGTCAATTTGCACACTTTATTGCGTTCGTTATAAACAACATAACCTTCTGGCTGAGACATATAATTTTTTTCTTCTAGATCGCCGTGTAAGAAAGCTGTCTTTATATCTAAGTGTTTTACTTCTAATTTATGATACGCTGCTGCGGTTAGGAATGCTCTGATCGTAGTGTGTGTCACAACTGGGACGAAAGTTTCATCATAATGTTCTCCGTACTTTTGTAGAAAACCTTTCGCTACTAGTCGAGCTTTATACCGTTTTATTTTTCACGTTTCGTCGTATTTAGCTTTATGAGTCCATTTTGAACCAATTACTCTTTTTCCTTGCGGTGGATCTACATGTATCCAAGTTTTATTTTTTTTAGGGAGTTTATTTCTTCCTGTGTAGCGATTAGCCAGTTTTTCTTTTCTTCCGGATTTTCTATTTCTAACATTTCTTTCCAACTTTTAGGTTCTTTGATCTGTTCGTATTTGACGGCGTAGGCAAATCTATCAGGTGGCACACCTCTGTTTGTTCTTTGTGATCTATGGGGTTCGAGTGTTTGTTGTTGTTGTTGGGACGCGGTTGGTTCACAAGGAGTGGGTGTGATTCTTATCTCTATGTTACTTGTGTCGCTGGTTTTTAGTTGTTCATTTTTGCTTGATGTAATTTCGTTTGAATTTAAATTTACATCATTTTTAGCATTTAAGAACTTGTTTTCGATGAATTTGACCGTTCTGGAAAGTATTACTCTTCCGTCTTTCATGTAAAGTCTATACGCTTTAGAGCGGTTGTCGTAACCAACGAAAGTTCCTTGTTCAGCTCTGCTGTCTAATTTTCCGCGTTTTAACTTGTGTACGTAAGCGTAAGCTATACAGCCAAAGACCTTTAAATAGTGTAGGTTTGGTTTTCGATTCAACCAAAGTTCATAAGGGGTTTTATCATTTGATTTGGTTGAAAGCCGGTTTCGTAGATGGTTAGCAGTGCTTATAGCTTCTCCCCATAGTTTATGAGGTAAATTTGCTTCCAATAGCATGCTTCTTGTCATATCTAAAAGCGATCTGTTCTTACGCTCCGCAACGCCATTCTGGATCGGTGATTGTGGAACTGTTAATTGGTGTTCAATTCCATTATTTTTAAGATATTGTTCCATTTCTGAGCTTGTGTACCCACCTCTGTTGTCGGATCTGATTGTGTTCGGCATTCTTCCAAATTTATTGTGTACTGTCGCGACATAGTCTTTTAATTTTTCAAACACTTCGCTCTTTTTAGACATTAAATAAATTATGCAAAATCTTGAATAGTCGTCTATGAATGTTACGAAGTAGGTTTTCCGCCTTTTGTGGGTGTCTGAATCGGACCGCAAACGTCGGAGTGTACTAATTCCAACTTTCCCTTCGCTCTGTATTCGGCCGATTTTGGATATGGAGTCTCGCTGGTTTTTGCTTCTATGCATACCTCACAAATACTTTCGTGTTTGCAGTTATCCAATTTAATTCCGTTCACTAATTGTTTGGACGTAATTGTTTTGACGTTTGGTAATTGCGGTGACGCATCCTTCTATGACACGTTTCTATGCAGTTAGAGTTTTTGCACGTGTGTGTAAGATTCGCGCAATTGGTGTTTTTATTGTACACGAGTTGTATTTCATATAAGTTGTTTTTTAATATGCCTTCGAGGATTGTTTTATTTTGATAATTTATGTAGCAATGATTTTTCTCGAAAATTACTTCACAACCATTCTTGGTTGCTTTACTTACGGATAAAAGGTTAGATTCTATTTCAGGAACATATAGTACCTTTTTCAGTATAATCTGGCCGTTACTTTTACCATTTTCTATAATTACTTCACCGGAACCGTAAGATTCTAATTTACTTCCGTTTGCTACAGTTATTTGCGTTTCTGTCATTTCTTTAAAATTCGTTAACATATTTTTCGAATTTGTTATGTGTGTTGAACTGCCACTGTCCACGACCCATGTATGTTTTTTTGTGTTTTCTACTAGAAAAGCTATATTTTCGGTTTTAATTTCTTCATGTATTTCACTTTTATGAGTTTCGTGATTGTGAAATTTTAAGTTTTCTTCATTTTTCGCAAAGCATAGTGAAGTAGAATGATTTTTATTTTTATTACTTTTATTGTTCTGTGTATATGTGTCGGTATTCTTTCCATTTTGGAACCAACATTGGGAATTCGAATGGTTTCTCATTCGGCAATGCGAACAAAACTTAGTGTCTTTTTTATTATCTGCATTTCCGTATCTTTTTTGAGTTTTGAATGCTTTCGAAGTATTTTCCGAATTTTATGCATTTTCTATTCTTCTGGTATATTCATCGGTCAGCTTACTTCTACTGAAAACGGGGGTTAATTCTTGTTCGGGTCTCGCCTCAAGGGCCGTAATTAAAGTATCGTAGGAATGGGGCAGTGAGCACAATAGTAGTGCTGAAGTATGGGAATCACTTATATTTTCCCCGATGGCGGATAATTTATACACTAGTTCTAAAATTTTAGTTATGTGGACGATCATATTGCCATGTTCATTTAGTTTAGTGCTATAGAGCTTCCTTAATAGGAACAATTTACTAGAAAGGTTTGATCTTTCGTGAATTTCTTTAAGCGTGGTTCACGTCTCTCTCGCTGTATTTAAGTGCTTAACATGCACTATTTGATCATCTTCAATGCTGAGGTTTATTAAGGCTCTGGCCTTTTTATCTTTTTTTTATCCAATCAGCATTGGGTTGTTTTGGGGGATTTTCAGTTGTAACTTCTATCAATTCTTCTTTAATTAACATCATTTCTATTTTGAAGCGCCCATTCAAATAATTTTGAGAGTTTAATTTCTCAATTAATTGGTTGTGATTATACGAAGCCATTTTTCCAATCTCGATGTTTCTTTTATTTTATTTTATTTTATTTATTTAATTATTGCCTGCCTGCCTGCTTTATTTTACAAGATTTAATATCAGTTTACATAATCAGTTTTGTTGCAATCGTACGAGATAAATAGCATTGATCTAAATATCATCATAACATCAGTAGCGTGCACTAATCTTAAATACTTGAAAAAACAAAAGGTAAGGAAAGTTTTCGACTTACCTAATTCAGCATAGCAGCAGGGTCAGGCACGTTGTAGAAGTAATCCTTTATAGAGCGTAGAACAGATTTACACATTGAGAGTGAGTGCACTTATTTCCGTTAGTATTTTCTATATTTATCTTGAAATAGAAAGTGATTATTAATAATGGTGTTTAATAAATGAACCATTTGGTTTCGTGCTGAACTAACTTAATTAAATACTTAAAGATTAAATTTTAATATGAATTAGTTTAAGAATTACAAGAATGGAGGAGAAAAAACATTAGCTCCTCGTAGATATTAATTTTTACATTTTGACCCGTTCAGGTTGAGAGAGAGATTGAAAGTGTTTATTAGTCCTTTAGAAGAGGCAATCTTCAGTTTTTGAGTCACGTGCTGTTTCTGGTTATTGCAGGGGAAAAAACAGTCACCAGATGTGGTTTCTAAGATGATGAGTTTTAGATGATGCAAGAAATATTTCCTATTGCTTCTCTCGGTTCAAGGTTCTTGATATAACATATTTCACTGATCTAGTCATTAAGTTTTGATGCGTGGGTGTTTGGAAACATCATTTCTTTCTTAATTAGGTGATTATTGTATTGGGGTTTTCTAATATTCCCCTTAATCGCCTAATGGTGGAAAGTTCTGGAGTTTTAGTTTCAGTCTGTTCTGCAAAAAGTCAGGTTTGGGCACGGGCTTGGTCAAGATATCAGCTATCATCTCTTTACTTGGGCAATAGCTTAGTTCTACACTGCTCAAAACAATTAAAGGATATTGCAGTTTTAGGTGGATTTTGTATCTGGGAAACTTTTTAGCTGATTGATACATGGTCGACAGACATAGTAGGTTATATGAGAATAAATTACACATGTTTAGCAGAAAAAAATGCATTTTATTGCGCATTTGTGTACAAAAGGAAAAAAACACTATTTGTGCATATGAGAAAAAAAGAATAAGAAAAGGTGTTTTCTTCAAAGAAAATCATTTTCAGTAGGGGGTATGGTTTTCACGGGCGGCCAGCAACGTTGAACACCTTTGAGGCATGGACTCAATGAGGCTATTAATGACGAGTTGGGGTATTCTGCCCCACTCTTCCAGAAGAGCTCTTTCCAGTTCTTGGAGAGTTTGTGGGGGTTGTTGGCGGCCAGAAACTCGTCTTCCTAGAGCGTCCGAAACGTGCTCGATTGGATTCATGTCTGGAGAACGCGCTGGCCATTCCATTCGAACGATTCCTTCCTCGAAAAGGAAATCCTCCACCAGGTTTGCACGATGTGGCCTGCAGTTATCGTCCATTAAAATGAAGTTATCTCCGCTTGCTGCAGCGTAAGGGACTACAATAGGTCTGAGGATCTCATCCCTATATCGGCGACCAGTCAGAGCTCCATCTCGAATGATGTAGAGGTCAGTGCGCCCGTCAATGGAGATGCCACCGTACACCAACACTCCTCCACCGCCAAATCTGACACTTTCGTGCACGAACGCAGGATTATTCCTACTGCCACGGTCCCTCCAGATGAAAATACGCCTATTATCCGGATGCACAGAAAAACGGGACTCGTCAGAAAACAGAATATTGCTCCATTCATTACTCTTCCAGTTGACATGCTTGGTTGCCCACTCCCTGCGGTCGCGACGATGCCTTGATGTTAATCTAACACATACCATCGGTCGGCGAGCATACAGACCTACAGCATGGAGCCGGTTTCGGACAGTCTGAGTTGAAATCGTGGTGCCTGTAGCCGAGCGAATGTGTTGTTGGAGAAGAGTAGCGTTCATGTTTCGGTGTCTCCGAGCTGTTAACGCTAAATACCGATCTTCATTGGGCGTTGTTGCCCGTCTACGACCTTGCCCTGGTCTTCGGCCTGCACATCTAATCTCCAAAAAATGGTTCCAGATCCTGGAAATGACACTTTGTGACACTCCAATGGCTTGCGCTACTTCGGCTTGAGTTTGGCCCCCTTCTAACCTACCAACAATTCTCCAAGCTTCTGAATCTGTCAAATGACTTCGCTGAGACATCGTACTCATCGAAACAAAGCAATCACTGAATGCCGATCATCCTTGTCTTCATACTCTTTTATCCAGTTGAAAGTCAAATTTCATTCGCTGCCGCTGAAGCGACGTTTTTGACGTCGAACTCAAAATTTGCATACTCCACAGTTTGAAAACCAGAAAAATTTGCATTTGTGATTCTCTTCTTCTATTTTCGGCAAAAAAAAATTTCGTTTATATCTTTATTTTATATAAAACTTCAAATATCCTTTAATTGTTTTGAGCAGTGTATAATCCCTGATTCTTTCAGATGTTTTATCACATGAAATCTTATATCTATATGCTTGCTCCTATTTGTATGTTTTTCGGATTCTATCATTTTGATGCAAGATGCATTATCCTCATGTAATTTGATCGGGAGTTTTTGTGGTAAATTTAAGTCTTCAAGAAGTTTAATGATCCATACTATATCTTGTGTAGCGTTTGCGGCAGAAATATACTCTGCTTCTGTCGACGATTGGGCTATGCAAGTCTGTCTTTTTGAATTCCACTGAATATGATTTTTTCCTAGTTGGAAAATGTTACCGCTGGTTGATTTTCTCGTTTTAACGTCGCCTGCCCAGTCAGCATCAGAGTATGCTTCGAAGATTGGATCTGATTCGGTGCTTAAAATTAAGTTCAAATCTTTTATTGAGTTCAAATATCTTATAACTCGTTTTACAGCTTTCCAATCTCTTTCGGTGGGATTTTCACATTTCTTGCTTAATATGTTAGTGACTGTGGTAATGTCGGGTCTTGTTATAGTTGCTATGTAAAGTAACCCTCCTATAGCCTTTCTATATTGATAATGTTGGGCATTAGTTTGTCGTCGTTTTCAAGACGTAAGTACCCTGTATCCATAGGTGTGCTATAGGATTTGGATTCCTCAAGATTAAATTTTCTTGCGATTTCCTCAATTTTAGATTTTTGGTTCAGAGTAAATCCGCTTTCGATCTTGTCAATTTTAATTCCTAAATAATTGTTTACGTGTCCTAAATCATTCAATGTATATTGTGATTTTAGGTTGAGAATTATTTCTTCGATTTGTTTCTCTTTTCAAGCTATCAAGATGTCATCCACGTATACAATTGTGTAAACTGTGTTTTCCTTTACTCCGCGGGTGAATAAACAATTATCTGCAGTACTTTGTGTAAAGTTAAACTCTTTCAGTGTTTCGCTTATTTTTGTGTGCCAGGCTCTTGCTGCCTGTTTAAGCCCATAGATGGCTTTTGTCAATTTGCACACTTTATTGCGTTCGTTATAAACAACATAACCTTCTGGCTGAGACATATAATTTTTTTCTTCTAGATCGCCGTGTAAGAAAGCTGTCTTTATATCTAAGTGTTTTACTTCTAATTTATGATACGCTGCTGCGGTTAGGAATGCTCTGATCGTAGTGTGTGTCACAACTGGGACGAAAGTTTCATCATAATGTTCTCCGTACTTTTGTAGAAAACCTTTCGCTACTAGTCGAGCTTTATACCGTTTTATTTTTCACGTTTCGTCGTATTTAGCTTTATGAGTCCATTTTAAACCAATTACTCTTTTTCCTTGCGGTGGATCTACATGTATCCAAGTTTTATTTTTTTTAGGGAGTTTATTTCTTCCTGTGTAGCGATTAGCCAGTTTTTCTTTTCTTCCGGATTTTCTATTTCTAACATTTCTTTCCAACTTTTAGGTTCTTTGATCTGTTCGTATTTGACGGCGTAGGCAAATCTATCAGGTGGCACACCTCTGTTTGTTCTTTGTGATCTATGGGGTTCGAGTGTTTGTTGTTGTTGTTGGGACGCGGTTGGTTCACAAGGAGTGGGTGTGATTCTTATCTCTATGTTACTTGTGTCGCTGGTTTTTAGTTGTTCATTTTTGCTTGATGTAATTTCGTTTGAATTTAAATTTACATCATTTTTAGCATTTAAGAACTTGTTTTCGATGAATTTGACCGTTCTGGAAAGTATTACTCTTCCGTCTTTCATGTAAAGTCTATACGCTTTAGAGCGGTTGTCGTAACCAACGAAAGTTCCTTGTTCAGCTCTGCTGTCTAATTTTCCGCGTTTTAACTTGTGTACGTAAGCGTAAGCTATACAGCCAAAGACCTTTAAATAGTGTAGGTTTGGTTTTCGATTCAACCAAAGTTCATAAGGGGTTTTATCATTTGATTTGGTTGAAAGCCGGTTTCGTAGATGGTTAGCAGTGCTTATAGCTTCTCCCCATAGTTTATGAGGTAAATTTGCTTCCAATAGCATGCTTCTTGTCATATCTAAAAGCGATCTGTTCTTACGCTCCGCAACGCCATTCTGGATCGGTGATTGTGGAACTGTTAATTGGTGTTCAATTCCATTATTTTTAAGATATTGTTCCATTTCTGAGCTTGTGTACCCACCTCTGTTGTCGGATCTGATTGTGTTCGGCATTCTTCCAAATTTATTGTGTACTGTCGCGACATAGTCTTTTAATTTTTCAAACACTTCGCTCTTTTTAGACATTAAATAAATTATGCAAAATCTTGAATAGTCGTCTATGAATGTTACGAAGTAGGTTTTCCGCCTTTTGTGGGTGTCTGAATCGGACCGCAAACGTCGGAGTGTACTAATTCCAACTTTCCCTTCGCTCTGTATTCGGCCGATTTTGGATATGGAGTCTCGCTGGTTTTTGCTTCTATGCATACCTCACAAATACTTTCGTGTTTGCAGTTATCCAATTTAATTCCGTTCACTAATTGTTTGGACGTAATTGTTTTGACGTTTGGTAATTGCGGTGACGCATCCTTCTATGACACGTTTCTATGCAGTTAGAGTTTTTGCACGTGTGTGTAAGATTCGCGCAATTGGTGTTTTTATTGTACACGAGTTGTATTTCATATAAGTTGTTTTTTAATATGCCTTCGAGGATTGTTTTATTTTGATAATTTATGTAGCAATGATTTTTCTCGAAAATTACTTCACAACCATTCTTGGTTGCTTTACTTACGGATAAAAGGTTAGATTCTATTTCAGGAACATATAGTACCTTTTTCAGTATAATCTGGCCGTTACTTTTACCATTTTCTATAATTACTTCACCGGAACCGTAAGATTCTAATTTACTTCCGTTTGCTACAGTTATTTGCGTTTCTGTCATTTCTTTAAAATTCGTTAACATATTTTTCGAATTTGTTATGTGTGTTGAACTGCCACTGTCCACGACCCATGTATGTTTTTTTGTGTTTTCTACTAGAAAAGCTATATTTTCGGTTTTAATTTCTTCATGTATTTCACTTTTATGAGTTTCGTGATTGTGAAATTTTAAGTTTTCTTCATTTTTCGCAAAGCATAGTGAAGTAGAATGATTTTTATTTTTATTACTTTTATTGTTCTGTGTATATGTGTCGGTATTCTTTCCATTTTGGAACCAACATTGGGAATTCGAATGGTTTCTCATTCGGCAATGCGAACAAAACTTAGTGTCTTTTTTATTATCTGCATTTCCGTATCTTTTTTGAGTTTTGAATGCTTTCGAAGTATTTTCCGAATTTTATGCATTTTCTATTCTTCTGGTATATTCATCGGTCAGCTTACTTCTACTGAAAACGGGGGTTAATTCTTGTTCGGGTCTCGCCTCAAGGGCCGTAATTAAAGTATCGTAGGAATGGGGCAGTGAGCACAATAGTAGTGCTGAAGTATGGGAATCACTTATATTTTCCCCGATGGCGGATAATTTATACACTAGTTCTAAAATTTTAGTTATGTGGACGATCATATTGCCATGTTCATTTAGTTTAGTGCTATAGAGCTTCCTTAATAGGAACAATTTACTAGAAAGGTTTGATCTTTCGTGAATTTCTTTAAGCGTGGTTCACGTCTCTCTCGCTGTATTTAAGTGCTTAACATGCACTATTTGATCATCTTCAATGCTGAGGTTTATTAAGGCTCTGGCCTTTTTATCTTTTTTTTATCCAATCAGCATTGGGTTGTTTTGGGGGATTTTCAGTTGTAACTTCTATCAATTCTTCTTTAATTAACATCATTTCTATTTTGAAGCGCCCATTCAAATAATTTTGAGAGTTTAATTTCTCAATTAATTGGTTGTGATTATACGAAGCCATTTTTCCAATCTCGATGTTTCTTTTATTTTATTTTATTTTATTTATTTAATTATTGCCTGCCTGCCTGCTTTATTTTACAAGATTTAATATCAGTTTACATAATCAGTTTTGTTGCAATCGTACGAGATAAATAGCATTGATCTAAATATCATCATAACATCAGTAGCGTGCACTAATCTTAAATACTTGAAAAAACAAAAGGTAAGGAAAGTTTTCGACTTACCTAATTCAGCATAGCAGCAGGGTCAGGCACGTTGTAGAAGTAATCCTTTATAGAGCGTAGAACAGATTTACACATTGAGAGTGAGTGCACTTATTTCCGTTAGTATTTTCTATATTTATCTTGAAATAGAAAGTGATTATTAATAATGGTGTTTAATAAATGAACCATTTGGTTTCGTGCTGAACTAACTTAATTAAATACTTAAAGATTAAATTTTAATATGAATTAGTTTAAGAATTACAAGAATGGAGGAGAAAAAACATTAGCTCCTCGTAGATATTAATTTTTACATTTTGACCCGTTCAGGTTGAGAGAGAGATTGAAAGTGTTTATTAGTCCTTTAGAAGAGGCAATCTTCAGTTTTTGAGTCACGTGCTGTTTCTGGTTATTGCAGGGGAAAAAACAGTCACCAGATGTGGTTTCTAAGATGATGAGTTTTAGATGATGCAAGAAATATTTCCTATTGCTTCTCTCGGTTCAAGGTTCTTGATATAACATATTTCACTGATCTAGTCATTAAGTTTTGATGCGTGGGTGTTTGGAAACATCATTTCTTTCTTAATTGGGTGATTATTGTATTGGGGTTTTCTAATATTCCCCTTAATCGCCTAATGGTGGAAAGTTCTGGAGTTTTAGTTTCAGTCTGTTCTGCAAAAAGTCAGGTTTGGGCACGGGCTTGGTCAAGATATCAGCTATCATCTCTTTACTTGGGCAATAGCTTAGTTCTACACTGCTCAAAACAATTAAAGGATATTGCAGTTTTAGGTGGATTTTGTATCTGGGAAACTTTTTAGCTGATTGATACATGGTCGACAGACATAGTAGGTTATATGAGAATAAATTACACATGTTTAGCAGAAAAAAATGCATTTTATTGCGCATTTGTGTACAAAAGGAAAAAAACACTATTTGTGCATATGAGAAAAAAAGAATAAGAAAAGGTGTTTTCTTCAAAGAAAATCATTTTCAGTAGGGGGTATGGTTTTCACGGGCGGCCAGCAACGTTGAACACCTTTGAGGCATGGACTCAATGAGGCTATTAATGACGAGTTGGGGTATTCTGCCCCACTCTTCCAGAAGAGCTCTTTCCAGTTCTTGGAGAGTTTGTGGGGGTTGTTGGCGGCCAGAAACTCGTCTTCCTAGAGCGTCCGAAACGTGCTCGATTGGATTCATGTCTGGAGAACGCGCTGGCCATTCCATTCGAACGATTCCTTCCTCGAAAAGGAAATCCTCCACCAGGTTTGCACGATGTGGCCTGCAGTTATCGTCCATTAAAATGAAGTTATCTCCGATTGCTGCAGCGTAAGGGACTACAATAGGTCTGAGGATCTCATCCCTATATCGGCGACCAGTCAGAGCTCCATCTCGAATGATGTAGAGGTCAGTGCGCCCGTCAATGGAGATGCCACCGTACACCAACACTCCTCCACCGCCAAATCTGACACTTTCGTGCACGAACGCAGGATTATTCCTACTGCCACGGTCCCTCCAGATGAAAATACGCCTATTATCCGGATGCACAGAAAAACGGGACTCGTCAGAAAACAGAATATTGCTCCATTCATTACTCTTCCAGTTGACATGCTTGGTTGCCCACTCCCTGCGGTCGCGACGATGCCTTGATGTTAATCTAACACATACCATCGGTCGGCGAGCATACAGACCTACAGCATGGAGCCGGTTTCGGACAGTCTGAGTTGAAATCGTGGTGCCTGTAGCCGAGCGAATGTGTTGTTGGAGAAGAGTAGCGTTCATGTTTCGGTGTCTCCGAGCTGTTAACGCTAAATACCGATCTTCATTGGGCGTTGTTGCCCGTCTACGACCTTGCCCTGGTCTTCGGCCTGCACATCTAATCTCCAAAAAATGGTTCCAGATCCTGGAAATGACACTTTGTGACACTCCAATGGCTTGCGCTACTTCGGCTTGAGTTTGGCCCCCTTCTAACCTACCAACAATTCTCCAAGCTTCTGAATCTGTCAAATGACTTCGCTGAGACATCGTACTCATCGAAACAAAGCAATCACTGAATGCCGATCATCCTTGTCTTCATACTCTTTTATCCAGTTGAAAGTCAAATTTCATTCGCTGCCGCTGAAGCGACGTTTTTGACGTCGAACTCAAAATTTGCATACTCCACAGTTTGAAAACCAGAAAAATTTGCATTTGTGATTCTCTTCTTCTATTTTCGGCAAAAAAAAATTTCGTTTATATCTTTATTTTATATAAAACTTCAAATATCCTTTAATTGTTTTGAGCAGTGTATAATCCCTGATTCTTTCAGATGTTTTATCACATGAAATCTTATATCTATATGCTTGCTCCTATTTGTATGTTTTTCGGATTCTATCATTTTGATGCAAGATGCATTATCCTCATGTAATTTGATCGGGAGTTTTTGTGGTAAATTTAAGTCTTCAAGAAGTTTAATGATCCATACTATATCTTGTGTAGCGTTTGCGGCAGAAATATACTCTGCTTCTGTCGACGATTGGGCTATGCAAGTCTGTCTTTTTGAATTCCACTGAATATGATTTTTTCCTAGTTGGAAAATGTTACCGCTGGTTGATTTTCTCGTTTTAACGTCGCCTGCCCAGTCAGCATCAGAGTATGCTTCGAAGATTGGATCTGATTCGGTGCTTAAAATTAAGTTCAAATCTTTTATTGAGTTCAAATATCTTATAACTCGTTTTACAGCTTTCCAATCTCTTTCGGTGGGATTTTCACATTTCTTGCTTAATATGTTAGTGACTGTGGTAATGTCGGGTCTTGTTATAGTTGCTATGTAAAGTAACCCTCCTATAGCCTTTCTATATTGATAATGTTGGGCATTAGTTTGTCGTCGTTTTCAAGACGTAAGTACCCTGTATCCATAGGTGTGCTATAGGATTTGGATTCCTCAAGATTAAATTTTCTTGCGATTTCCTCAATTTTAGATTTTTGGTTCAGAGTAAATCCGCTTTCGATCTTGTCAATTTTAATTCCTAAATAATTGTTTACGTGTCCTAAATCATTCAATGTATATTGTGATTTTAGGTTGAGAATTATTTCTTCGATTTGTTTCTCTTTTCAAGCTATCAAGATGTCATCCACGTATACAATTGTGTAAACTGTGTTTTCCTTTACTCCGCGGGTGAATAAACAATTATCTGCAGTACTTTGTGTAAAGTTAAACTCTTTCAGTGTTTCGCTTATTTTTGTGTGCCAGGCTCTTGCTGCCTGTTTAAGCCCATAGATGGCTTTTGTCAATTTGCACACTTTATTGCGTTCGTTATAAACAACATAACCTTCTGGCTGAGACATATAATTTTTTTCTTCTAGATCGCCGTGTAAGAAAGCTGTCTTTATATCTAAGTGTTTTACTTCTAATTTATGATACGCTGCTGCGGTTAGGAATGCTCTGATCGTAGTGTGTGTCACAACTGGGACGAAAGTTTCATCATAATGTTCTCCGTACTTTTGTAGAAAACCTTTCGCTACTAGTCGAGCTTTATACCGTTTTATTTTTCACGTTTCGTCGTATTTAGCTTTATGAGTCCATTTTGAACCAATTACTCTTTTTCCTTGCGGTGGATCTACATGTATCCAAGTTTTATTTTTTTTAGGGAGTTTATTTCTTCCTGTGTAGCGATTAGCCAGTTTTTCTTTTCTTCCGGATTTTCTATTTCTAACATTTCTTTCCAACTTTTAGGTTCTTTGATCTGTTCGTATTTGACGGCGTAGGCAAATCTATCAGGTGGCACACCTCTGTTTGTTCTTTGTGATCTATGGGGTTCGAGTGTTTGTTGTTGTTGTTGGGACGCGGTTGGTTCACAAGGAGTGGGTGTGATTCTTATCTCTATGTTACTTGTGTCGCTGGTTTTTAGTTGTTCATTTTTGCTTGATGTAATTTCGTTTGAATTTAAATTTACATCATTTTTAGCATTTAAGAACTTGTTTTCGATGAATTTGACCGTTCTGGAAAGTATTACTCTTCCGTCTTTCATGTAAAGTCTATACGCTTTAGAGCGGTTGTCGTAACCAACGAAAGTTCCTTGTTCAGCTCTGCTGTCTAATTTTCCGCGTTTTAACTTGTGTACGTAAGCGTAAGCTATACAGCCAAAGACCTTTAAATAGTGTAGGTTTGGTTTTCGATTCAACCAAAGTTCATAAGGGGTTTTATCATTTGATTTGGTTGAAAGCCGGTTTCGTAGATGGTTAGCAGTGCTTATAGCTTCTCCCCATAGTTTATGAGGTAAATTTGCTTCCAATAGCATGCTTCTTGTCATATCTAAAAGCGATCTGTCCTTACGCTCCGCAACGCCATTCTGGATCGGTGATTGTGGAACTGTTAATTGGTGTTCAATTCCATTATTTTTAAGATATTGTTCCATTTCTGAGCTTGTGTACCCACCTCTGTTGTCGGATCTGATTGTGTTCGGCATTCTTCCAAATTTATTGTGTACTGTCGCGACATAGTCTTTTAATTTTTCAAACACTTCGCTCTTTTTAGACATTAAATAAATTATGCAAAATCTTGAATAGTCGTCTATGAATGTTACGAAGTAGGTTTTCCGCCTTTTGTGGGTGTCTGAATCGGACCGCAAACGTCGGAGTGTACTAATTCCAACTTTCCCTTCGCTCTGTATTCGGCCGATTTTGGATATGGAGTCTCGCTGGTTTTTGCTTCTATGCATACCTCACAAATACTTTCGTGTTTGCAGTTATCCAATTTAATTCCGTTCACTAATTGTTTGGACGTAATTGTTTTGACGTTTGGTAATTGCGGTGACGCATCCTTCTATGACACGTTTCTATGCAGTTAGAGTTTTTGCACGTGTGTGTAAGATTCGCGCAATTGGTGTTTTTATTGTACACGAGTTGTATTTCATATAAGTTGTTTTTTAATATGCCTTCGAGGATTGTTTTATTTTGATAATTTATGTAGCAATGATTTTTCTCGAAAATTACTTCACAACCATTCTTGGTTGCTTTACTTACGGATAAAAGGTTAGATTCTATTTCAGGAACATATAGTACCTTTTTCAGTATAATCTGGCCGTTACTTTTACCATTTTCTATAATTACTTCACCGGAACCGTAAGATTCTAATTTACTTCCGTTTGCTACAGTTATTTGCGTTTCTGTCATTTCTTTAAAATTCGTTAACATATTTTTCGAATTTGTTATGTGTGTTGAACTGCCACTGTCCACGACCCATGTATGTTTTTTTGTGTTTTCTACTAGAAAAGCTATATTTTCGGTTTTAATTTCTTCATGTATTTCACTTTTATGAGTTTCGTGATTGTGAAATTTTAAGTTTTCTTCATTTTTCGCAAAGCATAGTGAAGTAGAATGATTTTTATTTTTATTACTTTTATTGTTCTGTGTATATGTGTCGGTATTCTTTCCATTTTGGAACCAACATTGGGAATTCGAATGGTTTCTCATTCGGCAATGCGAACAAAACTTAGTGTCTTTTTTATTATCTGCATTTCCGTATCTTTTTTGAGTTTTGAATGCTTTCGAAGTATTTTCCGAATTTTATGCATTTTCTATTCTTCTGGTATATTCATCGGTCAGCTTACTTCTACTGAAAACGGGGGTTAATTCTTGTTCGGGTCTCGCCTCAAGGGCCGTAATTAAAGTATCGTAGGAATGGGGCAGTGAGCACAATAGTAGTGCTGAAGTATGGGAATCACTTATATTTTCCCCGATGGCGGATAATTTATACACTAGTTCTAAAATTTTAGTTATGTGGACGATCATATTGCCATGTTCATTTAGTTTAGTGCTATAGAGCTTCCTTAATAGGAAAAATTTACTAGAAAGGTTTGATCTTTCGTGAATTTCTTTAAGCGTGGTTCACGTCTCTCTCGCTGTATTTAAGTGCACTATTTGATTATCTTCAATTCTGAGGTTTATTAAGGCTCTGGCCTTTTTATCTTTTTTTTATCCAATCAGCATTGGGTTGTTTTGGGGGATTTTCAGTTGTAACTTCTATCAATTCTTCTTTAATTAACATCATTTCTATTTTGAAGCGCCCATTCAAATAATTTTGAGAGTTTAATTTCTCAATTAATTGGTTGTGATTATACGAAGCCATTTTTCCAATCTCGATGTTTTTTTTATTTTATTTTATTTTATTTATTTAATTATTGCCTGCCTGCCTGCTTTATTTTACAAGATTTAATATCAGTTTACATAATCAGTTTTGTTGCAATCGTACGAGATAAATAGCATTGATCTAAATATCATCATAACATCAGTAGCGTGCACTAATCTTAAATACTTGAAAAATTAAAAGGTAAGGAAAGTTTTCGACTTACCTAATTCAGCATAGCAGCAGGGTCAGGCACGTTGTAGAAGTAATCCTTTATAGAGCGTAGAACAGATTTACACATTGAGAGTGAGTGCACTTATTTCCGTTAGTATTTTCTATATTTATCTTGAAATAGAAAGTGATTATTAATAATGGTGTTTAATAAATGAACCATTTGGTTTCGTGCTGAACTAACTTAATTAAATACTTAAAGATTAAATTTTAATATGAATTAGTTTAAGAATTACAAGAATGGAGGAGAAAAAAAATTAGCTCCTCGTAGATATTAATTTTTACATTTTGACCCGTTCAGGTCGAGAGAGAGATTGAAAGTGTTTATTAGTCCTTTAGAAGAGGCAATCTTCAGTTTTTGAGTCACGTGCTGTTTCTGGTTATTGCAGGGGAAAAAACAGTCACCAGATGTGGTTTCTAAGATGATGAGTTTCAGATGATGCAAGAAATATTTCCTATTGCTTCTCTCGGTTCAAGGTTCTTGATATAACATATTTCACTGATCTAGTCATTAAGTTTTGATGCGTGGGTGTTTGGAAACATCATTTCTTTCTTAATTGGGTGATTATTGTACTGGGGTTTTCTAATATTCCCCTTAATCGCCTAATGGTGGAAAGTTCTGGAGTTTTAGTTTCAGTCTGTTCTGCAAAAAGTCAGGTTTGGGCGCGGGCTTGGTCAAGATATCAGCTATCATCTCTTTACTTGGGCAATAGCTTAGTTCTACACTGCTCAAAACAATTAAAGGATATTGCAGTTTTAGGTGGATTTTGTATCTGGGAAACTTTTTAGCTGATTGATACATGGTCGACAGGCATAGTAGGTTATATGAGAATAAATTACACATGTTTAGCAGAAAAAAATGCATTTTATTGCGCATTTGTGTACAAAAGGAAAAAAACACAATTTGTGCATATGAGAAAAAAAGAATAAGAAAAGGTGTTTTCTTCAAAGAAAATCATTATGGTTTTCACGGGCGGCCAGCAACGTTGAACACCTTTGAGGCATGGACTCAATGAGGCTATTAATGACGAGTTGGGGTATTCTGCCCCACTCTTCCAGAAGAGCTCTTTCCATTTCTTGGAGAGTTTGTGGGGGTTGTTGGCGGCCAGAAACTCGTCTTCCTAGAGCGTCCGAAACGTGCTCGATTGGATTCATGTCTGGAGAACACGCTGGCCATTCCATTCGAACGATTCCTTCCTCGAAAAGGAAATCCTCCACCAGGTTTGCACGATGTGGCCTGCAGTTATCGTCCATTAAAATGAAGTTATCTCCGATTGCTGCAGCGTAAGGGACTACAATAGGTCTGAGGATCTCATCCCTATATCGGCGACCAGTCAGAGCTCCATCTCGAATGATGTAGAGGTCAGTGCGCCCGTCAATGGAGATGCCACCGTACACCAACACTCCTCCACCGCCAAATCTGACACTTTCGTGCACGAACGCAGGATTATTCCTACTGCCACGGTCCCTCCAGATGAAAATACGCCTATTATCCGGATGCACAGAAAAACGGGACTCGTCAGAAAACAGAATATTGCTCCATTCATTACTCTTCCAGTTGACATGCTTGGTTGCCCACTCCCTGCGGTCGCGACGATGCCTTGATGTTAATCTAACACATACCATCGGTCGGCGAGCATACAGACCTACAGCATGGAGCCGGTTTCGGACAGTCTGAGTTGAAATCGTGGTGCCTGTAGCCGAGCGAAGGTGTTGTTGGAGAAGAGTAGCGTTCATGTTTCGGTGTCTCCGAGCTGTTAACGCTAAATACCGATCTTCATTGGGCGTTGTTGCCCGTCTACGACCTTGCCCTGGTCTTCGGCCTGCACATCTACTCTCCAAAAAATGGTTCCAGATCCTGGAAATGACACTTTGTGACACTCCAATGGCTTGCGCTACTTCGGCTTGAGTTTGGCCCCCTTCTAACCTACCAACAATTCTCCAAGCTTCTGAATCTGTCAAATGACTTCGCTGAGACATCGTACTCATCGAAACAAAGCAATCACTGAATGCCGATCATCCTTGTCTTCATACTCTTTTATCCAGTTGAAAGTCAAATTTCATTCGCTGCCGCTGAAGCGACGTTTTTGACGTCGAACTCAAAATTTGCATACTCCACAGTTTGAAAACCAGAAAAATTTGCATTTGTGATTCTCTTCTTCTATTTTCGGCAAAAAAAATTTCGTTTATATCTTTATTTTATATAAAACTTCAAATATCCTTTAATTGTTTTGAGCAGTGTATAATCCCTGATTCTTTCAGATGTTTTATCACATGAAATCTTATATCTATATGCTTGCTCCTATTTGTATGTTTTTCGGATTCTATCATTTTGATGCAAGATGCATTATCCTCATGTAATTTGATCGGGAGTTTTTGTGGTAAATTTAAGTCTTCAAGAATTTTAATGATCCATACTATATCTTGTGTAGCGTTTG
This sequence comes from Maratus michaelseni, assembly GCA_963931845.1. NCBI lineage: Eukaryota > Metazoa > Arthropoda > Arachnida > Araneae > Salticidae > Maratus > Maratus michaelseni. The sequence goes on from OZ007586.1 coordinate 370,339,490, forward strand.
CGGCAGAAATATACTCTGCTTCTGTCGACGATTGGGCTATGCAAGTCTGTCTTTTTGAATTCCACTGAATATGATTTTTTCCTAGTTGGAAAATGTTACCGCTGGTTGATTTTCTCGTTTTAACGTCGCCTGCCCAGTCAGCATCAGAGTATGCTTCGAAGATTGGATCTGATTCGGTGCTTAAAATTAAGTTTAAATCTTTTATTGAGTTCAAATATCTTATAACTCGTTTTACAGCTTTCCAATCTCTTTCGGTGGGATTTTCACATTTCCTGCTTAATATGTTAGTGACTGTGGTAATGTGGGGTCTTGTTATAGTTGCTATGTAAAGTAACCCTCCTATAGCCTTTCTATATTGATAATGTTGGGCATTAGTTTGTCGTCGTTTTCAAGACGTAAGTACCCTGTATCCATAGGTGTGCTATAGGATTTGGATTCCTCAAGATTAAATTTTCTTGCGATTTCCTCAATTTTAGATTTTTGGTTCAGAGTAAATCCGCTTTCGATCTTGTCAATTTTAATTCCTAAATAATTGTTTACGTGTCCTAAATCATTCAATGTATATTGTGATTTTAGGTTGAGAATTATTTCTTCGATTTGTTTCTCTTTTCAAGCTATCAAGATGTCATCCACGTATACAATTGTGTAAACTGTGTTTTCCTTTACTCCGCGGGTGAATAAACAATTATCTGCAGTACTTTGTGTAAAGTTAAACTCTTTCAGTGTTTCGCTTATTTTTGTGTGCCAGGCTCTTGCTGCCTGTTTAAGCCCATAGATGGCTTTTGTCAATTTGCACACTTTATTGCGTTCGTTATAAACAACATAACCTTCTGGCTGAGACATATAAATTTTTTCTTCTAGATCGCCGTGTAAGAAAGCTGTCTTTATATCTAAGTGTTTTACTTCTAATTTATGATACGCTGCTGCGGTTAGGAATGCTCTGATCGTAGTGTGTGTCACAACTGGGACGAAAGTTTCATCATAATGTTCTCCGTACTTTTGTAGAAAACCTTTCGCTACTAGTCGAGCTTTATACCGTTTTATTTTTCACGTTTCGTCGTATTTAGCTTTATGAGTCCATTTTGAACCAATTACTCTTTTTCCTTGCGGTGGATCTACATGTATCCAAGTTTTATTTTTTTTAGGGAGTTTATTCCTTCCTGTGTAGCGATTAGCCAGTTTTTCTTTTCTTCCGGATTTTCTATTTCTAACATTTCTTTCCAACTTTTAGGTTCTTTGATCTGTTCGTATTTGACGGCGTAGGCAAATCTATCAGGTGGCACACCTCTGTTTGTTCTTTGTGATCTATGGGGTTCGAGTGTTTGTTGTTGTTGGGACGCGGTTGGTTCACAAGGAGTGGGTGTGATTCTTATCTCTATGTTACTTGTGTCGCTGGTTTTTAGTTGTTCATTTTTGCTTGATGTAATTTCGTTTGAATTTAAATTTACATCATTTTTAGCATTTAAGAACTTGTTTTCGATGAATTTGACCGTTCTGGAAAGTATTACTCTTCCGTCTTTCATGTAAAGTCTATACGCTTTAGAGCGGTTGTCGTAACCAACGAAAGTTCCTTGTTCAGCTCTGCTGTCTAATTTTCCGCGTTTTAACTTGTGTACGTAAGCGTAAGCTATACAGCCAAAGACCTTTAAATAGTGTAGGTTTGGTTTTCGATTCAACCAAAGTTCATAAGGGGTTTTATCATTTGATTTGGTTGAAAGCCGGTTTCGTAGATGGTTAGCAGTGCTTATAGCTTCTCCCCATAGTTTATGAGGTAAATTTGCTTCCAATAGCATGCTTCTTGTCATATCTAAAAGCGATCTGTCCTTACGCTCCGCAACGCCATTCTGGATCGGTGATTGTGGAACTGTTAATTGGTGTTCAATTCCATTATTTTTAAGATATTGTTCCATTTCTGAGCTTGTGTACCCACCTCTGTTGTCGGATCTGATTGTGTTCGGCATTCTTCCAAATTTATTGTGTACTGTCGCGACATAGTCTTTTAATTTTTCAAACACTTCGCTCTTTTTAGACATTAAATAAATTATGCAAAATCTTGAATAGTCGTCTATGAATGTTACGAAATAGGTTTTCCGCCTTTTGTGGTGTCTGAATCGGACCGCAAACGTCGGAGTGTACTAATTCCAACTTTCCCTTCGCTCTGTATTCGGCCGATTTTGGATATGGAGTCTCGCTGGTTTTTGCTTCTATGCATACCTCACAAATACTTTCGTGTTTGCAGTTATCCAATTTAATTCCGTTCACTAATTGTTTGGACGTAATTGTTTTGACGTTTGGTAATTGCGGTGACCCATCCTTCTATGCCACGTTTCTATGCAGTTAGAGTTTTTGCACGTGTGTGTAAGATTCGCGCAATTGGTGTTTTTATTGTACACGAGTTGTATTTCATATAAGTTGTTTTTTAATATGCCTTCGAGGATTGTTTTATTTTGATAATTTATGTAGCAATGATTTTTCTCGAAAATTACTTCACAACCATTCTTGGTTGCTTTACTTACGGATAAAAGGTTAGATTCTATTTCAGGAACATATAGTACCTTTTTCAGTATAATCTGGCCGTTACTTTTACCATTTTCTATAATTACTTCACCGGAACCGTAAGATTCTAATTTACTTCCGTTTGCTACAGTTATTTGCGTTTCTGTCATTTCTTTAAAATTCGTTAACATATTTTTCGAATTTGTTATGTGTGTTGAACTGCCACTGTCCACGACCCATGTATGTTTTTTTGTGTTTTCTACTAGAAAAGCTATATTTTCGGTTTTAATTTCTTCATGTATTTCACTTTTATGAGTTTCGTGATTGTGAAATTTTAAGTTTTCTTCATTTTTCGCAAAGCATAGTGAAGTAGAATGATTTTTATTTTTATTACTTTTATTGTTCTGTGTATATGTGTCGGTATTCTTTCCATTTTGGAACCAACATTGGGAATTCGAATGGTTTCTCATTCGGCAATGCGAACAAAACTTAGTGTCTTTTTTATTATCTGCATTTCCGTATCTTTTTTGAGTTTTGAATGCTTTCGAAGTATTTTCCGAATTTTATGCATTTTCTATTCTTCTGGTATATTCATCGGTCAGCTTACTTCTACTGAAAACGGGGGTTAATTCTTGTTCGGGTCTCGCCTCAAGGGCCGTAATTAAAGTATCGTAGGAATGGGGCAGTGAGCACAATAGTAGTGCTGAAGTATGGGAATCACTTATATTTTCCCCGATGGCGGATAATTTATACACTAGTTCTAAAATTTTAGTTATGTGGACGATCATATTGCCATGTTCATTTAGTTTAGTGCTATAGAGCTTCCTTAATAGGAACAATTTACTAGAAAGGTTTGATATTTCGTGAATTTCTTTAAGCGTGGTTCACGTCTCTCTCGCTGTATTTAAGTGCTTAACATGCACTATTTGATCATCTTCAATGCTGAGGTTTATTAAGGCTCTGGCCTTTTTATCTTTTTTTTTATCCAATCAGCATTGGGTTGTTTTGGGGGATTTTCAGTTGTAACTTCTATCAATTCTTCTTTAATTAACATCATTTCTATTTTGAAGCGCCCATTCAAATAATTTTGAGAGTTTAATTTCTCAATTAATTGGTTGTGATTATACGAAGCCATTTTTCCAATCTCGATGTTTTTTATTTTATTTTATTTTATTTATTTAATTATTGCCTGCCTGCCTGCTTTATTTTACAAGATTTAATATCAGTTTACATAATCAGTTTTGTTGCAATCGTACGAGATAAATAGCATTGATCTAAATATCATCATAACATCAGTAGCGTGCACTAATCTTAAATACTTGAAAAAACAAAAGGTAAGGAAAGTTTTCGACTTACCTAATTCAGCATAGCCGCAGGGTCAGGCACGTTGTAGAAGTAATCCTTTATAGAGCGTAGAACAGATTTACACATTGAGAGTGAGTGCACTTATTTTCGTTAGTATTTTCTATATTTATCTTGAAATAGAAAGTGATTATTAATAATGCTGTTTAATAAATGAACCATTTGGTTTCGTGTTGAACTAACTTAATTAAATACTTAAAGATTAAATTTTAATATGAATTAGTTTAAGAATTACAAGAATGGAGGAGACAAAACATTAGCTCCTCGTAGATATTAATTTTTACATTTTGACCCGTTCAGGTCGAGAGAGAGATTGAAAGTGTTTATTAGTCCTTTTGAAGAGACAATCTTCAGTTTTTGAGTCACGTGGCTGTTTCTGGTTATTGCAGGGGAAAAAACAGTCACCAGATGTGGTTTCTCCGATGATGAGTTTTAGATGATGCAAGAAATATTTCCTATTGCTTCTCTCGGTTCAAGGTTCTTGATATAACATATTTCACTGATCTAGTCATTAAGTTTTGATGCGTGGGTGTTTGGAAACATCATTACTTTCTTAATTGGGTGATTATTGTATTGGGGTTTTCTAATAGTCTGGGGGTGTTGTATAGCTAATATCCTTCAAAAGTGGCAATAGTGGCCCAGTACGTTTTTTTCTCATAACATATTCTTTGAAATATTCCTTCAGGTCTTCCCCATATCTTAACTAACGAGAGGAAAGGTATTGAAGACTATCAGCAGCATGTATGTGATTAATAACTGCCATCTGTGGCATTTAACATTCCAATGTCTATGTTCCGTTATATGTTGTTTATACTAGGTTATGTGAGACAGCTCAAATCCCGAAGCTCAGTGAGAAAGTTTCAGAAAGGATCTCAATCACATCACATAACAGATGGCTAATAAAGCCTCCTATCCTTGCCTTGATTGTTTAAGAGGCAAATTCAGTCGAGTCGCACTCATTCAACGCATCTGCAAGCTCGGACTACTGAGCTGCTTAAGGTATCCACACACCTTTGAAACGTCATTTTCGATAAAAATATCAATTTTTCATTTTTGCAATAATATATATCCGATCTTTTATCTATCACATTCTGCTTTATTTGTGTCTGTATCTAAATTAGAGCCCGAGTTACAGCCGTTTAAAGTTACATCTGTTACAGCTTGACGAAGAATTTTACAACCGGAAATATCGTTCTGCAAACTGGAAATAAGCTGAAATATATGTTTGCATTCTTCTTTTTCGAGATAATTTGGATTATATGTCCAAAAAAATATATGGAGTACATAATTAAACCTTTAAAGAATAATAATAATTTTTATAGCGAGAACCGCGTTTAAAAGTTATTTTTAGCTTTTTCTCAAAATGAAGCTTTTCAGACTTTTACTGTACGCAAAACATCCTATAGCAAAAAATTATGCATGAAATGCCTTGAATTTTTTTTTTTTACTTATTTTACAAATGTTTATTGAGGGATTAGACTACAATCGTTATAATATATTAATTAGTTTTATAGTTACACTGGCATAAATTAGAAAGTTGCAAGAAATTTTACGAATTTTTCATTACATTAACACTTTTAATTGCCATAGCATCTGCGATAGAGATGCTATTATAATACGGCTAGTCTATGTCCTAGAAAAAGTTATTGTCTTTATTATGCAATTGATAAAATGTGAATGCATTGATTTCGTTTTGAATTATCATGTTCTGCGCAAATGTCAATTTTTCACATAATTTAGACTATTTTTCATTTAAAAAAAAATTCTGTGCAATTTCTAGAATGTTTGTATATTTTTCAAAGTTTGAACTTAAATGTCATTAGAAAAAATTGGTATAAAGAGAAAATTTCAAAATTTTCAAAAAATAACCTCCGAAGGTCTGCGGATATCTTAAACAACGTTCCCGTAAGGCATGGTGACGTCACGGCGACGTCACTGTGAAGTCAAACTGTGACTTTGTGACCGTCGTCGTGACGTCAAGTGACGTCGATGTGAAGTCACTGTGAAGTAAATGTGAAGTCGTTATGGCCGTTTTCAAGGCTTTCTGTGACCTCACAATGTGACTACTTTGTGAAGTCACCGTGCGACTTCAATGTGACAAATGTGACGAATCTCCATCGGATGGGGTGACCAGATTTTACCCGAATCCTATCCGGATTGTTCGGATCAACATTTTTTTATGCTACAAGTTTGTGACGTTTGTGACGACACTGCACCGGGTCGGGTGACCAGATTTTACCCGAATCCAATCCAGAAAGTTCGGATCGATCTTTTTGGATTTGTTTGGCTACAGAATAGATTTGGATTAGTGGTCGAGTGACCTGATTTTCGTGAACCCGATCTGACCCGAGTCGGGTATAATGTTTTTACTTAAGTCTTGTTCGGAATATAATCTTGCATACGACCGAGTAACCAGATTTTATCAGAAATTGTAATACGACACAATTTCTGATGTCGGATGGGATCTAGAGTTATTCACGAATCCGGTTATATACTTCTTGAAAATGACTGAACATGAATGATGGTTGACTGAAATTATATTTCGATTCAACCAGTATTCTTACCCTAACCCAACAACAACAACAACAAAAAATCTGTTGACCCTCAACCCGACTGAACCTGATAAATGATTTCGCATAGATTCGGATAACAAGATTTTACCAAATCACGATAAAATCGACGATAAGGATTGGATCGGCAATAATATTTTTTGTGCAACTCGTATTCTAATTAAAACTTTGCATCTGATTGGGAAACCGGCTAATGTAGCCGTTAAGCAAGAAAATTATAAATGTTAAAAACGCATACTAATATAAAAATAATATGTGAATCCATTAAAAATTATAATAAAAGTTAATATTTCAATAATATGAACTTCTATTGTGCAAATAAAAACTTTTTAAATTAACTTCTACTTCCATTTGTTTTATGTAACCACCAAAAATATTGACAATAATTAAAACAATGCTATTTTGCTGTTAAGTATTGAAGTCTTTAAATGTGTATACTTTGCCATATTTCCCCTCGCTCAGTATCACGAAACTTTCTGACACATTTATGAACAAATATTTAAACGCTGGTCACTTGCATGCCTGATTATTAAAGCGATTTGGAATGAATAGCGTTTTCCATTTTTAGATAAATGAAATACTTAAAATCAATTTCGGTCACGTTTTTTTTTTTTTTTCATTTCTGACGCTGCGCGTCGGTAATTCGGTTCAAAACACCGACTTTGCTAGTGTTTTCTGAAACATCTTCTGCCGTTACCAAAAAATGGAAAACGCCATTCTATTAAATATATTCTGATTAAGAACACCTGCCAATTTCATGTGTTTCCGAATAAAAATGAATTCAGAAATATGTCAGAAATTAGTTATTTTGGATTTGAGAACAATGAAATATTTTGATAACTAGGGGAAAAAAAGAAACATCCTTTAAGAAGAGTACACGGAAAACAGAAGTTAAAAATATTAATTTCCTGAGGAGATATTTTAAATATACGAAAGCATCCTTCGCCCATAGGTTTTAAATTAGCGAGGGCAGTAGGAAAGTTCACTGAAGAACAGCCTTAAGCATTGTCAGAGGAAACACAATTCCATGTATTCTGATACTCCGAAAAATGTTCTCATTATATATATATATATATATATATGTGTGTTACGGTCAATATGATTAATCCGGCCGGACATAATGGCCGGTTATTATTAATAATACCGGTTATTATTATTAATGACCAGATTAATCATATTGACCGTAACATATATATATTAAACTCCATACAAAATCATTGTCTCAGTAATCTAATAAATGTAATTCTCTAAAATTCAGTATTTTAAATATGCTATCGAAATACATAAAGTATTCATCTTGTGATAATAACGACAATTAGCTTGAACAATTAATTTTTAGCATGATAATTTGATTAATTATTGATATCCTAATTGGTAAATGTATTTCAAAACGAATATTGTGTTTATTTAGTATAATTTCATTAAGTTCAGATTCGAAACGCAATTATAAAACAATTACCTATTACTTTTTTATATGAAATCCATTACTGGCACAGTGGATGTCCAGTACTGGAATGGTGGATGCCCGTTGCTGGAATTTTAAGTATTTTCATTTATTTCTATTGGTACAATTAAATTTACATTCACAAGTGGAAATGTGACAATGAGATTGGTTTCATATTGTAGATACATTCATATATTGAATTTAAAAAGTGGAATATAATAACGATAACTAGTAATTAAAAACATATTTTTTAAAGAAATTACTTAAAAGTACCCGTTACTGGAAAGAGTGCCCTATTACAATAATATAATTATAATTATTTTACATTAATCCCTCAGACGTAAATTTCTCTATTAAATATTTAAAATTTCCAAGTACTTCCTTACGTATTAGCCATCGTGTTATTTTCGTAATGCTGCAAAGTTCTATATTAGATATTAATTCCTAATGTTTAATAATAAAACTCATATTTTATGCAAGACCTTTCATATATTATTAATAATAATTTTGATCAAGTCTCTTTAAAATGAAATACATTACGAATAAGAAATAGTACCTGTAAACAAATCTATGGAAATTCACAAAATCTTATATTTATGTTTAAAAATCTATTAAGTCCTAAAACATAATAAAATAAGAATATATCGTTTTACATTATGAATTAAAAATATTACAAATAATTAATTTAAAACAATGTAAATTTGTAACTCTTAAGTATAGACAAATTGAAATTAATTTTAGCATATTTTGTACTTACCAAATCTTAATGCATATCCATCTAAAAAATATTCGCGTGTTCCTTTATCCATTTTTAGCAAATTATTAATGATGTCATATTAGAGGGAATCTTTTCCAGCAAGAAATTTCGGATAACTGACACTTATATGTAACACAGCTACCACGAAATTTCCCAGCTAGAATTCTTCAAAATTTGAAAATAAATAAAACAAAACTTGAATTCATCTTATGCTTACAAGTTACAACAGTTTGAATAAATAATCCTTCCGAATGAAACAACCACTTTTCAAATTTATCTTGACCGCAGACGATAGACGAGTCCATATTATAAATAATGAGCAGCTGCTCAATACCTTACCAAAGAATAAATGTTTTCTTCTTCCCTCCCCCGTCCGCCGTTCAATATGTATATGTTGTTTTTCAGGCTTCAAAATAACGCTTTGCAGATGATACAATGAAAGACTTCCGTTTATTTTATTTTATTTTATTTTATGTCAAGTTTGATAAATGCAATTTTTAAATTAAAAAATGTCGAGATTTTTTTCCTTCCAAATATGGGCTAGAATAGCTATAACAATTATATTGAAAATTCTGGAGATAAAATAAAATGAAATAGTATTTTCCTTCTAACAGAAACAAATTACTTATTTTATACGTTTATGATATTCATAACCTACTTCATCCATAAAGAAACGAAAACAATTTAAATAAAGCCCTAGCATACAAAAAAGAAACTTTGCTTTTCTGAAAATATCGGATTATCTCTATTCGCATTTTGTGTACATTTTAATAGCACTTCACAGTGAACAACACTTCCCTCCACTGTATTATTTTTCTGCCAGTTCAGATGATTACAAGTAATTTATAATTGACAAAATTCATTGAAGTTATTTTAACACTAATTATTAATTTTTCCTAGAAAATAAAACTTTTATATTTTTTTAATTAAAAAATAAGTTTAAAAAAAAAATTAAAAAAATTACATTTTCTAGTTTTCATAAATAAGTATGTTTCTATGATAATTTACAATTGCATAATTAAAAAGATATATATATATATATATATATTATGCTGATAATTTTATTTTAGTTAGATAAATGAATAACTGAATATAAATTACTTTCCAAGAGGCATAATAAATTACTAAGGCTCTCAAATGCGTAAAGATGACACTATGTATGTTTCTTCTCATTTTCAAAGATTTTTTAAATTCACATTTTTGTCACAGTGTGAATTCCCAACATGTTAGTATTTTGGTCGCAGATGTGACGTGACATACGTGATTTGCACAGACGTCAAAGTAACGTCACAAAAATTAAAAAAATTGACTAGAAAAGTATTTTTACGATGAATAACATGTTTGAAATAGCTTTGTATGTTTTTTTTATACTTTTTAAAGAAGTCCACATTTTAGTCCCAATGTGACCTCACTGAATGGTGGCATTTTGGTCACAGATGTGTCGTGACAACTGTGACTCGCATTGACGTCACAGTGACGTCACTGCGACCATGCATGCTATGAGGGGTTAAGCCCAATAAAAATTTATTTCGGTGTGAACAAGGACATTTGATCCCGAGTCTTCTAACGCAAAAATCTGGGTTGAGGTATCTCAACCATTCTTGTCTGATGAGTGATTTAAGCAGTGTGCCATAATGACTATTAAAACGTCTGTGTAAGAGAATGTTGGGTTTCCACTCGCAGCAAACGAGAGAGACAGGCTATGATACTTAAATGTTACGTGATCAAAGTAGGCTGAAAAACAGTTCGACTATTGTTGGAAGCCAGCCTAGGTTGATCACGTGACATCCGAGATGGCTCGTGGTGTCGCGGCCTGTCTCTTCGTTGGCTGTGTTTCCACTGTGCACCAGAACGGAGAGTGCAACAGTTCGACACTGCAACACATTATTAATGAGAGCTTTATAGTGTCATTTGAAGCCAGCGTGCACTTTCCATTAGGAAGAATAGTAAATTTCACGTATGAGTATTGTTCAACTTTACTGATATCTATCTTGAATTTTCGAGGAACAATCTCTAGAAGAATGGTCTTTTTAGTGCGCTGTTTCCGTGTAACCAGTAAACCTAAATTCAGATTATTAGCAGTTTTCAGTACGTTTTCAGTGCTATCACTTGTTCGCAAATCACATGCTATAAACAACTGCTATGTCTTATGAAATGATCATCGCATAAGCTAATTAATATACCGTGTGTTTCAAAAGCCCGAAGCAAAAATGAAATGTGATAAAAATAAAATATACCTAACTGTCGAAAACACTTGCGGTTTGCAAGTTAATATTTACTATAATACGGGATTTTGTATGGCATCGAAAAAATACATAATTAGTTTAAAATACAGAGAGTAGAGGATGTTGCTCCAGGTAATGCCATGAAGGTGTCCGTATGCATAGCTTGCCTAACGAAAAATTAGGTTAACGCCAAAACACATCGTGTGATTTCTGGTTGTGAGACTACCTAAAATCGCGTGTTTATATACCGGGGGGCAAAATGATAGGAATGATCATTTAATTGACTAAATAATAAATATAATTATATTAATCCAAATATAAACTATATAAATCGACTTTATAAAACTAAATAAGCAATATAAAAATAAGAAAACATTGTAAAATAATTTTTATTATTACAATATAAATAAGTTTCATATTCACTGGATATGTAATAGGAGTACAATGATAAGAATGGAACGGAATTTTCAAAATTATGGAAATTTTACATATCCGTTGTGCTTCCTTTGTGTTAAATAATTTCAATGTAGCATTATGACATGAAGTTTGCAAGGTTTTGAGCTTGTCGATGTGACAAAACAAGCCATACCTCAGAAATAGTAGAATTTGATTCTGATTTTGGGTTATATTAAACCATTTGATCATTTTTTTTGAGTAGGTATTGCGTACTATAATACTCCAAACATTCTCCATGAGATTTAGGTCTGGACTATTTCCGCCCAATCCAGTGTGAGACTCTTATGCTGCGTATGCATTATGGCGTAACCGTCTCCCCCGGTCTACGAGGCTCAGATCTCCCAACCAATTAGCGTGTTCATTGGTTGTTTACGTCACCTCTGATTGGTCTTATGATTAAACGCCTAGAACTATAAACGCCATAAACTAAATGAATCTTTATTATCTTCAAGCCATATTTTTGTGTCTTTGATACAGTCAATTAATTCACTCTATCAAAGACATCAATTGACCAACAAAATCCAGTATCTACCTTTCTGGAGCGTGGAAAATATATCCTTTTCCTTTCGACGATCATACCAATATGAATGAATACTGTCCGTGCCATCGAAATTCAACTTTTTTTTTTTTTATCAATGAAACTAATTAAAAAAAATTCTTCTGTTGTTTCAGATGCTTCTCTTCTAACTGAATGCGGTGTGGTGTCTTGGCCACAGTTGAAATTTTCAGTTATATATATGTATAATAAAATCTAAGAACATACATATTTTAATTCCTAAAGTTTTTTATTAGAACAGTAATATTTAATTTTCATCAATAGAATAAAGTTACAAAATCAACATGAGTCATGTCACGCGTTCAAAACACACTTCATATCAACTACCACACAGATCTAATCATATCTTCATCAGTGTTCATAAGACAGACTTTATTCCATCTCAACACTGATCCAAGACCTCTCTGTGACCGTCCTTTCAGTGAACTCCCCTCTTCACCGAGAAGATAGTAAGCGAGAATTCCATTCTGATTTGTTTCTCATGACATCATTGAATTTGCAAGAAAGTTCAACACAGTAGATTTAACCTGTTGCCACAAGTCGTATAAATTCCTCTTACACATATACAGGATTAACCTTCAAGGTGAAACACAGCTATTGTTAACTGCTCCTCTTGTTTTTAAGTCTATTCAAGTCAGTCTTTTGAATACGATTATTCCCTCGATTTCACACCGATTCTTGTAATCCTTTAACAAAAAGCTCTTTTTGCTGTTAAGAAACTATTTATTGATTGCTTCCAAAAATGAATCAGGATATCACAGAGGACATTTTATGGGCAGATGTTAAACGCAGATATGTCAAAGACGTGAATTTCATATTTAAGGATTCCCGATCTTTTAATTGCTCTTCGTATAGTCCATAATGATGCATCATAATCTGGCTTCGAATGTCCCTTTGCTGTCATTGATGCGACCTTGCGAATAATCAAACGTTCGGATCGTTTTAAAAGCATTCTCATACTTGCTGTAGATTTTGAAATACAATAAGTAATCGGATTATGTAGGAAATTAAAAATGACAGTCTTTGAACGTTTAATTTTATTAGCAATTCTTTGAAGAGACCATCTGATGTCATTATAAACTAGGATTTGGCCTCTTTCAAAGTAAAAAAGCATTTCCCCTCTTTCCATTTTTAAATTTCTTTGCGAAGTGAACGAATGCGATCAGAATATAATTTAAATGTTTTTTGAATGATATGTGAAACTATCCACCAATCACGACACGTTGTTTTGAAATAATTGCGACGTTCTTATTTTGCTCTAGCTTCAATTTAACGAAATACATACAGGGTGGTTATAATTAAAGTTACACTGTTTAGACCTACATAGAGTCCACTCTGGTTGACAGATATCGATGAAACTTGTAATAAAAGTTATATGGATCATGGGGAAATGAAATCTGCAATAAAAAAATTTGTTCAAATTTCGACCACCAGGTGAGAAGGAGGCGCACGAAGACCAAAAATCTCAAACTGGAAACACAAAACTAATTTATTTACAGCATATGTTCAATGTACATTCCATTTGCGTCAAGCACATGTTCAAAGCGTATTATAGCGCGTTCAACAGTAGCGCGAAGGATTTCTCGATCAATTGCAGCAACATGACGAGTTATGCTTGCTTTCAAATCAGGCAGAGTCCCAATGCTTCCTCCATACACACGATATTTCAGGAGTCCCCACAACCAGAAGTCACAGGGATTCAAGTCCGGAGAACGAGGAGGAAAGGTTGTCGGAAAACTTCTCAAAATTACCGGATCATCTCCAAAGTGTGCACAAAGCAGTGCTGTCACTGCTCGGGCTGTGTGAGGTGGTTCACCATCTTGCATGAATACGGTAGTCTCTAAACACTCTCGCCTTGTTAGGATGGAATGACCTGCTGCTGAAGGAGGTCACAGTAACTGGTACCCGTAATGGAACACCTTTTAGAACCTTGAAAAGTTTTCTCCTTAACAAAAGGACTAAGAATGAAATCAGGCGTAAAGCCACACCATACAGTAATGTAATCAGGGTTCAAAGACCGTTCATGCACAATATTAGGACTTGCAATTCCCCATACGCGACAGTTCAGAGTATTCACTGCTCCATTTAGGGTAAAATGCGCCTCGTCCGACCACAAAATGTTCCAAGGCCATGCATTGTCAACGGCTATTCTGACCAAAAACATCCTCGCAAATTGAGTTCGTGTGTCCGGGTCTGCAGGGTTCAGCACTTGCACATCGTGAATCTTTTATGGATACCACTTTATAATGAATCAAAGAACCCTTCGTACCAAGGGAGAGACAAATCATCTGACACCACTCGAGCACTTGTCGAAGAATATTGGTAACCGGGCGCTCTTTCGACCACGGCAAGAGCGACTTCTTCGGCAGTTTCATTTGAAATCCGTTTCTGTCCTCTTCCTTGCAGCACACCCAGCTCCCCAGTCTCTTCGAATTTAGACATCATCTTTTTCAAAGCCTGCCTCGACATTGGTCCTTTTCGTAAGCCTTTCAAGCGTCGATATTCTCGCAGCGCAAATGACAACTTACTGCCGTTCTGATAAACCAACTTCACCAGTAACGCTCGTTCCCCCCCTCTAACGGCATGGGGCAAAATGACTTTACAGCAGCGACTACTGGCTTTTAAACCGCTCCAAATTTGCATAAAGTTCTTTCTCATAGATGAAAACCGACATCTATCGGTCGAAATTTGAACAATTTTTCTTTATTGTAGATTTTATTTCCCCATGGTCCATATATAACTTATATTCCAAGTTTCATCGATATCTGTCAACAAGAGCAAACTCTTCGTAGGTCTAAACAGAGTAACTAATTATAACCACCCTGTATTTTAAAACAGATTTTAATATATATATACAATTTTTGTAAACGATTTCTTTAATATTAATTGGAAAATGATACATTTTACTTTAAGCTTTAACAGAAAAATTTTCGCATTTACATAGTAAACGCAAATTGATTTCATTGTTTTTGTGTCGTTCCTATTATTTTGTACTCCCCTGTAGAAGAAATCTGCAATCATTGTATTGACAGCATTGAAACACACCATACGGCAGGAAAAAGCAGCCACTTTCACTGATGTGCGGTGATTCACCATGTTGTGGTGAACACACTGGGTGCTTGCGATGTAAATCATGCTGAAAAAAAGCTATCATTTAAAAATTATAAACTTTCATTGTTTTCTTTACAGTAGTGCCCTCTTTTGTCGAGATTTTGAACTTTTTTCGTGGCATTACAAAATCTCCTATTCTTCGGAATATTAATCTACAAAAAAAAAAAAAAAACCGCAAGTCTCTCCAAAATTAAGTTATTTTTTTTTTCATCACGTTTGGCTCTTGCTCCGGACTTTTTGAAACATCTGGTACATGCGTTTATGTGAGAAAATAGCTTAACAATTGAAATAGTAAATGTATGAAACTAACTCACAATAACGTAGATTTGATTATTTAAATTACCTCTATTGTTTTTCCGAACACAAGATGTACTTTTGCAGATAATGTCTTTGAAAATCTTTTAGTAAATTCTTTGCTTTTATTTATCTCTTTAAAATACATAAATAAAAAAATCAACAAGATGTTCATCTTTTTTCTAACGTTATTTACTTATTTCACCACGATTTCTTTTTTCTTTTTGTAACAGTTTTTTCATCCTGACGGATGTTGTAATTAAAAAAATCCCCCCACTCCGCCAAGGTTAATTGTTCAAAATTAGACTCAAAACAAAAGTCAGTTCCAAGGGCTTCTGATGTTATCTTTATAGAATATTTCTTCGGGCGTTTAAGGTGGTTTGTTAATCTTTACAATGCAAAGTGATCACTCACTCACTGCTTAAAATGCGAATTCGGCAATGAATGTTAAAATATATTTTCTGCAGTAGCTAAATTGTATGTACCACACAACTTGTGTGGAAACTACATGTCAGGTTCTGTAATTGCATTTGCAACCAGGCAAACTGCGTTTACATTTTATTTAATGTAAAAACAAGAAAGATATTCAGAAATATGAACCAATAGATATTTTTTAAGGGAAGAACATTATAAATTATCAACTGCTTAACTTATCCTGAAAATGAACACTTAATGATAAAATTTTATCAGTAGTTTAATTGACAATGAAAACATAATCATCCAGTAGTCATAAAATAGTATGCTGTAAATAATGGAAAAAATAAAATGTTATAAATTGTTCATTCTCAACATATTATTAAATGCAGATACGTTTGAAAAAAAATGACAATTTCACCCAATTCGCTCCTTGTTTATTAAAAAAAAAAATACAAACGTACTATAGTCGACTTAAAACCATTTCTCATACAAAGTCTTACGGAGTAAATTTTCGGCAACCCTTTTTATTTAAGCACGGAAATGTTTTGAACGTTTTAGAAGCAGTACCAAAATTTGGTGCTTTATTTTCATTTCAGTTTAATCCATTATTCGCTGGTGTTGCGTTGATGCAACGATCAAAATAAATGTGTATGAAAAAATTAACTACCATGGCTACCACTATTTTAGAATAAAAAATTTACTTTATTTAATTATTTGAAGTCACCTAGTTTTTGTATATAACTTGAAGTGGATTTTTTAAGTGCATATAAGTTAATGTATACATTTCTTATATATATATATATATACAGTATGCCCACTAAAGTCCCTTGCCACTTTCTTAACATCGGAACGGCTGCTGCTATATTCATAAAAGTAGTGTCTAGGTATAGTAAAGTAGCCATGCGCTACTCATTGAAACCGCCTACGGCGCCACCTGGTGGAATTCTGCGGAGTTAGTATTCCTATCTTGAAAACGGAAAGAGATAGAGAAAAAAAAAGTGATTTACAAAGTTGTAGAGCATCACCGATTTAGTACGAAAAGATACCTTGTGGACATTAATGCGAAGAATAGAACGGTTAAAACGCGCATTTGTTTTTTCGTGATTTTCTACACTGTAACGTGACAAAACGATCTTAGAAAGAAAAAAAAAAACAACTAGTTGAAACAATATACCTTTATTTGAGATGTTCAAACTTCTCACCGTCAGCTGTAATGTACATTTGGATCCTTGTTTGAATTTCACGTTGTACAATTGGAGCATAGAGGGTGACACGTTAGCACAAGCGTAAGTAATGCGTCGTTTTGATTGGGAATCACAAGCGATACCACTGTGCCACATTGCAGTGTCGTGTTTTGTCCGAAAGATAATCATTTCTCCTTTCGTTCAAGTTTCGTGACGTCACAGAGTAGGAAATCACGAAAAATCAAATGCGCGTTTTAACCGTCCTATTCTTCGCATTAATGTCCACAAAGTGTCTTTTCGCACTAAATCGGTGATGCTCTACAACTTTGTAAATCACTTTTTTTTCTATCTCTTTCCGTTTTCGAGATAGGAATGCTAACTCCGCAGTTTTCCACCAGGTGGCACCATAGGCAATTTCATTCAGTAGCGCATGGCTACTTTACTATACCTAGACACCACTTTTATGAATATAGCAGCAGCCATTCCGAAGTTAAGAGGGTGGCAAGGGACTTTAGTGGGCATACTGTATACTGTTTCAGCAATTATTATTTTTAAAATTAATTATAGTTTTTTTTATAGAAAGTTAAATTTAAAAGTAGTGAATTCTGTAGTAGTCGGCCATGACTGAACCATTTACCGGCCACTTAAATGCTTTATTATTGTAAATAAGTTAAAGTAGATTTTTTTTAACAGCACATTTTAACAATGACACATGTTGTATTCTCTTCTTATAATGTCTCAGCAATTATTAAAAAAATTATAATAGTTTTTTCTTGTGAAAATTAAACTTAAAAGTAGCAAATTATCTAGTAGTCGGACTTTCAAATTTTGTGCTCAGCCGTCGTAGGCTGGCCGGCAGCGACAAAAATGATTACGTCATCGAGTTTCGAGATCAAATTATGACGTAGGACAAGATTATTAACAGCACATGAAAGAATGACTGATCTGACTCGGCATATCTTGGCACGATATGAGCAGCAGGGGCACCAATTCGTCATTTTGGCATTACTATCATGTCACCGAGTTTCGGAATGAATTTTAATCAGTTGCATATCTCGACTAGTACAATACAAATATTTCAGTCTGCCTCGTGATATCTTTGAACGATATGAGCAGCAGGGGCGCCAATTCTTCATTTTGGCGATACTATCTCGCCATTCAGTTGCGGAATGAATTTTTAATATGTTGCATATCTCGACTAGTACAATACAAATATGTCAGTCTAATTTCTGATATCTTGGCACGATATGAGCAGTACTGGGCGCGAATTCTTCAGATTAGTGGTACTATCTCGTCATCGAATTTCGGAATGAAATTTTAATAAATTGCATAGTTCAACTAGTACAATACAAATCTTTCGGTCTGCCTCGTGATATCTATGCACGATATGAGCAGAATGGGACGTCAAATCTTCATTTTGGTGGTACTATACCGTCATCCAATTTCGGAATGAAATTTTAATATGCTGCATATCTCGACTAGTACAATACAAATATTTCAGTCTGCCTTGTGATATCTTGGTACGATATGAGCAGAATGAGGTGCCAATTCTTCAATTTGGCGATATTATTTTGTCATCGAATTTCGAAATGAAATTTTAATATGTTGCATATTTTGACCAGAATATAATCCAAATATTTCACCTGCTTCGTGATATTTTTTGTACGATATGAGCAGCTCCGCGCGCCAATTCTTCATTTTGCCGGTATTATATTGTCATCGAGATTCGGCATGAAGTGTTAACACATTAAAGATATGGATTAGTATAATACAAATTCTTTAGTTTGCCTTGTGATATCAGGATACCATATAAGAAAAACTGAACTCCAATTCGTTCTTTTGGCAGTGCCAACCTCATTGAATTTCGGAATGACATTTTAATATGTTGCACATTTTGGTTAGTAGAATAAAATATTTGAATCTGCTCCGTGATATCTTGTACGATACAAGCAGAATAGGGTACCAATTCGTCATTTTGGCGGTATTAACATGTCATCGAGTTTTGTGATGAAATTTTGACATTTTATTGATATCGATTATTGTACTAACCGTATTGTATTAAAATTTTATGTCGATACTCGATGATGTCATAATACTGCCAAAATGAAGAATTGGCGCCAACTTCTACTCATATCGTACCTAGATATGCCCTGGTATACTAGTGATTTTTTAATGTACAGGGTGATTATAAGAAAACTATCCCGATATATGAGTCCTTAACTACCACACCGTTCACAGAAACTAACTGAAATTTTGGTTTTAAGTATTTTGAGGTATGCGCTCAAGAATCGTATGAAAAACAACAGTTAAACTCTAACAGTTACGGTTACAGCGACAAAATTTCGAAAATTTCAAATGGCAACACCTATTTTTTTTATTGGAATGTGATCTTCATAGTGAAAAACCGTAAAAAGCGTTGGAACGGTACCTGTAGCACGAAAATTGCCGGCGCTAGAGATACTAAGAAGAAAAGTGAAAAAAACCAATAAAGGACAGAGAAGCAACAGAAAGTAAAACATTTTATTATTCAGTGCTATCCACCATCTGCCGCATGCAACGTGTCTTCGTGTGTGACGTGGAAAATTTGTGAAACACAATAAAATGTTTTGTTTTCTGTTGATTCTCTGTCCTAATTCGTTGTTTTCACTTTTCTTCTTAGTCTCTCTAGCGTCGGCAATTTTCGTGCTACAGGTACCGTTCCAACGCTTTTTATGGTTTTTCACTATGAAGATCACATTCCAATAAAAAAAAATAGGTGTTGCTATTTGAAATTTTCAAAATTTTGTCACTGTAACCGTAACTGTTAGAGTTTAACTGTTGTTTTTCATACGATTCTTGAGCGCATACCTCAAAATACTTAAAACCTAAATTTCAGTCAGTTTCTGTGAACGGTGTGATAGTTAAGGACTCGTAATATCGGGATAGTTTTTTTTATAATCACCCTGTACTGTTATAAACGTGCTCTACATCATTAATTGACCTCGTAACTCGAGGACGTAGTCATTTTCAACACCGCTGCCTGCAGTATAATATATATATATATATATATGATAATTGATATACAGGGTTGTTATAATTAAATTTCGCCTATTCAGAAGGCTATAGAGCCGGTTCTATGGCTACAAACGAAACAAAATTTCACTAGTACGTAGTTTAAGAGATGCGCTCTGCGAAAATCGAAAAAAAAATAGTTACATTTTTCGTCAGTAGGTGGCGCTGCGCCAATATTTAAGGCGATGTTTGCAGATTCATTATATGAATTTCAGTCAATCCAGACGAAACACACAAATTTAAAAGTTTCAACAAACTTCGACGAACTGCGAATTGTTATAATTAAAGTTCACCTAATCAGACAGCTCTAGAGCCTGACCTATGACTCCAAACAATACAGAATTATTAATATAATTTCATGTGATGTAATCTGCATCAACAAAAATAAAACATGTCGCTCGGCAGCGAGGAAATAACGAAGAATAACATTACGCATGCTCAATGAATCCTCCCCCATTTTCAATAACGCATTCCATTCTCAGAATTGTGCTTTCTACAGCATTGCGTAAACTGTCCTGTGAGATTGAGCGAATATGAAGTCTAATACTGTCTTTCATATCAGAGATTGTCTGGCATCTGTCTTTAGATACAGAATCTTTCAAAAATCCCCACAACCAAAAATCGCATGGTGTTAGATCAGGCGATCGTGCTGGCCAGACTGTTTGAAAATAACGACTTATGATGCGGTCTTCTGTAAAATGGCTTGTTAAGAAAGTCCGAACTGCTCTAGTAATGTGCGGTGGTGCACCGTCTTGCATAAACACGATATTTTGAAGGCAGCTTCGCTGTTGTAGCTCGGGAATCAGAAAATTTGACAACATATTGAGATACCTTCTCCCATTTACGGAATATGTAATGGGTCCTGTGGATGTTAGTTCCTCAAAAAAATATGGCCCTATCATAAACGTAGCTGTGAAACCGCACCACACCGTCACTTTAACTGCATACAATGGAACTTCTTGGACAACATTAGGATTCTCTTTTGCCCAAATTCGACAGTTGTGTGTGTTCACTTGTCCGTTTAAATAAAAATGTGCTTCATCAGTCCATAGAATATTCCAGGGCCAAGAATTGTCCATATTCATTCGTGCAAGAAACTGTAGTGAAAATGATAGCCGACTTTCGGTATCAACCTGTATTAGTTGTTGCACCCTCTGAATCTTGTATGGATAGTAGCGCAAAATTTGACGCATCACTTTTCTCACAGTGGAAATCGGCATATCGACTTCATTCGCAATAGCTGGCACACTTGCATTACCAAATGATGACTGGCTTGCTAAATCCACGGCAGCAGTAGCAATATCTTCAATGCTAGAAATGTCTACCTTTTTTCGTCCTCTGGCAGGAAGAATGTCGAGTTTTCCTGTTTCCTCGAACTTTTTAATCATTTTGTGAACTCCACGATCCGACATTGGTCCACGTCTAATATCTTTTAGTTTCCGGAATTCTCGAAGAGCTGCAGCTGCGTTGCTGTTATTTTGATAAAATAACTTTACAAGAAGTGCCTTTTCTTTCAAAGTTACCATTCTCCACAAAGCGTAGATTCAAATGCTTTTCAGAAACAATCAACTGTTCCAGTGTCAAAGAAATCACAGACACGCTTTATCAGCAAGTTTTAAATCGTCAGGTGGTTAGAAGGGTATTTCAAGTTTTCGAAGTTGCGACGTCACTTTGAGGTCGTTCGTCGAAAATTTGAATAAAATGTGATCTTTTTAAAGCGTTGGGTGAAATTTTGTGATTTTGTGTGTTTCATCTGGATTGACCGAAATTGTTATAACGAACCTGAAAAAGTTTACTTTTACCAACTGTAAAACAAAATTTCTTGTATTTTGTTTTTTACAAAATAAAGGAATCTGCAAATATCGGCTTAAATATTGGCGCAGCGCCACCTATTGACAAAAATTTTAACTAATTTTTTTCCGATTGCTTTCGCAGAGCGCATCTCTTCAACTACGTACTAGTAAAATTTTGTTTCATTTGGAGCCATAGAACCAGCTCTAGAGCCTTCTGAATAGGCGAACTTTAATTATAACAACTCTGTATATACACTGATGTCGTAAGATTAAGGGGCAGTGACCAATTTTTTTCTGTTTTAGACGTTTTGTCAAATATCTACTGAAATTCTTTACGAATTGTCCTTGAACTTCAACAATGTAAAGTACTTGTTTGACTTCATAATTTTCAGTGAAGATTTTGTCGCGAGGACAATTAGGGGGGGCAATAGTAATTTTAATAATAAAGTAATATTTGCGATCACCCAAAAAACAGAAAATTTTGGTTTCACGAAAATTGGTTCGTGAAACCAATTCACGAACAGAAAATGTTCTGTAAGTGAAACCATAACTTTTAGCCGTGCAGCGAAGCAACCTCTTCTCATCCTATGAGAGAGAACCTTGTTAATGATCTCACGTTTCAACGCTCTGAACAGCGAAGGGTGGAGAACTTGATCTTTACGACATAAAGTAAGGTTATATAAGTTGATACACACATGTTTTAAAAGATGGAGATCGAGAATCAGTTAGATTCAATTCATAGACTTGGGGATTCTTGGTTAAGATTTTATTTTTCAGAAATAGCCAGAATCCTTGGTGTAGATACTTATTAACGAGCCACCAAGTCTTACGTTTGGATGCTGTGGATCTCAGCTGGAATCAGAAAGAGAAAGATCGCCCACCTAGGACTGTCAACAGCTAAAGGAAAGTTGATGTCCCGTCAACGAGAAAGAACGCTTCTTCTCGAGTGTTTTACGAAAGGAGTTTAAACGAAACTTTTAGGAGGGATCGAAGATCACTCGAGAAATAGAACTTTACGAATTCTGTCGTTTGTGATTTGCCCTGAACTCATTGGCGTGCTTAAAGAACATTTTCTATAATTAGCCTTTCTGGTTGAAAGCTTTATGAACCCTTTTTATTGTGAATCTCATTTAATCATAAATTCCCTTATATTATCCATTTTTCTATATAATAAAATCTTATTATGATTTGAAATGTGAACGGATCTTTGAAACTTAAGCTACATAACCAACATTAGCCTCCGTCACACCCGATATAAGACTTTTATCTAAAAACTGATAAACGACGACGATACAATGTAAATAATAGCGACAAGCCAATGAACGACTGTGAAATTTCATTAGTAACTGCAATTTATTTACAGCTGGCCAAAAGAATTAAAACTGATTAAGTGGGAAATATATTATGTTACTTGAATTTACCCATTTTCTCACTAAATAAAGAGCAATCTGTTCCTTTAAATTTCCGTCATTATTTGAGTTAATCAAACTGTTTGGTGACAGAATTTATTTAATATCCGCACATCTATTTGAAACAATTGAAAATTAGCTTGTCGAAAATTAATTCGGGTAACAAGGAAACATCTTATGTTTTGACGT
The DNA here is from genome assembly GCA_963931845.1 of Maratus michaelseni. Lineage (NCBI taxonomy): Eukaryota > Metazoa > Arthropoda > Arachnida > Araneae > Salticidae > Maratus > Maratus michaelseni. The sequence goes on from OZ007586.1 coordinate 370,362,804, forward strand.
CACGCTAACTTATTATTGGCGATAAGTATAGAAAGTGGTCGACGGGAAAAATAAAGAAGTAGCTTTTATTTTAACTATTTATTTATTTAATGTCATTAAACATTAAATTGCTAGTTACTACCCTGCCTAAAAATCCAGCTATCCATTGAATATCACAGTATTTTCTTAAATAACATATTTGATTCACCGCAACTGTTGCTTAACGCATTCTGAAACATATTTAAACACAGAATGTATAATCACTGCATATATATCTTTGACATAAACATTTAAGAATAAAAGACAAATACATTTCATTTAAAAATTTTCTTTCGGAACGAAAGCGTGAATAGATTTGCAGTGTAGCAGAAATCCATACCTTAAAAATGATAGAATATACGAGCACGTTATGGTCAAAATATTTTATAAACTAACTTCCAACAAAGGAGTAAGTATATTTAATGTATGTTCACGGCGTAGCATGCGGACGGGTGCTTGGATTTTGATAATTTTTTTTTATTGTTAAAAAGGGCTTGTTTTTATTATTCTTCCAAGCAGAACTAATGCATCAATAAAAAAATTAAAAAAAAAGAACAATGACAATTTGCGGAAAACCCTTTTTCACCCAGCTACTTTTAGAAAGAACTGAAATTCAGCTAATTGTATAGCCGATATTTTTCTGAATTTTCACGATATTCCGCTTGCCTTTTTATATAAGTTGCCCTACGTAGTTGACTACTAAATTTTAAGAATAATTACTGAATTTTAAGAGTTTTATGAATATAGCAGCAGCCGTTCCGAAGTTAAGAAAGTGGCAAGGGACTTTAGTGGGCATACTGTATATTGTATCATCAACCGTTTTCAATTCACTGCTGGATGTAGGTCTCATCCAGTTTTTTTTCATTATTTTCTGTATAGCACTTTTGTCATCCAATTAACTCCAGCCACTTCTCTGACTTCGTCGCTGCATCTTATCCGATGTCGTGTTCTTGGTCGTTTTACTTCTCTGAGATATCACTCTACGGTGTTTGTACTCCATATATTGTCTTGTCTTCTTTCAATGTGTCCAGCAGATTTCCATTTTTAACAGTTTAATTCTATCAAGGATGTCAAAAACTTTTGTTTGACTTGTTATATAATTTTTTTCTGTCTCTTCTAGTTATGCTTAGCATACATCTTTCCATATTTCGCTGTGTTGTTTGTAATCTTTCTACCATCCGTTTATTTAGCGCCCATGTTTCCGATCCATAGTGCAGGCAAAACACGTTAGTTAAAAATTTTTCTTTTCAAGCAAAGAGGCATATTACTCTTCAGAATAATACTGTTCTTCCCCAAAACACTCCATCCATTTGTTATTCTTCTACTGATTTCATCCATGCTGATGTCCGATGTTATTTCCTATCCCTATCCAAGGTACACATAACTCTTAACTTCTTTAATCTCAATATTGTTGTAGACGATCTTCTTGTTTGGTGCAAATGAATTGAACATTACCTTAGTCTTTGCCCCACCAGTGGCTGAGAGGTTGTGCTCTCGAAGCTGGTAGACGGGAGGTGCTGGGTTCGATCCCAATCGCGCCCGTCGGCCTAATCGTTCGGAGTTTTCGTGGTTTTCTTCGAGCCGTGGATTTATTCATGCGTAAATACGGGTTAGGTTCCCTTAGAAAGACCCCCACGAAGGGCACTCCCCCCGGGCCTTTATCCCTAGTGTAGATAATTGGCCGTCAATAATCAACCCAACCCAACTCTTTTACAGATTTATTTTTAATCCCACGTTAATGCTAGCTTCTGACAAATCTTTTAACATATCTTCTAATTCTTCAGGGCTGTTACTGAAAACTAAAATGTTGTCATCAAACCGGAGATGTGTTCCCCATTTATTCTATTCTCTTTGTTTTCCCAATACATCTTAAATTTTTTTTCTAAAACAACAGTAAAAAGCTTAGACGAAATGATGTCTCCGTGTCTAATTACTCTCCCAAGCTTGTTCTTTACTTTTCCTCTGTCCAAACGGATAGTTGCTGTTGCTTTTTTGTAAATCTTCTTTCTAATATTGATGTAAGGTTTGTCTAAATCGATGTTCCTCCAGAGATTTTACTACTGATGATGTGTAGACAGAATCAAATGCTTTTACATAACTAATAAAAGTGAGACAGAAAAGTAAATTATATTCCTTATATTTCTCTATGAGTTCTCTTACTGTTTGAATACGATCCATTGTGCTAAATCCACTTTGGACTCTTGCTTGTTCTCTAGGTTGAGCTGAGTCTAGAGCTGATTCAAGTCTTGTCGATAAAACTTTGGTGAAAATTTTATAAATCACTGACAGTAAGCTGATAGGACTGTAGTTTTTAATGTTTTCCTTCTCCCTTTTCTTGTAAAATAGCACTATCACAACATTATTCCAGTCTTCTGGAAAACAGTATGGCTAGAATTTTTGCAAATTCTTCTCCTGCTTCTTTGATAAAGGCAGTTGTGATTCGATCTTCGTTAGAGCATTTACCTTTTTTCATGCATCTAATGGTTTGTAAAACTTTATTTGACATCACTGGGATTATTATTTCTTTAGTTTCCGGGGGAAATGTACCATAAAAGGTGTTACCTTGCAAAAGATCGAGTAGAAGATTTTTTTCCGACTTGTATATAATGAGGCCAGCATGGAAAAACCGAATTATCCAACAAAATTTCCTAAGGGAGAATTTTCTGTGGCCAAAAAACAACAAAATTTTGGGACTTTTTTTTGTTGTTTTTTAAATATTTCGAGACCCGTTTTCGTAGCGTATTATTTGTTAATTACAATGTTAAAAAGGACAAAATTTTCTATAACTTTCATATTTACAACTTTTTTATACACTCAATAGCAAACGCAATACGACATTTAAAAAATAAAACAATTTTTTCAATTTTCTTAAAAACCATGAAAAACGTAGTTTTGTACCGATGATTCAAATGTTCTCCACTGAATTAATCATGGATGTCAAGTTCTACATATTGATAGCAGTAAATTATCTGTTATTTGCACGCCCTCTTTCTTAAGTGCAGTGCAGCCTTTCAAAAATGAGGCTATTTTTCCAACTTACATACCCGCTCGATGTAGAGAGAGTAGGTATGGGGATGAGGGGATATGGGGGACAAATAACTGCCAGGGAAAAGGAAAAAATACCTCTAGAGCAGGGGTTGGTACAAACTAGGTAAGCGTACCAGTACTGGTACGCGAAGCTCTGGCTACTGGTACGCAGAAGTTCGATACTGGTACGTGGAATAAAATACAGAAAGCAGCATATTATTATGAAATCAAAAATGGCTTGTCTTTATGTCTTGGAAATTTTCAAAAAAATTTCGAATGCGATTTTGGATCTGTAAACGCTTTTTTTTTTTCTTTAACGAGAAATGTTTGTTATAGCAAACTTTATGAAATTCGCACACAATTGAATTTTTTAATAAAGACCTAATTATAATATTAATGAATGAAGTATTTTTAATTAGCAGAAGAACTTTTTTAAACATGCCTTATAAATTGAATTATCTGAAGTTCAAGTCTGGATGGTTGGAAGTAGGAGGTGCTTGTGTGAGTGGGAGCAGTTAAAACAAAATAAAATTCCCAGTGTAATTTATAACATATTGTTCTCTTTGTACTGGAAAAACTTCCAGGAGGTGTTGAAATAAAAGTTTTACCTCAAACATAATTCATAATTTAATTCAATCTGTTGAGTGAAATATTTTTTTTTCTCTTGTACAAAATGTGTATAATTTCTTTCTATTCCTTCAAAATTAGTTTTTAACAGAGTAAGGTTATTCAAAATGGTGATCTGAAATCAAACAAAAACCGTGGTCATATGCAGTGCGGATTTGAGGTATAGCATTGTACATATGTTTTGAGGTATATATACACAAATGTATGAAGAAACTTGCAAGTATACAAATTGTTAATACAGTTAGTTGTATCGAGCTTACGTTAAAAGCGCTAACTAAGCTTTGGATAAGAAAGTCGTTTCTCATTTGAGACACCCTGCCACTGTATCTCACGATAGAGGGAAAAAATGAACTTATTCAGCTCTCCTGTGATGGATTACTGGAGTCCACATTCAAAAGGATGAATGTAACAGACTTTTTGTTGACGAGAATATGAGAGTACCGTCTGATATCGTCAAAGTCTGCTTGTGTTTACCACAACATATCTCTGTGAATGTTCTCTCCCCCCCCCCCCTTCGTTATATCAAAAACAAAAACACAGGAATAAACTAAACATCGAATATGACTTACGGCTAAAACTACCTAATATTGAGCCAGACATGAGGAAGCTGTGCTTCATAAAACAAGTCCACCCTTTTCATTAGTGATAGAAGCAAATTAGCCTACTGTAACAGTATATGAATCAGTGTGCGCCAATATGTTATTAAGTATTGTGGCTTTTTTCCTATACCAAAACATTTTTTTTTTATATTGTATTCATTGTTAAAATTTAATGGTGATACTATTTTTTACTTGAATGTTATTATGAAGCAGTCAATCTTAGTACCAATTTAGTAATGTAATCATTCATTTTTAAATACAATAAAACATGCTATGACGGAAACACGAAAGACCGAAGATATATTTCGTTTTAGGCAGGTTCCTTTTTATAGGTTTTTCTATATTAGCTTTACGTTTGTTACCTGGTGGTACGCGGAAGTATGAACTTCGATTTAGTGGTACGTCGGTCTAAAAATTTGTGAACCCCTGCTCTAGAGGAACATGATCCTGATAAATTTTCTATTCAGGATAACTGAATACTAATAATCCTACAACAGTCCCATCAAAGAGACAAAAATATTGTTAAATATCAAGTAGAAATTATTATTATTAAAATACATTTGTTTTTATTTAGCTTATGCAATCATATTGCGTGCCTTACTTTATTGTGTAGGGAAAGTGGACTTGAATGAGATAGGGGATGAATGTAACAAAAAAAATGTTTACATATGGTCTACAATCATAAATAACTTGGTATTTCATTTGATAAATGGTTACAATGAGATCATTCAACAGATATTGTTTCAAAACAGTACATATTACAGAAGATTAGAATATTCCACAAAGTGTATTTTTCAACAACCAAAGTAAGTTTTTCTGTTTGAGCTTTAAAGCATTCAATAGATAAAAGATTAAAATTTTATGTGTTTTTGCACGGTAAAATGTTATAATCTCTTGTTATATTTATATAATAAAAGTGGAAAAATAATGACAATATTTACTAAAACTAATATTTTGGCTATTTTTATGAAAATAGTTATCTCAAATATTTTATTGATAGAATTTTTAAATTTTACAAGAGATATAAATGCATAATGTTAGTTAATGAAATAATCTGTTGTCATTTTTATTACAGATATTTTATAAGGTAAAAGTACTTGTTACATAAAATATAATTATTTTTTGAGTCCCTCCTTTTATATGGAACTACAATCCAATGTTTGATATTCTTAAAACAGTAAAACATTAAAACGTATGTCATCAATAATTGGTAAATAAAATATACCATTGTACTATAGAATAAAATGTTTATGGAATAAAATGAACAATATGTATGCATTATAAAAATAATTAATAAAATTAAAGATTTTTTTTTTATTGAAACTGTCGTGCCAATAATTTACTAAATGCTAAAATATTCTTTTAAATAATACTTTAAAATTAACAATTGTATATACTTAAAGTTATTGTCTAAATGTGAAAATTGTCTTTGTCATCCACTCTCTCCCCTACTTGCTAAATTATATAGATTTATTAAATATAAAATATGTCTGTTGTGATGAAAATGAAGAAGAGGGTGTGCAAATAATATAATTTTCTGCTGTCAATATGTAGAAGTTGACATACATCACTACATCCGTGGGGAACATTTGAATCATCACCATCGGGACAAAACTACGTTTTTCCCGGTTTTTAAGGAAATTGAAAAAATTGTCTTATTTTTTAAATGTCGTACTGCGCTTGCTATTGTGTGTATAAAAAAGTTGTAAATATGAAAGTTGTGGAGAATTTTGTCTTCTTTAACATTGTAATTAACAAATAACATGCTACGACAACGGGTCTCAAAATATTTAAAAAACAACAAAAAAAGTCCCAAAATTTTGTTGTTTTTTGGTCACAGAAAATTCTCCCTTAGGAAATTTTGTTGGATAATTCGGTTTTTCCATGCTGTTCTCATTATATACGAGTCGGAAAAAAAATCTTCTACCCGACCTTTTGCAAGGTAACATGTACATTTTCCCTGGACTAAATGTTTTTTTCTCTGATCAGTTAGGTTGCTTATCCTTTTGATCTTCACATTTTTATAGATCGCTATAAAACTTTTCGACAATGCATGCAATTTCATTATTGATTTTGGGGATTAAATTGTTACAAGAAATTGGAAAGGAAATAGTCGGCGAAGCAGAACTAAAGCCCACACACACACAAAAAAATAATAGAAGAAACAGGGAGGTTGATGAAGAAACGCCGAGAATTTAAAACAAAGAAAAACGATTTGGTTGTAATGTATAATAATAATTATATTTTGAGTATTGGTTAGTTTCTTGTTCACCACTGTAACGTCTTGATTCTCTTTCAAAATTGACTGCAGTACTTTAAAACGGTTTTTAAGTTCCAAATTAAATTCTTCTTTGTTAGTACAGTACATAGGATGAAAGTTTTAATCCATTAAGTCTGTTTAACGCAAGAAAATATGTGTTTACTTAGATAAAATAACTGTCAACTAAAATTTAGTTTGCAATCATTAACATAACAGTGAAAATTTTTATAAGATTTAATCTTTAGTAAAGCTTAATTTTTTGTTTAAAATTTTGTTGATTTTTATTTTGAAAATATTTTTTATTTGGAGAATTTTGCAAGAGCAAAATATCAGTGCAAAAATATCATTTCTTCCAACACACAGTTTGAGCTTATCTGATTTTAAACTTTTGTTATCTTACAGAACTTTCTTGACAAGATCACAGTTAAATTTTCTGATATCTTTTGTAACGCACTTTCTTACCCTTCGACATAATTCTGCATATTCAACTCTTGATTTGGGATCGTTTTTCTTCGTTTTAAGTTCGCGGCGTTTCTTCATCAACCTTCCTGTTTTTTCGATTATTTTTGTTTTGTGTGTGTGTATGTGTGGGCTTTAATACTGCGTCGCGACTATTCCCTTTCCAATTTCTTGTAGAGTATTGGTTAGTTTCTTGTTCACTACTGTAACATCTTGATCCTCTTTCAAAATTGACTGCAGTACTTTAAAACGGTTTTTAAGTTCCAAATGAAATTCTTCTTTGTTAGTACAGTACTTAGGATGAAATTTTTAATCCATTAAGTCTGTTTAACACAAGAAAAATTGGATTGTGTCTAGTCAAGAAAGCTCCCTGTTGAGATTTATGACTGGATTTATGCCAGAATATGCAAAAAGAAAGAGGGAATGAGACAGCGACAAAGAGATAATATTTTTTTTTTGTTCTCTAAACTAAACTACCAGTAGGTGGAGACGTATATTTACTGTTTTACACTCGTTTCCATTGTAATGGAAACCTACTTTAAAATATGTGTTTACTTAAATAAAATAACTGTCAACTAAAGTTTAGTTTGCAATCATTAACATAATAGTGAAAATTTTTATAAGATTTAATCTTTAGTAAAGCTTAATTTCTTGTTTTTTAAGAAAATTTTGCAAGAACGTCTATTGCATTAATATGGAAGAATTTTTTAAAGTTTTTCTTTATCTTTGAGAAACATGGTGGACTTTGTTATTTCCCTTTGCATTCCATAATATTTATAACTAGTATATAACCCCCGTAAAAAATGACGGAATGTTTATCTGCGTTTCATTTTCATAACACTTCATACAAACAAACAGCATGAAGATTTTATTATTGAAAGGTTTGTATTGTAGAAAAGTACATTTTAAGAATTGCAAATGATTTCTACAATTACAAATGATGATTTTTTTTACTCACTATTCAATTTCTGAAATAGTTCAACGATTGGACAAAACATTAAAAAATATATAAAAATTAATCCATGTGCGAAAGTTTTTGTAAAAGATTGTTATAAATGAGTTTCTAAAGAGATTGACTCACAGCTCATTGTTTGGTTACATAGGCAAAATTAAATGCAAATTCTGAAAGGATTTAACGATTGCACAAAACATTAAAATTTTGTTTGTTTTAAATTGTCTAAGTTAATAGTATAATAGAGTTGAATTTTAATATTTCTGGAAGAACAAAGTTTTCCAGTAATGAAGAAACAAATATATAGCAGAAAGATAGATATAAAAAGAGACAGAAAATTGCATGTTATGGATATTAGCTTCTTAATTCACAGTAGGAAAACATTCCATTTAAAATGACAGAAAGAACAAAGTTTTCCAGTAATGAAGAAATATTTAAAACATATACAACGATGAAAGTAGATTATATAACTTAAACTTTTAAAAGTATATCTTAAATTAAAGCTTGATTTTTTTCTTATTTTAAAATATTACTGAAAAAAACTATAATAATTTTTTTATCATTAAAAATCATCTTATTTTATTTTATAAGTACAAAATTGAAATTGTTAATTGCATTAATAGTTTGACTTAAAAATAGCTTTTCACATTTTTCTTATTAAATTACAATTTTTTTTTTCACTACAAAGTTTAAATGTTACTATGTTAAAAATCAAAATTTGATCTGCATTGATATAATTAACATGTGTGATATGCGGTACTATATATTCCTTATTTTAATTACGTTTCATAAGAAATATTCATTTTACAATGCAAAGAAAATTTCAGAATTTAATTGAATATAAGCTAGGTTCATAAAAATTTATATAACCAAATTAAAATTTTAAGAAAGAAATAATATTAAACTGAAGCTTTTAAACGCTGATCTTGAAATAAATCAATAAGTCCTGAATTTTTCTTATTTTAAAAATATGCTTATATACATTTTATATTAATTTACAACTTTATTATTATGTTATATAATATTTTTTCCTAAAGAAAGTTCCTTCGTTTATATTAATCACCAATAGATGGCGCTAAAACAATATTTAGAAATGAAGTGTAATTCTGGTATCATTGCAAAGCCTCTCTATGAAAGCTGTCACCGCTATTTCTGAAAAAGTATTTACAGAAAAAATTGTTTACAGAAATAAATTTAAAAAATCCTTTAAAATATTTAAAGGCTTTAACATGCTTTTACAAATATTTTAAGAGCAGAATCGGTTGTTAACCTGTATTTTTTTTTAATGACGCGTTCAAAGAGTCGTTCATTTGTTTCTAGATTTGGAATTTGTTATTCTGAATGGCAACAGTGTTCGTTTGTTTATATCTGGTAATCCGATGTCTGATCTGTTATTTTTAAATTAGAACTTCAAACATTATAATTGGATATGATATACATGTTTTATATGAAAACATGCTGAACAGACATAATTTCAAGTAGAAGAAATTATCAATTAGCTGTCATATGCTAGCATATGTTTTTCATTAACATGCATTATAGCTATGGTCGATTCGCAGACCACAGTGGTCGCACCCGGCATGGTTACCAACACTCTCCTACACTTCGATTTTGTTATAAGTAGATATTTCTTTAATAATTTTTTTATACCACTTCTTTTCTTGTTAATGCAGATATGCAGCGCAGTTGTCTATGTAGCTATGTATTTGTTAGTCTTTAGAAACTGTGATAAGATTACTTGATATATCATAACCAGATAAATTAGAAGTCCATGTGAAATATCCATTTTAATACATTCATTAACCCTTTGCACACCTTTCTCGAGTGTGACTCAACAAAGTGATGATCCTTATTAATACAAGGATCTCACTAGTGAGTACCACTATTTCAGAACCATAATGCTCGTAGTAAGGTAACTGTACTTTACTAGTGTACACTTTAAGAATATTTCCGTTTAGTTTTAGTGTACCGTTCTTAGTTTTAGTGACTGCGACATCAGTAAATGTGACATATCTCAATTAGCCTTTTCTACCCACGACTGTGCTGCAAAAAGTGACGCTTTAAACATTTTTCTGCACAAAATTAATTTTTTTTTTCGGTGAGATTAATATGCGCCAGTAGTGGACACACAAAGTCCAGTGGTGGACACATGTCACTTCCAGTAGTAAACACATTTGAATTCTTTTAGAAAATGTCAAATAAAAAACTAAACAGTTGGAAATATATATTTTATTAACTAAAAGGCATTTGTTGTAACATTAATTAGTACAATGAATAAAATTACAAATTTGTATCAAAAACTGAAAAAAAGAGTGTCTGAAAATTTTAAGAACTTTGTAGCATGACACATTTCAATAATAGTGCTTTACTCTCAACATTTTATTCCATTTTAGTCTTAATGCGTAAATGGAATTTTAATCACAGTATCGTATACAAAGTTTAAAAAGACCTAACGTAGTCACAGACCATGAATATTAAGCTTACAGCGAACTCCTAAAAATGGCGGTTTTCGTAGGCAAATTTTTCTTGAGTGTCCGAGCGGTCCCTTGAATTTCGCTACCACTATTCCCTATTAGTAATTCGCCTTATTTTCTTGTGATTAAATAATGCGAAGATTACTGTTCGAAAATAGTAAATTTACGTACACGGATTTGTATCCCTATAAAGCGAGAACTTTAGGATTTAGAAAAAATTGCTGTCTGGTCGGCGTAAAACACTTTGCTTGAATCTCTTTTCTGACATCTAACTGTGGATCTCCTCAAACCATTTCAACAAATTTTCTTCACTGATTTAGCTATTATCGCTGTTCCATTTTTAGCTATTTGAGACAAAATTGTCGGATTCCTTCACAAATATGTAACAAACCATTTGCGCCCTGGTCGGTTTTCCACAAAACATGTTTTTCCAATTCAGTTCTTTCCGGAAGTGTCTCATTCTGTTCATAACGTCGTTCCTTTTCCCCAAGATTTCAGCTTTTGACAGGACTTTACACTATTGGTTCTGATGATACTCCGCGGTACCAGTAGTGGACATCCGTAAGATATACAAGAAGTTGATGCAAAATTCCAAAATAAGCACGATACATGAATTTTGTCGACCAATTTTAGTCATATTGAAGCCAAAAGTACAAAAAAATGCTTAAACATAGGCACAAACAAATAAACAAAAATTAGTTTACCTAATTACAAACTACGAGAAATCGCGATAAGATTTTCACGGTCGCATTCTTTGAGTTGAAATCACCTCGCTCCTAAACTAGTGGCTTGAAGTCCCTATAGTTAGAGGCGTCAATACTAGAGGGTTGTATCAGTAACCCAACCCCATAGGTGCGCGAACGTCTGCATGACTTTCAAAGCCTATTTTTTAGTTCAAATTTTAAGTATTCATTACTGGTATAGTGTCTACCAACCATTACCTTATAGTTCTACAACATTTTGCAATAGAAATCTCCCAAGAGGCACAGCTTGTTGGACCACTGTTGGCAGTTTGTGAACACCGTTGGGAAATGGTAGGGTTGGGAATGGTAGAGTTGACAAATCGTTGTGAAATAGTACGTGAAGAGATCCCTCTAATTTGGAGCGTATCTGAACAGTATTCTGAGCAGAGAACAGTTGCACCACTGTTTGTCCTTTGTTGGCTAATAGCTCGTTGGCAAATGGTACGGCAAGGCGGGCATTTCTTACTGTGGGCCAACGTGGAACGACAATTAGCCAACATTTAGCCAACGTTGGTCCAACCGTTTTATGCTACTTGGGATACTATGAAGATTATTGTTTAGAAATAGAGGTAGCTAAAGCAAGTGACCGTTATTCCTAGGCGCAACTATAAAATGTCAAAAGGACATGTGCTGTAAATTTTCAGAAGAGAATACCACCCCCCCCCCCACCTCTTGAAAATATAAAATAAATAATGGGAAATCTGTCACTTCATCTCTTCGATTAACTTTTGCGACCTCCATGATCAACTATGCCTCCCTTTTCCCCTGAAAATGTAACAATCCTGTGCCTCTGCCACTATTTCCAATCAACAATCTCCAAAGAGTCAAAGGGTCAATATAATATAGATGGAGAAAGTGAATTTTATTATTTTAGATAAATTGAGTGAAAAAAAATAATAAAACAGAAAAACCTGCTAAGTTGACCATCTTTGTATGTTGGCCACTTGTCTAAAATTGACCTATATAAGTATGCATTAAATATGTCTTTTGAGAATTTGGTAGTAACTTTATAAGATGTCTGGAGAACAGCGCGACAAGCGTAAGTCTTCTGCCAAATGTTGGGCATGTAAGTGTATCTGTAATGATTTGGGCAGCCATTGCGTGAGTTCCTACAGATCATGTAGTCATTATCTAAGTGGAATGACTATGTCGGAATTTTAGCCAACGACATTCATCTGATTGTCCAAACATCGTTTCTTGCAGGGGCTGACGTCTTTCAACTTGATAACTTTTTATTTATTTCAGCTAGAGCTATTAAGTCGTGGTTTGAGAAGCATGACAACGAAGTCTGAAATCTGACTTGTCGTACACAGCCCCTTAACCTTAATATAATTGGACCACTGTGGTTTGTTTTCGAGAATAGAGTCCGGAGCCGATAGCATTGAGTGGCAAAAATCGCTGAAGTAATTCTTCTGATATAAAAATTCCTAGATTTTAATGAATTCTATGCACTGAACATGAATATCACCATAAAAAAACTTAATTGGCTACATATCTTTTTTTTTTTTGCAGATATGTGTATGCTTTAATACATTTATTACTCTATATATTGCGTGCGTCACATTAGACTTCCTTGTAAATACAGTTGAACCCGGTTAAGACGCGTTCGAAGGACTGGACAAAAGTTGCTTATTAAGCGGGATCGCGTACTAAACGTGATTTGTAGAATGTTGCAGGAACTGATGTTTTTACGCATTTAATCATCTAAATGAACTTTAGAGCTTTCGCTTATATGTTTACGGTAAAAAATAGTGTGTTTTCGCATATTTAGATTAAAATTTAAATGTATGCAAGTTTCATTCATTGTATTTTTCTAGGACCGACTAAAAAATAACTGAAAAATATGGATTCAAATATGATTTTAACGTGTATACGTTGCAACAAAAGTAATTGTCCTGCTAGCCATTTTTTTAACAAAAGCAAAAATATTAAATCTTTGCAGAACCACCCAGTTATTAAAATCATATTTATTTTTTGTGATAGTGAGTAACGCCTTCCTTTTGATTTTATGTCTATTCTCCATATTTGCAGAAAATTTGCTAAAACTCGACACACGCAATCAGAGACGACTTGACTCCATGAAACTTAGAAGCTAGAAGTAAATCACTGGACATGAACAAAACAGGAGAAAGCATAGGAATCAGAAGAAACTAACGAAGAAATAGAATTGAAACCGAAAAACGTTTCCATTTCTCTTCAAACGTGTTTAAATGCACACAGTACTAGGGAGTCTTTATTTACTACAGTGAACGAGAGGAAAAAAAAAAAAACGACAACATACATCGCGCAAAGAAAGAAGAATAAAAAACGAAAAGGGACAAAAATTTGCCTATATTCCCTACTTCAGTAAAAACACACACGAAGCCAGAGACAAAGAACATTAAGACGCGGGATCAAAGACGAATTCCAGTGTTGTTAATTTAGCGATATTTTTTTTTTTTTTATTCAAATAGACTAGGGATGGGCGTTATTTAACATAACAGGATAAATAATATTTTTATTGTGTTAAAACCTTTTACCGGATTAATATGTTACTTTAAAGTCCCTGTTAATTAAATAACAATTTACCGAGAAGAGCCTGCACCATCTTGGACTGTCGTATCGAGAAATTCGGTTCAAAACCTCAACTTGATATAATATTCTGAAATATCTTTTGCCTTTATCGGAAAATGCAAAACACTATTCGATTTCATAATTTTTGAATAAGAACACTTGCAAAGTTTTTGCGTTTACGAAAAAAAAATTATTTCAGGAATGTGTCAGAATGTAGCTAGCTTGGATTTGAGAACACCCTTAAAGAAAACCCAGTATATATACAGTTTAGGCAAAACTTCAAGCTATATTGCCTATTTTTACAAGTAAATGTCTGAGGTTTTCCCTCAAAAAAGAAAAAAAAAACAGCAAGTCAAAATTTTCAAAACCAACTGACGAGCGTTATATTTTTATCCACGCATCAGGAAGGAAACGAATAAAATTATTCCTAACTTCATATTTTCCCCGCAAAGAGTAACAGATAAATATGTTGCCATTAATGGAATTGTATGTTTAACCTTCGATAACTCTATACTCTAAATGTGATTTTTGAACAGTTTGGTTGCTTTTCAAATAATCAGACTCGTTTAATTAAAATTACAGATATGTTCTTTTGAAATTCGTTTTGCAATCTAGTTATGAATGTGTGGAAGAACTACATGTTTGTGTGAAACTTTTTGGAATAAAATATTGAAATATTCGTTTTGCAAGAATAATAAACAAATAAGATAATTTTCGTCTGTGAGCTTAAAAGCGGTATAATTATTTGCGCTCGCTTTGGAAGTTTTTGCTTGCACTAAGTATGACAGGGTGTGGAAAGGGGAGGATGGGGTCTTAAGTCCTGGATTCTTTTAAAGAGGATTTAAGGCGTTCGCGTTATTCTTTCTGAACCTTGCAGGCTAGCAGTTTTTTTTCCAATAGTGATATTCTCCATTTGTTAACGGAATCGTAGAATGTTATTTTATTTTAATAAATAAAAACAAATATATTTTTTTATCTATATTTATTTACTACTTTATAGAGCTACAAAAGTATGATATTTTAAATAATATTTTCCCTTTCTTCTAAACTGTATTCAATTTTTTGACGAATTTTCATTTGAATGTATCTATGTGATCATTAGTATTGTAATTTCTTATACAGTGGGTTGCGAACATATACTCGAAAAAATGTTGTACTTTAAAATGTTAGTATAAATATGTATGCAATATTCTTTTTTAAATATTTTTTAAATTGTACGTAATGTAGCTTTTTTTAACATTAGGTCGATGACAGGCAAAGATAGCTGTCCTCTGTCCCGGTGTCTGAATATTTCAGCCCATGTAGATCAGTATATTTACATGACAATCTTGAACACACGATCAATGAACAGCTGGTAGCAAATAAAGATTAGGCAAAATCAAGCTATTATTTATTATTATTTATTTATTTATTTATTTTGGGGGGGATTGTTAATTTGTATCTGACTAGTTGACCAAAAAAGGAAATGAATTAAAGCTAATAGGTAACATATTTAATCGATGAAATTACTCGAGCAGTCATATTATGGCAGTTATGAATGAGAGAAAGACGAAAATTTTTGCCTTTTTCTACAAATCATATTTTTAAAAATATGTCTTATTTGTATACATGATGTCCCTTCTTATTGTTTACCAATATCTAACTCCTAAGCCGTTAGTTTTAGAGGTATAGATACAATTGCTAAAATGTCACCATATGAAAATCAGTTTACGTCAAAATATCTACTTTTTAAATGGTTAGGAAATTAAAGATTTTATACGATGTCTGAGTCCTATAAGTTTTATTCAGAAAAAGTTTATCTTCTAACAAGTAAACAAATAAAGGTTTATTCTTCTATGACGAAAACTTTCCGAGTTATGATACTTAGAATTTTATGAATTTTTGGCATTTTATGTTACTAAAATGAAAAAGCGTGTTTTTATTGCCAGAAAACGATGAAAATTCATGAAATTCAAAGTATCATAACTAGGTAAGATTTGTCACGCAAAAATTGAATTTTATCATGTAAACAGATTTTAATGATGTGGATTCATCTCAACGGGAAAGAACGACTTTACTTACTTCCCAAAATTCTTTTAAACATTCTGTTTAAAGGAATTTTAATTAAAACGTCCGTTGGCATGCGTTACAAAAATAACATGTTATTGGAACCTGTTACGAATGCTACTGTGGAACTCTGTAGCCTGTTAACCAAAATTAACTGTATTTCCCATCTCTAAAATAGACTATTTCCGATTAGTAATAGTTAACTTAATTAGTCTGTCATTCAATAAGCCTAATACTAACTATTCGAAAATAGTGGTAAATATCTGAATAAAAATTCTCTAAATTGGCAACACTCGAGAGGAGAAAAAATTCGCATCTCGATGTATGAATTCCATATTAACCCTTTCCGGCGCGGAATAAGTCTGTTTGCAAAATGATGAAATAATGGACTGACACCGGAATTTACAAACGAATTTATTTGAAAATAAAAACTTGCTTATTTTCCGGTACGGAATAAAAGGAAAATTTTAATTAAATATTCTTGGTGCCGTTTGTCAGTTTTGGAATTAAAATTAGGTGTCCTTTTTTGTGGACACCGCCCGTTAAAGGGTTAAGCGAGATTTTTTTACCTCAAGAGACTGAAACTTGTATTCAGCGGGATTGCGTAATAACCGTTCGCGTATTAAACGTGATATTTTTGCATTAGTCTTATGGGTGATTTCAAGGCTCCGGAAAAATTCGCTTATTAAAGGGGATCGCATATTAACCGGGTCCGACCAGACAATCAGAAAAAAAAAAAGTAAACCACTTCATCAAAAACAATAACTATCATTTATATAGCGGGATGCTTTTTTTTACATTTCTATTAAATTTAACGTTGAGATATGTACTGTCGTCAAACGAAAAAGAAAAAAAAAAAGAAAGAAAATGCGTTCGTCAAGAAAAAATAGGAAACACTTTCCATATTACACTTTTCAATATTAATCTGATAGAGATTTGAAAATGTGTTATAAAAATTCTTATACGGCGTTTATACGTAGATGGTAAATTTAAATAAATTTTGTGAATTTAAATTATAGCATTTGAAATGAAAAATCTTGACTAACAAGAAAAGAAAAAGAACGGGAATAAAATTGAGGGTAATTAATCATTATCAAATGGAATGGATAAAGAAGTATAAAAAATAACACTACTAAAATTAACTATTGTAATTATTAACAAGAAAATTCATGCATCAAGCATTAATTCATGCATCAAGCATATATTATGAAACACTTTCCAACATTCTCAGAATACTTTAACACAACACCACCATTTAATAAGGTGAAAGAAGATATCCAAGTGAACAATTTAATAAAAAACGCATAACACATTTGAAAAACAGATTTCAGAAATTACCGTCCATACCAAGTAAAAATATTCGATTTTTTTTTATTATTATTATTTGTGTGTGTGTGTGTGTGTGTGTAGCCCTGTAACAAGACTTAATTTATAAACAGCATTCAATTTAGTCTAACATTTAGTGTACTACAAATAATTTAAGAAACAAAAGTAAGGTCTGTGGACATCATGGTTACAAACATAGCATCCACATAATGTAACAATGCAGTTTTATTAAAATATTTCTAGCAATCTCGGAAAATACTGACATGATCTTAGATAAGTTCAAAGCAATATAAAAAAAATAACCCTTAAAAAAAAATAATAATAATAATAATATATATATATATATATATATATATATATATATATTCATAAAATTTAACACTGAAAATATACAGTAGTAAAAAAATAACCCAACAGGAAGGAAAAATCATGCGTTAAGTATAGATTATGAAACACTTTCCAACACATTCAGAATATTGTGACAAAACTTCATAGATTAATAAGCTGAAAGATGGTATCTAAGTAAACAAGTTGGAAAACGCTTAACATATTTTAAAACCCAATTTCAATAATAACCGGAAAATACCCGATTTTTTGTCTGCAGCCCTATATGATCAATCGATTCGTATATATACTATATATTATGTTAAAATTTAGTTCAGTTAGGAAACATATAAAACAGTTGAAAATTCCTATTTGTCAATTTACGTCAATGAGCGGCAATGTACTCGAGATCTTTTGTACAACCCTGTAAATGATTTATAGAATTTATACACACCAAGCAATATGCAAAAAAAATAGTTAAATTAAAAAAACCGTGCAACAACGGAAAGCGCACTTCCAGCAATTATTTTTCATAGTCATTACGGTGACCCGAATTCTTTTGTGTGTCCCTGTAAATGAACGATGAATGCTATGTATTCCGTTAATCTATAGTAAGCATTTTGTAATGCACCTGAGTGATATATTTGAAATTCAATACGTTTGAAATACAGTAACATCATTAAAATACACCGAAAACGATTTCCCCTGTAGTCTGTAATGTAAAAGAATTATTTTTTGAGTGACCCCGTAAATGAACTGTAAATGCTACACACTTTATTTTCAATACCGAACATGCCCTAGTAAACCTCAATAACATATATCAATTGCATGACAATCCGAGTATAATTATGCGAGTTAGAGCACGGACAGACAGACAAACCGAATTCATAAACACTTTTCAACTTTGTTGGAAAGTGTTAAAAAGAGAGAGAGAATACCTCATACCTTTTAATCGAGAAATTGATGCCAAGATATGCGAAAGGTAACCGTTCGACTCGGAATTGTGTCTACATTCCGAATATGATTTTTTTTAAATAGGTATCATCTACATATTAAAAATTGTGCCAATTTTGAATTTTCAAATATTAACACCCACTTTTGACACCGTATTCGAGTTCCTTGGATCAAAACAGACCGGGAAAGGTATAGTTTATATACTTTTCATAAATCTTCGTACAGTTAGAAGAGCTCAAACTTTGAGCGGTTGCTAATATTAAATCCACGTGACAAACTTTTATTTACTTTTCCCATAAAACATCAGATTGTATTTGTTTAATGAGATAAACAGCAGTAGACTCAAACATATTTCAGGCAGTATTTCAATTCAAAAACATATTTTTAATTATGAAAATTATTAATAAACTTAAAAGAATAATGAATAATGACCTAATTTTTGCATAAAGTAAACCACAATCGTAAAAAACATGGGTGTTTATGTTTACAATTCATTCCAATCATAGTTTATGAGATAATTTACTTTTCGACGGTTTTAGGGAAGACGTCTTCTTTTATCGTTGGCATCAGGAAAGAAAATCTTAACAGTCACCGGGAAAAAAAAATAATTTTCTCTCTTATAACATGAGTTTATTATACATTCAGAATTTCTATATAATTTTTCTGGTAAGTAACTGAATGTTCCTGGTACTTCTCCTCGTGAAATCTTAATTTTATTTTTCTAAATTTATGGACAAATCCCTAATAGGTTTTATTTTTATAACTCTAAGAAGATTTGAGAAAATGTATATAAATTATAACTTTTTCTAGGATGAAGGAACTCAATATAGTGTCAAAAGTGGATATGCTATTTGGAAATTCAAAGTTGGTACAATTTTTAATGTGTAGACGACTCCTATTTCGAAAATTGTAATCATATTTGGAAAGTAAACGCAATTCCGAGTCGAGCGGTACCTCTCGCATCTCTCTACGACAATTTGGAGTATGGAATTTTTTTGACAAATGTATTTTTTTGGTTAATGACCCAAACATAGCTTTTCTGCTTTTTTTTCGAATTTTTGTTTTATATTCATCGCACCTTCAGTGCTTTTCTGTTGCAATTTTTCCCTCTCATGATTTTGAGAGCTTAACTTTTACGTTTCAACAGGCTTTTCATATTTTTTATTCTTTCACACACAAAAAGTTTTCTCGACTTCGCATTAAGTGTATTATTATGTTAATATGACTACTTAATTATTTATTTTGGACTATTTTTTTATTGTTTAGAAAGGATAAAGTGCTTATACTTGAGTAAATTATAAGCTTCTTTACAGTGTTCTTCCAATGATTTTTTTTAAATTCTTGTATTTAAATAATTGTATCAATGAATGGCTGTTTATACAAATACTTAAATTTGCTTATTTAAACCTTTCCTGTCTGACGTCCAGTTAATGTTACATGTCTTTATATTTACATTTACTTTTATTAATATATTTATATTACAGCATTTAACAATAAAATAATAAAAATAAGTTCACTTAAAACTTTATGTTCCAATACTGAGACTTTTTTCAAACACCTGTTTCATTTTTTAAAATTAACAAGAACGACAAATTACGCGTCAAGCATAAATTATGAAACACTTTCCAACATATTTAGAATACTGTAACAAAACTTCACAGGTGAAAAATGTCTAGGTAAACAACTAAATTTACCAGTTCTTGCCAGCTAAGCAACTGTTGTCTCCAAACCCACTGCTTCAACAAGCACTAGATAGAATATTAACATGCAGGAAAAGGTTTCGTGTTGTCTTGAAAAGTACTTAATACTAGATTAAAATAAATTGTTCCCATGACGAAATTTATATACAAAATGTATTAAAAATTTTCCGTGATCCAATTTCACATGTAATAAAATGTTAATGTGATTTTATAGAGTAGGAATGATTTAAACCATGTCAATGTTAGAAGCATGTTAGTTTACATTAAATTATTAATTTCCAGAATTCTGAATCTCTCAGCTATCTTCATGAATTATCTGACAAGGCCGCTCTGTAGATAACCACTAAACATATGATGCAGTGAGTGATTGAAAATACATTAAAATATGAGTTCACATGCGATTCTTTTATTTGATGCACATGCTAAAATAAAGTGTTCACATGCAAAGGTTATTTCAAAGATATTTAAAATCTTGAATTAATTAATGACGATGTAACAAATAGAATGCAGCCATTAGAAATTCCAGCTGTGATACACTACATTTGCTCTAAGTAGGTCATTAAATTTGAAGAAAATCAGCAGCAAAAAATACATTAAAATATGAGTTCACATGCGTTTCTTTAGTTTGATGCTCAAACCAAAATATAGTGTTCACATGCAAAGGTTATTCCAAAGATATTTAAAATCATAAATTAATTAATGTCGATGTGACAAATAGAACGCAGTCATTAAAAGTTCCAGCTGTGATACACTACATTTGCTCTAAGTAAGACATTAAATCTGTAGAAAATCAGCAGCAAACTGTGGACCTAATAATAATCAGTAATTTTTATTCCCAGTTATCCTTAATGTCTAAGGTATTTTCACAAACCATCCAGCAAAGCATCTCAACAGATGTCCACTTCACTACCACTTGGTTCATATACATGAACAAGATTATATTAAAAGAGAAGTTCGCACGAATAACATTAGCATATACGCTAATTAAAATCAATTGTTCACATGCAAAGTTGTTTCGAAGATAATTAAATACATAAATTCTTTAAACAACAGCACAACTGCGAAGACTAATCACTGAATATTCCAGCTAAGCTATACTTCAATGACTCGTATTATGATCAAATGACAGATCAGTAAAAAATTTCAAGATCTGATCCAGAGCCTTAAATCGTCGGTAATCTCATTAGCTAGGTTCAGTAAAACTGTGAATAAGTTCACTTGCTAATTATACTTGTTGACAATATAAATACTTTTGTTTCTATTATACAGATTACAAATAGATCCTCGTAACACGAGGATTCCATACATTGATGTAGATATTAAAATATATGAACAGATGCAGTAATATATATATGCAGTACTATGAATAGTTAAAATGGGTCAATAGCAGTGAAGTGAAGCAACGAACTGAGAAGCCAAATTAAAATACAGGCAGAGACCCGGCCAGAGCAGTGATAGAAAATAAAAATAAATAAAAAGTTTAGAATGTATATTTGATAAAAGAGTAAATTTTATTGAGAATGTTATAATTAGATTTTAGTTTATGGTAATTATGTTTATCAAAAATAGTGTTGTACAAGTTAGTTCTTAGAGTGTGTCTATTGTCAAATTTAAAATGAAAATTCATAATGTGACAGTTGCCAAAGATATAGTGTATTACGTCGCCCTTTTTACCACAAATGCAATTATCATCACTTCGCTTACCAATTTTATGAAGGTAACTAGGGAAGCTACCGTGGCCTGAGGCATAATATTGTGTAATTAAATTTTGACACACAAAATCAGTTTTAACTTTCTTAATGATCCCATATGTGTCCCTACCCTTCTCTGATGTGTTCCAGTGTGTCTGCCAATCTTGAATTGCTTTATTATTAAAGTGATGTTTTACAATTGAGATAGGATAAGGAATCGCGATTTCATAATCATAAATATTATCCTGAATAACTGATTTCGCTAATTTGTCCGCCCTTTCATTACCCTCTAATCCTACGTGAGCTTTAATCCAACCTATATTTAAATAAATATGTGGATGATTGTTCAAGAGTGTAAAAATTTCAAGACAGATACTGTTAGATGGAAAAACTTGTTGAAGTATAAAGACTGATGAAAGGCTGTCTGTGTAAATTGTTGCAAAGGAAAAAGAGGTAGAAGTAAGCCATTTTAACGCAGATAAAATTGCCTGAAGTTCAGCCTGGTAGATTGAGTTGTTAATATGTAGTTTAATTGTTTTGCCAATAATAAAATTTCCCCCATAATAAACTGTAAAGGCTGCTGATGTCCCCATCTCCATCTTAGAACCATCAGTAAACATTTGTGGATAGCCTGCAGGTTTAACTTTGCTAGTAGTGTGTGGAATAAAATTTAAATTCTGTATCTTGTTATAGAAAGGACAAGCAAAAGTATTCTCTTTTATCATCAATGTATTTTTTGTAATTGTTGTGTTATTAATGTCAATACTATGTGTTCCAGTAATTATCTGATATTTTAAACAGTTATTATTAAGTTGAATTGAGATTGGGACAACTCCTGCAAGGACACAGAGAGCATCGTTCGAAATTGACCTGTATGGTTTTATGACTGAGAATAGACCTATCCTTTGTGCAGAAATGAGTTTTCTTAGAGCATGAGTTTTCAGGTCTTGATACCAGACTTCATAACCATAAGAGATCCTCTTCTAGATAACTGTGTGGTACCAAATTTTTCTATGATGAGTTGAAAGGCCTGTATCCCGAATCGACGTCTTGGCTATGTTGGCTGCAAAGTTTCTAATATTTTCACGAATGATTTCCATATGTTGTATCCAGTTAAATTTGGAATCTAGGTAAACAAGATGGAAAACGCATATCACATTTGAAAACCCCATTTTCAGAAATTGCCATCAATAGTCGGAAAAATATCCGAATTCTTTTGTACAGCCCTGTAAATGATCTAAAGATTTGTATATATAGTACATAGTATGCCAAAATTTAGTTAAGTTCAGAGACGCATAGCACAGTTTAAAATTCCTCCTCAGCAATTTCCATCAATAAACGGAAATGTACTCGAGATTTTTTGTGCAGCCCTGTATATGATCTACAGAATTTATAAACACCAAGTAATATGCAAAGAATTAGATAAATTTAAAAACGCCTACCACAGTTCAAAATGCAGTTCCAGCAATTATTGCTCATTCACAGTACGGTTACCGAATACTTTTGTGTATCCCTGTAAATGAACGATAAATATGCTATGCACACCATACACTCTATTCTACAGTAAGCATCTTGTAGTGCGCCTCGATGATCAATTTCAATATGATTGAAATAGTGTAACATCATTAAAATATATTGCAAACGATTTTCCCCATACACCGTAATGTAACGGAATTCTGTTGAGTGTCCCTGTAAACGAACTCTAAAAGCCATCACACATTTAATTTTCAATACCCAACATCCCATGGTAAACGTCAATAACATATATCAATTGTATTATAATCCGAGTATATGTACGCGAGTTAGAGCACGGAAGACAGACCAACTGAATTCATAAACACTTTTCAACTATGTTGGAAAGTGTTAAAAAAGGGAGTTTTGTGCAAGGAGCATTAAATTAAGACAGAACAGTCGAAAATACACATGAATTTAGAAAGTTTTGATAACCATTTAAGACTGTTCTAGCAATAATATAGAACACTTTTGAACACCGATTTCAAAGCAATTTCTTTCAAAGCCCATTACTATATTAACTAGACAAAAGAAAAAAATACTTTCAAATTAAACGCCAGATTTCAGCAAATCTTAAATTTTTGCCTTCTCAACATGTATTTTTAACTTTTTAAATTAAAAATTACAGAAAAACGGAAAAAATTTCGAATGCGAAAAGGTTTATTTTGTACTACATATGATATGTATCGTATTTTTTAACATTATTCAGTAAATAATAGGTATTTTATGTTTTAGAGTTATTTAGTAGGATAATCTTTCTTCTATAATAGCAAAATTCTGTTATTAAATAAAGCGAATATTTCTATTCGGAAAAAGTGGTACACAGAAATTGGAAGACTTGGCAACTATGGTAATTATTAATCTATTCAGAAGATGTAATTAGAAAATCATTAAGATGACAAAATTTCATCAGTCTTATTCTTAACATTATTTCAGTGACCAGTTATCTAAATTCTGAATTTTCATAAGGCATTTAAACAGGTTTTTTTTGTGAATTTTCTATATAAATATGTTCTCCATTAAAAGTGAAGTGAAATCAGTAACCCGTTATCTAAATTCTGAATTTTCATAAGGCATTTAAACAGGTTTTTTGTGAATTTTCTATATAAATATGTTCTCCATTAAAAGTGAAGTGAAATCAGTGACCCGTTATCTAAATTCTGAATTTTCATAAGGCATTTAAACAGGTTTTTTTGTGAATTTGCTATATAAATATATTCTCCATTAAAAGTGAAGTGAAATCAGTTCAACATTCTCTTCAAATTCTGCCACTCAAGGAATCTCTTTGCATTTATCGGGGAGAGACATATCGTCTGATCTCCGCAAATTAATAATAAAATAGGAACAATCTGTAGAACAATATCAAGAACTATTTTTCGTATAAATAAGTAACCTTCGATTAAATAATTTTTCACTGAAATGTGATCAGAATTCGATAGAGTTTCCCAATTAATTTCAAATGTTTTATTATTGAATGTGGGGGATCGATTTTCTTTTCGAAATTATAATTATTTATGCTTATAAATTCGATTATAGTAAAGCTAATATAAAATTATTTGTTCCTTATTTATTACTTTTAATTTTTAAATTTTTATTATACAGATTATACTGTTAGTTTAACTAAGTAATTTTTTTTTACATGCGTCTAGGTAACATGTTTTTCTCTGCTCACGTAAAGCGTAAAGTAACTGTGTGCCACGCCACAACGTTTAATGTTATAAATAGCTAAAGCAGACAATATTCATTCCAAAGTTTAGAGACCTTTGCTAAATATGATATTTTTATTTTTATTTTTCAGTTATGATTTTAGATTTGCCGACATGGATAGCATCACACGAAAGAAAATATTATGAAATGTAAGCCTTTTGGCATTCGAACTGAAAGCTAAGCGAAAAGGATTGGCCTTTCGGAAGCAATTAGGGAAGATATGTTGCTACACTTCAAGGACCTTCCTTATTGTATCTTCGTGGGATGGGGGCTTCCCAAAATTGTAGCTAGGTTGTATCTTGAAGGTCGTGAAAAGAAGTTCTTTATCGTGCCCCAAAGAAATGTTTGTAGTTCTTCAGTTGTGTGCTTTGTTTAAGGTGAGAAGATAAATAAAGAGTTTAAAACAAAGAAAAACTTTGTTGTTCTGCTTTCTAATAGACAGCTCAAGAGAGACAGCTAAGAGACAGCTCAAAATAATGATTTGAAATATTTAAAAAACTTTCGATCTAGCTGAACTACATAACAAAGTGTTAAGAGTTGTTCAAGGAAGACATGAAACACATTTCCTTCTTAAATTTTACACATTACTATTAAATTACGATGTCTCAAATCAGGAACGCACAGAATCAGTGGGCTCCGATTGTGATTTGAATGTGAAGTTTTACGTGTTGTGTTAGAAAATAAACGTGAGTAATTAATTAAAACTTGTGGAATAATGAATTTTATAAACTAATACATGTTTGCTTAATTTTAATAATGAAATTAAATTAAAAAAATTAATCATCACTATTGATATTATAAAGCAAAAAATGTCCGTGGGTAACACTGACATCATATTGACTGTGGCAACACCTGACCAATAAATTTCGCTTTTACTGAGATTTTTTTAAACTTCTAAACATCCCAATTTTCAATATTTACACAGTCGAATAAGGAAAAAATGTTCTTTCAAATGCAATTTGTTTGGAAATGTATCTCAATTTACTGAATTTTTATGGTTTTTAAAATCATTTTAAAGCATGATTTTTTAAACAATATATATGTATATATTTTTATCGCATGCAGCCCGATTACGAAAGATTAATCCATTTTCACTTAAAACAATATAAATAGCTCAGAATTTGTTTCCAACTAATATTCCATAACGAAATTAAAATTTCACCATAAATAAATAAAATAATATAAATAAAACACAAATTTAACAAACATGTAATCGAACTACGTGCATTAACCAAAGAAATTTTTAAAATAAAAAAGACTGGTGTAAAATATTTGGCGATTTCTTCGGCTAATATGTGGCATGCGACTAATACGAAAGTATCACTTTTAATAAATTTCAATGATTTATTTGAATGCATAATTGATATTTTTCATATAAATATGCTTTTCGGTGTTGTGTGTTGGCAATCTAAAAAAATATATTAAATGTAAAACAATTTATTAAAGTTTTCAGTAAAAAAAAAGGGGGGGGGGACTTTAATCTATATTCTGCAACTGAGTTGGATCACCTAGTACAAATAGAATATAAAAAAAATACCATATCCAGTTAAAAACCTCGCAGTCACCTTTCAGCTGCCTGGGAGTTCACTGGAAGCTGGAGGCTCTATCATTTCTCCAACTTAGTTCTTCTATAATTGTGCCACTTCTGATGATTCATTAGTAAATGGAAATTTGTAATTGCTTTTCCTTAGCGTTGTAAAATAGCACTAACATGCACTTAAGTTCCGATTTTTAATTTTTATACTTGTTTGTTGTTTTAACTTGAACATTTTACATAGAAAAAAAAAAAAAGAGTAGCTCGAATCCACTTTTTTGCTGCTTCATTTAAAAAACAGGACTCGTTATGGGCCCCGGTAATTTGTACCGGTTCTACCCCACCCCACCCCCCATCCTCTCTCCTCTTCCTCTCTCTCTGAGGCCTTGTGCCAAATATATCCTTTTTTTTTCATGTTACGATAAAATTGGGTTTGAATTCTGGAATATAAAGCTGCTATAACAACGAAACATGGAAATACCAGTAAAATGTTCGTCTAATAGAAAATGACATAATACATTCCGATTAGATTATAATGGACGTATTATATTAAGGCAGTTACACTTATGTTTATTCTTTTCAACGTTAGAAAATCATGCAGAAAGTTTCTTAACAAAGACAGTTGCAACAAATACACAATAAATATGCAAGAGATTCTTAAAATTGAATATTCACCATATTCACCATATTCACCATGGAATATTTTCCATTTGACTGGTAAAATATTAGCTGAGAAATCCTTAAAACAAGTTTATAAAGAATTCAGAATCAATTTTAAAGGACTTAATTAGCAATTTAAAACAATAGATTAATATGTTGATCGAGATTTCTTAAAACTATGTTATCTAATTATGGGATTTATTCCATAATATTTTGCACTCTGTATTGATAAATATTATTGCATTATTCTATCTAATGCATCCACAGTCCGCAAGAAATTGAATGTAATACTTGGCATTAAAAGCTGCTGTTGAAAGTGTGAAAATCTAATTGAGTTTTTTATATATGAAGCTTATATGTTGGCGGATGAAACAAGACAAATCAATAAAAGATACTATAAATATAATCAATATTTGCTAAACCCTTGCTATTCCAACATTCTCAAAGTGTGACATTTTTCGCATTAATGGGTACTTTGGTCAATTTTAAAAATATGTGTGGAAATAGGTTATGTAGGAAACCTATGGTATACAAGTAGGTTTGAAAAGAAACTATATCAATTGTTTATCAGCTGAACACAACAAAATACAAAATCAAAACTAATCCCCCCCCTATAAAAAGTTTTGAAATGGCAACTCTGCTTATCACATCCCCCCTCCCTAGGGACATCACATACAAACCATCATGTTTTATCCGGTATTAAAACTTTCAGGAAAGCATCCATTTTCCAATAACCATAATCCCTACACAGAAAGCAAATTATTTGTAGTTTGTGGTGACCATTTTAAAGTAGAAAATTCTATTTTCACTACAAACGCATCAAGTTCTCAATGACTAAATTATTGGAGTGACTTATTTGTAACCGAAGATCTTGGATTTCGAGAGCTTGGGGGCTTTTGAAATACTGCCGTGTACAAGCTATAAGATGTGTATGTTAAATACCGTATTGACTCACATAATTCGCGCTTCCGCTTATCACATGCACCCCGTAATTTTAAAAGAAAATTTGGTAAAAAAAAAAAAAAAAAAAAAAGATTCGCATAATTTTCACATCAAGATTAGGAGATAAATCGTATGTATCATCATAATTTTCGTTTTTCAATATTTCAATTTGGTTATTTAGAATTAATTATTTACTGTTCTTTCTTCAGCTGTAACACAACTCTATCTATACTGCAGCGCAACTTTGTCTATAATGCAGCACAACTTTGTCTATACTGCAGCACAACTCTATCTATAGCAACATAACCTATCTATACTAATAAAACAAGAGAGTTTGTGTGTGTGTGTGTGTGTGTGTGTGTGTGTGTAATCTGTGTCTGTGTACTATGACTTAGCGAAATCTATGTACGTAGAAGTCTGAAAATTTGGGCGAGGATAGTCCAAGGCAGGTCCTGATGCACCTGAGGCTCAGATTATTTATTTTTTGATAATTAGCCGAGATATTAATTAAAATTCGAAATTATAAACTCGCATCAAATGCTCCGGCGTTGCAGGATAGAACGAAAGGAACAGCAGGGAAGAATAGGAAGGAACAGGGGCTGTTTTTATTGCCGGTTTTCATAACGCCCATCGGTGGATTCGTTCGGGATACGAAAAAACGAATGACATATTTCTAAAGTTCGTACTTTTACGGTTTAAACACCGTAATTTGTTCGAAAAAAATATTGTTTGCCATTTGAAAAAAAATTTTTAAAAACGGTCGTTTTCGCGGTGGACATTTTCTTCCTTTCGCAGACGCTCTCCTAGGGCTCAATTTGATAGGTACTGATTAGCAAAAAATAATTTTTTAAAGTTGAGATATTCTTCTCTTTGATGGTGCAATTGGTTTTCAAAACTAGAAATATTAATCCTTTCTAAAACATTCGCGACTGAGGTGACTTCGCGCCTCCCGCAGACGCTCTTTTGTCTACACTAAAACTAATTAAACGTCAGTATTTCAACACAATCTTTCTATATAATTTCAGCAGATTGGATTTACATCACCTACAAACATTTCTAAACGTTCGGACGAGTAAAAGTATAAAAAAAATAATAAAATCTGTGAAATTTTCAATGAAAACTCTAACACGCGGGCTGTTTCGGCGCCGCTTTGCTCGGCTTTGGCTCATATGTTTTAACAACTAAATATGTATATTTTTTTCACAAAATTTTTACTAGGGCTTGGAAACAGTTATATTTATAAGCGATAAAAACTTCAGAAAATTCGGAAGATAATAACTACATTTTTTTTTTTTTTTTTTTTTTTTTTTTTTTTTTTTTGACCTGACGCGAAAACAAATAAGCAAAGAGAACGAAAAGAAATTATATTTCTTTTACAACTAGATATCAATATTTTTTCATGAAATACTGGTTTTACACGGGCTGCAAAATTGCTACATATATAACCGAAAAAATTTCAAACAGTTCGGACAACAAAAACTATTTTTTTTAAAAAACTATGAAACTACTCTACATGAAAAAGCAAGAAAAAGCACGTCTGATGTACGCTGTCGAAGGCAGTGGGTGCTCCCAACTCAAAATTTGTTTGGATAGATTTTCATTTGACAACAAAAAATCATACAAAAGCTAGGGTGTATGCTACCGAAGGAAGTGGGGCCCACAGCATTAGAATCGTTTGGAAAGATTTTCGTTTAAATATATAAATTAATTCAACATTGATTTTAGGTATATTGAAGGTTATTATCATGAGTCCGGGCAACGCCAGGAGAGTCACCTGGTAACTGATAATGCAATATCATCTATACTGTGATACTATGGTATACTATACTTGATTACTAGGAATTTTTTTTAATTCATGGTGGAATGTTTTGTTGAATAAAAAATAGTAAAAGGCAGATGAAGGAGTATTCAGAGTGATGGAACACTTATTTGATATTAGCGTAAACAGTAATATCCATTAAAAAATGTAATGAAAAGTTAATTTTGTGGCCGAGAATCTGGAAAATATATCTCATAGAAGATGCAAAGGTGTTTCCATGTTTCAAAGCATAAAAGGATTTTTTCCATATTTTATTTTAGAATGCTCTTGGAAACTTACAAAAAGATTATATTGCCTCGGTTTAAAAATTACCTACAAACTTTTGAAACTGCTATACATTTTGTTTAATTTTAATTATTCATTTATTTATTAAAATGATATAGTCTTCTTATATAGAAAATAATTTCTTCTTTTATACTAAGTTAAACTTCGAGAAAAATTAGTACTATGAAAACTCGCGTATTTTTCGCAGCCCCTACTGAAGAAATATGGTAAAAAAAGTACCGAAAATACGCGAGTAAATACGGTATGTGAGTCAGAGAAAAGTTCTCTTGTTGGAGAAGGGCGCAGACAACGAATAAGATAGGCCGCGGCACTTCCACCTATCTCGGATCTCACGTGATTAAAATACAATCATCGAACCACTTTTAAGCCTATCTTCATCGCGTGGCAGACGAGATGGGTTAAAGTACTGCTACAAGAGATGAGACGGGCCCGAAACGGCCTCGGGCACAAAGTGAAAATTTTATTTATTAACAAATCGAGAAAAGGGGAATAAACTTTCCACGTGCTATTTGAGAAACAATAATGTAGTCTAAATTTCTTGAAGTGTTTTACCTCTAAAAGTCAGTTTTAAAAGGAATTGAATTGTCATTGGTTAATGCTGGGATATAAAGAGAGCTATTTTATCTAATTCTGAAGCTTTGGCATGGTCAGTGTTAGTACCATAAAGAAGTCGTGTGATATACCTTGTCTGACCACTTTTTCTGTTTGAAGTCCTTATTCAGAATTACTGGAAAACAGAACAAATAATTATTAGACGTTGTTCAACAAATCACAGAGTTTAGTTTTAGGAAATAAGAAGGGAGAGAGAAATTGTGAGGAAGAAAAGTGAAAAATAAATAAACAAAAGACATAATATCGTGGGTAGTCGAAATCTTTGACAGAAAGGGCTCTTCTTATCTACACCCAGATGAGAAACACGGTTTGTATATATTGCATATCTTTTAAAATGGAATTCAAATCGAGGCAGAAGAGTTCGTGCCATGTCCGATTTATTAAATAGAAATTGGGGAGTTTGATAAACGAGGAAAACCAGAAGTTATTTTTAAAAATAGTCCAGGTGTCCCTTGTACTCAAAGTCTTACTTAAAAGTGCAGCACAGCGA
Source organism: Maratus michaelseni (assembly GCA_963931845.1). NCBI lineage: Eukaryota > Metazoa > Arthropoda > Arachnida > Araneae > Salticidae > Maratus > Maratus michaelseni. Next base: position 370,394,118 of record OZ007586.1, read on the forward strand.
AATTTAGGTGTGTTGCAAGTATGCGTAAACATGGTAATAAAATAAAATCAGAAAAGAGAGAGTGTGACCTCTTTATGAGATGCTGCACAGTGAAGGGGTGCATTACAAAGAGTTAAGAAAAGGTATCACGGCGGTAAAGTGTTAATGAAAACTATTATATATTGAAGATTAATTAAAATAAGTGAGAAATATGGACGAGTGAAGGCCATTTTGCATATTTAATTACAATTTACGAACACAATACGTAACATCTCATCATCAAAACAAAACAGAGACTAATTACAGCCGATATAAAGAAAAAGCAAATAGATTGCGTTACTGTACAGAAAGCTTTGCAAATTTTAGTGCTGCCATCTACAGACAATTAAATTAAATGCAAACACCATAAAAACGAAGGACGGGTAGTATTGTGTAAAGTATGAAAAAGAGTCACGGAACGTTAGAGAGGAATTTTGGGGGAGAGACCCGGGTGTAAGGGATTGAATAAAGATTGTTATGATTAGAGGTAAGCAATTTCAAAAATAAAATAAAGCTACAATTTTAGGAGGAGTAAAATGAAACTAATGATTTCATGTTTTTTGTGAGTAAAATCCCAATAGGGGCCGAGTAAAATATAGATTGGAGCTGTATATTTGGAGGCGAAAATAGAGAAGAAGGGAGAGTGAGAAAAAGGGGAATCGAAAGATGGAGAGTGCAGAAATTTAAGGATTTTTAGACGAAGAACAAAAATTCAATGATTATGAGACAGAGAAGAGACTGTGTTTTTAATGTGTCGTGAAAACACTTAAATTACTTCAGCCCCATGATGAAGTACAGCAATATTAGTCCAATACTGCCCAATATCGCCCAAGCATGGCGTGCATCGACAAAAGTCGAAAAATTTTCCGCTATTGTCCAATATTGCGCAATTTTGACTAATATTGGATCTGTAATCTTGAAATTTCTGAAAAGTTCAACATTTAGTTACTTTAATTTACATTTTTTCTTTCGAAAAGTAGAGGACACGAAACAATTTTAGCACCATTTTATATTCTGTAAAACTATGGAAAAAAGTCATATTGAGCAATATCAGGCAATGTCGACAAACAAGTAGGGGAAGTCATGACTACAATCAGGGAAACTAACTGTGCATGCTTTCTTTTTAACAATTTCCAACCTAGTTGAAAAGTGTTTATGACTTCGGTTTGTCTGGTCGTCTGCCGTCTGTCCGTGCTCTAACTCGAGCAAATATACTCGGATTGTCCTGAAATTTTTGTATGTTATTGTCGTTTATTATAGCACGATCCCTACTGAAAATGAAGTGTGTAGTACATATATTTTTTTTTACAGGAGCAGTCAAAAGTATTCCGTTACATTACAGTCAATGGGGAAAAAATCGTTTCAAGTGCATTTTGTTGATGCTACACCATTTGAAACATGATGAAATTTATATGCAATAATGAAGCACACTAAAACATGCTTTTTGTAGAATATGGGATGCAAATCATTTATTCTTCATTTACAAGGTCAAACAAAAAAATACTGTTGCACATTGTTCTACGGGGAAAAATCGTTTGCAGAGTAATTTCACTATTTCAAACATAATGAAATTTATATGCGTTACTGAGATGCACTATAAATGCCTCACTTAAAAGTAAGGTGTGCATTGCGTTTATCGTACATTTACAGGGACACGCAAAATATATCGGTTACACTATACCTGCAATAATTACAGTCTATGTGTGATAAGTGCGTTTTCAACATTGGTTTGAGTTTTTAAGTTTAACTAAATGTTTGCATTGTACGTGGTGTGTATGAATTCGGTTGATCATATACAAGGCTACACAAGGAAATTAGTAAGTATTACAGACTACGGGTGTGAATTGCTTAGGGTAGTTTTTAATTGAGTTATGCATTTTCCTGCTGAACTATAGTTAAGACATATAGAAGTTTGTGAAAAATAAATAAATTCATGTACAGAGCTACGCAAAGAACAAGGTACATTGTCGTTTGTGGTTAGTAATTGTTTTAAGTTTGTTTTATGCGTTTCTTACCTTAATTAATTTTATTTTAATAAGTATGTGTACAAAAGTCTTTAGATAATCTACAAGATAGTACAAAAAAATTCTATCGATTAGCGAAAATTGCTAAATGTGAATTTTCTAAATGAACTAAATGTTATAATGCTATGTATTATATATTAAATCTATAGATCATATACAGATCATTTTTTACTGTGAAAAGTAATTGCTAAAACTGGGCTTTTAAATGTGTTATATGTTTCCTATACTGTTTACTTAAATATCTTCTTTCACCTTATTTAACGGTGAAGTTCTGTTATAGTTTTCTAGATGTGTAGATAGATCTTTCATAAATTATGGAAGTGTTTCATAATCTATGCTTGATGCATGATTTTTCATAGCCTTTCTTTATCCTTCTCAGACCGCGGACGTTTAGTTTTAGTTTGCTTATAGTCAGAGCCTTTGAATTTGAAGGTGAACTTGCTCCATCGCTCGCACGTGGTGAAATACTGGTAAGTGTGTTGTTATTGATATATGCTTATCAATTAAGCTTTATTAAATCTAAAGTAATCTGGAGTAAGTTCATTATTTTTGTATGGATTTAATTTCGCAAAAACTTATCTTCTTTAAAGGACTAAATACGCAGATATATTTTTGTTGTAGTTCTTGAATAAAATAATATATATATATATATATATATATATATATATATATATATATATATATATATATTGTAATTTTATTTATTTGTATCATATGTAAATTTTTCATATTGTTTTAACTTTTATTGAATTAGTGCGAATTCTTAAAGCGTCTTTTCATTTTAATAAGCACAGAATGACATTTGGTTTTTATTCCTATTCCTCATGTTTCTTGTATCCATCGATGCTCCACAGTTTTAAAATACTCATGTCATTTTTCACGTGCTTAAAAAAATGTCGTAAAAATTTGAATTATTTAATAATATATAAATTTATTTAATAGAATTTAAACTGTAATTTATTCAAATTTACTAATTTACTTTATAAAAACTTGTTTAAGGCGTACTTTATCTCTCATATTTGCTTAGTTTAATTAACTAAACTTTTAGTTAATTTAAACGTTTAATTAATTAAATTTCATGCAGAATTCTGCATGAAATTTTACTGATTATTAATAATACCATTCTAGACTAGTGAATGGCTTTTTAGGGCGCTACATGCATGGTCCCAACTTTTACGCTTTTATGTTAACACTATTTTTAAAAGAAATTTCGTTTTTTTTTAATTGCAAAATTTCTACGAATTAATTAGGCGAAGATTTCTATTTAAAAATAATAGTAACAAAAAAGCATAAAAGTTGGAGCCATGCATGTAGCGCTCTAAAAAGCCAGTCAAGAGACGCCATATAAGCAAAGAGAGAAATAACTAGAAATATGGAATGAAATCTTAAATCTGCCAGTCCAGCTTTGACCGATATCGGCCGGTCTGACTTTGACCAATATTAATCAATTCATAAAACCGATATTGCCCAATATTGGAAAAAAAAGTTAGCTGTGCTGCAATAGTGGCCAGTACCAGTCCAACTTTGACCGACATAGGCCGATATTGCAAAATTGCTGTTTACGATATTGACTGATGTTCCTGTGCTATCGGGGGCAGCCCCATAATTCAACTGTTACCAGGGTAAGTGAGATTACATATCAAACTCTTTTCCTTAAAGTATACTTTTATTTTTTAATTTGGTAATTGAATTGGCATTCATTAATGAGACAGAGAAAGTTCGGCTCTTTAGGCTGTAGTCGTCCATCGATAATATTTAAAGTATTTCATTTAAAAATTTGCTTGAAATCTAAAGATTTTAATATTGTAAATTGTGAGTGTCTATTGTAATTTTGAATGAACAAAATTGTTCTTAAAATTTTAAATATGCCTTGACCTTTCATTATAGTCCAGGATTGGGTTTCCACGATACCTGGGATAATTGAGTTTGAGAAGGTAGCACAAAAAATGATTGTAAGATGAGGGGTTGTCCTTCAGTGAATTAGATAGAAAAAAAAGAAAAGAAGGAGATAGTCTTCCAGCACTCTGTAATAAACTCACCTGAATTTCAGATGTGTATGAGGCAAATATTAAACGGGAAGATGCTGATCAGCAACTACCAACAACTACATTCACATATTAAAATTTCTATACAGTCTGACCGAATTTGCAAAAATCAGAGTGTATGAGTGGACAGGCACGACCGAGAAACATGGTATTAACTAATTCTAACACAAATTACTTTGGAACAGATATAGATATTGTACTATTTCATTCAGTACCATACAATTTCATTCTCTAATTTGGTGCACCCATGCCAAAGTTTTTAATGGACATTCATTAAACATGCACATATGTCTGTCAAATTTTGAATACCCTATTTATTGAATTATGTTATAAAATGTGAAAAATATTAGTTTTTATGCTAATCATAAATATTCATTTACTTTTCAACATGCCTTTTATCGAGACATGACATAGAAAATTAGGAAAAATGTTGTACTTGTATACATTTTTTACTAAATTTTCTAAACGAATAAGTTTATTTTTTACAAGTCTTCGTCATCAAAAGAGAATAAAGAATGGGGAAGTATAAAGCATATGAAGTCTCATTTGTTTTACATGGTTTTTCTCTTCAGAGTTTTTTTTTCAACCATCGCGTAGTTCAAGCCCATCCTTGCTACCTATATTTAGAAACGGAAGATATAGCAATTGCTGTATTGCTGGAATACACTCGGTTTAAATCTTCCCGGAAGGTCAAGCATGGATGCCGACAAAGTGGCACATCTTCTTAAAGGCCTTTCTTCGTGCAATGTATAATCAGAACCACGTGTTATAAGAAAACCCTTGAAGACCGTTGAAGATCGGTGATCTTAAAATAGCGGGAATTTTGAAAATGTGGTTATGTTCACACTTTTCGAGGTTCTTTTAAAAGAAGCTTGTCTCAAGAATGCTTGTTTGTCATTAGAGACTGTGTATGCTGATAACAAGTATGTTTTGAAAACACGTTTTTTTTCTTCCCCAGCTGTTGTTGGATATAATGATCAAAAGAGTTTTAAGTTGTGCTTTTTATGAATTTAATTATTTTAATTTTTACACGTCTTTGCGACTCATTTCCCATAATGAAAATGTAGAAACGGGTACGTTAATATATCATCAAAATATTGGTAAAAGAATTTTTATTGACATGTAAACATTTTAATAATTTTTAAGTGATCATCTTATGATGCGAATAAAATTTTATAAATGAGTTTTACTCAAAAGAAAAGTGACAATGTTTCTACTGTGCAATGGGATCAAGCTTCAATTTAAGATTTTAATAATGAAAATTTTAAATATCGTACAAAACCATTATTCATGTATACATGTTATCTCTTTATTCTATATATATATATTTCACGCATTTCTGGTATTCTTATAAATTGAGATTTCTCAATAGGACAATATTCACTTTTCTCGACAAATGCATTTTGATACTAAGCTTATATAAGAAGTAAGTTAAGAATATTGCAAGTTTATGTCCTAACACTAGAACGGTCGGAAATTTTACTCAAGTCATAAAAAATAATTTAAACCAGAATTTTTATTTAATACAATTTAACTTAATTATTTAACTTATTTCTGTGTTATTTTACGAAGAAATTTCTGGTCCGGATCGAAATATATTTATTGTTCCCGGTCAAATTGACCGCTATAGTCGTTCTAGTATTAAGCCATCTACATTTAAAGGAAAATTATGCCTTTAAAGGAAAGTTTACCAAACTGCTATAGCCGTATTCTGAATAATAAATATATTTCAGCAATTAATTTATTGTACATTTTCAGCCTTGAATCAAGTTTCTTCACCTGGTTTATTGGAAGTGCTAGATGATTTTCGTAGCATGAATACAGTTATAATCTCTTTCAAAATCCTCTAATCAAGGGATTATTTTTCCTTTATGCCGATATCCTGATAGCTTTCTGCAGTTTAATACACCCCTGATTAATAGGGTGGGTCGAAAAAAACCGAAATTTATATAATTGAAACATAATAGTGCGGGAAAGTTGCCATTGGTAATAATGAATAAATTTGCAAAATATTACACCAAAGGGTTAATATCTTTTACCGCCGCAGGGGGGGCCAAAATTTCAAAAAAATCGCAAAAAAATAATAATAATTATCCAACCATACCAATACAATTTTAAATAGAATGCAAAAGCTACATCAAGATGTTAGTAATGTTCCAATAAAATTTCATAATAGTGCAATCATTTCTATTACCGCCGCAGGTGCGGCCAAAATTTTGAAAAAAAAAACCAAAAGTTTCAATTTTCCGTTTTTTACAATTTTTCCAATTTTTATTGTATGTCTACTGTTAAAAAAAAATATTTTATATCTAGTAATAACTAATAAATGTTTAGTAATTTTGATGATGGGGATTGCCAACAAAGGGCGAGAGGGGCCCGCCCCTATTAAATTTGGGAAAAGGGGGCTTTTGGAAGAAATTTTTGCGATTTTACGGTAATTTTGGGGACTTTTTTGGTAGATTGATTCCTTTTACATAAATTCCCCCTCATTTTTCACTTTTGCCCCCCTCCCAACAAAAACATCCCTAAAAAGTTCCGGAAAATCCCAAAATACCTTCAAAAGGCCTCTTTCTCTCAAATTTAGGGGTTGGCAATGCCCATGATGAAAATCACTAGACATTTATAAGTTATTACTATCTATAGTGTACATTTATTTAATTGTAGACATATAATAAAAATTAAAAAAATTAGAAAAAACGGAAAATTGAAATTTTTGCCGTTTTTTTCATAATTTTGACCGCCTCTTCGGCAGTAATAGAAATATTTCACCATAATGAAATTTTACTGGAACATTACTAACATCTTGATGTAGCTGTTGCATTCTATTAGAAATTGTATTGGTATGGTTGGATAATTAAATGTTTTTTTGAAAAAAAAAAAAACAATTTTTTTGCGATTTTTTTAAACTTTGCCGCCTTTGCGGCGGTAAAAGATATTAACCATTTGGTGTAATATTTTGCGAATTTATTCCTTATTACCAATGGCAACTTTTCCGCACTATTACGTTTCGATTATATAAATTTCGTTTTTTTCGATCCACCCTACTGATTAATTACACATTTCAGACTATTTCTCGAAAAAGTTGATTATTTGACAGTCATACAAAAATAATTTGCTTGTTATGACTATTTCAATAGAAAAAAGACACAAACAGAAATAGAAAATGGGTAAAAAAAAATCTGCGTTAAAACAATTAAAAAGTTTGATAGTGTGATTGTTTCCAACTTTACTCTGATTAAAGGATGAACAGTCATTAAGTCTGTTCTCAATTTCTTGCTACATTCTGACACATTCACGAAATCATTTTTATCCATATAATGTATAAAATTTGCTGATATTTTTATTCATATTCTAGAGAATTCAACAACATTTTTCATTTTCCTGTAACGAACATTAAGGTGATTTGCGAGCATGATAGTCTGGTCTGTCTAAATTTTGTAGCGCCTCATGCCAAGAAGAACGGTCGTGACAATAGCATCACTTGAAAAAGCGTCATAACATTAACATCAGGTTTATTGATACATAAAATAATATTTTACACCCTATGATCTCGTAATTTTTATACATACCATTAAAATATACAAAACATAATCAACATCGTTTTTATTCATGAGAGAATTACACGTGGTTTTATAAATTTAATAATTCATCAGTAAGACTAACTTTACCAATTATGTACAGCCATACATTCCATTATTCCATTATAATATATAAAATAATGAAAGTAGGTAAATTATTATAAAGTTTTTCAACATCCAAACTGAAAATCGTCAAATTTTGGATTATGTCATTGGCTCTGTTAACAAGTATTTTTAAGAAAAGAAATAAATTCGACCTCAGGAGATTATTACTTTGCATTGGTGTTTACATATTGCACGCAGGTTTGCGTATTTTAGTGTGAGTGGTTTGGCATAATAGAGTGTTCGTAGCAACTGTTTATTGTTATCTCCATGCTCATTTATTTAATCCCCATTGTTGACAGCTAATATAGCTTATTTTTGCACGCAATAGACGATGAGATATTAAAATATTTGACGTGTCCCTGTAACAAATTTTACACGATACGACGACTATTTTTAAAATGAGAAAAAGTACTGTGTACTTTAGTACCATATTCAAAATTCTTAACGATTTGTTAAGTTTTACGAAAGTTAGAACCTATAAAGGAAAGACAGACAGAAAGACAAACATACCATTTTAAAATCCTAATGAAATTGAAACGACACCACGAATTTTACCAACAATAAAAGAATTATGAAAATAGGAGCATCTGTTCAAAGTCATGAAGTGACACACCGTGCGCCGAAATGCCGAATTTCCCCGATACAGGTGAAAATTGTACGTATTTTCCCAAGGTTTATCAACACATGTAATTTTTTTTATAAGTCCCAGAGCATGAAATACCATATATTTTTTTCTCTTACTTATCATATAGCCCCATTTTTAGAAGAAGGTGTATCGGAAAAGTAGGAAAACACAGGTGAAAACCAAAGATGAGTACCTGGTGGCACAAAGTTGCTATGTAAGTCCAATTTTTTATATTCTTGTAAATTATTTTTTTTCGTTTTGTGAACAATATGCTGAGTCTATATTTTTAATTAATTGAATTTTGATAGGTATGTATGTTTTTTGAAATTTGTATAACTTTCAAAATTTTTGTCTTGTAAAGTCAAGGTCCCGCTATATCCCGCAAAATCGTTGGTGCATTGCTCTTCTATAGACATTTGAAGAGTGAGAAAGGTTGGGATTACCTGCGCCACCCCCAGGTTCGACTTTGGTAGTTAGCTTTGTTTCATTAAATGAAAGTCCACGTAAAAAAACATGCTTCTGCAACAACATCACTATAAAAGGAATACTTTTTGTTTAAAAAGAACTAAAATATGATATATTTGAATTAAAAATGTATAACATTAACACTTTCTATAAAATTAACAAAAATTGCCACGATTGAAAATTGTGAACCAACTCGATAAACGCTGAAAACCGCTTTGGCAGTGTCTGCAAAAAAGCCACTTCATCACAGTGTACGGAAGTTTGAACAAGCAACGATGGTACCATTTCAAGTGAATACGGAGTTAGCTATATCGTGCTTACTGAATTTTTGGCCAAAATTTCAAGAACAAAAAGAACAGCGTGAACAGATGCTTTATCCTGAAGAAATAACCACAATTTATCTTATTATTGCAACATTCTCAATGTGAGACATATTTATCATTAATGATTATCTTGGTTAATTTAAAAACTGTATAGGAGAATAAAACTGCATCATTATCTTCTCAGCTGTGCACAACAAGATTAAAATAATTTTTTCTATCCCCCTCAAAGAAAACTTTCCTCTCTCACCCAAAAAGGTTTTGAAATGACGCCTTTGGTTAATCATTTGTTAGAAATTCATGATACGCAATATTGTGACAGTCTGGTGAATAAAGCAGTCAACACTATCTTGATTTTTTGATCGACTTTGACGTGGTCTTTTCGGACATTCAATTGATCTTTAAACTGTTTTTTTTTGTTATATCCATGAACCGATATTTACCACAATTATATTATAATACATTGTGAGGTGTACTTATATTTAGAAAACATTTCTTGTGACACTTTAACTCGTTGAAATTTTTGGAAAACAATTCAAAGTTTTTGGACATATCTCGAAAAAAAAATAACCACAAGACCGAATGAATTTTTAAAATTGATTGACTGAAGCTAAGTGTATATCAAGTAAAAATCCTTTGACCTTCATGAAAACAAAGCTACGACTATAGTTTTGGAAGCAATTTATTAGCAATCCCATGACGTGGAGTAGAATACCGATGTTTCATGTTTTATGGAGAACAAAATAATTTTTAGTCAATATAGTTTGTATTCTCCAGTTAGGCTGCACAACGAGATTAAGTGGTATAGGATAGGGTGACAGGGGGGGGGTGAACCCGCGTGCTAGCAGGACAATTGACACCAATATTTGTGAATAGTGTTCGGCACCTTATTTATCGACAGAAATTGTGTGATTAAATAATGCAAAGACCACTATTCGGAAATAGTGGTGACAATTAGCCCTCTGGAACGTGGGTTCATCATCTCTGGTACATAGAAACTTGTTCATTAATACGTCTTGTAATACTTGCGCGACGTTCGCTAACAAACAAATCTCCAACTTGATCGGCGTGTTGATGATTAATTGGAGTTGCAAATCAAATAGGTTATTTTCTACCGATTCCCTGTCTTTATTTAAACATCCCATACTAGCCCAAAATTATTTTTGATGTTATTGTTGCTTCGAAAGATTTTTTGCAACTTTTGCAACTTTTTTTTTTCTTCTGCTGAAATAGTGTTGGAAAAATAATATATAATATATGTTTCTTACTACATTGTATTTGGAATTATGTGAAAACGTCAAAGCAAAAATACTTTTTCTTCAAAATAAAGTTACAAACGTAAAAAAGAAAATGAAACATAGATAATTTACAGATGTTTATGATAGGCGTAACAACTTCTGGAAAAATATTGCATGCACTTTCTTTCACATCCAAATATCCATCCTTTTATACCACAAAATGTTTTAGAAGTCTGTCAGTTTTGGACTGATGAAAATTTTTATTTCTTGATGTCTTGGAGTAGCTTACATATCTGAAGAAGTTTATGTACAACGATTGCACCTGCTCAAAGACCGAAAGCTGCCATCGATGTAGATACATACCATGTTTGTTTTTTAAGCTGTAACCATGTTCGCTTAATGCTGATGAGACTGCACAGTAAAACAAGAGAAATGATTCTTGGTCTACCAAAAACGGTTATGAAAATATATTGTAACCTCTTTTGAGTTACCCACCATTCCGAAAAACGTTGCTATATCTTCTGAAACATCATAAACCGATAGATCTCCGCGATTTTGATTCCGATGTATGTTATGATTCAGTTCCAAAATTTTACAAATTTGATCATAAAACAAGTTAAGAAAAATTCTTTAGGATCCGAAAAAAATATCAGTTGAAGTAAACGTCATTCGGTATCCACGAAAATAGTTAGAAATTGATTATTGGAAATAAAACTCTCCTCGACAAAAAGAAAATTGAATTTAGGAATCTTACTTTGAAAATACGCATCGGTTAAATGTGTCATTTCAATACCTTGTTTGGATGGGAACAACTCTCCACCAGTGAATTCTTTAAATTTGCGTATATGGATTTTCAAATAAAAGTTCTTTTCCATCACCAGTTGAATAAAGGTATTCCAACTCCAGTTCCAACAAGCGATGATATGATACGCAGAACTTAGTTCATATTGCTTGAGTAGCGGATCTGCAGCGTATATCTCCTGAAACATTTTCGTCAACCAGTATTTTTGAGGAATATCATCATCAGGTTGTGGTCTGTTAGAGGTGAGAGATCATCGGGTCTGCACATCGGAGAAGAGTATTGAGGAACCACGGGTACATCGATTTGTAGTCTCGGCTTTTTTAAATCGCAGGGATGAGAGATTAAATGTCGAAACGTGAGATTGATTTGCATGTCTTTGTTTGTAGGATCTGGTGCGATGCCGTGCGTGATTCGTTCATTGGTCGGTTTCAACATGCTGTATCTCCAATTTAATGTAAGTCAATGGAGTGTTCGGTCTTTGGAATTCGATTGTTCTTTCACCGTCGAAACTGAGCACGACGATGGGAAAAGTGGCATTTAAGCAGGATTCATATGTTGACTTATTTAGTTTGAACAGTTGAGGTATAAATTCAGCAAGAAATAGTTGAATGCACAAGCAGTCTGTTTCTATACATGATCTCACAATTCGATTATCAGAAGACTCCAAGGCTTGTCACGCACGCTGGTCCCGATGAAAGCATCGTTGGTATTTACCACACCAAAGGCTAGCACTTGACGTTTAGGCTTAAAAATCTTCCCACACATTCTAAACGTCGGTGTGTAGAATGGCAGGGTTTGAAGTTCAGCGAAGTACCGGTCTGCATGGGCTTTCTCTATAAAGTCACTAATATAATGAACATTGAGTCAGTTTTCCGAAAAAATAATCGAAGACATTGTAAGACGACAGTAAGCAAGACTATAACAGCAGACAGGCAGACAGGCAAGCAAGAGCAGCTAACTCACTAAGACAATGATACTTTAAGTCGTGTAAGCGGATATATGTTAGCCCTTATCACGCTATCAAGATGTGGCATCAGAGATTAGGAGTATCACACGTAATCGATGATATCACTTACTCTCGTGTTCGTCCTCTCTGGGGAAAAACCCATCTTATCAATGACATCACTGATTAGAACTATCACTTCACCTCCGGTTAAATGATGAGAGCATGTTTCATCAATCATTTCCCTCCAAGATAGCCGCATGAAATGTACGTGTTCGCATAAGAAAAGTATCATTTTTATATATTTTTAAAGTAATCTCAATGTGTGTATACTTCAAAGATGGTGCACGTACTGTTATAATTTAAAGTCGCTTATTTATAAGATTGTCCAAGGTAGTACGTTGGGTTTCAGTTTCGAGACATGAACAGCAGGTCTTTTTTTCAATTTGAAAAAGTTTCTTCTGGGTAATACAATCTTCTTCGTTTGAAATGACAAAGATTCATTTTTAATCTTGCTTTCGGGTACACCTATTTCTTGATGATCTAGTAGAAATTCAGTCGGTGGTTTGTCAGGGGTTTTTGTTTACATAAAAAATTAAATGAAATAGTTCAGCCAAATTGGTATGATCCAAGGTCTATGCCGTTGTAGCTCACGTTTTGTCTCTTGTTGTGTCCCGTTTTGTATCATGTTTCGTTCAATTCAATCTTGTTCGACTTTGACTTGTGTAAGTTCAGTAAGGACTTGTCTTTTCATGTGATTGGGAACCAAGGATAAAACAAATGCGTCATAGTTCTCCTCTTGCTTCACAGCAGGTTCTTGTTAAATGGTAGGTTCTTGCTTTACAAGTTCATTTCTTTTTTCAGGTTCCTTTCTTTTCTCATGTTCGTCGTCTGGCTGTATAAATGTCCAAGGTATGTTAAATTCTTGAAATTTCATTTTTCTTTTTAAAAGTTCATAATGCTGTTGATCTTTTTGATGATCGGCGAGAGAACTGTTGACTATTTTAGACATGGCCACATCAAACTCAGTTATTTTCTTTTTAGTAGGTACATGTCTAGACAAGCCTTCTTCAGACACCAGTGCATATTTAGTTGCGTATTCCGTTGATTACACAAGTTTAAACACTGTGGGCTGCCGGGATTAAAATATTTAAAGAACAAGATTGCTGAACAATAAGCTTTTTCTTATGAAATAAAGCACCTTTCTTCATACAAATTTTATGAAGGGTGGTTTCATATTTCTTTAAAGATTTTTTTGGTAGTTGGAGAGAGATACGTTTCCTTTGAACACGTTTAAGGTACTCTCGCAAATGGCTTTAACCAAGCGAGAAAGTAATTTTTTCAAAGTTGCTTGCATAATGCTTTCGGGCAAATCTTAATCAACTTTAAATCACGTCGTTGTTTCTTCGACGAAGTCATGATCATGACTAAAATAAAAGCAGTGAAACATGCAGGGTTTTCTTTTCACGCTCTCTATATCTTCATATAAGGTAGTAAACCAGACATCATTTTAATTTTCCGTCGTCACTTTGACTGGGGGTCTTTCGATAGTCAAATGACATGCATGATTATAACTCCATAATACTTGATCCAGCACATCAATATAGCGATAGATATGGGTAAAATATTTCCAAATTTTGGTTTTCGTGGTACGGTTAAATTGCTCCACCACCGAAGCCTTGGTATTATTATTCGTCGTGAAAAGTCAAACCCCTTCTTGCTTTGAAAACCTCTGAAAAAGTATGTTCTTATATTCTGTTCCAGCATCCAACTGAAGCGTCTTGGACTTTCTCGTTGAAAAAAAATTGACGGAAAGTCTTTCAGAAAATCTCCTCTTTGTTTCGTTTTTCATCAAATCGCCCCTGTATATTTAGAGAAAATGTCTATGCAAGTCAGGATGTAGCGTAATCCTTGATTGTGGTTTTGTAAACTGTTGAGATCCACCAGGTCGATCTGTCATTGCTGGCTCATCGAATAAAAGATCACTAGATTTGTCAGGAAGTTTCCCCGTACTGGTTTGTGATGCATGTAGGAATCGACGCTGCTTAGCCACTTCTTGAGAGTCTTCTTCTATATTTTGCCTTTAGTAGCATGATATAAAGCCTTTACACCACGGAAACTTGCTACGTGACTTGGATCCTGGTAAATCTCCATTGCAACATAAATCTTTATTTTTCGTTACATTAATTCGAAAGCGCACCATATTGAAAAACTTCAATTTTCTCTCGTAACGTCATCACACTAAATGAACACACAATCTATTAACCCTTTCTTTAAATACCCTTTCAAATGCATAGCCTCATAGTAGAATGGATAAAGTATCGGACTATTATTCAGCTGGTAGGCTATTTTTTTTTAGTTCAAATCAATGAACCCACCTAAATTTTTAGAAAACTATTTTAAAATAAATTTAATTAAAACTGTCATACCAAGATGGCAGCATCAAATATTTTCTCTATTTAAAAAAAAAAATCCCCCCCCCCCAAAAAAAAAAAAAATCTTTATCTTTGATCCTCTTAGATAACGTGCTCGGAAGGAGGAGTCAGCTCCTCCGGGATTAGATCCTCCTCCTCTTAGATGAGACTGTCGGCAAGGGGGCGGGGCTGCTCCCTGCTCTTCCTGAAATCGGACTGTCATTTTCCCCTACTATCATTCCTTGTAGAGAAAGAATGTTGTATATGTTGCCAGATTCAAACTGTAAACTTTCTAACTTGGTATAAATGTTGCCAAAAAATGTATGAAAACTTCTTATGAAGTTAAAATTTATTTTTAAATCACAATATAAGTTCAATAGATATATATTTTTAAATACCTATTTTAACCCACCTTACCCTAGGCTTTCAGTCACTCAATCCATAGGTATTTCATAAGGCTACAGACTGCTTTACAACATTAAACTGGATATTGTCTATTATTTAAATTTGTAAGTGATACAAACGTATTCCTAAAATTATTCTAAGTGTCGAAAACGATTCTAAAAGTCATTAAAATTGTTAAAATTAAAAATTGTATTCTAAATTTTGACGTGTGTCATGCTTGCATTTATATACCTTAAAAGTAGTAAAAAATTAAAAACGTTTGTTTGTAAAATCTAACGTAAAAAGTGTAATATCCATGTAGCCCAAAAAATCTTTGTAATTTTTTTTAATTCTAAAATATATCGTGCAAAAAATTATTTATTTATGATTTATTTATGAAGATCAATTTATTATTTTAAATGCATTATCTCTTTAGAAATGCATTCAATTGTGTTGTTCCCCAAACTCGATAAGCAAATGTGTGGGGAAGGCCTGATTCATAAAGAAATTTCACATTAAGGAAAGAGGTGTGTTTTTTATCTGGTAAAAGGAAGGAAGGAATTTCAACTTTCAAAAATATGCTGATAATTTCATTAAAAGATAATTTAACCATCTCAGGCATAGAAGTAGAATAGTATAACTAGAAGCAAAACAACGCTGTTTTAAGCTAGAAGTACGCAGAGACTCGGTGCCACCGGATTTCTTCGAGGGACCTATAGTATACCTATAAATCACTTGAGGAGAAGGGGATAGTGTGGCTTTTAAATTTTCTATATTTTACTGTTTGATTGATTGCTACTTTGTTAATCTACGAATTCCTCTTTTTAATACTGTGGGAGCGTAAATCACTCTTTTTAATTCCATCAAGTCCTTATTCATTCCCCCCCTACGCCAACCACACCCATAGGGGCCTTTACCACGTTATCTTCAACAGCAGTAGGATTGCAGGCAATTCAGTGGCCCATTTATCCCACCAGCCCAAACGCGCTTCATTCACAGCATTATTTTCCTTCTAATATAATCCAACATCTTTGATCTCAGGTTTGGCTTGATTGGTAAAGGCACTGATGTTCTGCACCAAAATATGTGGGTTCGAATCCCACGTAATTATCATTCGTTTTTAAAACCAGAACGCCATTCAAAAATTTAAAATTAATATTTCTAAAATGAATGGAAAGTAATTGACATTAAAAATAATTAATTCATAAAAAAATTAATCTAATTTAAACAAAATGAAAAAATTTTAAAAATGAAAAAATTTTAGTAAAAAAAGTAAATTAATCAAAATTGTTTAAAAACCTTCGCATGTTCCAACTTAAAGATGACGTCATTGTGTCTCCACAACGTAACTTCATTAAAGAATAATCAATTAAAAACCCTAATTACCCTTTCACGCGAAAACGAAAATTCAAATAAAATAAAACTCATCAAACACCGTGACATAACGTGACATTGCCCCCTTATTTCCTGTTTAGGTCACTCCCCCTCGTGATGTCATTCGTCCCTCCTAGTGGGAAGCTTACACTCAACGTAAAAAAAAATTTAATTAAAAAAATACCATCTTTATGACAAAAGTTCCGTAATACTCCCCCACACTTTCGCCCCCGCTAAAACTTACAGCCACTTACCACTCAATGTCCAGCAAAAAACAACTCAACAAATTACCCGTTATCTTATACGAAAAGTCACGTCACATCCCCCTTTTTGATTGACAGCTGGACACGCCCCTTTTTCCCTTATAGCGATGTAAATTAGAGACATATGCATACCTGCCAACCTTCCGTTTTTTAAAATCAAATAAACATACTACTTGGAATCAGAAAATTTACTTGATTAAATGTGTCTTGTTTCTAGTGGTAGTCACTTGATTTCCTTTATTAACCTCTTAACAGTTTCGTTTTTTTTTTTTTTTTTTTTTTTTTTTTTTTGACACAATAAACTAAAATCAGGGACAAACACCACATTTTCCGTACTAAAATATTTTTCTTATATAATCGAAAAATGTCTGCCAATTATTAAAGCGAAAATTACAATTTAAAATTAGTGGTATTCAAAAGCCTTTAGTAACAAAGCAAGCAACCTCTTTTTGACCGAGCGGCGTTCGGGCAAACAACCTGTTAAGTGGTTAAACAAAATTTCTCGTTCTAATATAATTATTTGACTTGGAAAAAACGGCAAGTTGGCAACTATGCATATGTCACATTAAAGAATGGTTTGAAACTTATTTGCATAATCCATTTTATAAAGGCAAAGAAATAAGTGAGATATCTCATTCGAATTAAAAATATTTATGCATTTGAAACAGTTCATTCATTCATTCCCAATAAAATGGACTTTTTTTTTAATCGACGCGTTTGTTTGAAAGTAAAATCATAATCCTAATAATTATTTTTTAAATAGTTTATTTTCCCAAATGTGAACGTTTTCCATAATTGTGTACCCTGGTTTAACGCATTTTTTTCAATGTCCATTTAAACTATATTTGTTTCAAAAATAGCTATATTTTTAAAGGCAGCGCTATGAACAAATAAAACAAAACTTTATTTAAAGTACAGGGTGGTTATAACTAAAGTTGTACTTTCAAAAGGCTGTAAAAAAAGAACCACTGGTAAAAATAACCTGCTATCTCATCTGAATATATGTAAAGCAATGGGTATTTGTTTTGCGAAATAAAAAAAGTTCAAAAGTTGCCCGATAGATGGCGCTAAATTCATCATACGATGCTAATTAAAAGACGTAACATGTTGTTTGAACAAAGAGTGCCCCAACAGCATGTCACGTCTTTCAATTAGCATCTTATCACGGGTACAGCGCCATCTATCGGTCAACTTTTGAACTTTTATTTTCTTTCGTAAAAACAAATTCCCACTGCTTCACGTATACTCAGATGAAATATCAGGTCATTCTGACCAGTGGTTCTTTTTTTACCTACTTTTGAAAGTGCAACTTTAATAATAATCACCCTGTATGCTCTAAAATTTAATAAAATCCTAATTAATGTTAGTAATATTTGCTGGAAAATTACAGGTTACATTCAAATAGTAATTTTAACCAAAACGTTATACAGAAGATAATAAGACAGCAAGAAAATATTATAAAGAATACATTTGATATATTCTTTATAATTCTTTATAATTCTTTTATTATTCTTTATACGTAATATTTGAATATATTTGATGATAGAAATTTATTCGAATGTTAAGTGCCATAAAATTTAAATATGTTTTCCAGGTAAGCAAGTAAATCTATAAATGTACAAGTCAATGATATTTGTCATTTTTTTTTATATTTAGAATAATAACTGAAATTTCAAAAGCTATTGTTCAATGTATTTCGAAAAGTATGCCAGTGTTTCTTGGTCATATACACATCTGCAACGATACAGCATATACGATATGTTTATTTCCGATTCTTCTGAAAATACTTGCTCTTGAAATAGAAAATTTATGGTTACTTTACAAGCTGTTTTACATTCCAAATATTTTGATGTTTACTACTATATTTTTACCACTGCTAGACAACACAACTTGGTATGTCCTCTGTATTTCTTTCGTCGGTTTAACAAAAGCTAAATGAGAAACCCCAGACTCAGAATTATTTTAAGAAGATGCCAGTCAATCCTGTCTTATCTTACTCCATTCCGATTTGCAAAGATCTTGAAGATATGATTTGTACGGTCTACAATTGTGTTCAAGCCAAAAACATGTCAAATGAATCCTTTTTATGTCTGCTGCTTATCTATCGATGAACGATAGCTGTGCTCCTGTTTGTTTTTTTAAACTAATATAAAGGGGAAAATCATACTTTAAATGATGTTAGAAATTATAGACTAATTCGGAATTTGATTCTTTGTCAAATAGTATGATCTGTTTAAAACGATTAAAAAACCCCTGAAAAGGTTGCGTTCTAGGGGTTATTTAAAAACTCATTAAGAATGCTGTAAACATTAAAAATTAATACTATCTATCAATTGCATTTTGAAACACATAAGATTCTCATTTTAAAGAAGCTGAAAGTCCTATTAAGGAGGTCCGGGACAGTTTTTCTTTAATATTTTAAATTCATATTTTCTTAGATTTCCATCTATGCAAATGCTTCTTTTCACTTAAATAAATTTACCACAACTTAATTTTTTTTCTATAATTTTGAGCCTATTTAATAAAGTATTTAAGCATTTGCTGAACTTTATGCTTCTTTTACTTTTTAAGCATAAAATGTTTCTATATAAATTATCTTTTGCAAAATATAAAAGTATTATTATTATTATTATTATTTATTCAATTATTTATTTATTTATTTTATAAGCACATTAAATAACAGTTAATGTATGAAAACTGGAGAATACAAATTTGATCGAATAAAAATCCTTCATTGGCCTCCAAAAACTCAAAGAGGCAAACTCATTCTTTCGGGGTTATTTTGAAGGCAACAGAAGGATTTTTACTCGAACAAACTTACCCAATGGTCAACAGTCAACTACATCTCCAAAAAACTTTCGTAACGCCTCCCACAGTGTCCTTTTTGTTCAAATAATTCTTCTGATTATACTAATCACAAAAGTTATTGATAAATATATTTTTTAAGCCCTTTGTACTAGTAATGAATAAATAAGGGAAAAAAGTACCACAGTACCACAAAGTACTTTGATCTGGGATCTAGATGGTAACATAAAAAAATAACCATTGCTCTAGCTGCTCATATACATTATATTGCCAAAGGTGACCGGTCTCTTGCGATTTTAGACGTTTTGTTAACTATCTAGAAAAATACATGAGGAATTAACCTGAAACTGCAAGTGTGTAAACGATATTTCCGCGAAGATTTTTTCTTGAAACCCCATAGGGCACTGTCAACAAATTGAAAAAGAACGAATATATTTTGGATTACCCTGTAAAAACTAATGTAGCAAAAGCGTTCAAACTCGATATTATTAATTAGTGGCTTATTGTAATATACTGTGTTCATTTTTATGAGGATAGCATGTATACTCGAAGAGAAATTAAGGTTTTTATAAAAATAGTCCCAAATTTCGCCAAGTTTTTTGCTTATAATTTGCAGAGTTCTTAATATAAAAAAAAGTTATTTTGAGAAAATATGTCAAACAACATTGTACATAATACTCTGCAATCAGAATTAAAAAATATTAAAAATGGGATGAAAAATGAGCAGGTTTACTAAAAATGTTTCACTGCACATGCGCGAATACAATCAAAATATAATATGGATAATGTATTAGCTAAGTATATAGAGCAAATTGTGTGAAAGTCTCAAAATCATAGCTTGAAAATTCTGAAAATTATCGTCGATAGAATAAGCTCGAAATCCGTTGTTCCCAAAAGGAAGACAAAAGATGAGGGGTTGTATCCAAATATAGTAGTACGTGCAATATTGTGTACGCTATCTTGGCACTACTCAACAGATATTTGATACAACCCCTGATCTTTTTGCTTGTAATTTTTGAACATCCACGTTAACAAAACACAATTTTTTTTTTTTTTTTTTCTTAAGGAGTGTTATGAATGAAATATGCATCACAAACATTCTCTGCTTTGAGTAGCTTATGACTACACCTCTTTTATTATTATTTATTTTTTTATTTGGCATATTGTGAAAGGTATTTAAAAGTATACAAAAATAAAAATCTTTATGGCTTTCCACACGAAAAGGGACCATTTTGTCATATAGAGATGCAAGGGATATTCTCGTTTTAATTCGTTACTTTATTTATTTATTTATTTTCATAATTGAAGTCACTGCGATAAAAAAAAAAAAAAATGCGGGATTAGGCTAATTCAAAGATAAAAACAAAAAGTAAAGAAAGAAATGAAATAAAAAGAAAAAGAAAAAGAAAAAGAAAAAACAGATTTTTCAAAACAAGGTTGGCATCTGGTTAAAAATTACACAGATTGTGATTTTAATTTGGCAAGTGTATCCTTAGCTTGGAGGGAGAAAAATAATAAAACAGACGTTGCATGTTTTAATAAAACAGTGAAATTAAGAAGTCTGATTATCTCGAAAATTAAATAGGCATTTTTTAGAATGCCACAAACATGTCTGTTATAGCATAGCGGACTCTAAACTAGTAAGACGGCACAAACTTTCTGTTGACACTCTCTTGATATGCCGTAGCGCTTTCTGATTATAGAGAGAAAGACACGTTTTTTCAAAACATTGTTAAACGATTGTTGTTTGTATTATTTATCCAATTAAAACTTATAAATAAAAATGCTCAAATGGAACATAAATAGAATAAATAATCAGAAAATTACAAAATAAGTTCTATTTGATAGTAATACACAATTATAATCAAAGGGGTGTCATTATACATGGCTATCAACAAGTTGCTCATGTACTGCTGAGAGAAGAATGCCTCCAGGAAAAAATGGAACAGGAATGTAAGCCAGACTCTCGTTTTCATGGATAAAGATTAAAAGCTTAAACATAATTTACATACTCTGTTAAGCGATTCTTATAATTAGTCCTAAATAAGGCTTTTTTGTTATATATTTTTAATCTTGAATTTTATTTTTCTATTAAAAAGCATCTTTTCTAATTTCAGTAGTCATTTGTGATGTACTCTAAAATAAACAGGTATATTTTTCAGTTCTCAAAAAACGCCTTTTGGCGTTATAATGTATAGCATTCCTTCTAAACTTACAGCTATCCAGAAACCCCATAGAGTCTCATGTATAAGAAATTTCAAGCCAAAAAATTCTAAGTCCAGTTCCCACACAGGGAATATTAAAGAAATAGATACATCATCTTTTCGGACACTTCGAGGACCAAAAACATACTAGTGATTAGAAACGGCTCCACTTTGATGGACCTCCAAGCAACATACGCGAGAAAGCTCTAACCTAGTTATGACCCTGAAAACTCTCTTGAAAAAAGCGCCGGAATAAAAAACCCAATTGGAGCGCTGTTGATCCGAGAACCTCCCTCATGGAAACCAGAATGGTCAGACGAGATCGCCCCCACCATGACACCCCTAAAATAATGAAGGGATAAAATGCGAAGAGAAAACAGAAATCGGATCGGATCTCGTCGTGATTTGGAGTGAAGAGAAATGTATCTCAGGGAGAATGATATGAGAAAGCAGCCCCAGTTTGCTGCGATAGTTAATTGGGACTTAAAACGACCTATAGAGGCGCTGATCGCAACCGTCGGTACAGGAAAATCGTCCCTTTAACTAATGCTAAAGTACCATTGAAATCATTATTTATTGTAAACGCGTTTGAAAGTGTTAGATATTCAAATTTCGATAATTTTTACCTTGTCATACAAACACAGAACACAAATATCATATGAAATCTGAAATTGAGCAAAACAATAATCACTAGGAACAAATTAAAAATGCATGTAATGCAATGGGTTTGCAAGGGATTTTCCAGAAGCGAGAAGTTATAACTTTTCTCCACCAGATGGCGTATTCGAGAGCTTGAATTCCCAATGGAGTCCAGGTGGGACTCAAGACAAGGCTTTTGATCGCCGAGAGTCCCAGCGGAGTCGTTGACATTGTTTCATAGGAATGCAAATGCATCCCACTCGCAAGCTTAGTCCAGTTGAGAAGTTATACGAATTATTCTTCTTAGTAAATTATCCCCCAGTTTGAAGTTTCGCTTCTAAAAGCAATTAGCAGATCAGAGCTGTAGTCATTCTGTGGAGTGCCCAGATCGCTAATCTCGTCATTTTACTATTCTAAGCAGAACAGTGTGCCCAGCCCACAACACAGATTCGATTTGAGAGACTTTATTATTTCTCATGTACATACATATTTTAAAATGTATATAAGATATGAATTTCAAAATTGGAATATAGGTGCAAAATGATACGCAAATTAAGATTTTCTTAAAATCGAAAAAATCCACCGGTAGTTTTATTTTATAAAAATCCTGAATTTTATGGAAAATAAATAAAAATCTAATTGAAAATGGCTTTAATAATTAAAGAAACGTTTGCATTTTTTATATTTGCGCGAATGGGAAGGGGGGGGCGACTTTTATTAAATATCGCATTTTGTCAACGTGACACATATTATTGAAATAGAAATTTGCGGGCTTCGTCCGCAGTCGGGACAGTGGTTGTAATTAACAAAGAAACATTTGTATTTGTTATATGGGGAGGGGGCAACTACTTTTTATTAAATATTACATTTAGTAAACATGACAGATATTATTATGACAGAGACAAGCGAGCTTCGCCCGCTATTGGGCCCTTAATTTGCAACGAGGTTTTCTTTAACAGATTATTCGTTATATTTGCGTGGATGGGGAGGGAGGGGACTTAACGACTTTTTAATAAATATCGCATTTATTGTACTTCACCGCGCGTCCCCTGACGGCGAGTTTTTCATTACTTGACCCACCTTTTTATTAAATCAACACGTAATGCTCTGATTTAGACAGAACTAATTTCATTTAGCAAATTTAAAATTTTTAGCTTCATACGTACCCTTTAATTGCTGTTATATAAAGAGAATACCGGATTTTTCGAAAAACAGTTTTCGTAAAAATTTAATTTATGTTCCTCATAACAGTACACAATCCGAAAGTTAGTGATTTGTTGTTGAGCAATTGACTGCGCGCCTCTTGGCGGCTCAATAGTAAAGGTTTTTTCTCTAACTGTGCCTTATTTCAATAAATTAGCTAATGATGTTCCGAGCTTCCCCAAACCAGATCCATTTTGCTAAATTAGCATAAAAATCACCATTCGTAGCTTCTAGAAAAGAGTTACCAGAAAATTCGTATAAGCCATCGGAGACCCAGGCAACAGTTTCGTTTTTAAAGAGATTTAAGTTTATTACACGGCCCCGCGCAACGTCGGACGGGTCAGCTAATTATTAATAAAATCTTCTTTTTGAATTATCTAAAACTGTCTTAGTCAAGTTAAGTCACCCATTCGACATTTGCTCTAAGTCGTTACAGCGCTTTAACGCTTCAGTTCTGACTATCAATACGTTGGTGAAAAGTGATTGTTTTCTAGAAATCTACCGCCTCTAAAAGTTTGTTTCATTAGTTTTAAAGTAACTTTCATATTAATATCTTGACTGTAAACTAAAAATGTTCTGTATCAAAGTCACAAATGCCAAATTATACATTATATGAACAAAGGTAATTTTTAAATATAGATTTAAAAACAAAACTAATTCGATAATCGATGTGCTTCAAATAACTCAATTTACTTTTGAATCTAAATGAGTTTACAGTTGAACAACATTTTGATTTTTAATGCAAGATTCAAAATTTTTATAGCAAAATTTTATTATTTTTAAAGAATTAAGAGTTTTTCTGTACATAAGTGTAGAAGAAACTGAAAAGAAAAATCTATAACATTATACATCTATAATGCATACATATTTTACGCATAAATAGGAAGTAATTTTTGACAGGTGTGCAAGTTTTTTTAAGCATATTTTATATACTAAATCTTATGCTAAAAATCAAAGTTTAAAATACTATATGGGATTTCAACATACGACTGTTTTCAAGAAAATAATGAAAATTTCGTATACTTATAAAAAAAAATGCATACTTATTTTTCATGTAACGGGAAAATGTTTGTGCCCTACCATGTAAGACTTACACACTGCATTATAAAGACCGTCATTTTTATATAAACTCTTTACGATAAAAGAACACACATTTCAGGACAAACATTATTTATTCATTTAACTTGTTAAAAATTTTCAGATCTGTTTATTTTGCTCTAAATGTAACCTTCTTTTCAGAGTTTCTTTTCTACTTTTTAGTTTTCATCTGTTGAGTGCCAGTCTACAGTTTCTTTAAGTACATGGGAGAAAAACTATCTGGTTAAAAAAAATACCCCAACTTTTCACACTGACATGTAAGTGTGAGACACCCGTAACATATTTCATATTTGCTTATTTGAGTGTTGAAAAAAAGATATAGGGGAGCTTCGAGCTTCCTTTTTCACATTCTTTCTGTCTCATTGTTTTTTTTTAATTCATTGCAAAAAACATGAACTATTTTAAGTATTTAAAATATAAATGTATAACGTAAAATAAAGAAAATTGTTGCGTTGACTTATAATAAGACATTCTAATGGGACAAAACTTTCAAGCTAAAATAAAAGGTTTGCGTGGTTCATATTTGAATAAAAATTACTTAGGTATATTCTTGGTAAAAGCGAAAGATTTATGTTATTCCACATAAAGAATGCATCATTTTGCAGCTTTATCTGCACAAGATGAGGATTCAACATTAGGTGCAAATGTATGAAAGTTTAAGAGAAAAATAAAATAAAAATTGCATAGAGGAAATAAAGAAAAATGAATTGATATCTATTGACTATGTCGTATTTTTCTTCCTAAATAACATATGATAAACAGTTAATATAGTATGTACTTCGTAATACAAATAAATACTTAGCTGGATAATATGTAAGAATAAGCCGTGAGTTGCACGTAGATTATAATTTGTTTTCCATTATAGAAGCAGAATGCAGCATTGAATGGTTCAGTATATCGGTTCTGCATAAGAACATGCATATGAGTGCTATAATTGTTTTCTATTAACTAGTAAATCTGCAGATCAGAGGCCTCAACGTCAGCTCTACAAATCATTGTTCGTTAATCTCACTCATTTTTACTTTCTTCTATCTATAATCGAAGAAAGTACTGTAATCGAAATTTTTTTCGACTTCCGGTTTTCGACGGATTTACACGTTTTAGGGGTCAGAGTTTCGAAAAACATGTTTTTACAAAATGTCTTATGTCTGTCTCTCTGTCTGTCCGTCCTCATTCTATCATTGAAAAGTGTATGAAGTTATGCTTCAAATTGAACCACATTTTTTTCTATGTTTTTGGCTATGGCAAGCAGGTTCTATTAGAATTTGGGGATATTTCGACGAAAGCGGGCGCTGTGATCGATATTTTTGTTCCATTTTCACTATTGTATCATTGAAAAGTGTATGAAGTTATGCTTCAAATTGAACCACCTTTTTTTTTCTATGTTTTTGGCTATGGCAAGCAGGTTCTATTAGAATTTGGGGATATTTCGACGAAAGGGGGTGCTGTGATAGCCATTTAAAGATTTCAAATTCAAAAATATGTACAAAAAATTTAGAAATCCCAAAAGTTTTTTTCGTTAAATGTTCAGCCTTGATCCGGAGAATCCGGAACAATTTTTGTTTTGCCATTATCTTAAAAAGTGGCTGAGATATAGTGGTTTGAAATTTCAGGATGGCTGACATTTTCAAACAAGACAGCAGAATTCATCCATAAACGGGTTTAATTTATGAGTTTTAGTTAATATGGTTTCGGCAAATTTTCTTTCATTGTTGTAACCATTGTTCCTATTATATGCTTATCACTATATATTTATATTCGCCAACGTCAAATTCTCGCCAAACTTGGCGACAGTTGGTGAAATATCGCCAAATTTGTCGACCAAAATAGGTTGCCATAAATGAAGCCAACTTGGCAGTAGAGGACTAATTTGGCGATATTCTCATTCAAATTCAATGTTGACGAGAACTGGAATTGCAACTTCTTTAATTAGGTTCCACGCATTTTACCTTCGTGTTTTCCAGTAAAATTAGCTAAAATGGTAAAACCAAGGAATAGGGAGGCTATCTGTTCCTGTCGGTTCAGGCCAGAAGGACTTTTCGTAGTTTAGTATACATCAGTTGATCGCATCCCGGTAACCCGACGATTTGCAAGCAGCTGACGTACAACAGAATGACGAAAAATATTGATTTTATTGGCGATGTGATAGCGAATTTTGAAGTATTATCATGACTGACAAGGAGAGGGTGAAGCTTGGTAATAACAGATTTTAATTATTTTTATATATGTTGTAGAGTAGAAGCCTCGTAGTCTCAGGTTCAATGGATTTTATACAACGACCCTTAGTTCTCGAGAAATAGGGGGTCTAATATTATAACACAACATAGATAGTTACTTTGTAACGAAAGTACTACGTTGGTCGTAGCTCAATTGTTATGGCGTCTGTTCGTTGATTCGTGGGGCCGGGTTCGAGACCGGAATGCGCTACGTTTGTTTTTCTCATTTTTTGTTTTATAAATATACTTCTAATTATAATTTAATAATCTCATAATTAAAAATTTTAATATCGTACATTAATTATAATGTTAACATATTTAAATTCTGATTTAGCATTTTTGATTTTTAAACCTTTATTAAACATTTTTCATCATTTAAAGAGATTTTTTTTAAAATATGGATCTATTATTAACTAGTAAAAATTCCAAAATCCTTACAAAATCTTACTTTATTTTATTAACAACATCACGAGCAGGGAAGACCGAGCTATGCTCGGTCAAAATTAAATTTGAGTTCAAATATCATGACCCATGACCAAAATGACCCACTAATTGAATTTTCTCGAACATGTGACTTAGCCCAACAGTCTTCTCGTGCCCGAAAACCATTGGATGCAAAATTTAGTGTAAATAGTCTGAGCCGTTTTTAAGATAAAATAGCTTGACCCATAATGACCTATCACCAAAATGACCCACTAATCGAAATTTCTCGAACATGTGACCTAGCCTAATAGTCTTCTTGTTCCCTAAACCTGTAGGATGCTAAATTTATTTCAAATCCTCTGAACCGTTTTTAAGATAAAATAGTTTGACCCATAATGACCCATGACCAAAATGACCCACTAATTGAATTTTCTCGAACATGTAACGTAGCCCAACAGTCTTCTCGTGCTCGAAAACCATTGGATGCAAAATTTAGTGTAAATTGAGCCGCTTTTTAGATCTTGACCCACAATGACCCAGAAATGGCCCACTAATAGAATTTTCTCGAACATGTGACCTAGCCCAATGATTTTCGCGTGCCCGAAACTCGTACGATACAAAACTTAATCAAAATCGTTAGAGACGTTTTTAGATAAAATTAATTTGACCAGCTTTGACCCCAAAATGACCCACTAATCGAAAGTTCTCGAACATGTGACCCAGCCCAATAGTCTTCTAGTGCCCGAAAATGGTCGGATACAAAATTTCGTCAAAATCGTTTGAACTGTTTTTTAGATACAATTAGCTTGAACATGACCCAAAATGACCCAACATGACCCACTAATTGAATTTTCTCGAACATGTGACCTAGCCCAACACTCTTCTCGTGCCCGAAAACCATTGGATGCAAAATTTAGTGTAAATTGAGCCGCTTTTTAGATCTTGACCCACAATGACCCAGAAATGACCCACTAATCGAATTTTCTCGGACATGTGACCTAGCCCAATGATTTTATCGTGCTCGAAACTCGTAGGACACAAAATTTAATCAAAATCGTTAGAGCCGTTTTTTAGATAAAATCAATTTTTCCCATGTTGACCCAAAAATGACCCACTAATCGAAAGTTGTCGAACATGTGACCCAGCCCAATAGTCTTCTCGTGCCCGAAAATGGTCGGACACAAAATTTCGTCAAAATCGTTTGAACCGTTTTTTAGATACAATTAGCTAGAGCATGACCCAAAATGACCCAACATGACCCACTAATTGAATTTTCTCGAACATGTGACCTAGCCCAACAGTCTTCTCGTGTTTGAAAACCATTAGATGCAAAATTTAGTGTAAATTGAGCCGCTTTTTAGATCTTGACCCACAATGACCCAGAAATGGCGCACTAATCGAATTTTCTCGAACATGTGACCTAGCCCAATGATTTTCGCGTGCCCGAAACTCGTAGGATACAAAACTTAATCAAAATCGTTAGAGCCGTTTTTTAGATAAAATTAATTTGACCCGCTTTGACCCAAAAATGACCCACTAATCGAAAGTTGTCGAACATGTGACCCAGCCCAATAGTCTTCTCGTGCCCGAAAATGGTCGGATACAAAATTTCGTCAAAATCGTTTGAACTGTTTTTTAGATACAATTAGCTTGACCATGACCCAACATGACCCACTAATTGAATTTTCTCGAACATGTGACCTAGCCCAACAGTCTTCTCGTGCCCGAAAACCGTTGGATGCAAAATTTAGTATAAATTGAGCCGCTTTTTAGATTTTGACCCCCAATGACCCAGAAATGACCCACTAATCGAATTTTCTCGGACATGTGACCTAGCCCAATGATTTTATCGTGCTCGAAACTCGTAGGACACAAAATTTAATCAAAATCGTTAGAGCCGTTTTTTAGATAAAATTAATTTGACCCGCGTTGACCCAAAAATGACCCACTAATCGAAAGTTCTCGAACATGTGACCCAGCCCAATAGTCTTCTCGTGTCCGAAAATGGTCGGATACAACATTTCGTCAAAATCGTTTGAACCGTTTTTTAGATACAATTAGCTAGAGCATGACCCAAAATGACCCAAAATGACCCACTAATCGAATTTTCTCGAATTTGTGACCTATCCCAATGGTTTTCTGGTGCCCCAAAACGGTAGGATACGAAATTTCGTCAAAATCGTTAGAGCCGTTTTTAAGATAAAATTTGCATATATATATATATATATATATATATAACCACACACATGATTTGCTCGTATTAGAATATATGATATAAATTACAATCTTTAATATGCAAAAAACATGTTGTAATTTAATTCTTGTGCTAATTTTAAATATAATGCTTCTTACTTTAAAAACAGTAGTATTATCATCAGTAGTAAGCCGGGTCGTTTGGGTGACGAAGTGACGTCACGAGTGGGAGGGGCTTAAACCGAAAGTGGGGGGTAGGAAATGGGGGGAGGGAAATTTCGTACTGTTGGACGAGGGTAATTTGTTGAGTTGTTTTTTTGCTGAATAGTTTGGGTGACGGAAGTGACGTCACGAGTGGGAGGGGCTTAAATCGGAAGTGGGGGGTAGGAAATGGGGGGAGGGAAATTTCGTACTGTTGGACGAGGGTAATTTGTTGAGTTGTTTTTTTGCTGAATAGTTTGGGGAAGGGGGGGGGAGGTCACGTGATTTTTCGTTTAGGATAACGGGGGTAATATGTTGAGTTGTTTTTTGCTGAATAGTTTAGGGGGGAGGGTCACGTGATTTTTCGTAATTTTTATGTTACTGAACACGTGGTCCATGACGTCATACATTCATGTTAGAATATGTTCGTTTCTGTTTTGACTGGCCCATGGGGCTGTGACGTCACACGTGCATTCTAAAATAAACCTTAACTTGAACCGAATGCAAAGTTGAGTTGTTTTATCTCGTTTAACTGTAATCAAATGTAAAGTTGAGTTGTTTAAATGACCATTAACTGTAACCGGTAATGAAAAAAGTTTGTTATACAGCAAATGGCAACAGTTGAATTCGTCAGTTGCTTGATTTTTTTCGTGAGTGTAGCATCGTTTGGTGAATTGTGGATTTTGTATTTTAGTGTTTGTGCTGATTTTCAACAAAAGTTTTAAAAATGAAACGCTTGAATTCTCAGATATGTAATTTAGAATCTAGAATGAGAAAGGAAGCTGCAGATGATTTGCATAAGAAGCTTCAAATTCAAACTGAACTTAAAAACAAGGTGGCAAAAAGAACTAAGCTGGATGATTCTGGAGAAGTGTTCTACACAAAGGAGTCCTTACCATCTAACATGTTCCATCTTGGTAATGATAATTATGTTTCCATTGTGTTTTTTCTTAGCCATACACGTGTTCACATAAAAAAATTCTTAACCGATGAAGAAGGATTTCTTCGTCCTTCTAAAAGTGGTGTTTCGCTTTCTCCTTCAGTGTGGGACTCGTTTCAAAGAAAATCGTATAACTTTGCAGGACAATTTCTTATTATAGATAAAGACTTGTGTGTAACACGGGAAATTAAAGAAGAAGGAAACCTTTATGTGTTTCAACGAATGTTTCAGCGAAAAAATCTGAGTTTTCAGTTTTTGCCTGAAAATGTCATTCTTGAAGGAACACAGATGGCAAACCTTCAGGGCATGTTTTCCGACATCAGCGATAAAGTGAAAGAGTGCTTAATTCAACAGAGCTTAGCATACTTCGTATCTTTCGAACATACCCATGCTGAAACAGTAACGGATAGCAGCAATGCTGACATCTTTTGTGATTTCCATGATTATGCGAATTTGACATATTCATTAAAAATGTGTTTGACAAAATCAGTGACAGTTAAAATTTCTGAACTTTTTGATTGCTTTGCATGCAAAGCAGATTATCCAAAGTCGGATCTTCATGCCTGTATTACCTATTCTCCAACAGAAAAATTTGAAGGATATTTTGAATCGGCATTTTATAAACTGGACTTTCGACAAATAGCCAAAGACTTTTATCATGAAAATGCCACCGACTTTTCGATAGTGCCTATAGACAATTTTTTTTTCAACTTTAGACGTTTCCTCTCTACTTAAAGACATTAAAAGAATTTATATCGATAATGAAAAAACTGTGATACTGTAATAACACCTGATGAATAAATTTATATTTGTTTAATTTATTTTGTTATGTGTGTTTAATGCTGTGACTTGTTTATATTTATATCATTAAAAAAAAGAAAATAGAGAGAGTTAAAGATGTCTATACATCTTTAACTCTCTCTCTTTTTTTTTTTCATTATTTTTAAATTAATTTTTTTAACTATATTTAAAAATAATATTTATACTTAAAAAAAAAGAATGTATATATTGAAAGATTTGTTATAATTCTTTCATTTTAAGTAAAGATTTCATGAGATAAACATCTCATTAATTTGCAGCTGAAAATATTAATGAATGTTAACGTTCGTTTAGATCACAATCATTGTTGCAATGGAAGTTTTGACTCAGATGTATCAGAATCCAGCACTTCCAGCCAGTTTCGGTGGTATAAGTGCTTTGCAACGTGTTTTAAAAGGTCGCGTAAAAACACAACAGATAAAGAAATGGTTACAAACGAAAGATTCTTATACTTTGTACAAGCCTTTGCGACACAAATTCCCGAAAAATCGTGTCATAGTAGGAGGCTTAAACGAGCAGTTTCAATCTGATTTAGTAGACATGCAGTCTCTCTCTTCTTTGAATGACGGTAAGTATTTACTGACATGTATCGATATTTTGTCGAAATATGCATGGGTCATACCGTTAAAAGATAAAACACCTCCAGATATTAAACGAGCTTTCGAAAAAATAGTTTCGGAACGTAAGCCGCAAACGCTGCAGTGCGATGCTGGGAAGGAGTACACGAATAAGCTTGTACAGGCTTTCTTAAAAAAGCAGAATGTTCACTTTTTTACAATCAATAATACCACAAAAGCTTCAATAGTAGAACGCTTTAATCGCACATTTAAAACGAAAATGTGGAAATATTTTACTGAAAAGAATACAAAGAGATATATTGATGTAATCGATAAATTAACACACAGTTATAACCACACGTGGCATCGTAGTATTAAAATGGAGCCAGCATCAGTGAACTTTGATAATCAAAGTCAGGTTTGGAAAACATTGTACGCAAATGACAAAACCCCTGCAATCAAATCTGACTTGAATGTAGAAGATACCGTTCGCATAAGTAAGGAAAAATTACGTTTTGAGAAAGGATACGAACAAAATTGGACACGAGAAATTTTTACTATTTATAAAATCATACCTCATGTGCCTGTTGTCTATAAATTAAAAGATTTAGCAGGAGAAGTCATAAAAGGAACATTCTACAATCAAGAACTACAAAAGGTTTCCGATTCAGGATTTTACCCGGTGGAAAAAGTTTTGAATAAAAGAAAACGTAATGGAAAAGTCCAGTATTTTGTGAAATTTCAAGGATATCCGGAAAAATTCAATGCATAGGTTGAAGATATTAAAAAGATATAAATAGAGCACTTATCATGCTTACAGTTCATTTCATGAGACGATGTCGTTCTACATCACACTTATTAGTGACAGCTCTATGAGCTTTTTCCCCAATAATAAAATATCGCAATTTACAACTCAATTGCCAACCCCCATAAATTTAAACGGTGAATGGGAAATGGCTTTGGTCGATTTTATTTATCCACATACGTGGTATAATGTTCGAAACGATAATAATTTGTTTGGTTTTGATTTAGGGGACGGAAAATTAGAAGGTAGGAGAGTTCCTTCCGGATGTTATGAAACCATACCGGACCTCATTAAAAGTATGACAATACCATCGCATAAAAATAAGATTGAATTTCATTATCACTCTGTCACGAAAAGAGTTACAATCAAGACAGATAAAAAATCAAAGGTTATTCTTCTCGAAGGAATAGCAGAACTTTTAGGTTTTCAACCCGGAGAATATAGAGGATTGCAGCAAAGTCCTTTTGTGGCCGACCCAAAATCATCCTTTCCCGTGATGTATGTGTACTGTGAACTCGTGGAGCCTCAATTCGTCGGTGATGTACACGCCCCTCTATTAAAAATTGTGTCTGTTGAAGGACACGATGGCGAAATTATTAATGCTCATTATCCAAGACCATTGTACGTACCAATTATTCGTCAGCACTTCCAAACGGTACAAATTGATATTAGATTACATTCTGGAGATTTAGTGCCTTTTGAAAGAGGTAAAGTTTTTGTAACGCTGCATTTTCGTTTACTGCAAATCATATAAACGAGCCTTTCGTTTAATTATTTCTCATTTTCCGTTTTGATTGTGATAAAGAAGGATCAGCAAAAATGTTGGTGCCTTATACGTGTTGTACAAAAAAGTTCGAAGATTATTATGCAGGGCAAACAGGAAAAGGTTTGCCTTACTATCGGGGAACAGTTTTGCAGAGAGGATACGGTATAGGCGGATTTTTTGCTAAATTGTTTCGTAGTGCGATGCCGTTTTTGATAAGTGGTGCCAAAACATTTGGAAAAGAAGCATTACGAACAGGCACTATGGTTGCGAATGATGTGTTATCAGGGGAAAATTTTAAATCGTCTCTCAAAACACGATCAAAAGAAACCGGGAAGAAATTAGCTAGAAAAGCAGTTCAAAAAGCAGATGAAATGATTGGCCATGGAAAGCTTAAAAGGAAGCGCAAACCGGCGAAACGCATCATTTCATCAAAAGTACGGAAGGTGCAAAGACGTGATATTTTTGATTGATAACATCTCCATTATACTATGGCTTTTCTCTTAAAGGACTCCCCCGAATGTGCTAAATCGGAATTAGAATTATTTCATCTTCCTCCTACTCAAACAGTTATTGAAAGAGGTCAATGGGTGGAATTTCACCCACTTGCCAATGTTTCTGATGGAGGACCTGTGGAATTTAATGTTTCTGGAAGCGGGGAAGATTACCTTGATTTATCCCAAACTCAATTATATGTCAAAGTGAAAATTTTAAAAAAGGATGGTAAACCCATTGCGGATAAATGTAAAGTGGGACCCGTCAATCTATTTTTGCATTCTATGTTTTCCCAAGTTGATATTAGACTGAACGATAGACTAGTTTCTTCCAGTAATGATACCTATCCTTACAGAGCCATGATAGAGAAGTTACTGAATCACGGCTATGATGCAAAAACTTCTCAACTTTCTTCAGAATTATTTTTTAAAGATACTGCTGGTCGTATGAATGTTGTGGATCCGGCAGATGCAAACCCCAATGAAGGATTTAGTAAACGTGCCGAAATGACTAAACTTAGTGCTTCAGTTGATATGATTGGTCAATTGCACATGGATATGTTTCACCAAGAAAGACTCCTCCTTAACATGGTAGATGTGAAAATTAAACTGATTCGCAGTAAACCAGAGTTTTGTTTGTTAGCGAGTGAAGGGGAGTTTAAAGTTTCCCTGGAACACGTTTCCTTATTTGTTCGTAAAGTACGAGTAAGTCCTGGCGTTGTCTTGGGACATGCTAAAAGCTTAGAAAAAACAACAGCCAAATACCTTATTAACAGAGTGCTTTGTAAAGCATATTCCATTCCTGCAGGCAATATGAGTTTTGTTCAAGACAATATTTTTACAGGCCAGATGCCCAATCGCATCGTAATCGCTTGTGTGGATAATGACGCATTTAACGGCGACTATAAAAAGTCCCCTTTTGAGTTTAAACATTACAATACTAATTTCCTAGGCGTCTATGTCGACGGTCAGCCCGTTCCTCACAATCCACTGCAACCTGACTTTGAAAACAATTTATTTATTCGAGCTTATCAGAATTTATTTACGAATGCAGAAAACAAAGGTCTTTATCTTTCAAGATCAGAATTTTCACAGGGGTATTCTTTATTTTGTTTTGATTTGTCACCTGATTTATGTGATGGTTCACATCTTAATATTATTCGTCATAGCAATTTAAAATTAGAAATTAAGTTCGGAACGACTTTAGCGCAAACAGTCTCTTTGCTAGTGTATGCTGAATTTGAAAATCTAATCGAAATCAACAAATCTCGCAATATTCTGTATGATTTTGGAAACTAATGAATTCATCGCAAATTCATACAATTTTATCTCGTGATCTTGTTTCTGCGAGATATTTTGCAGGCGTTTTCCCTTCTGACAAAATACCCAATATTCGAAAATTTCCCTGTGCATTAGTTCTCAATACTGATAAACATGATGAAAAAGGATCCCATTGGCTGGCAGTTTACGTTCAAGACAAAAAAACTCTTGAATTTTTTGATTCGTACGGACTTCCTCCCGAAACCTAATGGAGAAGATATCAAGAGATTTGTGAAGAAGTATCATCGTATAAACTGGAACAAGGCAATGTTTCAAAGTTTAACGTCCAATGTCTGTGGACAATATTGTATTTTCTTTCTTGTAAAAAGATGTCAAGGACTTTGTATGAATTCTATTACAAATGTATTAATCCAGAAAGAAGAATGATTTTCGAATGTATCAATTTGTCAAAAAAGATATGGTGTAAACATTATTTTTAAAAAATAAAAAATATATTTGTCTTATTTTACGTCTGTCTTTTAATCCGATCACATATGATAGATTACATTAAAAAATATATTTATTTGTAGTTTTAAAAAGAAAAAGTGTATGTATAATTTCTATTTTTTCTAACAAAATCATAAAAGTATTTCATCAAAATACTCATAAAACTATAAAAATCGAAGTTTTCATTATTTTTTTTCATTTAAAGCATGGAATTACTCAAGTTAGTACATCCTTCGACTGTTTTGATTGCTGGGCCGACAGGCTCAGGTAAGACAGTATCTCTCTATATTAAAAACAAGAACGAAAAATCATGCGTCAAGCATAGATTATGTAGCACTTTCCAACGCTTCCAAAATAATTTTACAAATCATACCGTTTAATAAGCTAAAAGATAACTTCTAAGTAAACAATTTGGAAAACGCATAACATATTTAAAAACATAATTTCAGGAATTTCCAACATATACAATATTCGGAAAAATATCCGAATACTTTTATTCAGCCCTGTATAGGATATATAGAATTGTATATATACTACATAGGATGCTAAATTTTAGTTCAGTTAGGAAACGTGTAGCACATTTTAAAATTCTCCGTCTGGAGTTTGTCAATAAACAGAAATGTGTTCGCGAACTTTTGTGCTGCCCTGTATAGGATCTACAGAATTTATACACACCACGTAATAGACAAAAAGCAAGTTAACATTAAAATCGCGTTCAGTAACTTAAAACGCACTTCCAGGAATTATTGTTAACAGACAGTAGATAATTCTTTTGCGTGTCCCTGTAAATGAACGATGACTGCTATACACACAATATTCCGTAGTAAGTCTCTTGTAATGCACCTTAGTGATCTATATAAATTTCAATGCGTTTAAAATAGTGAAACATTATTTAAATAAACCGCAGACGATTTTTCTCCATAGACGTAATGTAACGGAATTATTTTTACTGTCCCTGTAAAGTAACTATAAGTGCTATGCACACCCTGTTCCATATTAAGCTTCTTCTAATGCACCTTAGTGATATATATAAATTTCAATGCGTTTAAAATAGTGAAACATTATTTAAATAAACAGCAAATGATTTTTCCCCATAGACCGCAATGTAACGGAATTCTTTTGAGTGTCCCTGTAAAAAAACTATAAGTGCTACACACTTCCGTTGAAATAGGGAACATGCTATAGATAACGATAATAACATATAAAAATTGCAGAGCAATCCGAGCATATTTACGGGAGTTAGAGCACGGACAGACGGCAGACGGCAGACGGCAGACGGCCAGACGGCCAGACGGCAGACGGCCAGACGGCCAGACGGCAGACGGCCAGACAAACCGAAGTCATAAGCACTTTTCAACTAGGTTGGAAAGTGCTAAAAAGTAACCACCGCTGCCGCCGCTGTCAATTAAGATTTTGTGCCTTGAAGTCTTTCTGGACTAATATCTAGAAAACTATTGCATGTAAAATTTTAAAAATTGGTAGTTTTATAAAGAAATGTTCGATAAACACGCTGAAGCAAACAGTTTTTAAATCGAAGAATTATTTTAAGAGATATTTAAAATCAAAGTTCGTCAAAACAGTTTTTTGAAAAAAGTTTTATAGGAACGAAAACTATCCGCAGGAATTTAACCATAATTTGTAAGGATATAGTTGACAAGTTTGCCGAGTGCAGACTGCAATCACTTTTTTTTAATTTGAGTAATTTTTTCAGGTTATATTTCAATTTTTTATTCAAAATTTTCATTATTTTAACGAAGATTTATTTCATATTTCATAAATTCCATTATTTGAACCGTTGCCAATTTTTTATTCAAAATTTTCATTATTTTGACGAAGATTTATTTCATATTTCATAAATTCCATTATTTGAACCGTTGCCAATTTGTAAAATAGCGCACGTAATAAGATTCCCTTTCAATTAAGAAATGTATTTACACGAGACTATTAAAAACAGAAATAAAACTTTAAAATAATATTTAAATGATCACGTGTTAAAAGCAATAAATGTAGAAAATGACGTAATAAAAATATACTTGCGCGTGAATATTACAAAGAGAAATACGAGTAACTAGGGAAATTCACGTCACATTTAAAATGATAAAAAAAAACAATATTTCCAAACAATTTCAATTAATTATTATATTTTCATGAGAGATCAATTTATTTCGACATATCTTTTACCCATTATTGCAAATTTTAAAACAGCGTAAATAATAATATTTCCTTTCCAATGTCAAAATTCTTCTATTTGTTTATTTGGTGTTACAGTTTAACGATAGTTTTTTTTTTTTTAATGAAAATTGATTGACGGGGTAATGGAGAAGTATCAAAAGACAAATAAGCGTTGAATTAAAAATTCCCCGATGAAAAAACTAACTCGTGTAACGCATCTGATGTCAACTGAAAGTGACGCGACGCCACGATTATGCACGTTTGGCGCTAAATCATATATTTTGGTGACAGTTACAGTTGTAATCTGTTTCAACAGCAGTTGATTCGACCTTAAAATCCCTCAGTCAAAGGAAAATGAATGGAAACCCTGTTACAGCAGATCGCCACTGGTTGTTTAATTATAATACAATCTTCCGTAATCGTTTTAGAGATGATCAAATCAGAGTGTTTTTAAATCATGCGGTGTCAGAACGGGGGTTGGCGAGCGCAGCTCGTAGGGGGCAGAGCCCCCTAGTTTGTTAAAAAAATAATTGATTATAAATATTTTCAACCTATGCCAACAAGCATTATATACTGTTATGGAAGCTATCAACCCCTTTTCAATTCAATGAAAAGTGTAAAGTTTGAAGAAGGTTTACCCTCTAATCTTAACTCCCTGCATGACGCTTTAATTATTATAGATGATTTAATGACAGAGTTAGCCAGTGATATGCGATTGAGCAAACTTTTCACGAAAGGCAGTCATCATCGAAATCTATCAGTCATTTTTATAACGCAAAACTTGTTCCATCGCGGTAAAGAAATGCGAAATATTAATTTAAATTCCCATTACATGGTAGTATACAAAAATCCCCGAGATAAAAGCCAAGTAATGCATTTAGCAAGACAAATCTTTCCTGGTAAAACCAAGGCTTTTCAAGAAATGTTTAACGATGCTACTGCATTACCTTTCAGCTATTTATTTATTGATTTAAGATCAGATTCTTTCGAAAGTTTGCGCTTGCGCACAAGTATATTTCCTGACGATAAACATTACGTGTATGAACTTCGCTAAACCATTTGTCCAAAGAACGTCATACAGTAAGCATGTCTTCCGCTGTTGTTGAATTCGAGGGTTTTCAGATAAATTCGAGTGATTTTATTATCAAAGAACTCGCCTTTTATGCAGTGGAACATGGGTACCATGCTCGTTGGAGTTTTCGCCCTCCGCATCCATGGGAGCAGTTATCCTTCAAACAAAGAAAGACGTTTGCCTGGTTAACTCATTACCGTCATGGTTTGCAATGGAATAGTGGTGATTTACCCTTTTCAGCATTAGAGCCTATACTTTCATCTTTGTTTATTTCTTATCAGAATGTTTATACCAAAGAATTAGAAAAAGCAAAGTTTTTAGAACGAATGTCTGGACAAAGGATTTTAAATTTGAATGATTTCAACTGCCCCAAGATTGATTTATTAAATATTTCAGAGATAAACTGCCCTTGTCACAAATGCGGATTTAAACATTGTGCTTTGACGAAAGCTTTTTCTTATGGCATGCATATAAAAGCGAGATTAATCTCAACGATCATCATTTGTACTCAGGATGTCGACATTGGAACATCTCAAATTGTTAAGCAAGACAAAGCAAAAAGCAGCTTTTCTTAAAAAGTGTCCCAATAGTGTTATAAAAGGTGTCTGTGAATGCACCTTAAATCTTTTAAAAGGTAATATACCTGTCTCTAAACGCCAAAAAAATAGATTATCAGCTCATAAAAGAACATTGCGTCGACTGGGAGATAAAAAACAACCTTTGTTTAAAAAAAGACGACTTCTCGTTCAAAAAGGAGAAGGTTTTTTGTCTATACTTATTCCTGCTGCAGTGTCAGTGCTCAGTACTTTGATCAATGGAGTTCGCTCGTAAATTCAGACTTGTTCCAGCTGACAGAGATCAAGAGTTTGCCGACAAGCATTTAAGTGATTTAGACAAACAGATTCAGATTATTTTGAAAAGAAAATTAGGGGATGATGAAAAAGCAAAGCTTTATACTCAGATTTTGCAAAAGTTTGTTTCATTTCCAGATTTGAACACGGTGAAACCCACCGAGGAACTACTTCCCCAGAAATCCTTTGAAAAATCACCTGATATAGAAAATGAAATTCTAAGTTCTATAAAGCAAAAAAAAAAAAACTGCTGCAAAAATAATACAATTTTTCAAACAAAATAAAATTTCCTGCACAGAAAACAAAGAGCTGAAAATAGATGATACTGTAATTATCGGATCAGATGCTATTCAACTAATAAATTTTTTGCTTAGAGATAGGAGTCAAAGACCTGCTGCTTTTGATCAGTTTCAAGAACTTTTAAATACTATCAGTTTTCCCCAAGAGTTTATAAAAAACAAGTATTTAAAGAATGAACAGAAAGTTATTTATGCAAGACCTGAACCTCGTCATAGAAAAAGAAAATCATCTTACCATGTTACTTTACCAATATCACCATTACCTTGGTTAAAAATGTAGAAAACTATGTTTTGAAATTTCAATGTATTTTATGAACAAATAAAATTTTTTAATAGTTTTTAAAAAATATTTATGTGTGTGTGTGACTAAGTTAATGTGTTTTTTTTTTATTTTTGTAAAATCTGATTTTTTTTTTTCAAATCAGTGAATCTGAAGAAAAAAAAAGGAGTCATTTGAAAAAGAAATTTTTTTTATTAAGATTGTATATATATATATTTTACAG
The DNA here is from genome assembly GCA_963931845.1 of Maratus michaelseni. Classification (NCBI taxonomy): domain Eukaryota; kingdom Metazoa; phylum Arthropoda; class Arachnida; order Araneae; family Salticidae; genus Maratus; species Maratus michaelseni. Next base: position 370,434,740 of record OZ007586.1, read on the forward strand.
TTACATTTTTTCTTCATCATAACAATTCGCTCATTTAACATACAAAATCTTCTGTATAACAAATTCTTCTTTTATTCATTTTAAAACATTTTTCTTCTTTTACACTTTTTCTAGAACTAACTAACATTTTTGCTTGGGAAAAAATATGGATTTGCGGGAAATTTTTCATGTAACCAATAAAGAAGACTGAAAAAAAAAGAATATAAAACTAGCTATTCAAAAAAAAATATATATATATATAACTCTCGCAATATATTAAACATAGAAAAGAAATAATTTTATATAAACTTACCAAAAAACAAATATTTTAATATCCATAAGGTAGGGTTGTCAGATCAGGTTGAATGACTCGTTTGTCATAGACCACCCTATACAATTTTGTTTCTTCTTTGTTGACGACTCTTCGTCTTTTTCCGTCTGTTGTAATTTTGGTTGGATTGCGTATAGAAATGGTACTGCTCGTATCCATCTCGCATACTAATTTTTGAATAGAATCGAAATTGAGGAGCTGGGCGTTCCTGAAGTTTAAAGTGAACCCTCTTACTTTACAACAGGTTTTCCCTTCTCTCGTTTTGAAGCCATAGTTTTTGGGACCACCTGAAAAAAGAAAAAAGTAAGTATACAAAAAAATAATAACATTTGATATTAAACTATAAATTAAATAATACTTACCAGATACAAAAGTTGTAATACTGTCTCCATCCAACTCATCGGTGAATTCACCCAGGAAGTTGCCCAGAGGCGGATCATTTATACCATTGCTGGCATAAATGATCGAATCTATGTCGTGATACAACACACTCCGACCCAACTTATCCATTTATTCGTACAACTTGAGACGAGCCCAAGCTGTCGGGAAAGCGGCTAGAAAAATATTGGTTGAAGTGTCTTGTTCGACAAAGTCCTGGGCAACATTCCAGTGGATGGCAGCCACTTCCGGTGTGGGGAGGAATACGTCTTTGATCTGAAAAAAAAAATGTTAAAGCACGAATTTAACAATAACAGACTAAGACGGATGATATAAAGAAAGAAAAAAAATGAAGTACTTACATTTTTACTTGAATCTGCCAATATTTTATTAAATGTTGGTACTGTGTTGACAAAGGTCAATTGATCTTTATTAAGATTCATCCCCCACCTAGAAAAAAGAAAAAAAAATGAATACAGGAAAAAAATATAATTACAGAAAAAACTTACATTAGAAAATGAACTTACCGTCCCCAAAAACTATTCAGTGCTAATTTAGCCACTTGTCTGCGCCGGGGTTTTTGCTGATGCATACCGGATCTAGTTTGACACCTTCTTTTTCCTCGTACTGGCGAATATATTCCATCTTTTGTTCTTCCGTCACACACCCTGTTGGCCAACCGCTGCTCTCCTGCTTTATTTTTAAGAAGCGGTCTATGAATGACCGAAACAGGGTGTTGGATGTATTCTTAAAGTGGTACACTTCAAAGATCTGAAATAAGAGAAAAAAAACATATAGATACAAAAACAATGAGATACACAAAACACATGTTTTAAAAAATATACATAAAAAATACTTACTTGTGTGACTGTATACCCTTTCTTTTTCGCCAGTTTCAATTCCTCACTGACCCATGTTCCGACGAAGGCCCTTTCATCGTCGGAATGGGTGCAAGGGCTTTGTTGAATAGTGTCGGCACAAGTGAGGCATAGGGGAAACATCAGCTTTCCTTGAGACCTGTAGGGCAACACGGGCAGATACAGTCCGCGAGGAGGCAAGACCCTGCAATGGATTAGTCCTAAATACTGATCCACGTCTTCAAAGTTGTCGGTAATAATTTCGGGGTGACCAACGGGGTAAACGCAATATTTGTTCACCCAAGGGTACAGCGAAGTAAAATCGACATACTTCGCGTCCCCTTCGTGAAAGAGTTTCACGGCGTTGGTCCTCCCCCCAAAAAATGCATCTCTTGGATTTAGTCGATCCTTTAAGGAATGCGTTTTCAGAAAGGATTGAAGTTCAGGATTCTGCTTCTTCATCTGCTGAAACGTGTGCTCCCACATCTCGATGACCTCGTACCCCCGGACGCGTAACTTTTGAACGTTCTCCTCCGTCTGCTGCCTTAATGCCGCCATGGTGGTATTCTTCAGGGGATGTTGAATATCCTCATTGAAGCACGTGCTACATCCATGGAAGAAGCAACCCTGTAAAAGAAATAAAATTTATTAATAAACAAACCAATATGTTGGATATACATATTCATGATTTAAAAATAAATAAATAAAAATAAATTACCTGATATTGGTAGACGGTATTCGTTTCTTCGCAGAAGCCATCTACCGAAACTCCAGCGATTTTCCATTCGCCTTTCCCATTGAGAGCGTGCTGGATACGTAAATTCTGCGAGGAGGCTACATAGTCCAACCACCGGATAGAGTAAGGGCTAAAATTTGTCCTGTTTACATAGCCGTGTACGGGGACCATGGCGATCGTGTTGGGCTGGATATGATTGCTTCGGTATGTAGCCATGCTCACGGAAGCAATTGTCACATACCTAAAAGAAAAAAAGAATTAATATATACGTGAAAAAATTAAATAAATCAAATTCTATTGAACAAGAAAAAAAAAAATACTTTACCGAAAAGGGTCCACGCCTTCTATTTCTATAAACTGAGCTCGAAACTCAAGGCAGCAACGTCTGAGAATGTCGACATCTGATCTGAAAAAAATAAAAATAATATGAATAAAAACAAAAAGAAACTACACGAAACATAAATATGAATAAAACAAAAAGAAATTTAAACAAGTACTTACCTGCAATAAAAAAGAATTTCTTGTTGAAAGTCGAACACGTCGCCCTTGTGTTCTTCATGCCAGGACAGGAACGCACGGCGAGCTGCGGGTGCCATTGTGTCTGGGCAGTAATATTGCACTTCCGGAAGAGGACCAACATATGATTGATTTTCAGGAATATTAAACAGATGAGGAAAATATCCCTTTTTTAGCTCGCAAAGACCAAAGCAGTTGGGTAATCGAGACAAGGGCATAGGTAAAAAATTAAGGGAGTCAATAATTTGTATTCCTAACGAATTGAGTCTGATGGACATCAGTTTACTCCCGCATGGAATCACTTCCGGTGTGGTGCCCTGTTTGAGCATCCACTCCATTATGAATTGTCCATCGAACCTAAAATTAGATAAAAGGATAAAATTAATATACTGTAAAATACACGAAAATAAGAAAAGGTAAAAACATACTAACCCTTTCATGTTATGCGCGATTGCAGTAAAGCTCTTGTGCCGAGGCGTAAATAGCCAACTGCAAAAACCGTCGCATGCGGTGTATCCTTTAAAAATTTCCTCTCTGCCATCAGCATATTGGGCTACCGCGAAGTTGACAAGATGTGTACCCGAAGATTGATCCGTTTCGAAGTCGAGAAATATCAACTTCTCACTCGGATCTTTCGGGTCCACTTGGCGTAGGTAGCAAAGATGGTCCGCTGTCACAACATACTGATCGCAGGAAGGACACTTGGCTGTTCCGCACCGGTGCAAGTCTTTGGGGCAATCCCTTCTTCGGATCACTTTGCAGCACGTTCGGCATTGATAAACCTAAAAAAGAAAAAAAATATATATATAAATATCAACATAGCAAAACAGTAATTTTTTTTAAAGAAGATAAAAAAAATATTTACCTGATCACAGAGTGACAACTCTTGGTTTCTTGTCAGAGCCTTGTGCGTCGCAAAGCAATCACTCGATCGACAGAGACGATCGCAGTCATCACACCGTTGAGGTTCACCCGGGCTGCAGTCAATTTTCATGCAAATATAGCAGGCTTCCGCACAGCGATGTGTGCGCTTATAGGGAACATCACAATTTTCACAATAAAAATCGCTTCCAAAAAAGGCTTTTAGCGACTTCACAACGTCAAAATGACCGTCATGAAGCCATAAGTTTATCCTCTTGCCTTCAGGCATGTTTGTTAATGGCCTCTTAGGCCCTTTGTATTCTACCTAAAAACAAACAAAAATCATAAAAACTAATATTCTCAAAATATAAATTATATGAACAAATGCATATTAAAAAAAAAAAAGAAAGTGTAAACTTACTCGATTGCGATTTTCCGAAGTCAAAACAGCAATTTGAATCTTTAAAAACTCTTCAAATTTAGCAATTTCTTCAAAAGTGCACGGGCCAAGTGGAACTCCAGCGTCTTCGTGAAGTTTTTTTGCCCGGTTTAGAAGTGCCGGACGGTCTCGTCTTTTCATGGCGTTTATTGCAGTCTGATCTTTCTCTAGATTGGCTTTAGCGAATACAATCGCTTTGGCACAGCAAAGCCCTTCTTCTTCCGTGGGGATGTTTAGAACACATTTTTTTTCAAGCCGATCCAGAGCTATATTCGAAATTTTTCTTCTCCCTGCTCCCACAGGATTTAGTATTGTGATAACATGGACAATGAATCCATCATCTAATTGAATATTCTCCTTGGATTGAAGAACTTGAATGATTTTAGACAAAATTTTTTCCACAGTAATATCTGAAACAAACATCATGTTTGTCGAAATTGGTTTATCCAGGCCATCCGCTTGTATGCAAAAACGTATCCTATCTGTAGGATTTAATACTTCTGTGGTTCTAATCAACAGACTGAAAAGTTCACGGACCGAATCGATCACTGCTACCATCGGAACATTTCGAATATCTTCGGGAAGCCTGTCCGGATCAATTCGGGCCTGGTAATGGATTTCTTCCGCTTGGTATTTATTGTTTCTTCGTCGCATCCGTTCACTTAATACAATAGCATCTTCCAACTGAAAAAAAAGGTAAAGAAAAAATAAATGTCAAGAGTTAAAACAAATAATAATAATAAAAAAAAAAAACAGAATATACTTACGCGAGAATTGTGTTCAACAGCAATGAACGGATGTCCATTTCCAAGTGGTTCGTTGGAAGCCTAGGAAAATAAATTTTTAATAATAAAAAAAGTATAAACAAATTAAAAAAATTATAAAATTACGTTAAAAAAATGTATGAACTTACTTCAAATCCTGACCCCACTTGATAGTACAGGGGCAATGGCATCGGATTTTCTACAAATATTTGTGAAACCTCTCCAAACTCCATCGGACTCTCGACAAATAGTTGAGATGCTTCATTGAAATGCAGCGGATTCTCGACAAATAGTTGAGATGCTTCATTGAAAGGCAGCGGATTCTCGACAAATAGTTGAGATGCTTCATTGAAATGCAGCGGATTCTCGACAAATAGTTGAGATGCTTCATTGAAATGCAGCGGATTCTCGACAAAAAGTTGAGATGATTCATTGAAATGCAGCGGATTCTCGACAAATAGCTGAGATGCTTCATTGAAATGCAGCGAATTCTCGACAAATAGTTGAGATGCTTCATTGAAATGCAGCGGATTCTCGACAAATAGTTGAGATGCTTCATTGAAATGCAGCAGATTCTCGACAAAAAGTTGAGATGATTCATTGAAATGCAGCGGATTCTCGACAAATAGCTGAGATGCTTCATTGAAATGCAGCGAATTCTCGACAAATAGCTGAGATGCTTCATTGAAATGCAGCGAATTTTCCAGAAATATTTGAAATGATTCATCCAACAACTGAAATAAAGAAAAAAAATACTTCATTAAAAAAGTTACTACAGAAAAAATAAAAAAGATAATAAATAAAAACAAACTTACATTGTCATCAGAATCCTCCAAAGGAAAATCAGGATCCTCAAACAAGACCTGTTTTTCATTATCGAAAGATCGCTTCATTGTTCTTTTTCAATTAGAAATATCAAGTACAGGCAAACGTAAAAAGTAAAAAATCAGCTTCAAAAAAAGATATACACGCTTTCTTGGAGAGAGTCAGACAAGATAGTGAACTAGTTAACTCGATAAGGTTCTTTATGACACATAAAATTAAAATGGCATCACTACTCTGATTTCCTATTGGGTTATCTACCGTGCCATCACGTGTCATTCATTCATTCTGCGTGCCAAAACAGGTACGGATTTTCTTTGTATTGTATTTGCATGGGGCGACAGGTATTTCAAACCTGGTAACAAAAGGATGCATGCGGGGACAAGTGCCAAAAGGAAGGGGTGGGGGGAAGTGTTTTCAGGATATTACAATAGCCAGTGTGCTGGAAATAGATAAGAATGAGTTAAAAGATAAGGCGATTACTTTCTAAACAAAATACCAAGGGTGAATTTCTGATCATTCGTTTCTTAAGGCAGAGAAAAAAATAATTTTAATTCAAAATATAATTATTAAAAATAATCAAAAGACTAAATCAATTAAAAAATTAATAAAAATAAAAATGCATAAAGACTAATTAAATTCTGTAAAACTTCATTCAAATCAATTTCAAGTTCAAAATACACAATTCACCAAACGATGCTACACTCACCAGAAAAATCTAAGCAACTCACAAATATAACTGTTGCCGTTTGCTGTATAACAAACTTTTTTTCATTACCGGTTACAGTTAATGGTCATTTAAACAACTTTACATTTGATTACAGTTAAACGAGATAAAACAACTCAACTTTGCATTCGGTTCAAGTTAAGGGTTATTTCTTGTGTCTAAGAATGCACGTGTGACGTCACAGCCCCATGGGTCAGTCAAAACAGGAACGAACATATTCTAACATGAATGTATGACGTCATGGACCACGTGCTCAGTAAAATAAAAAATATGAAAAATCACGTGACCAACCTCCCCTCCCCCTAATCAGTGTTCAGTCAAAAACAGGAACAAACATATTCTAACATGAATGTATGACGTCATGGACCACGTGTTCAGTAACATAAAAATTACGAAAAATCACATGACCCTCCCCCCTAAACTATTCAGCAAAAAGCAACTCAACATATTACCCCCGTTATCCTAAACGAAAAATCACGTGACCCTCCCCCTAAACTATTCAGCAAAAAAAAACTCACCATATTACCCCCGTTATCCTAAACGAAAAATCACGTGACCTCCCCCCCCTTCCCCCAAACTATTCAGCAAAAAACAACTCAACAAATTAACCCCATTATCCTACACGAAAAATCACGTGACCTTCCCCCCCCTCACCCCCCTCTAAACTATTCAGCAAAAAAAGCAACTCAACAAATTACCCTCGTCCAACAGTACGAAATTTCCCTCCCCCCATTTCCTACCCCCCCCCCCCCACTTCCGGTTTAAGCCCCTCCCACTCGTGACGTCACTTCCGTCACCCAAACGACCCGGCTTACTACTATCATCGCATTGACTACCCTTGTTAAGGCAATATATAAATGATGTTTCGTTAAAATCTCAAATTAACACAAATGTTCGAGGTCATTGCATCGATAAAGCATATATGAAATACATTTTATAAGTGATTTAAAAGAAAAATTAGCCGTTTAATGATGTTTTATACAACGATTTAATTACAAAA